>OW121702.1:42441744-43910494 GCA_933228785.1 Lasioglossum pauxillum | reverse complement strand
TCTTGATCTGAAAACGGGAGCTTTAAGATCTAAGAAAATTGCCTATCCCCTCCACTGCGGTGCGAACCCCGCGAGGGGTTCATATACACATATATATACACATACTTTTCTATGTTATAAATTCGCAAAACTCAAAAATGCGTAAAGCAGTGCAAAAATATGAACAAAAGCTAATAAAGTCTTGATCTAAGAAAACGGGAGCTTTAACATCTAAGAAAATTGCCTATCCCCTCCACTGCGGTGCGAACCCCGAGAGGGGTTCATATACACATATATATACACATACTTTTCAATGTTATCAAATCGCAAACCTCAAAAATGCGTGAAGCAGTGCAAAAATATGAACAAAAGCTAATAAAGTCTTGATCTGAAAACGGGAGCTTTAAGATCTAAGAAAATTGCCTATCCCCTCCACTGCGGGGCGAACACCGACAGGGGCCATGAAATTAGAGCTGCCTCTCGGTCCTCGAATAAGTTTTTGCCCGGCCAAGTATATTTTATTTTACTTCTATTTAAACAATTAGGCTCTGCACAGTTAAGAACTTAATGTTTTTGTAATTTTATGAGTTTTGTTGTAAGATAAGCTTGTTCGGCATAACTTTGAGGGAAAAAATCACATGCGAACCGACCCACCCTGTACACGGTCGGCATCGGGGAACTAAGTGTACGAAACTTGGGGCGGGTTCTGATGAATATTGAAACCGCAGTGCGAAACGGTGTAGCTCAGCCCTGTGACTGCGCGCGGATATTTAAAACACGGGAAATGGGTCGCGGCGGCTCTTTTTTTCTCCCCTCTTGTATCTTGAACACTGCACTCACGAAGATGAATTTCCGTGACTTCTTCGCCCGTTCGAAGGGAATATTAAATTCCCAGTTCATAATTAAATACGCCCTGCTTTCTGTTTCCGTTGTTTTTCTTCTCCCTTCCTACGACCTCGCGCGCTACTGAACATTCCTTATCCGACGCACCTATCGGGAAAGAAGATTTGCAGCAATTCTTCAATCCCGAGAAGATAAAAGTTTTGCAAAAGGAAACCGTGGAAGTACCTGGAGAACGCTCGTCTTGTTAATGCAGGTCGAGAGAATTGCAAATTGTTTAGCGAAACATGAATATTCCCCTGAGGGAGGAAGAAAGGGAGTGATGTACACAGTAAAATAATATCTTTCTGTAACATGATATTTTGTGGGCGGGGGGGAGGTATTTTCTGGTAAATATTACAGAGTTGTTTTAATGGAAAATTGAAGCCTTACGTGCGAAAACTTTCGTTTAGAACCTGCAGCTATCTTTCGTGAGGGACTATTGTTTTATAGGAACTTTTCTTGTATCCAAATTTTTAGCAATATTTTTTATAACATATGTCATTACAATCTCATGTGTCTTTACAATCTCAATAAAACATTCGAGTCATTTTGACGTAAATCCAACGTTAAATGTATCATAGTTTGAGAAATAAAGTTTTAGGCAATTTTACATAGGTTGTTTTAATTAATTTAAAAATTCTAAATATCTGATTTATTTATTACGATAGGGAAAATGTTTGGTTGACAGAAATAATTATTATTTCGATGAAACTTTGTCCATGTGTATGGATACCTATGGATACACCCAGCAGTGGAGGGGATAGCCAATTTTCTTAAATCAAGACTTTACTGTATTAGCTTCTGTTAATATTTTCGCATTGTTTTATGCATTTTTGAGGTTCGCGAATGTATCATATAAAATAGAAATATTACCTACTAAACTAATCCCTCTAACATATCAAAAAGGCTCAGGTTGTTTGGTCCAATTTTAAAAAATGCTCCTAGGGTGTCCACTTAATATTGTCCCCGACTGTGATATTGTGGGGATGTCAGAGGTCGTCGACGTCACAGAGAGTGGCAGACTCGTTGAAAATCAGTAACTCGAAAATTTGCCAGGTGATATTAGCCTTTCGGGAAACGAGGGACAGACCGTGTGTGCCGGTGTGCCGGGCGCTCTGTTTCGAGGCTGACGTACCGGAAGAGGAACTGGAAGCTCTCCCGGGGGCTAGAGTCGAAATTGCTTTCGGATACAGAAGCAATATCGTCGGTACACGAAACTTAGAGGTATCCCCGTCGGATTCCCGAGTTTACTTTACGTGTAATGCAGGAATATCTCGATAACGCCGAGAGAGAGAGAGAGAGAGAAAGAGCGCGCGCGCGCAAGAGCGATGCAACCGGGAAGCTTTATGGAGATGAGAAGCTCCGGGAGACCACAGAGAAGAGCTTTTTCCACGGTCTCGTCTCGTCTCGTTTCGGATCCGCGACTTCTCGCCGGCAATTTAGTCCCTTGGAGAATTATCGTCGAGCTCACTACCGTAACACTTACGCCCAAACCGAGAAAACAAGCCTTGGATTACATTCGCTGCATCATTCTTTTCTAGCTACTCACAAATTATTTTCATCAAATTTGTGATGAAGATTCCGAGCAGAATTAATTAAACGTGTACGTTATTAATTCCCTTCAAACCGGAATAAAATTTTATTTCATCGGTGACCTCAGGTGATCTTGAAGGTCATTGTGTCGTATACGAATGAATTCGTTTCAGCACACGCTTCCGTATGATATAAGAAATATATAGCATTCGATTTAAGAAAATTAAAGGTGACCTTAGAAAATAATGCAGATCAAATAGTTACAGGCACCATTACATTGCAAAAATCCAAACAATGCATACGCGAGCAAGTTTATGCTGTTTTTAGGACTTATGAAATTGTTAAAAGAATTGCAGCAACACTAGCAATTGATGCGTCATAAAATTTAAATTAAAAAATATGTTTCTCTTCGCGAAACAGAAAAAGTGGTTTGCATAAATCGCTGGTAATTCCCATTATGTGTAAAAAAAAGTTTTCGGCGTTTTAGTTAGGACTGGCGGAACTCGTATTGAACATTCTGGAAAAGCACGCGCAGCGCCGACTGCAGCGTCCGATGCAAGTATAATTCCATGTTTACGGGAAACAAAGGGAAATTCCGGGCGGCATGAAATTTTAATGCGGCATTCGGTCTAACCGCGTTTACACAGCTTTTTCCCGGCGCGCGTACTACACGCGCGTTCGCTCGATTTATGGGAAAGTTACAGAGTGGAAAAATTCCGCTCGCGGCTGCAGAACGCGGTTGCAAACGGAGAGCCGAGCCGGTTGCAACGGCCTCCGACGATCAACGGCCGAACTCCGTATCGCAAAAATCCAGGCGGTTGAATCACCCTGATGAGATCTCGCCTGGAAGCCGCCTCAAACCGCTTTAAACGATCCGTGGCGCGCGCGCGTGTGTGAAAACAATAACGGCGTAATTGGGCCAATAATAAAATAATTGTTAGCGCTTGGGTGTTGCGTACCAGAGCGTGTATAGGCCCCTCCTCTGCCGCGTCTGACAAGAATGCATCCGCGAATCGTCCTGTTCTGTCGGCTTACGCAAGCCGGCGAGAAACTCCTCGATAAACAAGTCCTGAGAGACGCTAATGCCGACAGGCCAATCTTTGTTAATTAACCAGTGCTCCAGACAATGCTGGAATGTCCAATTTAGAAAAATTACCGGCTTTTGAATTTTCTAAATGTGTACCTCCACTTTGACAAATCTGGAAAATTATCTGTTAATATGTAATAGCTAAAATATCCCCGATTTTTGTCCGAAAATTTCATTTGAAGGGGATAAGAGAAATCACGAAAAAACCTGATTTTCTTCGTTATCCCATTACTATATCTTCTTTGCGATATATGGGGATGAAAATTGGCACAGAGTGTTTTCTTTGGATAAGGTATCGAATGGCCTATTGCAAATTCAATTTGGTTTAAAGCCACTTCTGACCCCCTTATCCAACCAAAATATGAATATTATTCACTGCACAATATTAACTCAGACCTAACACAACGAAATAAATTTGTTGAATAATTTTATATATTATTAAAGTAACCATTATTAAATAATATGTACCCAGAGAAATAAATTTGTTGAATAATTTTATATATTATTAAAGAAACCATTATTAAATAATTCTTAAATTAAAAATATTCGTAAATTAAACATGTTGGAACTCGTCATTTTGACCGGTCGCTATTGTTAAATAAACTATTTTCTCCGGTAGAATAAAAAAATTTCGATGGAACTAGTAAAATAACCTCGTAATCGGATCTGAACGCCGTTCCATAATGGCCAGTGTTTCTCTAAAACGAAATTAATTTAATCAAGCATTTCGTCAGCGGATCAGCGGCGGATTTCGGTACCGAGCGCGAAAATTCGCGTAGTCAGCAGTCAGACTGACAGCGTTCAAGAATCCTGGCAACGCGCTGCCAGTTTTCCCGCGCCCTCCTCTCCCGCCCGCCCCTCTCGCGGTTCACGCCTTCCGCGAAAACTATTTGCGTTCCAGGCGTTTCCCACGTTCGTTTGCTCGGTGGAAACGCATCGATCCACAGACACACGGGGTTTCGGCCTGCCAGCAACTTCAAAGCGTGCCGCGCTTTTCCACGGTTACGAGGCTGATGAGGAGCAGAACGATTAATCGAGAAGTCAACGAGTCAATGGACACCTCGTTTCGCAGAGTTTCCCTCCGACCTTCCGACGCTCGTTTTCAGGAATCGCACGTCTAATCGAACTGAAAATAGCACTCGCCTCTAATCTGTTTAGCGACGATCTACTATCAGCTTCGGTTATAGCGGCGAGGATCAGACTGTTCAAGGACGTTGGGTGCTGTACTCCCACCGCTACTGATGCCTCTTGAGGAGGTGGGGATGATTTATGTGTAATTTCAATCTGCACGCTCCGTTTTCGAATATGACACTTGATTGAGAGCGGCTGCAGTTGGTATAGTTCACGATCACTCTATTTGAAATGCAATTTCAATCAGCTCTATCCGCGGCTGTAAAAGTTTAGATGCTCTAGAGCTTGAGGTTAGGGAGTTTCTGCAGCCGAGGAGTTTGAGATTCAAATTAAATGAGGGATGGTTAAACATTTTAAACAAGTGGGATCTCTATTTTTCAAAAATTATATTAACATTAGAATTTCACTTTTTAAATGTTTCATCTAATTCACCTCCTTCGCGAAATGTTAGAATAATTTCAGAGATAATTTCACTATATGTGCACGTGTTAAATTCTGAGGACAATGAAAAATTTTAAAACAAACAGACTATTCACTTTTTAAGAATTATGTAGCTAAGTTTAAACTGGCAAGGTTGCAACAATTGTTAGGAATGAGAAGGCGATTGACTGACTAATAAATATAAAGAAACTCGAGCCTCTGAATTCTAAAAATACGGGTGAGATTAGTCTACAAAATTAGACCAAAGCTTGTTTCGAATAAAGAGGACCTAGGCTCCATTGTGCGATGAAAATTCAACAAATTCCTAAATATAAGAGATTCGAAAATAGATTCGAAAATAGATTCGAAAATAGAAAGACAAAATTCTCGGGTCCTAATGTTTGAAAACGAAGGAGGCTATTATTCTTCGTGAATAGACGTCCAGGATTAATTCTTTAAAAAATGAAGAATTCCAAATATTCAAAGGGTGCCAGATACGTCCAAATTTCTAAACATTAAAACCAAATGGAAACGTGGGCTTTAAGAAATCAGTACTTAAACCAAATTCTAAGGAACAGTCAGATTGAACTAGTAAAATTCAGAAAATCCCAAAAGTGTCAAATCCGAGAGTGATAAATAAAAACATTGTCTCAAAAATCGGAATTGAATCCAATTCCGAAGAGAGTTACTCCAAAAACAGGAACAAACCATTCCAAACTTCTACGAACTGAGTCTGGCTCCAAAAATTGCAAACCATTTAATTAGAAAGATTCCGCAACTCCCATAGAGCACCGCGGTCTCCAAAGTCTCTAGATGCTAAAAACAAAGAGGACCACTGTCTCAGAAACTCCAAGTTAAACTCTAAAAAAGGAAGGAGTTGGCTTCCGCTGGAGATTCGAGAAGTTTGAAAGAACGACATTCGTGGGTGACGAATCTTTTCCGACAAACAGAAGGCCTTAGAAATTGTTGGTGTGGCGACGCCTCGCTCGGCGGACAGTTGTGGGAAAGATCGTTCCACCGAGGACCCCGCGTGTCAATTGACATTTGTTCCCCGGGATACGTCACGAATTCCCGAGGAGAACACAGGCAGACGGTCGTGTATTAATATCTGAATTACGCCAACCGGCTATGCCGCAGCCGTCGGCTTTTCTCTCGTTCCGGTCGCCCATCGTTCGACGATAAACTTAAAAATATATCCGAGCGACAGATACCGATACCGTGTATCGTGGCAGCTGTCGCCGGAGTTACGGATACTCCCAGAACCCGCGAATATATCGCCGAGAAACTTTTCTTTTGTTGACCAGACTCACCCGTTACGTCCATCATTTATACAATATTATTTAAAAATTAAAGAAAGAAGGAAGTCTTTACTTGTTTTCCATTGCTATTGATACAGAACATTTTTATAATATCAAAATAAAATTTCATAATATGGAAAATATAATTTTATGTATAGTATCTTCTGCAAACGATGACATTTTACAATATTAAAAACATTTTCCTCGTCGAACTAACAAAAGTTGCATATAAAATACTAAGAACAGAGAAAAATATACAGTTCTACGAAATTTTTGCACAGGTTTACAAAAATATTTTTCCTAATCGTAAGTGTTCACATATAATTTTTAAACATTTCCAAAATTGAGGTTCAACAATATTCCATAAAAGTTTCTGCATAGGTTCATAAAAATATTGTTCCTAATTGTAAGTTTTCATATATTATAAAATATTTGACACGATTAACTATTTTTAATCCTTTTCAAAAAATTGAGGTAGAACGATACTCCATAAAAGTTTCTGCAAAGGATCATAAAAATATCGTCCCTAATCATTCGAAGTACACACACATAAAATATCACCCACGATTAATTACTTTCACTCAGATTCAAAATTGAGCAAGGACGAGCTTCCATCTTGTTTCCAGATCGACAAAAAATGGATCCTAATATCAGAAATTACGTTCAGCATACGCGGGGCAGTGCGTTCATCGCTCGAACAAGTCAGGATTATCGGCGCGCAATATTTCAGGAGGGGTATCAGTATATTTCATACTTTTTGGAGAAGATACAAGAGCGTGTACGAATGGTTACGGTCCGGGGAAGGGAGGTGTGTGACTGTACACGGTCTACCACTCCGACTCGTCCGATTTACGAGAGTGCATTCACCCCGTCCGGAGGGTGTAAAATTTTAGGAACGGTATACCAGTCACTATGAATGATAAATAGCGCAGATAGAGATGCTCTAGGTTTACCGGAGAACGATCAGAAATCGCGCGAAATGGAACGAGGTAGCAACCCAGACGGGAGAGGAAGTGGAACGAAGGGAAGAAGAGGGTGAACCGAGTCGAATGGACGCGGTGGGGAGGGGGTGAAACGGGAGAAGCAAGAGAAACGAGGGAGAGAAGGGGAGAGAGAGAGAGAAAAAGAGATTGGTGTCAAGTGTTCCGCTTGCACAGATATTGGGAATCAAGGTTGCCGATTTACGCGGGGATCGATAGACCAGCCCAGTCCGCGATCTATTACGGAATGACCAATTCTGGCCGGCGGACTAACCACCCTCGCGTTATTAAAATTCGTCAAAATCTCGGAATGAGACCAGGAAACTCAATATTTTTTTCGTTGCTGGATTGACCATTTATGGAACCATTTTCAAAAAATTGTGTGGATGTATCCTTTGTAGTGGTAGATGTGCTGTCTTTTTAAACAACTTTTTATGCATTTATTGTTAGGCATAGTTTTGCGTTTCTCTGCATTTCAACACATCGAAGACGCGATTTGAAGGAGTTTCGATTTTCCACCGATTTTGAAAAATCATTTTTCGCTAATGTTGACATTATTTAATAATTTAAATTGTTAATCAGATCCAATTAAAGTGTAATCTTCTATCTTTAATTTAAGGCCTTAAACGTTCAAAAATCTAGATGAACTGTTCGCCTACGAAACACGTATTCAGGCGCCATCGTGTCGGATAATCGAGGTTCTACAGAATCGTGGATTAAACAAGCAAATATGATCCTAACTATGTCGTGTTTGGGCTCATTTTAATCAGAGAAATGTCGGACATATATAAATAAAAGTAAATGTTAGGAACCAGTTACTAAGTTAAAGTGGTCTAAGTCAAAATTTTAAAAATGTCAAAAATGAACAGCTAGATGCTTGTTATTTCAACACTACACGGAATTTATTTAGTGTTAATAACGTGTTCCTTTAAATAAATAATTATAGGCACATTTCTCCAACAACATTCGCGGGAAACAATTACCTCCAACATCAATCTTACCGATAAAAGTCACAAAGATAAAATTGTTCTAGGACAGATATTTCAAACTAAATTTGCAGGTGGCAGGTTGGAAACTTCTGCGACCACGGGCTGCGAGCCTAAGCGGCGCGCATGTTCGCGCTCGACCACGGGTCTGGAGCGTGTAACGCGTTCCCGGTTTTTATTTTTATTTCCTCTCGCGAATACGACGTATCCGGCGTTGGTTTATTTAGTCACGGGCAGATTATTTCGGGAAACTCTGTGGAAGTACACGACTCGCCGTTTCCTTTGTCCATTGGCGGTCTTCCAGTCTCGGCTCGAGCCGAGAGGAAAAAAAGCGCAAGTGGCGTCGCGTGGCACTCGCGCGAGCGCGATCGCGAATTTTGCGAATCGGAGGAACAGAGAAAGAAAGAAAGACAGTGAGAGAGAGAGTGAGAGAGAGAGAGATAAAGAGAGCTGTATCTGGGTCGCCGGTCGGGTTCGCCCGGAAAAATTGTTGCGAGAAACTCCGCGGAAACCCGACCCTGCAGCTCCCTTTGTTCGGCAGTCGCCAAATATGCGAATCGCGCGGCCCGCTCCATTGAGCTTCTCTCGCGAGACGCCAGACACACGAACCGCTCCCTGCTCCGTTATTTAGGGTACTCTCTAAACGGTCCTGGGGACCGATTTTTACACAATTCTTCCGCCTCTACATTTTTCACGCGGCATTGCAAATTGTTTGTGCAAATCCTTACCTTGCAAACGTCGATCTGATTTATGTAAATGAGGGCGTCGATTTAAAAACTACTAGGTTGGATTCAAAAGAAACTAGAGTTAGTTCTAGGACTGCTAAGGTTGATTCAAAAGGCTACTAAGCTTGATTCTAGGTCTGCTAAAGTTGATTCAAGGACTACTAGGCCCAGTCTAAAACGACTAGGCCTCATTCAGAACCTACTAGACTTGGTTCAAGGACTACTAGAGCTAATTGTGGGGCTACTAGAATCTATTCGGGCACTACTAGGACTGATTCAAGAGCTGGAGAGGTTGATTCGAGGGCTACTAGGTTCATTCTAAAACAACTAGAGCGATTCAAAGGACTACCACGATTGATTCAAGAACTATAGGTCCACTCTAAACCGACCAGAGCTGATTTACAAGCTACTACAGTTGGTTCAAGGACTACTAGAGCTAATTGTAAGGCTACTAGAATCTATTCAGGCACTACTAGGACTGATTCAAGAGCTGGTGAGGTTGATTCCAGGGCTACTATGTTCATTCTAAAACAACTAGAGTGATTGAAAGGACAACCACGATCGATTCAAGAACTATAGGTCCACTCTAAACCGACCAGAGCTGATTCACAAGCTACTACAGTTGGTTCACGGACTACTAGAGCTAATTGTAAGGCTACTAGAATCTATTCAGGCACTACTAGGTCTGATTCAAGAGCTGGCGAGGTTGATTCGAGGGCTACTAGGTTCATTCTAAAACAACTAGAGCGATTCAAAGGACTACCACGATTGATTCAAGAACTATAGGTCTACTCTAAACCGACCAGAGCTGATTCACAAGCTACTACAGTTGGTTCAAGGACTACTAGAGCTAATTGTAAGGCTACTAGAATCTATTCAGGCACTACTAGGACTGATTCAAGAACTGGTGAGGTTGATTCGAGGGCTACTAGGTTCATTCTAAAACAATTAGAGCGATTCAAAGGACTACCACGATTGATTCAAGAACTATAGGTCCACTCTAAACCGACCAGAGCTGATTCACAAGCTACTACAGTTGGTTCAAGGACTACTAGAGCTAATTGTGAGGCTACTAGAATCTATTCAGGCACTACTAGGACTGATTCAAGAGCTGGTGAGGTTGATTCGAGGGCTACTAGGTTCATTCTAAAACAACTAGAGCGATTCAAAGGACTACCACGATTGATTCAAGAACTATAGGTCCACTCTAAACCGACCAGAGCTGATTTACAAGCTACTACAGTTGGTTCAAGGACTACTAGAGCTAATTGTAAGGCTACTAGAATCTATTCAGGCACTACTAGGACTGATTCAAGAGCTGGTGAGGTTGATCCGAGGGCTACTATGTCCATTCTAAAACAACTAGAGTGATTGAAAGGACAACCACGATTGATTCAAGAACTATAGGTCCACTCTAAACCGACCAGAGCTGATTCACAAGCTACTACAGTTGGTTCAAGGACTACTAGAGCTAATTGTAAGGCTACTAGAATCTATTCAGGCACTACTAGGTCTGATTCAAGAGCTGGCGAGGTTGATTCGAGGGCTACTAGGTTCATTCTAAAACAACTAGAACGATTCAAAGGACTACCACGATTGATTCAAGAACTATAGGTCCACTCTAAACCGACCAAAGCTGATTCACAAGCTACTACAGTTGATTCAAGGACTACTACAGCTAATTGTAAGGCTACTAGAATCTATTCAGGCACTACTAGGTCTGATTCAAGAGCTGGTGAGGTTGATTCGAGGGCTACTAGGTTCATTCTAAAACAACTAGAGTGATTCAACGGACTACCACGATTGATTCAAGAACTATAGGTCCACTCTAAAACGACCAGAGCTGATTCACAAGCTACTACAGTTGGTTCAAGGACTACTAGAGCTAATTGTAAGGCTACTAGAATCTATTCAGGCACTACTAGGACTGATTCAAGAGATGGCGAGGTTGATTCGAGGGCTACTAGGTTCATTCTAAAACAACTAGAGTGATTCAACGGACTACCACGATTGATTCAAGAACTATAGGTCCACTCTAAACCGACCAGAGCTGATTCACAAGCTGCTACAGTTGGTTCAAGGACTACTAGAGCTAATTGTGAGGCCACTAGAATCTATTCGGGCACTACTAGGACTGATTCAAGAGCTGGAGAGGTTGATTCGAGGGCTACTAGGTTCATTCTAAAACAACTAGAGTGATTCAAAGGACTACCACGATTGATTCAAGAACTATAGGTCCACTCTAAACCGACCCGAGCTAATTCACAAGCTACTACAATTGGTTCAAGGACTACTAGAGCTAATTGTAAGGCTACTAGAATCTATTCAGGCACTACTAGGACTGATTCAAGAGCTGGAGAGGTTGATTCGAGGGCTACTAGGTTCATTCTAAAACAACTAGAGTGATTCAAAGGACTACCACAATTGATTCAAGAACTATAGGTCCACTCTAAACCGACCAAAGCTGATTCACAAGCTACTACAGTTGATTCAAGGACTACTACAGCTAATTGTAAGGCTACTAGAATCTATTCAGGCACTACTAGGTCTGATTCAAGAGCTGGTGAGGTTGATTCGAGGGCTACTAGGTTCATTCTAAAACAACTAGAGTGATTCAACGGACTACCACGATTGATTCAAGAACTATAGGTCCACTCTAAAACGACCAGAGCTGATTCACAAGCTACTACAGTTGGTTTAAGGACTACTAGAGCTAATTGTAAGGCTACTAGAATCTATTCAGGCACTACTAGGACTGATTCAAGAGATGGCGAGGTTGATTCGAGGGCTACTAGGTTCATTCTAAAACAACTAGAGTGATTCAACGGACTACCACGATTGATTCAAGAACTATAGGTCCACTCTAAACCGACCAGAGCTGATTCACAAGCTGCTACAGTTGGTTCAAGGACTACTAGAGCTAATTGTGAGGCCACTAGAATCTATTCGGGCACTACTAGGACTGATTCAAGAGCTGGAGAGGTTGATTCGAGGGCTACTAGGTTCATTCTAAAACAACTAGAGTGATTCAAAGGACTACCACGATTGATTCAAGAACTATAGGTGCACTCTAAACCGACCAGAGCTGATTCACAAGCTACTACAGTTGGTTCAAGGACTACTAGAGCTAATTGTAAGGCTACTAGAATCTATTCAGGCACTACTAGGACTGATTCAAGAGCTGGAGAGGTTGATTCGAGGGCTACTAGGTTCATTCTAAAACAACTAGAGTGATTCAAAGGACTACCACGATTGATTCAAGAACTATAGGTCTACTCTAAACCGACCAGAGCTGATTCACAAGCTACTACTAGTTGATTCAAGGTCTACTAGAGGTAATTTAAAAGTTACTACGATTGATAAACTGAAACCACTGAATTGATATGAGCACTTCTAGTGCAACTATGTACAAGCAACCAGTGCAAGGGTTGGACAAATCTGCAACAATACTTCAATGCTCTGTACCAGAAATGCCAAGCTCGAGATCCAACAATACAGAACCCAAAGAACTCTGAGCAAGTCCAGGCGACCATCGAAATAATTTTCTAGCACACGGGGGCGTCGGTGTAGCGCGTTACGCAAATGGTGAACCGGCAACATGCGATCGGCCCCGTTAGCATAATTCTCTGTTGATAAACAGAGAGAGGCCCGGGATCTGTGGGGCTGGCAGTGTGCCAGGCCCGGCGAAATGTCTGTGTACGCCGGTAATACGGCCGTAGGATGGCAGACACGCGGCCGTCATACGTCTACAGGCAGACGCGTATGCATAATACATATCCTCTCGGCGTGTACACAATGCCATCTGCGATCCGAGAGCGAAAGGTCTGGCGAAACGTGCGCGCCGCCTCCGTTCTTCGCGCTCTCCGAGAGAGCTTTCTCGTTAGGTCACCTCATCCTTCTCGCGTGTACACGCTTTCTTTTCTTTTCGTTTCCCTTATTTCGAAAGCGTCGGGGCTGTTAATGGCGTACCAGCCACCGCCCCGGGCCTCTGTCTGTAAGAAACATCTCGAGGATCCTGCGAGACGGAGAACTTTCGTCGAAAGCTAAGACGGAATCGCCTCGCGACGCCGCGCCGCTGTTTTAGCCGGGAAACATTGATCTTCGTGCTAACGATGCGGAGTCGAGGCTTGTTTGCAGACGGCGAAGTGTCCGAAAAAATTCTTCGTCAAACTTTCATGCTCCCACCCGTCAGCGTTACGTTAGACTGTCTCGAAAGTTCGTTTCTCACTAATGAGCACGAAGCGCTTAATTATTTCACAATGTCAGTATTATAACCGAGACAATATTCAATTTTTACGGGTGATTTTACTCGTTCTAGTACATAGTGAATTTTATTGCCATATCTGAAATTATTAAAATACTTGTTCCTTTATCTGTGTCAAAGGAAAAATTCTAGTAACACTAAAATCCTTCTTTCATTTCTCCCCAAGACAATTACAGCCAACAACTTCCAGTGACCTCAGCAATGAAACAAATAAGACAAGGGGGTCCATCCATGGTTCGAGGAGACTCCAGAACGTAATGGATTTGTCCCATCGCCGGAATAAGAGAGGGAGTCCGCTCGAACAAGTTCGAAGACAGGCGTGGAACAATGGTTGGCTGAAACAAAACAAAAGAACGTCGATCGTCGCCGTTTCGTTCTCCTCCGACTCATTACACTCGGAACTCGCGCCAGGGGATACAGACAAAGTGGTTAACTGTAGACGCCGTGGGACCGAAGGAGCCCTGGTATGTATGTATATACAGGTTTATGGATTAAACGATGAACTCCAGGGGCTCGGAAGTAGCCTCGTGCAGCGCACACAGTTCACACAGAGAGCACACGCGTCCCGGGTCCCGTTTCTATCTCGCAGCTACGGGAACAGAGTTCAAATTAATTATAGTGGTCGGTCAAAAGCAGCTCGTGATAGCCTCTCGGGAGCGTAGGATGCGTTCAAACGCTCGCTTGGGTGTTTTCGAATCGTGATTACACGCTCGATCGCTCGAGCAAGATACCGGATCGTTGGACCGGCGGGGATGCATCAATTCACCCGGATACCCGGCGCAGTCGAACAGGAGAGAATGCTAATGCGAAAAATTGTCTTTGGACCGAGCGCGACTCTACGATATGCGAGATCTTTATGCAAATTAGACCGCTCCGAGCAGAGGTCTCGATCGGCGAAATTGATCGGGGATTCATCTTTCCGCGGTTCCGGTCTTGTTTGCTTACTGCCGGCATGGCGAGTGCAACAGAGTTTTCGCGAAGTTTGCTTTTTGGGCTTGTTCGGCATGTGGTTGGCGAGTTGATAGGATTGACTGGTGTTTGTGCTGTCGTGTGAAATTGCCAGATGAAAGTGGCTTTTGCGAGAGACCTGATCGGTGTAAATGAGAGCTTAGGGTCTTAGAAGAGGCTTCTGAAGTGAAATTATGGTAGCAGGCTATTGAAACAGGATAAGTAGGATTATAAAAGAAACGTTCAGTCTAGTCAATGTTTAAAGAAAGGATCCAAGGAGACACATTATTTTTTGGTAAAAATTAATATTAATGATGTTAACCCTTAGCACTCGAGTGGTGAGTCAGAGTCACCACCAGAAATTGCGATACCATTATTCAAAATATTGTTTACAGTATTAAATATCTTGGTGGCTAATCACTTACTAAACATTTAAGTATTGTATGACGTGTTATATCAATTTCATATCCATAAAATGAAAAAAAATTATATAGATTGGAATTATTCTGGGTCGGAAGATATGTTTCATTTTCGAGTTAGAATAGCTCCGAGTGCAAAGGGTTAAAATATCTTTGATAGAGGAAGAATTTGATGGAGTCCTTGTAAAGAATTTTTCAAATGAAATTGCAAGCTCCATTATTGAAAGAAGAGATACCCAATAATGAAAAAAGTTCCTAATTTGTGCGAGTCAGAAAAGAAAATGTTAATGAAAAATATGTTTAGATTTACTCAAGGCAAAGCAATGTAACAAATAAAATGTAATGAAATATGGATCAAAGTTAAGATTGTGTATCTCGTCTCAGAAAGAACTTAATCCTGTCAAAGAAGAGTCTGATCCCCATAAAGAATTTTTTAAATGAAACTTGAGATTTAATCGGACAAAACATAATACAAAAATGCGGCAGAGAGGAAAATCCAGCTCGCTAGTCTCACGATAGTTAAGAAGATTATTTTCTGGTTTAGTAATAACTAGATAGCGGATCTTTATGCATTATATATTTATTTTCTACCTGAACCGCAACGAACTGGAGTGAAATAGAAATCTATTTTCTTTCTTAATATATTCCATAGGTTGAAAAAAAATAATATAACAGTATTTATAAATTCTTCTAATATCTTTACCGTTTTAAATTACACCTACTCATTTTTATCATAAAAGCATAAAATCCGCTGTCTAGTAATAACTAAGTAATGTGATAAACAATATTAAACTTGTTAAGATCGTGCACCAAGTTCGAAGAGGACTTAATGTTGTCAAAGAGGAATTCTCATAAAATATTGTTGATAATCACAGGTCCAATGTCTCAAGATTATCAGAGTAATTATGAAAAATCGATTTATAGAATTTACGAAAGGAATAACTAAGTAGACTATTAGAGAAGATTATTTTCTGGTACATTAATGATGGAGTATGATGGTTCAAGAGTGCTTAATCCCGCCGGGGAATGATCTGTATCCTCAGGAAGTATTTCAGAGACGAAATTAGGGTTTGATCGCTCAAAGAAGGGTGGAAGATTGCAAGCTCACAGAAGAAAAATCGATTAGCTGGCTGCAAATTATTTTTAAAAGTGAACTATAATATACATGTAATTAGAGTATCTAGAGAAGAAGAGCAGTAGTATAACACACACACACACATAAAATTTAGATTAAGATTAGGGTTGAATATCTCCTTTCAAAGAAGAGCTTCAAGCTCCGCATCATAATTTCGAGGCGAGTGTTTCAATTGCTGGAGTATGCAAAATTGATCGACAGAATGTCGGACATGCAGAATAGCAAGTATAACTAAGAAGATAATTAGTAAGGATCATTATCCGGTCCGCTAATCACAGAGCGGCGTAATAGATAGGATTGTTTAGACTGGTGTATTGTGCATTGCAACGAAGGCAGACCGTATCCCGACAAAGCAAAAGGGTTTCTATCCCTCGCCCGAAGCTACACGCTCCAGTTTCGCTCGTCTGAGGGCGCCACGTCTCTCGCGTGACACCCCGACAAAGGGTGCAATATATTGCGCGAAACTGTTTCTATTTAGACTGTGACATAAGCGAAAGAAGAACGGGCTGATTGTACATGAAGCTGCGATGACAAATATTCCCAGGGAAATTTCAATCTCGCCCCTCTTCTTCAACACTATTTCTGTTAACCGGAGGGTCACGTGTATGTATGTGCATGTGAGACTTTCGGAATCTCTGCGGGAACGAAGCCTTATTAGACGTCTTGCTGCTTGGTAAACAAGACTGTATATGCAATCCGAGCAACATACAGTAACAAATGGGCGCAATCACGTGGAAGCTCACGGGTCGCGCGGCGTCGCGACGTTCTCTCGTGCTCGAATGTATTATGATCTTTTCAAGCGTATTTTTGTTTTGGTATTTATAATACATTTTTGATCATTCGTGGTGGTCCATATTGAAAAATACAACAAATTTGAGATGATGTAAAATGTTATTTTCACAATCAACACTAAAAATTCTCATTATAATTACAGGAATCTAATTAACCCTTAAAATTAATTGTACATGTTTTATCGGATTGATAGAGACAGGAAAGTAGACGGTAATTTGAGATAGTAAAATTTTATCTGAATTGTTACGTAAAGAAAATAAAATGTAATGTCAGGTTTGAAGTTCAGTAATTAATACTTCAAAATTGTGTCTTTCACTATCGAATAATATTTGCGATGAATACACTCATCAACTGAAGCAACACTTTACGTCCTCTCTGTGACCATAACACGCTTCGAACTTTGCCCTGCAGTGGATATTCTACACAGTACACACCTCACCCTTGCACTCTTTCACTTCATTCCTCCATTTTGTCATATTTGTATCCCTCACAGCCCTATCTCCCATATCTCCTCATTTTATACGTCAATAATTTTCAATAGAATTTTCAGTACCTCAATTTACACACATATGAATAGTAAAAAATTAAAAAATTGAACTTAAAAAATTCCACTACTTTTATTTGTAATCATAATATGACAAAAGTATCTTGTCCTGTTACATCTACTTTTTAATAAAAAAAGCGTGGATACCATAAATCCGAGTAAATTCAATTTTTGCAACCGCATAAAATTTGTCACATTCATAACATGATTTCAGGCCGTAGTAGGTGAAAGGGTGAAACGTTCTTTCATTTTGTGCATTAATTATTCATACGCCGATATCAACGTTTCAGTGTACGCTGCATCGTGTGCGCTAGGGCATGGAAAAACTACCCCCACCACGAAACCACCCCGAGCAAACAAATTTCGCAGAAAAGGGTTGAGCTGCAACAACGTCCAAACGAAACGTCCGGCGAACCGTGAACAGAACGTCCGCGGGACGTCTCTAGACGCGTTTCGTCCCGGTTTGATTATGGGATTAATAACGGGATATTAATTTTGTCCCGGTGAAATTAACAAGCTCGTTACAGCGTCGCGTATTACATGTTGCCACTGGTTTTCCACGCCACCTAACCGTGACGTTCGTCGACAGACAACGCGCGCGCGAGGGTGGTTGCGGGGGTGGACAGAGAGAGATAGAGGGTGGGGGGTAGAGGTGATGCAGTATACACGGTTGGTTTATATATCGGTGAGAGGGGTGCAGGGTGGTTGATGCACAAGTCCAGCACGTGCACGGATCGCAGACACTGTACGGCGAAATACAACCAACGGTAGGGTGGGGTTGCATGATTATCGACCCCTCGGTGTGCCTCGGCTTTTGTAGCAGGGATGCAGCTGCCCCTTTGCACCCCGCCCTGAACCGTTGGGTTTCTCGTCGACGAACTTCAGCCTTCGACCGGCTAGAGGGACCACGAGTGGTTCTCATACGAAACGAGAGAGAAAAAAAATAGGAGATTGATCTTGTTCTCTTTCGTTGCGGGTCTTTTGGGGGTTGAAGATCGAGGGGTGGGAATCGAGGTGTTTGGTTGGTGATGGCGGTAAGAGGCGCAAAGAATGCAGGTGGGATGAAAAGGATCAGTGGGACAGGTTAGTTTTAGAATTTGGCGTTTGCTTATAACGAGGGAGTTTTGGGGCAAGTGGCTATCATCCAATTGAAAAAAGAAAAATTATAGAAAAATTGAGAATTGAGATATTGTTAGTTTTATAGAGGCTGAGTAAATAGAGAAAATCAGTGGAATAATTTCTTTCAGCTTTTTATCGTTTGCTCGGAACGAGGGAGCTTAGGGACCACGAGTGATTCTTATGTGAACCAAGGGAGGAAGAAAAGGTAAAAGAAAACTGAGAGGGTGGAATTCGAGACATTACGAGGGATGCTGATAGTAATGTGCTGGATAAGGAACGGAGTGAGGAGGGTAACAATCAATTTAGATATCAAAGTAGATCTGTCGTCTTAGATTTGCTGTGTGTTATTTGTTCATAACGGGGGAAGCTTAGGGACTGACTTCCTCGTCAAAACGAGGAAGGGAACAAATAAAAATTGCGAGAAAGAGTTGGTAGAAAAAATAAAAATTGAGAGATAGAGCTGTTTGAAAAAATAAAAATTGCGAGAAAGAACTGGTAATGGAAACAGCATGAAGGGTTGGTGAAACGGGGTTTTTCGGATATTTATGATGCGCGCATAACGCGAGCTTAGGGGTTGACGATCCCTCCCGCGAAGGCAAATGAAAAACATTTTTAATGAACGCGTGTCATGCGACCGTCGCCATCCAGAATCTAGTTTCTAGGTCAACGATGGCTCGTACTACAAGGGATGCTGTGCAAAGACCGATATTACCGGAGTTCAGCGTGTCGACGAGCGATAGGTGACCTCCGAACGCGTGCATCTCGTTATGGATTATTTTAATTTGTATCTCGAATGGCTTTACCGCTAATTTATTCAATCTCGAACGCTTTCGAGATTCGCTCGCGAAGCTAAAGCTCCTGATAAATGAGATGAACGAGATAAACGGGATTAATTGTGGTGAAAGCACTGCTATTAACCTTTGAGTCAATTTCAATCTTTCATGTAACAATGGAGAAAATAAATGACCCTTTAACTTGTAACTCCTTTGTCGATTAAGCACGTCAGGGCCATTGTTAATAATATATTACAAGAAACAGCAATTCTGTGTTACTGGTACATTTCCCTCACTAGTCGTTAATAATTTATGATAAAACACAGGACTGTGCATTGTACATTTACTTTACCATCGTGAATAGTGCAGTGCAAGAAATAGGAATTCTATGTTCTTCGTAAGTTCACGTTCAATCTAACGTTGATAGCAATATTTTACACCTAGAATGCACATTTTTGGAATGGAATGGAATTTTATTCTTTTTTATTCTAAAGGAACAGAATAAGTGAAATGTAAAAATTATATTTGATATTTTTTAATTTATTAATGGTGAATCATTCGATGTCACAAGATTCGAATGTTCATCTAGAGTTAACTTCAGAAAACCAAAAGGTGTTTGCATTTCGATACTACTTAAAAATTCAGTCACAAAGCTCCGCCTGGAATGCAAACAAAGAAATGGAGGTTTTCGTCAGAGTGGATCCAGTTGGCTATAGAGGGTGCGGATTTTTTCCCCAGGGGTGGTTGAGAGACACTGATCCAATCAAATCTCCGTGATCCGGGTGGAATCAAGGTGGCCGACCTTGACAATTGCCACGTTACATCGATACTTTATTTTTGGAGCGGCTGCTCTGAATATTGCCGGTGTGCAACAATGGCTGGGCGAGAATGAACGAGGTGTTTCGCGTGACTCTGCTCCCTCTGACGCGGCTCACAAGTGATCGTTGATCGTTTCCCGCGCGTTGCAGAATCTATAGATCTTCCCACCTCGCTGTGCGCTTGATAGACACTATTTCGGAATCGTATCGCGAGAATAAAATGTCATGCACATGAACTACTCGCATAACACACACACAATCCGCAAAATAATTTCCAACCCCTTATTTCAAACCCAACTTCGGAAATCAGACAATTGTTCTAGACTGCAGATTTTGCATTTGCACTGAAATGATGAAACATAATACACGAATTTAGCATCATTATTTTATTTCCAAGAATAATTATTCTAAAAATATTTTTCTTGTTAATGAGCTATCCAGGACGTTCCAATATTTTAATTTAATAACAGGCATACAATAATCAGAGTGTCTTAAAGTTCTGTGTACAATGGACGATGTCGTAGTATTGGTGAAACTTTATAAATACTTGGAATGTCTGAAAAGAATATAAAAGGATTGAAAATCGAGACAGGGTTGAGGGAGGTAAATACGCCTATTAGGCGGGGACTAGCGCACAATGCGACGTGGAAACGTAGGAATAGAAGCGGTCCACTCACCAGACTACGTCAGCTTCTCGAGGGAAACGGCTGAAGAGGAGAGTGCGTGGCTAATTCGGATCAAGGGTAAACACATCGCTGGAAGCATTCCCCTTGCTTTAGCACGACGACGACGACTCTCTTCCGCGACTGACGCAAAACTGCCTTAGTGTACGCTAAATATCCGAATTTCTCCCGATAGACCGATCAAGTGCACAAATTATCAACAAGAATAAGAAAAAAGCAACAACGTCGTAAGACCCTGGATTGTGTTCGAATTAATGTTAAGAGGGGTTATGCCTATAATTTATTAAATAGAAACAAATTTAATAATGCCAACAATATTTCGAAATACGATATAGCAATTTTTAGTGACGCCTCTCGGAGTCTCCATTCGAGTTTTAAGGGTTGAAGATTGCTTTAACCATTTAATTTTTATGCATTTATGATAAAAATGAGTAGCTGAAACATGAGATTAATTTAATCCACCTACTATTAGCAGATTTTTAATGAATAAAAATCCGTCTCGCCAACAAAAGACAAATCTTTCAAAAACAAGAGAGCCAAAGGCCTGTTTTCCACCTGAACAACCAAGCTATCAGAAGGACAATAAAGGTGAAGCCGGCAAAGATTCCTGAGTCAGCGTGAAAAAATCTGGGAGTTGGTAACGCGACGCCGACGCGACGGTTATCAAACGTCCTCGTGACGTTATCGAATAGTATATGGTGATCTCGTTCCCGCTGGAAAAACGGTGTTACGTTGCGTCTTACGTCTCGTGTGTTCGTGATCGACGCGTACCCAACCGTTGCGATTTTATTGCCAATCGACGACGCACACCTTGTGTGTAGCTTCCGACGACGTGTTTCACGATTGATAGCGATCGGTAACGTGAGATATCGGTAACACGGGGATCGGCGAGAATGCACAAGCACGAACTTGGCCGACGTTAACGGGCACGATAGGGATCGTTTGAGATTTTCCGGGAAGCCGATTCCCTTCGAAACTGGCACACTCCGAAACGATTCGTGAGACGAACTGTCTGTCATTGACGGTTCTTCAGGATCGGGGATCTCGATTTCAAGGATAAGAAATATTAGCTGGGGCACAAATTCGCAAAAAAAGGCTATTGATAAAATTTTAATAATCAATAATCCTAAACTGAAGTTTAGTGAACTTTGACGAAATTCTCAGAGTATGCATGATTGATACACATCTACAACATTTTTAAATTTTTAATATAGGCCTATATAAAGAAGTTGTAAACGTGTAGCATTTTCTTTGTAATTGCAATTGCAAGTTTTCCAAAATTTTTGTTCACGTCGTGTAGTTAACTAGTTGTTCTAGCTAGTCAAAAAAATCTAAGTATGGTCGAATATTTAAAAAGTGATCGTCCTTTTAAACGTGATAGCGGATTTTATGCATTTATGACAATTAATAAACGACTGAAAAACAAATTCGTTCAATTCTCTCTTTGTTTCTTCTCCATTTCTTGCTCGCTCTCGCCTCGGCTCTATTATTTAGAATAGCAGTCCCGGGATAATTCGAAGGCCACAATACCTGTCCGCCCCCTCCCCACTTCCCACTCCAGCCCGAAGCCTCAGGTTTCCCCCGAGTTTCCTCCGAAATGGAGTAAACAATTATTCCCCGGTGTCTCAGGTATCAAGAGACAGTCTCCAAATACCGATTCCCCTGAGCTCTCCGAAAGCAAAGCAGACCCGCATGTCATAGAAAACCGATTTCCCTTCGAACCAGCGAAGGGTCCAACAACAAAGAGTTTTTTACAGAACGAGACACGCTCGCTCCACTCGTTTCTCTGAAATCGGCGACGGTGCAGAATTCGTGTCGACAGGCCTGGCTACAGAACAGGCCTACAGAATTAAAGGTTTTCGCGTCAAGGTCGATCGATCCTCGCCCGATGCCAGGAGGCGTCGTAATGGGCTTCCAGTTTAGCCCGGCGAAAGTAATCAATTAACGGAGCCAGTCGATTCGCTCCCATTAACAGTCTGCCCTGTCATACATGGACGACACATCTTCTCAAACACGGCCACCCGTAATGAACTATCAACCCTCGTCCCTCGAATTCTACCAATTTTATTTGCCCCTCGAATGTTCTACATTGCGTATTAAACTTTACTTCAATTACAAGATTCTGGAATCAAATAAAAATTGGTTTCCTCCTTTACCAATTCCAATAGGTTGGTATAATTAGTGACTGGAAATGAGTGACTGCAATTTGAAAAGTTAGAAAGATTAAAAGAATTGAATGGTATGAACAAATGTTTTTTAGTGACACCTATATCCTACAGGACATGTAGACAATTTTTATTTCGCAGTCTAATGACAATATACTGATACAAATAAATCCTTTCTATCCTTTTACTCTTCCATGTGCAAAATTCATATCTATTGTATGCCTATGTTTCTCCAAATTAATAACATATTTATTAGTTCAGAATCTTCATCACGAGCCTGACCTCGAGTAGGGCAAGGTGTTAACCAACTAATGCCAGAATCTGCAAATGTTCACTCACCATAATCCAAGGACTGTTGTTGCTGCGCGAACTGCGCGCTGTTAGCCGGTGTGACTCGGAACCGCTCCATAATCCTCGCTATGAACCTGGTCCACACCCGTGATCAACACCAGAAAAAACACTACGTGCACCTTCAATCTGTCTCTACGAAGTTGTATGCACTGTCGACCTCTCGCTTGCACCGTTACGTACACCTACGGTCTCTGAGTCGTGTGCACCGTCTGCTACTCTGACCGAGCGCAAGGTAAACAAACTAGACGGTGACCGGGGCAACACTTGCGTCTTCGTCGATTGGCGAACGCGTTCTCCATTCGCCAATGATAGTCAACGTCAGCTGCCTCTGGCCGGTGGTTTTTGCGACGGGAGCTTCTGACAACAACCACGAATACGATCAGCACGGACAGAGAAAGAAAGAGAGAGAGAGGGAGAGAGAGAGAGGAGCGAACGCGACGAATCGCGAAAGAAAGAAACACGTGGGTCGCCGCTATCTGCACACGCTTTTATATTCGCACACACACATGCACACACACAGAGGCGAATCACTATGTGTGCGGACAGGAGGGGAGGTGACCGTGTCTCTCGCGATGCTCTCTTTTCCTTTATCGCTCGCACAAAGGTGAGCCGGCTGTGGGACGCACCGGCACGAAAGACACGTGACTCCTAGTGCACTAGTATTACCAGTGATAGTACTGCGAGTACAGCTCTGAATCGCACGGCTACTGCCAGTAGAGTTCGAGCTGAATCTTCGATGAAGGGTAGCTAACGGAGGTCGATGTTGGTCGAGTCAGGATCGTTGAATTCAAACGAACAAACCACGCTGTCGATACAGTTCTTGCTGAACCTCCAATGACACGTAGGTAGGTAGCAAAGTTAAGTAATGGTTGTTGTTGTCAAGAACGGCCAACACGTGGCTGCTGCATTAGCTTTGGAGTAGCACCGGTAATAGTTCCGTGAATGAAATCTTTAGATATTTTGAATACTTGACTTTCGCTGGACTTCAGACGGTGGATAATAAAGCAAAGCTAACCGATGGTTGTTGTCAAGACTTATTGTTAGTTACTTGGAACAAGTCCGCGTGTCGCTGCGAAAAACAAACGAACCACGTGGCGCTAGCTAATGATGATCATTGCCTTTGTTTTGTAGTAGTGCTGTAAATACAGTTTTGACTGACTACCGTGCCCTTGAGTTGCAATAGTGTTAGTAGTGCTGTAAACACCCGCTGAACCTCCGATGTAGCTAGCTAGCAAGGTTGATGTTTGAGTCTAGGTTTGTTGGCTCCACGCGGCGTTGGCTATGGTGGCCGCTGCCTCTGCTTTGTGATAGAACCAGTGATAGTTCTACGAGTACAATTTCCTAGATGATTCCTAGATGACAAAGCTAGCTGATGATTAAACTAGGGGCCGCCTTTGCCCCTTCCCAGTAACACCAATGTCAACGTAGTTCTACTAACAAAGTTAGTTGATGTTAGAGGTAAGGAACGCTGACTTGTAGCTGGTCGGCGTGACACTCCGAAACGAGCGAACCGCACTCGCTACCGGCTGCCTTTGTTTTCCGGGAACACCAATGATAGTATGCAGTTTTGAGTCACACAGTTACTGTCAACACAGTTCTCGCTGAACTGACGGTCGCTAGCTAGCGGTGTTAGATTTTAGAGGTAAGTAACGCTGACTTAGGTCGGCGTGACAATACGAGACGAACGAACCGCGCGGCGCTCGCTACCGTGGCCGTTGCCTTTGCTTTGGGAACTGCCGGCTGCGCTGTCACAAGCACTGCTCGTGGCTTCGGCCTGATCGCCGGGTTTTATATGTGTGCGTGTACGGATGTGTGCGGAGAGCTACGGAACACACGCGTGTTTCCCTGCACGCCCATACGCCAGGGGGCCCCCGCGGTTACGACGCCTCTGCCAGACGTCCATAGGCGCCGACAGCCGAACGAAACCAGACGATGCACGTACCCACGTGTGCGTGCATGAGAGTGCGTCAATGCGTGAGCCAACGCGTGGCTCTACCTCTGCCGTCGTCGCACCGTTGTTAGAGACAGGAGCGTAACAATCGACGCCGACCACCCGACAGCGGACGCCATTGGCTGTCAACGGCGACCCGGGAGGCCGAGCCTTGTGAATCACCGTGGCGAGGATCGTTCACGAAATTGAAACCGAGCCCTTTGTGTTGCGCCCGTCCGCCGGGGAAGTTAACGGCGCGTTATGTGGTTCTGGTGGTGTAGTGCTGAGCGCCTCGGTGCATGGTGTGCTGTGGTGGCTACGCCGATGCTGTGTCGTTGAGAGAGAGGCATTGCTGGAGACAGATTGGATCAGGAAGGTGTTTGGGTGAGGTGCATTTGATCATGGTTAGATATTTTAAGTGGATAAGTAGGTGATGTGGTTCGTAATGAATTTTTCTGGAGATTTTGTGAGGGTTTGAATTTTTGTTGGTTGAAGGAGTGGATTAGTTTTGTTTTGAGGTGGAATGAATGTTGTAGGAGGTTCCTTTTGTGTTGATACCAACGTCTTCAATGACTCCAAATCTGCGGAATAGTAAAAGTGATTTACTATTATGCCAGTGATGATTTAATATGTATGTATGGTGTGTTTGTTTTTTTTTTCTAGTATAATAAGGTGTACACTTACTTGGAAGTTTTACATTGGTAGACATTAGTAAATTGAGTATTTTGCTCCGGATGCAGCAAATAAGTAGATTGTCGATCTTTATTTTATAGCAAATACTACTGAATGGAACTTTGCAAAATAAGCATTTTTAACAAACTTATACACTAATACAGATCTATTCTACGGCTTTCCACAAAAAAGGAGTACTGAAATAGACTCCGGGTTTTGCCACTTAATCTTAAAAAAACTTAAATCTGCATAACAGCCGCATACTATAAATAGTCTCGTGTCATGTAGAATTAAAATAACTCTTACATATTGAAGAAGAAGCCTTGCATTATCGTTTGAGTCGTCAAACATTTTTGCGAATTATTTTGACGTTAAGAAACGTATTCTTTTGCGAGATCATTACGTAGTCGTTAACGATACGATTAACTTCATTATCTGAAAGAAATAATTACAAATGACCCAATAAAATTTATAAATAGCGACTCCGTTAAAAACATACATTTACATCGAAGTATTTTATCTTCGGACTTTTAAACGATATTAATTTTTTCGTTCAGCATGCTAAATGTTTGTTTGAATACGTTTCTTAATGTAGAACGTATAAGCTATGATTAACTCCGTTCAGTACTAATTCAAGTTCCGTATAGATAAATATAAACTGCTGCCGAACGAGATACGCTACAAAGTGATAAGAGAGACTGTACGCTGCAGTCAGAAGCTGAACGACCGAGTGCGAGTTCAGTTTGCTGCTTTATGCGAGCACCCTTGTGCTGCGACTTACGACCCTCCTGAAATACAGCTCGTAATTGTGCCAGTTAAAATTCGTGACATGTCCAAAATGTCGTTACTAAACTGCTGATCTTGGATCATAACTGCAAACGTCACCGATTAAAAACTAGGAGTCTCTTAATAAAATGCTAAATAAAATCCTAATAAAATGTACACAGTGTGGTTTACTTAAAATCTTCGTTTTATTGAATTTTGTAAATTGGAAACTGCTGCAGTGCAAGAACAATTTTGGAATATTTATTAACGTGAGTCTAAAGTGACGTAACACTCGCTCCATCATTTGGTTCACATTTCGCAAAAATTCCATACGACACCAACACACTATCGACTCGATACAAGCAAGGGCTTCCATTAACCCCGTTCACAGACCATCGCCAAGATCATTGCCAATGCTAGACTAGTATCAGTATACATATATTTCCGTCCATATCTTCATAGTGAAATTGAATTGAATCATTGTTTACATGATACTATCGTTTGAGATAAGCTGCCGTAGATATTGCAGCTGTTTGCTTCAATGTGGAACACCTTGTATATGTTTAATAGAGTTGGGGTCTTAAACCGGTCTAGGTGAGTCACTCAACATCTTTTTGTCGTGTGCACTGCTACGTTCAACCCCTAGTGTGTGCTCGAGTCAATTTCATTCGAAACGAAATTGTATTTCTTTTCACCGTTTAACAAACATTTTTTAAACTACTATAATGTACCTAATCCATCATGTAATTTAGGTACGCAGTGACATACCATGTCTAGGTATACAGCAGAAAATATTTTGCGAAATTTCGGAGCCTCAAAAAGTGGGGTCACACAGGATTTCATAAAAATTGAGATGAACAATGAACTTGCAAAGCAAAACGATTTCATATACTCTTAACTTTGAGAATTCTAAATAAGAATTCTAAATAGAATATAGATAGAGATCAATAGAGTAGTAGCTATCACAAATAATTTTTAAAAATCAAGAGGTAATGAATGTTTAGTCTAAAACAGAAAAGAATGTCGTTTAATTCCTCAGAAATAATTTTTAAAATGAATAGCATGCATGGCCCTCGAGAGCTAGTAACTATCACAAATTATTTTTAAAAATCAAGAGGTAATGAATGTTTAGTCTAAAACAAAAAGAATGTCGTTTAGTTCCTCAGAAATAATTTTTAAATTGAATAGCATACATGGCCCTCGAGAGCGATGTTACGCCCGTGCCAGTTCCGCAAAAACACTACCAATGTAGCAACTAGCAACTGCATAAGCAGAGTCGCAGATCAGATCCAGATGCATCCACCTGAGTACACAATCCAGCATTTCTCAGAACTTCTGCGAATCAACAGAGAGCTAATTCGAACAAAAGTGTATCGAAAGAAGTCTTCAATTCTGAACCCAGCGAATACTAGCCGTTATGCATTTAGTGATTCGTTAGCAATGCAAATGACCGTCCGTGGCCCGATGCATCAACACGTTTGCACATACAAAGAGACACACGGTGTTAACGCGGCTGAGAGTATTGATTATCGCGGAATCTCTTTAAGTGCGACCGCCGCGAAATGCTCGGGCACGTAATTGTCAATTGGATCTCTCTGTCCAACAGACAGCAACATACAGATCCGTATCGTGGACTTCGTAGATCGGGATCTTTCGAAATCATTGTTTCAGTGTTCTTGATTCGAGACGTTGCAGTTCCATGCGCTCTTGTCGAATTAGCGTATCTGAGAGAGGGCATGATTCATAAACCCTGTCCCCCATATTTCAGGGTTACATGGCCGCTGCACCAGCGCCGATAAACACGTCCCCGTGCACGCGAATTATATTACGTTTTCGTTCGCATGAGCGATCGCGAAACTTTCGTCGCGGTTGCACGGATCCCGTTCTAGGTGGCAGCAGGAAACGGAAGACTGTTCGGATAGATGGATTTTGGAGTTGTTTTGCTGAATTTGTCAACTGCGAGAGAATCTCTCTGCACAAAACAGAAATTATTCATGTCACTTGTGAGAAACGGAAGTTGGAGGAAAGTGCATTTCCTCTTTGAATGATTTTAATAAGTCGAGAATGACGTAACATCATTAAATTATTCTAATGTCTGCAGTCTTGTATTTTAATAAATTCATAACAACGAAATAGTCTAATAATTTGTTATTTTGAGTGCAGAACTTGTTAATGCCCATGTGCCAACCGTGACCAACGTGGTAGTTAATATGCAGACAATTTTTATTTTGCATAAATATGCGAAATTACATCACAAAAGGGTTCGAAAGTCGACTGCGAGTTAGGAACGACAGTTTCTGTTTGTGTTTCTCCGTGTCTAGTGTGAACGGACTTTATCAGCCGACCCACCATCGTGCATTACAAATCAGACTGTTTACATCACGCAATCCTTAACTGTCGCGAGGAATTCGGTATGTAGCGTCTCGCGTTGCACGAATTAGTCGGGAAGGTAGGCAGTGATGCATGCACTCGAGAGACTGTCTTTTACGAAGATCGAAAGGATTATGAACCTCCCTAATATCTTCTAATAGACCGCGGGACATACATACTTAAAAAGACATGTCTTCAAAACAAAAATTGACAAATAAATATTTTCTCCTTAAAAGAAGTCATCTTTTTTATGCCATTCCCGAAGAATTTTTGTGATCTGTCCGAGGGTTAGGATTGCATCGTCGTGTCCTTCATAGGATGAAAAAGACAGCCATTTAGAGCTGCTATAAAACCGCAGCCCCTGTTGTAATATTACATGGGTCTTCCCAGACCCGGCACAATGCAAATGTCACTCTTACATCCCTGGAGCCCACGTAAAAAGAGAGCACGTTAAAGGTCGCACGGTAGATTCGAATATGTGGGCACGTACTGTACGGTAGGGGGGGCTTAAAAATTCATTCGGCTACCAACGGGAGGTAATAACCGTAGCAACGGATCGTAAAAAGCTACTACTCTATCCAACGGCCGATATGCGAGAAGCTCTTTTATCGGGCACGCCGCCGCACGATCTCTCGAACAGGCAATTACTTTTCGCCGAGGTGTCGTTAAAAGAGGCCGCCCCGGTGAAATATATGCGCACCTTCGCGCATTTTCTTCGTGTAAATCAATTTATACGATGGATCGGATAATGAAGCCTTCCAAAGTACTTTGATAACATCAGCTATCTTTGCCACAGTAAAGCGCGGGACCATAACACTTGCGAATCACAACATAAATTCGCTAATGTCCTCGCTATACCTCTATCCCCCGATTTACACGGAAAATCGATTCTTCGGAACAGTGTAAATCGAAATCCTGGCTTTTTATATGGAAACCTGTGTACCTGTCCATTTTTACTTTACTCTTATTTTTTTAAATAGTGCTAACCACCATTTTGAATTATCTCGTAAGTTGCATTTTTACTTCGTTGTGCAAGAAATGGACTGTGGATGTTAACGCAAAATGACAAATTTTGTCTGTGCTTATTGCAAGAGTCAGGCGATAAATAGAAATATTCTTCCTCCTTTAATAATTTAGATTATTTAGAAATGATTTATTCGTATTTTCTAGCCTACTGTTTTACATTTCGTCGACTCATGTTTCTCATCGACGCATAAAACAATACCTACAGCCAGACACCGGTGCACATTACATGCAATTTTTTATTTTAATGTTCAACAAAATATTGATCAAGTTTTTAATTTAAGGAAAGACGTCTATTATTGTAAGATTTTATTTTATTTTTAGACTCGGCGTGTATTATTCGATACGTTTACTGCGATCATTCAGTAATGTCTTCACAGTATTTTACAAAACGTCTCCGTGCACAATACTGAAAAGCGTAACAGAGAAATCTCATTAACTTCTTGAATGTTTGTACGATACAAGCTGCAAATAACAATGCACGTAAAATTAACGTAATCGCTACCAGGGTCACTAGTAACGACGGTCTTGTATTTTGCATACAAAAGATCTAATAATTCTCTGTTGCTATTCAAAATCGTAATCCATTGTGCTACCATTGAAACACATAAAAACGTTTATATTGAACGAGTGCAAAAGTTGTAAAGTCAGGTATGTATTTACTCCGTATCAACCCAGAAAGATGCTCAAATGGACGAAAGAAATTCATTGCTTATAGGATTTCTGAAAATTTGCATAAACATCCGAGTTCTAGCTATTACATCATCTTTGGTTTCGTGTTGCTACTACAATAAATCCTATCAGAGTTCATCGAAATGAAGGTGGCTCACAGGAGTCTCAAAAGTCTCAAAATCGATATTCCACCAGTTCTCGGTCCCTATCGAGCCCTAAAGACCACAAAGGATCAAAGGCAACGTCGCACCAACAGAGAAAGAGAGAGCGAGAGAGATATGCAGAATGTAGATAGTGAAAGATAGAGATACTGCAAGCGTAGCTCCGTCAGAGCGAAGTTACACCGAAGATTCCCCGGGTATCGTTCGAATCCCAGTCCTTGAAGTCGACCATTGTCGCGCGGCATCCCTTTTGTTCGATGGAACAATGCGGCGTATGCACGTCATTAATATCTCTCGGCGTTCGGTGGCCGAGTATGCGACAGGTTCGAGTGTTCCTCGGCAGTGCTCGGTCCGGTACACGCCCGGTCGTTTCGTAACCGTTGTGAATCGGCTTCGGCTGAACCCGCTGAACGTACCGGCCTCGATCCAATCATCAAACCGGTGAGAAAATGGTCGACGCCCGTGCAGTTGCGATCTAGCCGGAGGGAATCTCGCGGATTTGCGGTTTCCCGTGTCGGCGAAGTGGGAACAAGGAGGACATGGTAGTCGGTGGATCGCGTGCTGCCAGTTTAAAGGGACTGGGAGTCGGATACCGAGCTGTGTAGCACCGTCTGTGTTCGTCGAGGCTAGAGGCAGAGGCCAGAAGAACAGAGACGCCTCTCCCGTTGGTACGCGACGCTCATTTTTTTCCTGGGATCCCGGGAGCCATCGAGCAGGTTTTCTCTCTCGGCTGGTCGCCCTCTTCGTCGCTCTCTCGGCGTTTTATCGAAACAGCTGATCGTCGCCCCTTTAATCGCGTCGCCGTCGACGTCGACGCAGCCCAAGCGACCCGACCCTTCGTCTATATACCCGAGCTACCCGGTGTCCAGCGTCCCCAGCGGTTCGAAGAGCGTGCCTGTGAATACGGTCGAGTGTTTCGTCGCTCGCTGGACGGTAAGTGCTGCTACTCGAAGCGTCTCTTGTAGGTTAGGAAGCTCGTCTTTCGCCTTTAAAGCCCCGTACACAACGCCGCGTCCCCGTCCAGTCGTCGATGCATTCCGCCCTACCGGTCAGACACAGTCAGACATCAGTCCATCGTTCCATCAACGAACGGGATTCTTCGAGATTGTTCAAGTTGCACTCGACCGGGAATCCGATTTGCACGTCTCATCCCGGCGCATTAGCTGCACTTCCATCTTCGAGAGGAGATTAACCCGATGAGATGCGGGTCGTAAAGCGTCCCTTGGTGTCCTCATTCTCCTAGTTTGTATGCAACTGAATATTTCTCGTTGTTCTCGGAGGGGATCAGTGACAGTAATGCTCGCGGCAAGCTGCACAGCTCGCTTATCGCCGGGATACGATGGTTCGAATCTTGTTAATCATCTTCGATCGTGTTTCTCTGTGTCCTTTGTGTATGTGTATGTGTGTGTTCATGGTCGATAAAATCTGCCGGTTAACAGGTTAATTGGATGCGCTCGAGTAGCTGTGGGCGGAATTCATTGAACCGACAGAAATATGACATCGGGTGCATTGTGGTGATACCGGGATGCCGGTGTATGGAGGCCGTTTGTGTACGGTCTTGTAAATATCGTAAACTAGTGGGAGGTGTAAACGTTCCTCGAGGTCCTAGAACGGTGTGGAAGTAGGTAGTGTGCAAGGTGATTAATGGTCGATTGCAACTGTATTGACGTTTCGTTGAGTTTCACGTTTTCCATTGAGAAAGGCAACTCGCGGGGGCATCGCGGCGTCTCTTGTGCATCGTCGCTTGAAACAGTTCGAATCGCGCGCCAATATTTGCAGCGTGCCGCCATGATAGCTTCTCAGGTATTATGCACCAGTTGCATTTACATGTTACGAATAAGTCGCGATTAATTTCACTTGATCGGTGCTTAATAATTAACAATCATCTTCGATTACATTCGCATTTTGTCAAATTTCATTCTGCGAAACAAAGAGCAGACGAAACAGCCCATTGACATTCAGATGAGTTTGAATCGCGCGCCAGTTTTCACAACATGACACCATGATTGTAACTTCTGAGATGCTCTACACCAGTTGCATTTCAATATTACGAACAAACCGTGCTTAATTTATTTCGATTTGTGATCAGTATTTCACAATCATTTCAAATTTTATTCGCATTTCATCAAATTTCTTCTTACGAAATAATGCATAGCGCGCCACTTTCAAACAGTGTGCCGCCATGATAGTGACCTGTGGAGGCACTGTATTCGTTCCTCCTTTAAATATCACGAATACATCGTAACTAGTTCTACTTGCTTCACGTTATATAATTAACGATCACCTACATAATTATTCGCATTTTGTCAAATTTAATGTTGAGAACTAAAACAGATTTACAGAGAGGTTATAACGCTTCTATCGTTTGAATCGTGCGCGGTTCCGAGTGACGCGCCGCCATGATAGTGCAGCTGGTGAATAATGGTGTCCGGGCGGGGGAAACGAGAGACGTGCATCCACCATAACGGCTTGGAGTTCCGTGACGTCTTCAATGGCCGCCGCCGTACTGTCTACATACGTAACGGAGCGCGGTAGACTCGCAAACCGCGTTCCGTGGTGGTTCACGACGTAGTGTTTACTCTCCGCCGGTTAGAATAATCCGCGAAACTGTCGCCGGACGTGCAAACCATGGGTTCGAAGAAGCACAAAAAGCACAAGCGCGAGAGGCTCGAAGGTGAGAGGACCGGGCTAGATTCCGGCATATCTCAATCGTCTTGTCGTATCTCGCCGATGTTCAATGTTTCTTGACGTCGCCACGGCACCGTAGGTCGTCGCGTTATCATATGGTCACCATAGACATAACCGTATCCGCACCGTATCGCACAGTGGCTCGAACGTCTTCGGAACGCGCCTTCGAAATTCAAACGGCGCCTCGAGTATATACACGATAGTATCGTTTTTCTCAATATCCGTCGATCGAATTCGATTGCCCGCGACTGACAACTCGCTCTCACGTTTCCCGGTGTTATCGAGACGTTTGCATATTGTTTACGTTGCTTCGTTCCTGGCCGCGTGACGCATCGTGCTAACGGGTCTTTTCTCGATTGCCCTCACTTCACTCGATATTCAGCTGGTCGTTTGCTATTGTTGGTGTACATCCGAATAATTGTTAACATGTCGCACTGAATACGATATCACAATATTTCATCATCTTCTGTCAATGCTCGCGTTGACTGCACGAGGATTCGAATGAAAAGAGTACTATCAGAAGTAGATTCTTGTACAGCGTTCGTACCCTGAACCCAGGGATCGTAACGATTGTTATATTCTTTCTAACATTTTCATTGGAATCCTTCTTGTACTCATCGTTTAATGATGCACAGGAATATTGACTGCGTTTTCACCAAGGACAAACTGAGAGTGAGGGTTGGAGTAGAAGTGAGGTGGATTCAAAAGTATAAACGAAGGTTCTACAGCGACAGGTGCGACGGGGAAGTAAGTGACGTGTAACAACGGACATGGACTGGTTGCACGACAGAAACTAGCTGTGCTTCCGAAATTACTCGAATGCCCCAAACCCTTTCAGTACCTTTTTTTTGTCTGTTAAGATCAGTTGAAGTGCAACAAGATCTCAGTCGCTTTGAGCGTATCGATGTCGTCTATTTTCGGTTGTAAAGATTCACTGTTTCTTCTCCAGTTACATTGACTTGTCTGTTGCACTTCAATCACTTAGTTCCCTTGGCTGTTATATATTATGGCAACAACGGCCCTTCGTGCTTTTGCTTTACCTCCTCGTGAGGTATTTTTAAGATTTAAACAGCTCCTTCCCAATCATTCCTGCAATACAATATACTATAATTCTAGACAAGAATTATTTTATTGCATACTTCTATCAAGGTTTATTTAGTTTGAAACAAGCTACTTCCATCTCGCTTCCAGTTTGTTGAATGTGAAAACAAGGTCACTGTCCTGTTCATAAAATCATCTTTATTATTGTTATTGTTATCGGCATCTCCTACTACCCTTTTGTTCATATCCTGTAGACTTTATTAATTTAAGACTACATTTATCATGATCCTGCAAGATTACACGATGCAACATCTGCCACTGTATTTTACATTACAACAACATTCTGCACCTTTGTATGATTTTCTGCAAGACACTTATATCGCATGCATGGATTTGCAATCATTATTATTTACAGCTTTCAATGCTTTATATTATTTCTACACGTTTGATATTATCAGACTCAGTTCCGATGAGCTGTAACTAATACCTACTCTTTTCTCTGTAACAGAAGGGCAATATTCAACCACGGACAAACCCCCTACTCTAAAGCTCATTCTAAAAGTAGGAGGTAGCAGCGGCACTCCTGAGTACGTTAACGAACCAAGCCAGGCAACGATGTTGTCCCAACACTTGGGTGTCTACCAGCAACAGATGGGTCTTAACTGCTCTGTAACCCAGGAATCGGAATACGATAGGTATATGGGGCACAAGAAGCTCAAGAAGAAAAAGAAAAAGAAGGACAAGAGGCACAAGCACCACCACAAGGATAAGAAGAGGAGAAGGGAAGAGTCCAGTCAAGAGTCGGTCGGTGACGCGGACGAAAGCTTGGCCGAAGTCCCCAAAAAGATTCCTAATCACCAATTGTTAGTTCCGAGACATCCAACCGGTGGAGAACACAGAGTTGGCAGTGGTGTTACCAACCAGATCAGTTCTCTATCTCCGCACAGAGAGGTCAGAACATGCGTTCTTAGGAAAATTGCGGAGCGTACTCCGCTTCAACGGTTGCTAGAGCACTTGCTTAGGTCGATGGAGAAGCGTGACCCACAGCAGTTCTTTGCTTGGCCGGTCACGGACAGCATCGCGCCCGGATACTCTCAGATTATCACAAGTCCCATGGACTTCAGTACCATAAAGCAAAAGATAGACGACAATAGCTATCAGAACCTAAACGAATTTATAGACGATTTTAAATTAATGTGCGACAATGCTACCACGTACAACCAACCAGACACGATCTATTTCAAAGCAGCGAAGAAGCTGTTGCACGTCGGCCTGAAGATGGTCACGCCTGAGAAGCTCAAGCAATTAAGACCTGTCCTGACCTATATGCAAGATATTTCGAAAGAGGAACTCGGATTCGAATTGGGAACCGAAGATCCGAATAATCCTGACGCTCCGATCACAGAAGAACAGATTGAACGCGAACGAGAGCAAGAGGAGCGTAACGAAGAGGCGGAGGAACTTCGGAAGGAGAACCAGAGAAAGATGAGATTAGCGAATTTAGGTAAATTTGAAGCCATTCCCGACGACATGACACCGGAGGAGATCCTGAAGCAGGCGCGCGGCGCTGCGAAAGCGGCCTCAGAAAAGTTATCTCTCAAGAGGCTGAATTCAAAGATGGGTTTCCTCAGGCAAAAGAAAGATGGGACTACTAGTTTGCAAATAATAGTACCAGGGGACGGTGTGATACCAGGAACGAATCAGAGACCTGTATCATTGGGTCAGCTCATTGGCAAACTGAATCATGGCACGGGTGCGTTGGCAGGATTCCGCGAAGATCGGCGGAACATGTCCAAGCCGGTGAAACCCTTATACTATGGTGCCTTTGGCTCTTATGCGCCAAGTTATGATTCCACCTTCGCCAACTTAACGAAAGAGGAAACCGACCTGGTGTACCAGACCTATGGCGACGAAACGGCTGTACAGTATGCAGAATCGATCCTAGACTTCGCTAAAGACTGTGATTATACATTAACTATGGTAGACGATCTTCTGGATATCTTAACGGGTGGAGATCACAGAAAAACCAAGAAATTCCTTGAAGAGAAACGACGGCTGAGGGAAGAAGAGGAAAAGATCAAACATCTCTTAGAGAAACCGATGCAGGACGTGAATCGCAATATTCCTGTTATGGATAATGTCAAGGTCGACATTGACCAACTGAAGACCTTATCAGATCTGGGAATTGATGTCCACTTCTTGGAGAATCTAGGTAATTATATAGTAGTTAATGTATTCTAGGTTCCTTGGTAATTGTCGTGGTAATATGTCTAATCTATTCCGTATTTTCTTTTGTAGACGACGAGTTAAAGCTAAATGAGGAACGCGCTGCCCTGCAGACCCGCTTGGACGACACGTCTCAAATGATCGGCCGCCTGAAACAGGCTCAGCATGATCGTCTAGCAGCTCCGCCACCCGCTCACCTTTCAAATGTTCCTAAACCGACTGAGAACGAAGTGGCTTTGGCAGACAAGATCACGGACAATCTCACGGAAATAGCAAAGAAGCTACCTCCATCAGCCATTGCTCCCGTTGATGGTCTGCGAAGGGCGATGGGTATAGCGCCCCTGGGTGGTCCAGAGCCTATGGACGTCGAGCCGATTACACACAACCCAACAATCGTAGCTGAGAATAATCTATTGTCGCAAGCGACCAATACTCAGGTCCCGGCGAATCTGTTGTCAACTCCGTCGCCCATTCAGAACGCTAATTTGCTCAGCCCGACCAGCCAACAGACTCAACCGATCAGTATTGTGAATACTAATCAACCACCGATCCAGATACAGATCGGTATGACTCACAGCCAAACGCCACCGTCTCTGTTGGGCACGACGGAGACTTCCGGGGTTCCTGATCTGGAAACTGAGCTGCGTGAATTTCTTGAGAGCGATCCTACGTTAGGACACTCGCCTCTGCATGACGACAAAACGCTCGAGGACATCCTTTCTGAATCCTAGTGTGTATCTTTCGAAATTCAGTGACTATTGACGTCCCTTTGATGGGCTGCACGGGGTGCTTCGAAATTATGTGGAAAGATCATCGCTAAAAATCTTGTGCGTCGACTGCAACAAACAGGAACTAGAATAAAATTTATTTCGAATCTTACAAGAGCAGAACTACCTGCACTGGAAATCGTTTTTCGGACGAGATCCTACGAATCTCGTAGTATGTACCCAGTATTGCAAAACCCTAATGGCTTTTTGCCTAATGAGCCTTCGTTTTCGAGAAAAACAAGTAATCAGTTCATTATCTACAGTTCTTAATGATAGTGCCAAACTTTGAACTTATTTTTCTTGAAAATGAAGATCCATTAGGGTTTTTTCCAATACTACAAAGTGATTTCCGGTACCGTAAGTTCTTCTTGTTAGTCGTTTTCGCTGTTTTTAGTTCTGTTTACTAATTTGTGTTGTAAATACACACAATCTGCAGTCGTATCGTCACAATAGAAGCTTATCTACACCTTTGGATCCATAGTCTCATCAATACACTGATAATTGTATCAATACAATGTTGATAACTTTTTGAACTTGAGTTATACCGATCCAAAGGTGTAGAATTGCAGTATTGATATTTGCATAATTTTTCCGCACCCCATGTGTCGAGTTATGAATAATAGGTTTAATTACCGATCTTAGGATTAATAAGGTCCGTGTATCCTGTTGTCATTATTTATAATGTACGTGCAACGAACGATACGCTGTACCAAGCTTGTAAACTTTGCATAAAAATATATTTGTAACGCTGAACGGTATAACTGTGGCGAGCGAGCGATTTTCAGTGATGTGTGCTACAAGGAACAAGACGATGGAGAATAATCTCTTGGTTCTGTTCGGTACAAAAGTTCAATGTCGCTTTATATTGTCTTCTCGTGAATATTCATCGAGGGATTGTTGCGTAAACGAAAGTAGGGAAAGCTGTGGGAACGATATTTGCTAATTGTTCTCTAGCTCGGAAAGAATATTGTCGTGTACTTGTTACTTGAAGCGTGTAAGATTATGAACGGAATTGTAAATATACATAAAGTGTATTTTTTAAATTAAAATCCTTTCGAATGTCTGAATCGAAACCTATCGTTTCCAACGAATATTCGACAGAATTGCTCAAACTTCATGAATAGTGGAATGTGGTTTTAGACGAAAATGTTAATTACGGTTACATTTGCATACCCGACGAAACATCGAACAGCAGTCTTGCAGGCAGCCATGATTAATTAACGATGATTCAAGGATCATTTGCGGCCACTGAAACAGTAAATTAATTATTTTAACAAACGCAGATATAATTCAACGCGAAATACTCTGGTTCATTATATTTATTATTTGACAAACGACGAGAATAAAGGACGTTCTGTAAAATGTTGCAAATGGTTTATTGAAATAATTATGTTGTTTGCATTATTTGTGCAAGAGAGACTTCTATGCGATGAGTAATATTGTTATCGCACAGTAATTGTATTTTCTATAGTTTGATTTCAAGTCAAAGAATGGAGAAATAGAATTGATATTGACATTTATATACCACCCGGACACAGGGTTAACATTAGGCGAAGTCACGGCCGCGAACATTAACTGAGATTTTTGAGAGGATCAATGTTCATAATAGTCGAATATGTAATAAACCTTACCACGTACAGTTTCTATAGCTTCGATGGAAACATTATTTAACAACAAATCACTACATTTTTCACAAATCTCTTTCCGTACGAATCCGAGCGCAAAACTAATTCCGAAGTTGTCCGTAGGGTGGCGCTAGTGACACCATTCTTTGACAAATTCAAATTAGTGTTAACTCCTTTTTATTATTTTGCAGTGATACCTCGTTTAACGAATTCTTCCGCGGTGGAGTTTCAGTGAATAACGAAGTCAATTTGCTATTACTAATAACAAACGGTTCTGGAAATGTAACTGAAGGTTCTGAACGCTTTAAATAAAAGTGTGCTGGGTCCACAAAGAGATTTTGTGGTGAAACGAACTGTGTTCAATGTTGTTAAACCATCACACGATTATTTAATGGCAAGGAATAAAATTCGGCACAATTTATATCCGGCAAAAGTTAATGCAACTTAATTTTGTACATATATAAATTTCCTGAATAAAAACCGCATCCACACATTGACCATGCTATTTTTACCTTTGTTAATCAGGTTTTTCATAACAAAACAGTTGCTAGGAATTTTTATTATTTAACCGCAAACGATCATTTCACCTGAGTAGAATAGTTTTTTGCAGGTATGTATGTGCTCCGCGAAACAGAGTTATTTTAATGCCACAGTTCTTTAATACGATTACGGTCACGCGAACTTCACTTGAGAGTCTGCGGACGGATCTCAGCAAGAAAATAGTATTCCAACGATTATTAACACGAAATAAATACATTGTCATTCTTCACATAACGAGTAACATATACAATCCGTTATTTAAACCGTCGGTCATTACACGGTCGACTTAATTTATTAATTGGATGGAACGGACCGTGTACAGAATAAAAGATAAAGAATCATTTGTCAATTACTCATCGACCAAACGCGGCAGTTTCGCTTAATAAAATAAATGACAGGTCGTAATTCGTACGCTCGGTTTCCATTCGTCATGTATTGTCCGAATAAAATGACGTCCTCGACAATGCAGGTTGGATAACGAGCGATAGATAAATGATGACTCGTAACAGATAATAGATGATGAATGTTTCGCGGTGGAGTCGTTCCTGTGGATACAAAAATGTTTTCCCGTTTAGGTCATCCCATAAGTCGCGCGTCGTTAACTATCTTTCCAATATTGCTTTCCCATCTATCAATCAAAGTTTTTATTCCAATTTTCGTGAACTTTCATGATTTTGCTCAAAATGCAAGGAACGACGCGACGCCAGGACGACCCAACAAAACCGCAAACGCGACGTTCACGTGGTGCATTATGCAAGCGGATGCAAATGACGCGTTGTTTTGTTTATACGGATTGCGTGCGCGGCGTGATATCGCGATATTCGCAGGAGGTGCACGTAGGAATCGGAGGAATTGCAGGAACTCACCGATAATAGGATTAGGGGTAGTAAAGCGGCGGCTCATTTCGAAATTCCGCGAGCCCCGAATACGCTGGGATAAGTGTGATTCACTGTAATTACGTCATTATAACTAAATAGACAAGTTCGAGCGGGGGGAAACGGAAAACTCGATTACAGGTCCGGCCGTTTATGGCGGCTCGAATCTCTCCGCCATTAGCATGCTCCGCTAACTATTCCATTAACGTTCCGCTACCGCACACAGCACGAGCCGAGAAAATGAAAAAATTCCCTGTAATTATCGCGGATTCCGCAACAAAGCTGTTAAGCAAACTATGTATTATGATCCGCTTCTTTTCTTTTTCCCCTTAACGTTCTTCACAGTTCATACTATTTAATAAGCGTGGTAAAATAGTCGATCGTATTCAATGTCCACAAGTGACACAAAAATAATAAATACAACAACTACTTTATTAGTCTGTTTGTTCTTTGTCATAGATCATTTTGGAAGGCCTTCAGGGGATGATGATGACAAAAATGAGGCGCTAAATCAATGATCAAACTGGTTCCATCGAAACTCGCGAAATAAATTACTTCTTCCGACAAGGGAGGGGTTCACAGGACTCAACAATGAGCATCCGAGTCTCCGAGAGACTCATTCAACTACCAAAATAGTTCGCCCACGGAAACGGTCGATTTACAGCCTCGTTTCATTTCATTTCCTTTTCTCTCGAGCACAAAGAACGTAATAGCTGTTCCGCGTAATTGAAACTGTTCGAGGATCGCGTAGCATTGACTAAAAACTTGCGCCACGGTATGCAGCTCGTTCTATACGTGAAATTTTTGCCGTGGCCGTCACGACGGCGGCCGCTTTTTCCTATCGATGAAAGAATAACGAGCGCTAAATTCCCCGTCGATTAAATTTCGCCCCGGCGTCGCAACGCCGCCGTAAATAAAACATCCCGATAACGAAGCACGCCTCCTTCCGGCCATGGATTTAATTTAATCCGGTCGGTGGGCGGGCAATCTTGCGGAGTGCTTTCTCATTCGCACGGGGATCCACGATTTTCGTGGATCTAGGAGTTCCGTTTGCATCAGTCCATCGATGTCGCGGTGGAGGATCGTTCGGAAAGGGGTTGCGTAGTCTGGAAATAATTATTCGAAATTATATTAATTATATTTATTTATTAATTATTAATTATATATGAGTTTCATTTTGTATGTGGTTTAATCTTTGAGCAATTACGCGTGTAACACTGTTTTATTGGCAAGTTTTATAGTAATTTCTGTGGTTGTGAACGAAATGTTTATTAGAGTACTGATAAGGGGAAAATTTCGGATAAAAGTTTCGATAATCGGGGTTCTACCGTATTTTATTGAACGACAATTAAATCCGTGAGACATGGTGTTAAACCGAACAGACAAATATTGGCTTGCGCCATTTTCTTTTAATTAAACGGTTCAATTATCAGGGAACGAAGCCGATGCTCGATTTAGTTGCAGCCGAAAACCTAGCCCGGAAGCTCGTTGCAGTCGCAACAAGAGGCCGTCTGCATTCTGACAGGTTAATTAAGCGACAATCCCGTTCTTTCGGCCTGGAAATGGCGTGCTCGCGAACGTTTTCGCTTTCGGAGCCTCGTTATGGCGGACGCGAGCCGAGCAATTATCGTGCTTTGATATCTAAAGAAGATATCACGTGGACGTTCGCGCCGTTTCTGTATCGACGCACTCATCCTCCCGTGCATAGAATGCAACATTTAACCGTTTAATATCGGCTCGACTGGTTCGACATGCTTCGAATTTTCTGAAATTTATTTCATTCTTTAATAATTGGAGACAATGGTGCAAAAACCTGTATTTTACAATGAGATAAATTTTGAACGGCAGTAAATGATCTTGACTAACTTTCGAAGACAAAAGTGTTACAGATCAGTGCATTAATAAAAACATTCAGTGGAATAAATAAAAACATACACATCCGCATAAAATGACAGAGGTTAACTTGCAATCTCGGAAGCAAATCCATCTATAACAGATCTGTAACCTCCATAAGCAGACAAATATTTTTTAGAACGAGCTATATTTTCAGTTCAGGAAATAATAGCGTGTGGAAACTTCAACTGTGACACCCTGTATATTCCCGTTTGTTTGACGCAAGGATTACATAATTTTCAGCGAACCACAAAATAAAAGAAGCCGTTTTAACAGGTAGACAATAATGTAGTATCGCGATTAGAGCTCGTGAAGCGATGACGGTGCTAACCATTCCATTTAGTTTAACAACTCTCTCCGTTCAATGCGAGATTTGATAACGTTATATTAAAACAGTTAATGTCGTGATTTAATTGAATGAATAAATCCTACGCCAAAGGGAAGCTCCAACGAAATGCGGGTTTAAAATGGTCCAATTCGACGAAGCACGGATTCAATTACAGAGGAACGGACCATAATTCTGTCGTAGTTATGTACCGACAATATTTCAAGCTTGTCGAATTAGTTGGCCCACGTACATAGATACGGTCTGCGAGGACACCTTGTAAAGTCTCCCCTGGCGTGGTTTACAGGGGAATGGCGACTTCGTTGCCACTTCCTGCTGCACCGGAAGCTGTTGAAAATTTCACGAGACGTTGATTTATAGCTGTTTCGCCGCGTCGTCGACGTAAGCCACATTTGATACTCTATTTATCTACTGTTTTCTGGAGCCCGAACTCATCGATTACAATTTATACGAAATTTAATTACAAACATTTAACTTTTGAATAAAGTTCATTTCTGCGTACATTTTATTTGCACATCAATATTAATTTTTGCATTAATATCAAAATTTAACAATTTAACCTGGGTGCGAAAAATTAGGGAAATAGTAGAACTGCACGATCTAAGAAACGGACCCGAGGGTTTTTCTTAGATCAAGACTTTGCTGTGTATGCTAAAATGCAGTACACAATCCCTTGCGCTATGATTTTTCTTTGACTTTCCCCACACCACACACACATCAGCTACAATGATTTTATTTTCCTTTATCCTGAACCATTTTTAACAAGCTAAAGAAAATTCACATTTGTTGTATATCTATTTTTATTTCAATATTTAAGACGTTATAATACAAAATCAGTAGATGGGAATGATTTTTTCGTTAATTTTAATGGAAATTTTATCCGGATATCTCTTATATGGTTCATGCGTTATAGTAAAATTTCACCCTCGATTCAGCCCACTATGCGACAATTCGATGGCAGTGAGATATTGGTTGTGGTGCGACTAACGCCGCGTTATTCCAGGATTAAAGAGGATTGTCGACGTGTATTAGTAGATATGATTTTGTTCCGTGTACTTTGTCAAGGACACCTGTAATTGATCACCGTGGGCTCGTCTGATTGGAACAGAGCAGCGTGTCTCGTGTCCCGTCCCGTTTCATTATCCCGCCGTTATCCCGTCGAATCGCATTCGGTTCTGCGGCAACTCGGAATTTGGTTTAGCGGCGGCGCGTGAAATCGTGCGGCCGCGCGATCGGTTCGTTGCGAACGCGACCGCCACTATGATAAATAGACACTGCGGACCGCAGATCACAGTCGGCCCGTGATTAAACAAATCAACCGTTCCGATCCCGACGAATATCCTCCGAGCGATTGCTGCGTTACAACCACGAGACGCGAGACGCACTTGATCGTTTGTTTGCCGATGCTCAATCCGCTAACGCCGGCTTTGACGTGACCGACGCTGGCGATGTTTTGCGCCATTTTCACGGCGACTGTTTGCCCGTTTGTGACTGGGGGTGACTAATCGTTGATAAGGTTTCTAACCCCTTGCCTTACAATTTAATTCCGAGGCTTCAAGTTCTCTAGATCTGGAGGCTTCAACATCCCTAATATTAATTTGTTACGAAATCGTTTAGACTAAACTTGCAATTTTTTGTTCTTCACGAATTAAAATTTTACAACAAAAATTGCTATAGATAGCTCAGTATATGTACTTTTACACAAAAGGTACTCATCTAGAAAAAGTTAATTTATCTCTTTCAGATAAAAATTCCTGAATATGATGTCAGGACATGATCGTTGAATGTAAATGATGTAAATAAAATGATGGTGGCCAAATGACATTTATTCTGTTGTGTATCCATACAAGCTCAGAAAAAGGTGACCTTGGGATAATAATAATAATCTTCTACACATCCTTTAGTGTCATTGAAAGTATAAACAGGATAGGGTAATAACTTTGATCACCCGTAATAACTTCGTTATTTTTAGAGGCGCGGGAAAATCCTATTTACAAAAACTATATGTACTTACGTGGCAGACAAGGGAGGCATAAACTTCCGGTAATACCTTTGTTAGCGGACGAACGTTTTTCGGGAGACTTCAAGGTGACCTCATTCTTTTTAACAGTGTGCGCTACTTTTTACACAAGGTGATTTAACGTAAATAGGGAAGTAAAACATGGTTCCTGCATCAACGGTGTAGACGAGCTGTTAAAATTCAATTTTTGCGAGGCAAAACGCCCAAGAAAATTTTCCCAGAAATTGCTACTTTCGCATTTTACGTTTTCATCTTGTTTATTTTGTGCAACCGTAACCACGAATTTTGTGTAGCAGCCACGAATATGTGCAAGATTTGTAGTAAAAGTACTTTTAAAAAATACATGTAACTGAATCACTATAACTTTGGATTTAATGATTACTTTTGGCTACACATTTTTTCTGATATGCTCTAAAGATTGATGTACACAACTAGAAAATTGGAAATTTATATGTTGATTGGTTCCGTTTTAAAAAATTTCCAAAAATTCCATTCTTTCGATTGTCAAAACAAAGATCTGTATACGAGATGTTACGAAATTGGAATTGTTAGGAAATACATGTATAATAATTGAATCACTATAAGTTTGGATTCAATTATTATTTTTGGATATCAATTTTTCGTGTGCATTCCGTAAGGAGTGATAACCATAGACAAAAAGTTTAAGATTGCTGGTTTAATCCACTTCGATTAAAAAATTTTTAAAAAATCCCAAATGTAACATTTTCAGGACTCTCCTTCAACTTTATGATTTTTTCTCGGTGAACCTACAAAACCTATTGCAATAAGACTTGTGCCAGCTCCTTCACTAATGTTTTTAGTGTAATCCACAAATTTTTACACGGAAGTAAAATCAAAACTAAGACAGTTACAAATGCACCCATCAAGAAGAAGGCATCACAATGACCATCATCGGATTTTTCGAAAACTTGTGACCAGAATACCTCGTAAGATTTTAAAAGAAGTAGAACAGATCGGCCGTCGTGCGGATTGATCAAAGAGTGAAGGTTGCCATTGTTCTCGATCAGGAAAAATGGAACGAGCGGACCAGGCTGCGGCCCGTTTGGACACAGAGATATAGTTCGCAGAGTGGAATATTACACCGTGCGACCGATCGGCCAAGAGAAATAGACCGAGCCTATGTAGACACAGTAGAATGGGCTTTTGCCTGGTCAGACCAGTGGAACGATCTGCTTCGCCACCAACGCACACCGACGCACCCGGCTATGTATAACAATGATCTGGTTGCCACCGGGGATATCGATGGTCCTGATAAACTTACGTTTGTTAATTCACAACGATGGCAATTAATCCGCGGGCGGTTCACTACTTCGTAACTGGATCGCCGTTTGCTAATATCCCGCATAAATTCGTCAGCCACTAACTCAATTAAAGTACTCTAAGCCGGCCGCCGGATGCTAAATCAATTACCCATTTATTGAATCTCGGAGGTACGAAGAATTAGGTTCACCTCGAGCCATAAAACCAAAACGACCCATAAAAATGAACAGTTTATGACTGGAGACTATGAGTCTGGCTGAGACTTTTTGATTATAAGACAAAGTTGTTACGCAAAATGTCAATTTTATGGCTGAATTACCGGCCCGCAGTGAAATGGAAAATTTTCTCTTCACTTTCTCAAATGGTCATTTTTGAATAAAATGGAAAATAAAATAAAATAATACTGTATAAATTTCTGTAACCTATTTATTACTTAATGTTTCTCCTGTTCTTGGTAAATGCACAAAAGGAAAATGACAGAAATCAACAATTTTCGACTGGACACAATGAGTGTATGCACTCCTCTGCAATTTAATAATTACAAGATTTTTAGTAGCGAAATAGAACATTTTCTTTCTCAACATATTTGCATTGGGTCTTTTCTGACCTAAATGCTGCCTATTAATTAAATTTATTTAAAAAATTACAGTGAGCTACACATAAACATTATAGATGGTTCAATTTTGCATAAAAATCCAATAATTAAAAATAACCACTTGGTCGCCAAGTGCTTCACGCCAACAGATCCCCTAATTGTTAATATTTTTATTGACCAGTCTTCTTAAATGAGCTCAATCTAAATTCCAGACACGTGTCTGCTCCTCCAGGATCACCTGATAACCGTAGCAAGATCAAAGACACTGTTCACCGTCTGCTCTCTTCAGGAATGTTCTTAAAGCTTCGCAAAGAATGGTTCAGGAGAATCTCGAAAGAGAGCTCTTGGTACTGAAAGAGTCCGGCAGTAGGAACGCAACTTTTAATCGTAAAATAGACTCGTTATCTCCGTATTTCGTGCCTCGCCGCGCTCGTCCTTCTTTTATTATCTTCATTACAGCCCCTGTCCTGCTTTATTACACCTGTTTTATTCTTGCATTCCGTTAGTACGCCTCATTTAACCGTTCTCCATTCCTGCTTTGCCTGTACCTCCGTTTCTCGCTTTCCGAAACGTGGATATCCCGTTTCATTATTCACGATCTTTCTTTCCAACCTGATTTTTGCGTTTATGCAGTCTCTTTTTATCGACGAAATTTTAGAACTACTCGATTACAATTCTTTACTTCGCTAATAACTGAAAAGAAAATATTGAAGACAACCGAACGAATTTATGTTACAACATAATATAATTCAAAACTGTATTTGTATTCATTCTTCGAATTCGAGGACAATAAATTACAATACTTTTATAATATTCTTTATAAGGTGAAGTGCCCTATGCCTGAACAGTATGTTTTTCTATTTTAAATTTTATCACTTTAAATAAACAAAAACAATTTCGTAAGAGTTTTAACATACAGTTCAGAGTTTGTAAAGTAATTTAAAATAAAAAAATCATTGTTTAGGTTAATATCTTGATTGTATTAACAAGAATAATTCAAACCTATAGTTGGACATATTAAATCCAATCTAAGCTAGTACCTGGACAGAAGTAGAGCTTATATCGGGACAAATTCAATTTACGAGTTGATCGAGCGAACATAACCTAAAACGTTGGTTGGTGGCGCTGTTGCGCATGACGAATAGAAGATGCTTTGCGTAATATGTAGTATTCTTATCATAGATTATAGTGTTGTATTATTTAACCAAATATATATTTATTTTCATTTACTGTTTTAATAAAACTTGTCATAATACAACTTTTAAGGTTAGGTAGTAATACTGATAGATTTACGATGTAAACATAAAGTATTATTAACGTCACAACCGGAATACATTTTCTACATACGTTATTCAAGCTAATAGAAGACTAATTATACGTACATGTAGTTAAATAATTTGCAAACAATGCGTTGATTTTATTCACAAACACGTGTCCAGCTTCAGGCGTAAGCACATTGCGTATAAGCTTAGAGTGGGACAGCTACTGTCATCGCGTCCCAGTATGGAGTACTTATATTTGAAAACAGTCCTAATCTTGGACATCTAATATTTGGATTAATAATTATTATTTACGTTAAGCTTGATTGCCAATTTATTTTAAAATATCAATATTATTATGCGTGATAATTATTTTTTGTCTGAGGGCTTAAATTATATCTGTTTTTCTAACAAAAGTTCGAACTATAAATGCACATGATTCGCATGTAAATAGACTATTTTGTATACTGTTTTCAGATGAACTTTGAATTCATTTTTAAATTTCAATTGATGTCTTAATGAAATAATATTCACACCTACTTGTAGCTAAGGCTTCAGAATATATAATATAATTATTTAATCTCTTAATTACTGATTTTACTATGAAAATTCAATTATCCAGATTTAGGTATCACTTTTCGACTGTCCAGACTTAGGGCACTTCACCTTACCTTAAATACTCAGAGTCTAGTGTCCCCACTCTACCTTCCCTTTCTACGACGCTATCCCCCACGCGTCCACCGCGGCCCGGTCACGTGACGCGATTCTTCTTTACATGTGTTCGGTACTGGTACAGAGGGGGCAACTTTTTTCCCTCAATTCGTGATCTCTCCTCTCATCTGGCGGTTCTACTTCTACTTGATACCCGCAATCGAATAAATGAGTACATTTTTTTAATGAACTATAATGCAAAGTTAGAATAATAAATTATTTGTGACACGTAAAATGTAAAAAATTGTACAGATAACGTTTAATAGTGAATTTTCGCGATCAGCCTAATGAAAGAAGGGCAACAGGCTAATAAAGTGAGTGAATGAATCGGCGAAGGTGAACCGTAGTTTGGAATGCGTGACGGTTGCTGCCTGGTTTCGCGGTGAGCGGTTCTTTCACATAAATGGCTTTAGTCGAGAAGCAGTCGTAAACCGAGCAATCATATCCTCGTTATGGCAGAACAGGAAATTGTGGTCGCCTTGTTTACGTGTGCACGAGCCCGTATTTCACGCTGAAACGAAACATTTCATTTGTGAACACTCCTGTAAATTCCAAGAAATATCAGGAATCTCGTGGACGATGAGGGGGAAAGAATTGTCTAAGAACTGTCACTAGGGGACAGTTTACATCGCCAAAATCTCATCAATTTTCATATTTAGAAAGCCGCTCTACATTATCGACATCAGCGTGTGCTTGTGGTACCCCATACCACCGCGACGCTCACTACGTCGAAAACGGCAAAGATCGCTGAATTTCAAACACGCATGACTTTTGAATCAGTGAATTTCTGAGGTTAAAACTTGGATTTCCGGCATTTTCTCACTAAAATATACAGGATTATATTAAAAAAAGTAAAAAGTTTCTGGTTTCCTCGGGGGAAGTTCAACCTTAGAATTTTGGAATTAAAAAATTTTAAAACAGCAGGAAGATTAAAATTAGAGTTTGTTAATGTGCTAATGTTGAAAAGCAGCAACAATTGCACAGTGTTTCCTACTTTGCTAGCAAATCCCCCAGATCCTCAGCCAGCCAAGCGACACTATATCGTCGTCTACTAAACACATGATCCCAAGTCGTAAAGCTGCTCCCTTAATTCCTTTGCCACAGCGCACAGGTTTAGCGTCACACTCATGGGAAAACGGGCGATTTGCCTTCGAACACTGTTCCCGAGTAATCAGTATCAACGGTAGTCGGTTCTGCCGATAGTAAAATCGCCTTTCAGTAGGTCGTAACCCGAGATTATGATTGATAACCGCACATTACCTCGTTTAGAGGGAAAAGAGATAAGCGATCTATCTTTTATGGTGTTGATGGCTAATCCTCGCACGTTATAACGTGTAATGAACGACCACAGGAAGCGGCTAATAATATTCGCAAACACGCAAACGGTAACCGCAGCTCGCGATTCCGCAAAGAAAACGCGAAAAACTTTCGTCAGTCTTTCGGTAGATAGAATGCGCGGCCTCTGCTTCGGTATTCTTCTTTGTCACTTCGAGTACGCCGCCTCAATTATTCGCGGAAATTTTCTTCCGCCCCCAAGAACAATTTTCCCAACTCGTCGGAATTTGCACAGGATTTTATCCACTTTGTTTGCAGAAAATTATCGCGGCGTTTTCCGATGACTTTATAAACCAGAGATGCTCGAGGGTTATTGTGTGCGGAATATTCCGTTCTTCATCGCTTAATGATGCAAGATGCGGTGTTCAATGCATTGGTTTTCAGCGAAAACCGCAATATTTGTTGTCTTTGGAAATTGTCCCGTTTTGAACCGACTTTGAAAAAAAGTATTTATTCCTTTTTTTCAATTTGTGAAGAGGCAGTTTCTTTCTCGAGCAACCAAATATATTCTGCGTGAGCTTTTAACAATCAAATTTGCAGCTCGTCCGTTGATTTTTGCGTCGAAGTTTTCCCGTGGGACGAGGAGGAAATTCCAATAAGGGGTTACCCGGCCCCCCGGGGAGAAACTCATATTGCAGGAAAGTTGAAAGAATAAATCCAAGAAGCGTTTACTTCGTTCGGCCGGTCGCTCCGGTGTAATTCTCTAATAAAGAGCCGGAGAACGCGCGGCCCCTCGTCGCTTTCCTCGTGCTGTAATTCGATTTTCGACGTGCCTGGAAACGTTTCCCTTTTCGGAAGTTTAATTGGAGATTGCTTTCTTCGCGTGCGACGTCAAATCGCGAGCTCGGAAACTCGATTTTATGTGTAACTGAGAATTAATGGAGGAGAGCGGCGGGAACCAGAGCCGAGCTCCATTCGGATGGGCTAGTGGAATATGAAGTTGAATAGTCAGGCAAGTAGAATAGGTCCGTCGTTCGTGAAACAATTGGACGAGGTCGGCGGAGACGGTGACGTAAGACTGTTCTTGATAGACGGTAAATTTTATGTGTGTTCGACTTCAAGATTCATGAGGCGCTGACGAGTTTTGTGTGTCGTTAATTGAACAATAAATATTAATGGGAAACTTAACTTACCTTCTCTCAGTTCCTTGGAAATTCGATAACTGATTCTGTCCCCGGCTCGAATACTTCAAATGATTCCCCGTTTATTCAAGTGACATCATAACATTGATTGATCATCGGTCCACCAATTTTTTTTATCGAACAATATCAAATTCTCCATATCACGGGATGAGCGTACACCAACCGGAAACACGAAAGTCATCGTCTCGTCACGTCTGTGCTGTGGAATTCCGTCGGTGCGGATCATGCACGCAACACCATCGCAACAGAACCAGGGATATTCAGCAGCGGCGTGTCTGCCGGGCACCGCGGGCGGTTTCCCACAACAAAGGGAACCCGGGGTGGCGGAAACGAGCGGCCGAATATTGTATTTCGTTGTCTTGAATAGCCCGGTGTTTCCGGTGTGCAACGGTCTCTTTTGCCCGGCGCCGATGAATTCGTTGCTTTTTCGGTTTTCATCCGCCCACCTCTTTGTTTGCATTCCATTCCGCCTCGTTCCCGGAACGGGGCCTATTCATTTATGGCCACTCGCCGGAAACTTTTAATATTCCCAATCGGTGGATCTCCCTTTCCGGCTTCCAGGTGGCCTGATTACGAATTTTCGAAGTTTCCGCGATTTCCGAAATTTGCAACCGCTCCGATCCTCTTCTGCCCATCCTCTCCGCTGGACCCTGGGTGCATCTCCTTCCCTGGACCTCTCCATTCCTCACTATGAATGTACGGTTTCCCCTACTATACTGGCCACTCCATATTATCAAGTTATTAGGTATGAATTAGAATTTAAATTAAAGATATGAATTAGAATTAGAAATGAATTAGAATGAAATGATTAATTGTTAATTTTCATATTTAATGACCTGCTATCCTATGGTTCTTTTATTTCTCCTGCAGACTAAGGTGAAGTGCCCTAAGTCTGGACAGTCCAAAAGTGATACCTAAATCTGGACAATTGAATTTTCATAGTAAAATCAGTAATTAAGAGATTAAATAATTATATTATATATTCTGAGGCCTTAGCTACAAGTAGGTGTGAATATTATTTCATTAAGACATCAATTGAAATTTAAAAATGAATTCAAAGTTCATCTGAAAACAGTATACAAAATAGTCTATTTACATGCGAATCATGTGCATTTATAGTTCGAACTTTTGTTAGAAAAAAAGATATAATTTAAGCCCTCAGACAAAAAATAATTATCACGCATAATAATATTGATATTTTAAAATAAATTGGCAATCAAACTTAACGTAAATAATAATTATTAATCCAAATATTAGATGGCCAAGATTAGGACTGTTTTCAAATATAAGTACTCCATACTGGGACGCGATGATAGTAGCTGTCCCACTCTAAGCTTATACGCAATGTGCTTACGCCTGAAGCCGGACACCTGTTTGTGAATAAAATCAACGCATTGTTTGCAAATTATTTAACTACATGCACGTATAATTAGTCGTCTATTAGCTTGAATAACGTATGTAGAAAATGTATTCCGGTTGTGACGTTAATAATACTTTATGTTTACATCGTAAATCTATCAGTATTACTACCTAACCTTAAAAGTTGTATTATGACAAGTTTTATTAAAACAGTAAATGAAAATAAATATATATTTGGTTAAATAATACAATAGTATAATCTATGATAAGAATACTACATATTACGCAAAGCATCTTCTATTCGTCATGCGCAACAGCGCCACCAACCAACGTTTTAGGTTATGTTCGCTCGATCAACTCGTAAATTGAATTTGTCCCGATATAGGCTTTACTTCTGTCCAGGTACTAGCTTAGATTGGATTTAATATGTCCAACTATAGGTTTGGATTATTCTTGTTAATACAATTAAGATATTAACCTAAACAATGATTTTTTAATTTTAAATTACTTTACAAACTCTGAACTGTATGTTAAAACTCTTAAGAAATTGTTTTTGTTTATTTAAAATGATAAAATTTAAAATAAAAAAACATGTTATCCAGGCATAGCTCTATTCTAGCTCCAGGCCGCCTTTTCCCACACTCCATAGGAGCATGATGGGGGCTCTCAGACTCTCAAGTGTGGTAAGGAGACATATGGCTCGCGACACATCAATTACCTAGGCCAGGCATGCACAGATCCTAGCTCTCAGAGCGGCTCTTGTGCTCCCAAACTGCTCGCGGGAGCTCTCAGAGCCGTGACCTAGCTCGGACGTATGGAAGGGGAACTATGGAAGGGGCCCACGAAAGCGTGTGAGAGTGAGGGCGTCTTCGTTATTGTAGTCTGACCACTCAGGCGTGCTCTCCATTTCCCCACGCCCCTCCCACTGGTCTTCTCTCGCGCTGTGTTTACAAGTCACGCTTACAATTAGTGGGTTCCCCTTCCATACGTCCGAGCTAGATCACGGCTCCGACCCGGCTCACGAGCCGGCTCGAGGGCTCCGGCTTCCAAATCGTACATCTGTGCATGCCTGACCTAGGCTTTCCCTAGATCTCTGCCTTCCCTGAACCATTTCCCTCCTTTAAGCCTTCCCCATCCTTGGACCTGCACGTTCCTATTTGCAGTCTGGTATTTTAATCTTTTCTACTCAAGTACTCACAGCATCTTTCACAAAGAAACTCTGCCATTATCGAAAATCTCGATTAACCGTTCCTCAGACTCCATTCACTCGATCGGGCCATATCAATATTACAATAATGCGGTAAATGACGCGCGAAGGATGGCACAGACCTGTTCACCGTCGTCCCTTGCGAAAGAAAAGAAAAGTGTTCTCGAAGATTACTATTCCTCCCCTGGGAAGAAGAAAGGAAGCTTGTCTACCGACAGGATTTTCGATAATCTCTGGGAAACGACGCCTCCGAAGACAATCTCCTCAAACTTATACCTCGCGCGCAAGCCACCCAGAACCCAAACCTGTCTTTATTTTCCACCGAGCTAAAAATCTTCAGTACACATCGAGGCTACGAACTACGAAGGCAGAGGGAATCGTTTCCATTTATTTTTTCTTTTTCGTTCACCTTTTCCGAGGTATTTAAACTGATGTAACGGATAAACGAGCCAATTTCCGTGCTGCAGGACGAACAAAAAGTATCTCCTCTCGCTCTCTCTCTCTCTCGCTGCTCGGAGAGAGAATATTTTTGAAAGGTCCGGTTAAACACACCCGATACTGTCTATCTCGGCCAGCGAGTGTTCTTTTTGGTTTTATTTTCGGTTGTCGAGCTTCTGTATCGTTCCCCAAAAACGCCACGCAAAAACCGCGAAACCCGAGAGAAAATGCGATCGACGTTTTGCACGATTGGCTCGCGAGACCGCCGGTAATCTGTGCTTTCTTTAATACCGGGTTTATTTCGAGTCGCCTGCGACTCGATTCTGGGTCGTATCGATAATTAAAATGAATAATGGAAGCAGAAAGATTCGCTCAGGATCGAGATCTTTCCAATTTCGAGTATATTAAGCGTGCGTCACGATTGGACGTGTGCGACTTATTTTCATATCTTGTTTTAACGACTGTAATTTGCGCGATTCAGGTCACGCCTGATTTGGAAACGTGGATCCTCGAGGATCCTGGACGGTCGATCGATATTCCGGAACCCTTGGTTAGTGTGTCGACGGAAATTCTTTCTGATGCATTAATAGACTGCGGATTTTTATGTAATATAAAAATTCGAATACACAGTTGATGTATAAAGTATTCGTACGCCCTTTAAAACAGAATAACTTTTCTGCAATTGTACCAAACGACCTGATTTTTTATATTGAATTATAATCAATTTATAATCAATTAGAAGTACAAAACATATATTTTAAATTTTCTTTATGGGCCCAAATAAAAAAGTTTTAAAAAATGCCTTTTTTATTAATGCATGTAACCTTTTAAATTATAATTTTTGGAAAATCTTTTTTGCATATCATTTCGTAAACCAATGCTTTTAATTGATTATAAAAAATCAGGTCGTTTGGTACAATTACAAAAAAGTTATTTTATTTTATACACACACTGTACATATATTTATTTTTCTTCCTCATTCTGTTAACCAGAAATAAATATTATTAAATTATAATTAATAATAAAAAACAATTATTTTAAAATCTAATCGTTTATGCTCCAGTTTGTATCTAATATTACCGTAGGAAAATTGATATTTTATTTGTAAGTTGTATAAATGTAGTTCTAGGATTGCATTATTAAAATACGACCGTGAGTTTGCAATTAGGAGAAGCAGTTATTGTTGAAGCTCCGATTACGGCAGCAAAGAGTAATATTCGATTTCCCAAGCAATGTTTATGGATAATACCCGGTAAACGAGATTCCCAGGAAGAAAATTGTCTGCGGTACTCGTTATTCCGGCGACGTCGCGCGACGGAAGATTAAATCCGTACCGGTGACTAAATCAATCGCCAAGGAAAACGAATCGCCGGGATTTTCGTGGGGAATCTGGTTTTTCCCGGTACCGCGGAAAAACAACACCACAAAACTGGAAACAACCGGCCACCGTTTTTGTTCCGCGTCACGTGATCGCTTCCCTTTGTTTCTTTATTCTTCTGTAATCCGTTGTTTGAAACTGATAGTCACGATATCCCCAGATAATTTCTCTCTTTAAACGAACGAGCAGGATTTACCTCTGAAATGGTATTTAACAAATTTTCATTCATCGTTCCCAATTTTCATGCGTTTAATATCATAAATACAGAATTCGATAAATTGGATTTTCGAGGTTTCAAGTCATTCTTGTGAATAAGCAAGCAACTAAAAATTGTTTAATAAAACGAGAAGCTATGTCAATTTCCTTGAAAAATCAGCTCATACATGGTTTTCGAAATCAAGTGCTCGATCGAGAGACAATTATACTTTTCATGGAGAAAAGATAATCAAAAACTGCAATTAAATTAGTTTTCACTTGTAACTTTTCCTCGAACGTTCCATACACGAATGGTGTACAATGAAAAAAGTTGTAATGAAATGTCAATTGACGGAAGATTAGTTCCCAGTGAAATCAATGTGAATATCCGACGTTACAGCTTTTCAATAGTTGAATGAACGAATGCTGTGCAAATTTCGTACAAAAATTAATTCGTTTATGATGAGGTTACGACGCGCAACGCTTACGTATCTGTCAAAAAGTGTGGAAATCGCTCAACTTCAAACACGCAGGACTTTTGAGCCAGTGAGCCTTGAAATTTCGGCATTTTATCGACAGAATCTACAGGATATATTAAAGAAAAAGTTAACAATTTCCGATTTTCTCAGATGAAGTTCGTTCCTGTCTTCAAGTGTAAAATTATTACTGTTCGTTGAATGCTTTATGCACAAAAAGTATTTTATAAAAGTAAATTTTGGCATTTTATCAACAAAATCTACAGGATTATATTAATGAAAAAGTTAAAAATTTCCGATTTCCCCAGGTGAAGTTTGTTCCTGTCTTCAATTGCGAAATTGTTGCTGTTCGTTGAATGCTTTATGCACAAAAAGTATACAAAAAAAACGATCGAACATACAGTTTTTGGGCCATTTAACAAACGGAATGTATGCAGATGCCGTGTAAAAAGCCGGATCGTTCGCGGATCCAGAATCCAGTGCTCGATTAAGCACCGAGCTCGGGCAACGGGACATCTGTTACTTTAATCGCGCAATTACCGAGGCCTCGATCGACGATTCGCTGTTTGCGGTGCAAACGTTCTCGGGGACGAGATCGACGTATAAATTCGCGATTCCTCTGCGAGGCGGGCTAATTGCGATAAACGGTTTCCGAGGGCGTTGGTAGAGCCACGCGGAAGCGGTAATATTTTATCCAACGCGAAAGCAGCAGGTGTATCGAGCCGCGTCCCGGATTTGATGGAACGCGATAATCCCCGGTGGATTTCGAGGAAAAAGGGACGACAAATTCGCGGCCCGTTTTGCACCAGATTTCCGTGATTTCGCGGCAGGCTCGGCTCCGAACGAGCGACCGGGCGCGATCCACATCGATCTCTCGGAAGATCGACCGGCTTCGAACATTTTTTATATCGACAGCTCCGCGTGTAACGTGTAAAAATTTCGCGAAAGAATTCACGGAATTAACGGAGTTGTGAAAAATGCGCGGGCGAGCGTTCTTCTCCATTCTCGATAACCTTGACAATCTTCAATATTTTTTCAATTAATTTGCCACCTACACGGTTAATAACGTTGACTATCGGCACGCTGTTTTTTTCGATATTTTTTAATCTTCCGCCGCTTTTATTTAATAATGGTGGCCGGAGGTCGCGCGTGAAATTGGAATTTGATCTACGGAGCACTTTCTGAATTTGTGGAAATTTTCAACGGGTAGAAAATTTTTATTTCACAGATCTCCATCTTGCAAACAAAAAATTTTTAGAACCAGTAATTTTAAAGGAATTAATTTTTTAATGCTCGATGATTGATCCTCCAAGGATGATATCGATCGAATAGACCGGTGAACGTGATTGGCGCGTCCTCCTATGCAGTTATCGTTTTCCGTTCGCACGATAAAGCAACCGAAACGTTTCGGCGAGTACGTGCGGCACAATTACGGCCGTAATTCGAAGACGATAATTAAACGCGCGTTCCGGGTTCCGTCGCGTTGCATCGCGGCCAATTTGTTAAACAAAACGCCCTCTCCTCTTTCCACGCGAGCTTTCGATTAAGCCAAGATGGCCGGAAGTAATTGGATTCCAGCGAGGTGAAACAAAAAATTCTGTTTCTTGCGGCTGACACGGGAAAATAAGTGCCACGATGGAATTATATCTCGGAAGTGCGGCAGAATTCGTTTGCAATTACTATCAAACGTTATGCTAACTTGCCGGAAAAATTATGACCCAATTCTTTCGCCTTGGGTTTTACGAATAATTTTTCTAATTAATTCTATTGCTCGTTATGCATGTATATCGTTTTAACAATTATTTTAGTTGTGCTTTAAAGTAATTTCTTAATGCTTTGTGAGTTGTAAACGTTATTGGAAAATTTGTTTATGAAATATACGGTAAAAGCTTTTAGTTATTGTTTTTGCATTAGCTTGATCGTGATGGTTGAAAAACAGAAATTAGCAGGTCCAAAAGAAAATTCCATCTTATCACATTAAACATTGCGATATTATAAAGTAATTTGATTCATTAAAATCAATTAATTGTTCAAATAAAGTTGCTCAGATATGTAACGTATCTGTATAAAATAAAAATGTGTGAAGACCTCTAATTCTTTAACAATTTTGGAAAAGAAGTAAGAATTGAAAATCTTTGTTTCACGAAGTACCATGATGAAAAATGTTAAAAAGAGTTAGTTGTCAGGGGGAAACGTTGCTTAATAATTCTTCGGTTTCATTGTTTCACCCTTACTGGGTTAATCAACCTAATTAAGTCAATCTACTTCGTGCTAGCATGGATCACGAAGTCACGAGGTTCTCCAATAACCAGTTTTCCATGACTTCGCACTTCCTTTTGTACGTCGACGCCGCTCGGGTAGAAACTCACGCGAGATTATCTACAAAGATTGTTCCGGAGTTTCAAGGCGGGCATATCGTCCATCTCGTACGGAAAAGTTCCCTGAAGATTACCGACTGATTTGGCTAGCCAATGTGCCGGGGAAGCATCCTGCAGATTTACGTTCTTCAGGAAAAATGGCCGATCCTATTCGCGGCTTTATTAATACCCTATCGTGGCGAACGAAAATTGGATGGGAATGATTATTTCGCTTTGTCAGTGATCTTTTGTCGGCCTTCAATTGCTCGGAATAGAAAAGAGAAAAAACTGTAAAAATAATGAAGTTCTTTGGTAATTCTTTTTCTCGCAGCGAATTGGTCAGAATTATTTCAAAATGATTCTGGAGAAATCATGATTATTGGTAGACTGTGAATCTTTATACACTATTTATGTATTTCTATTTAATTTTTTATCTAATTGTATAAAGTTCCATTTAATTTTTTATTTAATTATGTAAATTTCTATTAAATTTAATTTCTTTATAGAACAACTTATGAAAATAGGAATTTGTATAATTCGCAGTTCAATAATTTGTTTATTTTTTATTTTTATATTTCCATATACAATTACTTTATCCAATTAGAGGAAGTTGGTGACCGATTATTATGTTGGCTAGTATCCTGGAAACACTGAAGCACATTTTTAATGTCGACGGTCTGCCCGTGTCTAAATAAGTGGAATGAGGGCGGTCTGTAGTCAGACAAGTGGAACAGGAGAAATTAATATCGCCCGATTGGAGATTCAATTTTAATGGGAGAAAATGTATACTTAGTCTGCGAATCTTTATGGATTCATAGCTTCCAATGATCGTTCAAGGAGACACGAATAAAATTATCACTTGATTCATTTCAATCAATTAACGATAGAACGTCTAAATGGGTTAAAAAGACTTTTAGATCATATTTTTATAATTGCAAGTGATTACAAAAATAATAGTTGCAGTCAAATTAATAAATCAAATGTCCCTTGGTATCCTCCAGCTGCCTGGCCAATGTTCCAGCAACTTCGTAAGTAATAATTTAATAAATCAAATGTCCGCAATTCAGGCGTCGGCTAAAGACACCAGATTTCTCATGATATCCCGACCCGAGGGTCTACAGCAAGCGTGTTTGTTCCATATCCCGCGGCCATAACAGCCAGGTCGGAGCGTTCGCTTCCTGAATTATACCTGGAAGTACCCGACATTCCAGCGGGCCTCGGAGCGACCCGACGTTCCGCAATAATCCAAATATTATCCGCAACAGTCCGATGTGTCCCGAGGCTGGGTCCGAGGCGTTGTTACAGCGGACGAGACAATTTTCCGGGACCGAGCTGAGCACGCTAATAATATCAAAGTATACAGGGCGTCAGCTCGTTTGGACGACGCCCGGCGTCGCGCTGCGTCGTGTCTACGCCACGAGGAGAGGCGTCAAGGCGCTGCGAGACGTCTCCGGGGCTTTCACGGCTGTAATATTCAAGCTCAACTTCCGTTAACGAAACGGTATTATTGCGTCGACGTACACCGGAACATAATACGTACCGTGCATTATCGAAGGAGTGATATTAACGCAGGGCACGTAGAAATGGAACGGCCAGATTGCATTTCACCTACCCTTTATGGTCTGTGTAGTTCACATCCCTTTCGAATTCCATGGTAGACTTAGTATTTTAGGTCCAGTTGACTTGTACATATTCCTAATTATTGAATTTTTTGCTCACAATTAGTGAAAGTCTCGATTTGTTAACCATTGTTGTAAACGCTCGTACCAAGGGATTCATTAGTTATTTATTTGGGAATATTTTACTTGCCCTGTTTCACCCCCGAGTCAGAAATGGTGCTGCAAACTTAACCTTGATCTTGAAGTTCCAGGTCAAAAGGTCAACAATCTTTTTCATTGCATCGCATTATACTCGTCGCAAGGATAAAAAGTGCAGAGGAACCATCGATCAAAAATCAATCGGTCTCCTACAAAATTATAAGAAAATTTTTTTTATGAAACTGATATTTATCTATATTATATTTTCATTTCTCTGTCAATTGAAGTTTATAGTGTTATTGGCAAAGCCATTAGAAATTACGTCTTGGCACGTGAAATATATCGAAAATATAATATAAAAATTATTTAAATAAAAATAAATTTTTACAAAATATCACGTTTTTAAAACGGAATAGAAAGTATAAAATAAAATTTTTAAAAACGTCACGTTTAAAAAACGGACTGAAAAGTATAAAATAATTTTTTCTAGTCCCATACAGATTCCTAACCCCGTACAGATAGTCCTGAAAATTTGTGATTGCGAATTTGTAGTAGCTATGAAAATACTTATAAGATTTAAAACGAAAAACGTGGGGCGCATGAAATAAGATAATTGATGAGATAATTGATGCATGATCACCTAAATCACTAACAATTCTAATGCACTGCAAATGATATAAACTATTGTGCGAGTTTTCTCTTCGGTAGCTACTCTCTACACTCCTTACTATGCATGTAGTATTATCTTGCGTCCCACGTTTTTCGTTTTAAATCTTACAAGTATTTTCATAGCTACTAAAAATTCACAATCACAAATTTTCAGGACTACCTGTACGGGGTTAGGAATCTGTATGGGACTATAAAAAATGATTTTATACTTTTTAGTCCGTTTTTTAAACGTGGCATTTTTAAAAATTTTATTTTATACTTTTTAGTCCGTTTTAAAAACGTGGTATTTTTAAAAAATTTATTTTTATTTAAATAATTATTTTCTGCTTTTTAGCCTTATATGTGTGAAATTTTACAATCGATTTTGAACATTTTGATGAGATTATAACAGAGACATGTAGTAAATTTCAGACGGTATTGCGACGCGTCATATCGAAAACGAACGCCGTGGTAAAATGTCAAAGATAAAGGTTCGACGGAGAATTTCGGTGTAACTGTTCTTTCGCTTGGTAAACAAACATTATACTATAATAATACGTAGTAACTTTGTAAACACCGCACGGAGCTCGAACGCACGCTGACGCACACTGAGCTCCTTCGGTTCGAAGCGGGTCAGTGGAGTGGGGATGAGTCAGAGTGGGAACACGTAGTAGAGTGGAGACGCTGAACGCGAAGACGTACTACGTCACGCGGCGGGGGGTGTAAAGGTTCAAATTATTAATAATTTATATCTCCTGAACGCATAGGCTTTTTTAAACAATTTTTTTTAAATATTGCATTGTCATCCAGTTCTGAGCTATGTTTAAAATTTCAAGTCCCTAGCTCATCGGGAAGTTAGTTTAAAATCAATTGCAAAATTTGTACCGAACAAACAGACAAACAGACAAACAAGAAAGCGGGCTAATAAAAACGTGGTAATAAAACCGGTTGGATAGTGAAAAAAATTTAATTTTTTAAGAGAGCGGTTGAGTTTTGATCCACAGTTTCTTCTGCACTTTTTATCCTCGCGACGAGTAGAATACTGTGGAATAAAAAAAAATCGTTGGCCTTTTGTCCTCGAACTTCAAGGCCAAGGTTAATTTTGCGGCACCTGAGGATTTTTGATCCTGAGGATGCAAAAATTGAAGATGAATGATTCAATGATCGATTCTGAAGATCGTTCCTAAATCTCAACGGAGAACGCGAACACATCAGCAAAAGTAGACGAAGTTGGAAGCTGGATCAGACCGACAGAGCACGAAGTTGAAGCGATCCGTCAAGCAGTAAGAGGTTCGAATTTTTCAGAAAATCAAGGTGATCCGAGTTCTACCACTGATTAGAAGCAATCAATTCGAAAACAGTTTTCGAGAATCCTTTCATTCCTCGGGACCAGACAAATGGACGTTATCCGCTTATTTATTGCTCGAGTCTGGAGCTGTCGATGCTGCTGGAGCGTTGGATCCTCGTTGATAATGCCGGCGAATTATCTTCTGGAGGTAGTTACACGGTCGAAGGATCAAAATGGACCCCTCATTCCAGGCCGACCTGTTTCACGGACCGTCTGTCATTGTATTGGCACTCTTATTTGTCGTTGGAACGCGGACCCTGTTCCTGATCTTGCCAAAACACCGTCAAAAATCAATCAATAAGTTATTTTACAATAAGTAAAATTAGAAACATTCATGTTTATCATTATTGACAGAAAATTAAAATATTTTTACCTTTCTAAAAATTGCTAGATCCATTAAAGATTTCAGTCAGCTACTGGCATCTCTGTGCATTTGGTAGCCATTTTGTTGTCCACCATCATGGTACCACTTTCAGTTCTTTACTCTAGATTGTGGATTTGAAATTTTAAAACAGTAGCATGATTAATAAAATTAGAGAATATCGGCATATAATTTTCAATTTTTTTTAATTGTTGAAGAATGTTATTTTTTCGTCATAGTAACATGTTAAATGTTTTAATATGTCATCATGATGTAATGTTAAATTCATCATGTCATCAACATGTCGACATTTATCCTGAAGGGGTTAATTTTCTACACACTTGTGGACAATGCTCAAAAACGAATTTTGAAAATAATTTTATTCAGTAACATACAACTATCTTGTAGACAAAAAGGATGACCTGGAAATCTTTCTGGCTAGCACTTGTTCTATTTGCGTTAAATAGATTACCGTAAATTGAAGTTCCAGGACGTTTTTCTGTAACTCTCCCAACGACGACGTTAAGATTTCCCTTGGCCGCGTGACGATAATACATCAAACGGTCTCTCGGTGTAATTGCATTCCTGAATCATTCTTAATCGCACAGTCTCGAATGCAAATGGCGGAGTAGGGGGCGATTAACATTTCGTCACATCGTCGGCCTCTTGCATTGTCGCCGCGCCTCGAGTGGCCATTCCGGCGTGAAACACTGGAAATATTCAAGCGGACCGGATTGATGAGCTTCAATTTAGGAGCGTCGACGACAGGATTTGCATGCTGCCTCGAGCTACAATCGCCTTCTGCAGTCTTCCGATTTATTAACTGATTTTCTTGGGCGAAATGGTGGAACAGCGTTGTTACAGTGGAATGTAGACACGAAGTTATAATTTTGACTTTATGAGCTCTAAAGAAATATTACAAGAAATATTATAAGAATATATATATATATATATATATATATAATATGATATGAATAAGAATAATATTGCAGTGATATCGAATGTAGCACTTTTCAGCTGATCTACAAAGGCTAGCGAAGAATACTACCCAGTAAGCAAGCTGCTGGTACTTGGACAGCATCTGCGTCCGCACACTGCTGGCAGCACGCTGGCACCAAAAGCGGGAATGCTGCTTCGGTTAAGAGGGCAGCACAGTCGCACTAATGTGGCAGATTAAAAAGAAAGACTGCTACACGTACGTACAATAGAAATTTACTTTACCGACATCTGCCACATTAGTGCACACACTTAAATCTTATGTCTGTGTTAGTGCGACCTGTCGTGTATATCGGCATTCGCCACATTCGTGCGACCGTGCTGCCCTCTTAATCGTAGCAGCATCCCCGCTTTTGGTGCCATCGTGCTGCTAGCGTGCTGCTAGCATATTCGGACGCAGCAGCTCTCGAAATTGGCTGACTGGGCTAAATATGAGAATACATATGAGAATACTAAACACCTAATTACCTAAAATATTTTTCTGAAAAGATTATCCAAAATTTTATGATAAGGTCCAGCGTTAAAAACACTAATTTTATAAAGACACGTTTTTCACCATCAAAACTAGTACATTTTCTAACAATTCGTCAGAAGAAAGAGGTTGTGTCGACCACAAATCAAAGCAACAAAAAAAAAAGAACATTTTACTATAATTTAACACACACACCGAGGACTGTTTTACCATGGTCTCTTAAAGTTATTTCGATTAAAATTGCCACAAATATTTCTCATTTGCTTACCGCAGGGTTGACGACCGTAGTCTGCGCAAGAACCCAAAATGGTGGCGCGCCAGTCGGTCGGCAGACGCGCTTCGAAATTTAAATAATGTAAATCCCGCGGCGCGAACCCCCTAAGCGCCATTTATCACTCGAATTAAACGTATCAGGTCAGATATCGCAATCAATCAGCGGGGGGTAGTGTAGCGTACAAAAACGCGTCCATTTTTCACTGGTCCGGTGGCCGCCATTTTCTTTCGCGGTCTTAAATCGCCTGGTTGGGAAGTCGGTATCGATCCCGGACGTAAATATCGCGGCTGATCCTTCACCTCATCATAGAGTTGGGAAGCTTCGATCCATAGAAGGTGAATCCGTGATCCGCGCGCTAAGCCGGTTATCATACTTCCAATCAATTTTTTCCGGAGCCGCTTTACATGGAAACGCGAGCTTTACGACGCGTACACAGCCCCGACCGATAAAGGAGCCGTCCCCTCGAGGTTTTTCGACGAGGATACACGTGGAACGACGCTGTTCGCAGCTAAGAGGCTTATTAGACCCGTTCCCGGGACGAACGAAATTCTGGAAGATGGAATTTCAGCTGTTCGAACGTATCTCGGGTCGCCATGACTGCCGATAACTCGTCCCTCGGCTTATCGGACCTGTTTCGGCGGGAACGCGGTCAGACACCAACGTTTATCGCAGAAAATTCGCTAATTTTGCCGGTCCAGCGCAGTTTAAAAGATAGTCTATCGGACGCTGTAACGCTCGGCCATTAGAGGTAACGTGACACGAGATTACACGCCGTATACAATTAAGCTATTGCCTACATAATGAGCTCCCATTGTGATTACATGGTCATTTAAAAATTGGAATTAATTTACCTGGTTGTTTTTCAACCGCTTGTTCTATTGTGTCGAGTCTGACTCGTGGCGAACTGAATCCATTGAATGTGGATGACAAAAATGAGTACATGAAACTTTATAACTCGTGTAATATTGATTATTTGTACTTGAAAAAAATCGAATGTGTATTTCAAATAGCAATAAATATCTGTGCACAATCCCAATGCAGAAGGTTCAATAGTTTTCCAACAATAAATTCTTAAAATTCGCGCAGAAACTTAAATTCTATGATTCTTTAACACTTTAAAACTTTAAACTTTTAAAACTTTAGATTTACCAGACCAGTCATTTTGACTGGTTCCAGATTTTTTCTTTTAGAAATATTGATATTATAAATATATTTTTCTGAGAAATTTTTTTAGTGAACTTCTTTACTGAAGCACATATTTAAACAAAACTCGAACGAGATCTAAATAAATGCAATTTTGTCATTAATATAAGGCAATGTATGCCAATTGCGTTTAGTGTTTGGGATATCTAGTGTTAAGCGTTATGTTTTAGTGAATTTTAGTGTTTAGGTCCCTTTTTAATATTTAATCTGTTCCTACAAAAATATGTATTAAGATAAATTTGCAATTTTACACCGAACAATCTTGGACCAGAAGGATATTAGCAGAGATTAAATTATCTCGAGGACTGTGCAAGGGTTAATTTTTTCTCCTGCAATATTTCACTACGGAAATCCTTTGATACAAAAATAAGTTCGATCAAACAAACTTTGAACCCCTCATTACTCAACAACGAGGAACGCAGGTTCCACCATGAATCTCGTCGCACGTTTGGTGAAATTGAGGGAGTCGTGGGAGTGCTGATATTTATGCGTGGGCGATGTTCATTTACTTCCACTTTCGGGAGCCGGTCTAATAGGAATTCCATTAATCAGATTAATCCACGCACCGTTCCGCGCAATCGGAAATATAGAAACCGCTCGGTAGCTCCCGAGTTTAACGATTCATAGAGGCGCCAGGAAATTGGTGAACTTCTGTCTTCGATGGGTGAACGCTATATTACGCCGACAGGAAACGGAGCGTTTCGTCGGATTTTCGTAGTCGTCGTTTAAATACGGGCCGGTGCCAGTCGCGCAGCAATTACCGTCACTCTTCTTGAAACGATAAGACGCGAGACACTGTTAACTGTAATTTAAACGCTGCCCCTGGGAAATAGCAGAGACTCGGTAAGATGACGTCTTAGCGTCGAATTTTGCTAGAACCGATCTAAGAAACCATTGTCTTTCGAAAGCTGAGCTTCGAGATTATTCTATCCATTTATTTGCATTTGTAACATTGGCTACAATTGCCTTATATACAGAGTGTTAATTTTAACTCGGACACCTAGATTATTTCCGCCACTATTAAAAGTAAGAAAAAATAACTAAATAGGATGTACATGGGTTTGAGGCATTTCGAAGGTTATTTTAACGGTTGTTTCAAGGTCACTGTACGTTTTGTGAATATTAACATGTATTTTTCGTCAAGATGAGTTCAACGTCCTACACACCATGACCTTGAAGTGACCTTGAAGGCGAAAAAATCAGTTTCAGTTTGAAGAATACAAAAGTGACAAAACGAAAAGGGTAATATCACCTTATTTATTACCATCTGATGCTTTTAACCCCTTTTTCTTTTAACCCCTTGGCCTACGATTTATTTTACGAGCCTACCAGAGGGAGGCTGTGAGAAATACTAAGAAGTACCGATCATTTTAATGTTCGTCGAATCAAAAAATAATGCTTAATCCCTTGGCCTACGATTTATTTTACGGTTTCAGTGATTAGATCTTTTTTTGTAGATCGTAATTTCCTAAAAAAGGATAATATTGACATAAATTGTATTCCTATATGTTCTCCAATAGCTGTATATTAACAAAACGAAAACAGAATTTAATTTCGGTTTAAAGGAAATTAGGAATATACATTTTTATCAGAATCCGTTCACAATCTTCATCACGAGCCAGACACGATATTGTAAAGCGAGGGGTTAATAGCAGCGGAAATAATTTAGATGTTCTAGTTGAAGTCAACACCCTGTAGAAAAACACATTTTTAAAAAATATTTTAAGAACTGATTCTGGTTTTATAATAAATGGAGGTCACGAATAACGTCAGACTCGGTGGCTGGGCGTACAAAGTGTAACAAAGGGTTAACAGACGTATAGAGGGCGCGGACCTATCGGCAACCATAACGGAGGGTGGGTCGGCTATGGGACCTAGGAGGATCCGTTCCGGCACGGCTTTCAGTCGTCATAAATAGACGCGAAGGTACGCGTCGCTGCTCGAGGAGATAGGCGCTGTGTACGACGCGTCTGCCCGTTGCATGCAATATTCATACGGTGTAACGGCGGCAATAAGCTCCGCTGAATGGAACTGCCGTTGCTCGATCCTCGCCACACACATCCATACACCCGTCATAGTTATCTACGTGACGCACCCGTCCCCGGCTAGTGTCTCTCTCTCTCTCTCTCTCTCGCTCTCTCTCGAGCACCGTGAAATTTTTCGGCCACCGAGGAAATACATGGTCATGCCTTGGACAACGTTGCCGAGCATTTTTCAAAAGATTCTAGTTCCTTACCGATTCGTATTTCAGCCTCACACCACTAGCATTGCTTCCTCGTGCTTGAACAGTGACCCACAAAAATGACAGGGTGAGGTTGCTCAAGTTGTACTCCTTAAGAAAAAATCCGTATAAAACAGGATTTATCAAATAAATAGAAATTAAATGTGTTATTCAAAACTTGTGTTAATATTGTTGTTATTTATTATAACGAAATTAGAAAATCTATATGCTTTCACGTAAAATAAACTAAATCTTTAAAAACTTACATCGGTACGACTAAAGGAACCGGTTTCCTAAGTCGTACCACCTATAGCCTAAGTCGTACCTAAGAATTCAATTAAGCAACAATAATAATTAAAATGTATTTTTCATTAATCTGTTTACATGACACATAGGTATTCAGTTAGTACAAACATCACATACAAATTTTTTTGTTCTTTTGTCAACTCCAGCATATACATCGTGCACCCATGATTTGCATTTCAAGCATTGAATCATGTTTTCCTCCCGATTTTCTCCACAAATAAAACAAAACCAATCGCTTTTCTTCTTTTTAATTTTTAATGCCAATTCCTTTTTATTAATTACTGCGTTTCTTTTGTTTGTCGCATTTTTTATGGTTTCTTTACGACTTAAGACACGGCACAAGTTATATTTAAAAAGTAAACATAACCTAACTGAATAAAATCAATACGATTTCATAATCAGTAGAATTTATATTTAATAAGGAACATAATTTTATCAATAATTTACTTGCAAGATTAACTACCGAACATATGCAGAAAATTATAAGAAAATTGAAATAAACTTAATGACAAGGTTTATAATGAGGCTGGTTTATAGCAGACAATAATACGTAAAGCAACTTGGTTGACTCAGATGTATATTTGGTCGTCGTTGTATGTGCTGTTGTCACCGCAGTTCGTTTAAAATTCAAGTGGTGCGACTTAAGCACTGGTACGACTTGAGCCACCTTACCCTAATACTGCGAATGGGTTCCATATAGGGTCGACAATACTCATGGAAATTTTAACCCTCTATCTCGACCGGTAGGGTAGTTATGAGAAAAATCACTTTTCGTCCTATTGTCCCTATTTAGTCATATGCGAAAATCATGAAAACACCCAGATACACATACCGGAATTAATTTGGATCTGTAAGTTGAAAATTCTGGGCGTTAAAAATAAAAAAAGTGAGAAAAATCCAGATTTCGCAATGGGGATTGAAAGATAGAAGGAAGAAGAGAAGCAGAGATTTAAGAAATTTCATTATTTGTATTTGTAATGCTTTAATGCTACAGTAGTAACCGGAAAATATAATAATGTACGAAAATGTCATATACAACGCCAATTAATTTTGTGACGAAATTTAAGTGTTACGAAAGCAATCAGAAAATTCTTAGAGCGCCGAGGAAATGCATAGTCACGTCTCGGAGAACGTTGCATGTAATTTTCGTCTCCATTACAGTCGCTAACCCGATTACATGATTTAAGAGGCTTTGAGATTGCAGTTGCTTATGTATCCCAGTCCTATAACAGTAATACATTTTTTTTTCGTCTGAAATAGTAATTGTGAGAAATAATAATTGCACAAGGGTGTCGTATACATCACCAATTAATTTTTCAGAATATTTAAAATACATTGGGAGAGCAATTGGGAAACAGCTGGCTACTTGATGATCCTAAATATTTTCAACCCTTCTGTGGTCGTCCTATAAATTAATATTATAAACTAGGGGGTTCCGACCCCTATTTGTTTCGTCCCCTTCGCGGCTTCGTCACTCGGAGCTTTCGCGTGACAGAACTATTTTATATAATAGAAAGATAAATTTAAGATAGGGTTGAGACAGCAAGATCACTTATATTAGCAACTAATATTATTATAATTATAGTGTTTATAGGTTGCTCGAAAAATTAAAAAAAATGTAATTCCATTTTTTAACATGCCAAATTCTCTGTATTAATACTCCCCAAATTACCATGCAGTAGTGAGCAGTGCGAAGTAGAAATTGAATCGGAACACCAATGAAATCTTCGTAATTAAATATGGAAATGTAGAATCCAGTAAAATTTTCTTCTTTCTTGAAAATCTACCTCTTCGATTTGATTTAATTGACGGTGGCGATGTGTTAAATTTCTACTAATTTCTTCAACCGTGGGACGAATGGCTTTTTACGACTCATCGAAGCGTGACTGAACAGAAAAAGTTTCATTTTAGACGTCGACGTTAAACAGACATCGAGGTCAGGCGTCGTTCTCCTCAATGGCTGTCGTATATTTTTATCAGAAGCTCATAGTGTTCCTCGACACTCCTCCGCAGAGTGTTCTCCGAATATTAAAGCCGGAGAACGTTGACGCATCAGTTGCAGCTTCACGTTACATAAACAAGATAACGCTGCCGGTAAAAATTTTAATCGTCCTATCAAACTTTTATACAGGATGTCTCAAGAATGTTGTATTTCCTTGGAAAGAGTAATTCCTGAGGTCAATGAATAAACTTTTTCCTTTGCGAAAATGTTCTCCGAGGTTTTGTTAAGGAGTTATTCACGATAAATACGGAACCAAACAGGGCGCGGCTACTACATACGGATTGCAGCTCGGCCAATGCCAAAGCCAAGCTCAGCGGGACCTGTGCTATGATTGGTCCGTGCTTTTCGTTCATAACTCCTTAACAAAGTATCGAAGAACATTTTCACAAAGGAAAAAGTTACATCATATGAATCATCCCTCTCAAAGAAGTACAATACTTTTGGGACAACCTGTATGCTTGCTTTTATACGCTTGTTTTGCTAGATACGCGAGTCCCGGTGCAATGAAGCTTGAAAACGTTTGTGTGTGGAATTTTCTGTTTAATGTGTCTCGATCCGATGTTTTACTACCTTCTTCTGAATTTATGTTCGTAATCATCGTTTCCTTCTTACGATTATTGTCCGCTGTACTTGCCATAGATCTTTACTGCATCGTTTCAAGCTTATCTAGGATTCTACAATCTTATTTCACTCATTTAGTTAGTTACATTTTATGTGGATAGTCTCTACGGTTCCACGTTTTTTTATTTATTATATCAAATTGCTTCCGAACACACTGCTGATTTCTGTGCGAATTTTTATGGACCCGGTTTATACAAATTTGCAAAGCAAAAGAATATTAGGTTGGCAACTAAGTTCGCGACCTCCACATTTTCTCAAACAAAGTCATTTATATCAGGGCCCACTCTAGGGGTGGGCAACCTAGACATTTGTCTAGGGCGCCAAAATTTAGGCGCGCCATTTTGGCTATAAGTGTGAAGAAAATATTGATGTGTTAAATACCCAATTAAAAGAAAATTAGCTTTTATTAAAATTTAAATAAAAAGATTTAATTTTTATTGGAAATAAAAAATACGTATCATTATTTAAAATATATATATATATATATATATATATATATATATTCTTAAGGGGCGGCAATTTGTCTTTTTGTTCGGGGCGACGTAACCGCTAGAGCGGGCGCTGTTTATATACAGGGTGGCCCACATAACTCTGAACAGCTCAATATCTCCGTTACTTTTCGTTGTACAAAAAAACTTCGTAGGACAAAGTTACACTGTTTGAAGGGCCACATATAACGGTGTAAGGGAAAAAAAATTTCAAGGTCGTTTTTATGAGATTTCGAGGTTATCGATGTTTTTTTAAATGGAATGAGGTATTTTTTAATACATCAATCGATGCAGCTGGACATTCTTTATAAAAAAGTACTAACCTATGTATGTCGAAAAGTTAGTAGTTCAGGAGATATTTCAATTTAAATAACTCCAAAATACCATTACTGTCGTACTAAGGCGTTAGTGTATACTTACTTGTGTAACGTCGTTACTTACGTTACTTGTGTAACGTAAGCAAATGTCCAGCTGCATCGATTGATGTATTAAAAAATACCTCATTCCATTTAAAAAAACATCGATAACCTTGAAATCTCATAAAAATGACCTTGAAATTTTTTTTCCCTCACACTGTTATATGTGGCCCTTCAAACAGTGTAACTTTGTCCTACGAAGTTTTTTTGTACAACGAAAAGTAACGGAGATATTGAGCTGTTCAGAGTTATGTGGGCCACCCTGTATATTTTTTAAGCACGAGTGTTTTATATCAAATTAATTGAAAAATTCAGAGCTTTCCAATGATATACAATTCAAAAGGAATGGACACTGAATGAGGTTATAATGATGCCATAAAAGAATTACAAAACAAAAGGTCGCGAATTTAGTTGCCAACCTAATAGTTGCTTTTGATATCAAGTTATGTTTTTGAAAATATTTTGAGAGACCAGGTATGCTGTAAATGTATCAAATTCGCAGCTAATCTACTGTATGCTTTAACAGGTTCTATAACTATGGCTATTATTGATCGTTATATGCATCAAGACATTGAAAATTAACGATTCCTGATCAATACTGTGTACGGTATCATACATTATAATACAAGTTTAAAATTCGAAACAAAATGAAATTGTTGAGGATCTCTGTCTATTGAAATTGGCATTCCACAGAAATCTACAAATCTAGTAATAATAATTCAAGTATTAAAAGGAAGCATAAATTCACCAAAAATTCACTTAAATCGCAAAGAAATGCTAAAAATAATCCAGATGTAAAAACAAAGTGCGAAATTCAATTCACCCTGCAGGAATCAGGTTCCTTCCAGCAAGGATGTGGACACACGAAGTAGATCGCCAAGCAGAAGTTATCGCGATCCAAGGAGAGGCTCTCGGCGGTTTTCTGACGAGGATCATTGATCGAGGGACGCGATACGAAGGTTTGCTCTTCCGCCATAAGAGAGAACGGCCCGTTATTGTCCCACTTTAGGCCGACTCGGGCAAAGGGAGAAGTGAAATAAGGAAACACGGAAATGTACGATCGGATTCAATTCGACATTGCTGCCGTCGCACAGAGACAATGCTAAAAGTCCAATTTTCGAGATATGAAATGTGAAAAAATGTTTGTCGTAAAATATGAGTAATATGATCTGGTTTGTAACGCTGCCAACAATTTTAACTAGACGTACGAATTCATTGTACATTTACACAACTTAATACATTTAAAAAAAATCAAAAACTTTTCAAAAAATCAAAAATTTTTCAAACAAAAGTTAATCAGTAATTATACGGTAATGGATTGTAATCAAAATATTAACAAAAAGATTTTTATATAATAAAAAAAATGTAGATCACTTCGATATTTTTTAACAACATTGTATTCTTTTTCATTAATCGATTCAGCTTCGTGTCTTCTTAAAAAAGTATTAGAGATCTCAAGTCAAAAAAGGATTAGTTTAGAAGTTATTAATTTTCTGCCGACTTGGGATCTTCACCGGGTTCGTCGATCGTCGAGGATTGTACAGCGCCGGGAACTCGGTTGTTCTTTGGAAAATCCACCGGATGAGCCCGATCGATTCGGTACGAGACTTCGAGATTGATTAGGAGCTCGAGATGCCCCGGGAATGAAAGTGAATTAAAGAGTCCGAGAGAAAGTTTCGACGAGGAAAGTACGTGGAGAGGTCCACTGTTTTCCTTGGCCTTCCTCTGTCGATACTTCTTTAATATTGCTATTGTTTACACGGGAAATGAACGAGCCGACGGCCTCCGCAGTATCCATTTATTATTGATATTGGCCCGGGGAAAAATTTATCAAGGTTTGCAATTGAGTGGGATTCGTAAAAAACGTTTCTTACATAGAAAACAATTTTAATTATTACAACCGTGAACAAAATTGAAAATTAAGGTGTTAATTCGTATATTGTTCGGAATCGATTAATTAAACAGACTGGACCATTAAATAGTAATGTTTATGCGGTATTAAGTCGCATATTAATTATAAATAATTATGCACGATGATTAATAATTAAAGAAACGTACACGGTAATACCGAATAAGTTTATTTTGCAATCGAATCAGAAATAAAATGGTTCACATTGTTTTCGTTCCACACGGAGAGCCAACTCGTTTAGTACAGGTGCTGTTTTTCACGTTTAAAAGAATCCTCGTCTGCATGGTAAAGAGTTTACTATAGCATGCTTTCTTTTTTAATTTCCGCGCGAATGCGTTCTGAATGCAGTAAAGAACAATGTGTACCGCGTTAAAACACCTGAGAGTAACGATTAAAAAATGTAAACCGTGTCTCGGCGCGGTCTTCGAGGTCAGAGGTACAGGCTGACCCAGCGATGGTGCTTCATTAGCAAATTTAGAAGTTATATGATTTAAATTAAAAGTATCTCATGTTTTAAGACTTCATTAGTCGAGCAAGGTCATTAGACAGACATATAACGTCATTGGACAGACAGACTCTGTCTCCTCCAGTCAGACAAGTACTACACGAGTTAATTGGTCAGACAAGTAGCATAACGTCTGCATTCGTCATTAAAGCAACTTCTTACTAAACTCAGGATTTTATTTTAGAAGCAGACATTTTAAATAATGAAAAAATTAAAAAAGCTTCAAGGGCGTCAACGAAAACAAGGCAGAAATGTTATTTTTCCATAATGATCTAACCCCTTGCTTTACAATATCGTGTCTGACTCGTGATGTTACCAATATATGTTACTAAAATATATAAAAGTATATAAAAATATATGTTACTAATTTCCTTTGAACCGAAATAAAATTCTTTGGGGTTATGTTCGCGGCGCAACGGTTCGATCAAATTATACACTAAATAGCAATTTTGTAGACATTTTTCAAACGTTCGATTCGGGACGTAATGATTCAAATCCGAATCGAACGTTTGAAAAATGTCTACAAAATTGCTATTTAGTGTATAATTTGATCGAACCGTTGCGCCGCGAACATAACCCCAAATTTATTTTAAAAATGTACGATCGAGAATAATTTCATATTTATCATAATTGGTGATAAAACTACAAAAGTTCGAGAAGGCCTAGTTTCGACATTGTCCACAAGATGGACAAATCGTTGATCGACTTTCTCGCAAGTTACTAAAATGTCATCAATTAGTACAGGGGTGGCCAACCTGTGGCGCATGCGCCAAACGAGGCGCATTGGATGATTACTAGTGGCGCATTGGATCATTGCGTCCATACTTATTTTTTTGTAGTAGGCGTCATAACTGAATCCATCTTCATATTTTCAACACCTGAGAGCTCTCAGTTGAATTTATACAGCCTTCTTACTCATCAATTCGTCGGAATTTTTTGACAGTTTACAATTATAGGATGGGAATTGCAGTGTTCAAGACAGCGATCGCCCTCTCGTCCAAAACATCATTTCTCACTATTGTAGATTGTAGATTTTCAACTGACGTAAGTTAATAAATAATTAATTAATAATAATTAATTTAGTTGCGTAATTGAGTTATCCCTTTTCCTACCCTAACCGAAGCAGATCCTACCCCTATTTTCCAACCGCAAAGATGAACGTAAGAAGGTAGAAAAACTGCTTAAATTGTATGGCGCATTTGAACTCGTATGTGATAAAAATTTACGCATGGTATGCAGAAGGTTGGCCACCCCTGAATTAGTATATTAACGTCCCTCCTTCCGACACTTGTGTATAAGGCAGGACCCGCTAGATAGCCTTACTGATGAGTCCTCTAGCGGGTCTAGGACGAAACACACCACCATCTTTCTTCTTTTTCTCTGAATCGAACGTTTGAAAAATGTCTACAAAATTGCTATTTAGTGTATAATTTGATCGAACCGTTGCGCCGCGAACATAACCCCAAATTTATTTTAAAAATGTACGATCGAGAATAATTTCTTATTTGAAATAAAATTCTGTTTTGGTTTTGTCAATATACAGCTATTGGAGAACATATAGAAATACAATTTATATCAATATTCTCCTTTTTTAGGAAGTTACGATCTACGAAAAATGTTCTGATCACTGAAACCGTAAAATGTATCGTAGGCCAAGGGATTAACCATTATTTTCTGATTCGACGAACATTAAAATAATCGGTACAAATATTTCTTACAGCCTGCCTCTGGTAGATCGCGTTCTGAAAAATTCTACAGGACTGCATGGGTTAATGAACAAGGACTGAGCAATTATCGATGCGTTATAAGCAACAATATTAGGAATCGGCCAAGTATTTCGTGGCCGGTTGCGTTCCGCTCGGAATTTCAATAATCTAACGCGGGACTTTCGGGATTTCCAATTTTCCGAGGTGAGGGAGGGCCGCGACGATAGAGAGGTAAAAGCTGGTCGGCGAGAAAAACGGTCGGCCGTGTGCGAGAGGAAACGGAGAAAAGCAGCCGGGCAGAGTGAAATTCTGGGCTGGATATTGCGAGGTGACGCGGGGACCGATGCACGCGGAAGAGAGAGAGAGAGAGAGAGAGTTCGCGACGAATTTTCTCTCTCCGCTCGCAAAATTCCCGCTTTTCACCTTCTCGCCGGCTCGACCCCCTTGTCAGCGTCCTCGAGCGCCTCGCGTTCCCGATTATTTTTCGCACCAACGGGCTCCGTTATACCGAGGCGAAAAGAATCGGCGAGCGCAGACAGCGCGAGAGGTAATTTCCCTCGACACCTGTTTATTTCTGATACTCGAATCTCATTTGACGCACCTGCAACGAGTTAATTAACGCACGCTGACACCCTTCATCACGTGTTCGACAGCCCTTCTCGCCAAATGTCATCACTTTTTTAGGGTAATCTTCGGCGTGTATCGAGAACAACGCTGTGCATACGAATTAGTTAATTAAATTAATCATTATTATGCTCTTTTCTTTTAACATATAGAACGAAAGTTCGAGTCGCTTTTAAATTCGAATTCAAGAATGAAATCAATTGCCATTTTGTTGAGGTAACTTATTTTACTAAATAAACCTTTGAGTAAATATCTTAATTTTATCTTTGAATTTGGATATGTACAGGGTGTATAGAAATTATATGTCGTGACTACACTCTCGGTGTGGTAGAAATTGATGAAAGACAGGTGACGCAAAATTAACTGTGGCCTTGAATTACAAGATCAAACTTTCTTTTTTTCTGCACCGTGTTCTACTCCTCACAAGGATAAAAACTGCAACAGGAACCATCGGTCAAAACTCGATTGCTCTCTTAAAAAATGATGATAACATTTTTTCATTATCAAACTGATTTTATTTATATGTTTTACGAGACATATTATATCATAATTTTTTAAGAGAGCGGTTGAATTAGTTTCCTATCAAGGAGAAGCCAACAAGCTGCTCCAAAGACTTGCTCGATGTTTCAGTGTGGACGCAGCATAATATTTTAGTTAGGAAGTCAGGAGAGCCTAATTTGGAATCGAGGAGTACGCTTCGAAGATATCGGAGCTTGCGGTTTCGGCTGAGCCGTCGTCGAAAAAAGCTTTTGCAGATACCAGTCAGCCGTGGAACAAGGAAATGCGAAGGGATGTAAAGGGATCCGAAGGGATGAATGTTGATACCGTCCACGTTCTGTGTTATTTTCGTCCCCGGATTTGCTCTGGTGATGTGGATAATATTCTCCACTTGTTCCCAGCTGTTGGTGTTAAGCGCAAGCCTCGATACTCTGATGCGCCCACTCTGCTTAGCTTTCTTTTTTCTCTTGTCCTGTTGTTTTTGGAAGGCGCGAAAGGGTTTTAGTCGAATTCCCAGCGAGATCTCGGCTTTCTGTTTAAGACACGAGAAGCACGTACCGCGCGAGAAAAGCCGCAAGCTCTCTGTCTTCGACATGCGGGGACGACTCAAATGTATGATGCAATAAAACCACCGCACCGGCCCTGAGTCACGTAGTGCTTTGTATGTTTGTGTGCGATTATGTGCATCAGGGATCGTCTCCAACGGATCCAGCAAGCAAACATTTTTTGAGCTACATTGTGGGGATCCAAGGAAATTTTACGGGTCATAGAAAAATCATAAGAAATGCAAAAAAATTTTAGGACGCACGTAAAAAATGTAGGGGTTGCTAACAAATTTTAGGAGCCATAGGAAAGTTTTAAGGGATGCAAGTTAACTGTAGGGGCCACAGAAAAATCATAAGGAATGCAAAAAAATTTTAGGACGCACGTAAAAATTGTAGGGGTTGCTAACAAATTTTAGGAGCCATAGGAAAGTTTTAAGGGATGCAAGTCAACTGTAGGGGCCACAGAAAAATCATAAGGAATGCAAACAAATTTTAGGACGCACGTAAAAATTGTAGGGGTTGCTAACAAATTTTAGGAGCCATAGGAAAGTTTTAAGGGATGCAAGTCAACTGTAGGGGCCACAGAAAAATCATAAGAAATGCAAAAAAATTTTAGGACGCACGTAAGAATTGTAGGGGTTGCTAACAAATTTTAGGACCCATAGGAAAGTTATAAGAGATGCAAGTCAATTGTAGGGGCCACAGAAAAAACATAAGGAATGCAAAAAAATTTTAGGACGCACGTAAGAATTGTAGGGGTTGCTAACAAATTTTAGGAGCCATAGGAAAGTTTTAAGGGATGCAAGTCAACTGTAGGGGCCACAGAAAAATTGTAGGGCTTTCAAAAAAATTTAGAGGCCACAGAAAACTTCTAGGGTTAGCAACCAATTTTACGGACTACATATAAGGGCCACAGAAAAATTGTAGGGCTCGCAGAAAAGGTTGTGAACACCTGCAAACGACTTTTCATAATCTAAGAAAAATTTAAATAAAAAGATGGTCGGCCCCGGAAACAGAATTCATGAAAAATTGCACGACCCCGCGTAAACTGAGTATAATCAATGGGAAGTGGGATCAAATTTCAAGAAACAACGCAGCAAGACAATTCAGTGGTTCTTGGAAGCTTGTGAATTGGTGTGGGTGGAAGTTGAGAGGGATATAAAAGTTTCAAGTGCTTGCGACCACCATAATGCGAGTCTGATAAGAATAATACCGTCCTGACAGCCAGGTTCTCCTCTTTTTCATCGAAGTTTTGATTCTATTATTTTTTACCGTCTTACAGAGGCTACCCTGGTCAAGTTTTGTACACATTTTACGATCAAATCCGCACCGAAACTCAGACCGTTACATTTTAATACTTTCGTCTTTTCGTGTGTTTCTACTTTGCGACTTCTTTTAACTTTCTGCATAACATGTTCTGTTTTCTAATGTTACCGCTGAGCTTCGCCTGTTTCAGTGTACGTTTGCCGCCAAGCCCACGACGAATTCGTGTACTTTCGCTTTTTACTGTTCTGCTCACTTCTCTGAGCTTTTCTTCGGCCCGTTCTGTCGATTCATTTTCTTAATGTCTTTTTCCTTTTCGTTTGAAGTCTGGAGGAGGAGGCTAACATTTGTGAACACGGGCTCCATTTCGGTGTCTTGAAACAGGTTCTTGTAGACACGAGAGGTCTCGCCTGGAAAGTCGCTGTCATAAAGATATACGTAGTATACAAAGAGTTGTGATACATAGCAGGCATTGTGGTAAAGACGAGGGGTCTACTTTAGGTGGAAAAGAAAGCGTCAAGAAAATTACCACCGTGAAAATCCTAAAAATATTAGGCCCCAAAATTTGGTTCCAATTTTTTACGAACTGAAGGCTCTCCACTTTCTATGAAGACTGTAAAATATATTACTAAGGTGAAGTGCCCTATGCCTGGACAGCATGTTTTTTTATTTTAAATATTATCACTTTAAATAAATAAAACCAATTTCTTAAGAGTTTTAACATACAGTTCAGAGTTTGTAAAGTAATTTAAAATAAAAAAAAATCATTGTTTAGGTTAGTATCTATATTAACAAGAATAATTCAAACCTATAGTTGGACATATTAAATCCAATCTAAGCTAGTGCCTGGACAGAAGTAAAGCATATATCGGGACAAATTCAATTTACGAGTTGATCGAGCGAACATAACCTAAAACGTTGGTTGGTGGCGCTGTTGCGCATGACGAATAGAAGATGCTTTGCGCAATATGTAGTATTCTTATCATAGATTATAGTATTGTATTATTTAACCAAATACATATTTATTTTCATTTACTGTTTTAATAAAACTTGTCATAATACAACTTTTAAGGTTAGGTAGTAATACTGATAGATTTAAGATGTAAACATAAAGTATTATTAACGTCACAACCGGAATACATTTTCAACATACGTTATTCAAGCTAATAGAAGACTAATTATACGTACATGTAGTTAAATAATTTGCAAACAATGCGTTGATTTTATTCACAAACACGTGTCCGGCTTCAGGCGTAAGCACATTGCGTATAAGCTTAGAGTGGGACAGCTACTGTCATCGCGTCCCGGTATGGAGTACTTATATTTGAAAACAGTCCTAATCTTGGACATCTAATATTTGGATTAATAATTATTATTTACGTTAAGTTTGATTGCCAATTTATTTTAAAATATCAATATCATTATGCGTGATCATTATTTTTTTCTGAGGGCTTAAATTATATCTTTTTTTCTAACAAAAGTTCGAACTATAAATGCACATGATTCGCATGTAAATAGACTATTTTGTATACTGTTTTCTGATGAACTTTGAATTCATTTTTAAATTTCAATTGATGTCTTAATGAAATAATATTCACACCTACTTGTAGTTAAGGCCTCAGAATATGTAATATAATTATTTAATCTCTTAATTATTGATTTTACTATGAAAATTCAATTGTCCAGATTTACGTATCACTTTTGGACTGTCCAGACTTAGGGCACTTCACCTTAGATCTTACTCTTTTATTTGTAACCTCCAAAATTGAATTGTAGGTTTTATAATTTTTCGTGGATTTCTAAATGATATATATAGATTATATAGATTCTAAACTTTATGTGGCTCCTAAATTTTGTATAGACCACCCTAGATATATCACATTTGTTGTATCCCTTACTATTGTTCCGTATCATTAAATACTTCTCAAGGCCAAAAATAAAATTGATTAATTTTCAGGTGTAGGTGTTTCAATGGCCTATTGAAAGGACCACGTCTGTCAAAATGAAATTGATATGAACAAAACGTCATCGTCATCCGAAGTCCTCAGCCCCTTTGATCTCCTCCAAGCTCAAAGACAGATGAATATCATCTGGGAATCTGGCCCAGCACCCTTTATTAAAACATGTGTCAAAAGTTGGATGAAATCTGGCCAAAGCACTCCCCTGCAATCTCGGTGAACATTCTGTCGTTAATCACGATCGCCCGCAGCGTGGGAAGTTTAAAGGCCGATCCTCAGGTGGGCGATAACTTGGCCATACAATTCAATCACCGAGGGTCGCAATAAACCGACACACAAAGCTGACATAATGACGGGCTTCCTGGAAATGTCCTGGAAAGAGAGAGACTTCAGTTTACAATCATGTTCTTCATGCTCCATGTCCGACGATATAATTGAGATATTATTTGAGAAAAAGTAGCTGAGGTCTCGTTCAAGTACATCGTTTTTGCGGTTCGACAGTGATAGCGTACACAGCTTTCACATGACAAACAATGGTCATTAACACTAAACCTACCACTGCCGGTCAAATAACCGGTTCTGTATTTTTCATTTTACAATCACTGAAATAGTGAAATCGCTTACGTGGAAATTGATTCGATAAGTTTCTTTATCCAAGCACATATTGTAATAAAAATTGCATAAGGTCTAAATGAACAGAGCCTTGTCATTTTTGTAAGCTGAAACATTTTAATCACTTTTAGTGCTTGGTAGGTTTTGTGTTAATCAAATTGCTCTGTTCAATTTATTTGTAAGCGCAACCATTATGGATATGCAGGGAATTTAAAGTGGCTCTCTTAATATTTTACCATTTTCTCTGTGAAGAGTTTATCCAAACTCGTTGTATATTATTGAATGATTTGTAACTATTATATAGCCGAGGTAATAAGAAATCTGCAATTTTTGTTCAACTGTTTTATATTTTTACAGTCATCCACATTTTTTGTCGAGCAATATTGTATTTTTAAAAATGTCTACAATTTTACTACATCAGATTATGTTTTCGTTCAAGATAATATTGAATGAACACTTGAAATTTAACTGAATATGTACGATCATTAATTAAAATGATAAATTACTGCGAGGTGGAGTGGTTCAGTGAACCTGTTTTTCTTCCGAGCACACAGATTCTACTTCACAGATAAACTCACAAGTAGTGCAACTTCTGTCGCTTCACGAACACGATTATTTTAAAGTTGTCAAGGGAAATTAATTCAGCAATTTCCTCAATCGCAAGCTGCGGCGACGGTGCTTTCGCGGAGGTGAATTTTCGAAACAGCGTTCCGTTCGTTCCTTTGGCTGTTGCTTAACGAAAAGAAACGTTGCTGGGTATTATTCGCGGTATTAGGGGTTGCGGGGAGGGAATTGGAAAAAGGAGAAGAAGCGGTACCAAAGTCGGTTTTCCAGTGAACAAGCCGGGGGCTTCTGGGAAAGATTTAATGAAGCGGCTTCGAGACGCTCGTCGTAGAAGCGGAAAGAATACGCTGGCTTCCTCCGCCGTTTATCGGCAACCGAAGGAACCGCGGGAACGCAGAGTCCCATTCCGGATGAAAGAAAATGGAAATAAAGCCGTTCCGATGCTCGTATCGGTTCTTAGGCTTCCCTCTGCCGATTACAATGGGTGTAGATTGGTACTCTTTCCTGTTTTCGAGATTATTACGCCCCGTTTTTCTGGAACTCATCGACGAATCCCACTCGGATGCACAAAATGCCATTCGACTCTTTAAAAAAAAATATTTACATGTACCATCTCCAAAATCCATATTCCAATCATTTTATTGCACAATTTTTGAAAATGGTGATTCTGTATAAATTAATTCTTCAAGTCTAAATTAATTAGCTTAAATTATGTATATTCACTATTTACACTCAGTCAGCAAAATAAGTCTCCGTAAAAACCCTTTAAAACAGAACAACTTTTTTATAATTACATCAAAAGATCTGATGTTTAGTAAGCAATCAGAAGCATTGGTTTACTGAATGATGTGCAAAAAATATTTTCTAAAAATTACAATTTACGAGGTTGCATGCAAAAATATAAAAGGCACTTTCTAAAACTTTTTGATTTGGGCCCTTTTGTAGATGTATAGTAGTTACACACCTGCTGAAAATTTCATCGAAATCGATTGACATACACACGAGCTGCACGCGGGTAAAAATGGTGAAAATATGACTTTTGATGAGTTTCTGCAAAAAATCCACAGAATCGTACATCTCTCGATGCGTGTAGTTTTTTCCTGCGTCAACCGATCTCGATGAAATTTTCAGCATGTGTATAACTGACATAGATCTACAAAACATATATTTTAAATTTTCATTAGGGTCCCAAATAAAAAAGTTTTTAAAAAAATGCTTTTTTTATTTTTGCATGTAACCTGTTCAATTGTAATTTTTGGAAATTTTTTTGTAAATCATCTAGTAAACCAATGCTTCTAGATTAGGTTAAGTCTCCACAACACAACTTGTACCTTCTAAGTACCTTTGTGCCTTGTCTCCTAAACCCACTCCAATGCTTCTAAATTGTTTACAAATAATCAGATCGTTTGGTACAATTATAAAAAAGTTATTCTGTTTTAAAGGGTGTACGGATACTATTTGACCGAGTGTACATAAATATGTAAACCTTAACCTAAAAATTTCCTACGCCCATGTATAATAACTTGCAGTTAAACAAACGTGCTTCTGCTTTTCTTGCAGTATTGCTTGTATTGCAGTTTGTAATTGTAATTCTATACCCACAAATTTCCAAAATCTGTTTCGGCGGTTGTTTAACTTCCGCCCGAATATTTAACGCAAGAACGGAGATAATTGCGACAGAAATTATGCGGATCCACACAACCCGGCAGAGCGTCGCAGTGCACTAGTGCGTGAGTTTCGTTGGAACGCTTGCAAAGAAATTTTAATCAGCGAGTAGGCGAGCGCGTTTTAATAACTATTTACAGTGGAGCGGGCTGTTAAATATGGGCTTCGTTAGAGTGATGCGCAAATGATTCACTGCCCGTAGTGTATGTATGCAGGTATATCGGGACGCAAATACGGTTACCGTGAAGCGATTTCAACAATATTTCGCGACGTGTTCACCTGTAGCAGCGTAATGAGAGCCCGTATCGTGGCCATGTCATTTCCCCATTGTTGCTCACCTTGCGGAAAATCAATGAGAGGGACGGGACACAATGGATCCAATTTAATTTTCCTCGGATCGATCACCTGTCGCGCGATCGTCTAATCGGGTCACGAGATTTTCCTAGTCCGCCATATTCGAAAATACAATGAACCCCCGACGAAGCGTGATGTCGTCATTACTATACTGCGCACCTGTATATACGATAAAAAATTGAACCAATACACCGGCATCAATATATCGTACCAATACACCGGTATCAACGTACGAAACCAATACACCGGCATCAATTTATCGTACCAATACACCGGTACCAATATATCCTTATCAATAAATTTGGGGTTATGTTCGCGGCGCACCGGTTCGATCAATTATACACTAAATAGCAATTTTGTAGACATTTATCAAACGTTCGATTCGGATTTGAACCGTTACGTCCTGAGACCCGTTTGCTATAGAATGTTTTCTATAAGAGAAAAAGAAGAAAGATGTTGTTGTGTTTCGTCCTAGACCCGCTAGAGGACTCATCAGTAATGCTATCTAGCGGGTCCTGCCTTAGACACAAGTGTCGGAAGGAGGGACGTTAATATACTAATTGATGACATTTTAGTAACTTGCGAGAAAGTCGTTCAACGATTTGTCCATCTTGTGGACGATGTCCTAGTTTCGACATCCGAATCGAACGTTTGATAAATGTCTACAAAATTGCTATTTAGTGTATAATTGATCGAACCGGTGCGCCGCGAACATAACCCCAAATTTATTTAAAAATGTACGATCGAGAATAATTTCTTATTTATCCTTATCAATGTAGTCACATAAGTCAGTCACATAAGTATTCATACGCCCTTTAAAACAATAACTTTTTTATAATTGTATCAAACGACCTGATGTTTTGTAAGCAATTAGAAGTTTATTTAGCATGTGCAAAAATGATTTTCCAAAAATTACAATTTACTGTAAAATTACAATTTAATTTAAAACTTTTTTATTTGGGCTCTTAATGAAAATTTAAAATACAGGGTATCCCAAAATTCCTGAACTTCCCGGAAATGGAAGCTTCCTGAGACCATTTGAAGCGATATTTTCCTTTGCAAGAATGTTACCCGCGGCTTTGTTTAGGAGTTATTAACGAAAAACACGGACCAATCAGAGCGCGACCTAGACGCGAGTTGACACAGTCAGCCAATAGACAGTTGGCGCGCCGGCCCGACTGTGGCAACTCGCGTCTAGGTCGCGTTCTGATTGGTCCGTGTTTTTCGTTAATAACTCCTAAACAAAGCCGCGGATAACATTTTTGCAAAGGAAAATGTCGCTTGAAATAGTCTCAGGAACCACCCCCTTCCGGGAAGCTCACGAATTTTGGGACAGCCTGTATATGTTTTGTAGATCTACAGGGTGTCCCAAAATTCCTTCAACAGCCGGAAATGGGAGGTTCTTCAGATCATTTGAAGCAATATTTTCCTTTGCAAAACTGTTATTCGCGGCTTTTTTTAGGAGTTATTAACGAAAAACACGAGTTGCCACAGACGGCCCGGCGCGCCAACTGTCTATTGGCCGACTGTGTCAACTCGCGTGAGGTCGCGCTCTGATTGGTCCGTCTTTTTCGGTAATAACTCCTAAACAAGGCCGCGGATAACATTTTGCAAAGGAAAATGTTGCTTCGAATGATCTTAGGAACCTCCCATTTCCGGCTGTTGAAGGAATTTTGGGACACCCTGTATAGTCGGTTGAACCCATAGTCAGTTGAAATCGGTTGACGCAGGAAAATACTACACGCATCGAGAGATGTACGATTCTGTGGATTTTTAGCAGAAACTCATCAAAAGTCATATTTTCACCATTTTTAACCGCTTGTAGCTCGTGTGTATGTCAATCGATTTCGATGAAATTTTCAGCACGCGTGTAAGTACTATAGATCTGCAAAACATATATTTTAAATTTTCATTAAGGGCTGAAATAAAAAAAGTTTTAAAAAATGCCTTTTTTATTTTTACATGCAACCTTGTAAACTGTAATTCTTGGAAAATCTTTTTTGCACATCATTGCGTAAACTTCTAATTGCTAACAAAACATCAGGTCGTTTGGTACAATTATAAAAAAGCTATTATGTTTTAAAGAGCGTAGAAATACTTATGTGACAGACTGTATGTATGTTCCAAATAAAAATTGTCTGCGTCAATTACAAGAACTACAACATTGATACATGGCGCATGGAAAAATCAAAATAAATTTCCACTGAATAATATTCAAATTCCGATGTGGAAGGTATCGACTTTTCAATTTTGTATATATGTACATTTTGCGCGAAGAAACTCAAATAAATTTGCACTGAATACAAATTATATATCGTGCGAAAGTTTTGATCATTTAGTTTTGCATATTCATATACAGGGTGTTTACCTACAGGTGGGAGAAAATTTAAGGGGTGGTTCTCGACGATAATCTAAGACGAAAATGAAGAATAAAAAAATTGCGATTTCGGCTTTGTTATTTAGTTATTAACAATTAAAAATCCGCCTAAAATGCTGCAACACTTCTAACAAAAGTGTACGTTGCGTACGTCACACAGGCGCGCGACAGTCTCGTATCAAGTGACAAACGCATGCATACCTTGGTTCTCATTTGAGGCCCCAGCGAGGTGAAAATGTTTAAAAAATCGTTGGACGACATTGAACCTACCTACTCGTTAAAATCCACAAGGGCATTTCTAATATCCGCCCTATGGAATTATCGAGTAGAAGGGGTCAATGCCCTTTCACTTTTAACTTCTTATCACACATATCCACAAATCCTTATTCTGCACTATAATTGTTCATAACACCGTACTTAACATACTGGAATAAACGCTCTAGCACTATTTACGATATCATACACACGCACTACGAGTTTACAGATAGTACAAGTTTACTGAGAGAAATGAGGAGAATGTAAAGAACTGGTAATCCTTTAATGTTGAAACACCGCACTTTATGGAACTTGATTTACGTCGCGAGACTCGTTCACAGACGGAACGGACATCTTGAGGTCGTATGTGATTTCTGCGAACGGAAATCTTCGACGCGTGCGAGAAGAATCGTTCGTACAAGCTAGCATCCGTATGCATATTGATTCAAGACAGCTGATGAGGTCGATGCCAGATCGATAAAACAAATGAAGATCTACGGCAAACTACCGCCTAAACGTCGCGCGTTGCTATACCAATACATTGTCTATCCTGTTTTCACGAATTTCGTGATTCCTTCTCATTCTGTCTGTGACCGCGAAATATTTCATGTGTGTGCATTGACCACATCAGCTGTCTTGAATCAGTGTGCATACGGATGCTAGCTTGTATGGACGATTCTTCTCGCACGCGTCGAAGATTTCCGTTCGCAGAAACTCGTAGTGCGTGTGTATGATATCGTAAATAGTGCTAGAGCGTTTATTCCAGTATGTTAAGTACGGTATTATGAACAATTATAGTGCAGAATAAGGATTTGTATATATGTGTGATAAGAAGTTAAAAGTGAAAGGGCATTGACCCCTTCTACTCGATAATTCCATAGGGCGCATATTAGAAATGCCCTTGTGGATTTTAACGAGTAGGTAGGTTCAATGTCGTCCAACGATTTTTTAAACATTTTCACCTCGCTGGGGCCCCAAATGAGAACCAAGGTATGCATGCGTTTGTCACTTGATACGAGACTGTCGCGCGCCTGTGTGACGTACGCAACGTACACTTTTGTTAGAAGTGTTGCAGCATTTTAGGCGGATTTTTAATTGTTAATAACTAAATAACAAAGCCGAAATCGCAATTTTTTTATTCTTCATTTTCGTCTTAGATTATCGTCGAGAACCACCCCTTAAATTTTCTCCCACCTGTAGGTAAACACCCTGTATACATGCACATGCAGAAGATTTACATTTTTGAATTTGGATATTTTGTTTAATCTCCAATTTTAAACATTGTGGGTGGATGCTTTTGACAAGAGTCAACCAACGCTGAATGTAGTAGATAAAACGGTGCTATAATACGAAAGATTCATAAAACGAACCCTCGGCTAACCAGCAACCAAAGGGAAACAATTACGCCCCCGTGTCGCGCGTTCAACCCCTCATGAAGCCGTTCCCAACCACATTTACGAGCCTGACCACACTTAAATTCTCGCAATTCCCTGCTCCTGCCTCGTTTTGAGCACCGTATAAATCTAAGGCGCTAATAAAATTTAAGAGTAGCCAAGGTTGCAGACGATTTCGACTCAAGGACCCTTCTACGTAGACTCGTCTACCTAAAACGGCTCACTTAGAAACTTCAGACGCTCGAAGCTATGTTTCGTCACCCGTACATCTGGCGGAACATTCAAGCTTTCCTGAATGGAGAGTTAGACCACAGGGTGATACACCGGTATTAATACTTCGTACCAAGACACCGCTATCAATGTATGGAACCAATACACCGGTATGAATGTGTGGAACCAATATGCAGGTATCAATATGTGGAACGAATACACCGGTACCAACGTATCGTACCAATATATCGGTACTATGTTTCGTACCAACACACCGGTATGAATGTATGGAACCAATACACAGGTATCAAGATATGGAACGAATACACCGGTACCAACGTATTGTACCAATATTTCGGGATTAATGTGTTGTACCAACACACCGGTATGAATGTATGGAACCAATACACAGGTATCAATATATGGAACTAATACACCGGTACCAACGTATCGTACCAATATATCGATATTAATGTGTCGTACCAACACACCAGTATCAATATATGGAACCAATACACAGGTATCAAGATATGGGACAAATACACCGGTACCAACGTATTGTACCTACAGGGTGGTCCACGCAACTTGCACACCTATAATAACATCCAAAGTATGCGTTGCACGAAAAAGTTTTGTATGCAGATATTGCATGGTCTGAAGGGATACATTATGTAGTGTATTTATTTTTTTTACTGGTGGACGCGTAAAGGACATATGAAGGTCAACTTCATTTTTTTAAATGGAATGAGGTATTTTTTAATACATCAATCGATGCAGCTGGACAATCGTTATAAAAAAGTACTAACCTATGTATGTCGAAAAGTTAATAGTTCAGGAGACATTTAAATTTAAATAACTCTAAAATACCATTACTGTCGTACTAAGACGTTAATGTTTACTTACTTGTGTAACATCTTAGCACGACAGTAGTGGTATTTTAGAGTTATTTAAATTGAAATATGAATGAATAAACCGGTATGAATGTGTGGAAACAATACACAGGTATAAATATATGGAACGAATACACCGTTACCAACGTATCGGACCAATATATCAGTATTAATGTGTCGTACCAACACACTGGTATCAATGTATGGAAGCAATACACCGCTATCAATGTATGGAATCAATACACAGGTATCTATCAGGTTGGAAAGAAAGTTCTTGCGGTTTTTATTATAAAATAAAAAAATTAGAAAAACCGTAAGAACTTTGTTTCCAACCTAATATATATGGAACGAATACACCGGTACCAACGTATTGTACCTATATGTTAGTATTAATGTGTCGTACCAACACACCGGTATCAATGTACGGAACCAATACACCGCTTTCAATGTATGGAATCAATTCACAGGTATCTATTAGGTTAGAAAGAAAGTTCTTGAAGTTTTTATTATAAAACTAGAGGGCTATTGTTGCTCGATCGCTTCGCTCGCTCGCGAGTAGGGTTCTTTTTGCTCGCTCGCTTCGCGAGCTCGCGGGTAGGACTGCTCTTGCGAGAGGATTAGTGATACGCATGGCTAGTAGACTCTCCAAGAGTCACACAAAGAACTTCCCGATTCGTTACTCCTTCGCCAACATCGCTAACATCTTTTTTTTTTGTACTTTCATCGATATTCTCCCAAAATGTATTCTTGGGAGTAGAGATGATAAATTCACTGTTGCATTGGAATAACTTTCGATTATTCCAAGCGGTAACATTAGCATCAGTTAAAAAAAAAATTTTTTTTCAAATCGAAAAAAAAAAATTTTTTTCAAATCTAAAAAAGAAAATTAAGAAAAAATTTTTTTTTTATGTAATTGCGTTTGGTTCTTTGGTGGAAAATTTTTGTCCTCCCTTATAAATTGCATTGTAGAATCAACTCTTTTCGAAAAAAAACTAAAAATCTAAAAAACTACTTGACCAATATGGACCAAAATCTAATCAGCTCTAAGTTACGGCGGGGCACATCGATTTCATCATTCATCATCCTGATCGCGTTGTTACTTTTTCTGAAAACGTTAACGAAAAATTTGATACCATACAAACGGACATACGCACACACACACATACAAACATTTTGATAAAAATACTCTAAAATGACTCCAATGACCATGAAACGTGAAGATCTGCTAAAAAATCGATTTTCGATTATCGGGGTAATTACAGTAACTTCCCTATGAATCGGGAAGTTAATTAGAAAATAAGAAAAACCGTAAGAACTTTATTTCCGACCTAATATATATGGAACGAATACACCGGTACCAACGTATTGTACCAATATATCAGTATTAATGTGTCGTACCAACACACCGGTATCAATGTATGGAACCAATACACCGCTATCAATGTATGGAATCAATACACAGGTATCTATTAGGTTGGAAAGAAAGTTCTTGCGGTTTTTATTATAAAATCAAAAAAATAAGAAAAACCGTAAGAGCTTTATTTCCCACCTAATATATATGGAACGAATACACCGATACCAACGTATTGTACCAATATATCGATATTAATGTGTCGGACCAACACACCGGTATCAATGTATGGAACCAATACACCGCTATCAATGTATGTTCCCAAATATCGTGCAACATCTATGATCTCTTAGCTGCCCGTACAATCTGTGGCAACGAAAGCCATATTCAACCCTTGTCCAAGCCCTAGAGCAGTGATGGCGAACCTTTCTGAAAAGTGGGCTAATTATTTCTATTTCTTTGTTAAATACTAGCCCGTGGATCATAAGTCAGTGGCTTCAATTAGAACGGGGGTGGGAAGGGTACTAATTATTTTAAAACATCAAACATTTTGCTAAAAGATAAAGTTGACAGTTGAATCTTTTCGATTCTTACGATTGAAATAATTAAAAAAAGGTTTCAGTTTCCTTTTCGATTTATACCTTTAACTTTCGCAGGTCAATATTATAATACAATAAATGCGTGGGTCACTTACAAAGCCATTATATAGGTTCGCCACCACTGCCCTAGACAGTTCACACAATTGCTCTACAATACAATGGTGTTCTTAAAGCACCCTATACTCATCTACATTTCTATCATGCCCAAGCCATCACGAACTGCATCTACAATTCTCTCAAAGACACTACCACCGACCAAACATCTCCCATTTTCCTTCAAAACTCACCCCGCAACCCCTCCGGATCCTCGCGCCTGAAGAAACCGGCGGTTCCCGGTGCATCCGCACGCGTTTACCCGCGTCATTCCCGGCTTGAGTCTAGGGCTGTTCGTCAGTATCGTCGTGTGTAGGTGGCCGCGTTCAGGCGTCGCGGCGCGTTACCTGCGGCTGCGGCACGCCTGCGCCCGTCCTCTGGAGAGGAGGAGTGTACATCGTTTGGAAGGGGTGTTCGGAGAGGGTGCGAGGCCTGGTACGGCCGGGTCGAGGCGACGAGACGCCGGCGTCCGTCAGAGCGGCGTCGCGACGCGAGAACGGTCGCGTCCGTCCGGCAGTGCAAACCCGCGGTTCCACGAAACCGGTGAACAACCCTCTGTCGTCTACTCTCTGCCCTTGGTTTTTTTTTCCGTCAACGACCCGTGTCTCATTCGAGCCCCGTTGTTTACCCGTCCCTGGTGTTTACGTCGCAGAGAAGCGTCGTCGAGCGTCGTCGCAGAGGAGCGTCGACGTCCCCGGAGCTACGGGACGACGCGGGGAAAACGGGATCCGTCGTCCCGACGGCGTAACAGGTACGCGTCTACGAGATTCTCCGTCGCAACAGGCTCTGTACCCCCGGTTTCAGGGGACACTGAGTGACCTAAGCCAAGGACATAACACTAGCGCGGCTAGAAAGTTTAACGAGTGTTTGATGACTTGGGTAGGTAGCTATCGCTCCGATGGGGACATTGGTTTTGATCAGTGCTATTAGCTTTTGTGTACTTTGGGAGAGATAGGGATGATTAACAAGTGATAGATAACTTGGGTAGGTAGCTATCGTTCTGATGGGGACATTGGATTTTGGGGTTTGTGTACTTTTGGAGAGATAGGGATAATTAACAAGTGATAGATAACTTCGGTAGGTAGCTATCGTTCTGATGGGGACATTGTGTTTTGGGGTTTGATCAGTGATATACCCTTTTGTGTACTTTGGGAGAGATAGGGATAATTAGCTGGTGATAGATAACTTGGATAGGTAGCTATCGTTCTGATGGGGACATTGGGTGTTGGGGTTTCATCGGTGCTATACCCTTTTCTGTATTTTGGGAGAGATAGGGATGGTTGGGTGACGAGTTAGTGAGTGAATGGCACTGACCTAACTGAATGACATAATACTAGCCTGGTTAATTTTACCAAGTGATTGATAACTTCAGTAGGTGGCTATCGTTCTGATGGGGACATTGGTTTTTGGGGTTTGACCAGTGATATACCCTTTTGTGTACTTTCGGAGAGATAGGGATAATTAACAAGTGATAGATAACTTCGGTAGGTAGTTATCGTTCTGATGGAGACATTGTGTTTTGGGGTTTGACCAGTGATATACCCTTTTGTGTACTTTCGGACAGATAGGGATAATTAACAAGTGATAGATAACTTGGGTAGGTAGTTATCGTTCTGATGGGGACATTGGGTTTTGGGGTTTGATCAGTGATATACCCTTTTGTGTACTTTCGGAGAGATAGGGATAATTAACAAGTGATAGATAACTTGGATAGGTAGCTATCGTTCTGATGGGGACATTGGGTGTTGGGGGTTTAATCAGTGCTATACCCTTTTCTGTATTTTGGGACAGATATGGATGGTTGGGTGACGAGTTAGTGAGTGAATGGCACTGACCTAACTGAATGACATAATACTAGCCTGGTTAATTTTACCAAGTGATTGATAACTTCAGTAAGTAGCTATCGTTCTGATGGGTACATTGGGTTTTGGGGTTTGATCAGTGATATATCCTTTTGTGTACTTTGGGAGAGATAGGGATAATTAACAGGTGATAGATAACTTGGATAGGTAGCTATCGTTCTGATGGGGCATTGGCTGTTGGGGTTTAATCAGTGCTATACCCTTTTCTGTATTTTGGGACAGATATGGATGGTTGGGTGTCGAGTTAGCGAGTGAATGGCACTGATCTAACTGAATGACATAATACTAGCCTGGTTAATTTTACCAAGTGGTTGATAACTTCAGTAAGTAGCTATCGTTCTAATGGTGACATTGGTTTTTGGGTTTTCATCAGTCCTATTAGCTTTTGTGTACTTTGCAAGAAATTGGGGTGGTTGGGTTAGTGAGTGAATGGTACTGACCTGACTGTTGAGTGATTGATAACATGGACAGGTAGCTGTCGCTCTGATCGAGACATTCAGGCTTGATGGAAGAATTGGTTTTTGGGTTTTGAACAATGCTATAATTGGGATGTTCGGGAGATGAGTTTGTGAGCGAACGTCGTTGGTCTAACTGAGTGATATAATACTGGTGTAATTGACAAGTTTAACAAGTGATTAATGAGTTGTCCAGGTAACTGTCTACCAGAAAATCTGGTATTCGTTTTTCCCAGTGTTACTAGATTTTCTGCGCTTTGGGCGAGATTTAATGGTCCAAGTGATGAGTTTGTGAATGACATTTGAGCTTACAATGCTATCTTTGTGATCTTTGTTGGGTGTTGATGACTTTGTTTTATGATTAAGATGATTATTGTTTGAAGCCTTGGTTTCTCAGTTGGAGTCGAGTGTCTTGTTGAATTCAAGCTAATGTAATTTTAGCCAATGTGAACCACTTTTAAATTGGTCTGTGACTATAACAATCTCGACTCTTAGAAACTTATTAATAATCTAGCGACTTTTAAACTAGTGTCTAACTAACAAGCATCAACTAGTGTCTTACCTACGACTCCTAGTGCGTTGACACTAAAACTATGAAAGTAATTAAATCTCAATTTGTTTATAGAGTAACAATTTTGCAAAAATACATTTGATTCGATATGATTCAATGGAATGTGATGGAATAATTTTCTGCAAAAGTGTCCCACAGTATCAGTAGTAGTGGAATAAAAATTAATTTTACCTGGCTCAGTGGTTCTAAGTATGGTTGAACTAAGTGGAAGTGTAAAGTGCACACGACACATTTCGCGATTCAGAGTTCAATTGTTCAACGAGTTCAGTTTGAAAATGTATGCCGCTGTTATACTGTTGTCGAATCACAGTGTTTTAGTTTGCTCAACCGAAACGTTTACCCTTTTTAAGTGTCTCAAGGGTGAATGGAGAGTTAAGACGCGAAATTTACTATCGAGTACTGGGGTGCCTTTAAACGCTTCATTATCTCGTGCTCGGTGAATGATACAAAGAGAACAATGGCTTCACTGGGGTAAACGAGATGGTCTGGCAATAGAAATCTCCGTGCTCGTTAATAAACATTTTGCAACCGCGCTAGGTCTGCTGTATTTACTTTGACACGATGCCGGTTTGTTTGTAATATTCCCAACCGATTTTAGTCGTTGCACTCTCGTTCGTGAAAATCAACGTTTTGTGACCCATTTTCGCGGTCCATTCTCATGGAATCTTCTTTTAATTGTATCCCTAATTCCCTACCCATTTATGATAAAAATGAATGGGTCGGATAAAAAATTAAAAAGCATTAAAAAATTTTAGGAGCGTTCTTTCATAATTTTCGACATTTTGAGATTGAAAAGGAAAATACATTTTCTTCTATTGTTCTGTCATGTCTCTTTTCACTCTCTGTCTAGCCATACACTTCACCTGACAATGACCAAAACGTCATCTCAGAAGGAACCCATCATCTCTTAACCCGGCTACGCTTATCGGGTCCATTTGGACCCAAAGCGTTCTTTGCGTGCTTACAACTTCCAAACGGAAATAATTAATTAAAATCCTTCTTCCACTTAAAAAATATTAAAAATCCTTTTTGAAATAGTTGTAATAGAAATTGTCACACGTAAGGCATTTAGGATCCAAATGGACCTCTAACAACTTATTAAGTTCCTTTTTTTTAAAGTGTAGCCGGGTTAAACCCATCGTTACATAAACCCTGCGAGTCCCGCGATAAATTGAACTTGGCCAACCACTGTACAATACTATCACTCCCACATCTGAATCAGATATGTCCATCGTTACCGCAACAAGCGAGAGAAAAAAATGCAATTGACGAGCATTTCATCCACACCTCGTTCAAAAATGCTCGAACAGGAATCGACAAGTCGAGTGCTTTCGAGGGTCCTGGTCGGTTGAAGCCGTTTCGAAATGCAAAGTCCATCAAAGGATATCCTGTCGGCCATTGAAAGGGGATCGCGGGGATCCAGCTCTAATCTGGGAATAGAATAGAAGTAGCGGAGCGGAGGGAAGATCGGTGGAAGGATTTGACTTCGGTGACAAATCGACGGCTCCGTTGGCGGCACTCTGTTTGATCCGAAATTCGCTGGACCGATGCGACGGTGAGCCCCGGGACGATTCTTATTCGCGTTTACTACTACCTACTGCTATTGCTACGAGAGAGGATGGGCTCGGAACCAGTCGATGCCACCAATAACAGTCGGCGATAACTCTTATCGGGGAACCGGGGAGTTAATATCGATCGAATAGCAAACCGGGTTTTCGTCTACAGCATCCGTCGAACGGTTAATTTCGTCGATACGCTACGCTGCGTATTATTTCCGGAATCGCGAGCTTATATTGCCGACGCCCACGTTTTCTGTCTATCTCTCTCCCTCTCTTCTTCGTGTAACAGGTGATACTTTACGAGATTAAAATGATCAGCCCACACGCTGACCCTCGCGAGTTCATGATTTGATGGTCGGTGCTGTCACATTTTCCGATCGTGACTCTCCTCGATTTATTTTTAACTCGTTCACCGTTCAATTTTCAGTGTTTCGAGTCTCTTTTTCGAATTTAATTCGTGTAAACGAGCAACATTATTCACAATTGTTATTAGTTGCTTGAGAATGGAGTTTACACCTTACTCCATTATTTAGTTCTTCTCAGAACGAATAAGACTGGATCTTTGTGCAAAATACAAATTAATGTTTTTCAGTTTTGTATTCGACTTATTAATTTTCTGTCATCAATGCATAAATGTTGATTTTGTTTGATAATTAGCAAAATTGTTGCGTCGAAAGCATTTAATATTTATTCACTGCATAAAATTATTGATGACTGTAGGATTTTTCGTAACAATTCTCTTTGATTGAGATATGGGAGTGATAGTGTTCTATATTGCCTGGTCAAGTTTAATGACTGTGGGACTCGCGGGATTTATGTAGTGACGGCTTTAAGCCTTCAGAGATGACGATTTGTTCACCAACTAGTGAAAGATTGGCATATTGGCATTTTTAAGTAATTTTCATGTCTTTACCGGTTTAAATTACATCATCTCGCTCTTACCATAAATGCATAATCAATATTTTCTACCTGAATTTTATTTTCATTTTTAATATGTTTCATGGGGTGAAAATAACATTACAGTATTTTTAAATTTTGTTCGATTAAAATGTTATCAGTGCTTCCGTGTGACGAATTTTTCATTACTATTGTCGAGGAATTTTATTAATTGAAATTTTAATGGGAACCAGAATGGTTTAGCTTTTCGTTTTATTAAAATATTCGGGCTCCCACACGATGAACTTTTTGTTCCTATTGTTACAAAAATTCATTCAATTTTGGAATTTCTTCACTGAACTTTTATAGGGCATTTCTTACTGGCATTTTAAATGTCATGAAATGTACACAGCAGAAAATCAACAGACATATATTGCACACTTAATTCTATATTAACATCAGTCTTTATGAAGTTAATATTAGGAAAATTGATAACTAAATAATCCAAACGTTATAAAGAAGTTAAAAACTTTAAAGAGAAAAGTTGTTTAGAGTATAGTGACTTTGACAATACATTTCAGGATCATTGAAATCGGAGTAGGGGTAGCAGATCCACAAGTTTATATAGTTCGGGCCATGAGAGACCCTATTAAACCAGTGAAGGGCTAAGAAAAAAAAATTAATGTGGAACGAAGAAATCAATCGTCAAAAAAATAATTAAAATGTCCCACTAATGCTCCGGACTGTGGCCTATTTTTTCAGCATTTTTTATTAGATGTTAATCGATTTCCCGTAAACACGAGTCCGTATTTGCAATGCGGAATATTCGAGCAACAGTCGCGCGAAGCGGAAATTGGTTTTAAAAGCATGAACGAATCTCTGGGTGGGGGTGTTTATCTGCTATTAAAACAATATAGCGATAATTCCAATTACTGTGGAATCAACGGACCGATCAGCTAGAGAGAGAGAGAGAGAGAGAGAGAGAGAGAGAGAGAGAAAAAAAATTGGATATCGAACGGGAACCAAGCCGAATCAGTATCCCATATCGCCTGTTGTCAATGACTCCATCCGTGAAATCAAATCGTCGCGTGCCGCGATCGCAGGGGAGCGAGATGGAAAACGTATCAGAGGAACAATGCGAGCCTGTAGAACAAAGCGAATTATTAGCTAGCGTTTCGATGCGAAACGCCAGCTGACGCGTGTCGTAAATTATTCGAAAACAGGTCGAACAGCACGCTCAAGCGAGTCGAGCAATTCGTAATGAGATCAAACAACGATGAATCCTAGAGCTGCCCTTGTACTCGAAATATTCGTACGTGCACAGTGCACGCTGTTTGATTAACTTCCGAGTAAACTATGTACCACAACGAATCAACAATTGTTGCCGCAATAACCACTATGTTTACATATATTTATTTTTACGGCAGTGCTAAGATAAATTATAGTAAACGACGACTGCAGTTGCGAATTAATTACGACGTTAATTACGAAGATCCAGGGTCGAGTCTAGACTCATTTCGTAGGCAGAGCTTCAGAGTACATGCTCATATTTTTTTCAAATTTTTGGTCCTCTGATATTCAAGCTATAATTTTTCAAATTTATTTTGATTAATATAAAACAGTCTTCGCAGTCTTGAATTTCTACATACCCTAATTCTTCATATTTCGATTTAAAAAAAATTGCCATTATAGACCGGACTTTCCCGAATAAAATAGAAAAAAGTTCACCAAAATCAGTCAAGTAGTTTCCGCGATAAAAATTCATAAAGTCTGTTATTTGCTAAGATAAATTACAGGAATCGACGACTGCAGTTGCGAATTAATTACGACGTTAATTACGAAGATCCAGGGTCGAGTCTAGACTCATTTCATAGGCAGAGCTTCAGAGTACATGCTCATATTTTTTTCAAATTTTTGGTCCTCTGATATTCAAGCTATAATTTTTCAAATTTATTTTGATTAAAATAAAACAGTCTTCGCAGTCTTGAATTTCTACATACCCTAATTCTTCATATTTCGATTTAAAAAAAATTGCCATTATAGACCGGACTTTCCCGAATAAAATAGAAAAAAGTTCACCAGAATCAGTCAAGTAGTTTCCGCGATAAAAATTCATAAAGTCTGTTATTTGCTAAGATAAATTACAGGACTCGACGACTGCAGTTGTGAATTAATTACGACGTTAATTACGAAGATCCAGGGTCGAGTCTAGACTCATTTCATAGGCAGAGCTTCAGAGTACATGCTCATATTTTTTTCAAATTTTTGGTCCTCTGATATTCAAGCTATAATTTTTCAAATTTATTTTGATTAAAATAAAACAGTCTTCGCAGTCTTGAATTTCTACATACCCTAATTCTTCATATTTCGATTTGAAAAAAATTGCCATTGTAGACCGGACTTTCCCGAATAAAATAGAAAAAAGTTCACCAAAATCAGTCAAGTAGTTTCCGCGATAAAAATTCATAAAGTCTGTTATTTGCTAAGATAAATTACAGGACTCGACGACTGCAGTTGTGAATTAATTACGACGTTAATTATGAAGATCCAGGGTCGAGTCTAGACTCATTTCGTAGGCAGAGCTTCGGAGTACATGCTCATATTTTTTTCAAATTTTTGGTCCTCTGATATTCAAGCTATAATTTTTGAAATTAATTTTGATTATATAAAACAGTCTTCGCAGTCTTGAATTTTTACATACCCTAATTCTTCATATTTCGATTTGAAAAAAATTGCCATTTTAGACCGAACTTTCCCGAATAAAATAGAAAAAAGTTCACCAAAATCCGTCTAGTAGTTTCCGAGATAAAAATTTATGAAGTCTGTTATTTGCAAGTTGTTTTCTGTTTTCTATGATCGGACATTGCAAGATTTAGAAGCCTGTATTTTTGAACAAGTTCGAAACGGATAGAACGATGACATAAAGCCCCCCTAATTTCACATATGCTCCACCCCAGAGCACCTCAAACAATCGATCATAATCGAATATAAACAATGTATTCTCTCGAAACAGAAGTTACCTCCTCGAACTGTCCCTTTGTATTATTTTGTTTGTTTTTTGGCTTCCAGTTCAGGAAGTAAGGTAACATGCAATGCCAGGATTATACGTCCTGGTTCAGAGACGGATGAAGTATAGCGCGAAGTTGTTGTTATTGTTGCAGTTCGGGTCCTCTTCCAAGCGAAGGGAACGCCGAAATGTAAATTCCTTCCGTGGGAAGTTTGAAAATATTCAAGGCCGATTAACTCTTCGCGTCCAAACAGATTGTGATTTTCAAGTATTCTTTTGAGGAGCCGAGTGAAATATTCATAACTGAGGTCCAGAATTTTCCGCGGCCTTTGTGGCCAGTTGCGATCCAATTGGAATTCATATTTTTCCGCGGGGAGATTTTTAAGTGATTAAAGGTGGAACATGCCCGCCCCCCTTCCCACTCGTACATTAATGCATAAATTGCGCCCTCGTGCATTCAAATTATGCTCGATACTGTGCAAAATTCAATTAATTGTTTGCATCAAACTTTTATAACGATACACATTTATGATTCCTTGTAAGGCTTTGAGCATTTAAAAATCAATTACAGCTGTTTCTTCAATTCAATTTTAAATAGATAATCCATTTTATATATTTCATATTTCACTTATATTTGTTTCTTCACCAAAAAAAAAGATTGATGTTGACCTTAAAAAACTAGGTTCAAAAATGTATAAAAAAATGATTCGGAAGAATTAGAATGCATCGATCTATGCCTCGAACGTCGCCATTTTGATAGCGTCAGGCTTACCTGATCCGTTAACAAATAATCTAACCATATAAATACAACAAGATAACTAATTCTGAAGTCTTCTGACGATACAGAAAGTGGAGCAGAGTAATAATATATCACTTTAAAATATTTACTATGACGTCATAAATTAATCTTGGACTGAAAAGAGTCTGGACTGAAATAACCGGAGGGAGCCAGAAATAAAACTAAAAAACGTCATAAATAATTACGCCGGCCGGGAAATAATTTCGAATCGTCCGTGCCTGTGAACGTTAATTAGGAATTTACTAAGGAGCGATCGGGAAAGACAAATAACCGTTCCCGATTAAACACAGAGTCGTTCGATATTCGTTCCAGTTGAAGTTGCCGCGGACCAGTGAGGTAGCCGAACGAAATGATTAGCCCCGCCATGGGGCTGATTAAATTGTTAGTCGTGCTAATTAGCAGGATCGAGTTGGCGGGCACCAAATAATTGCCAGCTATATTTCGTTCGTGCCTCGTAACCGCGTTAAATTCATCCGCGTCGCCGGACGGAATTATCAAACAGACGTCAACGCGTTGCTCGTTAAGCCCACCATGAATCATCTTTCGCAATCTATGGGGTCGTGGGTCTATTCGGAGTCGATGGCGTGGGCGATACGCTCGCAATCTCTGGCGTCAGAAGCCGCCTATCCTCATCCGGCATTACCGCGATCCGATCGATCGATCCACCCATTGACAGACTTTCAACCGAGACGTCCGAGAAAACGTGTCCTTTGGGGCGCGCTTATAATCACCGACTTTGTCGCTTAGGGCTCCGACAAGAGGTGAAACTCATCTTCGTGATGCTACTGGTCCCTTTTACTGAGCAGGATTTTATTGAAATATTCAAGTGACGCGTTGGTATTTTTAATTTATGATAAAGATGCAGCTATGTGGAATTATTCAACAAAATTATTTCTTTGGGTATATATTATAAAAAATGGCTAAGAATTTGAAAAAAATATGAAGCAATACATAATATAAAATAAATACAATATTAGTAAATACAATATAAGCTAATGGAAAACAGTCATCTTTCTAGCCTTAAACCGGAAGTCATCAGGGTCGATTAACAAAACTTCTTTTATAGATATTTATACACACACCAGGATACAAAATTTGATATATATATATATATATACATATATATTATTAATAATATATATAACAATAACAAAATTCACTTAACTACATTGCCTTCATCAGCCTCCTCATTCTGCATCCTCAAACCGGAAGTCTTCAGGGTCTGTCACTAACAAGTAAAACAAAAATCATTACAGACTTTTTAATCATCCTAGGGTTACAAAATGCTATATTTTACAACATAAATTCATCTTACTACTTTTCCTTCACCAACTCGTCCCTCCTGATCGTCAAACCGGAAGTCCTCCGCAACTTCCAAGATGCTGCTCTGGAACCCATTTTTTCACAGTCGCATTAGCCGCGGTCAGAATCAAACAATAAATTGCTCATACTGAACCAAGGATATCTGAAGACAGTCCTGAGGGTTCCTCAGAGCCTCGAAGAAATTCCGATACAGATTAAGAAGGTCGCAAAACATTCCGCTCACGTTTCCCGCGTCCTCGCGCACTTTCTCTCTGCTCAACGCAACCGTGTTTATCTTCTCGAGGACGAGCAACCATTCCAGCGAATCGATTGCCAGCAGGCTTTATCGAAAGCGTCGTGACCGATATATCGCGCGAACGACGCCTTGAATCACAGATCCCATCGGGATCGAAGGAGCGCCTTCGTTCTCGCCGAGAACGCGGTTTTAATTAAGGCGAAATTAATCCTCTGAGGAGGCTGCGATCCTTGTACTCGAGTCTGTGAATTCGCCCTTTCAATCTGGCTAACTTTTCCTGTTTTCGTTCCGGTTTAACTAAGGTTCCATTTGCTTGATCATTGATCAACGACAGCGTCATACTGTTTCACTGTACGGCGGTGTTTCAGTATTTGTGAGCATTTCGGGAGTGAATTACTACTACTACATTTATTTATTTAATGTTGCACGTTCTTTTATAACATTTTTATCGACGTATTGGCAACATTTTTCTGATTAAAATGATTCTGTTATATTTTGAATAAAAAGTTTTCTAGATAATATAGAGTACTATGTACTTAATTAGCTGGAATAATTTAAGCTTCTCAAGTGTTGATAGACCACGAAGACCAGATCGTACTAGTACACAGGATACTTGTTGAATACCGGAAACCCCGGTACCAACGGGTTGACGCTTGTGAAACGCGCTCTTGAATGTGCTTTTGCTACCGATTCGAGCCGCCCATTACCATATCAATAGGCCGTGTAACAGCTCGCAGGATTCTTGCTGGGGATTACCATAAATATCGAAAATGTAGCACAATGTTACAGCAAACCAGCCTGGCTGAAACTCTTGGACCGCGCTCGGTGGAGCTGCGATTTTCCATTCGCTGCTGACAATTTTCTATAGCGGAGACGTTTCTCGAGATTAGGGGATGAAAAGCGCCTGAGTTATGAGCTGAAGAGACTGGTTTTTCCATTTTTCGCTGTATGGCGCATTGTAGAGAAACTATGACGTGTGGGGACGTGTTTGGACACGCGGAACGGAAAAGGATAAGAATAAACATAAAGTTGGTTAAAAAATATTTTATTTTGTTTTTGCAAACTTTTCTGATGTAGGTGAGTACCATAGAAGGTTTAAAAACTTTTAAGACCATGTTAAACTTATAATGCAGTGGGGATTCCGGAGGACTTCCGGTTTGGGGATGGAAAACAGCTTGAGTAGTTGAAAAGGATAACTAGGTTAAAAATTAATATTGGAATTCTGACATTAATTTTATTTTTGCAAATTTGATTCGAGAACTTTCCCTGAGGATCTCCGGTTAAATTCCAATAAATTGTAAGAAATATAAGCTGGGTAAGAAAATATTTATTGGAATGAAGAAATTCATTTTCTTTCCAGAAACTTTAGCATTTGTACAATTATTTATGCATGAATCGCGTAGAACTTCATTCGCCATACTGCAGTATAATATAGTGAAGATTTCTGAGGACTTCCGGTTTGAAGGCAAGATGAGAAGCAGCTAATAAAGTCCTGGCAAGATAAACTGCTTAAGGGAGGATTTACTGTAGGAATTAAGGAATTAATTTTCTTTTCACAAAATCCTAGCAATTGTATAATTCATTTTCTTATAAATGGTTAGCGCAGAACTTTGTCCGTTAAGCTGTATTGTAATATGAAGGACTCTAGGGACTTCCGGTTTGAAGATAGAATGAGGAACAGCTAATGGAGTTCAGAATAAATAAATTGGTTGAATTGAAGTGCTGTGGAAATTGGAGAAGTAATATTCTTTTCGAAAACTCTGACAATTGTAAAACTGACATCGTCATAAATAAATTACGTGGATTTCGTCCATTCGACCACGGGTAAAAAGATGTTCACTACAATGGGCAATTTTAATGAGACAAAGCAGAGAAAAATAAATTAAAAAGTATTAACAAGGGTAGTTACAAAATTAATTTTGCATTTAAGGCATACTAAAAAATTGCTCAATTTTCCAGAATAAAAATCGCGTACAATGCAGCGATAAATTTTCAGAATCCAATAAATTTCGATCATCGCAGGGCCGATCGCAGCAACTGCAAAATTAACTGCATGGCAAACGCTAAAACAAACAATTCACCCCGTAAAAAAATACAGGCCAACAAACGACGATTTCAATTTTGCTTCAAGATGGACAGCAGCTAATAAAGTACGTGAAGGATAAATCAGTAGAAAAAGCAATCGCAATCGCGTCGGTAGAATTAATTTCCGGGCGACATGCCGGGATCCCTTCTGTGACAGGTAGAACGTTGCACACGACACTTTATCGGCGGCGTGATCGCGCATCGGGTCGTATCAGCAGTTTACATTTATGAGCACGGCGTGCCAGATAAATGTTAGCAAACGAATCCGTGTCGCATGAATTATACTCGATGCGGAGGCAAACAAATATTTATTGCCGGCGAGAGTCACAGATTTCACCGTTCGGAGCGCGAATGAAAAATCACGCGACAATGTTTGCGCGGTTCGTTGGGCTGTGAAACATTCGGTTTGTGGCCAGAACGCGTCCCAAACACGAAGGACACGCATTTTTCACCGACAGACTCGCCCAGAATCGAATTTACAATTCTTCACTTAGGATGTACGAGACGTGATGAAAAAGGAAATTGTGGACTCTGGCAATTTCTTATTAGCTAAAATTTAATGACTCTGCTGATTAATTTTGTGTACCCTTGTGTATCATATCGATTATTTGTACACAAATAAAATTACACATTCATTTTATTCATATTATATTTTCTTTCGCGTGCCATAAATATCTCCTTTATTTTTAATGGCACAAAACATATTGATGGCATACTTTAAATGGTATCGAAGGAAAAATATCATAGAAGAACAATTTTCTTTGTCCGGTTATTTTTTCATAATTTTTTCAAGGTCATCATTATTTTTTTCGGGAAAATTTTTTTTTATTGCTTAAATTAAAAATTAAAATAAAAAATGCTTAAGTCATTGCCTGCAGGTGACCTTAAGTACCAAAAAATGTGACAAAATTGTAGGATAATATTAGAATTATATTTTTACTTACTGTTTATTTTATAAGTGCTCAAAGTGTTATTCGTCGGCACTGATACAAGCGTCAGCAAGGAATGGTATGTTTATCAACTGTTATGACCTAGGTGTGTTTCTTAGTTGAGTGCGAAGAGCTCGTTAGTAATACGTAAACGCGTCCCATAGCTTATTATTATTCGAAGCAAGGGAGGATTAAAATGATCTACATTTATGATGAAGTTAGACCTTCCTGCACGGCTCTACACAGAACGATTACCTGATCGTAACAGACCATCGCGCTCGTCGTTTTCTAATATAATTAAAAAGATCAAGCAAACTGGTACTGTTGAAAATAAGGAACGTCAAAGATCTAAAACTGTTAGGTATGAGACAAATGTTCGAAGAGCTGCTGTAATAAACCAATCGCAAAATTCCCCAATCGTTGGATTGGACATAATGGTCGCACACTTTGGCCAGCACATTCACCGGATTCGACCTCATTAGATTTCTTTCTCCGGGGAAGACTAAAAGAAGAAGTTTACCAACAGCAACCTCCAGAGGACATGATGAATCGCATAATTAGAGCTTGTGCTGCTATCTCATCGGAAACAACAGAAAGCGTATCGTGATTCATGATTGATCGTGTAAGAAAGTGTATTGCTGCCGACGGACATTACTTTGAGCACTTATAACATAAACAGTAAGTTCAAATGTAATCCTAATGTTATCCTACAATTTTGTCACATTTTTTGGTACTCAAAGTCACCTGCAGGCAATGACTTAAGGGGGATCTATACCCAATGAAGTAACTAGAAAGGAACTAGAATCTTACTAGATTTTGGGTCGAAACATGGGTTTACGCGCGGCGATTTTTTGTCCTTATTTGAGCGGTTTTTGGACTGGGTGAGGACTCATTCTATAGAGGAAGGTTAAATCCGGCGCGCTCTGCTATTGATTTAACGAGATTATGTTTATATCTAATAATATGAGTGCCCAAAGTAGAGAAAAAATCTAGAAAAATAACCGCAGATTTCAATGTATTTTCCTGTCTCAAAGAGATTTTTCTGACTGATATGATGAGCAGAGCGCGCCGTGATGAACCTTCCTCTATCAAATGAGCCTTTGTGTAGCTCAAAATATGCTCGTATAAGGACAAAAAATCGCCGCGCGTGATTTCATTCACATTAGCAGAGATTTCCCCATATTACGTTTATGAAGACAGAGGTTATTTCTGATGTAGAGCCAATCTAGAGCCAATTTCATTTCAGTTAGTTTACACGAGATGGTGCCTAGTCAGAAGGATTGTCAATCAGTGCTGCGATATTGTGCAACATTTCACTGCTGCACTGCTGTCAATGTGGAATCATAGCAAAACTGACACAGACGAGGTACATATTCTCATCGGTGGCACTAATATTAGTGCGACCTGCCCTGTATAATGGCATTCGCGACGAGATGAATAGAATATGGAAATAGCAAGCAACTCCATCTCGTGTTCATTATGCAGTTGCGTGTTTATCAATGTTACCAAACTTTTTTTCTGCACAGAGGTTGATAACATTGATAAATACCCCAAAATCCGAGGGTATAGATCCCCCTTAAGCATATTCAGATGTATTTTTTTAGCCGCTACAAGATGGAATAAAAAGAAGTTTTCCTGAAAAAAATAATGATGACCTTGAAAAAATTATGAAAAAATAATCGGACAAAGAAAATTGTTCTATGATATTCCTCCTTCGATACCACTTAACCCTTCGCTGCTAGTGTATCATATCTGATACAATTAACAAATCTGGTATATAGTAAACTAAGAGTGTGTTTTTTTACTATTCTACACATTTTATCTCATTTAATAGAATGTTGTTTCCATTTTTTAAAATATTTTTTCCTTAAATAAAACACAAAAATTGACCTCCTTACAATTTTTTCATCCCAATTAAAAAAATCATGCAGTGAAGGGTTAAATTATGCCATAAATATCTTTTGTGCCATTAAAAATAGAGGATATATTTAGGTGGCCTCCTTTAACTGAGACGCCTTGCATAAGCTTCATCTGACTGTGGAATGAAAAAACGTTCCTATAATTTTTTAAAAGAACGGTCGAGTTTTGACCTATGGTTCCTTCTGCACTTTTTATCCTTGTGACGAGTAGAATGCGATGCAATAAAAGAATTTGTTGACCTTCCGACCTTGAAATTGAAAGTCAAGGTTAATTTTGTGGCACCTTTCTTACATTATTTCCGGAAAATAGAGGGTACAATTAACGTCGGTTTCTCCTCCCTGAAAAAACGAGGAGAAAATGGAAGAGAAGGAGAGAAAGAGGGAGAGAGTATATTACGTACGATATCTAACGATGATAATAAATTTACAAAGGCCAACCAGTCGGAGGAACGCAGTTATTAACCGAGCGAGTAAGAAAATTACGGAAAAAGAGCGAACGTGGCAGTTCACCGCGAATCTCTCATTCCTAGCTGTCCTCCTCCAACATCGACTAATAAATCAAGAGATTCGGAGCAATTAATGGAGGGGCTGTACCTTCGAGACATGATGAATCGCGGGGCTCGGTAAATATTCACAGGTATTACGGATTCAATCGCCCGACGCTTAACCGCAACACGCAATGTAGTTGTCTGACCGTGCGCTGCAAAACGAGGTGTAGAATTAATTTGTCGGACATGATGGGTAGTTGTTTTTTAGGCTGTGGTTATATTGGACGAGGAATTTAACAAGTTTCACCATTCATTGACTACCCATAGCTTTCACTTTTCTAGTGTGATATGTTAGTGATTGTCGTGAAAATCTTTTTAACGACTTTTGAAGAAGGGTTAAATCACTGTAGGGGTAAACTTTACTTTACCGGGTTGAAAATTAGTATCTTTCTCCTACGAATTATGATGTATGTTATTTGGTATGTAATCCAGTAGATTTGTACCCGGCGCGGATGCAGATCGAAGTTTCGATCCTCTAGGATCAATAGTTGAGGAGCTATGGTCGCTTAAAGTTGAGCATTTTTGACAGATAAGGACGTCGCCATATTGGTTTGTAGTGACAGTCGCACGCTGCTTACTGAGTTGGTTAGGATTAGGTCGGGGGGGGGGGGGGGGGGAGGACAGCAAGGTAAGCGACTCGCGATCGTCACTACAAACCAATATGGCGGCGCCCTTACCTATGAAAAATGCTCAACTTTAAGCGACCATAGCTCCTCAACTATTGCTCCTAGAGGATTGAAACTTTGATCAGCATCCGCGCCGGGTACAAATCTACTGTATTATATACCAAATGCGGCTTCCATGGAAATCACCGACACGGTTTTCACCGACAACATTTCACCGATTCCAAATTTGACCGACAATAGCTTTGGCCGACAACGCCTTTAACCGACAACGAATTTGATCGACAACGATTTTGACCGACAACGAATTTGATCCACAATAGGGTGGACCTTAGCTATACTTGATGAAAATTATTTTGCAAAATTTTTTCCCGGGCACCCCCCAGAATTGTGACAACTGTTGAGAAAATGATCTGGAAAAAATTTGGGGCCGATTGGATCATGGGAAACCGGCGCTCAACGAATTTGAAAAATTTTTTTTTTTTAATCTTAACATAAATATACGTTGTAATATATCGTTGAATTTGTCTTTTTTTTCTCTGTAAGAATCCATATATAGCATAATCAGTTGTTAATAGAAAAAACATCCGTGACCTTGAAAACTTGAAAAAATAACCTTGAAAAATTTTTTTTCTTTGATGCTATATTCACCTCCTTATATACTACAACTTTTGTTTGAAAAGTTTTTTCATATATACATAACTGACAGAGATATAATAGAGTTTATTTTAAACGTTCGTAAATACTCTTGTAGAAGAAAGATGAACCAAAGTACCCAGGTGTTTAAGATACATTTTAAATTTTATCTAAAATATATAATAGTTGTATTTCTGATAATACTACAGTTTCTTAAATAGTTAATTCGTATATTTTTTAGAATTTTAACACCTCCCTTAGAATCATCGGTAGAAGACTTGAACAACTAAAGGTGTCCTGATTGGAAAATCCAAAATCCAGCAAACCAATCAGGGTATCTTCTGCTTATGACAATCGGTAAAAAGCCGCCCTCTCGATCCATAGAGGAGCCACGAAAGTCAAGTTCACATTCAGTTCAGTCCAAGCACTCGAACAAATTCGTGAACCGACGCGTCCGCGAGCAAACAGTTAAGAGAACAGTACGTTCTGGTTCTGAGTCTTCGGCGTGGTGACATTCAAATACGTGGTGAAAGTAAATTTCAAATGGAAGGTACGAGGAAAAAATGATTTTTACTCGGGCACGCAGAAACCCAAATTATAGGTGCAAAATTGCCTTCCAATGGGCAAGTTTTAAGAGTGCTATTTCACAATTTGCGCAATGTGAAATTGAGTGTTCGCGGTAGTGCTCACTTAGTTATCCAGGAAGTTCAAGTGTTTTGGCAGAAAGCCAAAATTCCCATGAAAGTATTTAAGAATTGCATCGAAAAATTGGAATCATTGTATAAAGAATGGGTGAGCTTGCATAAAAATTGCAAACGCCGTACTAAAATTCAAGAAGATCGTGAAAAGGAATTTGTCGACAAACTGGAAGATCTTTTTGATATTGCACATGCGGATGCATTAGAAACGATTCAAATAGAGGAAGACAAACTGTTTCTGTTAAGTCAACGGCAACGAGGACGTCCTGGTTCTATGATTGGAGCGGATCGTGCATTATATCGAAAAGAACTGAGAAAAGCGTTGCGACAGGAGCAAGAAGAATCTAGACTAGCAAAGTATAAGGCAGACTCTGTGCCAGGTATATATTCTTTTGCAGTTTATTTTTAAAAGCCAAAATATTGATCATTATCTTAGATATAAATATTCTTTAATCTTTATTTATATGTTGATATCTTTTAAATGTAGGTGAAACAATGGAAATATCATCCTTCAGCGAAGAAGAGAACGTGTCAAGTCAGGATGACAATATTGAAATTGATATTCCTGTGGATGAACCTGGTCCAAGCAACCCTAAAAAGAGACGTGGTCAAAAAGAGTTCATTACGGATAAACTTGTTGCAACACTTGACAAGTGCAAAGTAAGCGATCGTGATGCTGTTCGTATAATAACAGCAACAGCACAAGCTCTTAATCATGATCTAGACGACTTAATTATCAATCGAACATCTATTCGACGTCAACGCACAAGGATTCGAGAAAAACTTGCAGAGAAATATCGCGTAGCGTTCAAAAATTGTGAATTGTAGATTGGAGCGTATTAATGAATTTATTTAATATCTCTGTCAGTTATGTATATATAAAAAAACTTTTCAAACAAAAGTTGTAGTATATAAGGAGGTGAATATAGCATCAAAGAAAAAAATTTTTTCAAGGTAATTTTTTCAAGTTTTCAAGGTCACGGATGTTTTTTCTATTAACAACTGATTATGCTATATATAGATTCTTACAGAGAAAAAAAGACAAATTCAACGATATATTACAACGTATATTTATGTTAAGATTTAAAAAAAAAAATTTTCAAATTCGTTGAGCGCCGGTTTCCTATAATCCAATCGGCCCCAAATTTTTTCCAGATCATTTTCTCAACAGTTGTCACAATTCTGGGGGGTGCCCAGGAAAACATTCTTTGGTCAAAAAATAAGGTCCACCCTAATCCACAACGACTTGAGACACAGTATGATAATACATATGATAATACTTACTGTGGTCGTCTTAAGTTGTTGTGGATCAAATTCGTTGTCGGTTAAAGGCGTTGTCGGTCAAATCTGGAGTCGATGAAATGTTGTCGGAGAAAACGGTGTCGGCGAAATTTGTGTCGGTGATTTTCGTGGGATCCACCAAATACATCATTATTCGTAGGCGGAAGGTACTAATTTTGAGTCCGGTAAAGTAAAGAGCAGCCCACTGTAGGACACCAGGGTTCACAATCACGTATCCCGGAATCCACACACGAGAATTCTGAGTTTCACACTGCAGGACACATTAATCAGACAAAATTAGATCTACAATTGATGCAGACAATTCACTAAAGATTAAATTATCGAATTGCTCGTCGACCTCTCGGAGAACAATCGGCGAGAATTCCAGGGCCGTCGACGCGGAAACGTTGTCGCAGAAGTTTTTTCATGCCTCGAGTAACAAATGCGCGTTGGGGATCCCCCAGGGAATGCTACAGTTCCGGGCATGTTGACACGCAGAATGCGTGGAAATCAGCCGAGACGAAATTAATCCGACTCTCTGATGTGCGGAGGGATGTGGGCGTGTGTTGCTATCGATTCTACGTGTTCTCTCCTTTTTTTTCTACGTCGAATCCGTTTCGCCGGTCACGACGGCCGGCTAGGGGCAATAAATCTTGCACCCGAGGTGCAAGCAAAGCGAAAAAAAATTAGAAGTGTGGCCAGGAGAGGGAGAGAGAGAGGAGACACGAAGGAATCGGATCGATGCTATGGTAAAAACTGTGGAGAAGCTTGTCTACGCGGTACGTGCCGGGAATGTTGTCCTGGAAGATCAGTGGGCGGCCGCAATGCAAAGAAAAGGGTACTGTTTAGTCAGGATATTAGGGACATTGATTACAGAAGATTCGGGCAGGAAAAACTGGGACAGCTCGTGTGTCTTGTTTCCTTTAGGGGTGGCGACAGCGGTCCTGTAAAGACGACAGGGTTTCTTTTTTCCGGAAGATGTATCGCTGGGAAATGTAATTTCTCGGTCACGCTGATAGATTTCTTGTAATTGGTACGAGTGATTGGTGTAATTATTGGATGTGGATTTGTCAGGTACTAGTAGGACCTCGATTAACCAAATATACGTTTAAATATCATTATACAGGGTGTCCCAGCTGAAGGAAGTCACCTAAATATCTCCTTCATGTTTAATGGCACAAAAAAAATATTTATGGCATAATTTAAATGGTATCGAAGGAGCAATATCATAGAAAAACATTTTTTTTTGTCAGGTTATTTTTTCATAGTTTTTTTCAAGGTCATTGTTATTTTTTATCGGGAAAACTTTTTTCTTAATTACATCTTGTTAATGACTTAAGCTTATTTAAATGTATTTTTTCAGCCGCAGTAAGATGGAATAAAAAAAAAGTTTTTCCGATAAAAAAATAACGTTGACCTTGAAAAAACTGAAAAAATAAACACACAAAAGAAATTGTTCTTCTATGATATTCCTCCTTCGATACCATTTAAATTATCCCATAAATATTTTTTGTGCCATTAGAAAGAAAGGAGATATTTAGGGGTCTCCTTCAGCTGAGACACTGTATTATAAACCCTGTATTATGAAGGGAAATAAATTTTCAAAAATAACAAATTTATTTTTGAATATAATGTACATTTTAATTATTTCCTCGGGTCTCGATCATCCATCGGGCCTTAAATTATCTGGGCTGTTTGTTTCCCAATCGAGCCAGTTAATCGAGGTCGTACTGTATTTATTGCAGATTCAGTTTCACGAATATGTTAAATTCCTTGTTGACGAATAGCAAGAGTACCTAACCTTGTTGACAAGTAGCAAAATTACCCAGGCTTGTTGACACCAATGAAAACTGCCTAGCCTTGTTGACAAACAGCAAAATTACCATAGATTTCTCTTCTTCGGCAATTACGAACTGATTTGAACTAAAGGACTTAAACAGAAGAACTGAAGTAAAAAGATGTTTAATGGAACCGTCGGCGAATTCCAATCACAGACAGCAATGCTTCTCGTAACAGTACTGCAAAGAAAATTCGACTAGAGACGATTTATGTGCGCAGGTTGCGTTTCCACTGAAATTTGATTAACGACCCTTCGTGACGCGACACTGGAAAGCCAGAAAAGCCGGGACCCGTCGAACAACCTGTATACGTTCACGCGATAGCGATTTCGCTGCCGGAGAGATTGATTCTACTCGTTTTTCCAAAATCATTCTGTAACTGTTTCTTGAAGATGGAATACAGGATAAACTCACCATTTCCATCTTTAGCAGGACATGCAATTTTTATTGACATTTTTTTCGTCTTGGCTGTGATCACACCGGAATTTTTCCAAAAATGCTGCGAAAGTTTATAAACTACTATTAAGATCCAAATGTTCGAAAGAAGTAGGAGGAACTTCGTATTTTTAATTATCTGACATAAATAAAAATTTATTTCTGAACTAAATAATTTCAGTGAGATAAAAATAAAATATGAAGTTAAGCTTGTGTAACAAGGTAATACAAGTTCGATAGAAAATCATTTCTGTCGATAACAATCTAGCACCGTAATTTAAAAATAACAAGAGTCAGTATGAAAATAAAATAACCGCCATACAAAAAATATAAATTTTCTTTTTTCTTCTATGACATTTACGGGGATAACGATGTTTAAATTACTGTGACTGTGAAGAATACAGGGTGAGTCCGAAGAAAGAGAACACCTAAATATCTCCGTTAGTGTTCATTGTACAAAAAAACTTCTTAGAACAAAATTACACTGTTTGAAGGGCCACATGTAACGTTGTAAGGGAAAAAATGTTCAAGGTCATTTTTTACAAGATTTCAAGGTCATCGATATTATTTTAAATGGAATGAGGTATTTTTTAATACATCAATCGATGCAGCTGGACATTCGTTATAAAAAAAAGTACTAACCTATGTATGTCGAAAAGTTAGTAGTTCACGAGATATTTCGATTTAAATAACTGTAAAACACCATTACAGTCGTAGTAAAACGTTACACAAGTAAATAAACGCTGACGCCTTAGTACGACAGTAATGGTGTTTTAGAGTTATTTAAATCGAAATATCTCCTGAACTAATACCTTTTTGACATACATAGGTTAGTACTTTTTTATAAGGAATGTCCAGCTGCATCGATTGATGTATTAAAAAATACCTCATTCCATTTAAAATAATATCGATGACCTTGAAATCTTGTAAAAAATGACCTTGAAAATTTTTTCCTCACACCGTTACATGTGGCCCTTCAAACAGTGTAACTTTGTCCTAAGAAGTCTTTTCGTACAACGAAAAGTAACGGAGATATTTAGGTGTTCTGTTTCTGCGGACTCACCATGTATGTTACGGCAAGTATTCTTTAAACTTTTCTAACACACAACGCACAGAATATTGCGTCTCTCATAAATTCCCGAAGCCCTCTTGATCTCCATTCTAATTACAAAATCATGAACTCCATAGAATCGTAATAGATTCATGCACCGCAAACTCCTGTTATTATTTCCCCTTCCAAGACCAAAGGAGCAAGAGCCCTCTCGCAGTTTCGAAATTCCCGAGTTCCCGGGAACTTCGCCGAACTTGTTAAGATAAAAATGTATTCTCCGACTTCCTTGAATCCGGCAAACGAAGTCGTCCGACGACCCGGAACGCGCAACTTCGTTGCAGAGGAGCGTTCGGTGTTTTCGAATCTCGCGAGACTCCCGTGGGAGAGATAGAAAGAGACGTCGGAATATGCATAGCTGCAGGAAAATGATTCCGGTTTACAGACACGGTAATTCTCGTTTCGCGGCCACCCGTTGCTTTTCCACTCGGCGATGAATTAAACCGTCGCGCCGGACCAGACCTGAAGACCACCGCACACCGGGTCTCGTTCTGATGAATTAAAATCGAAATAAAACGAGCCGCCAGGACGACAAGCAAAGCTGGATTATACGGAACGTTTTAAAATCCGCTTTGTTGCGGACCGGATCCGCGAGGAAATTTCGATGAACCTGTTAACGTTTATTCGCCGGAGAATAGACATCCTTCAACGTTCACGCCGGGAACGAAACGACCAGCAAAAATACCCCGCGGCCCGGTTAAAATAACGCGAAGGGAAGTTTCATTCGGCCGGCCTTGGGAATTGGAAGCGCGGAGATTTTTAATATTTGTACGTGAACCGGTTGCTCCCAACCTGCACAGCTGGGTTGTTTGAAAAAATATTACCATGTAGTTCGGGTCTATGGCTAGTCGAATGTTTATGGCTGAAATTCGAAAGAAATTAGCTTTTTCCGCATTCAAAAATTGCAACGAAAATATGATGGTTTTAAATTGAATGATAATTTAATGAAAGGAAAAATTAAAATATTTTTAAATCGTATTATATAACAGGGGAATTTATAAAAATATATTTATTATGAATGGACTGCACATGGTCTGTGTGCAAGGTGAACATTTTCTGTATCCTTTGCAGAGGAAACGAGTCGAATAAAAGTTTATTTCCACTGTTAATAATTTTAATACGTTGGTAATATAATTAAATAAAAATAAATTTTTAAAAAATACCACGTTTTTAAAACGGACTAAAAAGTATGAAATAAAATTTTAAAAATCGCCATGTTTAAAAACGGACTAAAAAGTATAAAATAATTTTTTCTAGCCCCATACAGATTCCTAACCCGGTACAGATAGTCCTGAAAATTTGTGATTGTGAATTTTGAATAGCTATAAAAATACTTGTAAGATTTAAAACGAAAAACGTGGGGCGCAAGATAATACATAATAAGGAGTGTAGAGAGTAGCTGCCGCCGAGGAAACTCGCAGAACAATTCATATCATTTGCAGTGCAATAAAATTGTTAGTGATTTAGGTGTTCATGCATCAATTATCTATTGTATGCGCCCCACGTTTTTCGTTTTAAATCTCACAAGTATTTTCATAGCTATTCAAAATTCACAATCACAAATTTTCAGGACTATCTGTACGGGGTTAGGAATCTGTATGGGGCTAGAAAAAATTATTTTATACTTTTTAGTCCGTTTTTAAACGTGGCGTTTTAAAAAATTTTATTTTATACTTTTTAGTCCGTTTTAAAAACGTGGTATTTTTAAAAAATTTATTTTTATTTAAATAATTATTTTCTGCTTTTTAGCATTATATGTGTGAAATTTTACAATCGATTTTGAACATTTTTATGAGATTATAACAGAGACATGTAGTAAATTTCAGACGGTATTGCGACGCGTCATATCGAAAACGAACGCCGTGGTAAAATGTCAAAGATAAAGGTTCGACGGAGAATTTCGGTGTAACTGTTCTTTCGCTTGGTAAACAAACATTATACTATAATAATACGTAGTAACTTTGTAAACACCGCACGGAGCTCGAACGCACACTGACGCACACTGAGCTCCTTCGGTGCGAAGCGGGTCAGTGGAGTGGGAATGAGTCAGAGTGGGAACACGTAGTAGAGTGGGGACGCTGGACGCGAAGACGTACTACGTCACGCGGCGGGGGGTGTAAAGGTTCAAATTATTAATAATTTATATCTCCTGAACGCATAGGCTTTTTTAAAAAATTTTTTTAAATATTGCATTGTCATCCAGTTCTGAGCTATGTTTAAAATTTCAAGTCTCTAGCTCATCGGGAAGTTAGTTTAAAATCAATTGCAAAATTTGTACCGAACAAACAGACAAACAAGAAAGCGAGCTAATAAAAACGTGGTAAAAAGCATGAACAGAAATGTTTCAAAAAGTCTTGATGCCAAGTAGACCGATCTTCGGATGAAATAAAAATTCCCTGTATCAGTTGCGGATTTTAATGTAATAATGTTCGTACTATTGCTGTATTTCATCTTCTCAATTTTATCATAAATGCATAAAACTCGGTGTCTCGTTATAAGGAATATAAGCCTTCACTAATCGAGTAAGTGGTATACGACGTCACTTGTCAGACAAACATTTCATCTAATCGAACATGTAACACGTGAGTCAATTAATCTGGTATGCAGTGTGTGCCTGAGTCGATCAAACAAGTAATATGCGACTTCACTGATCAATCGATGTTGTAAATAAATTCTAGAGCTTCAGGAATAATAATAATTAAAATTGATAAAAGTTTTTGGCAAAATTGACTTGAGGGATGTGAAAGTAGAGTATAATACAATCACTCAAATGTTGTCAATCTTTTTTTTAAAATACAGAAATCTTCCAATTTGGCTCAGTACTACACATCAATTGCATTGTTGCTCCCAAAGGACGATATAATTTTCCACGGAATTTACAATAACAATTACAGCTCTCTCTCCCCGATTTAACCGGTCCCAAAGGGTTGAAGAACAAATACGTTAGCACAATATTTGTTGTGTGCAAAATGTACCGGCAAAAGCTTGGACCGGTATCTCGAGCGGTTCGCGCCCCGAAATCGCGTTTTAAAGAGCAAACAAGTATTCTCGTGGACCCGGTGGCTCAGTGGAGAAGGTCTGCAGCGGCTCGAAGTTGAAGTGGAGTTTACCGGGGAGGAGTCCTGCTGGCCTGAGAAATTTCCGTGCAGCGGGAAGGCTGTCCCCGGCGAAGATTCGGAAAACGGTCGTGGAAAATCCACGGCCCCGGTACCCGGGCGAAAATGTATATTTACATGCCGGGCGGCGTCCCCCTCCCGTTCGCATAATTAGTTTTCACAGCGTAATTCCGTCCCCGTTACTTCGCAGAAATTAAATTCTCGGAGGACGCGAATTCACCGGCGACGCTTCTGGGCGAATCCGTAAATCATTTCCCGCTCGCCGATATTTGACGCGTATTAAGTCGAGCGTGGGACAAGTCCCACACCGAGAAATTGATGAGTCTCTCTTTTGGGGAGCTGCATTAGATCATCGCACAGTCAACAATACTGTTGGGGAACTCAGCGAGTCTGTTAGTTACTCCGCGAGTTACTGTTTCGCTCACTCAAAGGCTAATACGGCGATTTCCGGAGAAAATTCCGAGATTTATCTGGTAAATATTGGTCCATTGTGTTTTCAATACTAGATTCATCTTCGTTGGACAAATGACCAGTTAAAAATTTTTTTATCATAGAATTACTAAAATTATAAATGTGATCATTCGAAATTAAATTTTACAATTTTCCTATTCTCGTTTCAACCAAACTAGCCACTCGCAAAAAAGTAAAATTCGTGCGTTCATTACATTTCTTTAAAAAATGCTCACGAATACACTCTTACCGTCCATCATCAAATTAAACTCGCGAGAACCAATCGGCTAAGTGCTGTAAAACGAGCTTAACAAAACAAAGTCCAAGCAACCATGTCCCACAGTATATGATACCTTGCGTGTGAACCCCGGGAGTCCGTGCGCGCGGACCCCGTAGCCTCCACCTCGCAACTTCCAGCTTGAATGATTGATCAACCAATCGCAATCGAAGACAATTAACGCGAGAATCGGCGAGAACTTTCGTGAGGGAATATCGAAGTGGGGTTGTTCGGGGCGAGTGAAATTTAAGTTCGTTGAAAAAAAGGACTCTCTCCTGTGAGTTAATCGGCGTAAGTTCCGTCGAGAGCTCCACTCCCGGCATATTAGAATCGCCGGAGGGCGTTCTCTCGAGCACTGTGCCGGGCCGTGTTCGCGGTAATGGGGTGTTTTTTCGTCCCTCGATACTCCACGGTGTAATTACGTTGAACGGGGACACCGGTGACACGCTGAGAGCTCCTCTCGCGACGTTTAAAACTTTAAAAGGTTACTGCCGCTCTCGAAGTTCATCGCGTTACGCCGCCAGCCGGACGTAAACGCCGCTGTTTTCTCGCGGAGAACGTTAACCGTTTTATTGCAATTACATCCCAGGCAATCATTTAGATAGGGCCTCGTTCGTCGATGCACGCCCTTTAAAAACTTTCCGTTTTTCGAGGAGCCGTTGCCGGGAACTCGCTGCTGATAGTAAAACGAGTTATTGGCCGCCACGCAGCGTTGATGTTTTCGAGTCTGCCCAAGCGTGAAAGCAACGAATCAAATTAAGTGCGAACGCTATATTGGCCATTCGTCGAACGTTCAGAAAAACTGCGAGGAAAATTGATTGGAGGAAAATTTGACGAAAATACGCCACTGCAATTCCTGATTTGTGAACTTAACTTAAATTAATCAAATAAATACTACTATAAATATATTCTCGAGCTCAGTTGTCTATTAATATTTTACAACACCAAACAAGCTTTAAATAAACATTCAACTCGAATGTATAAACTGATCCCCAATTTCATTTTGTTTCAAGGCTCGATGTTTATTTACGACCTTAATCTGCAAAACAGAATGGAATTCTGGATGGAAATGTGGAACAAAGTCGTAAAAAAATCCACTCCCACCGAGCCAGTCAATGCATAAGTAGTTGAATCAGCCGGAAAGTTTAGCATTACAAATTTTACAGCTTCCCCGAAAAGCCTCGCCACCTTATGAAACCTTCAAAATTGGACTCGGCCATAATCGAGCGGCACAATTTCGAAGTACAAAAATAAATTCTCGCTGTTACGAACTCTCGCGTACTCAAACTTTACTAGGACCAACAGAAACCGAAAACGTTGACAGAGTAATCACAGTGATAAACGTCAAGCCTCAGGCCGGCTTTTCCTAAATAAACTACATACGTTCCCGTAGAAATTTTTGGATGTGTGCGCCCGGCAGTGGATGTGTTAATTTCGGAACTCCATCAGCCAATTTCCGGAACGTAGTTCCGCGAATTTTACGGTCGGGAGTGTACAGCTCTCTCTTTCTCTCCCTCTCTCCTTTCTTTCTCTTTCTCTCTCGATAAAGCTTTACGATTTGGCAACTCAGCTGCGGTACTATCGTCTTTCTTATCGAAAATCGTGCTTCCAGAAACGTTGTCATATATCTTGGCAGCAGGGAGCGTCATCGTAGAGACGCTTATCGATGATCACCACTCCGGTGACTGCTCGCGGAGGGAAACGGAATATCGATCTCTCGAACGATATCCGTCGACCGCGCGTAACTCCTTCGAAAAAATGACCCGGGGAAAATGGCAGAAGGTATTCGCCCACGAGTCGCTTCGAAGAAACGCTCTTCCGAAGGAGATGGAAAAACGCGATCTCGAAACTTTTCAAATTATCCGCCTCTCGAATCGAAATTTACTATCGAGAGAGGGAGGGAATACACGGGGAAAAGTGCTGGTCGATTAACGGAGCAACAAGTCTCGCGAGTGCTGTTCAAAAACTTTCGAATCACTTGGCCTCGTATTGTATCTGCGAAGAACCGCTTCGGCTTTCGCCAATTTCGACGATTTTGGCAAAGGTTGTTGGCCTTGGAATAGTGGAATTGCTTGGTCCACCATTCAGGATATGCTAAACATATTTTTCTCAAAGTGGAATAGTACAGTATGGTTTCGGAGAAAAGTGTTGGAGATGAGTGGTAGGCTTCGCTGGGGAGTCCGTGCGTGTGGACCCTGGAAGTCCCTGCATGTAGACCCCGGTCCTAAAAATCGCAATCTACTGATTCTATTTTTCGCAGCTGATTTCTAATAACTTTCAGGCACTCTAGTAGTGAACAATTTAATTCTAAAGGTAAAGAAATCGTGGTAGTGATGATCATAATTAGAGTACCTCGAATCACTTGGCCTCGTATTGTATCTGCGAAGAACCGCTTCGGCTTTCGCCAATTTCGACGATTTTGGCAAAGGTTGTTGGCCTTGGAATAGTGGAATTGCTTGGTCCACCATTCAGGATATGCTAAACATATTTTTCTGAAAGTGGAACAGTACAGTATGGTTGCGGAGAGAAGTGTTGGAAATGAGTGGTAGGCTTCGCTGGGGAGTGCGTGCGTGTGGACCCTGGAAGTCCCTGCATGTAGACCCCGGTCCTAAAAATCGCAATTTACTGAGTCTATTTTTCGCAGCTGATTTCTAATAACATCCAGGCACTCTAGTAGTGAACAATTTAATTCTGAAGGTAAAGAAATCTTGGTAGTGATGATGATAATTGGAGTACTTCGAATCACTTGGCCTCGTATTGTATCTGCGATGAAACGCTTCGGCTTTCGCCAATTTCGACGATTTTGGCAAAGTTTGTTGGCCTTGGAATAGTGGAATTGCTTGGTCCACCATTCAGGATATGCTAAACATATTTTTCTGAAAGTGGAATAGTACAGTATGGTTTCGGAGAAAAGTGTTGGAGATGAGTGGTAGGCTTCGCTGGGGAGTCCGTGCGTGTGGACCCTGGAAGTCCCTGCATGTAGACCCCGGTCCTAAAAATCGCAATCTACTGATTCTATTTTTCGCAGCTGATTTCTAATAATATCCAGGCACTCTAGTAGTGAACTATTTAATTCTAAAGGTAAAGAAATCTTGGTAGTGATGATGATAATTAGAGTACTTCGGAAGCTTTGTCATCGTCACGTCGGATTTTTTGTAAAAATCGGATTAGAGAATAATTAATGCTCGACGCAAGTTTGGATATCCGGACAAGTGTATTGACTTGTTGCGCGGCGAGCGTCGGGTAAACTGCTTAAGATGCACCCGACGTTGCGCACGGTGTATCTAAGGGACTGGCACCACCGGGTGTCAAACAGGAAAATGAAAAGACGGAAATGCGACCGCGGGGAATCTGATTGCAGTTTTCAGCGCACGTGTTTGTCATCCGGCAGGTGTTTCGAACGATCCTCTGTTCGCACGATGCATGCAACGATGCAACTTGCCGCAACTACTCCGTTCTCTCTGTACGTGTATGCGTGACTACATAGACGTGGGTCGGCTAACGGTGTACGTAATAATTAGGCTGGATCGCAAGATCCAGTCGCTTCGTGATCAGGCGAGCTAATTTGCGAATTACCATTCGACTATCGCATTGTGATTAATTGTGCACGCGAGAGAGAATTTAGCTAAAATGCAAAACAAAAAGTAGTTTTGTTTTAAGATGTTGAATTCCAAGCAATGAAGTGAGATTTGATTTTGTTTGACTAAATTAGCAAAATTGCTTTATAATTCATAACAAAAGATCGAACCGTTGTGCCGAAAACATTTAAAAATTTATTAATGAACTGAGACGATTTTTATGTTTATTCATGAATTATTGAAATGTAAAATTTTCCGAAATTAAAGAATTTTTCAAGATTTAGTAACGTATGAGGGTTCAGATAATATTTCATTATTTTATTTGGAGGGATCGCGCGTGTAGAGGTTAATTCAATTCCACAGCTCCGTCCGGAGTAATTAAGAAACAAGGTTCTGGCTTTTAATAAGACCGGAAACCGTCAGGGAAGCGAGTTGTTGCGTTAATGAGGATGTTGCGCGCGAGAGCAGCCAGGTACCGCGTTCTTCTAATGATTTCATTATCGTTCATCGAGCCTTGTAAATCAGCCCCTGAAAACCCTGCCAAATTTCAGCTTCCGTGTCAACAATCATCACTAAACACTTTGACTGCCGATCTGACGACCACTTTTTTACAAATATGTTCAATGTTATAATTTTTATAAGGCAACACTTGGTACGTTCAGTGGTAACGAAATAAAAATTCTTTCGGAATTGCAATTTTAAAGTTGAAGCCTGCGAATTTATCTTCCAGTTTTTAAACGACTGCAATCAACATCTCTAACGATTATTAAGACTGTCATTATACACTGTAAACATAATGCAAACTGTAAGCATAATGTATTATTATTAAAGCTGAAATAAACTTATAATAGGTTTCAGTGGCTCAATTTATAACCCAGGATTAATATTCTTATGTGTAACAATGGACATAAGGTATTATTTCACATTTTGAAACTTCAAAATGATTCGAATGGGCAGAGAGACGATCACTTGGTACGGGCCTAGCGACGAATGTTCCTTTAAACTGCGTTTGGTTTAAGGCGCGCACACGATCATGTTCTGTGTCATCGACATAGTCGTGTGGACTGTAGTAGTAGGCTTTTGTCAATACGTATAATTCTACACAATCAAATTTTCCAAGAACTTTAACAGCTTACGTCTCAATAACTATTTGTTTGCGACATGTGGCTCCTTTCAAACTTTTTATCTTCTCAATGAGTGGAAGGTATTTATTTAAAAACAAACTTTAACAACAATTTTATTTGTTATAAACAATTTTGCGGCAAATTTCTTTTACAAATGTCCACCGATCCAGAGGTGTAGATTCACCCCTACTTTTTCTACACTCTGCACGATAAAAATTTGATACAGAGAAGACATTGCGTATAAAATTCACTTTAAATGCGGACAAATAAGATACTTCGCAACACTTGTGCAGTCAACAATTTCGAACCCGGGACTCGCAGGTATTATTCGGCGCACACAGTGTATTTTGGAATATATTTGAAATGTGCTCGAGCATGAGGGAGTGAACTCAAACGCAGCCCTCGGGATTCGAAGGGATCAAAGCACAAGACTCTAACCCGGGAACACTTTGACATTTCGTTCGGGGTGCTTTGACATTTACGATTTCTATAAAGAGCCGGCGGCGAAGTCGATTTTACCGGCGCTGGTATTTGACGCCGGCAAAAGCGCACGGCCCGTAAAGAAATTTCCATCTCGCGTTACCCCGGACACAGGAGACTGGTTAATCGAGCTAATTAACAGGCAATATCTCCATTTTTCTACGTCGGAACGAGCAGAGCGCGCTCCCGCGCTTTTCTTTTTTCAGTTAACGCTGCCGCCTCTCGTCAGTAACAGTATAATCGCAAATAAAAATGTAAATAAAATTCCAAGCTTTGAGCGGGGATTTAATGCTCCCCTTTATGCGATGGAATCGTTTGTCAAGGTAATTAGTTGCTGTTCCACTCTTGTTCTCGATAATTAATCCTTGAACGCTCAGGATTGAGTTATAGAAACGGCTTTCCGCGAAAATGTATTTGGCCACTGTTTATTTTGTGTTTCATGTTGCATCCTACGTTTTTTTATCATTTTTATTTTCTTTAATTTTCTATTTTCTGTGACTTTCCACTTTCATTTTCTATGATATCTACTTCTATTTTCTATTTCCTACTAAGATGAAGTGCCCTAAGTCTGAACAGTCCAAAAGTGATACCTAAATCTGGACAATTGAATTTTCATAGTAAAATCAGTAATTAAGATATTAAATAATTATATTATATATTCTGAGGCCTTAGCTACAAGTAGGTGTGAATATTATTTCATTGAGACATCAATTGAAATTTAAAAATTAATTCAAAGTTCATCTGAAAACAGTATACAAAATAGTCTATTTACATGCGAATCATGTGCATTTATAGTTCGAACTTTTGTTAGAAAAAAAAATATAATTTAAGCCCTCAGACAAAAAATAATTATCACGCATAATAATATTGATATTTCAAAATAAATTGGCAATCAAGCTTAACGTAAATAATAATTATTAATCCAAATATTAGATGTCCAAGATTAGGACTGTTTTCAAATATAAGTACTCCATACTGGGACGCGATGACAGTAGCTGTCCCACTCTAAACTTATACGCAATGTGCTTACGCCTGAAGCCGGACACGTGTTTGTGAATAAAATCAACGCATTGTTGGCAAATTATTTAACTACATGTACGTATAATTAGTCTTCTATTATCTTGAATAACGTATGTAGAAAATGTATTCCGGTTGTGACGTTAATAATACTTTATGTTTACGTCTTAAATCTATCAGTATTACTACCTAACCTTAAAAGTTGTATTATGACAAGTTTTATTAAAACAGTAAATGAAAATAAATATATATTTGGTTAAATAATACAATACTATAATCTATGATAAGAATACTACATATTACGCAAAGCATCTTCTATTCGTCATGCGCAACAGCGCCACCAACCAACGTTTTAGGTTATGTTCGCTCGATCAACTCGTAAATTGAATTTGTCCCGGTATAGGCTTTACTTCTGTCCAGGTACTAGCTTAGATTGGATTTAATATGTCCAACTATAGGTTTGAATTATTCTTGTTAATACAATTAAGATATTAACCTAAACAATGATTTTTTAATTTTAAATTACTTTACAAACTCTGAACTGTATGTTAAAACTCTTAAGAAATTGTGTTTGTTTATTTAAAGTGATAAAATTTAAAATAGAAAAACATGCTGTCCAGGCATAGGGCACTTCACCTTACTTTCTAGACTTTTAACTTCTATTTTCTACTTCCCACAAAATTCATGAATCAAATTTCGGGACGTCCCATTTGATGCCGAGATAATACGTGCAGTTTCCAACTATCATCGCAAGCTTTGACAATCTTCCTCCAGAGGATTTACCTCAAAGACTCCGTTCTTCCCTCTACACGCTTCTTATTTAACCTCAGGCATACGATTTATTTTATAGTCGTGCTCGCAAGACTTGCTTTCTTGCTAATAATATCACCACCAGGAGAAGAAGTTATATATTCAATGTCGGTGTGCTTGTTTACTGTAAATGTTGAATATTCATAACCGGACCGCGGATCTCCGTGCATATTTTCATTTTCATAAATTATTACATAAAACCCGGAATAAGGGAAAATTTTTCTTTCGCTTGCTCGGAGATCCCTCGCGAATACAGAGTAGGAATGTGATAAAGTATTGCTGCAGCAAAAATATTCAGCAAACATTTTCCTGCACTTACAAGGTTTACAAATGTCGCAATCTATTTTTATAGAATTTTAAATGGAAAACTAGAGACTTATTTTCTCTCGAAAATGCTATCAATTGAAGCTTCTCTAAAAACAATGAAACATTTTTTTCGGGGATAAATCCTCCGTAGATTGAAAGATTCTAATCTGTCCATTAGAACGACATAAAAACACTTGATGTACGATTTTTTCTAGTCGTTTTATTAAAGTTTAAATGAAAGGTGTACGGGAAAATTTACAGTGACGTAAAGTATACCTTGGGGACTTTATATCACCGAACTAGATCCTCATTTTTATCTATGAAACTGTGAAAAAATCGTACATCAATTTTTAAGGTATCGTTGTAAAGGGAAGGTTTCAATCTTCAAGTCTGTAGCGGTTTTATTCACTAAAAAAATTGTTTAATGTTTCTGGGGACGTTTGAATTCGCAGCATTTTTTAGGAGAAATAGACCTTCAGTTTCCCACCTGCCACGTCATTTAAAAATATCTTACAATTAGAGGAAAATAAATAATAGTATGTAAAAGTAGAGTCTCTGGAGCATAAATATTTTTAGTGGTTGCTTACAGCACACACAAGTGTAGAATATAAAGACACGGATACCGTAAGAGTGTTTCATTTGATTATTTTTGGAGGCCTTGGAAAGAGAAGGGTAAGTTTTGATCAGTTTTTCGGGTAAATTGAATCAGGAAACTTGAGTTAGCCGGTCGTGCCATAAGTAATGTAAAAGTTGTAATATTGCTGGTACGAGACGAACGAAATTACGAAGTTCTGGTTAGGGGTTCTCGTAATGAAGCAGAGTGCCGTGATTCGAAGGGAATTACACCGCGTCGCCGTGCAACGAGACGCTTAACCCCATTCCAGATTGTTAAGTCTTCGCGTACCGCTAACTTACGATCTGCTATTTAGGCGATTCGCCTTCGTAGCCGGGAACAAACCATCCTTGGTCGCGAACTTCAACGCCGGGGATCGATCAATTGTACTTGGGGCTGTTCTTTCACGTCTGCTGCGCGATCTTGTTGTTCTACAGGCTGGTCCACAAGTAATACAACCTGAAAACGTTGACGATCGCGTTGATCATGTGATCCAATTTTGTCTGCAAATATAAAAATTCATTTTTGATTTAGTACGTGAGAAAAAAATATTTATTCAATGGGACCCAATTTTGGATGCTATTTTAAATACAGTGAGTGTACAAAGTATTCGTACACCTTTTAAAAACTATTAACTTTTTTATAATTCTACCAAACGATCTGATCTTTTATAATCAATTAGAAGCATTGGTTTACGAAATGATATGCAAAAAAGATTTTCCAAGAATCATAATTTACAAGGTTACATGCAAAAATAAAAAAGGCATTTTTCAAAACTTCGATTTTCATGAAATTTTCAGCATGTGTATAATTAACATAGATCTACAAAACATATATTTTAAACTTTCATTAAGGGCCCAAATAAAACAGTTTTAATAACTGCTTTTCTTATTTTTGCATGCAGCCTTGTAAATTGTAATTTTTGGAAAATCTTGCTTGCACATCATTTCGTGAACCAATGCTTCTAATTGATTATAACAAATCAGGTTGTTTGGTATAATTATTATATAAAAAGAGGTTATTAGTGTTTAAAGTACGAATACTTTGTGCACTCACTGTATAATGTTTGTATTGATACACTACCGTTGGAAGACAAAGTTGAAGTTGAAGACATGTTCAGTTGAAAAAATATTTTTTATCAGGAGGTCTACCATAGATTTGAAGATTGAAAACCTTCCCCTTTACAAACACCCCTTAAAACTTGATCTGTGATTTTTTTCTTGAATCTCTAAAATTCCATGGCACTAAAGGAATTTATTTAATGCAGCCACAATTTTATGTACCCTCAATGCCATAATTTGATGGCAACGATGCAACGATGATAAAATATTAAATAGCATGATTAAATGTTAGTACATCTTCATCAATCATCGTAGAAATTGTTACAAATTGAAACGACGCTAGAAGAATTGTAAAAAGTATTTTTCATGAACGAATCTATATTATACACTTGGAGATTGAGGCTTCCCCTTTACAACCACACTTTGAAGCTTGCTCTACGATGTTTCTCATCAAATTAAAAAATCCTATAAAATATACTGAGTGAAATAAAAATTGAATAATTAAAATGTGTGATACTGAACGTTCTCGCCTTTCACGCTAACCAGGTTACTCTCTACAGCTTCTGCACTGAATAATTTAGTACAGAAATTCAATGTTGACTATAAATAAATAATTGCATCCCCACTTTTGGCACACAAAATTTTAATGAAATAAACACCACCGTCGTGGTGAATGAATCGGATAAATTGAAACACGGCATAATTTATTATGGAAATATATCGCGATGGTTAATTAACGAGGAAGCACATCAGCCCCCGAGTACACCCCGATAACGTAAAGAGAGGATTATGGGGCGGCCGACGATATTTTCTAACACCTGCGCACACACGAGTGCGCGAGCGCCCAATTAGCATGAAATAGAGTTAACGGCGCAATTACCTCTAATTGCACGGAAAATACATACCGCCTACAATTGGACCGGATATCGATATGCCGCGACAAACCTATCGACCCAACCAATTCGATGATCGTTTTAATAGCGTGCGTGGCAATTGCCTTTCGGCCCCTTCCCCCGTTACGTCGCCTCCAAATCCTACGAAATGCGTGATAATTGAGGTGCAACGCGGCCAAGGTGCGCCGGAAAAATTAATCGCGATCTCCAGGTGCAGTGCAAACAATCCGTGGATCCGTTGATTTCACCAAAATTCGTTAAGGGGGATTACGGCCTTCAGGAATTTTTTTCAAGAGAACTATTGCACCGTTTGTATTGAGATTTTTTACACCTATTCATTGATATTTGAAGTACACATGTGTTCTTTTTCAAGTAAAAATAATAAAAACTGCATAAGTTATATATTCTTTTATGGAGTATGTTTTGCGAAACATGAGTCGACGGTTGCGGCGACGCTGGTATAAAAATTATTTAAATAAAAATAAATTTTTAAAAAATACCACGTTTTTAAAACGGACTAAAAAGTATAAAATAAAATTTTTAAAAACGCCACGTTTAAAAACGGACTAAAAAGTATAAAATAATTTTTTCTAGCCCCATACAGATTCCTAACCCCGTACAGATAGTCCTGAAAATTACTGATTGTAAATTTTGAATAGCTATGAAAATACTTGTAAGATTTAAAACGAAAAACGTGGGGCGCAAGATAATACATAGTAAGGAGTGTAGAGAGTAGCTGCCGCTGAGAAAACTCGCAAAACAGTTCATATCATTTGCAGTGCAATAAAATTGTTCGTGATTTAGGTGTTCATGCATCAATTATGTATTGCATGCGCCCCACGTTTTTCGTTTTAAATCTTACAAGTATTTTCATAGCTATTCAAAATTCACAATCACAAATTTTCAGGACTATCTGTACGGGGTTAGGAATCTGTATGGGGCTAGAAAAAATTATTTTATACTTTTTAGTCCGTTTTTTAAACGTGGCGTTTTTAAAAAATTTATTTTATACTTTTTAGTCTGTTTTAAAACGTGGTATTTTTAAAAAATTTATTTTTATTTAAATAATTATTTTCTGATTTTTAGCCTTATATGTGTGAAATTTTACAATCGATTTTGAACACTGATAAGATTATAACAGTGACATGTAGTAAATTTCGGACGGTATTGCGACGCGTCATATCGAAAACGAACGCCGTGGTAAAATGTCAAAGGTAAAGGTTCGACGGAGAATTTCGGTGTAACTGTTCATTCGCTTGGTGAACAAACATTATACTATAATAATACGTAGTAACTTTGTAAACACCGCACGGAGCTCGAACGCACACTGACGCACACTGAGCTCCTTCGGTGCGAAGCGGGTCAGTGGAGTGGGGATGAGTCAGAGTGGGAACACGTAGTAGAGTGGGGACGCTGAACGCGAAGACGTACTACGTCACGCGGCGGGGGGTGCAAAGGTTCAAATTATTAATAATTTATATCTCCTGAACGCATAGGCTTTTTTAAAAAATTTTTTTAAATATTGCATTGTCATTCAGTTCTGAGCTATGTTTAAAATTTCAAGTCTCTAGCTCATCGGGAAGTTAGTTTAAAATCAATTGCGAAATTTGTACCGAACAGACAAACAAGAAAGCGAGCTAATAAAAACGTGGTAAAGTGAAGTTCTTTGCTAAAATTTGATTGCTGATGTGCAGGGTGCAACAAGCAATATTGTCGGATTACTCTGATTTAGCGGAATTTATGAAGGTGGCCAAAGTTGGCAGACACAGTGTGAAAGTTTCGCAGCGATGTTATCCGTTATCTGTCCCCGAAATACTTCCGGCGGCAACTCTTGGCAACGAGCGACGCCAATTATCAATGCATTCCACTTTGAAAAGAAACGAGGCTGTACCTGTTGCTGCGGCCGGGGCAAAATGGCAGAAGTCACGAGTCTCGATTTATTTTCCACGGTTCTTTGCCTCGCCGCAACCCTCGGCTGACCTTGTCCTCCATATTGAATATATTTGAGTCCGTGTTGGACGCTAACACACTCGAGCTTGAGAATTCGTTGGTGAAACGACGCGACGGGGACGCAGATCCTTTGATACAGAGCTATTGCCCCCTAAAATCCCTGATTGACGCCCTGCAGTTGCGAGTTCGGGGGTGGTCGAGCGTTTTACTACCCTTGCTTCAAATGGGGCTTGAACAGAGCTCCGAACCTTGTTTTTCTACCAATCTGAAATTTATTTGGACGTTTTACACAAAACTTCGAGCGTCGGGCGTTTTACTACCCTTGTTTGAGATGGGGGTTGAAGAGTGGTCTAAAAGTTGTTGTTCAAATCTGACATTTATTTGGACGTTCTACGCAAACTTTCGAGTGTGTTCTCGTGTATCGCTACCCTTGTTTGGGATAGAAGTTCTACTTAAAATTTTCTACCTTTATTTGAGATAGGGGTTGAAAAGTGCCCAAAATTGTGGTTTCTCTAATCCGAAATTCATTTAGACCTGGAATGTATGAATTAACGAACTCAGATGTTACAGATATTTTACATCCCTTACAGACCTAAGTCAGATCAGGTTCAGAATGATATACACACAGGTATTTTACACCCTATGCTGTAAGCAAGGGTTGAAAGGTTTTGCATGTGGGGATGGGGAGATCAAGAATTCAACGTTCTCCCTTGCACAGGAAATACGTACCGACATTTTACATCCCTTGGGGTGGATAGGGGTTGGAAATTCTTCGATATAGGAGTAGAACGAAGAACTTTACATTCCAGTTTAGATACATACCCGGAATTCTTGTCCGTCTCGGGTAGCCACCCAAGAAAATGTTCCACATAACATTCAGTTTATTTCACCGTAAAATTAAAAACTTCCACTACATTTATAACTTTTCACGTCGAAATACCTTTCCGTACCTTCCTCTCCAACAAAGTCCGAATTTTATGCATTTTTCACGAAAGTTAGTAAGAGATACATAAAACAGTAAAAATGATAAAAGAATTTGACTTCTTCCTGCTTCTTCCTGAGGAAGTTAATCAATTTTTATTTCTTCGTCAAGCCTACTTAAATTCCACAAAATTGTGTGATTTTGTTTATAAAAAAAACTCTTCCCTGCAGAGCTTAAATAAAGAAACAAATTTTGATCTAGTTCCAGTATCTTGCAAATAATTTTTTACAATCTGATAACGACACGAAAGAAATTTTTCAAACATAAAGTAGTGTTCCCACATACAAACCAAAATCCGACACCCCCAGAACTATATGTATCAAAAAGATAATTTCGAGTATTTAAACTAGAAGTTGAGACTCTAGTTTCGATAGTGGGGAAATTACCTATTCATCAACTTCGTTCTTCAACGTGGATGAAACTTGCCGACCATATCGTGCGGTATCGTTTAAATTCAGCTCGATCGAAAGTTCGGAGCATGTTTCGCACGCGTCGCAGACGGAAGAAACGCCGCCGACAGAAACTGTGGTAAACAAGCGTCGTTCATTTGCCGGGGTTCGTTTCCCTTGTTAGCACGAGAGCAGACTGGAACGATAAAACTGAAACTAAGTGACGAGCTGGTTTCCCGGCGACGAAACGCGACGGGGAATTGCATTTGCTGCGACGACGAGCGAATAAGTGCGCGACGAGCATCGAAAACCAAGCGAATCGGCTTGGCTCGCGATCGTGAGAGTATCCGATTATTCGCTCATTTACGGCCCGAGTTACTCTATTCGCGCACTTTCTTTGGTGGATTAGCAGAACTGCGTGATTAAATTTTGAAAATGTTTGAAACTTCTGGGAAGTTCCACTAAAGAGCTCATTTTTTACCACGTTTTTATTAGCTCGCTTTCTTGTTTGTCTGTTTGTTCGGTACAAATTTTGCAATTGATTTTAAACAAACTTCCCGATGAGCTAACTCATCTAGTCTAAGTCTCTAAAGACTTGAAATTTTAAACATAGCTCAGAACTGGATGACAATGCAATATTTTAAAAAAATTTTTTAAAAAGTCTATGCGTTCAGGAGGTATAAATTATTAATAATTTGAACCTTTGCACAACCCGCCGCGTGACGTAGTACGTCTTCGCGTTCAGCGTCCCCACTCTACTACGTGTTCCCACTCTGACTCATCCCCACTCCACTGACCCGCTTCGCACCGAAGGAGCTCAGTGTGCGTCAGTGTGCGTTCGAGCTCCGTGCGGTGTTTACAAAGTTACTACGTATTATTATAGTATAATGTTTGTTCACCAAGCGAATGAACAGTTACAACGAAATTCTCCGTCGAACCTTTATCTTTGACATTTTACCACGGCGTTCGTTTTCGATATGACGCGTCGCAATACCGTCTGAAATTTACTACATGTCTCTGTTATAATCTCATCAAAATGTTCAAAATCGATTGTAAAATTTCACACATATAAGGCTAAAAAGCAGAAAATAATTATTTAAATAAAAATAAATGTTTAAAAAATGCCACGTTTTTAAAACGGACTAAAAAGAATAAAATAAAATTTTAAAAAACGCCACGTTTAAAAACGGACTAAAAAGTATAAAATAATTTTTTCTAGCCCCATACAGATTCCTAACCCCGTACAGATAGTCCTGAAAATTAGTGATTGTAAATTTTGAATAGCTATGAAAATACTTGTAAGATTTAAAACGAAAAACGTGGGGCGCATGCAATAGATAATTGATGCATGAACACCTAAATCACTAACAATTTTATTGCACTGCAAATGATATGAACTGTTTCGCGAGTTTCCTCGGCGGCAGCTACTCTCTACAGTCCTTACTATTTATTATCTTGCGCCCCACGTTTTTCGTTTTAAATCTTACAAGTATTTTCATAGCTATTCAAAATTTACAATCACTAATTTTCAGGACTATCTGTACGGGGTTAGGAATCTGTATGGGGCTAGAAAAATTATTTTATACTTTTTAGTCCGTTTTTAAACGTGGCGTTTTTAAAAATTTTATTTTATACTTTTTAGTCCGTTTTAAAAGCGTGGTATTTTTAAAAAATTTATTTTTATTTAAATAATTGATGTTGAACAAAAATAAATGTAAAGGATTTTTGGTGTGCAAAAATTACTACGTGCAGATTGTGGTTCGATGAATGTTTCAAACAGCTGGCAACGTAATAAAAAGGATAGTCAAGAAAAATTTAATTTTCATTATTTCGTTGCATAATAATTGGCCCGGGATGTTGGAAAAAAGAATATTAATGAATTCTCACTGGTGCTCGATTTACATAGAAACGGACCTGAAGTCGTTAACAAATAATGGAATTTTTATTAGCGCGCCGGGTACACGACTTCATTAAAAGACTAATATAAAAATTGTAACAATAATCAGCGATAGGTGGGCCAGCAGAAAAAATGCTATGGGGATGATTTTTTAGTATGCAATTACACGTCCGCAGACTCTTTATACTTTTATTTCTGTATCAACATTATAACAGCGTGGTATGCACCTAATTTACATTTATATTTCAATGAATGCGCTTCCCCAATGTGTATCAAAAAAGTTGCGAAAAATCGTTCATTTTTGAGCTCGTGTAACTTCGTGGGGAAAAATCATACAACATTTTTCCTGAGCTCGTTTTGCTGAGTGAAATATCCACTTTCGCGTCGTAAAAAGTTCATTTTTTTAACAATACTATTTTTGTATACATTAATGCGAGAAACTGAAGTTGCTTTTTTCGTAGTTTAACGAATTCAGACTATTGTAGGATGTTCCAAAAATTTTTTCAAAGAATTGCAGATTATTTTTGGGGCACCAACACAAAGATGAGACATTTTTTTATAAAATCGCATTGAAACTGATGCGGTAAAAAAGTTGTTGAGCTTGTCAAACTTCAAAAGAGAAATCTTCAATTGCTCACTCTGTTTCGTAACAGGAGAAAAGCATTGTTTAAAAAATTAAATTCAAATGAAAATGGAAACCTCATTCCTTAAAATGAGCAAAATCTGGACACTGTAACATTTTATCCCACGAAGTAACAGTCGTTCAGAAGTCCCTAATCCCTCTGTAATAATTCATCAAAGCAGTCGCGATCAAAGTGCATAGAACGTGGTCGCGCCACAAAGGGCTGTCCATTATCGTCTCACCGGGCAAGAAAAAAAGGAATCAATCACTCTTTTGCGCGTGTGAAAACATGCCAAAAAATGGGTATACAAATATGCATGTTCGTAGAAAATTAATCGGCCGTCCATCAGATTTTTAGCGTTGCTGGCACAAAGAACATTCATAAATCTTCGATGAATACATCTGGCTGGCCGTTTTCCTCGGGGGTTTTTTGATAAAAATCCTCTGCGAACGTCAAAGCGTTTCCCGGAGTTTTCCGGGTCCGATCAAAGTCGGTGAATACGTTTCCTGTCAAAAGGATCGTGTCGGTGAAGAGAAGGACGAAACATGGAGAATAAAACGACCGGTTAACGGGCGCTTGGTCTGGTAATCGCTCGCTAATTCGCCATGTGACGAGCCCCGAAAATCGCGCACGGTGGCAAACAAGGTCGCAGTACCATGGTTCTTATCATTGGCGTAGCTCGACCCGGCTAGATCCGATCTAAAGTGGCGGTACACCCGGGCCGGATCGATCAGGACGCGTTTCGCCACGCCGGCGAATATGTTCCGGGCAGCTTTATCATAGTTCGCGGGAAACTTGCTCCCCTAATCCCCGTGGTTTGTTAACGGCCCGAAGAAATTCTGCAACGGCGCTTATCCCGCGGATATAATTGTGTAATCTGCGGCCGGGGCCAACTTCCAATAATGCCGAACGATTGCTGCGAATCACTTACCCACGGGAACTGTCGAAATAAAATTTTTGACACTGGAATGTCCCCAAAATGACGAGTTTTTACGGTAACTTTTGTGGACATTTACCCGTTACATTTATCCATTCGGACGTATTTTGTGAGAACCAGAGACCAGAAATAACAGTTATTCTAAAATTTTCTACGACAAACATTATTAATAAAAAGTTGATTATTATTGAAATTTAAGATAATCTACACAAAATATAAAGAAAAAAATTCGTAGGACAAAACGATTAAAAAATATCGATTTTTATACTTTTTGGTTACAAGTAACAGTTATTAGTGTCCAAAAAATTGGATCTTCCTCGATAACTGTTATCGGTGAAGAAAAACTGTTTCGATTGCTCAAAGCAGTTATCGATGAGAGAAGTTTATTTCGATCGCTCATAACAGTTATTAATGAGAGAAGTTCATTTCGATCACTCATAATAGTTATCAATGAGAGAAAATTTCGATTGCTCATAACAGTTACATGATCGAAATAAATTTCTCTCATTGATAACTGTTATAAGTGATCGAAATGAATTTCTCTCAACGATAACATTTACCAACAAGAGAAAAAATTTTCGGTTACTTATAATCCTTATTTGTAACAATACGATTTTAATCGATGAAATACTTGCGGTGAGTACCCTGGTGAGAACAGACGTTTTTCATATTGAGCATTCGATCTATCTAATCTACTCATTTTTATCATAAATCCATAAAATTTGCCTCTTAGATTCCCATAAATTTTAATGTTAGAAATATAAATGCATGATTCCAAAACATTAAGAAATGCATGAATATGCACAGTCTATACAAGTTTAATATTCATTTGTCTATGCAAATACTTTCGCGAGCAACTCCTACGTCAACAGTTATTTAAGTGAGTAGTATAGGTCGGTCTGTGGTCAGACAAGTGGGACGAGACACTAAGGTGAAGTGCCCTATGCCTGGACAGCATGTTTTCCTATTTTAAATTTTATCACTTTAAATAAACAAAAACAACTTCTTAAGAGTTTTAACATACAGTTCAGAGTTTGTAAAGTAATTTAAAATAAAAAAATCATTGTTTAGATTAATATCTTAATTGTATTAACAAGAATAATTCAAACCTATAGTTGGACATATTAAATCCAATCTAAGCTAGTACCTGGACAGAAGTAAAGCCTATATCGAGACAAATTCAATTTACGAGTTGATCGAGCGAACATAACCTAAAACGTTGGTTGGTGGCGCTGTTGCGCATGACGAATAGAAGATGCTTTGCGTAATATGTAGTATTCTTATTATAGATTATAGTATTGTATTATTTAACCAAATATATATTTATTTTCATTTCCTGTTTTAATAAAACTTGTCATAATACAACTTTTAAGGTTAGGTAGTAATACTGATAGATTTAAGATGTAAACATAAAGTATTATTAACCTCACAACCGGAATACATTTTCTACATACGTGATTCAAGCTAATAGAAGACTAATTATACGTAAATGTAGTTAAATAATTTGCAAACAATGCGTTGATTTTATTTACAAACACGTGCCCGGCTTCAGGTGTAAGCACATTGCGTATAAGTTTAGAGTGGGACAGCTACTGTCATCGCGTCCCAGTATAGAGTACTTATATTTAAAAACAGGCCTCATCTTGGCCATCTAATATTTGGATTAATAATTATTATTTACGTTAAGTTTGATTGCCAATTTATTTTAAAATATCAATATTATTATGCGTGATAATTATTTTTTGTCTGAGAGCTTAAATTATATCTTTTTTTCTAACAAAAGTTCGAACTATAAATGCACATGATTCGCATGTAAATAGACTATTTTGTATACTGTTTTCAGATGAACTTTGAATTCATTTTTAAATTTCAATTGATGTCTTAATGAAATAATATTCACACCTACTTGTAGCTAAGGCCTCAGAATATATAATATAATTATTTAATCTCTTAATTACTGATTTTACTATGAAAATTCAATTGTCCAGATTTAGGTATCACTTTTGGACTGTCCACACTGAGGGCACTTCACCTTATCTGTTGATTAGTCTACGGACTTTTATAGAAAATTCAAATTTCCTGCGTCGACTGTAAGATACAGGAGCTGCATAGACATTTTTTAATTTAAAAATCTTTTAAATCGCAAGACTTAAGCTATGAGGTCACGAATTTATTTGTACACATATAATACACTCTTTACGAGTTCATTAAAACAATTTTTACACTGAATTGTTAATGTTGGGTTGGCAAGAAAGTAATTTCGGTATTTTAAGGTAAAACTTTGTTATTCAATATGTAGCTGTCGCAGCTTTATGAAAATAGCCAATAACTTTATTAAGCTCCTAGAAAGATGGCAAAAGATCATCGAACAAAATGGAAAATATTTGATCGATTAAAGTTCATTGCTTAAAGAAATTTTTATTCCACCTTAAAATACCGAAATTACTTGCCAACCCGATATTTTTATATGATGTTCGCAAACGTATAAAATGCGAGAATAAAATGCGAAAAGTACAAATGCAAATTGTCCCCGTAACTCTAGACGTCGTTAAAGGATTGAAACTTGAAACGGAACGTTTTTTCCTCCGCGAGATATCAAACAGTTCGTTTAATCTCGTTTTTCAAGCTTCATTTGGCTGGTTTCCCTCTTTTCCATACGTTTGATGTTTCGCTCTCGTTTCATTTGCACAGGCAAGACGAATTTAACAATTACGGGGGATGTTTAAAGTTTTTCTGGCTGTGAGGGTGAAACGAACTGCTCTCCCCAGAAACGGTAAGCACGTTCTCGGTATCTTGGATACACATTTATCTCCGCGTAGTTCGTTTATGCTTTTGTTTGTTGAGCGAGTTTTTTCGCTGGCACCGGGGGGAAAATAAATTCGATTCGACCACGATAACGTTCGCGCGGATACCGAGCACACGGAGGATCTGGGGACAGAGATAAAACCACGTTTTCCCTGGTTTCCAGGTAGAATGTTTTTTGAACACAGTATCCGGAGCAAATGAGGAAAAGATGGAGATTTCTTTCTGTACGCAACGAAATTTAAAACGACGTGAATAAATTTCGCCGATTGTACAGGAAAGTCGAGGAGCATTCCCTGTTCTTCTTTGGCAATAATTGTAATAAACGTTGAACATAAGAATTAGGCATAGTTCACGAAACTTTAAAGTTGTTTTTTAAGAGAACTGTTAGTTACTCGAATTAATATTCGGACGTTCTAAAAAAGACGATAACTATTTAAATATTGTACTATACAATTTGAACTTTTTTGGGAAGCTAGAACAATTAGTTTACTACTCGACGTGGAAAGAAATTTTTTCAAAAATAGCAATTGAACGGAATTGTAGAAAAAATATTAAAAGTTGCATTTTACAACTTTTTTATGTGGGCCAATATTGAAAATTTGAAAAGTACGTTTTGTAGGACTGTGTCAATTATATGCACTGTGAAAGTTTCATCGAAATCGGTTGATGCGGGCAAAAACGACAGGCATTGAAAGATGTAAGAATTCTCAGATATAGGCCGAAAATCGTGAAAATCTGCCATTTTTACCATCTTTAAACGTTTGTAGCTCATTGCAACGTAAAACCGAATTTTGACAAAATTATCAGAATATGTTTAATTGACACAGATCTACAAAACGTATTTTTTAAATTTTCAATATAGGCCCGCATAAAGAAGTTGTAAAATGCAACTTTTAGTTTTTTTTTTACAATTCCGATCAATTGCTATTTCTGAAAAAATTTCTTTTCACATCCTGTAGTAAACTGATTGCTCTAGCTTCCGAAAAAAGTTCAAATCGTATAGTCAATATTAAAAAAGTTATCGTCTTTTTTAGAGCGTCCAAATATTAATTCGAGTAAATGTAGTTCGTTCGAGACTTTTGTTCCTTGCGATGAGTGTTATAGAATGCAATGAAAAAAATGTTTGACCTTGAGAAAATGGTCAAGGTGCTTGCGGTATATTTTTTTAAACAAATCGCCTATTGGAGGTGCAGAGTCACTGTGATGGTCGCGAGATGTCCTTTTGAAGCACCCTGTACATGAAATTATTTATTGGGGTTGCATGGGGACACAAATAAATATTATAAGGTGCAAGTTCAACTGAAGAAGTCGATATGGAAATTTGACTACATGAACTTCCATGTAGTGCGCGAAGCGAATGGCGAAAGAAGAGCAATCTAATGCAAGCCACCCCGTAACCTAAGCTGCAAAGAGGTCATCTATGAGAAACGCTTCCTTCGCATGCGATCGCTAACTCCTAAGGACGAATTGACCTCTTTCAGAACTTCTTTTACAAACACAGGTGATTCTAGTTCCCCTACAGTCCTACATTTTCTAATTCGAATAAAGGGGACATAAATAAAGCGAATAAAATAGAAGCAAAATATGAACGTATCAAATAAATTTGTTTTCACGCATGGGCGAAAGAATTCAGTTTTAACATCAAATTACAAATTGAAAACTAGAGAGACAACGAAGAACTAAAGAGTGATATTCTCGACGAGGGAATTAAATTCATTTCTGTCTCATCATAATTAATTGATCTTGCTTGGAGCAGCAGAGTTGAACTTCTGACATTTTTTCCAATGGCGAAACCATGTACCCAAGGATGCAGCGAGCAACGAAATGAACATTGAAGATTCTTCACGCGTCTCTATTTTCTCGGTGGGATGTGACATGTGCCGCTATCCATCAAGAGGTTAACTCGTCTTACCCGCAGTAAATGTGAAAGCCTCGACCCGTCTCTAACGCGTGTAACTCTTGAAAGGACAACATTAAAAATAGACAAGGTGTTCCCTTCTTTTATCACCGGGACTGCGTTCAGAGAAATTCCCACATTTATAAATTGTATAAAAACCAAGAAAAGGTCGAACAGAAAGATAAAAATAATTCACAATTATTTTGACTTACCACCCCTTCGGATGAACTCCTTTTAAAATAAAAGTGTCTATGTTTTAACCCAGGCATGTCAAACACACGGCCCGTCCACAAGTACTTTGCGGCCCGACCAAAAGCTTTGAAACTGTTGATGACAATTTATAGGTTTTACGCTTCAGATTCACCCTTTTGCAAATCAATTTCATCTTTTTGTAAATCAATTTCACCCTTTTGCAAATAAATTTCACCCATTAAGGATATTTAAAAATAATAATTTATTTATTTCGATTAAATTATATATTTATTTAGACACACGTGAATGGTGTTATTATTTCGAGGAAGACTCAATACTCAATACGCTTCAATAAATATGTATTTTCATTTCTATTTATTAATCAGAAAATGGTTGCACTGAATATATGTACATATCTACATTATTCTACACACAGTTTTCGCACATTACAAGTTAATGAATTGGTAATTACTTTTAAATTGGTAAGTACTTTTAAATTTTTAATTTCTTAATAATTAATTTTCATTTGATCTAATTTTTTTTACAAAACATCACTTAAAAATACTTTATTTGTGAAATGTTGAATTTCATTTGCAAAAGGGTGAAATTAATTTGCAAGAGGGCGAAATTGATTTACAGAAAGGTGAAATCGACTTGCAGAAGGGTGATTCCGTATTGAAACAGAAATACATGGATGTTGTGATTCCACATTTCTACAATTAATTATCTGTCGACCGATTTCCCGATATGTGCAATTAGACGTATTTCAGTTATGTTCGGTAGCAGTGGTAGCAAATATATATGTGGCTGTCAGGAAGAACGCCGCATAATTTCACTTTCGAGATATTGCCGTTTAAAGTTTTCTAAACGGCTGAAAAATCTAAAGTTTTCTGAAGACATGAGTTCAATTGCATTATGTTTTGAAACCTTTCGAATTTATTTTCATGACTTTTTTTCTGATATAGACGTAAATCCTATACTATAACTCTCAATTAATGTGTAAACTGAAATTTTTTGAAATTGTGACATGCGGCGTTTTTCCTTGCAACCACAGATATATGAGCGAACCACTATCATCAACGTTAAAAAATAATAAAGCTGCGGAAAGGTCAGGATGAACAGATCAGCGTGTGTACAATCAATTTCAAAAATAATTACAGTTTAACAAATTCAAACAAATTTTGAAAATTTCGTTACTGAAGAACATTTTCAAGTTTCTTCGAAACCAAAATGAAATGATTTCATTCAAATAAAGTAAACTTGAAAAAATAATAACTTTTGTAAGTACGTATGTTATTTTTTATGTGTAACAGCAACGTTAATAAAAAAAAAGGTGTTTCCTTTTTATTTCGAGTCTGCTTTTTCCTATTGCGGCCCTCGAATCCATTTATAATACATAATGAGGCCCTTGGTGGCAGAGTTGTGCTAATTCAATTACATTGTAATTTAATTACGTAATTGAATTACATTGTATTTCAATTATATAGTAATTCAATTACGTCGTAAATAAATTACTATATAATTCATATACAACGTAATTCAATTACTAAGTGTTTTAATCAGATTTGTAATTGAAATACAATATAATTGAAACAGAATGTAATTGAAATACAATGTAATTGAAATACAATATAATTGAATTACAGTATAATTGAAATACAATATACTTGAAATACAATGTAATTGAAATACAATATAATTGAAATGCAGTTTATAATTGAATTACAGTTTAATTGAAATACAATATACTTGAAATACAATATAATTGAAATACAATATACTTGAAATACAGTATAATTGAAATGCAATGTATAATTGAATTACGGTATAATTGAAATACAATATACTTGAACTGGTTGCCAGGGTGTGCCGTAAGTAGGTTACGAGCAGCTAGTAAATTTATAAGTAATAAATTCCTTCTGTTTGAAACCTTTACATGGATTTTTCAACCTCTTCTTGCCTATTACTTCATTTTTCATAATTCAATTAGAATGTATTTTATAATTGTGCTCCATTGCAGTTACGAATTACATTGTAATTTAATTGACTGAAGATCTGAATTATAAGTTACAACATAATTCGATTACAATTTAATTCAATTGCAATGTATTTTATAATTGTGCTCCATTGTAATTACGAATTACATTGTAATTTAATTGACTGAAGATCTGAATTATAAGTTACAACATAATTGAATTACAATTTAATTCAATTACAATGTATTTTATAATTTTGCTCCATTGCAGTTACGAATTACATTGTAATTTAATTGACTGAAGATCTGAATTATAAGTTACAACATAATTGGATTACAATTTAATTCAATTACAATGTATTTTATAATTGTGCTCCATTGCAATTACGAATTATATTGTAATTTAATTGACTGAAGATCTGAATTATAAATTACAACATAATTGAATTACAATTTAATTCAATTACAATGTATTTTATAATTGTGCTCCATTGCAATTACGAATTACATTGTAATTTAGTTGACTGAAGATCTGAATTATAAATTACAACATAATTGAATTACAATTTAATTCAATTACAATGTATTTTATAATTTTGCTCCATTGCAGTTACGAATTACATTGTAATTTAATTGACTGAAGATCTGAATTATAAGTTACAACATAATTGGATTACAATTTAATTCAATTACAATGTATTTTATAATTGTGCTCCATTGCAATTACGAATTACATTGTAATTTAATTGACTGAAGATCTGAATTATAAATTACAACATAATTGAATAACAATTTAATTCAATTACAATGTATTTTATAATTGTGCTCCATTGTAATTACGAATTACATTGTAATTTAATTGACTGAAGATCTGAATTATAAATTACAACATAATTGAATTACAATTTAATTCAATTACAATGTATTTTATAATTGTGCTCCATTGCAATTACGAATTATATTGTAATTTAATTGACTGAAGATCTGAATTATAAGTTACAACATAATTGGATTACAATTTAATTCAATTACAATGTATTTTATAATTGTGCTCCATTGCAATTACGAATTATATTGTAATTTAATTGACTGAAGATCTGAATTATAAATTACAACATAATTGAATTACAATTTAATTCAATTACAATGTATTTTATAATTTTGCTCCATTGCAGTTACGAATTACATTGTAATTTAATTGACTGAAGATCTGAATTATAAGTTACAACATAATTGGATTACAATTTAATTCAATTACAATGTATTTTATAATTGTGCTCCATTGCAATTACGAATTATATTGTAATTTAATTGACTGAAGATCTGAATTATAAATTACAACATAATTGAATTACAATTTAATTCAATTACAATGTATTTTATAATTGTGCTCCATTGCAATTACGAATTACATTGTAATTTAATTGACTGAAGATCTGAATTATAAATTACAACATAATTGAATTACAATTTAATTCAATTACAATGTATTTTATAATTGTGCTCCATTGCAATTACGAATTATATTGTAATTTAATTGACTGAAGATCTGAATTATAAATTACAACATAATTGAATTACAATTTAATTCAATTACAATGTATTTTATAATTGTGCTCCATTGCAATTACGAATTACATTGTAATTTAGTTGACTGAAGATCTGAATTATAAATTACAACATAATTGAATTACAATTTAATTCAATTCGTAATTATAATTCTGGAGTAATTCAATTGTAATTCTGCACAACTCTGCTTGGTGGTTAAAGAGTTTGACATGTTTGTTTTAACCCCTAGTACTTTCGACTAAAATTTCGCCGTCCCCGTAGTCCAACGGTGGGCGCCAATGTCCAGGTGGCAGACTATGGCCGAAATGGACCGAATTAGGCCAGGAAATGGCGTCGGGGTAATTCGGAGCGGCGCGGGTATCGACTGGCGTGTAACCGAGCGACGACGACGTAACGTCGGCGGAACGAACGCGTGGGAAATGCAGAATTCGATCCCCGTTAAGTGTTCCGCCGTATAGAAAATTCCAGTTCGTTCGGGCGAATTCAATTGGAGCACGCGGCTGCGTCGACGGCGGAAAACTAGACGAAGGGAAATTTCCGTGGACGTCGACAATTTTCCTCGATCCCGTTCATCCCTCTGTCTCTTTCGTCGTCGACTCGATCCATCCCCGCCGCCGCCGACGAAGTCCGACCGCGTAAACAACCCCTTAGCTAGACCAGACGGGGGCGGACAGCAGATCGTCGATCGTAATTCCGCCGGATCGATGGTGCATCGTCCCATGCAAACTTGTTTACGGTCTTTTATTCTTGTTACGTTTATTCCCGAACGGAAAACCTATTTTTAGAGGCGGGGTGAGAAACCATTAGACGAAGAGTAATGGCGGAAGTAAATGAATTTTGCCCTGTCATCGGGAAACAAATACTGTTTCATCGTATTTTCTCATTTGGCTTTCCTCTGGCGTTGTTTTCGATGCCTTTGTTTTGGATCATTATGCTAACCGAACTATTAATGATTTTAGTGTTGAGAGACTGTAAGTAGAAGTTTTAACGATTTGCCTATTTTTTTAGAGACCAAATTATAATTTTTCATTGCTGTGAGGAAAAAGGGTCTACCAAAAAAGTGGAACGTCCCGAAGAAAATCTCAATTAAAAAATGAAGGAGGTAAAAGAAGAACAAAAAAATATAAAAAGCGGTAAATACGGAAAAGGTTCATTAAAAAAATGGGTCAAGTTAAAAAATAACAGGGAAAAGTAGAACAAGGAAATCCGAAAACTTAAAACTTATATAAGTTGCCAAGTAGAAACGAAAGAACAAGGCTGGATGGAAGAAAAGAAGAAAGCAATAAGGTCAGGCGTCGAGGGAAAGACAGAATATTTCACTTGAAAGTAAAAGAATAACAAGCAGCGGGGTTAAAAACATAAAAGAAAATCCTGAGCCGTGAAAGAAAAACAAAATAATTCCACGTAACAACGTCGCACAACCGTTCCATTTACTAAATCAGTGAAACTTGTGCCGAAATGAATAAATATAAAATAATAAGTCGCTGTATTTGCTCAAGTACAATCGTAACAAAAGTCGTACAGGTTTTAAACAAACAATACACCACAATGTTTATAAAAATCCATAAACGGAAGCTAATAAGCATGTGAGCCAATATCGTCATGCAATAAACTCGTCAGGTCGCGCAGCATATCAAGCGCTCCGACTTAGATCTCTGCCGCGAGTTCTCCGTGGAGTGTGAAGCGCCGCCATTTCGTAAATGGAGACCGGAAGTTGCGGTTGATGCGAGCGAGTGCGCGGGGCGCGTGCCTACATTGTCCATGCAGCGCGATGCAAGTTTCAACGGAAGATGGGAATGGAAAGCGGACCGACGAGAGCATTTCCCGGGGCAACTTTTCCGCGGCCCCGGGGACAAACTTCCGGCCTTTTCAAATACAGCTGGCTGAGCCACGCTGCGGGAGGACCGTGGAGAACGTGGTCCAACTTGACGCCGATTAAACTATGGGTTCTATTATTTCGTTCTGTTATTTTATATAAGATTGTTGCACGGGAAATGCCCGATTTTCAACGACTCGAAACTGCCTACCTGAAAGTGTTCCAATCGATTTTTCCACAGATTTTTCCGCGTTCTAAATACATAGAAATTACGTCCATTTCGAAAAATCACAACATGACTTCTGGTCGACTGGAAAATTTTATCAGTGCAGGAGTATTGGACAAAAAATTTTTTTCTGAGTTGTACAAGTTTTTCTTAGCTTAAATATTTTCAACGGCTCGAAACTGCCTACCTGAAAGTGTTCCAGTCGATTTTTCCACAGATTTTTCCGCGTTCTAAATACATAGAAATTACGTCCATTTCGAAAAATCACAACATGACGTCTGGTCGACTGGAAAATTTTATCAGTGCAGGAGTAATGGACAAATAATTTTTTTCTGGGTTGTACAAGTTTTTCTTGGGCTTCATAATGTTTTCGTAGACTCTACAATTTTTCTACAGGCTCTTCAATCTTTCTTTGCTTTTCTTTCTCTTCTTTAATTCTACAATTTTTTCGTAGACTACAATGTGTTGTGAGGCTTCGAAGTTTGTTCAATTTTTGGACCAGTACCTATTTTGAAGAAGTTTTTCTATTTTCCACGGTCTCAATTTCCTAAGTTGTTCGAATGCTCCGCATTCCCTGATTCTCTCTCCAACTCAAGAACCCAATTTTAGTAAACTTTCCCTTATTTTCCAGCTCTCGACGTCCTACAGCTTCTAGAGACTTGTTCCAGACACATTTTCCAAGCTACCCCATTTTCCAGGTCCTCTCTAACCTGTTCGGGAAACATTGTTTAAGCGTTGAATTTGATACCGATCGTTTTATCAAGTTTCTGAAACGTATTGTTTGAAGGTACTTCTTCTAGACACTTTAATCTACCAATTATTCTTAATAGAATCAATTTAAATTAATAATCACAGAATATAATTAAAGGTATACACAACATTTTGGATTGTCCATGAAAGAGTTCAATGTTCAAAAACAATTTTCAATTGAAATTCATAGACATTTTTAGCTAATTTAAATTTTGGCTAATCTAACCTTCTATATCAGGGGTCGGCAACCTTTTGAGTCGGAAGAGTCAAAAATTACAATTTACAAAATTTCAAAGTTTTTAAAGAGCCACAAAATATTTTCTTGCCAAAAATAAATAGTACTCGCATAAAGAAAGCTTTTTTTATAAAAAAACTATCTATTTATTCAAGAAAAAACATCCAAAGAGCCGCATGTGGCTCGCGAGCCGCAGGTTGCCGACCCCTGTTCTATATGAATAATCAATATTAAAATGTAAAAATAGCATTGATTCCATTTGTCACCACAACATAAAAATCTACAACTAACTGCAACCGGCCCCAAACCTCTTAAAATCGAATTGCAACCATTCTTTTTGAATCCACTTCGAACCGAGCACGCAAGAATCTGAGAAGAAGAGATCTCGGGAACCGATTCCCATCACGCGAACAACATCGTAACTTGTTGCATCCATCGAACTCCTCGTATGACGTCGTAACACGGTCGATTCAACAAGTGATATTTATTTATCAATCGCGAGCTACCCTAAGGTCGACGCTAAACATTGCGAGATCAAAACGGGAGATCATTCGAGCGCAAGAAGAAGCGTAAGAGTTCATTCAGATCATGAAAGCGTCGTTCGCAGGCATCTGAAATAGAGATCGCATGCATTACTCGGGTCTTTTCCATGATGTTGGATACAGTCGAACGCACTTGAACGGAAACACGCATTTATGTGACTTGACTCGGCGCGAAATATCGCAGATAGGGCGACAGAATATCGAACTGGAGGAGACGTCGTTCGGAGAAGTGCGGCCAGCGTGTTATGAGCGCTCGGTCTCGACTTCCGGTGCATTTAGCATGCGATCGATCCCTCCGTGGTCCCCTCTGCGGGATTAGGATGCTGGAAGACCACAGCTTTCCTTGCTGCATCTATGAACTTTCATACTGTAAAAGTTTGTTTAACGTCTCTGAAACGACAAAGTTAGTTCGCCGTTAAAAAATGAATTATTATGCTCCGTTAAATCTTCTCACTTTGAACTCACCTTGACTGACAAAAATTGTAAAAATCGGGCCTTCGAAGCATATAAATAAATTTTTACACTTTCCGTTCAGGCCGCTTGGAATTCTCATTGACAAAGGAAACATGTGTTTGTTAAAATAATTCCTTCAAAATTTAATTTATTGCTTTTTTGTGTAGTGCATATTAAACTCTACACTCTTTTTTTGATAATTACGGTTTTGTACTATTGAAAAATTGTAAGGCATACGTCAAAAGCAAGTTTATTCAATCGTAAAATCGTAAAAGTGTGGTTACGGGCCCCACGTGGCCTGAACGGAAAGTCTCCAAAAATCGGTCCGGCACGGAACGTGTTACACCATAAAAATTGATGACTCTCTCCAGAGTTATAAAATATTTCCTCCTGAACAAAATTCTTGTCGATACCGTCTAAAATGATCGATTAAACGCGATTTTCTTGAGCTCGGCCCGAAAATTGCAGGAGTAGATCGAAGGAGGGTCAAAAGGGTTCTCGGTAACGATGAAAAAGGGCTGACAGGGTTTCCGATTATTTTTACGGGACCGTTTTCCAGAAGCTTTAATAAAGGGCAAGCGCGAAAAGGACTGAAGATGGCGTATACTGATAGGACGTCATAAACGTGATGAATTGGATAAGGTAAGGTGGGGTAAGTTCGTAAACGGGGCAAGTGCATATACTGGTTATTTTTATTATAATATGAGCGAAAAAAATTTCTCTAGCTTGTATTTATTAATGTACTATAAGTTAACATGAACTATTCGACATAGATGTCGCCCAAGAATTAAGATGTTCTCCTCGCTGAAATGAAAAAATCACTATATCTTTCATATTTCAGCAAAAAGTAGTTGTTTGTTTAAAAATGGATAACTATAAAACTAAACAATATAATTCAATGCAATAAAAAGCATTTTATAGCAGGCTTGTTAATAATTCTGCTCTTGCACCGTTGCACATGAAACAAGGTTTGAAACCATTTTTAACTCTAAGTTACGCTCTTTGAACAATTTAAGAAAAATTAGAAAAAAAAAATTTTCTTTAGAAAATTTGAACACGAACGTCTTTCACGAGAACTTATTGTAACTATTAATCGGTGCAGAGCCGATCATTATAGCCTTAAAGCGTCTCAATTTGTGTAGGAATTATTAGTGACCCGAAGTGCGAGTGCGGACACAGCAGCCAGGATATCAATCATTGATGGGACTTTCAATTATATTATAAAAATTAAATACATTAGTAAATTTTTATTATAATTGAAAAAAATATAATATAAATTTAAAATTGAGGGGATTTTAAATTATATTATAGTAACTAAATAGTTTACTATATTTTTATTAAAATTGAAAATAATAATTTTTTTAAAGAAAATTTAATATAAATTTAAAATTGAGGGGATTTTAAATTATATTATAAAAATTAAACAGATTAGTAAATTTTTATTATAATTGAAAATTTAAACAAAAAATTATTATCATATTGTTTGGCAATGTAGCCTCTTCGATTTGCTGCGACCTAAGCTAATTCATCAACTGCGTAAAATTAAACTTCAATTACCCTTAAGCTTAGAAATATTAGTTGCCCGACCCAACATTAAAGCTTGTTTTCTCATTTTTCATTTCTTAAGAAACTGTAAACTATGAATTTAATTTGATTTAATGTAGACTGTGTATGTATGAATATGTATATACTGTAATTTACCCCAGTGCAGCAGAAATAGATCTCAGTTGAAATCTGAAATGCTTAATATAAAGAAGGAAATGGAAATTTTCGAGAAAAATTAGAATCCTACGTAATATTAATTCACCAATAATAACTGTGCAAAGCGTTTGATGCCGACAGTTTTAGGTATTTACATGCCAGACTGAAAATACATAAGTTTAAAATCTTTACCAAAACCAGTCTGTACTTACTCCACTTCACCTTACTGTAAAATTTGTCGAGGTAGGTTTGCATCGAAGATATTGTCCGAGAAGTCGTGGGCGATCAGTGAAGTTCGTGGGTTTAAAGGGGATTAATTAACTGAAAGAGGGTTGGGGGTATATTGCTATGGGATCAAGTCGTGCGAAGGAGGTGATGTCCTTTACTATGAAACAGTTGTTGAAGTCGGTGGAGGAGGAGCGAACGAGGACAGGTCCCAGTGTGCATTATTAAAAAGGGTCAGTCGCTCGGCAAACACGGTAAGGGGACGGTAAGTATGTTAACGGGACAAGAAGTTGGGAAATGTTCGCCGACGTCGACGGGAATGCGGGGAAAGAGGCGCTAACGTGATCAGGAAGCGGAATTGTACGAGTGTTGTCTGAGAAATCAGTCGACTGCTTGGCAATGATCAAAGAAAAGTCACGATGCAAAATGCAATCTGTTAATTGACTAGATTCTTTCAGTGTCCGACATTGCGAAACACAATTGGAAGGCAATATTGTACGTGCACTGTCCGAGAAATTAGTTGGTGGACATTATTTGAAAATAAAAACAAAATTAAAAAAAAACCTTGATGCTTATAGAATCAGTCAGAAACTTATGAATAGACTGCGGATGTTTATGCAATTTTCAATTTTTGCGAAGGAAGTGAAATAATGTGAAATGTTACTTTCAGTGGTAGTAGTTCTTGTAGATCCAAAATGAATAAAAATCGTACTAAATTCTGTGGAATTTTATTTTCTAGCATTTTCGACAATTTTCTGAAGCCACAAATGCATAAAGATCCGCAGTCTACTTATGAAAATATGTCGAGAAGTAAAAAAGAAAAACAAAGTACAGATCAAATCCCGTCTGAAAAAATATAAAAACGAAGTCGGATTATACAAAATGAGACAGGAAGAGGATACTTGTCAGGTGTCGAGGAAAAAACTGGAATATTATATCCGTAAGTAAAGAAAAGCAAGCCGGTGCAGTAGAAACGAGGAGAAAGAAATTCCTCGGGTGTGAAAGAAAATATAATTCCACCTAAAAACGAAGAAGTAAGTGTACAAACGAATTCTCTCACAGAATTATCCAAAAACCGTGTGCACATAAAACTCCTAAGAATAAAAACTTCCAGGTGCTCCCGTAAAACAAAAGATTCGAAAGGAATCTTCTCAAAAATGATGTACTATAAAAATATCCAGAGAAACGTTCTCTCAAACGTCTTTCCAACAATCGGAGGACTCTAAGAAGTGAATGTCCTGCATGAAATCCACCTTTCACAAGGTAGGCAATCAATTTCTCAACAGCGGTCCAAAAATTACGTTTGAAGAGGGTTCCAAAACAGCCACTACGGGAGGTTTAACTGGATAGTTTCGACCGGGGGCTTATAAAAATATCACGGTCGTCGCGCGGTTCTCCGACGTCGCGTTACATGGCATCAAAGATGCATTACCCCGGTTTTTCCCGCACTCGGCTTTCCCACGTCAAGGACGAAACATTTGGAAGATTAAAAAATAAAATGGAGGCTCGGCAGTCGTTCGTTGAAGCACGCAACCACGAAGTTGCCGGAGAACGTAAAAACCGAGAAAGTGCCCCCGTACTTTCCTGCGGGCTGGCGGAAACGGAAGAAAAGAGAGAGAGGAGGGGGCTGGAAAGTCTGCAAACAAGAGAACGCGAGCAAAGAATTATTCTCTCGACTCTTCGGCGAAGATAAATGCCTCGAGTGATGGCCGCCGTGCTTCAGAAAGAAGAAGAAAGACGAGATGGAACCGCTGTCACCTGTTCAAAGCTCGCCGCAGCTGTTCCCCCCGCTATTTGCATTGCATTTACATCCGACCTTCACCTTCCCGACGCACGCAGAAAAATATAATACCGCGTTATTAGCCGAGAAAGTGCAGCTTAATCCCCTCGAAGGACGAACCGAAGAAAAATCTCGCTCGCCTCGGATCCAACGAGCAGAAATTTATTCGCACTAACACGGGCAAGATTATGCTAATTGACATTTTCATAGACACTTCCGAAGAAATTCCAAACTCGAATAACATTTAATTCCCTTCCGCGAGCCGCGCCGGTTGACTCCGATCACTACCGGGCTTAATTTAAGTTTAACGCGTTACCTAATTACTATGCAATTTTTTCTTGAGCTCTATAATGTTTCGTAAGACATTGCAATTTTTCTTAGACCCAACAATTCTGTTAGGACTCTGAAATAAGGTGAAGTAAGACTTAGCTACAAGTAGGTATGAATATTATTTCATTGAGACATCAATTGAAATTTAAAAATGAATTCGAAGTTCATCTGAAAACAGTATACAAAATAGTCTATTTACATGCGAATCATGTGCATTTATAGTTCGAAATTTTATTAGAAAAAAAGATATAATTTAAGCCCTCAGACAAAAAATAATTATCACGCATAATAATATTGATATTTTAAAATAAATTGGCAATCAAGCTTAACGTAAATAATAATTATTAATCCAAATATTAGATGTCCAAGATTAGGACTGTTTTCAAATATAAGTACTCCATACTGGGACGCGATGACAGTAGCTGTCCCACTCTAAGCTTATACGCAACGTGCTTACGCCTGAAGCCGGACACGTGTTTGTGAATAAAATCAACGCATTGTTTGCAAATTATTTAACTACATGTACGTATAATTTGTCTTCTATTAGCTTGAATAATGTATGTAGAAAATGTATTCCGGTTGTGACGCTAATAATATTTTATGTTTACATCTTAAATCTATCAGTATTACTACCTAACCTTAAAAGTTGTATTACGACAAGTTTTATTAAAACAGTAAATGAAAATAAATATATATTTGGTTAAATAATACAATACTATAATCTATGATAAGAATACTACATATTACGCAAAGCATCTTCTATTCGTCATGCGCAACAGCGCCACCAACCAACGTTTTAGGTTATGTTCGCTCGATCAACTCGTAAATTGAATTTGTCCCGATATAGGCTTTACTTCTGTCCAGGTACTAGCTTAGATTGGATTTAATATGTCCAACTATAGGTTTGAATTATTCTTCTTAATACAATTAAGATATTAACCTAACCAATGATTCTTTTATTTTAAATTACTTTACAAACTCTGATCTGTATGTTAAAACTCTTAAGAAATTGTTTTTGTTTATTTAAAGTGATAAAATTTAAAATAGAAAAACATGCTGTCCAGGCATAGGGCACTTTACCTTACTGCAATGAAGACGCCTAAAAAGTAAATTGCTCTTGGGGTGATTTTTCAGTCAAAGCTTACAGCATAGTGCCTGGGAGCTTCGAATTTCAAACTCGAATAACATTTAATTCCCTTTCGCGAGTTAATACCGAGCACCACCGGGCTCAATTAAAGTTTCTCGCGTTTTCTAATTGCTTTCAGTTTTTTCGAAACGCCCGAACTTCCGCGGCCCCAAACTTCCGCAAATCTTCTCGGGAATTTTGCGTCTCAAACTTCCGCTAAAGAATGGCTGTTGAATTGTTTAATCCACTGCCCGTAGACTGACAGAATAGGAAGCGTTCCGAAAACACGGAAACCGTTTGCGTTTCTCCGTCAAAGGAGACTCGTTTCGCGCATTTCCGAGGAGAGTTCTCTGCGAACTACGTTTTCGAGAGGGAAACGCACAACGTTGGCAAAGTAATTTCGTGTTCGACACAAACCGCGCGAATAATTGAGAGGAAAATCGCTGCTGACGCGTTGACCGCTCTGTTTTTCTAGATCGTGTCGTGAATACCGAATATTCGCAGATTTCCGAAGGGAATTCACCACGGGGGAAAGGACTGCACGCGCAAACATTGTTTTCGAAATCGTCTTTGCCTCGGAAAACGCATGTGTGGAGGTGGGGGACCCGAGGGTCTTCACCTGGAACAGGAAGCTTCAAATCTAGTTACTGAGCCGCTGGCTCGACGATAGCGCTGAAACGATTTTGAATTTACAGCTTCGAAATTGTTTAGACTGATTTAGACATCTGTTTCTGAAAACCTGCCATATTTTTTTTAATTTATACGATGATAAAGCAGAGTTGTGCTAATTCAATTACATTGTAATTCAATTACCTTGTAATTATAATTCCTGGAGTAATTCAATTGTAATTCTGCACAACTCTGTGATAAAGTGTTCGACTACCATCCGGAGACCACCTGACGACTTTCCCAAATTTTCAATTTCCTAATATTCCATAATTTAAACTAAACTATAATAATTCTGGAGATTCTGAGGATCAGAATGATTCCTAGCCGCATATGTCGAAAAAGGCATGTTTAATTCCGAAAATTTTCCAGATTTAAAATTTTCTGGTAGCCATATTAGAAAAGGGCCATTACTCGAAAAAGGATTACCTTAAAAATTAAATAACCAAACACACAGTCAAACATGCTCGATTTCTTTTCAAGCGATCTCTTGACCCCGTTGAAAGCTAAAACAATGAACAATGGCTTTTTCGGTTAGGAAAATCAACATGCAACTCCGAAACAAAAAGGATTCAGAGCCTGGAAGAACAGCAGCTGTAATATGAAGGGAACCGTAAGGGATGGACTCATAACAATAACACACGGTCGAAGAGACAAAAGGACCATACGGTTAGGGAAAGGCAAACAGAGATGGAGGTCGAGAAGAGGGTTTGTGGGTGGGTCCAAGGAGAGGAGATCAGGCCGGAGGGAAAATCCTTGCTGGTATTCCGGGATGTCCGACAGGGTCGGGTTGTCCAATCCAAAGTGTCCTGATCCAGTTTGCATATCCAGCGTGCTTCCTGTGCCACCGACTGTACGTCAATATTCTGACAGCTTGCACTAGCAAACCTTGGCCTGCGGTCTCATTTGAAATCCCGGCTTGTTCCATCGGGATTGTATCGATCTAGGACCATGATCCTGAGAAAGGAGATTAGGGCGATAAATGAATTACGTGAAACCCCGATTCGGTGGCTTCTTTCTCCATGGGTTGGAAATTAGCTTTCGGGACCGCGAAAATTATGTGGGGAAGCCTTTATCCTATAAAGTAGCTGAAGAAAGTGGTTCTTTAGAATATGGGAAGCAGAACATGTAGGGTGTAATTATTCGGTGAACGGATTCGTTTGCTAGAAAATTGAGTTTGAATACTCATCGGCTTATTTAATGAACTAGATCTAGGGTGCATCATTTTATTTATTTATTAGAGTGAAATAAGTGGAGTTGGATAAAAAAGAATGTGTGAGTTAGAAATAAATTGAGAATTAATTCATAAAGGATGTTTACGTACATAATTTTTGCTTCTTCAGTGGAAAATATTTTTCTATTTTCTTTGGGAACTAGCATTGGAACCAATGCTTCGTTATGCGATGGGGAGGATAATAATGTGATGCGTGGAGCCAAAAAAGCTCAATGAACGATATGTATTCGGAGGACTCCAGAAACATTTCGGCTTCGCCGGGAACGCGAGGATCGGCGGGGATCAGTTATGTTCGGTATTGCGGCGAAACTGGTGGCCAGTAACTCCAGTAACGAAGATATTTGTGAACTGGAAGGTCTGGCTCGCATTCCCCTGGCGCATTTCGGCGTGCTCGAACGAGAGACACGTGTACACATATCGCTTCTAGAGCCATCGATCGAATCCTTGTTACGGTTTCGGCTTCAAATCCGGATCAGACCCTCGATCCGACTCGAATTAACCTTAAATAGGTGCACTTATTTCGATCAGCGTTTTACGAATCCACTGGATCCCATATGTGAGCCTCTGTGAATCGTTAGTCTCCACATATCCAACAATTTTCATTTGTTGCTCGATTTTTGCTTGTTATTGTGAACTCCACGTTCAGATCAACGTTAACCCTTCGAGTGCTGTGCCGGCGTCATTTTTGACTGGGAACATCTAAATTGTCATTTTAGTACTCAATTCGTGGCAATTAAACCAACTGAATAGCTGTTTTATTGAGAATATCGAAAGACCAATGTGACTACTCGAGATATCATCAAAAGTAAATTTTTAAAAATTATTAATTAGAGCTGTGAACGGTTCTAAGCATTGTCAATTACATAGTTATAAAAATCGTCCGTTGTCCTAGGGTTAATCGACACTGATTGATTCAGCAACCTCATAAAATATAGGGGGTGGGAAACTCCATAACATGAAGTCTGAAAAATTCTGAGCACACATTTTCTATGAAGTAAGGTGAAGTGCCCTAAGTCTGGACAGTCCAAAAGTGATACCTAAATCTGGACAATTGAATTTTCATAGTAAAATCAGTAATTAAGAGATTAAATAATTATATTATATATTCTGAGGCCTTAGCTACAAGTGGGTGTGAATATTATTTCATTAAGACATCAATTGAAATTCAAAAATGAATTCAAAGTTCATCTGAAAACAGTATACAAAATAGTCTATTTACATGCGAATCATGTGCATTTATAGTTCGAACTTTTGTTAGAAAAAAAAATATAATTTAAGCCCTCAGACAAAAAATAATTATCACGCATAATAATATTGATATTTCAAAATAAATTGGCAATCAAACTTAACGTAAATAGTAATTATTAATCCAAATATTAGATGTCCAAGATTAGGACTGTTTTCAAATATAAGTACTCCATACTGGGACGCGATGACAGTAGCTGTCCCACTCTAAGCTTATACGCAACGTGCTTACGCCTGAAGCCGGACACGTGTTTGTGAATAAAATCACCGCATTGTTTGCAAATTATTTAACTACATGTACGTATAATTAGTCTTCTATTAGCTTGAATAACGTATGTAGAAAATGTATTCCGGTTGTGACGTTAATAATACTTTATGTTTACATCTTAAATCTATCAGTATTACTACCTAACCTTAAAAGTTGTATTATGACAAGTTTTATTAAAACAGTAAATGAAAATAAATATATATTTGGTTAAATAATACAATACTATAATCTATAATAAGAATACTACATATTACGCAAAGCATCTTCTATTCGTCATGCCCAACAGCGCCACCAACCAACGTTTTAGGTTATGTTCGCTCGATCAACTCGTAAATTGAATTTGTCCCGATATAGGCTTTACTTCTGTCCAGGCACTAGCTTAGATTGGATTTAATATGTCCAACTATAGGTTTGAATTATTCTTGTTAATACAATTAAGATATTAACCTAAACTATGATTTTTAACTTCCCGATTTTATAGGGAAGTTATTGTAATTACCCCGAAAATCGAAAATCGAATTTTTAGCAGATCTTCACGTTTCATGGTCATTGGAGTCATTTTAGACTATTTTTATCAAAATGTCGGTGTGTGTGTGTGTGTGTGTGTGTGTGTGTGTGTGTACGTATGTCCGTTTCTATGGTATCAAATTTTTCGTTAACGTTTTCAGAAAAAGTAACAACGCGATCGGAATGATGAATGATGCAATCGATGTGCCCCGCTGTAACTTAGAGCTGATTAGATTTTGGTCCATTTTGGTCAAGTAGTTTTTTAGTTTTTTTCGAAAGGAGTTGATTAAACATTGCAATTTATACGAAAGGCGTATCCACCGAAGAAGTAAACGTAACTATATATATATTTAGACATATTTAAAAAAATTTTTTTTTTAGAAAATTAAAAAAAAAATTTTTTATAAAATTAAAAAAAAAAATTTTTCTTGTTTTTTTTAATTAAAAAAAATTTTGTTTCCAATTATGCAACTAATGCTAATGTAACCGCTTACAATAATCGAAAATTATTCCAATGCAAGAGTGAGTTAATCATCGCCGAGAATACATTTTCAAATATCGATGAAAGTACAAAAACATTTATATTACAATCTTTAAATAAACAATGAGTTCAAAACGAATTGTTAACTGAGATTAAATTGAAAATTAATATAAAATATATGATAATTAATAACATTGACGTTGAAGACGAATTGGTTAATGGAGCATGCGGAATATTAAAATTTATTACTTTTCAAGAAAATACTAAAATTCCGTCTATATTGTGGTTAGATTTTCAATTGGCCAGAGTAGGAGTGAAAGTAAGAACTCGTTATCGTGATTATATGAAAAATGCAAATATAAATCAAAATTTAACACCAATAATAAAAAAATATCGAATCAAGTAAATATTTCGAGTGAAGGAAAATAACAAATTACACGTAGTCAATTTCCAGTGGTTCCTGCTGAAGCGATTGCGATTCATAAAAGTCAGGGACAAACATACGAGAAAGTATGTATGGATTTTAAAACATCAGAAATACGAACTTTACAAATGTTGTATGTAGCACTGAGCAGAGTTTCAAAATTGAGCGGTTTATATATTTTGAGAAAATTTAAATTAATAGTATCGAAGAAAACCAAGATCAATACTGCAAACCCGGATAATGATGAGTTGTATCGTTTGCGAAAAACTAATTAAGACAATTTATTTTGCAACATTAGTATGCTATAACAAGGAACCAAGCGAGCAACGAGCATACGATATTGGTTTAATGCGATGCCATATAGCAAACATTTTGATAAGTAGAGAACTATTGAATTTCCCTGAAAACGTATAATCTTCTTAAAACGTACACTTAATAAATAATAATAATAATATACAGCAACTAACGAATCGGGAAGTTTTTTGTGTGGCTCGTGGAGAGTCACACACAAAATGAAAGACATTAATAGCTGTGGGCCCTACTAGCCATGCGTACCACTAACATTCTCGCAAGAGCAGTCCTGCCCGCGAGCTCGCGAAGCGAGCGAGCAACAACAACCCGACCCGCGAGCGAGCGAAGCGAGCGAGCAACAATAGCCCTCTAGTTTTATTTTAAATTACTTTACAAACTCTGAACTGTATGTTAAAACTCTTAAGAAATTGTTTTTATTTATTTAAAGTGATAAAATTTAAAATAGAATAACATGCTGTCCAGGCATAGGGCACTTCACCTTAGGTGTATAAGCAAAATTTTGGCTATAGGTAGGATTTGATAGAATGGGAATTTACGTGCCAATCCAGGTTTTTATAAATTTTTTAAATTAGTATACTTAAATCGAATTTATTTTATGATAAATGAAATATTATTATGAAAAATTACGAGATGACTCAATTTTTGTATGAACTACAATAAGCGCATAAGAAAAATTTTGGTTATAGTCAGGCCTTGATAGAATGGGAATTTTTGTGCCAATCCGGATTTTTATAAGTTTTTCTATCTAATTTTTAAATTTAAGATTCAACAGAGGTATGTTTTTTTATTCTGTACTGAAAGTGGAGATACGGTAAAATTTTAATAAAACTGTCCATTTTACTGTGTTCCGCGTGACAGCATGTGCCATAAATTGTGCAAAGTTCACACTCTGATCTTCAGTTGTCGGGAGAAGTAACACTGTACAATAAAATGAATGGGCTTCTCATTTTTATCTCTACAAAACCGTCATGAAAAGTTAGCAGCTGCGATTTCTCGCATCAATAATTCGGTTCGCGATATTTATAAAAAATTGTAGAGATTTCACTGCGCTGAACGTGGCACTGTGAATTTAATAATTACACATCAGCGATATTTTATCACGGACCGCGTTTGACCTCTCTCGAGGAATTTGAGAATATATGAAAAATTTTAATAAATCGGATTCCGTCGAATGTTTCGCTATATAGGTATTTAATATTCAGTATCGGGCGCAAAGATGTAATTCATTCGTGAATAAGCCGACAGGCAAAGTGTTAAATTACTGGCCACGAGGAACGGAATTTTTCCGTGAGAGGAATTTACGTGAAAAAGGTGGTTGCATGAAAAATTTTGTGGCGGCGACGACATTTTTTTCATATATGACAGCGTCACTGACGCGGCATAATCGTAAAAAAAATATATTACGGGTCCGGTGAAATGTGTTTCGAGGGGTATCAATAGATTCTGACATGGCATGCCCGAGAAAGGTATTCTAAATACGTTTCGTTTCTCGAAAAGAACGAAATATTACAAATATGTTCAGAGAAGAAACGAAAAGACATTTTTCTCGACAATACAAATAAGAAGAAGACAATAATAAAATAGTTGACAGGATTTCCTATCATGTTTAATTCAATGTACTGTTTAGTCTCAAATATGGACAAAATAAATAAAGATTATAACAATTTGAAACTCTTGGAACTAATTGAAAAAATTAATAAAAAGTCTACTGGACCGAACAATTTCAAATTTCAACTGAATATTAAGAAACAGTCCATTTATCGTTAGACATACAAGCAAGATAATAGGTTGCGGATTGTTTGTTTAATTTCTAAAAACTCCAACAATTTTTAAGTAAAAATTCACACTGCTGCGATTTCGGACAGCGTTCTAATCTATGGACTATAAAAACTGTATTTTTAAGTAAATAGGGCTGAAAAGATTCAAGTGGCAAGCCAAAGGTACCCCAAAAACAAATACAACATTTCAGATTAATTCCTTCCGTCAGTCTGTTTATAAAAATAGCTGAAGATCGAAATTTTACGACAAAGAAAAAGAAATTCCTCCTTTTAAAAAGTCATTGTCGACATCTCAGGCGATTCTATGGCCAATCAAGGATTTCAATTGCTCTCAGTGTTCGATGCATTCCATGATCGTAGAAGAATGGGGCGCCATTTTCCAGCGATTGCACAGTGCGTTTTGTTCTGAAGACCTGCCGGGGTCGGTTTGTCGTGCACATGGCGATCGTGGTCTGTTCTAAGCACCGTGGGAGAGCCACAAAAGCGTTATTAGCGAAACGATCTACGGCTCCGTGATCTCTCGCTTCCTCTGGGTTCTGCGAGAAATGGATCCTTCCAGTCTCCAGGTAAAGTAGGTCGGCGTTCTCGCGCCGGGAAAGCGTGAAAGATACGGCCGGGCGATCTTTCTTCGTCTCTCGCGGCTGTGCTCGCCTCCTTGAACATGAATCATGACTCTTTCGGGACCGAGAGCACCCGATTCTATCGGGGCTCGTGTTTGTGGACCGTCGACCCTTTACACAAGCTCGATCTTCGAGAACCGAGGAGATACTCCCGCAGATCTTCACGGCGAACAAAAAGGATTTCCTCGCGCGGGCGAATCCGAGCCGATACTTCTTTAAATATTCCTCCAAGAATTGTCAAGACATTGTCCCTTGTATAGCATCCTGAGGGTAATGCCATTAATGTCAACTGGAAAATGTTTTTCATAAAGTGTTAGTTTAACATAACAAATTTCTTATTTTCAGTGGGTGTACAAAGTATTCGTACACGTTTTAAAAACTAATAACTTTTTTATAATTGTACCAAACGACCTGATTTTTTATAATCAATTAGAAGCATTAGCTTACAAACTGATATGCAAAAAAGATTTTCCAAAAATTACAATTTACAAGGTTGCAGGCAAAAATAAAGAAGGCATTTTTTAAAACTTTTTTATTTGGGCCCTTAATGAAAATTTAAAACATATGTTTTCTAGATCCATGTCCTTTATACACATGTTGGAAATTTCATCGAAATCGATTGACGCAGGAAAAAACAGCAGGCGTCGAAAGATGTACGATTCTGTGGATTTTAAGCAGAAACTGATCAAAAGTCGTGAAAAACTGCGATTTCCACCATTTTTAACCGCTTGTAGCTCGTGTGTATGTTAATCGATATCAATGAAATTTTCAACATGTGTATGATTAACATAGATCTACAAAACATACATTTTAAATTTTTATTAATGACCCAAATAAAAAAGTTTTAAAAAATGTCTTTTTTCTTTTTGCATTTAAACTTGTGAATTATAATTTTTGGAAAACTTTTTTGTATATCATTTCGTAAATCAATGCTTCTAATTGATTATAAAAAATCAGGTTGTTTGGTATAATTATAAAAATGTTATTAGTTTTTAAAAAGTGTGCGAATACTTTGTACGCCCACGGTACATTGATTGAGAGAATTTAATTAAAGGTTTAAAATGTTGTAAGTTTATCAGCCAGATCAGAGGTGAATTGTGGACAATTTTGGCATTTTTAACCAGAGTCTCGTTGATTTTTTATCGTATTTAATTAATTGACAATTTATTTTAGCTTCGAGAGAATATTTTTCGATGGAGATACTATTCCCGGAATTGTTAAATTGAGTTTCATTGTTTTTTTTTATCGTATTTAATTAATCGACAATTTATTTCAGCTTCGAGAAAATATTTTTTAAATCCCCGAGTTATTATCAAATATTTAAAATTGTTAAAGAAGGAATTGACGACGAAAATATTTCATTCTCAACCAAATTCCACAGTTTAATTAATTCAATCAATAAAAATCTGATAAAAATTGTACCAGTCAAATAATTTCCTGTCGCACAACTCTCACCGCTGAACAACTTGAGGAAATACTACAAAAATAAATTTAGCAAACCATATCTCGAACGGCACGAATTTCGTGTACTTTCGAGACCCGTAGTCACGAAGATCATGTATAATAAATGACCGCGATGAAACATTCAGAGTCCCCGAAAAGAAAACGTCTACAGGTCTCTCAAGATACTCCATCACCCTGAAACTCACATAAAAATGTTCGCAAACGTCACGTCCCTAATTCGATACACATCGAGCAGAAAACAATGGGGCTCGCGGAAAAATGGTACGAGGGAAAATCGTTTTTCTCGCGAACCGTCGAGACGATCGCAAATATTTGCGCGAACCTACCGGGAGTGTCGGTAAATTTCAGCAAAACGCCGATTCATGGTGTAAATGAAAATATTGAATCTTTTTTTGGACGAAGAAAATGTGGCTCGCGCTCCCACGCGAAAAACTACGATGGATATCGTGCGTCGATATATCACAGAGCCAATGAAACTTCGATGGGATACTGCGATTATTCGATCGACCGTGCAAATCGTCACGGACAGCGTGATATGGAAGTTTTCTCTCCCACCTAGAAATGGTTATCATTATACCAGTCGCGAAAGTTCACGCGAATTTACATTTTTATGCGATAGTACGATATTCGCATTTACCCAATTTATGTTTCACTCGCCGTCAAACGAGTTCAAATAAAATCAAACTGCACTGTAAACTTTATAAACCATTAAATGCCGCGGCTTTATATAAATATTTATCGTTATTTGTTCCGCGAAGTTTCAATTTAACCAATTTATATTTCACTTTTCAACTGAATTGAAATAAAATCGAACTGTATTGATTATGTGCTTTGTGAAACTTCGGTCGACGGGGCTTCAAAGGACTATCTTCGATATATTTTTAAAATATGTTCTGCAAAATTCAAAGTAAAATCAATTTATATTAAAATTATTAACATAATGAATTATGAAAAATGATTAAATTGATATTAAACTAATTTCGTTGTCATGGTTCAACTTAACCTACTATGGGTCAGAATTGCTTTTAAAAATATGTAAAATGTGTGAGAAAAGTTGCCATTACATATGTCCAATAATGTAGCATCAAATATGCAAATTTAGAACTTTCCTGCCGCTTGAAACAAATTAATAAATAAATTGCAAAGTACAAATATTCGGTTACGAGTTTCATCGCCCAACATTTCAGCAAACATGCAAAACTCAACAGCGTCAAAATTGATTTCGGCGAATTTCGAACAGAAACTATGCGAAAACGTACAAGCGAGGCCACACGCTCGAAAATGTTACGATGCGTCAAGTTTCGACGAAATCCGCTTATCGATCTACGCAAAACACGCGCGTGCACAAGTACGCGGATAAACAGGCAGATGGATGGACAGAGTTAGGTGGATAAAAGACATAAATTCCAGCGAATATTTGAACAACGTCGACGATACAGATTTTCCTGTTTGTCAGATTCACTGCGCGCCAGGATTTACTCTATCGAGATTGTAATGTGAATTTATTACAGAGGCCACGTGGAAATGTTTTCGAGATTGATTTTCTAATTGCAATAAATCCTTCCATTTTATCATAAACATATTTTACGATGAAATGTCACATGGTTGCATAAAAAATTCTGAGATTTCACTCCGGTTTTAAGGTCCCGTTTGAAAAACAACTCTAATTCACTGCTTTTATAATTATTTAACATATTATACATTGCTGCCGCGTCTATGAAGTGTAGTTTTATTGCATTGCACTTAGTGTGCATTTAAAATAAGAGTACGTAATGGGAATAATAATAAAGAGCGCCTGATTAGGCTGCAATGTCCGAGTATTCTCGGACAATGGTGTAAGCGTAGAGAAAGAGATGGACGCGGTGAAAACAAGGGAAGCGACGAAGAGAATAACGTATGGTAATGGGCTTTCCTCCGGTTACTCTGCCAGTCCACCTAGAAACCGTGGAAACGCAGCTACTGCTCTTTTCGCCTCCACTTTCCGTCCACGGGGCACGTGCAGTACCCTCGCTGTTCGCATTCAGGATTTAATTTCCAATTCGAGTGCAGTTGCCTCGGGAGCCACTGTTTTTCCCTCTGCTGTCGCTGCCGGTGGCGGAAAAATTAATAAGCACGCTGATTTCAATGATTCTTGGCTTTGAAGAACCTATTGCCACTCGAGATGCGCCGTATCTCTGGCCTATTAAATTTCGAATTCAGTTTCCTCATCTTTTCGCTGCAATTTGCGAGTGAATGTTAGTATTGGAGATTTTCGAGAGGATGATGTCTCTGATGATTTCTTATTCTGGAGAATATACTGATGTTTCTGGGGGATGTACTGTCCATTCTAAATTTGCAGGTTTATTTCTGTATTTTTATTGCAGAAATTTGATGATGAGCACTAGATGTAACAATTTCATTTTTGCCATTTAAAATTTGAAAGTTACTTCATCGCTCGGTAGACTAATTTGGAAGTGAAGATTAATATTATATTAAATATATTTTATTGACGATGACGATTCGATGATGACGATTTTTAATAAATTTCAGATTTGGAGAGTATATAGATTTTTCTGAGACGTGTACAATATTTCTGTCATTGTTAATTTGAATGTGTGTGTGTTATTTTATCCCTCTTTATTGTAACAATTAGGGATGAACACTAGCGGTGAAAATTTTATTTAGCGGGGCGTTATCAACGTTTACTAATATTCAGGATCATAAAGTATGGGTGCTACAAATAACAAAAGTGATTAATTATTCCATTGTTCACGAGGAATACAAATTTCCATATTAATTAATATATGCATTCGAATTTTCCCGGTAATGTTGCCCCGAAATTCAAGAGAATCCATCATTTTTTTGGCATCTTTATTAACAAACAGTATCTAAATGCAGAAAAAGCAACGCAATTTCAAAAGCAAACCATTTTTCACGATGTGACGTTCATTTATCTAGAGAATTTTCTGTAGTTCATTTAATATTAATACACGTGAATATTTTTCACAGTTAATATTGTTCCAGGCTTTTCCAAAGTATAACTGAATGCATGTCATCGCTTTTAGAGAAGGTTAATATTGTACCATAAATTATTGAGGTATTCAGATAATTCTGTCGAGAATCAATATGACGAAACAAATTAGAGAGTACCAATAATTACTTCGATATTAATATTGCAGAATAAAATTGCTGAAGAATTCAAATAATTACTTCGGAGCTACGTAATATTACACGATCAATTATTGAAGAATTCGTGTGATTCTTTCAAAGCTAATATTACACAATAAATTACTGAAGGATTCAATCTACACAATAAATCACTAAAGAATTATTAAAACTAACGTCATTCCCATTACAAATTAGTAGATCAGGTGTAATTTAAAAGGGGAAAAATATGAAGGGTACATTCTTTTCAACTGTTTAAAATTCTTAATAAAAAGAAGCACTATTGCCACTTTTTTTCCACGATTATTCAGAAAATTTTTATTTTGCGAGATCTATAATTTACTAATGACCAGGGACCCCAAAAATCGCTTCAAGGAACTCGGAAAATTATTGTACTTGAAAAGAAAAATATCAGAAGATACATATGTATCTAGTAATACACATATTTAACTCTCTCATTTCAACTTCAATTTCTACTCTTCCATTTCAACTTCAATTTTTCAATTTCATTTCGTTAATTTCAACTCTCCAATTTCAACGTCAATTTTTCAATGTCAACTTGAATTTCTACTCTTCCATTTCAACTTCAATTTTGCAATTTTATTTCGGTAATTTCAACTCTTCAATTTCAACGTCAATTTTTCAATTTCATCTTTAATTTTTCAAATTCAATTCGTTAATTTCAACTCTTCAATTTCAATTTCAACATCAATTTTTCCATTTCAACTTTAATTTCAACTTCAATTTTAACTCTCCCAATTTCAACTTTAATTTCAACTTCAATTTCTACTCTTCCATTTCAACGTCAATTTTTCAATTTCAACTTCAATTTCAATATCAACTCTTCAACTTCATTTTCAACTTCAATTTTAACTCTCCCATTTCAACTTCAATTTCAACTTCAATTTTTCAATTTCATTTCGTTAATTTCAACTCTTTAATTTCAATGTCAATTTTTCAATTTCAATTTCAATTTTTCAGTTTCAATTCATTATGAGTTAGTACTTTTTTATAACGAATGTCCAGCTGCATCGATTGATGTATTAAAAAATACCTCATTCTGTTTAAAAAAATATCGATGACCTTGAAATCTTGTAAAAAAATGACCTTGAAAATTTTTTCTCTTACACCGTTACACGTGGTCCTTCAAACAGTGTAACTTTATCCTAAGAAGATTTTTGTACAACGAAAAATAACGGAGATATATAGGTGTTCTGTTTCTTCGGACTCACCCTGTATAACAGCTTCGACAGGTCCATCAGCCCAACCACCCCCTGAGTCCACCGATGCCAACCCACGTTTATTTTCTACCACTCCCCACGCGTTCCATCCCCCAGGTGTTCACCACCCCATAGATCTCCTTCAACCATTTGTACGATCACTTATTCATCCGTTTCCTTCCTTCCTACTCTGTTTCCTGTTATTTTATTCACCATCTCATGGTGCGTTTAGGCCAAACTAACGAGCGTGAGCGAATGGTTAACCCATTTGATGTTTACGTCGAGTATACTCATCACGGAAAGGGTTTCTGTGGTCTACAATAATTATAAAAAATTTTTTGTGTAACCTTGCTCCATTTTGAGTTTTAATGTTGAAGATGGTGAAATTAAGAGTACACCCTCAAAACTTTCTGAACGTACCATCACGCGTTCCCATCGTCTCTGAACAGCGCCCTGTTCGAAGTTCGAAGGGATGCTATCTCGAAACCGTGCTCCTCTCGATGAATTGATTTCCCTCGGAAAAGACGACGGCCCGTTTCGGGGCGCATCGTTTCGCATCGCGTTCGATAACAACGAGAGATTGCAGTTCGTCTCTGGAAACGCTCGTCGGAATATCGACGAACGACGGGGAAAAATGACAGCGACGCCGACGATACCGCGGCATCGATAACCGTCGCCACGGTAATGTTGTCGCTAACGAACTTATCTCGAAATATATGAAACTGGCGGGGCTGTGGTTTTGCTGACGTCGTCGTGGCCTCGGAGTTTCGTTTCGTAGACGGCCGTAAATTTGATCGTAAATAGGCTGTTACGATGATGAGACGGTAGACTCCCTTACAACGCGAAAAATTATTTACCGAGTCTGCGTGTATGCATCTTCTGTGACAGTGGGTGACGGTATTTCTAACTTCAGGCGGACCGGCATTTTTCCATTGACAAACCATCTTTACGAAAAATTTATGTACAGGGTGTACCAAAATAATATTGAATATACAGTTACTCGAATTAACGTTCGGACGCTTTAAAAAAGACGATAACTTTTTTAATATTGTACTATACGATTTGAACTTTTTTGGGAAGCTAGAGCAATTGGTTTATTACAGGATGTGAAAAAGAAATTTTTTCAAAAATTGCAATTGATCGGAATTGTAGAAAAAAATACTAAAAGTTGCATTTTACAACTTTTTTATATGGGCCTATCTTGAAAAATTAAAAAATGCGTTTTGTAGATACAGGGTGGTCCACACAACTTGCACACCTATGTATAACTTCCAAAGTATGCATAGTCTGGGATACATTATGTAGTGTATTTATTTTTTTTACAGATGGAAGCGTTTCGGAGATTTGAAGGTCGACTTTTTTTTTAATGGAATACTATATCTTTTATATTAAAATATGGAAGAATGTCGAATTCTGAGTAAAAAAGTATTGACCTTCATTAGCTCTAACCCTAATAATTAACGAGTAATTTCACTTCATTTCATGAAAATTTTACTCGTTAATTATTAGGTTTAGGGCTAATGAAGGTCAATACTTTTCTACTCAGAATTCAACATTCTTCCATATTTTGGTATCAAAAATATAGTATTCCATTTAAAAAAACAAAGGCGACCTCCGAATCTCCGAAACGCTTCCACCTGTAAAAAAAATTAATACTCTACATAATGTACCCCTTAGATCATGCAACTTCTGTATACAAAACTTTTTCGTGCAACGCATACTTTGAAAGTTACATAGGTGTGCATGTTGCGTGGACCACACTGTATGTGTCAATTAAACATATTCTGAAAATTTCGTTAAAATCGGTGGACGTTGCAATGAGCTACAAACGTTTAAAGATGGTGAAAATTTCAGATTTTCACTAAGAATTCTTACATCTTTCAATGCCTTTCGTTTTTTCCCGCATCAACCGATTCCGATGAAACTTTCACAGTGCATATCATTGATACAGACCTACATAACGTACTTTTTAAATTTTCAATATAGGCCCACATAAAAAAGTTGAAAATGCAACTTTTAGTATTTTTTCTACAATTTTGAGCATTGCTATTTTTGAAAAAATTTCTTTTTCACATCCTGTAGTAAACTAATTGCTCTAACTTCCCTAAGAAGATCAAATCGTATAGTACAATATTAAAAAAGTTATCGTCTTTTTTAGAGCGTCCGAAAATTAATTCGAGTAACTCCTAAGAGTTTCATGGCTCGAAGTTGTTTTGAAAAATCTATACAACCTGACCATCAGCTCAGATAAAATTGACTCTAGTTTAATGAGCATCGTCCAGTTATTCTTAGTATGCATATGCAGTATGCAATCCCATACAAAGTTTCAAACATTTAAAACCTCAAATTATAACTGAAGGATGCCATATTATAATACAGGGTGTCTCAAAATTCCTTCAACAGCCGGAAATGGGAGGTTCCTGAGACCATTTCAAGCGACATTTTCCTTTGCAAAAATGTTATCCGCGGCATTGTTTAGGAGTTATTAACGAAAAACACGGACCAATCAGAGCGCGACCTAGACGCGAGTTGGCACAGTCGGCCCGGCGCGCCAACTGCCTATTGGCTGACTGTGCCAACTCGCGTCTAGGTCGCGCTCTGATTGGTCCGTGTTTTTCGTTAATAACTCCTAAACAAAGCCGCGGATAACATTTTTGCAAAGGAAAATGTTGCTTCAAATGATCTGAGGAACCTCCCATTTCCAGCTGTTGAAGGAATTTTGGGGCACCCTGTATAATACGAGCACTTGTAATAGCAATCGCCAATTAAAAAGGGTAAAAGTGTGGTCGCCAGTGCAATTAGAAAATTGCGGGCAACCTCAGTCGTCCAAATGACGCTGGGACTCCCTCGACCATAGAATTAACAGGAATAAAAAGGACCCGTTCCTGTAGCAAGAGGTTGTTAATAGTCGCCAGAGGTCAGACCGACAAAAGCGGTCGCAGAGACGTAATATCTCCACGAATCGCCTCTATCTTGTAGCCAGGCGTCTCAGTCGGAGAGAGAGAAGAGTCTTCCTCGCGAACGATACTCGACGCTTTGATGGTTTGCAAGTCTATTACGATCAAGAAGCACTGGGCAGAAGGGAAGGTAAACTCTGGGCAAGTTTCTGTCGGTCGTATATGCGGGCTTTGTGGTCGGTAAAATGGATCCCGATCCCTCCTACCTCGTTAACCTGAAATATTCCGCGCGTCCTGCGATATTAGTCCGCGGAATATCCGCTCGGCAAAGTCGGAGACCGAGTCCGCCACGGAACACTTGCCGCTGCCAGCTATTTTCGAAATGAATTCCCTGTCAACCGAGGTCCTTTGGGAACTCACTCGTATTCTGTCTCGCTCTCTCGCTACGATTTTAGCCGACGTCAATATTTGAGATGAGCACACGGATTTTTGTTCTCGGAGATACTTCGGGTCAAATGTTTAGGTCACGAGTTTAGGTTCAGAATCATAGTATTAATCTATCTCTCGATTACACGAAACTTGTAGACGAGACAAAACATGGAGGCAATAATGGCAACAAGCAATGAAAAGTCATATTGTTTGTAAATTAAATCTGTAAAATCATTAGAAATTTTTTTTCAGGATTGAGACTAACATAAATTTAGATATTGAAGCTTCCCCTTTAAAACTCCACTTTAAATGTTGATGTGCTATTTATTTTAATCATTTTATTAAACGTTGAATGAAGGATATACATCGAACTTTGCATGAATATAAAATACACCATGAGGCTATCGAACTTCCATCCAAGGCTCTTTTATGAAATAATAACAATTTGAACACGGACAACATCTTAAAATTAAAAAATTTGCTATTCAGTTACTTTTTAACTCAAGCTGGCACAATCGAGTTTGCAAGAATCATCCCAACAAAAAATAGTCCTCCAACGAGTACACAAACCGGGTTAGCTCTGGTTGCGGTGATTTATAATCCGTTTTCCGCGAAGGCTGAGGGGATCCTGGGCGAGCACGGTGTTTCGATGTTCATAAAGCACACCTTTCATCCGCGGGAAGAATTAATACCGGGCTGACTCGTTAGAGAGGATCACGTCGCGTAGATAAAAACGTCGCTGGGACGAATGTACCCGCCGATTCGGGTCGTCGTTGTGTGATTAATCGTCCGGAATCGAGCTTGACCCGATAAAGTCTGGGCGGACGAGTATCCGTTCGCGTACGTTGCTCGCCAGATAAACACAACAGCGTTCCGAATCGACTCGAGCTGGACAAAGTAAGAGACACATCGAAAATAAAAAAAATTCTAATTCACTAATTTTTGTATTACCGTCTCAAAAGTGATACCAATGGATTGCTGAGATTCTCCCGAGTAAAACGAGTCCAAACACGACGTATATCGGATAATAAATAGTATAGTCATGTATAGTAAATAGACGTATGTTTTTAATTATGTTATTTTATCGGGTCTATAAAAGTGGTCCGATTTGGGTCGTGTTTGGGCTCGTTTTAATCAGAAAAATCTGAGCAACTCACTGATACTAATCTTGGAAAGGTAGGACAAAAAACACTAATTTTTAAATTTATTAATAATTATGTTTTACGCTCGTGACACCGTCTTTGAAGTATGCCTCCATTCCTGTAGTAGTTTGATTCGGGTGATATTGAGACACTGATGGGGAGAGAGTGGGATGGTGAAAATTTAAGTGTAATGGATGCAGCAAATTTAAGCAAGCACTGTTGTGTTCATAGGAAAGGGTGTGCAATCGGGCTGATCCGATTCGCCGAGCACACCGGAGCCCAACAAAGGGACGTCGCTCTGGCTACTCGTTTAACTTCTGACACCCACGATCGATAATTATTAACGCGAACAACGGCCAGGTTTCTGCGTCGTCGGCTGCCGACCCGCTCGAGCAAATTTCACGTAACCGAGAGACCAAGAGATCGTTGGACGGTGGATGGCCACTCTCTCTTTCTCGTTGCTCTCCTGTCTGTCCTCGATGGTAATGGAGTGTCGCCCGGAACTTTATGTGCGCCCCGTGATGGACGGCAGTTTTTTTTTTAAAGGCCGCCGCACGAGAACCGTGATGGAACTTCGCTCGATACGGAAGCGATGGATCTTTTATTAAAGGCGGTTTTCTGTGAAATTGTATAATGGATGGAGCCCCTTTGGGAATTTATTTCGGGAGAAGTAGATGGTGTGAGGATAGGAAGGTTTTGGAATTCGATCAGGAGGGTTTATTCGTATAAAGAAATTTTTTATTTGTACTGGGATTGACGGTGATCGGTCCCCTCTACGTTTGTTCCACTTTTGGACACCCTGTAGATATTTGCAATACGTTGTTTTTTAAGAGAACGGGTGACTTGGGACTTTTATAGTTCCCTCGAGACTTTTGTTCATCGCGATGAGTGCTACAGGTTGCAATAAAAAATGTTTGACCTTGAGGAAAGGGTCAAGGTCAAGTTTGCCATCCATTTTTTTCACAGTTTTCCACCTATCCAGAGGTGCAGAATCACGCTACATTATTTTTCTACGCAAAAATTCACTACCAATCACACTTGTTGTCCATAACAAGGTAAGGTGAAGTGCCCTAAGTCTGGACAGTCCAAAAGTGATACCTAAATCTGGACAATTGAATTTTCATAGTAAAATCAATAATTAAGAGATTAAATAATTATATTATATATTCTGAGGCCTTAGCTACAAGTAGGTATAAATATTATTTCATTAAGACATCAATTGAAATTTAAAAATGAATTCAAAGTTCATCTGAAAACAGTATACAAAATAGTCTATTTACATGCGAATCATGTGCATTTATAGTTCGAACTTTTGTTAGAAAGAAAGATATAATTTAAGCCCTCAGACAAAAAATAATTATCACGCATAATAATATTGATATTTTAAAATAAATTGGCAATCAAACTTAATGTAAATAATAATTATTAATCCAAATATTAGATGTCGAAGATTAGGACTGTTTTCAAATATAAGTACTCCATACTGAGACGCGATGACAGTAGCTGTCCCACTCTATACGCAATGTGCTTACGCCCGAAGCCGGACACGTGTTTGTGAATAAAATCAACGCATTGTTTGCAAATTATTTAACTACATGTACGTATAATTAGTCTTCTATTAGCTTGAATAACGTATGCAGAAAATGTATTCCGGATGTGACGTTAATAATACTTTATGTTTACATCTTAAATCTATCAGTATTACTACCTAACCTTAAAAGTTGTATTATGACAAGTTTTATTAAAACAGTAAATGAAAATAAATATATATTTGGTTAAATAATACAATACTATAATCTATGATAAGAATACTACATATTACGCAAAGCATCTTCTATTCGTCATGCGCAATAGCGCCACCAACCAACGTTTTAGGTTATGTTCGCTCGATCAACTCGTAAATTGAATTTGTCCCGATATAGGCTTTACTTCTGTCCAGGTACTAGCTTAGATTGGATTTAATATGTCCAACTATAGGTTTGAATTATTCTTTTTAATGCAATCAAGATAGTAACCTAAACAATGATTTTTTTATTTTAAATTACTTTACAAACCCTGAACTGTATGTTAAAACTCTTAAGAAATTGTTTTTGTTTATTTAAAGTGATAAAATTTAAAATAGAAAAACATGCTGTCCAGGCATAGGGCACTTCACCTTATACCGCCGGTCAGATAAGTTGAACGTTAGAGTAAATGCAGAAAATTCAGCTCGTCCGGTAGACGAGCGTCATTCTCACGCGTCAGACCTTAAACTTTTACGCGCGTCGGTCGCCGATGACAGCTGGAGGAAAAGGGATTTTTTTCGAACTGCGAGCCACATAGGACGTTTACGATGTCGGGGATCAATTCGAGAGGGTAACGGGGCTGACGTTAAACACGGATCCATTTGGACGCGACGCGTCGTCGTCGTCGTCACCGAGGATGAAACGCTGCGTGTATCGGCGCGAGCATCCATTCCGACCCATCGGCCTCGAATGCCGAGCGAAGGTACAACGGTTTTCGCTTCGGCGGGAAGAACGGGTCGCGACCCGACTAGCCGCGAGTGGGACCCGCGTCTTGACGCCTCGCGGAACGTCGAATCGAATTTCGCAGGGCGAAAGGGCTTCCGTTGCCTTTCGCGAATAAAGGCGAGACCCGTTACGCTTTCTCGACTCGTTCGCTCGTACTCCGTATTGAAATTGAGTGCCCGACCCTGCTGAATGCTCAGAATGGAGGATACATAGTGGTGGTATTGAGTATAGTTGCTGCGAGAGAGCTGGATGAGATTTTATGGTCGTCAAAGTGAGATTGTTAATGTAGGAGCTAGTTGGTGAAGTGAATGGATTCAAATTTTTTATTTTATAATTGTTGTATTATTATTTTGGTATTTTTATCAAATTATTTTTATTTGCCAGCCTTTACTCAGACAAGTAGTATAGGTAGGTCCATCGTCGGACGAGTAAAGCAAAACAGCATCTGGTGGTTGACGAACACAGAGAAATTCACAATCTATTGTTTAAACCTTATTCTTGTATACGAACAATTTTCTGGACCATTTGTTTGCCAGTATTTGCACTGGCAGTGGTATAGTTCAATCTCTGGTCACGAATGTAGAAAAGTCTATAGTGTATTGATGCAACTTATTCATTCTTATGAAGATCACCAGTTTTATGGGACACTGATGTCTACTATTTTTATTCAGTAAATTTTTATTTGGACAGTATGCAGGGTGTCTCAGCTGAAAGAGGCCAGCTAAATATGTCCCTTATTTTTAATGGCACAAAAAAAATATTTATGGCATAATTTAAATGTTATCATAGAAGAACAATTTTTTTGTCTGGTAATTTTTTCAAGGTCATCGTTATTTTTTATCGGAAAACTTCTCTTTTTTATTCCATCCTGTTAATGGCTTAAGCATATTCAAATGTATTTTGTTCAGCCGCTATAAGAGGGAATAAAAAAAATAAGTTTTCCCAAGAAAAAAATAACGATGACCTTGAAAAAACTATGAAAAAATAACCGGACGAAGGAAATTGTTCTTCTATGACATTTCTTCTTCGATACCATTTAAATTATGCCATAAATATTTTTTGTGCCATTAGAAATGAAGGAGATACTAAGGTGGCCTCCTTCACTGAGACACCCTGTATAGGCAAATATAACAATCACTGTATGAGACTGAATATTTTATGGCATTTATGACGGGAATGATCGAATCCAATGCATGACAGTAGAAATACTAAAAGAATTGAACCTTCCTAAACCTTACATTCAAAAACCAGACTTCGCCGAGAGAGGTTCCCACTAATTAAAGAACGGATTATCTAATGAAACACGAAATCCCCTTTCTCTTTGATCGAGCCCGTCAATGTGACTAACTTTTAGTCAAAAAGCCCATTAAGCTTAGTAGATTGCGCACTTTATCGAACCCTAGCGCTTCGCGAACAAAAGCAAATAATTAACGAGGAGGACAGATCCCAGGGACTAATAAATCTCTCCTTTGATTGCAGATCGCGTTTCGCAGTCCATCCAGGCCCAGTAGGTAAGCAAAACTCGCATCCGGGCAAACTGTTGCCGTGAAATATCGCCGCGATATTAACCGGCGAGCTTGATACCGCAACAATTCAGAGCCCTCCGGCAACATTGTTGCCGAAAAAACGGCAGCCGATGGGGGGCGCATGCGTAGCACGAACGGAGAGGCCGTTCGTTTTATTATCGTGCATTTTTGCGAGTGCAGAACGCCCATGAATACCAATTCGGCGGGTCCGGATGCGCAGCTGCAAATTCACCGGCTCGCAAATCAGAGCTTGCTGCATTTCGAGTAAGATGTATTGAGGATAGTCATTGGGTTACTCTAATTTAACCCTTTCAACGCGACTGGGCGGGTTTAGAGATGGAATTATTGGATCCGAGTTGATTAATGTATTTTGAATGCTAGAATTGTGGGATTACACCATTAAAATGACAGGTGAAACATTTTTTTGTATACTATAGTAAGAGGCAATAGGAATCTGGATAAATATGTTTTTATTTTTATGGACCACAATTTTCTAATAAAATAATTTATTTTTAATGTTAGAACCACGGAAATACTATTACAATTATAGTATCCACATTTTTTGATTATTGAAATTGTAATAACGTGTTCATGGGGATTTTATTTAATATCCAAATCTGACTAAGTAAATTTTTGTTATTTTAAAACAGTTTCTGCAGTTACAGTCCTCATCACCATCAATTTTATAATTCCCATAAAGATACGTTGTCTAAGGGTAATGTGTCAGAACATTCCAAAATGAAATGTTTTTGAGTACAATGATAGGTTCCACATTTTTTATAATTGAAATTGTAATAACGTGTTCATGGGGATTTTATTTAATATCCAAATCTGACTAAGTAAATTTTTGTTATTTTAAAACAGTTTCTGCAGTTACAGTCCTCATCACCACCAATTTTATAATTCCCATAAAGATACGTTGTCTAAGGGTAATGTGTCAGAACATTCCAAAATTAAATGTTTTTGAGTACAATGATAGGTTCCACATTTTTTATTATTAGAATTGTAATGACGTGTTCATGGGGATTTTATTTAATAGCCAAATCTGACTAAGTAAATTTTTGTTATTTTAAAATAGTTTCTGCAGTTACAGCCCTCATCACCATCAATTTTATAATTCCCATAAAGATACGTTGTCTAAGGGTAATGTGTCAGAACATTCCAAAATTAAATGTTTTTGAGTACAATGATAGGTTCCACATTTTTTATAATTGAAATTGTAATGACGTGTTCATGGGGATTTTATTTAATAGCCAAATCTGGATAAGTAAATTTTTGTTATTTTTATGCACCACAATCTTTTGTTAAAACAGTTTCTTCAGTCACAGTCCTCATCACCATCAATTTTATAATTCCCATAGAGATTCGTCGTCTTTTCAATTAATGTGCCAGAACATTCAAAAATTAAATTTTTCGAGTACGATAAAATTAAATAAAAATTGCAAATATTTGCAAATTATTCTTGCAAATATTTCTATTTTTTCTTTGAAAATTCTATTTTACCCAGCACTGCCGTAAATGCGTACCCGTCACGGACCCATTTTGTATCCGTCTAGTCTACCCGTTTCGCAGAATCATGTTATCCGTCCATCCGATTTCGATTCGAGGAAATCGCGAGGGAACACAATCACGAATTCTACGTTTTGGCGACCCGATCGGGTACACGGTGGCGAATATCTGTGACCCGTCCGGACGCGGATTCAGTCGTTTAAGCTCCCGTGTCCCGAATAACGCTGCTCTTGTATTTTAGTATTATCTTTGTTGCGGATATTCGATTGGGGCATATGAAATTGTCGTGTCCCTCAGAGAAGATCGAATCGAGATATTTTTATTTTGGTTGTAAAGTGTTCGAATTGTCTGTATTTTATTGTTTACCTTTGAAGCTGGAAATTTCAGATTTTTTGAGATCTCAGTGATGTTTGTTTCGTTGGTGGTTTATTGGCTTAATTTCTTTTATCTTGATAAATTAATCGCGTTAGGAATAAATTTCTATCCCTTTTCAACTCTCACACGTTCCACAAATTGAAAATTTACTGTTTCCAAGTACAATGAAATATTTGATTTCTTTCTGTTTGTAAAATGGACCTCCGGAAATTGTAAAATTATGACCACAATTTATTGTTTTTAATTGTCAAACAAAGATAGATGCAGCATTGTCATTTGTCAACTATTTCTGAAGAGAGTACGAGAGTTTAATATTTTTATTGAGTGGCACGGAATTATGAATAATTTTTATATTTGTCTTGTAGCATTGGTTATTAATGACTATCCTCAACTTTGATATACGCTATCAGGAATTATTAATATTTTATGTTATAATTTTGTAGCAAAATGTGCATTGAATCTTCGTCGTATAAAAATATGAGTTTTGCAATAAAATTCAGTAAACTTTATTTTTACAACAATGTTACTGCGTAATAAATTCTTCGTGATAATGTTCATCCACTTTATCGCTTCTCTACAATTCTTTCTCCAATATACAATCCTTCTTTCCTATTAATATTCACTTGCAAGTAGAATTGCTCCTGATTATTCAGACTGACGGGATAAAGAACGCAAATCCTTAAAGAGAATGGATTAAAAAGACAAGAACTTTATCCTTTGACACAAATCCGCCTTTATTAAACTTGCCTCTACTTTGCATTTTCTTTTAAATTCCATTTTCTTATTTCAATTTACGCTGACAAGAAGCACTCTGATTAGAAAATATAAAACATTCTGGAAGCATCGCGTGCTTTACAAGATAATTTCATAAACACCAATTATTTTATAATTCCCTCATTGCCTATATCTTCTAATTTAGGCCAATTTGATTAACAATTTCCTGTCTTAAATGTTATTATATTGTAAATTTCAACATTAAATGTTCATTTTTAGACATTATTTTATAAGTCCAGAGGAAAGGAAAATTTCCTTGATTAAAAAATTCTGTACAATAATAAAGAAGCTAAAAATAACTTTTGTTAATACAGCTTTAAACATTTACAGACATTACAAAACGTTACAGAACAACATTTCAAGCTATAAATAACTTTTTCCCTTTCATTCGTGTCAAACTTGATTCAGTTTTCTTGGGTAACAATTAAAGAAACAATTTTCCCAAACTCTGCCAAAGGGATGAAGTGTCAACAAGCAAATCTTCGAGTGGCAATCAGATAGGAACGTTCGATACGAAACTCGAGGACTAACACAGTTCGTCGCCGGTCCCTCATAACGATTTAAAAGCATCAGATTAGCCAAAGTACAGCTCGGTAATGGCGGGCTCGAACTCGCGATAACAAATACAGAAACGTGAGCGCGCCTCCTTGCTCTCGTTCGTGATTACAGAATAAATTACCATAAATCTTAATATCTCACCGGTGGCTGACGTTGTCCCATTATATCTCGTATACACGACGAGCCTCGGGCGCGACTATTAACTTAACTAGTGCGTCGAGAGCGAGGAGATACAACGAAAACAAGGAAAAACGTGGCAAACACGAACGCGATTTACGAGATATAATTTCACTCCTGACTACGCGAACGAGATTGGCACGAAAGAAACATTGCTGATCCTCGCGATTCTGCTCTGCCACTTCACTGGCTGCTTCATACGATCGCCGAGTGCTTATGGGGGCATTCGGGTTTTCCAGGTCATCTGTGCACACATTTTTTGCAGAACAACTATTGAACCTTTTGCCTTGGGAATTTGCACACATATTTATAGGCATTTCAAGCGTGTGTACGATTTTTTTCAAGTAAAACTAACCAAAATTATATGAGTTATATATTTTTTTATCGCGTTGAGAAAAACATTTTAACAAGCTTGTAGAACAATTGAATATTGATCTTCAGTAGCTTTCATGATACTTATCAACGTTAATATAATTGTCCTTCATGTCCACCAATTAAAAACTTCAATATGTATAAAAAAACACGCTTATATTAAAATTCACTAAAAAGGAGAAAATAATTTTTTTAGACATTGGTGAGTATAAATAAAAGCGTGGAGCGCCCACGAAGATTACGTCAATATGGTTTAGCGCTCCACGCTTTTATTTATAGTCACCAATGTCTAAAAAAATTATTTTCTCCTTTTTAGTGCTTTTTAATATAAGCGTGATTTTTTTATACATATTGAAGTTTTTAATTGATGGAGAAGAAGGACAATTATATTAACGTTGATAAGTTTCATGAAAGCTACTGAAGATATTATTGTCCTTCTTGTCCACCAATTAAAAACTTCCATATGTATAAAAAAACACGCTTATATTAAAATACACTAAAAAGGAGAAAATAATTTTTTTAGACATTGGTGAGTATAAATGAAAGCGTGGAGCGCTAAACCATATTGACGTAATCTTCGTGGGCGCTCCACGCTTTTATCTATAGTCACCAATGTCTAAAAACATTATTTTCTCCTTTTTAGTGCATTTTAATATAAATGTGGGTTTTAAACAGTTTTTTATATATTTTTATTTTCTACTTTCTAGTCTCTTTAAATGGAACGCAAGATATAGTAATACTGGTATGAAATAATAAGATATAGAAACGCAAGATATGGAAATACGCGAGATAGAATGAGGGGATGACTCCGAGAGACGACGTCGCTTGATGGAGTCCGAAATTGTGCGAAACGGAACAGAATGAACGGAGCACCACAACCTCTGAGTTCTTTCGGTGCGAAGTGGCCCAGTGGAGTGGGGATGAGTCGGAGTGGGAACACGTAGTGGAGTAGGGAGCGCTGGAGCGCAGAGTGGGGATCGCTGAACGCGATGACGTACTACCGTTAATGTAAAAAAATTTTTTTCTCCTAGACGCACAGTTCTTTTTGAAATTTATTTTTTAATATTTCATTGTCATCCAGTTCTGAGCTACGTTTAAAGTTTCAAGTCTCTAGCTCATCGGGAAGTGGTTTAAAATTCGATTACAAGATCCGACGCATACAACAACAATTTGGCAAGCTAATATAAGCGTGGTAAAAAGAAGTACATTCTAAAACTAAAAAACTAATAAATTTACTGTTTGTAAATTATTGATAGACAGAATGAACAATAAATTCATTCGATTTCAGTCATTCTCGTACTTAATTGTCCCTTTATAAACAACGAAGAGGGACGTTAAAAAGTTTCTTCCACGACTAAATCATAAACCTCGTGAGGTCAAAACAGAAATGGAGTTCCTCTGAAATCGAACAAAATATTCGCAGCAACCCTTTAAAGACAGCTATCAGGATTAAACAAAGGGGCGAAATTGCAACAGGGGTGCGTCTATCGATCATGAAATTTTTGCAGCAGTCGTCGCACGGAATATTTGTCCGTTTAATCGCGCAAGAAACGGGGGGCAGAAATTCTGAACTATGTTCCAATATTTGCCGCGTCCAGAGCCGAAGCGCGTTGAAAGGATCGCTGAAAGCGACGGGCTAGAAAAAAAAAGGATCTTGGACCAATTCCGATCCACCTGGGCGGTTCAATCGGACACTCGATTTTCCGCGACTCGACCGAGCCGCATAGACACGAGAATTTTCATCGTGCTCTCTTTTACTTTTTCTCGCTGCGAGCGGAAAAATATCGCGACTCAAAGCGTTCCCGGCGAGCTTCAAAGTGGAGGAAAAAATCTGAAAGGAGAACACGAAGAGAGAAAGCCGGGAATACTGACAAACTGGAAACGGAATCGAACTCGTCTCCACAAGTAGTCGAACACTTGGCCAAGTCAGACAAATTATTATAGAAAATGTAAAGTAATTAACGTACAGTGTGTTTCAAAATTATATGTCTCGATCACTGTAGCGCCATTGGGCACCTTTGGATAGCTTGACCTTGACCCTTTTCTCAAGGTCAAACATTTTTTTTTATTGAATCCCGTAGTACTCATCTCGAAGAACAAATGTCTCAAAGAAACTATACAGTGGGTGTACAAAGTATTCGTACAGCTTTAAAAAACTAACAACTTTTTTATGATTGTACCAAACGGCCTGATTTTTTATAATCAATTACAAGCATTGCTTTGCGAAATGATATGCAAGAAAGATTTTCCAAAATTATAATTTACAAGGTTACATGCAAAAATAAAAAAAGCATTTTTTTATAACTTTCTTATTTGTGTCCTTAATGAAAATTTAAAATATATGTTTTGTAGATCTATGTTATTTATACACATGTTGAAAATTTTATCGTAATCGATTGATGCAGGAATAAAAAACACGTGTATAACTGATGTGTATAACTGACATAGATGTACAAAACATATATTTTAAATTATCATGAGGACCTAAATCAAAAAGTTTAAAAAATATTTTATTTTGGCATGTAACCTTGTAAATTATCATTTTCGGAAAATCTTTTTTGCTTATCATTTCGTAAATCAATGCTTCTAATTGATTATAAAAAATCAGGTCTTTGGTACAATTATAAAAAAGTTATTAGTTTTTCAAAGGTGTACGAACACTTAGAACATCCACCGTAATTCTCAGGTCAACCATTCTCTTAAACAACAACTTTAAAGTTTCATAAACTATTCCATATGTCTGCAGGATGACCCACAATTACCATGTTATTGAATACATATATTCTCTTATATTCTCATATTCTCATATTCTCTTATTGAATACACCTATGAATCTTAGCTTCATCTTTGAATTTTAATTTAAATACATTTTTTTAAAATGCCACGTTTTTAAAACGGACTAAAAAGTATAAAATAAAATTTTTAAAAACGCCACGTTTAAAAAACGGACTAAAAAGTATAAAATAATTTTGTCTAGCCCCATACAGATTCCTAACCCCGTACAGACAGTCCCGAAAATTTGTGATTGTGAATTTTTAATAGCTATAAAAATACTTGAAAGATTTAAAACGAAAAACGTGGCGCGGGGAAGTGTAACGGTTAAATTTAATAGTTTATATCTCCTCGACGATAGGCTTTCTTAAAAAAATTTTTTTAAATATTGCATTGTCATCCAGTTCTGACCTATGTTTAAAATTTCAAGTCTCTAGCTCATCGGGAAGTTAGTTTAAAATCAATTGCAAAAAAATTTGTACCGAACAAACAGACAGACAGACAAGAAAGCGAGCTAATAAAAACGTGGTAAAATGCTACGAATTCTCTTTCTAACTCAATAGCAATATGTAATTGTTTGACTATGAGGGACTCGCTCATAGGTGTTGTTATTGTTTCGCCAAGGTATAGCGTTGTACCTGTTAAATCCTATCGTCCATTGACGCGGAACAAAATCGGAAAGTCGAACAAGCCGATACTCCGGCGGAGTGCACTTGTAATTAGATTCGAGAGCAGGGGAAAACCGAGGGAGGCTTTTTTCATCGCCCACGCGATCTCTTTTGTATCGGTAGCTTGATGCTCGAGGAGCTTCCTCTCACTCGATATCTCCTGCTAGTCCGAAATTACGTCGTCGGGAGTGTTTCTGGTTTGTTAGTTTCTTTAGGGTCTACACTGCTTACCCGCTGATCCGCGAATGTGATCTGCTACTTGATTTGATTGTTGATCGTTACTGAACTCTGGTCCAGATGATTTCCGGTGTTTCTTCCTGTTGATACTTGTATCAACTACGTCGTAGAACATTCACGTGTTCTATGAAAAACAATCGAACTGGGGAGAATCAATTTGAAGAATGATTGATTGGATGAAATTTTATCGTCTTTGAAATAGAATAAAAATAAGCGAACTGAATATTCAAGTGCTAATTTAAAAATGAAGAATAAGAAGTAAATAATTGTAAATAAAATGCTTAGGTTAAAATATGAATTAGTCAATTTATTATAGAATTTAAGAGTTCTATGAAAAACAATCAAACTGGGGAGAATCAATTTGAAACACGATTGATTGGATGAAATTTTATCGTCTTTGAAATAGAATAAAAATAAGCGAACTGAATATTCAAGTACTAATTTAAAAATGAAGAATAAGAAGTAAATAATTGTAAATAAAATGCTTAGGTTAAAATATGAATTAGTCAATTTATTATAGAATTTAAGAGTTCTATGAAAAACAATCAAACTGGGGAGAATCAATTTGAAACATGATTGATTGGATGAAATTTTATCGTCTTTGAAATAGAATAAAAATAAGCGAACTGAATATTCAAGTGCTAATTTAAAAATAAAGAATAAGAAGTAAATAATTGTAAATAAAATGCTTAGGTTAAAATATGAATTAGTCAATTTATTATAGAATTTAAGAGTTCTATGAAAAACAATCAAACTGGGGAGAATCAATTTGAAGAATGATTGATTGGATGAAATTTTATCGTCTTTGAAATAAAATAAAAATAGGCGAACTGAATATTCAAGTGCTAATTTAAAAATAAAGAATAACAAGTAAATAATTGTAAATAAAATGCTTAGGTTAAAATATAAATTAGTCAATTTATTATAGAATTTAAGAGAAAGTTTTAAATTAAAATATAAATGATCTGGAGTTCGATTATATTGTTGGTCGTTTCTACATTGCTACAAGATGTACAGTCGACTCAAAATCTGCAGTCTAGTAATTAAGATGTTTATTCACACCATTTGCGAAATTTAAAAAAAAATGGTGTTCCGAAAATGTACATTTTGTAACAAGCTCACTGATCTACAATGGACCAACAGTAATTTGCTCAACTTTTAACGTAACTTTAAATCAACTCCATCTCAATAAAGTATTTAATCTTAATTTCATTTTAATCTCATCCCATGTATTTAGATATGCTTTTGATGTCACAGATTATATTAACGTGTGAACGGAGCGTGGAGAGCTGTCAGACAAAGTAGACGAAACGAGTTTTATTTTGAGATTTATGGTCCTCTGTGTTCTCTGGAATTGCCTGGGGAAACGGGTTGCGTAAAGTAGTTACAGGAACTAGACAGTGCACTGCTGCACGACGAAATGTCTTCCGAAAACAAAGAAAGATAAATATAGTGGAGGAACAACAAATAGGAAATTAAATCAGTTCCTTGGATTATCTAGAATCGAGCAATTAAATTAGCATAAAGGACCGTTGAAGAAAATGAATGTCTGTCCCATAAATACGATGTCTACGTATTGTGTAATACCTGCTATGTAATATACATATTTATGAATAGGGAGAGACAAACAGAAAGAGGTAGAGGCAAGTGTTTATGACTAGGAGGAGACAGTCAGAAACAGTTAGAGACAAGTGTTTATAACTGGGGAGAGACAGTCAGGAAGGGATAGAATGCGGGAGAAATGTTTATGAGTCGAGAGAGGTAGGCAGAAGGGAATAGAGTTGGGCAGAAGGGTTCTTAAGTAGAGTGAGACTGTCCAAAACAGACACTGTTGCAGAAATGTATGTGACTAGAGGGGGAACGATATAGAAGGAGGTGAAATAATACAGCAGTGTTTATAGGCAGATATAGAGATGGAGGAAAGACAATCTTCGAAATGGGTATAGAGTAAAAAAGAAATTTGTATCAGTGGATAGAGACACGCAGAAAGAGATAGAGTAAGACATAAGTGTTTATAGTTGGATAGAGAGAGAGGGGACACTGAAAAATATTAAAATTAGTAGAAAAAACAATCTTACATATTTATTAGCAGAAGAAAACAAATAAGTAAAATAGTGTTTAAGAGTATAAACAAATAGATAGAAAATGTAGATAGAATTAAAAATACTCACAAATAGAGAGAAAATAAACAACGAAATGTTGGCGTCCAAAACTTGCGCATGACTAGAGACCGGGAGCAAAATAGAGAGAGTAAAATTGCTGGCAATATAGAGGGGCAACAATTTACGAGTAGAGAAAAGGGGAGCAAAGAGAGCAGTAAAAATTTCATGAATAGTAACAGCGCGAACATCGCGAAAATTCACGGATAAAGCAGGAGATACGGAACCATCCGCGTCACGTCCCCAAATAATAGCGTTTACAGCCACCGTTAGCACCTCTCGTGCTCCTTTAACCTAATTAAAAAATTCAGAGTCGTCTCACGCTGCGGAGGTTTTCATCAGATCGCGGATATCGTTCCCGACCGCAGTCGGAGACAACGGAAGTCGATGTCGGCCGCGAATTGGCCAAGTTCTGCACGTTTATTTGATCAGGCGACACCGAGTACGCCGCGGTCGAAATTCCGCGATCCCCTCGCCAAAATAAACCTAACCTCCGGACGGGGATTTGTCACCAACCCCTCCGGGATCGGGCTAATCGAGCTGGGAGAGGAGAATTTCAAACTCGGGAGAGAAGCTGCTCGTTAGAGTCGGACGCGACGCGATTTTTCCGGCGACTTTCCCCACTTTTTGCAGCTCGGGTTGCTTTCCTCTACTTAGGGAACATTTTCATACGACAGGAATTTTGTTAGAAGTTAGAACAGTTAGTTTACTACATGACGCGAGAAAGAAATTTTGAAAAGATTGAAATTGGTTGGAATTGCAGGGAAAATACTAAAAGTTGTCTTTATTAAATTTTTCCATGTAGGCCTACATTAAAAATTTTAAAAATCCGTTTTGTAGATCTTTGTCAATTATATACATTCTGACGTTTCATCAATATCAATCGAAGTTTACAATGAGCTACAAACGTTTAAAAATCGTGAAAATTTAAAAAAATGGCGGCACTTCGAATATAAATTCTAAATTTTTAGATTTATCCTTGTCTTTAAGAGGTTGTAAAAATTAAAATATACTGAAAACATATGCAAAATTTAAGTTCGTTTACTATAGTGGGTCATACTAAACGAGCTGTAGTTTCGTTATTTCCTGACACACGATGATGATATCTTCTGAGCATACGTTTGAAGTGTCATATTTTTGATGCGTGCAAGATTGATATTTTTTCAGACCTGTTACGCTAGAATACTCCTTAATTCCCGACTACATACTCGCGAACACTTGAATATGGAGATCACAGTTGGCGGGCATTAGACTGACTTCACCGGCGGGGCCGGAATTAAGTATACTTCCCCGAACGCGCTCCGACGGAATTAGATTCGAGTGGAATGGCACCGTGACCGAAATTCCTGAGATCCTTGTCGGTGGGGATCGCAGCCGGCATTCGAAGCACCTGGCCCCAAGGTTCTACGACACGCCCTGTCGTTGAGAACAGTGTCCCGAAGTAACGTTCTTCACTTTGACTCGCAACACTGTGTCGTTTCACTTCGACCCTGTACTTTGTACTTCTACTTTGAAGATAGTCGTGAGTTCCTCCCATTCCTCCATTTTGCTCCTCTCCGTTCTACCTGGTCCGGCTTGCACTTATTAATTTTATTTAATGTACAATGAAGTAAGGTGAAGTGCCCTATGCCTGGACAGCATGTTTTTCTATTTTAAATTTTATCACTTTAAATAAACAAAAACAATTTCTTAAGAGTTTTAACATACAGTTCAGAGTTTGTAAAGTAATTTAAAATAAAAAAATCATTGTTTAGGTTAATATCTTAATTGTATTAACAAGAATAATGCAAACCTATAGTTGGACATATTAAATCCAATCTAAGCTAGTACCTGGGCAGAAGTAAAGCATATATCGGGACAAATTCAATTTACGAGTTGATCGAGCGAACATAACCTAAAACGTTGGTTGGTGGCGCTGTTGCGCATGACGAATAGAAGATGCTTTGCGTAATATGTAGTATTCTTATCATAGATTATAGTATTGTATTATTTAACCAAATATATATTTATTTGCATTTACTGTTTTAATAAAACTTGTCATAATACAACTTTTAAGGTTAGGTAGTAATACCGATAGATTTAAGATGTAAACATAAAGTATTATTAACGTCACAACCGGAATACATTTTCTACATACGTTATTCAAGCTAATAGAAGACTAATTATACGTACATGTAGTTAAATAATTTGCAAACAATGCGTTGATTTTATTCACAAACACGTGTCCGGCTTCTGGCGTAAGCACATTGCGTATAAGCTTAGAGTGGGACAGCTACTGTCATCGCGTCCCAGTATGGAGTACTTATATTTGAAAACAGTCCTAATCTTGGACATCTAATATTTTGATTAATAATTATTATTTCCGTTATGTTTGATTGCCAATTTATTTTAAAATATCAATATTATTATGCGTGATAATTATTTTTGTCTGAGGGCTTAAATTATATCTTTTTTTCTAACAAAAGTTCGAACTATAAATGCACATGATTCTCATGTAAATAGACTATTTTGTATACTGTTTTCAGATGAACTTCGAATTCATTTTTAAATTTCAATTGATGTCTTAATGAAATAATATTCACACCTACTTGTAGCTAAGGCCTCAGAATATATAATATAATTATTTAATCTCTTAATTACTGATTTTACTATGAAATTCAATTGTCCAGATTTAGGTATCACTTTTGGACTGTCCAGATTTAGGGCACTTTACCTTATCTTGCTCTGAGACCTATAATTCCTTTCAGTGTTTTGTTTTTCGAGATAAGCACAATATGATGCAATAAAAACATGTTTGCCCTTGAAAAGTAGGTCAAGGTCAATTTTGTGGTTCACTTTTTTTAACAGATCTCCACCTCTCCAGAGGTGCAGAATCGCGCTATCTCGACCTTCGCTTCCGAAGTCGCCGAAAATTTCGATTTTCTTATAGCATCACCGGCACAAGTTGTTCGAGTGTCCATTCGTTCCAAAATTGCATTCGTTGTGAAACTAACAGTTTCCTCGGAGAGTGTGTTCAGGGTTTCTCGAGCTTCGCAGTTCCCTAGGCAAAGCATTCAGTCCGAGGCGTCTTCGCTCGTCGTGTTCCTTTTATTCGGTCGAATGTAGGCCCGTCTGGACTGGTGTAACGGCGTCAACAATCGCCGGGGAAGATCTGATTGTTCCTCGGGCTGAATATCCACCGCCGCGCCGAGGCGAGGCGAGGCGAATGAGCTGCCTCGATTTTCATACGTTGTGCTAGCAGCCGGAGAGCCCGCCGCTCGAATTGAATTAACGAGCTCCGACGATCCAGCTACCCGGAACGATCTGCTCGGTCGATGAATGGCCACCGACTCTATCAAATCCCGCTTCTCGCTGCCGGTTACACGCGCGGTTCCCAGTTTCCATCCGATCCATGACCGAACCTTGTTTTAGACATGAAACGAGGCGTAATAGTCGGGACGATAGCGACAATGTGTTTCTTGAGAAGCCAGATACTGTCTTGGACTTTCTGTCTGACCATAGACTAGTTATACTACTTGGCTGGGCAAGGACAGGGAAATGAGAGGCTCGTGGTAGTATTTCTGTACAAGAATGAAGTTTAATCAATAGACTACGAATTTTTCTGCACTTGTGAATTGTCAGATAGTCTCTTGGACCGAGTGTCTGACCAGAAACTGGTCTATACTACTTGACTGAATAAGAACAGGCAAATGATGTAAACGCGAAAGTGTTTACATCAAAGTTGGACAGTAATCCATTAAGATTTTAATCAAGATTGATTGATAAATGTGTACGATTAAAAGAGTAATCATTGAAAAATCGACGATTGATTCAATCGATAGATGAAGTTAATCGTCAATCGTTGATTAAAAGAAGAAATTATCGAAAAATCGGAGACTGATTCAATCGATTGATGAAGTTAATCGTCGGAGATGGAGAATTGACAGAAATATGTATATCTCAACAAAAACTCAGTTAACATTTTTTTCAATATTCATACAGTTTTGATTTCGTATTTCATTTCAAAGTTTCAGCATTTAATCATTAATCAATTATCCTCAATCGGATTACAATTAAAAATAATGTAATCGTTAAACGTAATTAACGACTGAAGTAGAAATTTAATCGTTATTCCCAATTAACGATTAATAAGTATTTAATTAATTACTAACGACTAAACAATGCAATTAACCATTAAACTAGGAGATTAATTGTTAATTGCGATTAACGATTGAAGTAGAAATTCATTCGTCAGTCGTTGATTAAATTTTTGCCCAACTCTGGTTTATATATAGAATGAAGTTTAATCAATAGACTGTAACTTCTCTGCTCTTGCACATCATCAGCTAATATTTTGACCCACTTGCCTGACCAGAAACTACCCTGTACTACTTGACTGAGCGAAGACTGACACATAGGTTGTCCAAACAATTAAATTTCTTTGTTCTTTCTCAACTCTTCGCAATATTATACACTGGAACAAATAAATCCAATAAAATAAATCAAACTGAATAAATTCCGAAATATTTCCAATATTTCTTTCTCGGATTAAAATTTGTGTTTGCCGAGAATTTCCCTTTTACTCACAGATTCTAATAGTGTCGAAGGATTCTCGGAATTCCCTAGGGTTCGTAGCGACGTTATGCAGAAATCTGCAATTGAAGTAACTTCCATTATCGAGTTCCCTCCGCACGACTAAATACTTTCCCTACCCGTCTTTCTCCGTCGACGAATGGCGAAATTCTCGTTCCCGGTTACACGTGCGGTTTTTCGTTTTGCATTCGATACACGTCCCGCGTCCGGGACGTGGCTTCGCGGCCAGGATGATACGGGGAACGTAGAAATCGAATTTCCCCTGGAACTTTGTTCGACGTATTTACGACGGCTTCGCGGGTTCGTTTCTTGAGATATTCTTTGCGAGAATTTCGATACCGTGCAACTTCTGTTTCGCAGGGAAATGGAATCCAGCGGAACATCGTATCTTCTACCCAGCTTCCCCTTCCACCGCTCTAGTGAATAAAATAATCGCGAGACTTTAAATGGGACGCGAAAAATAACAAATCTCCCTAGACGAAAATAGTTAGCTCCCGAAAGTCGAGTAGTAAACACTGAATGTACGAGTAGAACGAAATGTGGCCGGATGGAAACGCATAAGGGAGAATTGCAGATACTGCGCAGCTTGAGAAAATTTGGTATGATGTTACAAAAATGTGTAATATACAGGGTGAGTCCGAAGAAACAGAACACTTAAATATCTCCGTTACTTTTCGTTGTACAAAAGACATCTTAAGACAAAGTTACACTGATTGAAGGACCACACGTAACGGTGTAAGGGAAAAAATTTTCGAGGTCATTTTTTTATGAGATTTCAAGGTCATCGATATTTTTTAAGTGGAATGAGGTATTTTTTAATACATCAATCGATGCAACTGGACATTCGTTATAAAAAAGTACTAACCTATGTATGTCGAAAAGTTAGTAGTTCAGCAGATATTGCAATTTAAATAACTCTAAAACACCATTACTGTCGTACTAAGACGTTACACAAGTAAGTAAACGCTAACATCACTTTCAATTTCAATGTCAATTTTTCAATTTCTACTTCAGTTTTTCAATTTCAATTAGTAATTTCAAATCTTGAACTTCGTTTTCAACTTCAATTTTTCAATTTCAACTTCAATTTTAGCTCTCCCATTTCAACTACAATTTCAACTTCAATTTCTACTCTTCCATTTCAACTTCAATTTTTTAATTTCAATTCGTTAATTTCAACTCTTAAATTCCAATTTCAACTCTTCAATTTCAATTTGTCAATTTCAACGTCAATTTCAATATCAACCCTTCAATTTCAAATGTTCAATTTCAACGTCAATTTTTCAATTTCAACTTCAGTTTTTCAATTTCAATTAGTTAATTTCAAATCTTGAACTTCATTTCCAATTTCAATTTTTCAATTTCAACTTCTATTTCAGCTCTCCCATTTCAACTTCAATTTCAACTCTTCCATTTTAACTTCAATTTCTACTCTTCCATTTCAACTTCAATTTTTTAATTTCAATTCGTTAATTTCAACTCTTAAATTCCAATTTCAACTCTTCAATTTCAATTTGTCAATTTCAACGTCAATTTCAATATCAACCCTTCAATTTCAAATGTTCAATTTCAACGTCAATTTTTCAATTTCAACTTCAGTTTTTCAATTTCAATTAGTTAATTTCAAATCTTGAACTTCATTTCCAATTTCAATTTTTCAATTTCAACTTCTATTTCAGCTCTCCCATTTCAACTTCAATTTCAACTCTTCCATTTTAACTTCAATTTCTACTCTTCCATTTCAACTTCAATTTTTTAATTTCAATTCGTTAATTTCAACTCTTAAATTCCAATTTCAACTCTTCAATTTCAATTTGTCAATTTCAACGTCAATTTCAATATCAACCCTTCAATTTCAAATGTTCAATTTCAACGTCAATTTTTCAATTTCAACTTCAGTTTTTCAATTTCAATTAGTTAATTTCAAATCTTGAACTTCATTTCCAATTTCAATTTTTCAATTTCAACTTCTATTTCAGCTCTCCCATTTCAACTTCAATTTCAACTCTTCCATTTTAACTTCAATTTCTACTCTTCCATTTCAACTTCAATTTTTTAATTTCAATTCGTTAATTTCAACTCTTAAATTCCAATTTCAACTCTTCAATTTCAATTTGTCAATTTCAACGTCAATTTCAATATCAACCCTTCAATTTCAAATGTTCAATTTCAACGTCAATTTTTCAATTTCAACTTCAGTTTTTCAATTTCAATTAGTTAATTTCAAATCTTGAACTTCATTTCCAATTTCAATTTTTCAATTTCAACTTCAATTTCAGCTCTCCCATTTCAACTTCAATTTCAACTCTTCCATTTTAACTTCAATTTCTACTCTTCCATGTCAACTTCAATTTTTTAATTTCAATTCGTTAATTTCAACTCTTCAATTTCAACTCTTCAATTTACACTAGAAAAGTAAATGCTAACATCAGAGTTCTTTCATTCAGAGTTATTTAAATTGAAATATCTCCTGAACCACTAACTTTTCGACATACATGGGTTAGTACTTTTTTATAACGAATGTCCAGCTGCATCGATTGATGTATTAAAAAATACCTCATTCCATTTAAAAAAATATCAATGACCTTGAAATCTTGTAAAAATATGACTTTGAAAATTTTTTCCCTTACACCGTTACATGTGGTCCTTCAAACAGTGTAACTTTATCTTAAGAAGTTTTTTGTACAACGGAAAGTAATGGAGATATTTAGGTGTTCTGTTTCTTCGGACTCACCCTGTATAGGTCTGGATCAGGTGACAACAGGTTTTTTTACATATTCTAGGTATTTTGTTGAATGTACAATTTTGGCTTAATTCCTAATACTTTGTTCAGACTTTTAAATTGCACTAGGACAATTTATAAAGCATAATGATACCAGTTAGAAGACATTTCGACGTCAAATAAAATTTTCAATTCAACACCGGAATAAATATAAAACAAGTCGGAAGAATTATTTTAAAATGCTGAATAAAGACATTTTTGAAAATGACTAAACAACGTTGCTCATTATAAAATTGATAAAAGTCACATATATCATGCCCGAACAGTTTTAATTTAATTTGCAAAGCACAAAACGACCAGTCGCCACGAGAGCAGTATTGTACGATGTTGCGTATAATAAATGGTAACGAATTCATTTACGAGTACAATTTAGGTGACCAGTCCGCATTTAGCATCGTTCCCCTAACTTCCGCTATGTTCGACCTCAGCTTTAATTTCGCGAGTTAGAAACTCCATGCCGGAAAGGAAACAAAACAAGTTATTTAATCAGAACCCGTGTGTTTGGGAATCAGGTTAAAAGCAAGGGGCTAATGTATGCTAATACAACTATCCCAAAAGCATCGGGCACACCGTGTCCTTGTAATTAATCGAGCCGGTTGCTCCTTTAATCCGGATTCCAGTCGCGTCCCATGCTTTGTGACGCGTCCCTTAACGCCGAATCACCATGTTTAACGTAATCACTCGGTATCTCCTGCCGTTGTAACGCGGTTTCGTCGTCGATTTCACGACTTCCCCGGAGCTGATGTCACGCTGTTCCGGTTTATCACCGCTGTCGAGCTTTCGAGTCCTAGATGTCGACCGTAAGTTGAACGTACTCACAAAATTTGCCCAATTTCCCAGTGGACCGAGCACGATTAATGCGTGCAATACGCAGAAACTTTCCCGCAGTTCCTTACTGAAATCAGGTCTGGAAATATTAATCTGGGAGGGGCTCATAATTTTTAACAACCCCATAATGCACTAGAACGTTCGTTCTGGTACTTGGTTCTCGTGTGTGATTTCGTGAAAGCAATTCCTTTTTCTGAATATTATTTTACGTCGAACATTATTATCCATTATACTACTTCTCTGGACATACGTTCTTCTATACTACTTGCCAAGTGTAAATCGTACCATACAACTTGTCCGGTTTAGTGTCTATTCATTCTACTTGGCCTGCACATAACTTCTCACTTGAATCATCTGACTAGACCATTTGTACCACTAGACAAGATCCATTTGTACTACTTGACTGGCCAGATCTGAAAAATTACAAAAATTAGTATAATTTAGAAATATAAAGACAATAGAAGAATTAAGAAATACTGTTTTATTATTTTCAACCTCGATCATCAAATCTATTTCACTCCAGTTTGTTGAAATTGAGGTAGAAAATTTAATTTTGCATAAAGATCCACTGTCTACTAGTAACGAACATGTGTCGAGAATTGACTCTCAGGAAGTGAATATAATATTTTCTTTGGTGACTATCAATGAAAGGAACATTTTCTAAGCATTTTGTATTAGTATAATTGTATCAGAGTTGAGCATTAATCGATTAAAATTTTAATCAAGATTGATTGATTAATGTGTACGTTTAAAAGAGGTAATCGTCAATCGTTGATTAAAAAAAGAAATCATCGAAAAATAGAAGACTGATTCAATCGACTGATGAAGTTAATCGTCAATCGTTAATTAAAAAAAGAAATCATCGAAAAATGGAACTCCGACTCAATCGATTGATGAAAATAGATAAAAAAAGAAATCATCGAAAAAAATCATAAAAGCACGTAAACAGAGTTTGTATTATACACAATACACCTAAACTAAGTGTACATTTTTTCAGTATTCAGTACTTTATTTCGAAATTTCAGGAGTTAATCATTAATCAATAGGGGTGTGCGGGATTCCCGAGAATATCAGGGATTCCCGAGTACGTGCAGGATCCCGAGATAATTTGGGATTCCCGAAAATATACGGGATCCCGAGAATATCCGGAATTCCCGAGCATTTTCGGGATTCCGAAATTCTCGGGATTGCGTCCCGATCCCGAGCAACATTCCCGTCCCGATCGGGATCTCGCACACCCCTATTAATCAATTATCCGATTAACGATTACAATTGAAAGGAATGTAATCGTTAATCGTAATAAACGACTAAAGTAGAAATTTAACCGTTATTCCCAATGAACGATTAATAAGTATTTAATCGATAACCGCAATTAACGATTAATAACGATTTAAGGATGTTCTGGAGGTATATAAAAACGCAACAAAATTTTTGAAAATTTGACAAGATATAATTCTTACTAAATTGATGCAATTACCAAAGTTTGGGTTCGATTCACTGCACCGTTTAAGAATTATAGCAACTTAAAGTTTGCACATTTTAACACGTCTTCTTATGGAGAATTCATAAAATTCCACTTCAAACCCTATTTAAACTGTTTTGTCGCGGAACTGTGGGTTCGCGAATGTTCCGGATCACTGCCCGCCAAGTTAATCTTGGGCAGCTAGTTCAAGGTTTGATGATCGCAAAAGACAATTATCGATTCGCGTGACAATGAAATACGCATGAATACGTTAAAGAAAGCGTTTCGTCCCGGACCTGCTAGTGGACTCGTCAGTAAGGCTGATCTAGCAGGTCCTGCCTTATACGCGCGCAGATATTGATATAATTTTGCGTTTCTAATTGTAACGCACGCAAGGGATCTCGACCGACGCGATCCCGTTTTGTTAGGTGTCCTGACTGTTGGACTACGAACTACCGTGATGCTAGTTTTACGTGTGATTAAACAATTGACAAGACAACGGCTCGTGCGTTGTACTTGTCTACCCGAGGACTAGAGAATGTCGCGACGTTAGAGTGTAAAACTCAACTGACGAACGCGGTCTCAACGCGATGTTCGTCCGGCTTCTCGAGCAGGAAATAAGATGCACTGATTGGTTCCTGCCGAAAGTTGCATTTCCCAATCAGTACACTTTTGACTATTGGAACCTCCTTCCCGTAGCTCTGAATGAGGCCCTGGAAGGAGGAGTGGGGCGATATCTTACTCGGTCGACGACGCGACGGGTCTCGGTAATTCGACACCGTGCGTACCGATCGCGGGCGGTCCTTCGGAGGGACTAGATTTACGATACTTTGTATTTTCGAGGATATATAAAAAACTGAACATTAGCCAGATGCCTTGACTGGTCGCCGAATGACCCTAGTTTGTCTAATCCTTGAAGAGGATATTTACGCACGTTCGCATCATAAATCTTGTCCGAAGGAAAACTACGAATTCTGTTCCTGCACGACGGAACATAAACCTTGAAAAAACGCAACTAGAAACTCCAGTTTTTTATATGTAGTAAAAATTAGGTAATTAATTATGTTCAAAATTTATTAGGATTCACTAAACAGTTACAGAGCAAAAAAATTATAAACTGTTACAAAACGTCAAATTTATCTTGTTGTCTCTCACTAGCATGGAAACGCGACAAGTGTAGACCACTGAATATAGCTACAGAGGGTACAGTATTCGCAAAAGTTTAATGCAAAATATACTCATGAATAGCTTTCATTGCCATGTATTGATGGATTTCGAATTTCTTGTATTTTTGTCTCCCATTGTACCTCCAGTACATCCTTAATCGTTAACCGCAATTAACGACTAAACTAGGAGGTTAATTGTTAATTGCGATTAACGATTGAACTAGAAATTTATTCGTCAATCCTTGATTAAATTTTTGCCCAACTCTGAATTGTATCAATAAGTAAAACATAAATAATATGTAGTGCATGTAAATCTAATGGCAAGGTTACCGCATAAGCGTAACGCAAATCACCATACTCGATGCGCTGTCGTCGGAGCTTAAAGATTAGGCGAACTTCAATTTCGCGAGCTTGACGCGGCTGTCCTCACCTCGTAAGGATTACGGTGTCACAGTGTTTCCAGTCGGACAATTGATGCACGGCCCGCCATGAGATCCAAGTTTCGAGGATATCCGAGACTTTCGACAGGTCCGGGGCTTATTAATATTCCCCGTGAACCGAAATCCGGAGGCACCGGGCGAATTTTGGGCCCGTAACTCGAGGAGCCACTCGACAAACTTTCCCTAATTCCTCCGCTCGATTTTCCACCGAAGAGCCCCGGCTGATCCCTTCGTCCTATTAATCCGCTCATAAAAACCTGATTGGAGACGCGCGAACCGTACCGGCGCGCATAGGTTCATTAAACACGCGTTATGAAGCCGATATAGAATTTCGACTTTTCGACTAACCGCATCCCGGATGATCCGCCTCGGAACTTCATTAATTTAACAGCGGCCTGATCCACAATAAACCGTCTCCGAATCCCCATCCGTTGGAAGATTAAAGTCCCGACAATTTGTTGCTCGGTGGTTGAGTTAGGAGGAATTGTTATATTTCCGCGGGCCGAAAGTGAGTTTAGTATTTCATTCATTTAATATTTGAAGAGTTCGAAATGGATCCTTATAAACGGAATTCAAAATAGCACCTTGAAAAGAGGTCATCGAGGATGGGACTTGAAATAATTCTTCGAGGAGGTACATTAAAAATAAAACCCGAAGTAGTACCTTAAAATTGTACATTAAAAATGATATTGAAAATAGCTCCTTGAAGAGAAGATACATTAAAAAAGAAATTCAATATAGTGTACTTTAAAACAGCACCTCCAAAATGAAATTCAAAATGGAATCCTAAACTGGTGCATTAAAAATTAAATTTGAAGTAGATCCTTGGAGAAGCACATTAGTACGACAATATGTGGAACGGCGAGGTGAGCATAGCGAAGAGGAGAGCGGTACGGTGATTTTTCTATGATGTGCACTGCTGTTCTTTCATCACCGCTCCACTATATACCGTCGCATTTAATTATCATTGGTTTGACTTCGCCGCGATCTTCATCGCTCCACTATATCAGTACCCTTAGAAATGAAATTCAAAATATTTGAACATCAATTTCGTGTCTGTGCAGAGAACGACATATAAATGTGCAACATTTAATTACATTTATACTTCACTCAATAAATTCAGCACTATTTTTCATGCCTACTGAAGCACAGCATAAATTACTGTAACCAGACAGAAGAAAATTAACACCGGTAAGACTTTAGAAACACCCCTCCCCCCCTCTTCCTTTCGACATGTGACATACGTCATTCTATTCGTTTTGACATGCTGAACACAAAATGTATTTGTCATTTTTGGCTGAAATGAATATTTTGCGAGATATTCGCAAAAAACTATCGCTAATACTGTATTGAATTTTTCGTATTCCTGCACGCTCTGCGACAAGCCTGTCCTGGCGTGACGTTTGTTACATTTTGCTTCTGAACACGCTGCGGAGGTGAGAGAGCAAACAGGGTCTTCCAATTTTGAAAGACTACTTCTGGATTTTCGTATGCTCCGCCCCCCACCACCTAACCCTAACTAATTCTGATCGCATGATTTTTCATTACTAGTTCCGCCATAGTTTTTTGCGAATATCTCGAAAACTATTCATTTCAGCCAAAAATGACACATACATTTTGTGTTCAGCATGTCAAAACGAATAGAATGACGTATGTCACATGTCGAAAGGAAGGGCGGGGGGGGTTCTAAAGTTCAGCCTTAACCCCTTGCCCTGCGATTTATTTTTCGGTTTCAGTGATTAGAATTTTGTTTGTAGTTCGTAATTTCCTAACAAAGAAGAAAATTTGTATTTATTGTATGCCGACATGTTCTCCAATAACTATACATTAACAAAACCAAAACTGAATTTCATTTCGTACTAAGACGTTAGTGTTTACTTACTTGTATAACATCTTAGCACGACAGTAATGGCATTTTAGAGTTATTTAAATTGAAATATCTCCTGAACTACTAACTTATCGACATACATAGGTTAGTATTTTTTTATAACGAATGTCCAGCTGCATCGATTGATGTATTAAAAAATACCTCATTCCATTAAAAAAAAATGAAGTTGACCTTCACATGTACTTTACGCGTCCACTTGTAAAAAAAATAAATGCACTACATAATGTACCCCTTCAGACCATGCAACTTTTGTATACAAAATTTTTTCGTGCAACGCATATTTTGGAAGTTATTATAGGTGTGCAAGTTGCGTGGACCACCCTGTATGTGCCTCCCCTTAACGTAATATTACCCCCCCCTATACCGTGTACGTTTTGTATACAGGATAGGGCAATAACTATGTCCACCTTGAATATCTCCGTTATTTGTAATAATATGGAAAAATATTATGAACAAAATTTGCACGGTACAGAGGGGGACATGTTGTGATACAAACATTTTCTGCGTGGGTGGAGGCAGAGAGGACATTTCAAGGTCACTTTGATTTTTTAATGTAGAATGTCCTTTTTTTGTACCATAGATCAATAGAGTATCAAACTCTGAGTATAACCGTGTTGACCTTCATATGTCCTAAACCTAACAATATTTAACGAGATATTATCCAAAGAAGAATGAAAATTGTTTCGATAATATCTCGTTAACTGTTAGATTTAGGACATATGGAGGTCAATACATTTGTACTCGGAATTCGATAGTCTATCGATTCATGATACAGAAACTATGTCTTTCCATTAAAAAAAATCAAGGTGACCTTCTCCTCACCTTGAAGTGTCGATCGGGAAAAATCAAAATCCCACCACAAGATGTCCCCTCAGTACTGAAAAACTTTCATCTCAAACATTTATGGTAATGGTAATGGTATTTTAGAGTTATTTAAATTGAAATATCTCCTGAACTACTAACTTTTCGACATACATAGGTTAGTACTTTTTTATAACGAATGCCTAGCTGCATCGATTGATGTATTAAAAAATACCTCATTCCATTAAATAGAATGAAGTTGACCATCACATGTCCTTTACGCGTCCACCTGTAAAAAAAATAAATACACTACATAATGTACCCCTTCAGACCATGCAACTTCTGTATACAAAACTTTTTCGTGCAACGCATATTTTGGAAGTTATTATAGGTGTGCAAGTTGCGTGGACCACCCTGTATATCGACAAAATACTGTATTTATTAGACTGTGTAGAAAATCTTCATCACGAGTGTGACACGATATTGTAGGGCAAGGGTTTAAATTATATTGAGTCCGGAAGGATACGCACGAGAAAAATGTTTGTATTTTATGACAGTGGGATTCAAGAGAACAATGAATCTAAGGGATCCCATCTCGGAAAATTCATATTATGATTTCCTGAATCCATATTCCAGGTTTATATACCCACGAGGCAGATAACGAATCTTTCAGAATAACGAACACCGTAAGACTGGCATTGACCCATTCAGGGTAGATAAAGGTTGAAGAGTAGATTGGTACAGTGTTCTTGCTCAGACAGGTAGAATAGAGCCTTCAGTCGTCGGACAAATAGAATGAGGGTCGTATCTGTTCGAACGACAAGAAACGGATAGTACGTAGTCATGCGAGTAGAATAGGGGTGGTATCCGCACAAGTAGTATAGGGACTCGGACAATCTAGCCGCTGTCGACAATAAATTCGTGGAGCAAACTAATCCGTGCAACTCCCGACGAACCATTCCAACTATCCGGCTGCTATTCGGTGTGCGATTGTGAATTTTAAATTCAGATATTGCTTTAATCTGGAAAGAACATCCTGTGAAGGTACGATGTAATCATAAAATGAGGAGGAATTACTCGTTGATGGAGGGTGTGAAAAAATGCTGGCAAACACGAAAGACGAATTAACTCGTCATTCACGGTTTAGAGGTTGAGTCAGGAAATTCTTACCTCCATCGAATCTTCAGATCTATACCAGCGGACAAAAGTTTAAGACAGCTCTAAAGAAGACAATAACTTTTTTAATATAGTACTATACGATTTGAACTTTTTTTGGTGAGCTAGAGCAATTAGTTTACTAAAGGAAGTGAAAAGAAATTTTTTCAAAAATTGCAATTGATCGGAATTGTTAAAAAAATACTAAAAGTTGAATTTTTAACTTTTTTATGTGAGCCTATATTGAAAATTTAAAAAATACGTTTTGTAGATCTGTGTCAATTAAACATATTCTGAAAATTTCGTCAAAATCGGTCGACGTTGCAAGGAGCTACAAACGTTTAAAAATGGTAAAAATTGCAGATTTTCACGTTTTTCGGCAATAAATCGTGAAAATCTGCAATTTTTACCATCTTTAAACGTTTGTAGCTCCTTGCAACGTCGACCGATTTTGACGAAATTTTCAGAATATGTTTAATTGACACAGATCTACAAAACGTATTTTTTAAATTTTCAATATAGGCCCACATAAAAAAGTTAGAAATTCAACTTTTAGTACTTGTTCAACAATTCCGATCAATTGCAATTTTTGAAAAAATTTCTTTTCACATCCTTTAGTAAACTAATTGCTATAGCTTCCCAAAAAAGTTTAAATCGTATAGTACAATATTAAAAAAGTTATCGTCTTCTTTAGAGCGGTCTTAAACTTTTGTCCGCTACTGTAGATCCTTCAGATTCCCTGGTTCGTTCTCTTTAAGATTTAATCTGAAAATTTAAAGCAAAAGACATTGGTTAATTTCTTGTATCAAAATATCGATTTTATTTTCTAGGAGAGGTTCGTCGCCTGGAAAATAAAAAGGAACTTGAGATCGAGATTAGAATGAAATTTGATAACTGCGAAAAATATTGTAAAAATTATATAAAGCAGCATCTGCCAAACTATGTCATTCACTTTTTAAGATCGTACCTGATATCAAAAGAAATTTTCTAATTCAGACAACGTAATTTTAGTGATATTATTTACGACAACTTATCCCAAGGAATAACCAAGATGTTCCCTTAAAATTTCAGACGTGTGAAAAAGGTTTTGGGAACGCCGGTACAAAGAAAGAGCCGCAAGTGTGAGGGCCGGAGAAGGGGTACGTAGAAAACGGTCTGAAATTTCATAAAACAGCAACGGAAAGGAACGTTCCGCTCGCGACGAAATCCTTTAATCTCTCCGCCGGACAATGGTGAGAGGGACGAGGGAAGGGGATGAAACACGGGGGCAAATGAAAAATTTCAAGCAAAGAGGGAAATTCAATAAGTAGAGCGAGGCGCGTGTTGACGAGCGGCGACTGAAATTCCGCGCGGATTCCGCGGGCCGAGCGTGCCCGAGATATTAATAGAGATTAATTTACAAGGAAGGCTCTGACGAGGAGATGGCAACGAGAGCGGGGAAAACCGGCAGAGTCCGCTTCGCGGGATCAATGCGTTGCCCGCGTTCTTCAAGGGCTGCCCGGAGCGGTTCCCTCTCGTTTCTCGTTGGCTTTCGCGTGCAGAATTTCGCGGCGCGTGTCCAACCAACCGTCCCGTATCGATCTCGCGCTACCGGCACGCTCGAATCCGCTCGCTTGATACTACTCGCTCTCCCCCGAAATTCACCGAAACGTGTTGGTCTTGTCACGTTGGTATTCCACTTGCCCGCCTCGCGCTGTACTACCACTTGCCTGGCCGTACAACGACTCACACTACTAGCGCATACCTCACAGGACACTTCGCTAACTGTCGCGTGCTTCTCACAAGTAGATGCGTGTTGCATCCCGCGATGGCACTTTAAACATGGCTGATTTTCATTTCATGTTAATTAATTGTACAGGGTGTCCCAGTTGAAGTGTGGCGCGCAATTATTTCCCAAATTGTAGCTGATCTAGGTGCACGGTAGTGCACCAGCCAAGTTCTTGCACTACCTCCTTTTACACGAAACAACTTAGGCGTTTTTTAGAGGCTTATAACTCGGCACTGGAGGCAGATGGAGAGATGTAATTTCGTACACTTGTTAAATGCTACGATGTCTCAATATTTACAAAACATTAATCTTCCAACATTAGTAGGTTCTGAGATATAGGGCCTCAAAAATCGTTAAATTTGTCACTGACTGACTGACTGACTGACTGACTGACTGATAGATCATCAAAACCGTTTGGGTACTTCCCATTGACCTACAAGCTTGGAAGGGTATAGCCGGATAAGCATAGGCCAGCGGCCCCCGCTCCGATTTTCCTGATTCCTGTCTTAAAACATCGTTTTATGTCTAAAAAAAACATTGTGTAAAATTTCAAATGTCTACCCTCACCGATAGGGGTGATATCGAGGTAAATTCCCCCGCACTTAAATGTAATTTGCGCTAAAACGAGAATAGATATCGACATGGGATAAACGGCAAATAAAAGATATAGATACACTCTATATTTCAGATTTTTTTCAGAATTTTTTGCTAATTATTTATAGTTGAAAATAATTAATTAATTTTTTGGGAATTTTTTTAACTATCTTCCCCTAGGTTGACACCTACCAAAAAATTCTAAAATATTGCTATGATTCTAACCTATTTTGGAAAAAATCTCAGAAGTGTCCGTTTGGTGGAACAGTGTCAAAAAAAATAAAGTATGCCGGCGAACGCTCGGTTTGATCAGTAACGACGCAGCGACCGAGTCCCCTTGCGGTGGCTAGTGTCGGGAGCGAACGGGAAGTCGGCGCTTGTACGGAAAAGCTGGTACATGTAAAAATGCGACTAAATCTTCTAATACATGATTACAGTTGGAGGTCTAAACAATTATATTCTAGGAAATAGCTTACATTGAAGAAGAAAAATACGTGTAAAGCTAGTTTGTTGCTGTCAAGTAACAGAAAGAAGTAGCTTATCACAAGTATGTTACATGGTCACGGTGTTAGAGGTTCTGCTCGATGATCTGGAGGGTCCAGTTCGAATCCTCCTCAACTCAACTTTTCTTGTTTTTTTCTTTTTTTTATATATATTTATAAGCTAAACGATTTTTATTGTTTGCACTTCAATATTCTATAAAACAAACATAATTATTAATTCAATGAGTTCTCGCGTTTCGCGTTTCACTCATTTCGCGGCATGCCGCCTTTGAACATGCCGCAAAGTCGCCATATTCCTTGATCGCTAGCCGACGTTACAATGTTATCTTGTCACACGCTCATTCGTTTGGTTAGACACGATCAGAATGAGTGCGGTTCCATTCATCGGCTGGATTACAATAATAAAAGAAAAAATTATTGTTGTTACGCAATCATCCCTTCGCGGTCTTGGTACACGCGCAAGATATTATTGTTGTTGTAGTGTTCAGAATTTGAGCGCAGAAATACAAAGCAGCATATTGCATTATAGCAAGTGTGTTTTATAGAATATTGAAGTGCAAACAATAAAAATCGTTTAGCTTATAAATACATATAAAAAAAAAGAAAAAAAGTGATGAAATCCCAACAAAAACATTCTGTAAACAGGAGCCAAGTTCTTATGGCCGTAAAATGTTGTGAGATCAAACAAAATACGGCCAAGTTCGTTAGCTTAGAAATACCTCTTGCAATACTGAAAAAAGCGTTTGTAAAAATTAGTTTAAAAGAACGCTATTTAATTTTTAATGAATTACATGGAGTGCAATATTATTTATGGCCGCAAAAGGTGTTAGGTAGCGGCCAAGTTTGAATAATTTAGCACTCCATGTAATACATTAAAAATTAAATAGCGTTCTTTTAAACTAATTTTTACAAACGCTTTTTTCAGTATTGCAAGAGGTATTTCCAAGCTAACGAACTTGGCCGTATTTTGTTTGATCTCACAACATTTTACGGTCATAAGAACTTGGCTCCTGTTTACAGAATGTTTTTGTTGGGATAAAAAATACTTCAAACAAAAAGTAGTCTGATTTTGGGGGTGACATGGACGTGGTCACAAAGCTTCTCTTGGTGGACGTGCTTATACGGATCTGTATGTTTTTGTTTAGGTGAGCCTAACACTGTTTTTCTTCCAAGGTCATTCAAGGTCATTTAGAGATGTCCCAATTTTAGCTTAACTGGACCGAAGTACGTCCACCTACAGAACATCCGTGACCACCGTACGATGTCTCTCCCGAAACCGAGTAAGTTTTATTGGAAATATTGTTCACAACCAGCTATAGTTTAGACATTCTTCTACCACTTGTTTTCCATAGGACTGCTTTCTACTCGCTGTCTTTCGCAAGATTGTCTTCTGTTACTTGACTGAGTCAAGACAGTCTACTTCCATTTATGTCTGATTCAATACAGTTCCCAATTATTATTACGAAAACTATTGCCTCCTACTACTTGCCTGGTATGTCTTCTACTACTTGTGCAACACAATATGTCGGAAGAAAATGATCTACTGCTTGTCTGACAGAGATTGTGTGTTACTACTCGCCTCGTAAAATATTGTCTTCCACTACTTGCCTGATAAAATGCTGTCTTATACCACTTGGTTGATGAAACCTGTCTTCTACTACTTGTCTGACTAAGATTATTTTCCATTACTTATTGTTAGCCAAAGAGACAATCTTCTGCTACTTTTCTGACCACTAATCTTATTTCGTTGACTATAAACAATACTTCCACTGTTGCCATTGCACCATACTGCCAATAAATCACAGTCCACTGCTCATCCCTCCACAAAAGCAATATTTCTCCCTCATCAGATCAATAAAGACGACCATATGACAGAATTAGGCAGCCGTAAAGATTGGTATCAAGCCAATGACAAATGTTCCACGTTGCACGATGGCGACCAGAATAAAACCTCCGCAAGGGTTAACTAAAGTGGCATGTCCTGCATCGACGAGTCCCCTATTCCATCGGGTTATCCACCCTCCCCATAAACCGGAACACGTTTTTCCATCGTAAATACTCGTTAGCTCCTGGCCTTTCCGCCAGTCTTCCAGGAGTCAGGAGGATAATCTAAGCGATCGGTCACATAAATTGTTGCCAGCAGGCGTGTCTGAAAATTTCACCATGGCACGTGACCTCCTCTTAATGGCTACGGCTCACTCCCATGGATGATACACGATATTAATCTGTCTGTATTAAACGCAACGTAAGGACGACGTCAAACGTACGAGCGCAGCGGGTTCGTCATCCTTCAAGTGTAATAAATTCGACGAGCTGGTCTCGGAGGTCGGCGACGGTCCGATCTCTCTCCGGGGGTTCATACTCGAGCTTAATGTCGAGTTTCGGAGTCACGGAATAGTAATTTCGTAACGGGGAACATGGGACACATGGCCGGAACCGTTTCAGATTTCACGAAAGTCCGGTCGACGCAACGTTTACGTAACCAGACGTTGATAGCGTGTCGTTGACTATAGACTCTCATCTGCGGAGGCATGCACGCGAGATGAGGGCTAATGGGATGATCCAATCGGTTATGTAAGTGATCGATGGGGTCAGAGGGGCCTCGGAAAATAACTGGCCCCACGGTCAAAGCTCTGGGAATGCTTGACCGTTGAAAGACATAAGGAATACATTACTTATTTAAGCATACAGGGTGAGTCGCCTAACGTGGCCACCTCAAATATCTTTGTTGTTTTTAAAGATACGTCGAATGTCTGAAGGACAAAGTTGAATGGCAAAATGGGGCTCATACGATACCAATATGAAGGTCACCTTCATTTTTTTAAATTGAATGAGGTACTTTTTAATACATCAATCGATGCAGCTGGACATTCGTTATAAAAAAAGTACTAACCTACAGTAAGTAGCATAACTGATTCCACACACTTTAAATCAGAACTTTTTTATGAATGGACCAAACGACTTCAATTTCTCTGTAGGGCTAGAAGAATTAGTTTAGTAAATGGCGTATAATAAATAAGTTGAAAAAATGCATTTGATCGGAATTGTGGAAAACAATAGTCAAATTTGATTTTTACGACTTTTTTAGCTGGGCCAATAACGAAAATTCAGAATTTTATTGAAATTAGTTAATTGGTTTGTCTTTTCAATTTTTCAAGATTTTCGGCCTTTTTACCACTTTAGATCGTTTAAAATTCGCAAACCAATTAACTAATTTCAATAAAATTTTCAGAGTGTATACAATTTATACCAGATGACCAGACACATCTTTTGAATTTTCATTATTGGCCCAGCTAAAAAAGTAGTAAAAATCAAATTTGACTATTGTTTTTCACAATTCCGACCCAATGCAGTTTTTCAACTTATTTATTATACGTCATTTACTAACCTAATTCTTCTAGCCTTATAGAGAAATTGAAGTCGTTTGGTCCATTCATAAAAAAGTTCTGATTTAAAGTGTGTGGAATCAGTTATGCTCCTTACTGTATGTATGTCGAAAAGTTAGTAGTTCAGGAGATATTTCAATTTAAATCATTTTAAAACACGATTAACGTTTATTTACTAGTGTAACGTCTTAGTACGACAGTAATGGCGTTTTAGAATTATCTAAATTGAAATATCTCCTGAACTATTAACTTTTCGACATACATAGGTTAGTACTTTTTTTATAACGAATGTCCATCGTTTTTTTATAACGAATACATCGATTGATGTATTAAAAAATACCTCATTCCATTTAAAAAAATGAAGGTGACCTTGATACCTGTAAAAAAAATCACATAAAAACAAAAATATTTTTGGTATCATGTGAATCCCACTGAACCATTCAACTTTGTCCTTCAGACATTTGACGTATCTTTATAAACAACAAAGATATTTGAGGTGGCAACGTTCAGTGACTCACCCTTTATACAGGGTGAGTCCGAAGAAACAGAACAGCTAAATATCTCCGTTACTGTTCGTTGTACAAAAAAACTTCTTAGGACAAAGTTACACTGTTTAAAGGGCCACATGTAACGGTGTAAGGGAAAAAATTTCGAGGTCATTTTTTTAATGAGATTTGAATTATATTTTTTAATACATCAATCGATGTAGCTGGACATTCGTTATAAAAAAGTACTAACCCATGTATGTCGAGAAGTTAGTAGTTCAGGAGATATTTCAATTTAAATAACTCTAAAACACCATTACTGTCGTACTAAGACGTTACACAAGTAAGTGAACGTTAACATCAATTTCAATTTCAATGTCAATTTTTCAATTTCAACTTTAATTCCAACTTCAATTTCAACTTCAATTGTTCAATTTCATTTCGTTAATTTCAACTCTTCAATATCAACGTCAATTTTTCAATTTCAATTCCGTTAATATCAACTCCTCAATTTCAATTTCAACATCAAATTTTCCATTTCAACTTCAATTTCAATATCAACTCTTCAACTTCAATTTTAACTCTCCCATTTCAACTTCAATTTCAACTCTTCCATTTCAACTTCAATTAAATCTTCAATTTCATTTTCAACGTCAATTTTTCAATTTCTACTTCAATTTTTCAATTTCGATTCGTTAATTTCAACTCTTTAATTTTAACGTCAATCTTTCAATTTCAACTTCAATTTTTCAATTTCAATTCGTTTATTTCAAATCTGCAATTTCAGTTTCAATTCTTCAATTTTTCAATTTAAATTTCAATTTTTCAATTTCAACATCAATGTTTCAATTTCAATTTCAATTTTTCAACGTCGATTCTTCAATTTCAATTTCAACTCTTCAATTTACACTACCAAGCAAACGCTAACATCTTAGTACGACAGTAATGGTGTTTTAGAGTTATTTAAATTGAAATATCTCCTGAACTACTAACTTCTCGACATACATGGGTTAGTACTTTTTTATAACGAATGTCCAGCTACATCGATTGATGTATTAAAAAATATAATTCAAAATATAATTCTCATTAAAAAAATGACCTGGAAAATTTTTTCCCTTACACCGTTACATGTGGCCCTTCAAACAGTGTAACTTTATCGTAAGAAGTTTTTTTGTACAACGAAAAGAAACGGAGATATTTGGGTGTTCTGTTCCTTCGGACTCACCCTGTATTGTTTCCTTCGTAAACATAGTTATTGAAAATTATTCCGACTTAATTATGTACCGTATTTTAGTGTCTCGCAATTATTCACATGACTCATTATTAAAATAAATATTGAGCACATCCAAATGCAAAACTCTAAAAATATTTAGAGCATTTAAAAGCACTGTTGTACTTTTTCCAACTCAGCCACATGATTAAGAAATGGCCTAATTTTAAGTGAATGGTTTAACGAAAATATTTTTATGTATACATTTTATATATTTTCATATCATAATGGAAAAATTATATCTTCAACTACGGAGCAAGAATTAATATTTTAAAACTGAACAGAGAGCTCCACGGAGCTTGCACTTTCAGAACCACGCAAGCATCGACCACACGTGGCGGTCAACTGCATCCCGCTGCGTACAACCGAGGTTAAATTATGCTCGAAGTCGGGCGACTAATTTCCCGGCCAATTACTTAGATAACCGATTAGAAAAGGGCCGGCCGTCATGCGAATCCTTCTCGGTGATTAGCCTTATCGCGCGGCGAGATGAAATACGGCCGTAATGGGTTTCGTGCGGTCGTGAACCTACTTTCGGCTTTCGCCGAGGAACTCGTGACTCCGTCGAGGTTCCCCTGTAGCGCTTCGTCTTCGACGAAACTCCGAATCGAAGGTCCAGAGTAATCTACTAGTTCCGATCTACGTCTCTCTGATCGGTGCGATTAATTAAACAAGTAGCTTGAATGGGGCTGACTTTGAAATCCGTTGTGGTCTACAAACCTGAGCAGATGTTGGAAACGTTAAAACAGGATTGGTTATTTGTGTGCTGGTAATTTTAATTTCTAATAAAACAAGGCTAGAAACTATTGTCAGTCAAATTGTGACAAAAGTAGAATGAGGCTGTACATGGTCGGACGTTCAGTAGAGAACAATGTCTAGAAACATTGATTGGGTTAAAAGAAATCAGTAGAATAAGACAGCGTTCTGTTAGACAAATAGTGTGAGAGTTAAAATATTCAAACAATTAATCTACTATCTAAACTAGTCTATCAGAAAATTCACGTTCATAGAAAATATCACGTGTCTTCAATGAAGCATTGTCAGTCAAATTGTGACAAAAGTAGAATAAGGCTGTACATGGTCGGACGTTCAGTAGAGAATAATGTCTAGAAACATTGATTGGGTTAAAAGAAATCAGTAGAATAACACGACGTTCTGTTAGACAAACAGTGTAAGACTTAAAATATTCAAACAATTAATCTACTATCTAAACTACCCTATTAGAAAATTCACGTCCATAGAAAATACCATGTGCGTTTCTTCAATGAAGCAGGCAGAATAGCTCTTCTCTACCGTTCAAGTTCTTTTTGCTCCTATTTTGACTGATAACATCGAGGACGTAATCTTCCCCTTTCAACAGTCTTCCTGAACGTTGTCGTTTCCATTAACGTGACACGAGAGAAATACCGTTTCCATCCGATTTAATTCCCCTATAGAAATCAATCTCCAAAGGTAGGATCTATCGACGAACCCGTGAATCAGTTTCCCTCTGCTATTGCTGCACTCGAATATTAAATGAAATTATTCATCCCGTGAATTACGGCCGGCCGTGGCCGTACCCTCGAAACGCAGTCGGCTGAGAATTTAAGGGGGCAAATTTATGGACACGTTTAACGCGCGTTACATTCACCTTAACGCGCAATTAGCAACAATAACGGACACCTGAATCGCTCTTACACAGCCTGGCGCCGCTGCTACTTCTTCTCCTGAGTCATACTTAATTAAAAAGATCCGTCTCGCTAATTTCGTTTTCTCCCCATTCGACGATTTTTATTTACGTCGCTTAAGTTGGTGTTCGTCTGTAGAATAAAAATTGGAAATTGTTCTGATCCGGTGAACTGAAGATGATGCTGGAGGAACGAGACAAATGTTATTCCTTAATTAGGGTAATGTGTCCAAATGCATTACCTTATATCTTGTAAAGGAGAAGTCACACTCTAGTGAGCAAATCCCCAAACTATGGTTTACCATGATTACTCAACAGTGTGCAATGCAATCGCACCATTCTATAGATTTTAGTATCGATCCTCCGCCAGATGTGTCACGTGTTGAATATTTTTGTGGTTAGACTTTCATTTGTATCTTTTTCGAGGAAGGTAAGTGATTTTGAAATGGTTGAACATATCTGTAGTTTCAGTTTATTTATATTAATGTTTGCCAACTGTTGGTTTGGGCAGAAATTCATTTTCTCTTTGTCAGTAGATAGTCAGTAGAATTACACTGTCCAACAGCCAAAAAGTATTTCCATTCTCACTATACGATTATTATAGAGTTTTTCGCGCTGATTCCAAATCTGTCCTTAATTTTTCTCCTAGACGTACAGTTTTTTACAGTCGTTTCATGGGATACGGCGCACATTGGAACCTTTCGTCCAAATCGGAGACAAAATCAAAGATCTTTCGATAGAAATGAGGTAGAGCGATGAAATTTTTTAAAAATTATAGCTGAAACTTGGCAGAATATGGGGAAAATAGGGAGGTTATGGTACGAACGTTTTATAAACTTGAGAAAATTCGTTAAACTCTCACAATTTCAAGAAAATTGCGGTTTTTTCAATAACACGGGCGGAAAAAATTTTTTTTTAACATGCTGCACATCATTTCCTGTAGATTTTTTCACGCTGATTTTAAATCTGGTCTCAAAATTTGTCTACGACCTCAGGATTTTACAAGAAATCGATTTTTGTGAACGAATTGTTTAACGAATTTTCTCAAGTTTATAAAACGTTCGTACCATAATCTCCCTATTTTTCCCACATTCTGCCAAGTTTCAGCTATAATTTAAAAAAATTTCATCGCTCTACCTCATTTCTATCGAAAGTTCTTTGATTTTGTCTCCGATTTGAACGAAAGATTCTACTGTGCGGCGCGGCGAACACCCGTTCTAGTGGAGAGCGCCACTGGCGGCAACTCATGTCGGGCGAAGATATTTTGCTTTCTGGTTCGAAAAAAACGTCGACCACGCAAACTTGACAGGGTGGTTCCTCACGATAAAAGTCTGCTCTATCGCGTAGTATAGTTCGATTTTCCACTGGACCCTTATTTTTTGAGATAAATTGAAAAATATCCTCAAAAATTGGTGCAAAAGTGGTGTCTCTCCGTCTTTAATCATTGTTTACATATGTTTATACAATCATATTGTATTAATATTGGATATCACTGTATTCGGGAAAGTCTACAGAATCTTTTGCTGTAAAGAACAACTCAATATCTTTTATAATAACATCACAATATTTGTTCAAAGTTGAAAAATATCTCTTCTTCTAGGAGAAAAATTAAGGACAGATTTGGAATCAGTGCGAAAAACTCTATAAGAATCGCATAGTGGGAATCGAAATACAAAAAAAATTGGAATTTGTTGGACAGTGTTATCAGTCCACGTGGAGTTCCCAATATGGCACTACCAAGGGTTCCCTAATATGGGTATAGCTATTGACATTCTTGGTGAGGGTGCCGAATATGGTACTAGGGTCATATTAGGGACTCAAGGTGTACCATATTAAGAACCCCTTTCCCTGGAACCTGCAAATGACACACCATAGAAGAAGAATATTTTTCCCAAGCTGTATTAATTTTTTAACAAACTTGACCCCAGAATCTTATAGGCAGAAAATGCATCTACAACTGGCAATTTTTTGTTCGAAAAAGAGCACTCTAAAATAATCAAAACATTACGTCAACATGAAGTGGTTCATATTTGGACACTTTACCCTACTAGAAAATTTCAAGGAAAATTTAAAGCTTGAAGAATATTAAAAAAATATCGGAATATTTTAATATAATTCTTAATATAATATAATATAATATAAATATTTAATATAATTTTAATATAATATAAATATTTTAATATAATTCTTTAGAATTATATTATACGAGCGTCTGTGTCACTGATGGACTATTTAGATATCTTGTTAGCACAGCTTTGGACAGATTACATCACGGAGAGCACGCAGTTCGCAGAAAGATGCGAGCGATAAATATTGACCGCGTCTGACCTCCCGCGGACTCGTACTACTGGCGCAGCCCCGCGCGATATTTTTGCGAATCATCGGCGTAACTATAGCCAAATAACAACGTGGTATCAAGGAAGGGGCATATTTCGCGGATATTTAATCTCGCCGAGTTGGAACCTCAGCCTTCCCCCGTTATGAACAATTACTCCGAATTCCTCGAGCAGCCGCGCGCGCCCGGGAATTTCAGTTTTATTATCACCCCGTTGTTTTTCCGGCCCGATGAAATTCTCGCTCCGCGAAATCCCATTAATATTCTTCATCGGGAAAACTAAACAAGGGCTTCATTCCGCATTCATTGCTACCCGCCATAACGCGTGCGAGCTGCTACTCGTGGCCCGTTGCCCCAAAGAATTTCAGATACTTCCCACGCGGCTGTTTCGTCGCCGGAAAATACAGAGAGCCGACCAGCACGGGGAAAACAATAGTATTCCAATCGGAGATTTTAATAATTCGATGAAGTGAAATTTTCTGCGGTATCGTTCCTCGGTGACTCTCAGATTGTTTCGCAAATTGGGACTGCAACGTTTTCCGAACGTTTGTGAAATCTCGGAATTTTTATTCCCGAGTGGAAGTGGGGATTGTCACATTTACAGCGTTTATGGCCCATAAAGATCCAGAGGAGCATAAAAGTCCTCGGACTAATCATAACGTTCAATGAAGCAGCGAAAGATGAATAGTCGAAGATTATTCAGGGCAGACGAAGTGCTTCGATCTGATCACTGATAAATTACCCTTAAAATTGCTCGATAAAATTAGGCTGAATGAAGTTGAAAATTGCCAGTCATTTCATAGCACTTCGTAGAAAAATGTATACTCTAAGAAAAAATTTCGTTATCATGCTTTACGTAATAGCATCTTTTTGATTAGTGAAGAAATTATTTCAAAAACCTGTTTTATTTAACTGGCTGCCACATGCACAATTTTATGAATTTTATGAATTTTCCAATGAAATTTATGGAATTCCTAGACGAATGTACATAGTTCAAAACGTATATCATGATTTTTAAATGAAAAATAATTTTCTAACGAAAAACATATTAAACTTCTAGTGTTGAATATTCTAGCGGGTCCAAGATAATGAAACGTCCGCAATTTAAATTGCACATAATTATGAACAGCGTGCTGTTTATAAACAAGGCTGTCAAAGAAAGGAACAATCGAGTTAACAGGCGAGCAACCATGGAATGATATTCGCAAACAATGGAAGCGAGCGTTACGCAGCCTTCGATGACCGAATTATGTACTGTTCACGTCGACGTCAGTCCGGCGGACAGGCCGTTACACAAACGCTCCTTCGCTATTGACGTTACAGTATCTCGATAATAAATCATGCTCCACGATCGACGCCAGTATCCTCGCGGGACGTCACCATAGTCGTCGTCCGGCTATATTCGAAACACGGGCGACAGCTGATTCATATTTCTCATCTGGCGACTCATTTCCGACGAATTCATTAACCGAGCGAATGTCTATCATCCAGTGACTCATTCCATTCCGGAATTTAGCGGACAGATCAGTCTCCTATGCCAGGCAACCTGCTATAATCTAATTTATAGCCTGCCTCTATAGTATACAAGAGAAAACATTATACAGGGTGAACATTATAAAGCGTTACAGACGAATATCTCTGGAAATATTGATTATAAGCAAAAATGTTTGAGATGAAAGATGTTCAGTACTAAGGGGGACATCTTGTGGTGGGATTTTTATTTTTCCCGATGGACACTTCAGGATGAGGAGAAGGTCACCTTGAATTTTTTAAATGGAAAGACATACTTTCTGTATTATGAATCGATAGACTATCGAATTCCGAGTACAAATGTATTGACCTCCATATGTCCTAAATCTAATAGTTAACGAGATATTATCGAAACAATTTTCGTTCTTCTTTGGATAATATCTCGATAACTATTAGGTTTAGGACATATGAAGGTCAACACTTTTATACTCAGAATTTGATACTCAATCGATCTATGATATAAAAACGGGACATTCTATTTTAAAAAAATCCAGGTGACCTTGAAATGTCCTCTCCGCCACCACCCACGCAGAAAATGTTTGTATCACAACATGTCCCCTTCTGTACCGTGCAAATTTTGTTCATAACATTTTTCCATATTATTACAAATAACGGAGATATTCAAGGTGGACATAGTCATTGCCCTACCCTGTATACAAAACGTACACGGTATAGGAGGGGGCGGGGGTTAATATTACGTTAAGGGGAGGCACATACAGGGTGGTCCACGCAACTTGCACACCTATAATAACTTCCAAAGTATGCGTTGCACGAAAAAATTTTGTATACAGTTGCATGGTCTGAAGGGGTACATTATGTAGTGTATTTATTTTTTTTACAAGCGAACGCGTAAAGGACATGTGAAGGTCAACTTCATTTTTTTAAATGGAATGAGGTATTTTTTAATACATCAATCGATACAGCTGGGCATTAGTTATAAAAAAGTACTAACCTATGTATGTCGAAAAGTTAGTAGTTCAGGAGATATTTCAATTTAAATAACTCTAAAATACCATTACGGTCGTACTAAGACGTCAGCGTTTACTTGCTAGTGTAAATTGAAGAGTTGAAATTGAAATTAAAACAATGACGTTGCAAATGAAATTGTAGATTTGAAATTGACGTTGAAATTAAAAAATTGAAATTGAAGAGTTGAAATTGAAGTTGAAATGGAAAAATTGAAGTCGAAAATGAAGTTGAAGAGTCGATATTGAAATAGGAGTTGAAATAAAAATTTGATGTTGGAATTGAAGAGTTGAAATTAACGAATTGAAGTTGTAATTGAAAAATTGACCTTGAAATTGGAAAATTGAAATTGAAGAGTTGAAATTGAAATTGAAGTTGAAGGGTTGATATTGAAATTGAAGTTGAAATTGAAGTTGAAGGGTTGATATTGAAATTGAAGTTGATATGAACGAAATGAAATCGAGAAATTGAAATTGAAATGGAAGAGTAGAAATTGGAGTTGAAATGGAAGAATAGAAATTGAAGTTGAAAACGAAGTTCAAGATTTGAAATTACTAATTGAAATTGAAAAACTGAAGTAGAAATTGAAAAATTGACCTTGAAATTGGAAAATTGAAATTGAAATTGAAGTTGAAGGGTTGCTATTGAAATTGAAGTTGAAATTGAAGTTGAAGGGTTGATATTGAAATTGAAGTTGATATGAACGAAATGAAATTGAGAAATTGAAGTTGAAATGGAAGAGTAGAAATTGGAGTTGAAATGGAAGAACAGAAATTGAAGTTGAAATTAAAGTTGAAATTGAAAAATTGAAGTTGAAAATGAAGTTGAAGAGTTGATATTGAAATTGAAGTTGAAATTGAAAAATTGACATTGAAATTGAAATTGATGTTAGCGTTTACTTACTTGTGTAACGTCTCAGTACGACAGTATTGGTATTTTAGAGTTATTTGAATTGAAATATCTCCTGAACTACTTACTTTTCGGCATACATAGGTTAGTACTTTTTCATAACGATTGCCCAGCTGCATCGATTGATGTATTAAAAAATACCTCATTTCATTTAAAAAAATTAAGTTGACCTTCACATGTCCTTTACGCGTCCACTTGTAAAAAAAATAAATATACTACATAATGTACCCCTTCAGACCATGCAACTTCTATATACAAAACTTTTTCGTGCAACGCATACTTTGGAAGTTATTATAGGTGTGCAAGTTGCGTGGACCACCCTGTATGTTGTCAAGGACAACATTCCGAGTAGCCCTCAAGAAGGTTTATCCGGCACTTGTTGTTTATTGAAAAGGGAATGTTGTCCTTGATAACATATGTCAAGGTCAAGGGGAGATGCCTCCCCTTAACATAATATTTACCGAGGAGGGCATATTGTGATACAAACATTTTCTGCGTTGGTGGAGGCATAGAGGAGATTTCAAGGTCACCTTGATTTTTTAAAATGGAAGAAATTTAAAATGGAACTTTCTGTATCATGAATCGATTGATTATCGAATTCTGAGTAAAAATGTATTGACCTCCATATGTCCTAAATCTAATAGTTAACGAGATACTATCAAAACAATTTTCTTTCTTCTTTGGATAATATCTCGTTAACTATTAAGTTTAGGACATATGAAGGTCAACACTTTTATACCCAGCATTTGTTACTCTATCGATCTATGTTATAAAAAATAGGACATTCCATTTGAAAAAAGAAAGTTGACCTTGAACTCACCTTGGAGTGTCCACGAACAATTGGTACTGAACAATTTCCATCTGAAATATTTTTGTGTATAATCAATATTTTTGGAGATATTTGTCTGTAACGCTTTATAATGTTCACCCTGTATATGCAGTATTAACCTACAACTTCGACAAAAATCATGTAGTATCCATTATGGTTAAGGCAAGATATAAACATGTTTGTAAATTCAGTGATTAAAGTTTGCATAAAATGATGTAGAGTCTATCGTGGTAGGTTAAGATAAGGAATAAACACTTTTGTAACTATAGTGGTAAAAGTTTACGAGACAAAGCTGCTCTTTAAAGTTTTATCAGTTTTATGTTGCTTTAAAAACTGTCGAGTAGGAGAACATTATTTGGCTCTCGGAAGATAAGAACAATGGGGACTGTCTTAATTAGGACAAGTAAAAAGATGGGAGTAGAAGAAGTCAGAGGTCGAACTAGTGAAACAAAGCAGACATTACCTGTTTAATAATGTAGAGTTTCCTTTCGAGTGATGAATAATTCACTTTTAACAACAGACTTTTCACAAATTCATTTAAAATGGAGCCTCGTATATACTCAGAGAAGTAGTACAGTCTCTATGTAGTCAGACAGATGGTGCTGCAATGATGTTGGATAATCAGACAAATTATGCAGTCTATTCTGTAGCCAGACAAGTAGAACAGATAAGTAGAACAGCCTCATATATAATCAGACATGTAATTCAGCTTAGTCTATAGTCAAACAAGTAGTACAGCTTCATATTTATTCAAATAAATAGTTCAGCCTTGTGCATAGTTAGCCAAACAATACACCCTGTGTGCGACCAGGCAAATAGCATTGATTCACACATAATCCGACAAGTAGTATAGTCTCGGACATAACCAGCCAACTGATATAGATATTCATATCTAATCTGACAAGTAGTACAAACACAAATCCAATTCCAGTAGAATGCAATTGTATGCATTCTACAATATCCTGCGATTAATCCACAACTCTTTGTGCTTTCACGACATGCCAAGTTTATAAAATTACTAAAAGTTAGTAACATTCTTCGCTCATTCGTCAATTTTGCTATAAACGATTTTCCAATCAACGGAACAAATTCTCCGAACTCAATTTTCACAGAATAACGAACAGAAATGCAAAATTGAACGGAGATCAACAGTCTACTGACTACAAAGGTTACACATCCAATCCACCCAACTAAAAACATGTGCAGCGTGCATTTCAAACTGCAACAAACATCAACAAAGTCCTCGGTGTCCATCGGTGCATTAAAGCCACCGATGAACAACGACCTGTCAATTTCATGCGTCCGTTCCTCGATTTTTCCATTGGTTCACAACTTCCAGTTAGCATCCCAGTGGCCAGCAATCATGTAGACAGATGTCGTTCTCGTTAACGACGTCAGAAGTCGCCGAGCTGACCGGATCTCCGTTGGACGTCACGTGACATTCGTTTTTATCGCGGCCTTAAACGGCGAACAAGTTAAGGTAGCTCGATCCCAAAGCCGAAAGACCGGGTAACCCAGAAGTTCGAGCATTCTCGGTCGAAAGCTGCGGAAAAGTTCTCGGAGGAGGGGGAAGTTGTCCCCGCGATTATTATGGAGGACAGGCGGCGGACATCGAGAACGTTACATCGGGCCTTTATCCCATCAAGCCGCCTAGAAATTGCTCTCGAACCATTCCATTCGTATGCACCCCGGGGACCTCGCATTTATTTTCGTTTCCGGCCAGCCACGTCGTTGCATCGCGAGAGCCCGCGTGCCTCGCTTTTCTCGAGCTCCTGATCCCATTTGCCAACGAAACAAAATTCCCGACCCTTGATGCATTATCTGCAAAATAAATCGTCCTTCCTGTTGATAATTTTGCCGAACCAATTCGTATAAATAAAACGTGCATTATTTTGCCTCCTAGAAGCTAGCCCCCCACTTGTTAAATTAAATAATTTCAACAGTTGTGCTGAGTTGTGCTAAGTTTGTGCTACATTGTTCTCGAATATTACAGCTATAATATCAAAAATAACACTAAAAATTGAAAACAAACCGATTTTTGGAGAAGACCCACACTTCTCATTTTTTTCAATTTTCTCAATTGTGCTAAGTTGTGCTAGGTTGTGCTAAGATTGTTCCAAAGTATTACTTCATAAAAATAATAAATAAAGAAGTTATGGTAAATAATCGTTTTGGACATCTAATTAACGTTTAAGTTAGTAACAATTATCCAAACAGCATATAATCATATATCTGAGTTGTGCTAGCCTAGCACAAGTCAGCACAACTTCCAATTTCTCCAGCAGAACGATTTAAAGGTCACTTTACTCTTGTCACAACTAGAGCACAACTCAGATATGCAATATCATGTTTCTGGGATGAAGGGAAAGCCCAATTATGACAAGAGTAAAGTGCCCTTTAAATCGTTGTGCTGGAGAAATCGGAACTTGTGCTGACTTGTGCTAGGCTAGCACAACTCAGATATATGATTATGTGCTGTTTGGATAATTGTTACTAACTTAAACGTTAATTAGATGTACAAAACGATTATTTACCATAACTTCTTTATTTATTATTTTTATGAAGTAATACTTTGGAACAATCTTAGCACAACCTAGCACAATTGAGAAAATTAAAAAAAATGAAAAGTGGGGGGCTACTCCAAAAATCTTTTTTTACCACAACTTTTTCATTTATTATTTTTATGAAGTAATACTTTGGAACAATCTTAGCACAACCTAGCACAGCTTAGCACAATTGAGAAAATTTAAAAAAATGAAAAGTGGGGGGCTACTCCAAAAATCGTTTTTTACCATAACTTCTTTATTTATTATTTTTATGAAGTAATACTTTGGAACAGTCTTAGCACAACCTAGCACAGCTTAGCACAATTGAGAAAATTTAAAAAAATGAAAAGTGGGGGGCTACTCCAAAAATCTTTTTTTACCACAACTTTTTCATTTATTATTTTTATGAAGTAATACTTTGGAACAATCTTAGCACAACCTAGCACAACTTAGCACAATTGAGAAAATTTAAAAAAATGAAAAGTGGGGGGCTACTCCAAAAATCGTTTTTTACCATAACTTCTTTATTTATTATTTTTATGAAGTAATACTTTGGAACAATCTTAGCACAACCTAGCACAACTTAGCACAATTGAGAAAATTGAAAAAAATGAAAAGTGGGGGTCTTCTCCAAAAATCGGTTTTTTTCAATTTTTAGTGTTATTTTTGATATTATAGCTGTAATATTCGAGAACAATGTAGCACAAACTTAGCACAACTCAGCACGACTGTTGAAATTATTTAATTTAACAAGTGGGGGTAGCTTCTAGGAGGCCATTATTTTTTCCATTTTTAGACATTTTTTGAAAGAGTTTTTTGAGTGGCATGATTCTAAATTTGGTATAGTTATTCAAGAACATCTGCAAAATGTACTTTTTCTAGCAAGAATAGTAAGTTTCTTCGAAGTTAAAGTGGTTGTAATAAAAGCGTTTGAGAAGAAAGTTTACTGCAGGTGTACAGGGTTTTACCTTGTCCTGGCCTGACTACATACTAGCTTGTACTACTAGGATGAAAGCAGACTAGCTCCAGTGAGTTCCTTGACTTGACTTTGTATATAAGACAGTATAAAAGTAATATTTTATTTAATGATTGCTCTTTAATGGGACTTTGACAAATTATTTTTGATCGAAACATCCTTGTATACGTTTTGAAATATGCACCTTCATGTACATACTCTTTAAGTTTTATTAGACAATTAACCACTTAACGCACACGTTCGAGTTAACTCGGGTTTAAGAAAACGGTTTCTTTTCCGCGCGCCCGAGTTAACTCTTGAGACCTGCAGTTTTGGTTATTTTAATTTTGTATAATTTTGTTTAATTTTGTATAATAATTGGTTATTTTATTTGAAAGCTTATTTTGCAATATTTTTTTTATCCTTTTCAAGTTTCTGTTTGTTGCCTGAGTTAACTCGATGAAGCGAAGTAGATGCAATTAACATTGTTTTGTTTCATTTTCAAGATTTGTATCTTAAGAAAATAGAGAATAAAAAAATTAGTGGAAAAACGACCACTTTTGAATTTTTAATGGGTGCGTTAAGTGGTTAACAAAATGGAAGTTATGACAGCCAGTTAAACGAAACATGTTCTACAGACATGCACTCATTTCGACAAAACTAAAATTTTGGTTTTACTTGTTATAAATCTCGAGACTCGAGGATCAGTTCGCATGATTTTCACTGGCGTTCGACGCGGCTCTCGTAAAAGTGATTGATCACGGCAAAAACTATTTCGTCGAAGAGATTAACTTTTCTTTATGAGCAGATGATTTGTCGCGACTCTGTTTGTCAGACTTTAATGGCGAATTTTCGTACAGCAGGATTGACAAGGCTGTCCGTGAGATGAACGATGAAATATTATGGTATAAATTAATGTTGCGAGGCGAGCGTCGCGACGTGTCGCGTCGAATCGAATAGGGAGCCGCGAAATGTACGCCGTGAGAAGTTTTTAGTTCGTTAGCCCGTGGAAGACCTTAATTCCACTCGAAGTCGCTCGAGGACTGCTGTAGAAGTTAATCCCGATCTCTGACAGTGCTAAGCCGCCGATTACGCTCGCAGATGCAATTTCCAGAGGGGACACTCGCCGACCGACTTCGCTGGCTTCGTTCCCGAGTCGAACTCGTGTCCCGGTGTAATTTCGGATTCGACAAGTTCCCATGGCGTTTCTTAACATCGATCGAATCAGTCGTTGGACGCAGACATTTTTTGCAATCCACGGGAATCGTTTGGTGCGGGAAAAGTTTCGACCTGGACTCTGGGTAGGTTTGCGCCGGGTGGAAGAAAGCCTTCAAGTAAATCGCGTTTGGTGATCGGAATTTGTGACTTGAATAAATTCTTTAGCTCTGACAACAATGTTTGACATAAAAACAGTTATTTTACCACGACATTTTTCTGGCTTATTGTATGCGAAGATATACTAACCCAAAAATTAGATAAGCTGGAATGGGGTAAGTGCGCACTAGTTTTTGCAAAGTTGGACTTTAAACTGATGTATTTTCAGTCTGGTATGTAATAACTCAACGCTCTTGGTATCAAACTCTTTCCTCAGTCATTACCGATGAATTAGTATTATGTAGGATTCTAATTTTGCTTGAAAATTATCATTTTGATAGGATATTGTACAAAGTGTTAACTACTACGCACTTGCCTCAAAAATTTGCACAAGTCAGCTATAAAATACTTCTTATTGAATTAAATTATATTATTTAGTTTTATAGTTATCCATTTTTAAACAGACAAGTATACTTCTATGCTGAAATATGAAGGGGGATACAGTGATATTAAAACAAAGTTTAAAAATGCTTTCGAACCTTGTTTCAAGTGCTACGGGGCACGAAAAGAATTATTATTAAGCCTTGTACAAAATATTTTTTATTGTATTAAATATATTGTTTAGTTTTATAGTTACCCATACAGTATGGACTTACCCCACCTTGATAGTACGGACTTGCCCCTTGTAGTAATAATTACGGGGCAAGAGCATCTTAGTGTTTTTCTCAATAAATTTTAAAAAATACAATAAAAGCGGTTTATTTAATGTAAACCTACATCAATATTTGTTGTACTTATCAAAAAGCAACACAGAATATATTAATAACTTGTAAACTATTGCACGTTCAGGTTAACCTCAAAATTGAAAGACAAGAACAGGTGTAGTGGTGGGTGTCGAGGGACGAAGAATTAAAAGCAATGCGAAAAGTGGAGGCCCTTGGTTCTTTATAGGCTCGGACACCAACTGCTTAGTAGAGGTCCATTGAACGACCCGGCGTGGGTGTTCACAGGGGTTTACCTTCGGTTTTAGCCTCCCCCTTAACAAAAAAGAAGGGTAAACTCAAAGTTGTACGTGTACCTCGCACGTGACTGTTTGGCATTGGTTGATTTAAGCGAGGAGAACACCTTTATTCTTGGGCGACGTCCATGTCGAATAGTTCATACTAACTTATACTACATTAATAAATACACGTTAGCGAAATTTCGTTCATATCATAATAAAAATAACCAATTAACGCACTTGCCCTATTTACGCTCTTACCCCACTCCACCTTAATACCTCGTTCAGCAAAAACGTGATTTCTCGCAGCAGTAGCTCCCGCGGACAAAAAGTAACTGACCGCTGTGTTACCTCCGTCGTTAAAACACAGAACCTTCCACCAGTAAAACCGTGTAAGCCATAAACGCGTCAGAACCAGCAGCACGATTTGCGACCACACATTCCCTGAAGCTACCGGAACCAGCAGAAGAAAAGTAAACTCTGCCACGTGTTTACCAGAAGTGCAAATCGAAGCAGTAAAGGTTTTACCGCGAGCCGACCTTTGCCATCCCCGGGACGAAAGGTCAGCCATCTTTCCTGGTTTCCGGAAGTTGTGCGCGGGAAGTCAAGACGTTTCTTGTTTCCTGATCCCCTTTCCACCTTCATCTTCCGCACTGCCCTCGTTCCGAGGCGTTGCAAAATACGTGTGCAGCCGAATTCCCTTCCGTGGAATCGTTTCATCTCGGCGAAATAAATCCGGAAGAGCGGCCGCGCGTTTTCGTCGCCGTTTCAAAAGCTCCGAGGAAAAGAGCTGGGTCCTTCGGCATGGGAGAAGCTTCGCGTTTCGATTTCCGCGATCGCGTTCGTCATTGTTCTGTCTCGAAACAATCGAAGAGATCGACCTACCGAACAGCAACAGGCTATTCCTCTTACGAATGACGGGAGGAAGCCTTCGTTCATCATATCGGTCCTTGACGGCTGACAGACAGGTCGGTCACAGGAAAACGCTTCTGGGAAATTGTTACCTGCTTTTTGACAACAGTCACACATCATCGATAACTCCGTGCTCCGGTCGCAGTTGCAACCAGCTGCAGAAGTTTCTGTAAAAATCGACTAACACGTTCTTAGACATTTTTGCTTGACGTTTCGTTCGGGTTGATATTTATCACGTTTTGGCTGCCTTCACGTTGAACCATCATCCCCAAAAATGCCACAAATTGACATACTGTTACAATTCCAAAAAGTACAGGAACATCAAATTGAGTACATTGAAAAAGTTGATCAAAGTGGTTGCTTCTTCAACCCTTCTATATTCTGCAAGTTTTAATCAGGTACTTTAGTGCAAAATAAAAATGTTCTACCTCAACAGCAGCATGCACACGACAAATACCCGTTCTCAGACATTTTTGCTTGACTTTTTGTTTGGGATGATATCTAACACGTTGACCGCCGAACCATCATCCCTAAAAATTCCACAAATTGACATAAGGTGAAGTGCCCTAGGTCTGGACAGTCCAAAAGTGATACCTAAATCTGGACAATTGAATTTACATAGTAAAATCAGTAATTAAGAGATTAAATAATTATATTATATATTCTGAGGCCTTAGCTACAAGTAGGTGTGAATATTATTTCATTGAGACATCAATTGAAATTTAAAAATGAATTCAAAGTTCATCTGAAAACAGTATACAAAATAGTCTATTTACATGCGAATCATGTGCATTTATAGTTCGAACTTTTGTTAGAAAAAAAGATATAATATAAGCCCTCAGACAAAAAATAATTATCACGCATAATAATATTGATATTTTAAAATAAATTGGCAATCAAACTTAACGTAAATAATAATTATTAATCCAAATATTAGATGTCCAAGATTAGGACTGTTTTCAAATATAAGTACTCCATACTGGGACGCGATGACAGTAGCTGTCCCACTCTAAGCTTATACGCAATGTGCTTACGCCTGAAGCCGGACACGTGTTTGTGAATAAAATCAACGCACTGTTTGCAAATTATTTAACTACATGTAGGTATAATTAGTCTTCTATTAGCTTGAATAACGTATGTAGAAAATGTATTCCGGTTGTGACGTTAATAATACTTTATGTTTACATCTTAAATCTATCAGTATTACTACCTAACCTTAAAAGTTGTATTATGACAAGTTTTATTAAAACAGTAAATGAAAATAAATATATATTTGGTTAAATAATACAATACTATAATCTATGATAAGAATACTACATATTACGCAAAACATCTTCTATTCGTCATGCGCAATAGCGCCACCAACCAACGTTTTAGGTTATGTTCGCTCGATCAACTCGTAAATTGAATTTGTCTCGATATAGGCTTTACTTCTGTACAGGTACTAGCTTAGATTGGATTTAATATGTCCAACTGTAGGTGTGAATTATTCTTGTTAATACGATTAAGATATTAACCTAAACAATGATTTTTTTATTTTAAATTACTTTACAAACTCTGAACTGTATGTTAAAACTCTTAAGAAATTGTTTTTGTTTATTTAAAGTGATAAAATTTAAAATAGAAAAACATGCTGTCCAGGCATAGGGCACTTCACCTTACTGTTACAATTCCAAAAAGTACAGGAACATCAAATTGAGTACATTGAAAAAGTTGATCATACTGGTTGCTTCTTCAACCTTTCTGTATGCTACAAGTGTCAATGAGGTACTTTAGTGCAAAATAAAAATGTTCTACCTCACAGCAGCATGCACACGACAAATACCAGTTCTTAGACATTTTTGCTTGACTTCTTGTTTGGATTAATATCTAACGCGTTGACCGCCGAACCATCATCCTCAAAAATTCCAAAAATTGACATTATGTTACAATTCCAAAAAATACAGGAACATCACATTGAGTACATTGAAAAAGTTGATCATACTGGTTGCTTCTTCAACCTTTCTGTATGCTACAAGTGTCAATGAGGTACTTTAGTGCAAAATAAAAATGTTCTACCTCACAGCAGCATGCACACGACAAATACCCTTATTCTGGCTGTCACAAAATTTAGAAAAGATCCAGCACAAAAATATCCACGATGCCATAAAAATGCATGAAGCCACTCAAGGGTCAACCCCGTATAAAAACCTCAATTCCGGCCTCACTCTCCTGCAAAAATTCAGGAGCACAGCTGGAACATAACTGAACCTGTACAAAGAAAGTCAGACACCGAGAACTTTTACCGCCCGCCATTAAAAAAATCGCGAGGTTGACCTAAAACCTCCGAGTATATCGCTGAAACATCGCAGTTCTGGGATTCGTCCGCAGAAACTCCGATTTGCATAAGCATCCGCAGGGTGCTGGTGATGTTTACGAGTCCCGGTAGCGTATAATAATTGTCTCTACACACGCCGAAGGCGAACGTCGGGGCAAGTGTTTCCCCGCCTAAGCAAACACCGTGACAATCTCCTCGGCGTGATTGTTCGTCGAATCGCAATCACGAACCCGGGAGGATCCACGGCCAAACGCGGGATTCCGAGTTAAAAGGATTTCCAAGGGGATTGCCAATTCTTAACGAAGTGTTCCAGGTCCGCGAGCAACTTTCGCAACGCCTTTGTTCGCCGCTACTATTTCCGGTCTTAGGGGCAGTCGTCTCTCCGCTCGAGCGGAAGCGGCTCCTTGAAACGGAAAGAATCACCGGGCGCCGTTCTTTGTTGCCAACAGGCTACACGCCAGGGAACGTATCCCCCGCGAAACAACAGACCTGTACATTACCGTAGATCACCGGTAAGTGGGCAAATCGAATTTGTTCGCGCTTTGATTGAAAGCTGGTTAAACAAACCTTGTTAACCCGCTCCGGGGCTCGCGTACCCTTCACGCTCCACGTGCGATTTGGAAATGTTTTGGAACGGAACTGACGAACGCATCGGTTGCAAACTTTGTGGATATGTTTGACAGTCTTTGGAGAAAATGCTGTAATTTTTTCATGGGGGTGTGATGATTGCGTTCGAAGCTATGGCGATTCAACCAGAAGGCGTCGCTGATGAGGAACCGGGCGGATTTGGGAATTTTTTGAAACGGAACCAAGGAACATGCAGGTTTAAAAATTTACAGATGGATTTAGCAATCTTTGGAGAATATTCCGTAATTTTTTCATGGAAGTGTGATGATCGTAGTCAAAGTTGTATATATTCAAACGTCATGATACAATCTTCTTGACTTTGTCCACAATCCTTAATGATTCCAGTCTTAAAAATTAAACCAGCTAAATAATTCTTGTTTCGGATATAAACGAGGGGTTATTGAATACATCCAGCAAGTTTGAAAAAGTTTGGGTCATGCAGTTTTCCTTTAATCATAGTTTAACCAGCTCCGAAAACTGTGTATCAAGGAAAAGTTGTTCGAGGCAGGTGATCATAAAAGTGTAATTTGAGGTTGTCAAGCTAGTGAATTTAAATAATAGGATACACAGGCGCGTGTCGCAGAGCTCTACGTGACATCGATTTTTGCAACTGCGACAGAGCAGCAACAAAAGTTTCGGTGTACGTACGTAAAACTTTGTAACATTGCATAAATACGGACGAATTGCAGACCGATATTACCGCGGCTGTTTGTCGCAGTTGGTGGACGAATTAGTATGCAGAGGCTATAGCGCGGCTTGGCTTTCGCCGCGGAAAGTTTTTAAGTGTCTTTATAAATAGGCTGCGGATTGCATAAGGCATCGAGTGGTTTCAAGAGAAGTAAGTGGAGAAGACCCGTCCATGGTCAGACAAGTGGAATAGACGGCAGGTTATTAAATCGCTGGACAGACACGCCCGTGAGAATCGTGGCAACAAAAATAGGTTGTGCGCTGTAAGGCAACGGAAAGTTTTCGATCCTCTCGACAGTTTAGAATTCGATTAAACCGCCGCGCCGGAAAGTTTGGAAACTGTTTAAAAATGTTATTAATATTCTTCCCGGCGAAGTTCCGGGGAGAGTTAACAAGATCTCGAGAGGTCTCTTTCTTTCCCGTTGATCGCGTCGATGATATGTTCTTCGCGACTGTTATTATCATTTATGCAACCATGTTTTCCATCGATCGTGCTACTCGGTTGGTTCGATATGAATTATGGATGGCCGAACGACAGTATTGTTCTTCCCATGAATGTGTCATATCGCCGAATGAAACGCTCCGCCGAGACTGATATTGTGTTAGCGGGGCAGAGTGGTAAGATTGGTTAACAAGTTTCAAGGCAGAATTGTTCCGCTGACGTAGTTTCGAGTTCACACTACAGCTGTTTCCTTCGTGGCGACGCGAACGTGCGTTGCAAATAATTTATTCGCGAGCGACAACGCGCAGACCGCACCGCACACGTAAAGACGCTCCGTTAACTATGCATTGTTAGTGGTAGTTCGCGGTGTACCAGCTAAACGACGATGGTAATGAATAGAGTTGAAAAATAATTCAACTAGGTAGAACATTGTGAAATCATGTTCCATTCCAGAAATTACAATGGAGCATGAATCCCGAATGCTGTTTCTCGAAATAATAGCTTTGTCACATGATAAAAATCGGAGTCTCGTTTGGTAGCAGTGATTGGCTCGATGTGAAGTCGATCACTCGGATTGAACATCGTGTCCTCGAGTGCTCGGCGAAGATGGGTGACAATTATTATTAATTTCTCCACCCTTGATCATGGGTGTTTGGTATTTATTTTGATCCAATTCAAATCCTGCGGTATGTACAGGGTGTAACAAAATTTAGTGTCATGGTTTTGGCAGATGGTTGTACACCTTCGGATCGGTGGAGATTTGTTAAAAGTAATCGCCGCAAAATTGACTTTGACCTTGAAATTCAAGGTAACATTTTTTATGCTTGTATCGCATTTTACTCACCATGCGGTCCAAACTTGTCAAAGGAACCATAGGTCGCAACACAACCGTTCTCTTATAAAAGAATGTTAAATGTTTTAACGTTGTCTTCCGTTCCTTGAGTTGAGAACCATCATGGTTTATGGCTGTTAACAATCGTCCGTGAACAGCGGCTTCGATTTGACCATTATTTGTAAACATAACGGATGTAAACAAGTAGAGGACAATAAACATCACAACTTTCAGATGACCACTGCCAATAATCAGTCTTTTCTGGTCTTTCCTTGTGGTGAGTATTAGACGTCAGTTATACAACGTAGAAGAAGAAATTATAACGTGCGTCAGATGCTTCATGCTATTGATGCAGCATTTGGAAATTGCACCTTAGCTCGCAATACAGGGTGAGTCCGAAGAAACAGAACACCTAAATATCTCCGTTACTTTTCGTTCCACAAAAAAACTTCTTAGGACAAAGTTACACTGTTTGAAGGGCCACATGTAACGGTGTAAGGGAAAAAGTTTTCGAGGTCATTTTTTTACGAGATTTCAAGGTCATCGATATTTTTTTAAATGGAATGAGGTATTTTTTAATACATCAATCGATGCAGCTGGACATTCGTTATAAAAAAAGTACTAACCTATGTATGTCGAAAAGTTAGTAGTTCAGGAGATATTTCAATTTAAATAACTCTAAAAAAGTATTACTGTCGTACTAAGACGTTGGCGTTTACTTGCTAGTGTAAATTGAGGAGTTGAAATTGAAATTGAAACATTGTCGTTGAAAATGAAATTGTAGATTTGAAATTGACGTTGAAATTAAAAAATTGAAATTGAAGAGTTGAATTTGAAAAATTGACGTTGAAATGGAAGAGTAGAAATGTGAAGTTGAAATGGAAGAGTAGAAATTGAAGTTGAAATGGAAGTGTTGAAATTGAAGTTGAAATGAGAGAGTTAAAATTGAAATTGAAATGGAAAAATTTAAGTTGAAAATGAAGTTGAAGAGTTGATATTGAAATAGGAGTTGAAATAAAAATTTGATGTTGAAATTGAAGAGTTGAAATTAACGAATTGAAGTTGAAATTGAAAAATTGACCTTGAAATTGGAAAATTGAAATTGAAGAGTTGAAATTGAAATTGAATTTGAAGGGTTGATATTGAAATTGAAGTTGAAGGGTTGATATTGAAATTGAAGTTGATATTAACGAAATGAAATTGAAAAATTGAAGGTGAAATGGAAGAGTAGAAATTGGAGTTGAAATGGAAGAATAGAAATTGAAGTTGGAATTGAAGTTGAAATTGAAAAATTGAAGTTGAGAATAAAGTTGAAGTGTTGATATTGAAATTGAAGTTGAAATTGAAAAATTGACATTGAAATGGAAATTGATGTTAGTGTTTGCTTACTTGTGTAACGTTTTAGTACTACAGTAATGGTGTTTTAGAGTTTTTTCAATTGAAATATCTCCTGAATTACTAACTTTTCGACATACATAGGTACTTTTTATAACGAATGTCCAGCTGCATCGGTTGATGTATTAAAAAATACCACATTCCATTTAAAAAAATGAAGGTGACCTTCATATCTATAAAAAAATGACATAAAAACAAAATTTTGTTTTGGCATCGTGTCAACCCCATTGTACCATTCAACTTTTTCCTTACCATATTTTATGTATCTTTAGAAGCAACAACGATATTTGAGGTGCAAACTTCAGGTGACTCATCCTGTATATCGTGAATATTTAATTAATACCGGACAAGGAAATCCTAAGAATGTGCCAGACAGAAGGTATTTTCGAAGATTATTTGCATAGGACCAACGTTTTCAAGATTTTGAATTTGCTATTATTCCTGGACATCGGAGGGCAGGCCGACCTCGTATTCATTGGAGGAAAGAGGAGTATATAATTGCACTTGCTCGTGCTCATCCTCTTTTGGGTTTACGCGGCTTTACTGTCCTCTATTTACTTATCTATTTGTTATCTATTTATTTACATCCGTTCCGTTAACAAAATAATGGTGGCCAAGTCGAAGCCGCTGCTCAAGAACGATTGTTAACAGCCTTAAACCATGATGGTTCTCAACTCAAGAAACGGAAGACGACGTTAAAACATTTAACATTTGTAGATGCTCACTGCAGAAGTGTTCGTGTTGAAAGAAGGAAAACACAAGTTCGCGGAAAATTCTTTATTCGTCGTCTCGTTGCTTCTACAAACTGATCAGAGCTTCTCCTCGACACTCTCTTCGTTACGCCTTTATACCTTATTTCCGAAAGGCGTATCCTAAACCCTAAACTGCACTGATTGGGCAGTTGATGACAATTGCTGCCAATCAGGTAGTTTTCTCGCTTAGGACGCTCCCAGGATCCTTGCGCCCGAGGCGCGCTTTTTCGGGGATGCTGGAAGTGACCGTGAGGGTTTTTTTACGATATAGCGGGATTTTCCTCCAGGTCCGCGAGGTGCTTACCGTGGCCTTGTATGGGCCCCTCGGACCTCGGTCGGCGCGACCCTTCGGAAACTCGGGGTTTTACGATGCGAGCATTTGTTATTGAGGCCGGCAACGAAAGATTCTACAGAACTGGACATGCATTGTCTACAACATCTAAATTGTACGCGTTAAAAACGGCTTTCTCAAAAAAAAGCTTTATTGCTGCTTGCCTCACAAACCGTCCCGACCATTTGCACGCCAGATGTTTTATTGTACGTGCCAATGGCCGCTACACATTCTTTTATAAGAGAACGGTTGAGTTGCGACCTATGGTTTCTTTGACAAGTTTGTTCCCCGTGGTGAATAGAATGCGATACAAATATAACAAAATTTGACCTTGAATTTCAAGGTTAAAGTCAATTTTGCGGCAATTTCTTTTAACAAATCTCCACCGATTCGAAGGTGTACAACCATCTGCCAAAACCACGACACTAAATTTGGTTACACCCTGTACAATGACATGAGATTAAATTGACCAATCAGATTGCTCAAGGATCAAGTTTCACAACGTTGAGCCGCATCAATAATTAAGTTCTCTATGCCGTTGAAATCTCATTATCACACAATCCTACGATCTGGTGACCACGTTGGAATGAACTCCTACGATGACCTCTATCAACAGCCAGACCTCGAAAACGAAGTTCTATGAGCTAACCTGCTCAATCAATCACGTTCGAAACCAGTGAAAAATAAGATTCTCTTCAGAGTCGCACAAAGACAAGTTCTACGACCTAAACCACTCATCGATCAAGGTCCACCACCTCGAGAGGACTATAACGATCTCAGAAAGTCGAACTTGCTCAATCATTCACGGCCCTCGTTCATGAACCCCCCGAAGTTCAGTACACACCGAGTCAATGAAGTACGAAATCGTCGAATTACACGACGATGAAGATCTCCCAACAGAAATTGTCCAAAGACGACTAAGTAAGCCGAGTTCCCGGCGGGGGTAACTAAGTACTCGGTAAGTTCCCCCGCAGAACACTTCCCCAGAGAACTATCAGACCGGTCCACGGTAGGGACTACATAATTCACCGGGGGGCAGAAAACGCGAGAAGGTCGAGAATAATAACCGTCCGCGGGAGAACGCGCGTATCATCTGTAATTCTGCCGCAACGATTTAATTTCCCTGTTGTTCGACGCGCACACGTAGTGCCTTAGCCGTGTTTCCCCATGTATAATTCAGCGAGTTTGTACAACCGTCCGCAAAGAACGCGACTGAGGGGCTCTGTGATTCATGTATGTGTGTGTTCGCAAGCATGCGAATTGAAAGGGCGCGCGCGCGAGCATGCCGGCGTCGTGTCAAGGTCGCGCGACCCTTGAAGAACCGACCTTCTGTATGTGTGTGTGTGTGTGTGCTCGCTGCTGCGCGAGCTTTAGCGGGCGCGCATAATGGTCATGAAGCTGTAAAGTATAACGTATGTGTACACGCGCGCGGGCAACGCAAATGGGCGCCCGTACGTATCGCGTTGGAAACGCTGAGAGTTCTCCGTCGCATAATTGCGAGCCACTAAACGGCGCTGCACTTCCCGTACTGGAATCCGAAGATGGGCTAACGACGGATCTGCAGCTGGACGAGGAAATTAGATTCGTTAGATCACGATTTTCCACGTGGATCGACAGCGTGTGACTGATTCTGGCGTCTGGTTCGATTCAGGTCCAGTTGATTCCAATTGATTTCATCTAGTTCTCATTACAGTAAAACCTCTATAGATGCAACAATTTCTATACAATAGATGCGACCAAGAATATCCCCCCCAACTTAGTAATCTGATCTCGGCTCGATATATCAGTGTGAAGCACTACTAACGCGACGCAGAGAGTCACAGTCGCCGGCACAGTTCAAACGCCCGTGCGTCATCACAATGTAACACCAGTATTTAGTCTTCTTTATTTTTCATTATTTTTTTATGGAACTTTCACAAACATATTCGTGGTATTTTTCTAATGCGAAATGATACCAAACACGGTATAGTTTCAACTATATTTAGTGGTTTAATTGACGATGAACGTTTCGGGCGCAAGGAAGGATAGCGTATAGAAAAGAAAGAGACCCGAACAGTTGCCGTCGCCGACACTGTTCAAAGTCCCGCGCGTGGTCTCTACGTTCGGCTCGACCATTGGAGATAAAAAATAGCTAGGGTAAACTGTACAATGATTGGCACCTTAAGCCAAAATCTTAGTAAAAAGCTTTTTATCTTTTTTTGTAATGTTTAAACGAGCTTAACTTGCTATTATTATTTGCTAATAGACATTTTTCTACAAAATCAAACAGTTTTTAGAGTCATAAATATTTTATTATACAATATATTCAGTGAATAACAATCGTAAGACAAATGGTACAGTCATTGAAACCGTAAGAAATAAACGTTAAACAGGCTATCTGTTTTATAATTAAACATATACGCACTTATTACATCTTTTTATTTCTATTTAAATCTTTATTATAAAATATACTCATTAAATAACAATTGTAAGACAAATAGTGCAGTCATTGGCACCGTAAGAAGTAAACGTCAAACAGGCTATTTGTTTTATAATTAAACATATACGAATTTATTACATATTTTTATTTCTATTTATATCTTTATTATAAAATATATTCATTAAATAACAATTGTAAGACAAATAGTACAGTCATTGACACATTTGCTACAGTTATTAGCACGCAACATGTATCAGTTATTGGCACTGAAGAACCGAATAGGAATTATTAACTAAATAAAGATAAATAATGGAAATAGTTTGTACTGCATGTAGGTTTAAATTCTGCATAATGTATAGTTTATGTCTGAACTAATATAATCAACTTAATATGTAGAAATAACTTAAGAGACGAAGATAATGCTCAAAGAACAAACAGAAAAATATTTTAAGGTTCACATGAGTCATCCGATTCAACTCTTCCTTTTGTGGTGAATCTTCCTCTTGTGTAAATTTGAGAGAATTTATTTTTGTTTATTTAAGAGAAGATCTTTATATGATGTACATGGTGGAACAATTATTTCGAATACGATCTTTGGCTTCTTTCTTTCTACTGCAGCCTTTTATAAATACACGAACAGATAAAACAAATTAAAAATGCTAACAGTTTCAAGTACTGACTACGAAATTCTCGTCACACATAAGAATATGAGTGATTTGCACAAGTAGGTAAATAAATAGTACAACGATTGACTCTCTGATGTCCATTGCAATGATTGGCACCTTAGTATCCTATAGTGATTGACCCCTTCAATATACAACGATTGGCAGTGCCAAGAATTGATAATAAGACTTCTTTCAACGAATTAAAGTCATATTTCTAATTTGTTTTAATGATTCAAAGCATTAATCTTTCGAATATTACAAAAATGTGCCAATTAATTAAACTTCCATACAAATAAATGAACCATTGGTACCTGAAAATTTGAGGTTATGTCTGATAAACAGTAAGAAGTAAACGTTAAATAGGTTATTTGATTTATAATTAATCATATACGCACTTATTAAATCTGTAGTACAGTCCGAAATTAAGTTATACAGCGATAAAGTATACTTACTCGTAACGAAAATTTTAACGAAACACTATTTACACTGCACTGTGCTCATCCGTCGGTCTTACTGAGTGTCCTCCAGCGTTGCTAGCAGTCATATGTGAAACTCTGTTATGAAATCTTACAACGTTGCTTTGAAATATAAATAAGAAGCAATATAAAATGATTTTCTATACCAGGAATTCTTAATATTTGCCGTTTAAATCAGAAGTGCCAATAACTAGTGCAGTGCCAGCAATAGTACAGTTTACCCTATCCTATACGATAGATGCGACCAAATCCCGCCTGTCGCGTCTATAGAGGATTTACTGTAATTCCATTGGTTCCAGTTGATTGCATCCAGCTGGTCCAATTCGAGAACAAAGAAGTAAAATGAATAAATTGTTTGGTGGAGTTGATTTAGCGGGCAGCCAGCAATTAATTGACTGCAGAGAAACATAGCGGCCAGAGGCGAATCAGTCGCTATTAAGGACCAGCCGTAAGGTTCCCCGTCGAACTTCCGAAGACGGACCGCGAAGCGCGCACTTTGGAAGTTCGAGGGCCGCAAAGCTATCGGACGCGATAAGGATCGATTAAGGCCGAGCAGAGGGCCAATGCCGGGGCGGGTGCAGCAGCGCCCAACCGTTCATTAGGGGCCGATAGTCGAGGACTATGGAACGAGCACGGGCACAAACGATGTCATTAAACGCCATCCCTTAAAACGGCCCTGGAACTGCCTCCTAAACCACCGAGGACGTTCTACTGAAAAATATTTTACTTCTAGGCGCGAAATATTTACGCAACCTACGATTCTTGAAAATGAACCCTGGAGACTGTGAGGCGAGATGAAATTGCACTTTGTGGCTGTCTAATAATCCAAAGAACCTAAATTATGAATCCTCGGGTAATCTAGTAGAGTCTCTCTAGCACCCATTAATCTTCTTAAACGAATGATGATAGACTTACGTTTACTTTGAATAAAATTTTCCTCATTCAATCTTATCCTGTCTGTCTAATAGTACAAAGAACGTAACTTATTGGCCCTAGGCCAATTATGTGGAGTGTCCCTAGCCTCCCATTAATCTTTTCAAATGCACGACGCCAGACTCACGTTTCCCGTGAATAAAATAGTCTTCATTCAATCTTATCTGATATCGATTTAATAGCAGGAAGACCATTATTGATCTATCTAAGGATTAAAAAACCATTCTTAGCATCCTAGCCAGAAAATAAGAGGAATAAATTTAATAATGATGCAAAACCAGAAAGTAAAGTAGAGATGCATTGTAATACTTCATGTTTGAAAATCAGGTTGGAAAAATTTGTATCTCAATCGTTTAGGGATAAAACAGTTTCCAGACGATATTCTTGTTTACCTTCACAGGAACGTCATCGCTTTTATTTCCATCATTCTTCCTCCGCGAACGTTCGCCATGCGCCACATTGTGATTTAGTATCTAATCATATCGACTTTCGCGTCACGGAGGAAATGAATTACGTCCAGCGCGGAATCGATTATTCCATATTTCACAGCGAGCCAGCGAGCCGAGCCAATTTTATTCGTTGAATCGTTGAATACATTCTTGAGCACGCGGGAAGCTCTCAGCTGTGAGATAACTTCGAGCTGCGTCGCGTCGTCTACGGTAGCCGGATCTTCATGCAAATTTAAATTCTTGTAGATCATCTACGGAGAAATTGATGTCGATTAGAACACTGCTTGTGCACACTTGTGCCTGTATTTTATAAATCTACCACGGATCTCATGTGCGCGAGAAACGTGCTCACCCTCAAATCCGTGGTATTGTTATTTCTTATTTTGTACGTAGAAAGGTGTAATGGTAGCTACAAGGACGTTCGAAAAAGTAATACGTATTTTTTAAAAAATTTTTCTAAAATTAAACAGTTTAAAAAATTCTATTATTATTTGAGTGATCATTTGAGAATCAATCAGTTGGATTGTTTCTAAAAAATATTCTAAGAAGGAATTATTTGTTGAAAATATTAAATGTGAAAAATGAATGAAAATTGACTATCTCAGTAACTTTTTGTTATGTTTATATCACAAAATGATTTTGGTCTATAAAATAATTTTCCGTTTGCGATGTAAGGTGAAGTGCCCTAAGTCTGGACAGTCCAAAAGTGATACCTAAATCTGGACAATTGAATTTTCATAGTAAAATCAGTAATTAAGAGATTAAATAATTTTATTATATATTCTGAGGCCTTAGCTACAAGTAGGTGTGAATATTATTTCATTAAGACATCAATTGAAATTTAAAAATGAATTCAAAGTTCATCTGAAAACAGTATACAAAATAGTCTATTTACATGCGAATCATGTGCATTTATAGTTCGAACTTTTGTTAGAAAAAAAGATATAATTTAAGCCCTCAGACAAAAAATAATTATCACGCATAATAATATTGATATTTTAAAATAAATTGGCAATCAAACTTAACGTAAATAATAATTATTAATCCAAATATTAGATGTCCAAGATTAGGACTGTTTTCAAATATAAGTACTCCATACTGGGACGCGATGACAGTAGCTATCCCACTCTAAACTTATACGCAATGTGCTTACGCCTGAAGCCGGACACGTGTTTGTGAATAAAATCAACGCATTGTTTGCAAATTATTTAACTACATGTACGTATAATTAGTCTTCTATTAGCTTGAATAACGTATGTAGAAAATGTATTCCGGCTGTGACGTTAATAATACTTTATGTTTACATCTAAAATCTATCAGTATTACTACCTAACCTTAAAAGTTGTATTATGACAAGTTTTATTAAAACAGTAAATGAAAATAAATATATATTTGGTTAAATAATACAATACTATAATCTATGATAAGAATACTACATATTACGCAAAGCATCTTCTATTCGTCATTCGCAACAGCGCCACCTACCAACGTTTTAGGTTATGTTCGCTCGATCAACTCGTAAATTGAATTTGTCCCGATATAGGCTTTACTTCTGTCCAGGTACTAGCTTAGATTGGATTTAATATGCCCAACTATAGGTTTGAATTATTCTTGTTAATACAATTAAGATATTAACCTAAACAATGATTTTTTTATTTTATATTACTTTACAAACGCTGAACTGTATGTTAAAACTCTTAAGAAATTGTTTTTGTTTATTTAAAGTGATAAAATTTAAAATAGAAAAACATGCTGTCCATGCATAGGGCACTTCACCTTAGTGTGACTATGACATTGGATCACCTACCGAATGATCCAGGTTGAAGCAAGCAAAGGTTCAAGATTTGTGTTGATCAAACACTCGTACACTCTCAAAAACCCAGTTAAACGCAACAATTTAAGGGCGCACCCCAAAGCAACAACTCTTCGAAAGTTCCCTCATTTTTTCCACGGCCTTATAAACAGAGCCACCGGTGCTCTTTAACGGATCCCCTAAATCTCCGCTGAACAAAGAGACGAGAAGAGAAGAGAAGAGAAGAGAGCACGGTCTCGGGAACCAATTCGCAACTTCCAGCGAAACTTGCCCGGGGAGTTATTGTTGCGCTCGTTTTGGCGTTTCTCGTTATTTACGCGGACAACGGTCTCCCTCGAGCAAAGCTGTGCTCTTTGTGCCGCTTGTAATTAATATCGAAAATATCCTGCTGATACGTGTATCTCTCCGTCGTAACAAGCATAAAAATAAATCAAAGAATATCGAGGACAATATCCGAAAAAATATACTAATATTTTTTAGAAGTCTTTAGGTTCGATAAAAGAAAAATATTCCTGTTATAAAATGTATTGTTATTGTATTGTTTCCAATTTTATCAAAATTGAAAAAATAGATTTTTGCACATATAAATACTGAACAAATTGTTGAGAAGCAATAAGACACCATTTACGACTAATCTAATAATAATAGACCTCTTTAACCTTTGAAATTATCAAAAAATGAAATTCAATTTTATTTAATTCCCGTTTGTCGTAATCGATGCAGAAAACTTAAAAACATATTCTCTAAATTCTCGTTTAGAAGTTGGTTTTACTCCTACAAATGTACAGTCGGTCACAAAAATATTGTGACACACTTAAAAAGACGATAACTTTTTTAATATTGAACCATGCGATTTGACCTTTTTTGGAAAGCAGGAGGAATTAGTTTACTACAGGATGTGAAAAGAAATTTTTTCAAAAATTGCGATAGATCGGAATTGTAGACGAAATACTAAAAGTTGCATTTTCAAATTTTGTATGTGGGCCTATATTGAAAATTTGAAAAGTACATTTTGTAGATGTGTGTCAATTATACACACTGTGAAAGTTGCATCGAAATTGGTTGATGTGAGATAAATGACAAGCATTGAAAGATGTAAGAATTCTTAGATTTATTGCAGTTGCAGGTCGAAAATCGTGAAAAATTGCATTTTTCACCATCTTTAAATATTTGTAGCTCATTGCAACGTCCACCGATTTTGACGAAATTTTCAAAATATGTTTAATTGATACAGATCTACGAAACGTATTTTTTAAATTTTCAATATAGGCCCACAGAAAAAAGTTGTGAAATATAACTTTTAGTAATTTTTCTACAATTCCGATCTATTGCAATTTAGTCGCAATATTTTTGTGACTGACTGTACATGCAGTTTCGCTGCATAAAGAATGCGCTCGCGGCGGTGTTTTGACGTACAGCTGTCTAAATAAAGAATCAGAGTGACGAACGCAAGGCGATCAGACATACACCCCCGCTCAAAAGTATGTGGACACTTATCGTTGAATTTTGTGTGCTATTTGATTATTATTAGACGATATTTATTGTTTCCAGAGCTAGGTAAAATAGAATTTGAATTAGTAAATAGTTAAAGTACGCGTACCACTGAAAATTTTTTGAAACGTATTTAAGGGAGGCTTGTGTAACTTCAGTGAAATAGTGGTTTCTAAGAATTTTTTTTTAGAACAACTATTAGGTATATGGAACTAGTTCATTTCTAGATGTAAACAGATAGTCTTCAAGTACAAGTGTTCTTGTTTTAGTGTTAAAAAAAATGTGTATTTTTCAAAAAAGTGTAAATAAAAAATCAAACACATATTTTAGGTCCAATCCCTAGAGAAATGTGTAAAAAAATGCAATAAATGTATGTAATTATGAAGTAAATAACCATTTTTGTTAAAAACGCATAAAATTCGCAGCCTACTAATAAATCATTGTTCGGATAAATTCTCCAGTACTGTATAAGCCTCATTGAATGAAATTTTATTAAATCCCTTGAAGATTCTTTTTCTTCCACATACTTTTGGTCGAGGGTGTATACATTAAGAATCATCTGCAGCTGATTGGAGGGTTAGAGGGGTCACGATCGATTCGAATGATTGACACCGCTGCAGCTTGTCCGCCATGTAATATGCAAGCCTCGATTGAATTCTCGCGACAGCGGGGTAGCGGCCGCCACTTGACGACGCCTGTTGCTGCTGTTTACAGTGACCTGGTGCAACAGTTGAGGACAGCAAGAACCATCGTTCGACTCTTAATTGCTTTATGAACGCTTGAACGACGGTGCTGGCTCTTTTTATGCGGACCTTGATAGCGGCAACTCCCCTCCCTCCCCCCCCCCGCACTCTATTTTCAATTTGCTGATGGACTTCGTTGCAGTTTCCAACGAGAGTGCGTTCAGAAACTCATCAATAGATTGTTAGCGTGTGCGTTCCCATTTTTGTAGATTAATCTGACAAATTATATAGAACGAGGCAAAAATTTGTTCGTCGAAAGATTTTTTCATGGAGAATAGGAAGTAGAGATTCATTCTTGTATTTTATGAAAGTAGAGACATTCTTGTATTTTATGGTTTTATGTATGCACAGACTTAATGTTGAGAATTTTCTGGGTAGAGTCGCTCAATTAGTATAATATAATTGTTAACCTCACGTGGCCGCGACGCCCTAACCTCAACTTTGTACGCTACTGCCAGAGTTGGGCAAAAATTTAGTCAACGATTGACAAATAAATTTCTACTTCAATCGTTAATCGCAATTAATAATTAATCTTCTAGTTTAGTCGTTAATTGCGGTTAACGATTAAATACTTATTAATCGTTAATTGGGAATCACGGTTAAATTTCTACTTTAGTCGTTAATTGCGAGTAATCGTCAATCGGATAATTGATTAATGATTAAATGCTGAAACTTCGAAATGAAATACGAAATCAAAACTGTATGAATACTGAAAAAAATGTAAACTGAGTTTTTGTTGAGATATATTTCTGTCAATTCTCCATCTCCGCTGTCTGGCTCTATCTCTCTCCTCATTACAATTTCTGTGTAGACTGTATAGTGATTAACTTCATCAATCGATTGAATCAATCGCCGATTTTTCGATCATTTCTTCTTTTAATCAACGATTGACGATTAACTTCATCAATCGATTGAATCAATCGCCGATTTTCCGATGATTTCTTCGTTTAATCAACGATTGACGATTAACTTCATCAATCGATTGAATCAATCGCCGATTTTTCAATGATTACTTTTTTAGTCGTACACATTAATCAATCAATCTTGATTAAAATTTTAATCGATTAATGCCCAACTCTGGCTACTACAACTTGATCTCGTCCTTAGACTATCTAAGGTCTTGACACATAAATGCGTTTATGACCACTACACTAATCAAACATAATTTAATGTTTCCTGAAAAATGGATGACAGAATGAGGAAGAGTTTTATTTCATTCACTAAACGATTTTTGATGGTGAATATAAAACGTTTTTGCTGCGGCTTTTTGTACGAGTGAAAAAAGTCTGCAGTCAAATTATAAGCGATGAAATAGAGACAGGATATAACACTGACGTCACAGAAGAATTTCCTTTTTAGTTGAATATTAACTAAGGTTGAAAATATTTAAATAATTTCTTATTCGGAAGATCAAAATTATGAAACACGATTTGTTAATTTTTTAGATACTGGACAAAATAAATTTTTCTTTAATAAAATGACTTGAATTTTTATATTTATTGATTCCATGAAATTCTTGTCTACATATCAAAATTTGCATGTATAGAATTCATGATTTCGTTTTCGCAACGGACGATCGGAAGTTTCCCAGGGAATACAAGCAAGAGGATAACTTGAATTAATTAAAATTTGATATTCCTTTAAGCCAAGAGCAAGTCAGCCGTGATAAAAGACATCCTTCCATAAGAACGTGGAGGAAAGTCAATTCTTTTTAAACTCCGAAGGGATTCTACGGCCGCGTTAATTGAGTTTCTGCTTATCGCGCAGCCGGTCTTACTCTTTCTCACCTGGTCTGTCGATCGTTGGCAGGCTCTGCTGTTTATTCAGACAGGATATTAAATTGATTTTAATCTTCTTTTAAGCTCTCCTGGAGGGTGGAAACCACCACCTGCACAGCGATGGTGGATCTTCAACTTCTGCGGTGGGGGGGGGGGGGGGTAATACTCTCGATCACACGAGATGCTACTCTCTCTCCCTCTTATCAGTTAATTGATTTTGGCTCCTTCGCAGCGTGGCTGCTACAATCCTGAAGGAGATGACGCTCTCGTGCTGTTACGCCGTTCTAGTCCTCTGTTGCGACCCAGGATCAGGTAATCGAGAAACCCGACGAACCCTCCAGCCCTTAATTCGATCCCTGGTCATCATAAACCGAAATTCGGGGACAGCTGAGCCTCACCTGACACCGGATCCTCTTTATTGTTACGGGGACTCGTTCGAGCATATCGTAAACCCCTCAGTGTACATTCTGAAATGGTTCACTAGAAGTGATAGCGCCTGAAATTAATTTGTTGGCGCTGTTAGACGTTGAACTACTTGCTGGATAAATTCTTGGATACATTCTTGATGATCTGCTTGTTAGATCAGAGTTGTAAATTATCACTGATAACAAAAGTGTGTAGGTTTAATTTAAATCAGTAAAAACATTATAGAAGAATCTGAAAGTAATGTTACATTATTTTCAACCTATTAAACATGTTAAGAAAGAGAAACAATTTTTATTCTTCTAGCTTACAAGTATACCGTACAAAATTTTATTACTCTTTATACTTTTCAGAGCCATCTTACTATAAAAGATGCTAAGAAATGAATCCTTCCGGGAGGACTAAAAGGATCTACAAAATTGTGTATTATGTTAGAGGCGAGTATTAGGTTGGCGCGATTGTGAGATAGTAAACAATCAGTATTAAAAATAAATTGGTACGATAGAAAGCGAAGATGTTCGAGGGGCGCGACCGTCGCGACTATACTTAGCAGCGTCGCTGACCCGAATCGCTCCTGCGTCGCGTTAGTAGGACAGCCTTGATCCTTTTATTCAGTGTCTCCCGGCGGCGTAACTTCGGAATCGATACCTCCGACATCCTCAGGGTCAGCCCCCGACCAACGGCCAATTTAAAAACTTCACGCCGGCTTGAATAAAACATCCTCGTGAATGCGATGGCCGCTCGAAAAATGGCCTTCGCCGCGGATCTTGCCTCAATGGAAATCTGTCTCGTCTCATCTCGTCGTTGAGATCGACGAGTTCCAGCTTAAACCTGACGCAAAGAGACGTTTGTCGTATCCACACATTACTACTGTTACACATAACTTTACTCGTATCTGTGACTCATTTTTTAATTGTTAATGTTTGGTTTTTAATGGTCAAGTTGTTTCATCTAGCAACAAATAGGAAATATTGTACACCAAACCCCACGAATTTCGTGAAAATACACACCCCAAAATTGACTAAAATAAACGAAATTAGCATACAAAACACAGTGAATTATCTAAATCAGATCAAGGAGGTCAAGAACAAATAGAACAACTAAAACGAATACATTAGATCGAGTAAATAGAACAGCTCGAAGAGCCAAAGCAAATGCGGCAACTACACCGAAACGAGTGGAGCCAAGTCAAATAAATCATCATAGTCAAACGATCAAAATAGGTTAAAGAACAGACGTAAATGCAGTACGCTAGAGAGCAGAAATGAACAAGGGTATCAGACATATTTTGTAATGATTGTGTCTTGTAATACTTATTGCTAGGGATGGTATCAAGTTCAATATGTACTCACGAATCCGGGTCAATTTTACTAACCAAGTTTCGTTTCATTGGTTCGATTACTACTTAGAAGCAAGAGTGTTTCAATGATTATATTTGAAAAGTATTCATTTTATACAAACTGATATCGAACCTCGGAATGAGTACTCACAAGTTTCGAAGGATACTTATAAGTACTTTCATGTTGAAAGGAATCGAATCTTTCACAAGTAGTACTCGAATCTTGGAAATCAGAATGCATAGTAGATTTTAAGCATTTTCTTTTTATTAAATTCGTAACTATTGAAGAATAATATTTCCCATAGATTATGGAATTATAATTATACATGTTGAATTAAATTATGCATTAGAGGACAACATAATTGATTTTAAAGGTAAAAAATAATTATTAGAAAAATCAGAGAATTTCCGGTACGATATTCATAAAAGTTTCGAATCTGTTCGACCAAGATTCGAATATACTTGCAAGTATTATTTCCGTTTATCAAAGTACTTGTAAAAGATTCGAAATTGTCTGGCATAGGTTCGAGTATACTTAGGAGTACTATTTCTGTTTTTCGAAGTACTTATAGAGCGTTCGAATTCAATCAATCAAAGTTCGAACCTGTTTGCGAGGTACTTGATCCCATCTCTACTTATTGCATCTATTATTGTATTTGTGAACATTTATTGCAACTCCTCCGTATGTAGATTTTACCCAATTTTTATGGTCTCCTCGTGGGACGAGTAACGCATTAAATGCATAAAATCTGCAGCGTGCTGCAGAAAATATACAAAGACCGCCAAGGATCGACAGCCAGGAGACTGCGTTTGTTCCTCCCTCTTTCACCAAGCCTGTTGCTCCACCCCGCGAAGACGACAAGCGAAGCGTCCTCGATTTCCGTTCGCGAACCCGCGCCCCTCTTTTCAACCCGTTTTCAACCCCCTCGGCGTTTCCGCCCGGGCATTGCCGCGCGGAAGCTTGCACTCTCGTCCGTTCTTCCCTGCTCGTCCCTGCACGCTCCCGACGATCAATACTCACCTGACCGACGTATATACACGCGGCCGCTGGCCGACTGGCAGGTGCACACGCACTGCGCAGGTGTGCGTTCGGAAAACGGCCTACAATCCATCAGGTATCACGATCATACCGATTTCTGAAAACTACCCCCGTCTTCAAGATTTTCCTACGTCGTGTTTCATAAAACATTTTAACAGTGGTAATAGTAGTGGCAAACATATTCAAGAAATTTTTAAAATGGGAGTCCATCGATCCCTTAACAGATCATTATTTTTGGAAATATGAACTACGAATTCCAGAGATTCGTATCAATTTTGTAATTTGGAAGTCCATCAACCCCTAAACAGATAATTATTTTTAAATTTTTAAATTCGCCACTCTGTTGGAACTTAATACCTTACCTGGTGGATGTCCATCAACCCCTTAACAGGTCATTATTTTGGGAAGTATGAGCTATGAATTCCATAGAATCATCTCAATTTTAAAATTCGTTACTTTGTTGGGGATAAACCTGACCTTTTTACCAGCCCTCCAATGTATAATTATTTATAAATATGTGCACCATGCCAGAGCTTCAATTCCAGAATAATTTTTAAATTGGACGTCCATCAAAACTCAAAACAGATCATTATTTTTCAATTTTTAAATTCGCCACTCTGTTGGAACTTAATACCTTACCTAGTGGAAGTCCACCAACCCCTTAACAGTTCATTATTTTGGGAAGTATGAGCTATGAATTCCATAAAATCATCTCAATTTTAAAATTCGTTACTTCGTTGGGGAAAAGCCTGACCTTTTTACCAGCCCTCCAATGTATAATTATTTATAAATATGTGCACCATACCAGAGCTTCAATTCCAGAATAGTTTTTAATTTGGAAGTCCATCAACCCCTAAACAGATCATTATTTTTAAATTTTTAAATTCGCCACTCTGTTGGAACCTAATACCTTACCTAGTGGAAGTCCATCAACCCCTTAACAGGTCATTATTTTGGGAAGTATAAGCTATGAATTCTATAGAATCATCTCAATTTTAAAATTCGTTACTTTGTTGGGGATAAACCTGACCTTATGGAATTCTACCAGCCCTCGAATGTATAATTATTTATAAATATGTGCACCATACCAGAGCTTCAATTCCAGAATAATTTTTAAATTGGAAGTCCATCAACCCCAGATCATTATTTTTGGAAGTATGAACTATGAATTCCATAGAATCATCTCAATTCTAAAATTCGTCACTTTGTTGGGGGTAAGACCTGATCTTATGGAAATCTACCAGCCCTCGAATATATAATTATTTATAAATATGTGCACCATACCAGAGCTTCAATTCCAGAATAATTTTTAAATTAGAAGTCCATCAACCCCTAAACAGATAATTATTTTTAAATTTTTAAATTCGCCACTCTGTTGGAACTTAATATCTTACCTAGTGGATGTCCATCAACCCCTTAACAGGTCATTATTTTGGGAAGTGTGAGCTATGAATTCCATAGAATCATCTCAATTTTAAAATTCGTTACTTTGTTTTGGATAAACCTGACCTTATGGAATTCTACCAGCCCTCGAATGTATAATTATTTATAAATATGTGCACCATACCAGAGCTTCAATTCCAGAATAATTTTTAAATTGGAAGTCCATCAACCCCTTAACAGATCATTATTTTAGGAAGTATGAACTATGAATTCCATAGAATCATCTCAATTTTAAATTTCGTCACTTTGTTGTTTCCTCCACATTTTCTCCAATGTTTAATTATTTATAAAAATGTGCACCATACCAGAGCTGCAATTCCAGAATAACAAATCGTTTTGGAGACATTCGCCGATTGTGACCTACCATAACGATCGAGATAATCACAGGCTGGTTCTGGGCCAACGATCGTTGAAAGTAACTGATAATCGGATTAACCGTTACATTTCAATCCGGGCGCGATTAGCGTGTTATCAGATAAAATTTTGGCAACTGCGAGAGCGAAGGCACGTCCGACGCGAAATGGACGCGATTCACTGTGGAAATCGGTGCCAACTGAATCGAGCGTTGATTTGGGAGAGCGTTTCAACTCCGTTTGACGGATTCGGCCCGTCGTCGTCGCCTCGGTACTAGCTCTCAACGGATGGGGAACACGGTTTGTCTGCGGTTCGCTCGTTTGTAGATTCGCGCGGAAGTTAGCGGATAGAAAGCGTGTCGTTGGATTCGGGGATTCGCGAGCATTCAAGCTGCAACGCGTTTGAACTGATGGGTTAGTTCCATTGGTTTGAGTTTGTTGAAAGGGGTTTCCGAGTTGTTTGACACCGGCCTCGGTGCTTGGCGATATATTAGGCAACCGATGGTTGCTTTCAGATATTAGAAACGGATTGCTAGTGATTCGAAAGCAGACTGGACTTGTGTTGCCAACGTTTGCCCATTTTGGTTTGTTGCTTGTATTGCCTTATAGTAACACAAATTAGGTCGTATTCAATGTTTCTCTGTCTAGGTATAAAAATAATTATATAATTAGACTGCGGATCTTTATGCAAAGCAAAAACTTTCTACCTGAATTGCAACAAGCTGGGACGAAATAAATACAGTGAGTGTACAAAGTATTCGTTCATTTTTTAAAAACTAATAACTTTTTTATAATTGCACCAAACAACATGATTTTTTGTAATCAATTAGAAGTATTGGTTTACGAAATGATATGAAAAAATGATTTTCCAAAAATTATAATTTACAAGGTTACGTGCAAAAATAAAAAAGGCATTTTTTCAGCTTTTTTATTTGGGTCCTTCATGAAAATTTAAAGTATATGTTTTGTAGATCTATGATCTGAAAATTTCATGGACGAAACTTTGTCCATGTATATGAGTGAATAGGTCGCCTAATGCATGAAATTAACTATCCATTTCGGCAAGATAAACAAAATGCCATCCGGTTCAAGATTGTTAAAAGAAGATTAGAGTGGTTCAACATGGGTTTATGCTCGCAGATACGACGCAGGATCCAGAAGCTCGACTTCAGAACTTCGGCGATTAATTTCGGAGAACAGATTAGGTACATTAAACTTAAAATACTGTATAATGAAGATTCACTTCGGTAATTAATTACTCGCGTCATCCCTCTTTATTTTCACGGAAAGTTTTCTGAGGCCAAGATGCTTCGCGTCGGGAACAGAGAATGAAATATGTATCTGGTAGCTGCAAATAAACGACAGAATTTAATGTACACAGTATGTTTGACACATTTTACGGGCTAAGTATCGATTTCGACGGAGTTGATACAGCTAATGGAACTGTAAGACGACGAGCGTGTGGAAGAATTTTGAATTGTTTATCAGAAGTGAAATTTTAATACCTCCAAACTGTGGCTGTCTTCTTTTTAAAATTGTACATATTTGAAGGACTCTGTTTTTACTGAAAATGCAATAAAACGGTGGAAAAAATGTATGGAATTTGAAGAAGCTTTAAATAAAGTTGGTGAAACAAATGAAGTTAGGGTGGTTAAAGTAGAAAATTCACTCTTCAAAATGAGCCCAGATAGAATATGTAAACAGGGTGAGTCCGAAGAAACAGAACACCTAAATATCTCCGTTACTGTTCCTTGTATAGAAAAACTTCTTAGGACAAAATTACACTGTTTGAGGGGCAACATTGTGTAACGTTGTAAGGGAAAAAATTTTCAAGGTCATTTATTACAAGATTTCAAGGTCATCGATATTTTATTTAATGGAATGAGGTATTTTTTAATACATCAATCGATGCAGCTGGACATTCGTTATAAAAAAGTAACGTAAAACGTAAGTAGTAAAACGTTACACAAGTAAGTAAACGCTAACATCAATTTCAATTTCAATGTCAATTTTTCAATTTCAACTTCAATTTCAATATCAAGTCTTCAACTTCATTTTCAACTTCAATTTTTCAATTTCAACTGTAATTTCAACTTCAATTTCTATTCTTCCATTTCAAATCCAATTTCTACTCTTCCATTTCAACTTCAATTTTTCAATTTCATTTCGTTAATATCAACTTCAATTCCAATATCAACCCTTCAACCTCAATTTCAATATCAACCTTTCAACTTCAATTTCAATTTCAACTCTTCAATTTCAATTTTCCAATTTCAACTTCAATTCGTTAATTTCAACTTTTCAATTTCAACATCAAATTTTTATTTCAACTCCTATTTCAATATCAACTCTTCAACTTCATTTTCAACTTCAATTTTTCCATTTCAACTTCAATTTTAACTCTGCCATTTCAACTTGAATTTCAACACTTCCATTTCAATTTCAATTTCTACTCTTCCATTTCAACGTAAATTTTTCAATTTCACTTCGTTAATTTCAACTTCAATTTCAATATCAACTCTTCAACTTCATTTTCAACTTCAATTTTTCAATTTCAACTGTAATTTCAACTTTAATTTCTATTCTTCCATTTCAACTCCAATTTCTACTCTTCCATTTCAACTTCAATTTTTCAATTTCATTTCGTTAATATCAACTTCAATTTCAATATCAACCCTTCAACTTCAATTTGAATATCAACCCTTCAACTTCAATTTCAATATCAACCTTTCAACTTCAATTTCAACACTTCCATTTCAACTTCAATTTCTACTCTTCCATTTCAACTTCACATTTCTACTCTTCTATTTCAACTTCAATTTTTCAATTTCACTTCGTTAATTTCAACTCTTCAATTTCAACGTAAATTTTTCAATTTCAACTCTTCAATTTCAACGTAAATTTTTCAATTTCACTTCGTTAATTTCAACTTCAATTTCAATATCAACTCTTCAACTTCATTTTCAATTTCAACTGTAATTTCAACTTTAATTTCTATTCTTCCATTTCAACTCCAATTTCTACTCTTCCATTTCAACTTCAATTTTTCAATTTCATTTCGTTAATATCAACTTCAATTTCAATATCAACCCTTCAACTTCAATTTCAATATCAACCCTCCAACTTCAATTTCAATATCAACCTTTCAACTTCAATTTCAACACTTCCATTTCAACTTCAATTTCTACTCTTCCATTTCAACTTCACATTTCTACTCTTCTATTTCAACTTCAATTTTTCAATTTCACTTCGTTAATTTCAACTCTTCAATTTCAACGTAAATTTTTCAATTTCAACTCTTCAATTTCAACGTAAATTTTTCAATTTCACTTCGTTAATTTCAACTTCAATTTCAATATCAACTCTTCAACTTCATTTTCAATTTCAACTGTAATTTCAACTTTAATTTCTATTCTTCCATTTCAACTCCAATTTCTACTCTTCCATTTCAACTTCAATTTTTCAATTTCATTTCGTTAATATCAACTTCAATTTCAATATCAACCCTTCAACTTCAATTTCAATATCAACCCTCCAACTTCAATTTCAATATCAACCTTTCAACTTCAATTTCAACACTTCCATTTCAACTTCAATTTCTACTCTTCCATTTCAACTTCACATTTCTACTCTTCTATTTCAACTTCAATTTTTCAATTTCACTTCGTTAATTTCAACTCTTCAATTTCAACGTAAATTTTTCAATTTCAACTCTTCAATTTCAACGTAAATTTTTCAATTTCAACTCTTCCATTTCAATTTTTTAATTTCAACGTGAATTTCAAATCTACAATTTCATTTTCAACGTCAATGTTTCAATTTCAATTTCAACTCTTCAATTTATACTAGCAACTAAACGCTAACGTCTTAGTACGACAGTAATGGTGTTTTAGAGTTATTTAAATCGAAATATCTCGTGAACTACTAACTTTTCGACATACATAGGTTAGTAGTTTTTTATAATGAATGTCCAGCTGCATCGATTGATCTATTAAAAAATACCTCATTCCATTTAAAAAAATATCGATGACCTTGAAATCTTGTAAAAAATGACCTTGAACATTTTTTCCCTCACACCGTTACATGTGGCCCTTCAAATAGTGTAACTTTGTCCTAAGAAGTTTTTTCGTACAACGAAAAGTAACGGAGATATTTAGGTGTTCTATTTCTGCGGATTCACCCTGTATTAGCATTTTTTTACACAAAGTTGTGCGAGTTGGAAGGTCGACAATTCCTAGTGTAGAGAAGACCTAAGGAGACAGAATCAAAATTAATCAATCACAACAGACAACTCAAACGAAAGCTGAGGGCACTGCAGACAGTGGCGTGCTCTTAATATTCAATTAACGGAACGGTTCATCTATTTCGCTTCCCATTCCAGCACCCTTTCTCCTGTCCTAACGAAGTCCTTTGAAGTCGAAGGCTCTTTCTATCTCGCAATGCTCACTCCTTTGTTGAAGTTCTGCGAGCTTCAAGCAGCTCGCAGCAACACTGCCAGTTATCCTTCCGCCGAATATTCGCGAAGAGAGGACTCGATCGAACAAGTTCCTAAACCCGGATCGCGAAGGTTCTTCCTGCAAAAAATTGAATCTTCACGACGTGTTTTCAGTTTTCGAAACAGTAGAATCTTGTTCCTAGAGGAAGATGATGCTTGACGAAGCACGAACGAGTCGAAACGCAGAGGGACAAAGTAAAAATCGAATGAAACTAATGAAAAATCGAGGAATGTTACTTTCGATGAAACACGGAAGCTTCCGACCGGAAGGGGCTGGGATCAATTAGACAATGGCGGAAGAGAGAAGGTAATCAATGAAATAGCTCAGTCTCGTGGCCATTGTGCCATTAAACGGGCTACGGGACTGCGGAATGGCAGCGTTCGGATAATCGCGACTCATGCTACGAATAATTAGCTTGACCCAGCTATGTAAATTTCGGTCTGACACGCGGATTAGTGCCGTTATTGTTGCTCTTGCAAACAAACCCTTTGCAAGCGTCGACTGAAACAAATTGGGAGCGGTCCAAAATTGTTGGCAGAAAATGGCGAGGAGTGAACAAGAAAATTAAATTAAATTATTGTAGTGAATATATGGTCGTTGAGTGTAATCGTTAATAAGTGGTTGTTATTAAATGATCACATAAAAAAATATATTTAATATAGTTTTGGCAATATGCCTGCAGACTTAATATACATAAAATATTCAAGAATGTTTTGCTTGCATAATTACATGATATTTTAGCACTGTTTATTAGCATATACCCTCATTAACTTATTCATACAATCATTGGAAACAGTGTCCGACATGTATGCAATATTTCGCGTGAATGTTTACAATGAACACAAAATTATAATTCACAACATTTGCAATGAACGTTGCATTTGTTTAATCATATACGATATTAGTAATTCTGATTATTACGTTATTATTGTTTCGTGTATGCAGTCGTAAGACTATACTTAATTGAAAATACTCTTTTTGGTTGAGGAAGTGGTATTTACTCCTTTTTTATTTATCTTTCATCACTCTGAAGAAACAAGATGGCTTCTGTGTACAAGAGAAATAAAATTGGAGTAAATGTTTTCCTCGGAGAAAGAGAAAATTGAAGGGAGGATTGGCAAATAAGCTGTAGGAATTTAATATGGAGAATATACGATTGGAACAGACGCCGAGTATTCGTACGCTCGGAAGAAATAAGATGACAGAGTTATGGCGTCATAACTGCGGATCCTATGCAACCTTGATCGAATTTATCACTGCATTTATACAGCTTATTCGATTCAGTTACACGGCGACAATCGGATTTGAACGTGTCACGAAATATTCTACGATTCACACTGCCAGAATGATTAATTTATAAAATAATGTTGTTATATCGATTGACCGACACTGTATAATCCTAACTTCGTTAAAATGGAACGAATTTGATTGAATTGCAGATTTAACATCAACTCGCGGCGAACAATTTGTATTTTTGGTGTTCCGAAGTTCTGAGCGAAATAAAATGCTGTTTTATGCAATATCGTGATTGGAAATTTCTGTTGGTATGGTGTTTGCTATTGTTATTGAGAAATCGCATTCTACAATATGCATTTTAACGTTCTGAACGAAGTGAAATGCACTTTTACGAAATATCTTGCAATTGGGAACTTCTGTTGGTACACTGTCCAATATTTTTTATAGTGAAATCATCATCATCATCCAATTTGCATTTTTAACATTCAAAAATTCTCAACGCGTAGAAATGCAGTTTCACGAAATATTGCAATTGAAAATCTATGTTGGTACACTCTTCACTACGAGTTCACTACGTGTGAAGGACAACTCCGTTTTTTTACCACGTTTTTATTAGCTCGCTTTCTTGTTTGTCTGTTTGTCGGTACAAATTTTGCAATTGATTTAATCTAACTTCCCGATGAGCTAGAGACTTGAAATTTTAAACAGAGCTCAGAACTGGATGACAATGCAATATTTAAAAAAATTTTTTAAAAAAGCCTATGCGTTCAGGAGATATAAATTATTAATAATTTGAACCTTTGCACCCCACGCCGCGTGACGTAGTACGTCTTCGCGTTCAGCGTCCCCACTCTACTACGTGTTCCCACTCTGACTCATCCCCACTCCACTGACCCGCTTCGCACCGAAGGAGCTCAGTGTGTGTCAGTGTGCGTTCGAGCTCCGTGCGGTGTTTACAAAGTTACTACGTATTATTATAGTATAATATTTGTTTAGCAAGCGAAAGAACAGTTACACCGAAATTCTCCGTCGAACCTTTATCTTTGACATTTTACCACGGCGTTCGTTTTCGATATGTCGCGTCGCAATACCGTCTGAAATTTACTACATGTCTCTGTTATAATCTCATCAAAATGTTCAAAATCGATTGTAAAATTTCACACATATAAGGCTAAAAAGCAGAAAATAATTATTTAAATAAAAATAAATGTTTAAAAAATACCACGTTTTTGAAACGGACTAAAAAGTATAAAATAAAATTTAAAAAAACGCCACGTTTAAAAAACGGACTAAAAAGTACAAAATAATTTTTTCTAGCCCCATACAGATTCCTAACCCCGTACAGATAGTCCTGAAAATTTGTGATTGTGAATTTTGAATAGCTATGGAAATACTTGTAAGATTTAAAACGAAAAACGTGGGGCGCATGCAATAGATCATTGATGCATGAACACCTAAATCACTAACAATTTTATTGCACTGCAAATGATATGAACTGTTTTGCGAGTTTCCTCAGCGGCAGCTACTCTCTACACTCCTTACTATGTATTATCTTGCGCCCCACGTTTTCCGTTTTAAATCTTACAAGTATTTTCATAGCTATTCAAAATTCACAATCACAAATTTTCAGGACTATCTGTACGGGGTTAGAAATCTGTATGGGGCTAGAAAAAATTATTTTATACTTTTTAGTCCGTTTTTAAACGTGGCGTTTTTTAAAATTTTATTTTATACTTTTTAGTCCGTTTTAAAAACGTGGTATTTTTTAAAAATTTATTTTTATTTAAATATTTAAAATGGAATTATATATTTTTCTATGTACTATCTACTAGGGCACTTTAACATTGAAGTTCAACTGCGATGGAAAATATTTTACTTCATATGTCCTCTGCGCATCCATCCACAAAAAGAAATGATTAACATTCAGTCAGAGTTATTCAGGTAGCCTGTTTCAAATGGCTCACCCTGTATACGTCGCTGGCTTCACGAAAATAGCTCTACCCAGATTTATAACACTAAAAAATTCTACGAGAAAGCAAATTTATGTTTCATAAATATGAGATGAGTCTCATCCGTCACATATACTTGACGAATTCCTTGTCTCCACTGGAAAATTTAAATAAAATTCTAATAAAGCGGTAGACTCCGAAGCAGCGTCGCAGTCTTCGGAATACTCAAAAATCTTGCAAATCTGATAGCTATATTAAACCGTTTTACCGAGAGTTCTTTAATAGCTTCATGTAATTTTAAGCAACTTTATTAAGATCCACTTGCTTATGCAATAGGCGCACCGCGGACACTGTTATAGTCATCGTGATGTAACTTCTGTGACGGCTGCTGGAGTAGACGGACAAAGTAATTTGTGGATTGTTCGCTTAAGAAGGGAAAGTTTCAAACGTCGTTTTCTAAAAGTGTTCGTTCAGTGACGAACTTAATTCTAATTAGTTTTATTCTAGCTGCATCTTTATACAATGTTGCTACATTTTATCAACTCTCATAGTTTCTCCAAAAGTAGCTGCATAAAATATCCTGTAACAGCAGCCTCTCCCTCATTTCAATTTTTACAAAATCATTCCAAAATTTCTCCGTCGTTGGAATTCACTGTAACGCTGACGCACTAAACCACACTCACACAAGCAGAAAACTAAGTTTGTACCACTGATTATAGAGTTGGGCATTAATCGATTAAAATTTTAATCATGATTGATTGATAAATGTGTACGATTAAAAAAAGAAATCATCGAAAAATCGACGACTGGATCAATTGATTGATGAAGTTAATCGTCAATCATTGATTAAAAAAAGAAGTCATCGAAAAAAAAACATAAAAGCATGTAAACAGAGTTTGTATTATACAGGGTGTCCCAAAATTCTTGAACATCCCGGAAATGGGAGGTTCCTGAGACCATTTGAAGCAACATTTTCCTTTGCAAAAATGTTATCCGCGGCTTTGTTTAGGAGTTATTAACGAAAAACACGGACCAATCAGAGCGCGACCTAGACGCGAGTTGCCACAGTCGGCCAATAGACAGATGGCGCGCCGGGCCGACTGTGCCAACTCATGTCTAGGTCGCGCTCTGATTGGTCCGTGTTTTTTGTTAATAACTCCTAAACAAAGCCGCGGATAACATTTTTGCAAAGGAAAATGTTGCTTCAAATGGTCTCAGGAACCTCCCATTTCCGGGATTTTCAGGAATTTTGGGACACCCTGTATATAGACCAAATGACAATACACCTAAACTCAGTTTACATTTTTTTCACTATTCATACAGAGTTGATTCCGTATTTCATTTCGAAATTTCAACAGTTAATCATTAATCAATCATCCGATTGACGATTAATAATCGTTAATCGCAATCAACGCCAAAATTATAAATTTAATCGATTAATAAGTATTTAATCGTTAACCGCAACTAACGATTCAAGCAGAAATTTAGCGAAAGTCACCTTTGCCTTCGCGATAATTTCGTGATCGGCTCTGATAAGAGCCGAGGACGCGGGAAATTAAAATGGCGGCGAGGACGCAGCGGGGATCAGTGTATCGTGCGTTGTAGAAAATTTTATTACCCCAGTCACGATAATAATGTTCCGGACGATCGATTCGACCGCTTTTCCACCCTCGCGTTGTCCACCGATGAACGGGAAAAGTTTTTTCATGGTACCTGCTTCCCAGTCGTGTAACCGTTTGCAGGTCTGTGTTACAAGCGCTGCCAGCGAAATATGCTAATTAAATCGTTTAATTAAACTATGAGGGTGCGCGTATCGCTGACCGACCGAAACCAGCGTCGGAATTTAATTGCACGTTGAACCGCTCGCGACTTTTACGCCGGGAATATTTCCCGCGGGTTTACTGCTATAAACCGTGTCTGGTCCCGGGGTGTTCAACAGTCTGTTCAACCCTCCGTTTGCCACGTTAATGAAGCTGTAAAAGACCGAATTGATTGTTATTCCGTTACGACCACCGGCGGCTAGCCGTGCTGATTGCGACATTGTTTTTTTTAAGGCCTCGTTAAACCGGAAATATTATAACGCGGTTTCGCGGGACGATGGTGATGCTGTTCCTGCTGCGAGGATTATGCGATTTTTAATCTGTGTGGTGTGCCATCTTTAAATCTTTGCAGACGAGGATTTTTTTAAATATCAGAAATAATTTCCTGAAACTGCCGAATTGCATTTTAAAGTTTTCATTTCTGAGAAAAAATTTATGTACTCATCTTTTGTTACTGATAAGGTTGTGCACAAGAGTTTTTTTTTCATGAATTTAGTATAACAACGCTTTAAGATTGCTTCAAATTAATCCACGATATGACGGATGTCTTTCTATTGCGACATTATGACAAGTCATTGCAAAACGAGAACACAGCTCGCACAACAAGCATTTAAATGCGATTTTTATCAGTTAGTAGAATAATGAAATGATTTAATTTATTTATTTGCAGCTTTAAAAGTGTCCCGAATGGAAAACGTGATCGCGTCTCAGGTGAAAAACGCACCGTGCAAATCCCCACGGGTAATTGCGAGAACCGGGCAATTCCCATCCGGAATCGCGACAATCTTCTCGCGGGACGATGGCGCTTTCCGGGCACGCGGGAACCGATTTACGATTGCGTCACGTCCGCCGTTTGTTGGTTTTCCCGAGACTGTGATCCAGTCTACGTCCCCAGGAACGAAACGTCCTGTCCCTTTTTATCTCTCTGATTCTCTCTGCCTCTCTCTCTCTCTCTCTCTCTCTCTCTCTCTCTCTCTCTCTCTCTCTCTCTCTCTCTCTCTGTTCCCTTTTTGAAACGGCCGTCGTCCTGTTTCTCTCCGCGTAATTGCGATCGAACGAGCTCCACCGTATAATTCCTCGAGCAACGGTGCGATTCGTCGATCGATGAAATTCATGAGCCGAGGCTGACGAGTGAATTTCATTTCTTCGGGACGACTCAAAGGCTTTGTCAATCTTCAACAGCGCTCTTGCCAAGCCTCGCTCGTCGGAGCCATTGTTCAAGAATTTTTCGTCGAAGTCTGACTTTCGGACGAACTCCGTGAACTGGAAAGTACTTTTGAAATTATTTCGCGACGCTGGAATGCAACCGTGTTAACATTTTTGGCTGGCGGTGAGGCGGAAATATGCTTTTAGAATCTGCCGGTGAAACTGCTTCGGTAAAACTAGTATTCCTTAATGTGTGATCAATTTTTATATTCCAATTTGAATATTCGAAATTGTTCCCGTTCTCTCGCGGAATCTGTTGTAGAAAGTGGTTGTCCGTGGGTTTTTAATAATCCTGCAGAATTTTTACAAAATTTTTGTAATCGTACTTTTATTAACGACATTTTAATCAAACAAGCTAACTACAATTATCTGAAAGTCCATTACTGCGGATTTTATGCATTAATGATAAAACGAGTAAATGAAATTTAAAACGGTAGGAAGATTAAAAGCGTATTAAAATATTATTTTCAGATCGCTAAAATTATTAAAGAGACACCACTATACAGCTTGTGTTACAACTTTTATTTTGCATAAGTCTACTCACGACTAGACTACAAATTTTTATGCTTAGAAATTTCTTTTGTCGTTTAATAATCTTAGAAGGTTGAAAGTGTTACATTGACTGGCTTAAATTCTTTTAATATTTTTACTGTTTCTAATTGCAGCCATCCATCGCTACTTTTCTTTTTTGTTAGCTTATACTTTTTGATACTGTCTCCAGCCCTTAGCGCCCATTGTTTGCGCGACGAAAATATCGTCAGCGTCCGTGTTTAGGAACGATCGAACGGGAACACACAGGGGCTGGCGAAATTGTTTGTCGGTATCGTTTGCCCTGCTCAACGCCCTGTAATGGAGACGACTATTCTGGGCTTGGCCTGTGTACTCGCCAGGGTTCGATGGACGCTTGATCATAAACCGAGCTAGCTGAAGTTTAAAGTACATCTTTCTCTCCATTTTTGTAATATTTCTGCTGCAGTTAGTTCTCTCTGAAATTATTTTGTTCATATACAAACAGCATGAAAACAGGTTCACTGCATTTTAATTTCAAATCAATCTAGTCTGAACAATAAAATATTGTCATCCTTACATGGATCATTTGCGAGTATTTTGACATTTTTGGCAACAATTATGCAGCGATTAAGGTGAAGTGCCCTAAGTCTGAACAGTCCAAAAGTGATACCTAAATCTGGACAATTGAATTTTCATAGTAAAATCAGTAATTAAGAGATTAAATAATTATATTATATATTCTGAGGCCTTAGCTACAAGGAGGTGTGAATATTATTTCATTAAGACATCAATTGAAATTTAAAAATGAATTCAAAGTTCATCTGAAAACAGTATACAAAATAGTCTATTTACATGCGAATCATGTGTATTTATAGTTCGAACTTTTGTTAGAAAAAAAGATATAATTTAAGCCCTCAGACAAAAAATAATTATCACCCATAATAATATTGATATTTTAAAATAAATTGGCAATCAAATTTAACGTAAATAATAATTATTAATCCAAATATTAGATGTCCAAGATTAGGACTGTTTTCAAATATAAGTACTGCATACTGGGACGCGATGACAGTAGCTGTCCCACTCTAAGCTTATACCCAATGTGCTTACGCCTGAAGCCGGACACGTGTTTGTGAATAAAATCAACGCATTGTTTGCAAATTATTTGACTACATGTACGTAGAATTAGTCTTCTATTAGCTTGAATAACGTATGTAGAAAATGTATTCCGGTTGTGACGTTAATAATACTTTATGTTTACATCTTAAATCTATCAGTATTACTACCTAACCTTAAAAGTTGTATTATGACAAGTTTTATTAAAACAGTAAATTAAAATAAATATATATTTGGTTAAATAACACAATACTATAATCTATGATAAGAATACTACATATTACGCAAAGCATCTTCTATACGTCATGCGCAACAGCGCCACCAACCAACGTTTTAGGTTATGTTCGCTCGATCAACTCGTAAATTGAATTTGTCCCGATATAGGCTTTACTTCTGTACAGGTACTAGCTTAGATTGGATTTAATATGTCCAACTATAGGTTTGAATTATTCTTGTTAATACAATTAAGATATTAACCTAAACAATGATTTTTTTATTTTAAATTACTTTACAAACTCTGAACTGTATGTTAAAACTCTTAAGAAATTGTTTTTGTTTATTTAAAGTGATAAAATTTAAAATAGAAAAACATGCTGTCCAGGCATAGGGCACTTCACCTTACTTTATTGTTTTCATGTCTCCCCTCCATATTTTATAATATTTTCTTCTTCATCGTACGTCTAATAGATTATACATTATTTTCTGTTGCAATCTATTAGCTAATAAATTCGAAGATCATACCTATTCAATAAACATTGTATTATAAATATCAGCCACCCAATAGTTGATAGCGTCATAATACAGTAGAAAATACATTCAATGGTCTTACTTATTCAATAAGTTGATAGTTTTAAACATTAAACACTTATTTTGCCATTGTTTAAATATTGAATACTCTTGTAAATATTCTTTTAACAGAGAAAATTAATTTTGCACATTGAGCGAAATGAACTTATTTTCTGAGGACATTCCCATCAATTTTCATCACTTCGAAATTCTTTTGTAACATTTTGACCAGACTATTAGTCATTTTTAATTATTAGTTGATTTTTGCCCAACTCTGCATGGAACGAGCACTGTGATTGCTGTCGGTTGTCAGTTGCTCTCTGCGTATTCCTCTGAAATTCTTTTATACGTATATATAAACAGCATTAAAATACGTTCCTCTAACCGTATGTTAATCTCAAATTAATTTAGTCCGAGCACTAAAGTTCGAGACACCTACTTGGACCATTAGCCAGTATTTCCCTGTGGCCATTTTTGCAATATTTCTGTAGCAGTCGGATTCCTCTCTCCGCAATTCTTTCGCACGTAACTGTGCTTAACCTTTTGCGCACCATATTGAAAGACAGGACCTTTTAAGCGTTCCGCACGTAATTTTTCCCGGAGACACTCAGGCCTCTGTTTCTTTCTTTTTGAATATTACGGTTTCTTTCGCGTTGTTTAATATTAATCACTGAAGAGGGAACGACATTTTTCCACCGGTCCCGGCCGTTTCTCTTTCATTCGTTCCAGTTTTTCGCCGGTCTCCGGCTTACGCAAATAATTACGTAAATTCTTCCGCCTCGACAAAGCCAGACGTTTTACGTAACTTCTCTCGCAGTCGTTAAAAACGCCGTGTCGGATTCGCCTGCAAGGGCAACGGAAAACTTATTCGCATTGCCTCACAAAGACCCCCTTTACAAATTCTTTAGAGTCGCCGAGAAGCGACCAGAAGAAGGTGCGATCCTTCAGAGTTTCGCTCGCTCAGTGTAACAACTGTTTAACACGCTCACTATCGACACAGGTCCTTGCTGAAATGCGAAAGCTGTCCTGAAAGTTTCTTTCGCGATGTATACGTTTAATATTGTTAAATAATGCGAGCACACAATCGGGGGGTAAAATTAAGCGTGGACACTCGTGAAAACTTTCTTAAAATTGGTTCTTTTAGAGGTCAAAAGAATTTTTTATCTGTGCCGGTAATGAAAATTTAAAATATGCCGTTTGTAAGATCCAATTTTTAAAAAATTTCGGGTAAACTGTACTTTATCGGGTTCAAAACTTGTGCCTTTCTCCTATAAAATATGATGTATTTGGTATGTAATCCAGTAGATTTGTACCCGGAGCGGCTGCAGATCGAAGTTTCGATCCTGTAGGATCAATAGTTCAGAAGCTATGATGGCTTAAAGTTGAGCAATCTGCAGCGTTTTTGACAGGTAAGGACGCCGCCATATTGGTTTGTTAGCGAGCAGAACCGCCGCGCCGGTCCTTCCCGCTCCTCCCTCCGACCTAATCCCAACCAATTCAGTAAGCGGCGCGACCGTCACTATAAACCAATATGGCGGCGCCCTTGCCTGTCAAAAATGCTCAAGTTTAAGCAAGCATAACTCCTGAACCATTGATCCTACAGGACCGAAACTTCGATCTGCAGCCACCCCGGGTACAAATCTACTGGATTACATACCAAATATATCATAATTTATAGGAGAAAGGCACAAATTTTGAGTCCGGTAAAGTAAAGAGCAGCCAAAAGTTTCTTACCCATTACCTAGTAACCTAGTAGAATCTAATAGAAGTAAAAATACCCTATGAGAAATATTAAAGAATAAATGTAGTATACACGGAATTGGAATCAAGGACCACTTTTCTCACGTGAATATGGCGACTCAGTATGTATGGCGAGACTTCACGACCAGCTGAGGTCAAAAACTTCGAACTTCCGGGGCTTCCATCAGCGGCAGTTCGCTCAAAGAAAATTCCCGTGCGAATGCACCGGGTCGAAGAAGTTAAAAACCCCCTATACAAAAGTTCCGTACAGAAAGGTTGAATTGGAACTTGTGTGACCCGACTACGGACCTTTTCCTCCCTTTATAACCCTCAACTTCCTACTTCGGAACCATTTTACTAAATAATCACTCAGCTTCCTACGGTTCCGATAATTCATACCCTTTTAATCATTTTAATAGGTTGGAAATAATGCAATAGTATTTTCAAATTATTTAAATATTTTTTAGCGTTCTGCAGTTGATCTATACATTTTTTTCGTAATGCATAAAAATCTAATTATCATCAACTTATTAGAATTGTTAGACGAAACAAATTTTAACTTGTTCCCGATACTTTGTAAGTGACCCAGAATATTTTAGTTTGATTTTTAAGGGGTAGTTTACACGATTAGGAAGCTTGTATAAAATTGTGGCGGTACTTTTGAAGGGTGGCGATTAATTTGTCCCCTAATTTAGCAAGAAAGTTTTAAGATAATACGGGATTAAAGTTCATGCGAAATTCCTCGCCGCACGCGCGTTCCACGAGGTTAGTTTCACCCTCTATTTACATGAGAGGGATCGGGTCAAGGCTGAAGCCGCGTGACCTGTTACTGGTTAGTTTTCTCGTGATTTTATGGCTCTGAGAAACGGTAACGAGCTATCAAAGCGGTTTACTGCTTGCTCACAGCACCATAAACAAGCGTGTTGCGTAATTTTCTGTCATTGAAAGGGTTTGAGAAGTCAACCATATTCTCTCCTCCGTTGGGGATGAAGCAGTTCACACACTGCGTGTCACGTGTTTCATTTTAGTGGCATAGCTCATTCACAAGTCAACTTACCATTGTCAGTGCCTAACGATTAAGTTAATTAAGGGTATAAATATTAAGCAATTTTTAGACATTCTTTAACAGTCCACTTGCCACGTGTAACATTTTAGGAGCTCACTGTGACTTCTTTACAGGCAAATTAACCTTTTTCACATTGGCAGAAGACAATTATCGATATCATAATTAAGGGCAAAAATATTCAGCAATTTTTATACATTTATTAGTCTGTAAAGCGTAGAAGTTTTCATCAGAGGGTGCAAGAGAAAATTGTATTTGTTCTTGGGAATTGTTTATTCATAAAAAAAAGAAAAGTAAACATTTCTATCGAGAAAAAAAAATAATAATTTGTAAGGTATCATTATCCAACAAAAATAATGATTCCACATTTCTTAGCAGAGCGTGGTTTCGATCCACGGACCTCTGGGTTATGGGCCCAGCACGCTTCCACTGCGCCACTCTGCTGTTGTGATTATGGAGGTTTTATTAGCATTCATTTTGACAATTTATTAGGTGTATTAATCAATAATCTGTCGGATCGTATTTCTAGTAGAGTTTGCTATTTATTCCTGAATATATTGAAACTCTAGAATAATTCCTTCGACATCATTTATCCTGTTTGAACATCTGACAATGATTTCATCCCCTAAATAATGAAAGAAACAGATCAATTATTTGTATTTAATTGTTCATTCTTTCTAGTTTGAATTCAGTCCTGATCAGTCCAGATTTGGTCTGGCAACCAAATAATTAATTTGTAACACAGTTTCCGTACCGGATAAATATATAATAACATCTTCAGTCAAACCACGTCATTTTGTACTTTTTAATCCACTTCACGGTAAAAGGAAATTTTGAATTCCATCTTCATAACACATCCCTTGATCAACTTATATCAACCATATTTATTAAAATTAATCGTAACGTAACTTTCGCAAACCCCATGAAAAATGCGTCTCCTGAAACCAAAAAAAATAATGAGAGATCATTTCAAAACGATGGGCCACAAACACCGTTATTTGCGACAGCCAATTTTTTTGTCAGAGTTAAAAAGCGTACACCGTCCACGAAGAGCTCGTTGCTTAATAGCAGAATGTGTAACGAAACGTCCATTGGGCTTCTCTCTGACATCCTTTAATGCTTTGTCCATCCGCGTAGAACCACTTCACTTCCGGTCGTATCATCGTTACCGTGCCGCGTCGCAAATAATGCCGGCCAAGGAAATGGAGACTGGCAATCAATATTTGAAAAGCCATGGCCGGTTACTCTTACGGAGATCGCGATAAAAAAATATATCTGTCCGGTGTGCCGGGCTAAAATAAAAATTTATTGCATATTGCCCGAGCCCTGGCCCGCGGAGGCTCGAGTTTAACGAGTTTCCGAAACTTATTATACGCGGTTGTGTTTGGGAAAGTGGTCTGTGTACGGGGAAGTTAAGGAAGGTACATAGTACACAGCTAGATTCAATATTAAATAAATGTGCCAATATTTGGTGGAAATTGATGTGAAAAGTCTGTGCAGATTAATAAGAAAACCCAATTTTCTAAACAAATAAATTCGTAATGGATCAATGAAGCACCCCAATTTTTCTTTATTAAATAATCTCTTATACAGGGTTTTCATTTGAAAACTATCCACCGAATATCTCGAAAAGTATGAAAGATATCAAAAAAGTGTAAAACACGTGTCCAAGGATGAAAATCCAAGGGGGATTTTTATTTGGGTGGCGTTTTCATTCGAAGGTCTTTGTTTTTTCATAATAGAAAATATGGGTTTTCAATTGAAAAAACAAAGTTGACCTTCGAATGACCTTGAAAACGCCACCCAAATAAAAAAATGGCACTGCCCCCCTCTTTGCCCCTCGAATCCTTGTTGAAGTGTCCTATGCCTGGACAGCATGTTATCCTATTTTAAATTTTATCACTTTAAATAAACAAAAACAATTTCTTAAGAGTTTTAACATACAGTTCAGAGTTTGTAAAGTAATTTAAAATAAAAAAATCATTGTTTAGGTTAATATCTTAATTGTATTAACAAGAATAATTCAAACCTATAGTTGGACATATTAAATCCAATCTAAGCTAGTACCTGGACAGAAGTAAAGCCTATATCGGGACAAATTCAATTTACGAGTTGATCCAGCGTACATAACCTAAAACGTTGGTTGGTGGCGCTGTTGCGCATGACGAATAGAAGATGCTTTGCGTAATATGTAGTATTCTTATCATAGAATATAGTGTTGTATTATTTAACCAAATATATATTTATTTTCATTTACTGTTTTAATAAAACTTGTCATAATACAACTTTTAAGGTTAGGTAGTAATACTGATAGATTTAAGATGTAAACATAAAGTATTATTAACGTCACAACCGCAATACATTTTCTACATACGTTATTCAAGCTAATAGAAGACTAATTATACGTACATGTAGTTAAATAATTTGCAAACAATGCGTTGATTTTATTCACAAACACGTGTCCGGCTTCAGGCGTAAGCACATTGCGTATAAGCTTAGAGTGGGACAGCTACTGTCATCGCGTCCCGGTATGGAGTACTTATATTTGAAAACAGTCCTAATCTTGGACATCTAATATTTGGATTAATAATTATTATTTCCGTTAAGTTTGATTGCCAATTTATTTTAAAATATCAATATTATTATGCGTGATAATTATCTTTTGTCTGAGGGCTTAAATTATATCTTTTTTTCTAACAAAAGTTCGAACTATAAATGCACATGATTCGCATGTAAATAGACTATTTTGTATACTGTTTTCAGATGAACTTTGAATTCATTTTTAAATTTCAATTGATGTCTTAATGAAATAATATTCACACCTACTTGTAGCTAAGACCTCAGAATATATAATATAATTATTTAATCTCTTAATTACTGATTTTACTATGAAAATTCAATTGTCCAGATTTAGGTATCACTTTTGGACTGTCCAGACTTAGCGCACTTCACCTTATTCGGCTGGAAAGTTTTCAAATGAACACCCTGTCTATTATTTTACAATTATTGAAATATCCAGGGTACAAGATTCCATGGGAAATAATAGAAAAAATATGTTGATTTAATCTATTAATTTGTTATTGTCATCTTAATAAATTTCACGCAATAGCATTTCTATTTTAAATACGCATGCGTTGCCACGCTTACAGAAACGATAAATTGAAGAATAAATGGCATTTTGGCTCGAATCGAATTTTAATTAATGCGTACGCGAACGAGTTCAATTTATGCAGAATGTGCAAACGAATTCGCGGTCGAGAAATTGCGATAAAAATACATAAGATGTAATTAAGGCAGAGGACAAAATGCCGGTAACGAGAAAGCACTATATTTTCGAAATTACAGAAGTTCTGTTTTCCCCGACAAATAAACGGGACTTGCAATTACTTGCATTTACATAGAGCATCATGTGCAGAACAGTTTGGCCATCGATTTTCAACCGGCCACGTCCGAACTTCGATTAACGATGGTCGAATTTCAGCTCGAGCTCTCGCTGCCACATTTTTCGTTCGTTTTTTCCCCGTCGGTTTCCAAAGGGGAACGCGTTTACCACGATATTTTATATTTAGTTTGCGCGACGATCATTCTGTTCGCTTGTTTTCTTTTTACGTCGTCGATTTTTCGGTCTCTCCTTCGGTTCATCGCGAATAAATATTTCCCCAGCAAAGGACAAAGGGCGTGTTGCGAAAAACGGCAACAAACGATTCGTCGGAATGTTTTCGTTTCCTCGACGACGGAATGCCTGATGGCGTTTATTCGAATCGCGAGTCGATCTACGGTCAAATATGTCCCCGGCATCTCGATGGAACGTGGCAGCAACGTCGTTTCCGATATTTGTTTAATATTTTTCGTGTCGGGGATTGTTTAATTCGACGCAATAGCCAAATATACTACACTCCAGTGTTCACCTCGTCATATTTTTGTACTTATTTTACGTCAAAATTAAATATTCTTCCAGTCTGGATTAGATTTAGAAGCGACGTCCTCGAAAATACATGTCAATATCTGTATTGCTTTCGATTTTTATTGTTCTTTTATTTTTAAACTTTTATTCATTCTGATCGTTAATGTGCGACGAAGACGAATTATTATTATCATTACCAACAATTTTATATGTTCAAGTTAAATGTGAGGTTAAAAAATATTTTTCTAAATTGCTGTTAAGCGTAATTGTTCTTTTAACAATTTCCCCACAATTAAACGCGCCATTGCCCGGAAGGATTGATTTAAACCATTTAGACCACGTGTTTACTCGTTTAAATAACATAAACATATTTCCACAACTGATATTCATGCAAAGCTAAATCTTCATAGTTCATTTCGCGAGCAAACAAAAAATTAAATTGATTGCATCAGCCGGAAAATTCCTCGTGGCAAAAATAAAATACAAATTCTTTCAATACCAAAATTGTACTAAAGCACCAACAGTAATGTTTAATTGGATCGAAGCATAAATAAATTACCGCTAGCATTAAATTCGTGTTTGTATATACATTGCCTCGGGCAGCTACAAATTCTCCCACGCCATAAAAAAAAATCCGCAGTGCAATCGCGCTGCATCAGTCGACGATGTTCCATTAAAAAAATATATTAAACGCGCACGTAGCGAGCGTATTGAGATTGCTGTACGATCCGACGAGTCGATAAAATATTTATAAATACAAATGCGCGACTCGCAATTATTATCTAACATCGCAAACTCTATCTCGCCGCTTTTCTGATTGCAAGTTTGATAAACTGTTTCCGGTTAGAATGTTCCGACCATTTAAAATGTTCTAGCCGCTTAGGGACAACGTTAAATTAGTCCTGAAAGTTTATGTAATTCGAAGTTACATAGTTACGAAGGACGAATGCGTCTATGGTAATCTCGCGTGCTTCTTAATTACCACACGCGAACATAAGTCTCAATTACTACTATATTCCTTGTGAACAAATACTTCTATCCGAGTGACTATTAATCACAATTATTCCTCATTTTACAAAGGGCAAGTATTCGAAAATAAAAGGTACCTTTCGCAACATCGAATTTTAATTGTGCCTGTATATCGAGGGGTAAATTGGAAGCACAATCTGCAAACAAATTATTCAGTTGGCAGGAACGCCTAATTCGATTGAAAAATGATCCTTTGACGACGGAGGTCGCTCGCGCCTACGTTGATCCTGCGTGCCTCCGGATTTCCACGCGCGAACGTAAATTCCAACTGCGGGAACACGGAGGCGAAAGCAAATATTATGATCCCCGTTTTGGGGAGGCGGTGTTGACACGGTTAATATAATATTTTCGTGAAACGCGACGGAATAACGTCGCTCAACGTACGCCCGATCCTCGCCCGGAATGAGCGACGCTTCAGCCGCTGGCTCGTTCCGAAGGAGCTGACAGCGCTGCACACTGTGTCCTTGTCATCTGCAGACTGCTTTCACGTTGACATGAACAATTCCGAGGACCCTGTGTCGATAGGAACGCCGAACTTCCTGTCCAAAAATCTATCTTCGACGGAACAACCGTCGACTGGATCCATCGAAAGATTAATTTTTTTACATTTGGTGAATCTTCGTCGGTGAATTGCGGATCTTTATGCGAAATAAACATTTTCATCGATTGGAAAGAACGGGAATCAAGTGAACATTTATTTTCTGTTTAAAAAATATATCTTCATTTAGCAAATGATTTTTTTAAGGGTGACATTTTTCGATAAATTTAATCGACAGATCTTTTACTGTTCGAAAATATTTTTTCATTTTGTATGAATGGTTCTTTCAATAAGGCAGTTTTCAACAGAGTAAATAAACAGCTCTTTCGCTGTTAAAATATATTTTTCATTTGGCAAATGATTCCTTTGACATTTTTCAATCATTCGACTGATTCTTTACTGCTAAAAAATATGTATTTTATCGAACGTGGCACTTTTATTATCGAAGAATGATTTTTGCCAGTCAACGACAGCATATCAGGGAATACTTTTTCCCTCGGATTAATATTCTACTTTCGAGCGGCAACAAAGTCACGTTCGCGTGATGTCGGCCGATGACCTGTAATTAATACGCGGAGATCGATTAAACGCATCGACCACCCCTCGGTATAATCAAGTTAATGGAAAAATGTTGAACAGCAGCGCGTAATCGTTCGTAATAACACGCTGGTAATCAAGCGGAAGCTCTCGGGAAAAGGTTGAGCTCTCCTTCGTCTCCGCTCCGAAATTCGAAATTCCGACGTCGTAACTCCTGTTCTTATATTTTTTCTCCTACTTCTTCTTCTTCTTCTTCTTCTTCTTTATCTTACTCCGACGGTCATAATTGAATTCTTGTGTACTGGGATACGAAAGAAGGAATTTTTGCTCCTCAAAGCCGGAAAATATAATTATCGTCGTTTGAAACCGAAAGAACACCATTTCTATAATAGGGTCCTGTTACATCTATTTTCCCTATCTTACTACTTTGTTGCTTTCAGCTCTCCCCTCCATATTTTATAATATTTTCTTCTTCATCGTACGTCTAATAGATTACACATTATTTCATGTTGCAATCTATTAGCTAATAAATTCGGAGATCATACCTATTCAATAAGCATTGTATTATAAATATCAGCCACCCAATAGTTGATAGCGTCATAATTCAATAGAAAATAAATTCAATCGTCTTACTTATTCAATAAGTTGATAGCTTTAAACATTAATTTTTAATACTCTTGTAAATATTCTTTTAACAGAGAAAATTAATTTTGCACATTGAGCGAAATGAACTTATTTTCTGAGGACATTCCCATCAATTTTCATCATTTCAAAATCCTTTTATAACATTTTGACCAGAATTCCGCACAGCACAGAATTCCACCGTAGAAATCGAATCGTGCAGATCTCAAACTCCATTTTGCAACGTATAAAAGAGCCGACGTGGCTAAAGGGTCCTATGTACTTTCTCGTGCAGGGCACTCAGCAGGTGTCCATCTTCCGAAGTGGTTAAATAAATTCGACAGACTGTGAATGGCTTTCAGCCGCAATTTATTTCACGATATCCATGCCTTCATCTCGAGGACCGCTCGTCCATCTTAGGTTTCGCATGTTCGAGTCCACTCGACGCGAACGAAACCGACGCTACGCGAAAAAATTTCTATAAGATCTCGGAAGCTGCTTCTATACTAAATGGAGCAAAAAGGGAGAAAATTACGATCGAAAATTGTCCTACGAGCCTCGGAGCTCGCGATCGATATCCGCCGAGGACAACGTGTAGGATGCTTGAAAAGAATCTTTTAGGGCTTCTCCTTTTTAGAAGCGTAGCACTCGTTTACGAGTCGTTTTAGCAGATTGAGGGAGAAGGAGAAAAAGATTGGATCAATTGACGGATGAAAGCAGTTTTTGCTTTATTGTTATGCTTTTTGGTACTTCAACATTCCTGGGATTACTTTATAAAATTTCCTCAGATTTTTGTTGAAAATTGATGATTTAGTGCTTTATGCAAAATAGAAATTGTTCCAGTCAATTCTGAGCAAGGAAGTAGAAGGAAAGTGTATATTCAATTGGCTGAATTTCATCTCAGGAAACCAGAAATTTTTAACTTTTCTAAATGTAATCTCGTAGACTTTGACAAGCAAGTTCCGGAAATCCAAATTTCAATGTTAGGACTTGACTGGTTCAAAACTTATCCGTGTGTAAAATTGAGCGAGTTTAGCGTTTTTGATAGGTAAGGGCGACGCTGTATTGGCTGGTCAAATCTACGTTATCGTCATCACCGCATGCTTGTGCTGTCATCTAGCGGCTACGCTCGTTAGACGACGCGCAACACTGAGTGCATACCAACACGGGAGCGCCCTTGCCAGTCAAAAGCGCTGAAAATCGGTGAACTTTAAACATGCGTAACTTTGAATCAGCGAATTCTTAAGATTAAATCCTGAATTTTCGGAATTTTCTCGTTAAAATCTACAGGATTGCATTTTAAAACGTAAAAAATTTCTGTTTTCGTCAGGTGAAGTTTAACCAATGTAGATTTACTATGAATACTTCTCGTGCTGCAATTAATATAAATATAGAGGATAAATGCAATAAGAATGCAATATTCGAAGAAAACGAATAAATAAGGGAGGTATAATAAAAAAAAAGCTGGGCACAATAAAAACGATAAAAATAATTTATGAAAAGTACAATAACAATTATTATTATCGTCAGACAAATCTACCAAAACCAACAACTATTAAAAGAAGATGGACTTCTGTCTGACTACTTTCTGTCCATTCTACTTGAACCCCTTAAGGAAACAACATATCGAAACGTGCTTTTAAAAAGCATTCTCTGAACTCGACTTTTCACTGTCCGTTCCAAGATTAAATCGTAGACGTTTCGTTAAATCGTGAAAAGCTACGTAATTATCCCAGCCCGGTGGATTCATCTGGCAATCGAGTTGCAGTCGCGAATTCCGATTCGAGTCTCGCAAAATCGAACGTAGGACTCGAGGCCGAAGAGAAGGAGAAAAATAAAGGGGGAGATCGAACGAAACGCAGCGAAATTTCAGGCAAGTCTCGAGCGCGCCGTTTCCGCTCGAATGTAAATGCGGGCTGGCTGTTTAATGCAAATGGACGACGCGACATATTTTTTCGTCGGTGAAGTTGGAGACGCGGCAGACACCGGTGACGCTAAATGACGGAAAGTTTCTTCCTGTGTTCGTTCGTTTCCCATTCGGCCGGCGTGCAACCCGTTCAATGCTAAAAAGCTTGTCACGCAAGTTAAGTGTCGCCCGTTGTCCGCCTTCAATGCAAATCCACGGGAATTCTAATTGTGCGCAACTGCCGTCCGTAGACCCTTCCGACATTCACACACGTGGACGAAGAACATTTTTCCAGCGCCGTTTGTTGTCCCGATTTTTATTCTTCCTCTTGCGAATTCTTCTGCACAATAACAAACTTCTCCTGCTACATCCGACTCTCATTTTACACGATTTTGAAATAATACGCTTCAGAAAAAGGTACGCATGCACAGTTGATGCGAAAAGTATTTTTTTTATTTGATCACTGAATTTCCCAGTCCTTACAAATTTATTTGCAAGCACCCCGATAGGAAGTTTGTTTCGTTACGAGCTGCATTGTTACGACAGTTATGTAAAAACTATACCAAATTGGCGCGGAATTGTTCGTTTTATTGTACTGTGTATATCTGCAGATGTTGTAAACGCGTAACAGCCGCGTTCTATTCAAACTTTTCTTTGTTGCAATTTTTCACGTTGTCATCGAATAAAATACCGTGAACGTGTATACTGTCAGTAAAACAAACGATGCTGGTCTGTGAATTTGTAATTTTAATGTTGCAATGACGACGGTTTTACGAGGCTGTGTACGCAACAAGTACGTTATCCTTTATAGACAATGCACTGTTCACTTCAGCGTTATACACTGTTCCATTGTGCTATATAGGGTGCGGCCGAATAACATGTACACGCGGCCACGAGGTGGGTCCTCATGAGAAAATAATCCGAAGCTTCGTTTTCAAGAAAATGATAGGAATCGTCTGATACGTCTGATCACGGCCGACCCATTCTATTTATTGCATGCACTATACGTATTTTATCGATAAAAGTCCCCAACAGGGTCATTTATACGACAGGGACAGTGTCGCCTGAAAAAATCGAGGGGAATTAAGTACCCCCTCTCTGATGACCAGTCCAGTCTACGGCACGGGCACCGTGGTCTACGGTCTTAGTGGGGGACGTTGGAGCGTGTGCATGGTGCTGGAATGGGATAGTGAAAGAGGAAAAGGATGAAAATGTGTGAGGACCGTTTGGTTCTCATCTGGCGAGACTGGACAGGGATAAGGTGAACTGCCCTATGCCTGGACAGCATGTTTTTCTATTTTAAATTTTATCACTTTAAATAAACTAAAACAATTTCTTAAGAGTTTTAACATACAGTTCAGAGTTTGTAAAGTAATTTAAAATAAAAAAGTCATTGTTTAGGTTAATATCTTAATTGTATTAACAAGAATAATTAAAACCTACAGTTGGACATATTAAATCCAATCTAAGCTAGTACCTGGACAGAAGTAAAGCCTATATCGGGACAAATTCAATTTACGAGTTGATCGAGCGAACATAACCTAAAACGTTGGTTGGTGGCGCTGTTGCGCATGACGAATAGAAGATGCTTTGCGCAATATGTAGTATTCTTATCATAGATTATAGTATTGTGTTATTTAACCAAATATATATTTATTTTCATTTACTGTTTTAATAAAACTTGTCATAATACAACTTTTAAGGTTAGGTAGTAATACTGATAGATTTAAGATGTAAACATAAAGTATTATTAACGTCACAACCGGAATACATTTTCTATATACGTTATTCAAGCTAATAGAAGACTAATTATACGTACATGTAGTTAAATAATTTGCAAACAATGCGTTGATTTTATTCACAAACACGTGTCCGACTTCAGGCGTAAGCACATTGCGTATAAGATTAGAGTGGGACAGCTACTGTCATCGCGTCCCGGTATGGAGTACTTATATTTGAAAACAGTCCTAATCTTGGACATCTAATATTTGGATTAATAATAATTATTTACGTTAAATTTGATTGCCAATTTATTTTAAAATATCAATATTATTATGCGTGATAATTATTTTTTGTCTGAGGGCTTAAATTATATCTTTTTTTCTAACAAAAGTTCGAACTATAAATGCACATGATTCGCATGTAGATAGACTATTTTGTATACTGTTTTCAGATGAACTTTGAATTCATTTTTAAATTTCAATTGATGTCTTAATGAAATAATATTCACGCCTACTTGTAGCTAAGGCCTCAGAATATATAATATAATTATTTAATCTCTTAATTACTGATCTTACTATGAAAATTCAATTGTCCAGATTTAGGTATCACTTTTGGACTGTCCAGACTTAGGGCACTTCACCTTACTATTCTTCGAGTTTTGCCGAACGTAGAGAAGGACAGTCGAGCTCAAGGGGCCTCGGTTGTCGAGAAATGTAAACATAACTAATCCGATGACAAACTTTTTTATTTTTCACTATTTTATATGGAACTTCCACAAACATATTCGGGGCATTTTTCTAATGAAAAATGATAGCAAATATGATATAATTCCGATGATATTTACTTGTGTAATTAACGCTGAAAGTTTTCGACGCAAAGGACAGCGTATGGGAAAGAAAGAGACGCAGAGAGTCGCAGCGCGCCGACACAGTTCAAAGAACTTCCCATACGCTGTTCCTCCTTACGTTCGAAATTTTCATCATCCATTACACAAGTAAATTTCATCGGAGTTATATAATATTAACTTCCCGATTCATAGGGAAGTTACTGTAATTACCCCGAAAATCGAAAATCGATTTTTTAGCAGATCTTCACGTTTCATGGTCATTGGAGTCTTTTTAGACTATTTTTATCAAAATGTTTGTATGTGTGTGTGTGTGTGTGTGTGTGTGTGTGTGTGCGTATGTCCGTTTGTATGGTATCAAATTTTTCGTTAACGTTTTCAGAAAAAGTAACAACGCGATCAGGATGATGAATGATGCAATCGATGTGCCCCGTCGTAACTTAGAGCTGATTAGATTTTGGTCCATATTGGTCAAGTAGTTTTTTAGATTTTTAGTTTTTTTTCGAAAAGAGTTGATTCTACAATGCAATTTATAAGGGAGGACGAAAATTTTCCACCAAAGAACCAAACGCAATTACATAAAAAAAAATCTTTTTTTAGATTAAAAAAAAATTTTTTTTTTAGATTTAAAAAAAAAATTTTTTTTTAACTGATGCTAATGTTACCGCTTGGAATAATCGAAAGTTATTCCAACGCAACAGTGAATTTATCATCTCTACTCCCCAGAATACATTTTGGGAGAATATCGATGAAAGTACAAAAAAAAGAACGATGTTAGCGATGTTGGCGAAGGAGTAACGAATCGGGAAGTTCTTTGTGTGACTCTTGGAGAGTCACACACCAAATAAAAAACATTAATATCAGTAGGCCCTACTAGCCATGCGTATCACTAACCCTGTCGCAAGAGCAGTCCTACCCGCGAGCTCGCGAAGCGAGCGAGCAAAAACAACCCTACTCGCGAGCGAGCGAAGCGAGCGAGCAACAATAGCCCTCTAGTTTGATATCATTTTGCATGAGAGAAATGCCACGAATATGTTAGTAAAAGTTCCATAAAAAAATAATGAATAATAAAGAAGTTGACATTCGGATTAGTGTGGTCTCACCGATATACCCGAGCCGTATGAGTCATACTTCTCGGCGAGCGAGGCCTCTCGAGTCTCATGGCCCCTCAAGGGGGTACGCCCCGTAATAGTGGGGATCGTTCTGGGACCTTTATCGGCCAGACATTTGGGACATTTATGGATAAAATAAAAACGTGGTAAAATACTGTAGCACGCAAATCTGACGGAACGCCAAGCACGATTTTCTCGAAAACGAGGCGTCAAACGAAAAAATGTTATTCCATTTTTTCGATTTATATTTACATGGAGAATACTCCTACGAGCTTGTACATGTTATTCGGCGCCAGGCGTCACCCTGTGCAGAATAATGTTTTCAATGAAATATTTATGTACCTACGTGTTTACTTCAATATCGTGTTTCAAAATATTGAATGTCAGTGTGTGTTGACTTATACTCCTCCATTTTAGTTTTCTGTATGTTTTAATATCGAAAGTTTGCAGTACGTTGCTAACAGCACTCAACGAAATCAGCAAACAACTCGACAAAAATACTGAACACTTTATTGAATTAAAAATAGGGTAAAAATTTCCGCATGCAAAACATGCTTTTATTTTTTTTTAGTAAACAGTGGAAATGTTGCAATTTTTTCACCAGCTATTTTTTTTCTCTCTCCTCTCTTTTTCCGTTTCACTGGCACGAAAGCTCTTTCCAAGACGAGAATATTTATTTTACAAAATCACGCGCGAATTCCATGAATGTAAAATCAGAAAATATCCACTAAAATCCGATAACGAACGAATGCCGTTCAATTCGTTCAAAATTGACAGCGTTACGCAAGCCATCGATTACAACGGATTAAATTGTCGTTGTAACCGGACGTAAAAACTGCATCTTGTTAAAAAACTGTCCCTTTGATGAAGAATTCGCACCCCTATTTCGCTCTACCCCCAGAGCGAATTCTCTCTCTCTTTTTCTCTCGCAAATTCACCCGCTGCGTTTCCGGTTTCTCTTTTTCAGTGGCTTTTGACTTTTTTGTAGGAGTGACCCCGACACATTAACGAGCAAGATTGAGAACGGACGATTAATACCGACCCCTCTTGAACCGTTTCCGAGACCGCCATCAATTATTCCTCGCGTGTGACGATTCCGACTTAATTCGAATCTAAGTAATTTTCGATAAATTCTATAGATAGCTTCGTTCGGATTTCAATGTACTCCTCGAAAGTGCCTCTGCGAAAAACTGTGCTTTCCTCCTTTTTGATAAATTATTTTTCTGGATATGTTTCCGCAAATATTCCTTTTAATAACGTTCTTTCATTAAATGGTCATTGGCGCGTGCTTGTGGCGTCACTGAGCGACTCTGCCCGTTACCCGACGCACGACGCTCACTGCATATCAACATGACGGTGCCCTTGCCTATTGAAAATCGCTGAACTTTAAACATGCATAACTTCTGAACCAGTGGATTCCCAAGATGAAAACTTGGATTTTGGACATCTTCTTGTCAAAATCTACAGGATAATAAAAACGTAAAGTAAAACATTTTTGGTTTCCTGAGGTGAAGTTAACCTTAAATTTTCTATATGGGCTCATAAGAAAGTTGTAAAAAGCAATTTTTGTATTTTCTCTGCAATTTCGACAAAATTTCTTCTTTCCAAACAATTGTTTTAACTTCTCAGATAAATCCCAGTTGTATGGTCCGGTATTTAAGAAGTTATCGTCTTTTCAAGAGTATCCAAATATTACTGCGAGTGCGCGTGCCTCTTCGAAGCATGAATAATTCAATAAAAAAAAATGGTCAAATAAAAGGAGGTATTCGTTTCATATTTTTTATTCGGTTTCCCCAGTGCAGATTCAGTTTCCCAGAGACTATAATTCTGTTTCCACCGGCGGTTATGGAGCATCGTGCACAACAGGCGTGCACGGGAACACCTAAGTTTACCATCGACCCGATCAATGGCTCGAAATTCCGTGGAACTGAATATCGATGCAAACATCGAAGCGTCTCGTGAATCAGGCAACGCCGAGAACTTTTAAATAATAAACGTGCACCGTGCGAACACCCCTCTGCAACTTGTACTATAACAGGTAACCAAATTTCTGCGGGAATCGAGTGACGTTGTCCAATAAATGGATCGGAGCGAGGATCCCATTTTTTACGTTAACGACAAACTTCGTATAAAGTTTGGTCCCTGTTAACAATAAGTGAATGAGAACGATTTTATGCCTCTTGAAAAAATTAACTTGGTAATGTAATTGCTATTTCAACGATGGTGGAACATCTAAAGGATGTACTTGTGAAGTTGGATAAAAATCAGCGGCGCAGTTTTCATTCTAGTCATGCTAGTCTCGGAAACTGCGGTCATCAAGAGGAAAGCTTCAAAGAAAATTAAAGTAATAAGAGTAAAATGTATACAGGGTGGGACGCCACATTTTGCCACTCCAAATATCTTTGTTGTTTTTACAGATACGTCAAATGTCTGAAGGACAAAGTTGAATGGTAAAATGGGGCTTATACGATACCAAAAAAATTTTTGTTTTTATGTAATTTTTTTTAGGGAATGAGGTATTTTTTAATACATCAATCGATGCAGCTGAACATTAGTTATAAAAAAAGTACTAACCTATGTATGTCGAAAAGTTAGTAGTTCAGGAGATATTTCAATTTAAATAACTCTAAAATACCATTACTGTCGTGCTAAGATGTTACACAAGTAAGTAAAAACTAACGTCAATTTCAATTTCAATGTCAATTTTTCAATTTCAACTCCAATTTCAATATCAACCCTTTAACTTCATTTTTAACTTCAATTTTTCAATTTCAACTTTAATTTCAACTTCAATTTCTATTCTTCCTTTTCAACTGCAATTTCTACTCTTCCATTTCAACTTCAATTTTTCAATTTCATTTTGTTAATGTCAACTTCAATTTCAATATCAACCCTTCAACATCAATTTCAATATCAACCCTTCAACTTCAATTTCAACTCTTCAATTTCAATTTTCCAATTTCAAGGTCGATTTTTCAATTTTAACTTTAATTCTTCAATTTCAATTCGTTAATTTCAACTCTTCAATTTCAACATCAAATTTTTAATTCAACTCCTATTTCAATATCAACCCTTCAACTTCAATTTCAATTTCAACTCTTCAATTTCAATTTTCCAATTTCAAGGTCAATTTTTCAATTTTAAGTTCAATTGTTCAATTTCAATTTTCCTACTTCAATGTCAATTTTTCAATTTCAACTTCAATTCTTCAATTTCAATTCGTTAATTTCAACTTTCCAATTTCAACATCAAATTTTTATTTCAACTCCTATTTCAATATCAACTCTTCAACTTCATTTTCAACTTCAATTTTTCCATTTCAACTTCAGTTTCTACTCTTCCATTTCAACTTCACATTTCTACTCTTCCACTTCAACTTCAATTTTTCAATTTTACTTCGTTAATTACAATTCTTCAATTTCAACGTCAATTTTTCAAATTCAACTCTTCAATTTCAATTTTTTAATTTCAACGTCAATTTCAAATCTACAATTTCATTTTCAACGTCAATGTTTCAATTTCAATTTCAACTCTTCAATTTACACTAGCAAGTAAACGCTAACGTCTTAGTACGACAGTAATGGTATTTTAGAGTTATTTAAATTGAAATACCTCCTGATCTACTAACTTTTCGACATACATAGGTTACTACTTTCTTATAACGAATGTCCAGCTGCATCGATTGATGTATTAAAAAATATCTCATTCCATTTAAAAAAATGAAGGTCACCTTCATATCTCTAAAAAAAATTACATAAAAACAAAAATTTTTTTGGTATTGTATAAGCCCCATTTTACCATTCAACTTTGTCCTTCAGACATTTGACGTATCTTTAACAACAACAAAGATATTTGAAGTGGCAAAATGTAGCGTCCCACCCTGTATATGAAACCTACAAAATGTAAAGTACTGTCCGTCCAACAAGAAATGGCAGAGATTTTGACAGTGGGGCGCAGGGGGATCTGCGAGACCCTACTCCTGAGGCTCGGCTGCGGATCCCACTCTTGCGCTTACAATTAGGTTCTGGCGGGAACGGTCGTCATAGGAGCTCGGCGTCACCACATCGCTCTATTGCAGTCGCACTCAAGACGCTCGTTTGCTGTCTTCATCAAGCGATTCGACCAATTGCGGAGGACGTGTAGCGCGAAGTAGGGATACCACGTGAAAGTCCAATAAAAAAATAATGAAAATTAAGAAGTTTGAACATTCGATTCATTCGAGTCAATGTTGTGGTGTTCACACCGATATACCCGAGCCGAGATCAATCATCGCCGTCCTGCGGCGCGGCGCGGCCGCGGCGTTGTCCGGCAGTGAAATGGGTACGCACTTGACAGTGATCGCACAGACGACCCCTGACAGTAAACGCGCGATTGCTGCACATAGGACTTGGAACATTTTCGAAGAAAAGTCGCCGGACCAACACTCGCTAATAAGTCCGTACGTAATATGTTTTAAGAATGTATTATATTTGAACGACCCTATTATAATGGACACTACACCCACAAAAGCAACTACAGTCGTTACTCAAGTTCCGAACCCTATTATTATTTCTTGTTATAGCGCAGGGTGCACTCATTCAAGTAATAACTTCGTTAATACCGGAAACTTTTCAAATCCACTTTACAGGGATGTTCTCTGAACCACAATCATTAAAACCATGTAAAAGGAAAATCGATATTTCGTCCATAAAACGCAAACTTCTCGAAAGAAGCAATTATCGAGTTTTCCTCGGAGCAGCAACACACAAAAAGTCTCCTGTGACTTTGCAAAGCTAGACAAAAGCGAAAATCGTTTAATATGTTAATAATGTGTCTAAAGGATGAAACACAGTTTCATTTAACTACTATTTCTTAAAATTGAGCTGCAAGACAATCCATTTTGCTTGAAGTTCAATAAAGGAGATTATAACCGTAGCCTAGTTATAATAATGTCTGACCATTTCCAGCTCATTCTACTTAAGGGGTTGACAGGGTGTCCCAGGGTAATTGCCATTTGATGTAACTCGTGGACAAAGATGTAGGGGGACTTCATAATTATTTTCCATGAAGAATATCACTGTGACTAAAAAATTACCTTCATTTTTTCAAGGTTGTTTCAAGGTCACTTCGTGTTGTTTACATGCAATGTCATATTTTTGTTGGGATATTATGAAAGTACAGAGAAAAGCAAGTTCAGCACACGTCCTTGAACTGACCTTGAGGAGATCCAACGTTGCGGAAATGAACAACTTCGCGAGAGAAGCAATTGTCGAGTTCGGTTTCAGTTTTCCTCGGATACAGAAGAGTCTCCGGTGACATCGCGAAGCTAGACAAAAGGAAGAGAGAAAATCGTTTAACATGTCAAAAACTACAGACTTCTGTGCGAACCGAATTCTATCGTCTCGGGTTCGATTTTCACTGTCAAAGCTAGCGCGTCCGGTGTTGGCTGTCTAGCCGGGACCGGTTTGGATCACGTCGCCGGAAATCGGAGAGAACGAGAACACTGGAAACTAAATATTTGCGCGAGAAACAATGGAGAGCATGGAAACGAGCATCGGGCCAACGAGAGATCAACGGGGACCCGTTGCTCCGCGAATTCTATCAAAAGTCACGCGCGTTCGATCCATCATCCCCGTCCCGAATCGTTTCTAGTTTCTCTCCCTTTTTCCCACGTATGTACGCGCATGTTTGTCCCTGTATGTGTGGACGTCTGTTGGTGTGTGGTTTTTTTCCTGTTTCCTTTCGGCGGTGGACCCTTCCATTCATTTCTACGGCTAAACGATCGTCGAAATTGCTGATATCGGAGCTGCTATTCACTTCTGATCACTGTTTATTCTACAAAGCCTTTCATGCACTCTGCTGGCCAATTAAACAGAGTGGATCCTGGTTTGCTTTCGGTCGGATCTGGCCCACCATTGTTCGGTGCTTAACTTCCCGCAAGCTAAAAACCCTCGGATACCAACGAACACGCATCTACCGATAGATGTACCCGCGATCGGACTGAGAAATATTGCTACTGTTACTATAATCGAGAGTCAGTCGGACTTTCATTTGTTGGTCCGCTCTGCGGCCATTCGGAGTCGGTCTGCTGCGAAAATATATCGAAACGAGCAGGAAGTTTCACGTAAACGATCAATTCTTAATTAACACTGAACCCACCGAGAACTAAACGTGACAGGATATTTATAATTTCAAGAATTGGACCGTTTATTTTGAAAGTGGTGCAAGTCCATTTTTGAAAAGAATGAGATATCACATAATTCATGCTTAATTTAATGTAAATAAAATTTAAAAAAAAAATAAAAGAAACAAGAGAAAATGGACTTACACCACTTTCAAAATAAACGGTCCAATTATAAAAGATAATATTCCAAACCGACCCAAGAAGTCCTCTTAGGTCATTTAGCACTAAATGTCTGCTAAAACATGATAAAAATATTATTTCGAATCAGGCATAATAAAATAAATTGCACCAAATTAACAAGAGTTTTTCAAGGCTGCATTTTCTGAGGCTAATTTATTTGATTCTTATTTATTAAATTCCGGAATGTTTAATCTGCCACACAAATACTTTTCACAACGAAAAAATTCATTTATAATGTTAAAAATTTTCGACCGGTATTAATTGAATAATTAACAACGCTGTCGGGAGAATGCCAGGCCGGTGTTAGGTCCCGAACAAAGGGAGCATCGGTATCGGCACTGTTAATTAGTTATCAGGCCGTCGAGTGCGAGTAACGACCCTAACGATGCTTATCGAGCCAGGCCGAGAGCGTCGCTTGGACGAACGGCAAGCTCACGCTCACCGTAATGCATTTCTATAGTTGCTGTCGAGCACTCAGCCCGGCCGATAACGACTCCTTTCGCGGGACCAATAGCGAGCTTCCTTCCGTTTTCACCGTATCCACTCCCTGGAAACCGGGGCTTCCTTTTACCGAGATAAACTTCGTCCTGTAACTTTTCGTTTCGAGTTTCGGCGCTTCTCGCGTGGGCGGCTCTCCGGCCCGTCGAGACCAGTGTACACCGGGTGTCTGAAAACGAACAATTAACTTCCCTGCACCCTTTCGTGTCACTTCAATTTTTATGTCATTTGTTCCTCACTATCATCTCATCACATCACTTTTTAATTTTTTTGTTATCTTTCTTCACAATTGTGTTGCTACTTCACTTCAATTTTTATTTCATTTTTAGTCATTCTTATTTAATTATATCCCTTTAATACTACGTGATTTTTTCCTCGCTAGCATCTCATCACATCACTTTTTAATTTTTTTGTTATCTTTCTTCACAATTGTGTTGCTACTTCACTTCAATTTTTATTTCATTTTTAGTCATTCTTATTTAATTATATCCCTTTAATACTACGTGATTTTTTCCTCGCTAGCATCTCATCACATCACTTTTTAATTTTTTTGTTATCTTTCTTCACAATTGTGTTGCTACTTCACTTCAATTTTTATTTCATTTTTAGTCATTATTATTTAATTATATGCCTTTAATACTACGTGATTTTTTCCTCGCTAGCATTTTATTGTAGGCATTACTTAAATATTTGTGTCAATCAACGTTTAGACACTGTTTAAATTTAAAATAGAAATAGTCAATGAATAATCACTCACGAATTGTTTCATCTCTAAGCAGAAGTAGCAATCAATGATCAGACATAAACTTCTTTATCTTTAAGTAGAGATATCAACCAATAATCAGACACCAATTATGTAATCTGCATGGAGAAGTATTAATTAATACTTCTCCAGTACAGACATAAGCTGTTTAACCTTTCAGTAAGCATGTCAATCAATAATCAGACCTAAGCTGTTTGACTTCTAAGCAGAAATGTCAATCAGTAATCAGGCAATAGCTAATTGATCTCTAACTAGAAATGTCAATCAGAGATCAGGCATCCGCTATTTGCCCTCTAAGTAGAAACGTCAATCAATAATCCGACACAATTCATATAATCCTCGAGTAACGAAAGGGAACAAGTAAAATGCAAAAGAACACAAATAAACAAACAAATGTTATGTCTATAAATTACACTGTCAGAAAGCAAGGTAAAGGAAACTTTTCATCGAAATAATAATATTGAACAGCGAATAAAAGTCCATTTCCTTCAATCTTTTATTCAAGAAAGCGAAACCGTTGAATAATACATCCCCCGCATAAAAGAGCCGTCTTCATATAAACATGACATCGCCCACATCGTCTCATATAAAAAGTACAAATAAATTATTCCTCATTCGAAGGTCTCTGAAAAAAGAGAACATTTTAAAAAATTCGATATCGGTTTCGTCCGCTATTTTCGACTACGTAGGACGAAGTTACGGCTGGCTGCATCGTATTTCCCTTGAAATTTGACCTGCATCGCCGTGTATCTACTTCAGTTCGGCCAGATATACAAGGTTCGTCGATTCGACGTATTATTATGTACCCGGGCCCATGGATCAAGAGATCGAAAATCGATGGGCAAACCCCGGCACACTGGAATAAAACCCGTGGAGAGCGAAAGAGCAGCTGCGGCGGCCGTTGTTGTTGTAAATCAACGGGAATGCAAGCGGAAGTGGCAGCTTATGACGATCGACGCGGCCAATTTTTCCCCTCGAACGACTCCTGGAACAGCGGCGCAACGTTTGACAGCCGCGACCGGAAACGTGACGGGTTTATCGAGCCCCCACAACTCCGACGATCCGTGGCGAATGTTTATATTCCCTTTTTCCGCCTCTTGAACCGTGCGGTCGCGGCTCGATACAATGCGGAGCGCGACGGATGCCGGAAATAACCTCCACGTTTCATTCGTCTTTTCTTAATTCCTTGTGTAGAGGGCCCGCGGCGGGACATAAGATCGCGACAACACTGCACAATTAGGGGACAAGACAGGAGCTATTGTCTGTATGTTCGTCTGGGTGAGTGAATTTTTGAAAATGGTGAAATTTTTCTAACAAAGCAGAAATAATTCTAGGAATAAAATAAGTTGAGAACCTCTGGTTTGGATCAATGTTCATCAGAATAGAATTTTATAAATCCGTTCATGCTCTATGGAAACACATTAAAATGTCTGGATGTAGTACAAAGGATTCAGTGATTTAAATAAGTTGATATCCACTGGCCTGGACTATACTTATTGCTAGAATAATAATATAGCGTTATAAATCTATGGACACTGTTTATGAGGAGGCTATAATTTTTTGAGGAGAAGAATATAATATATATAAGCCGATTATATTCTTATATATATTATATACAGGGTGGTCTTTTTATCTGAAGACATTGAAATATCTCGAGAACTATGTATCGGATCAAAACAAGTGGGCAATGAAAGTTGTTCGTCGCGAAGGGGGACATCCAATGATACCAAACTGGATCCCCCACCGCCACTCCCTGGGGGTGGGGGTGGGAGAAGACAAAAAACTTAAATGGGAACCCCCATTTTTCATTGCAGATTTGGATTCTCCAGAAAAAAATACACAAATTTTACCTAGCAGTTTTTGCATTTTGGTTGACAGATGGCGCTGTAATGGACAAAAATCAAAATGGAAAAAGTCGTTGAAAATTGGGCATATCTCGAGAAATGCACATCAGATCAGAAAAATAAAAGTAGACGTATTTGATATTTTTAAGAATGCTGTTCAATAACACCATAATTGACCCCCTTCCTGAGGATCTCACAGATGTCGCTGCAATCGAAAGCAGTTCGAAAAATTCATTGGTTTGTTTATCAATCCTCAGGAAGTGGGGGTGGGGGTCAATTATGGTGTTATTGAATAGCATTCTTAAAAATATCAAATACGTCTACTTTTATTTTTCTGATCTGATGTGTATTTCTCGAGATATGCCCAATTTTCAACGACTTTTTCCATTTTGATTTTTGTCCATTACAGCGCCATCTGTGAACCAAAATGCAAAAACTCCTAGGTAAAATTTGTGTATTTTTTTCTGGAGAATCCAAATCTGTAATGAAAAATGGGGGTTCCCATTTAAGTTTTTTATCTTCTCCCACCCCCACCCCCAGGGGGTGGCTCATCATTGGATGTCCCCCTTCGCGACGAACAACTTTCATTGCCCACTTGTTTTGATCCGATACATAGTTCTCGAGATATTTCAATGTCTTCAGATAAAAAGACCACCCTGTATTATATAATATTATATATTATATCGGGTTATATTATATAATATTATATATTATATATATTATATAATATAACCCGACGATGCAAATCGTTTGAGATCCACTGGTCAGAACGAAAGTTGCTTATCCCCAGAATAAAATTTATAACTCATCGACGAAATTAGACTATAAACTTAACGGTACAGTTAAAGTCCCGACAAGCTAATAATTTATCCGTGCCAATAAAAATTCTGTACAAGCCATCTATTCCAAGATTCCTGAAGTTGAGAGCTACTGTTCCCGGTTTGAATAATAGCTTACGTTTCTCGTTTCACGGTCCCCATATTTGCTGGAAGCGAGTTCTGTTCCACTTGCATGATTTACGAGCGACGAACAACACTCCGCGAAAGAAAGTTCGAGGTATGTGGACGATTCGTTCGAGACACCCGGTGTGTGTTACGTCTAATAGATCCTCTTCACAATTAGTCACGCTCTGGAAGTACATTAGGAAGCTTAGAATTGGACGGAATTCGGTGAAAAGATTTATCCTTCACTAAAGACGCGAAGCTTTAAGTAGAAAATACTGTATATGGTCAGACAATACGCTGAAATTCCTTTCTCTCCAGGAATTGTTGTAAGCATTTTCGTAACTTACGGTTGTACAAGAGTTGTTGATATTTCTTATCGATGGCAAGAAGATCTGATTCCGATAACCGAGGATTTGTACCTGTTGGGAAATACGAAGCAGTAAGTCGAAAAGATTGGGAATGGCCAGACAGTAACTACAGCGTAATACAATCCTCTTCTACTTTTCTAAGACTTCTTATGCTTCGTGCTCTCGGAGTACATGGAGTGTACAATGGTCTCCGACGATCCTCCTGAAACAAATATTACTGCTTTCATCCCACTTACCGGGCATTTACTCGTTAGGCTATCCTATATATTCTTAAGTGGAACTCGCTTGCCGTGATCAGATGGCGTGCGCGTTTTCCGGAGTCGAAAGAGTTGATTCTAAACCCACTTCTACGGCTTTAGGATGAAAGAAATAAAGGTGACGTTTAGTGTCTCCATTCTGCCAGTTTTGTGCCGTTTATGCAGTTTAAAAACGGTAGTTAAATATGTATACCGAGCTTTGTAGAAAATAAACATTTCTTGCATGAATTATGAGGAAGAATAATCATGAATAATCTGATGCACTCATAAAGATGTTTTCACAACGCTCTCACAAACGCAATAAAAATCAACTTTCACTTGACGTCTGACTAATAGCAAACTGATCTACTTAAACTCCTGCTGATCCACAATAATGACAAAATATTACACGAAAATATACTTTCAAGGTGGTCAAGTTAGCTGGGACACTCTGTATATATTATACCATGTCTGCAACTATCTGAAAATAATATCCTCTAAAAGAAAAGATAAAAGATGTACTTCTTGTTAAAGAATTGTATTATTTCGAAGCAAGTAACACAAAATAATGGTGTATCGAATCGTGTTTCTCTGGCAGAAGAAAAATGTTGCAGCAAGTGAAATTATGTTTGAACCAAAGTAGCAGTCTGACCACTGCCGGGTGATTCCACTTTGATCTCTGGAGATTCTACGAAAGAGTAAAGGATAATATATAACAGTATAATAGAATATTGAGTAAGAGCCGAAGAAGAGAATTGAAAATACATTTCTGCTCGCAGCGGTTAAAATACGACGAATTTTTCCCTCCGCAGTGCATCATAAGTCTCCAGGAGAATAAGGATAACCCGCACGGGCTTCGTTCTACTGCGATTCGTTTCTCTGCGTGCGGAATCCATACATCGCGGAATTTATCCGTGCCCGACACAGAACGACCTTAGTTACTGTATTTTTCTGTCGGTGGTCCTGTTTTGCGCGCGTCGAGGATAACGCTAACAATAAGAGAAATCGATACCAGGACTTTGCAGTCGAGATGCAGATACGCAACTCCTCGCGAAGATGCATTTGTATTGTGCACACCTGTCGACGAGGATCTTTACTCTTGGAAGGATTACTTATCATTTCTTTCACTTCGAAGACACCCTTGTATTTAGATCATCATCATGAAACGTATAAAATACATGATGATATAAATGGAGAAGATTTTTATTAAAATGTTCTTGATGAAATGTTAAATTTTATTACATGAATTTTTCAGACCTCAGTATTTAATGCAACGTGCCACACGTTAATTTTATATTTCACTGATTACTTTTATGTCTTTTAACAAGACCACTTTTATACTTCCATTTTTAGATGGTCAATATAAAAAGAGTAAAATAGATAGCGATATAAATAGAAAATATTCTATATGTATTATAAAGTATGTTCTTGATAAAATGTCAAGTTCGAAAGAATTTTATTCATAAAACATTGTTGATAAAATTTTTTCAGCTAAGGATTTAATATGTACTACATTTAATATTATTATTCATTTCGTTGTAGTCATTCATATTTTAATACATGGTATTAAATGTTTAATTTTTATTTCTTGCAGATCGAGTTTTTTATGCTAGCACTTTTAGATCGTCGTTATAAAAAGGATAAAATGCATGATGATATAAATTATAATATTGCATAGTATGTTCCATGTGTATATATTTCACGTAAGGGACTTTAATAGAGAGATATGACTTATTATGAACATACGTAAAATATAATATTACGGCTGGGGTGTCGTTCGGAAATAGTTAAATTACCATTTGATGAATAAAACTCGATCAAAGCTGACATTTAATTAAGAGCGTAAAGGTTATCTGAAAAGGTTGTGCCAACATCAATTAAATTAATTAGCATACTTCTGAAACGAAATATATATTGATAAAAGCGACGGTTTGTTTTCCTGTAAATTCAAAGTAGAAAATTACAATATTTATATGATGGAGTATAGACGTTTTTTAACAACAATTTTTCGTCGGGGGAAGGTTTAACGTTTTCGGAAGAAACTTTCGAAGCGTCCATTAGTTTCCTCGATTTCCTCTATCGAATATCGAACAGGAAAAGGAAGCGGCACCCTTCGAGGATCCGAACAAAGGAAGTATTTGCCTATTCTTTATTTGAATCCCAATTCCGCTAAAGCTTCTAATGTCCCGGGACTCGGCAAATAAGACGCTTTCCTTTCAAAAGAGATGGAATTGGAAGGAAAGATGAGGAACGTCGACGGACTGTCAGAAAATTCAGATTTTCCGTTATCCGGTCTGGAAAATTCGTGGCCATTGTCGTAATTACTATCGTTCGTTGTTCATTTCAATTCACTATTCGTAGAGCTCCTTGCAATTATAACGTAGATATAATTCCTCTTATACCTTCTGCCTTTGTCCAGTTCTTATTTTTAAACTGCAATCCACAATTATGGAAATGTTTAATACTGTTAACAAGCCAAAGCAGTTACAAATACTTTTGATAGTGTTTCATTTGCTTAATGTCGTTGTTCATTCATATACAGGGTGTCTCACATAAAACAGCCCTCCATTAATATCTCCTATATCTCTGAAAATACAAAAAATGTTTCTAACGTAATTTAAATGGTTTCAAAAGATCAATCACATGGGACAATCGTTGTTTACGTTATACTTCACCTGAGGAAACAAGAAATGTTTAACTTTTTTGATACGGCCCTGCGGATTTTGACGAGAAAATACCAAAAATAAAAGTTTTAATGTTTTTACAGTTTTTTATCATTTTCCAAGGTCACTCGTGTTTTTTTACGTTTATACACACATATTTGTTGCAGTTTGTTATAGCAAACATTATTGTGCGTTCATGCATGTTTGAAAGCATGACCTTGAAATGACCTTGACTCAAAAATTTGAGTCCTTTCAGCGATATCAGGTTTCAACATATTCATTCTAGGATTCAATATATTGTTTAAAGAAATATATTGGAATGAAATAGTTTGTTGATAAAGTACACTAAAAAAATTCATATGAAAGTGCAATATTTTATATTTTTATTTATATTTTATTTTTAAAAAGCGCCGGTAACATTCGCGTCGAATATTTCCTGGTCGGTCGGCGGAATTTCGGAAGGACAGCGGCCCTTAACGAACTGGCTGTTTGAAAAAACCACTGCATCGGAAAATTACAGTGCAACGTTTTGATGTTGATAGTTTGTCCGGCGGTCGTTAACCGAAAAAGAAGTGAAAAACAACGGTGAAATTGGTGTGACGGTGGGTCGTTCCCGGCCAGGACGTCGGGCAGATTGATTCCCATGGCGGATGGTTTACCTCCGAACGAGCGTTGTTAAGCGAACGATTACGTCTGCGAAATGAAACTGCTATTAACTCCGGGGAGGGCGAAATGGTTTTCGCGGCGGCAACGTCGACGATAAATTTTACACGAGTCCGGAGGACGCCGCGAGACAAAAGGCCTGGAAAAATTGCCAAGCGCTCTCGCAAACAATTACAATCGGCCTACTGTTACGCGTAATGTTTTTTCTTTCTCTCCGCGAAATTCAAATCCACTCGAGCACCGATTCCATTAGGTTCGTTATTGTCACCTCGTTTTCATTTTTTTATTTTTGTTCGCCTTTCTATTCGACGCGAATAAAACGATTCTCTCGATCGCTTCACAAAATACACGCAAGCTCGACGAGAGCGCTCGCAATAATATTTGCACGGTTCTCCGCGCGATTGCAATGGCCGCTCATTATGCACAACGAAATACAATACAGTTCGACGGGAACCTAATGGGCGAAACCGATCTTTTTCTGTCGCCTGTAATTTTCGGAAATTCACTGTTGGACTGCGACAATTGTCCAGGAATGTTTCGTGTTTGAGAATTTTTTGTGAAATAGTTGAGGTAGATACGAGAGTGATTTTTTGGGAATTGATTCTGTGAACTGTCCTAAATAGTTTCAGCTAATTTGAACGATGCTTGTAGCAGTCTTATATCTTAAAGAAAATTGTCTACAATATGTGATAGATCGTCCTTTTTGCATAGTTTTTGGATAGTACCTTTTTGTATCCGTTAAAAGAAACCTAAAGCATGGATCTAGTTACCCATCCAAAAATAAATTGCGAAGAGACAGTGTGCAACGATGGAGAAATATTTAATGTAAGAATGTAAGAATAAAAATGATGAGTTGTAATTACTGTAAATGGTATAGATTTTTATAAGATCTGAACCTTTCAGCTAATTTGAACTATGCTTGTAGCAGTCTTATATCTTAAAGAAAATTGTCTACAATATGTGATAGATCGTCCTTTTTGCATAGTTTTCGCATAATACCTTTCTAAAGGAACCTGATGCATGGATCTAGTTACCCATCCAAAAATAAATTGCGAAGAGACAGTGTGCAACGATGAAGATATATTACATAAAGAAGCACTTAAGAACACAAAGGAGACAGTAAGAATGAAAATGATGAGTTGTAATTACTGTAAATGGTATAGATTTTTACAAGATCTGAACCTTTCAGCTAATTTGAACTATGCTTGTAGCAGTCTTATATCTTAAAGAAAATTGTCTACAATATGTGATAGATCGTCCTTTTTGCATAGTTTTCGCATAATACCTTTCTGTATCCGTCAAAGGAACCTGATGCATGGATCTAGTTACCCATCCAAAAATAAATTGCGAAGAGACAGTGTGCAACGATGGAGATATATTACATAAAGAAGCATTCAAGAACACAAAGGAGACAGTAAGAATGAAAATGATGAGTTGTAATTACTGTAAATGGTATAGATTTTTATAAAATCTGAACCTTTCAGCTAATTTGAACTATGCTTGTAGCAGTCTTATATCTTAAAGAAAATTGTCTACAATATGTGATAGATCGTCCTTTTTGCATAGTTTTCGCATAATACCTTTCTGTATCCGTCAAAGGAACCTGATGCATGGATCTAGTTACCCATCCAAAAATAAATTGCGAAGAGACAGTGTGCAACGATGGAGATATATTACATAAAGAAGCATTCAAGAACACAAAGGAGACAGTAAGAATGAAAATGATGAGTTGTAATTACTGTAAATGGTATAGATTTTTACAAGATCTGAACCTTTCAGCTAATTTGAACTATGCTTGTAGCAGTCTTATATCTTAAAGAAAATTGTCTACAATATGTGATAGGTCGTCCTTTTTGCATAGTTTTCGCATAATACCTTTCTGTATTCGTCAAAGGAACCTGATACATGGATCTAGTTACCCGTCCAAAAATAAATTGCGAAGAGACAGTATGCAACGATGGAGATATATTAAATGAAGAAGCACTTAAGAACACAAAGGAGACAGTAAGAATGAAAATGATGAGTTGTAATTACTGTAAATGGTATAGATTTTTATAAGATCTGAACCTTTCAGCTAATTTGAACTATGCTTGTAGCAGTCTTATATCTTAAAGAAAATTGTCTACAATATGTGATAGATCGTCCTTTTTGCATACTTTTTGTATAGTACCTTTTTGTATCCGTCAAAGGAACCTGAAACTTGGATCTAGTTATCCATCCAAAAATAAATTGCGAAGAGACAGTGTGCAACGATGAAGATATATTACATAAAGAAGCACTTAAGAACACAAAGGAGACAGTAAGAATGAAAATGATGAGTTGTAATTACTATAAATGGTATAGATTTTTACAAGATCTGAAGCTTTCAGCTAATTTGAACTATGTTTGTAACAGTCTTATATCTTAAAGAAAATTGTCTACAATATGTGATAGATCGTCCTTTTTGCATACTTTTTGTATAGTACCTTTTTGTATCCGTCAAAGGAACCTGAAGCTTGGATCTAGTTACCCATCCAAAAATAAATTGCGAAGAGACAGTGTGCAACGATGGAGATATATTACATAAAGAAGCATTCAAGAACACAAAGGAGACAGTAAGAATGAAAATGATGAGTTGTAATTACTGTAAATGGTATAGATTTTTATAAGATCTGAACCTTTCAGCTAATTTGAACTATGCTTGTAGCAGTCTTATATCTTAAAGAAAATTGTCTACAATATGTGATAGATCGTCCTTTTTGCATAGTTTTCGCATAATACCTTTTTGTATCCGTCAAAGGAACCTGAAGCATGGATCTAGTTACCCATCCAAAAATAAATTGCGAAGAGACAGTATGCAACGATGGAGATATATTAAATGAAGAAGCACTTAAGAACACAAAGGAGACAGTAAGAATGAAAATGATGAGTTGTAATTACTGTAAATGGTATAGATTTTTATAAAATCTGAACCTTTCAGCTAATTTGAACTATGCTTGTAGCAGTCTTATATCTTAAAGAAAATTGTCTACAATATGTGATAGATCGTCCTTTTTGCATAGTTTTCGCATAATACCTTTTTGTATCCGTCAAAGGAATCTGATACATGGATCTAGTTACCCATCCAAAAATAAATTGCGAAGAGACAGTGTGCAACGATGGAGATATATTACATGAAGAAGCATTCAAGAACACAAAGGAGACAGTAAGAATCAAAATGATGAGTTGTAATTACATCGTACCGGAGCTATAAATAGTCTGCTTGTAATATTCTAAGCAAGCCAAGCTTACTTCTCATCTCCTGTCCGACCAATATCGGCGGTTTCTCCTTGGCGCTCATTAAACCCTGTAACAGCGTTAAAAACTATAATGGATGAAAATTCCTAGTCATAATTACGGCTCATTAAAATTTCAAGCAGTCTACATGTAATATTCCGCACGGGCGTCATTTGCAAGGGTCCTCGGCTCGTCTCACAATATGTCCGGCCTTTACAGGCCGCTTCTACTGCACCTTTAACTTCCACGAGGAATTTCCGTAAATTCCGAAAACTTTTAAACAAGTTTTTGAGGGTATCTCGCAAAAAGTAATATTGTAGACGGTGTCTGACCATTGTTGGCAGTTTCTACTTGCAGTTTCTAGTCGCCCAGTGGTTTCACGAGCTCTGACGGTGCAGCGTGGTTGCGGTACTTGTTTGCTATTGTTGCAGAGAGGACAGAGTTTTTTAAAATTATATGTCGCCATGAGACTCGGACGCCTAACGCAATTAGGAGATTTGGGTCGGGAAGGAATATCGCTGGGACATTTACGAAACACAGTGATTCCGCTAACTAGATACCGGGAAGTTCGCGGATAATTTCACGTGGACCAGTTAGCCGGCTAAATAAAGGCGAAAGAAGTGTCGCAGAAGTGTGCGGACGTGCCGCCTGCGAGCACGAAACCTCTGCAGCACGGTCTCGGATGTAATCGACGAGGAAATGGTGATGTTGTATGACCTCCTTAGACTGCAGATTTTCTAAAATGACCAGTGATTTTTAAAAAATTTATTTATTTACTTGCAAATTTTTGTGGCACAATATGAATACACCTTTTTAAAAGATCAACGAATGTGAATCTACAGCAAAGAGCTAATGGACGAAGCTTCGATTCCGGAGAAAAAGAGAATTGCAAAAATCGTTGCAAGCGAGCTGCACGGTTTTTTAAAATGGGAAACAGTGCTCTCTGTAAGGGTGAGAACGAGCAGTTGATGGGGAACAGAGACGGAAAAAGCGATTTCGAAATTTTCCCCCGGCTCCGACGGACCCTAGGCACGGAGAAATGAACTCTCTTCCGAAGAATCACCTCATTCGATCTGATTCCATGAGAATCCTGACTGCGTACACCCATTTTATTCCGCCATTTCCGAATAATCCGGAATCTTTTCCTGGGCTTTACAGGGCGATCGAGGAGATTCGCTACGGGAATTGAAAACAATCGATGAAAATTCCCTGAACGCAGATAGAAACGGTGAAGCTAAGTGCGTTCGATCCACTGAAAAAACAACGGGTCGGCCCCAGAACGAGGAAATAAATCCTCGAAGAAGTCCTCCTGTTTACCCGGCTTCTCGCAGATTTCAATTATCCCGCTGACATTTTCCACATACCCGTTGTCCCTTTCGCGATTACGCGCGTGGGCATTTTTGCACCTAATAATCCAGCCACTGTCGACATCCGTATCAATTCCTAGTTTCACTGGTTTTATCAAAATCAAAGTAAAGGAACAATTTATCCTGATTATATTAATCTGCACCAATTCTTTTGATTCTTATTCAATAATTAGCAATTTAATTATATTATTTTGTACCTTCTTGTTCAAATTAAAAAACAATTCTTTTATTGACTGACTTCACCCTAGGAAACCAAAAATTTCTAACATTTTTTGTGTAATCCTGTAGACTTTTACGAGAAAATTCCGAAATTAACCCTTCAATCAGTAAGACCACAGTCAAAATAATTTCTATTACTTTACAAATGTACCATAAACATTTTCAGATCCTCAGTCTACTAATAATTAGCAATTTAGTTATATTATTTTGTACCTTCTTTTTTAAATTAAAAAACAATACTTTTATTGACTGAACTTCACCCTAGGAAACCAAAAATTTTTTACTTTTTTGTGTAATCCTGTAGACTTTTACGAGAAAATTCCGAAATTAACCCTTCAATCAGTAAGACCACAGTCAAAATAATTTCTATTACTTTACAAATTTACCATAAACATTTTCAGATCCTCAGCCTACTAATAATTAGCAATTCAATTATATTATTTTGTACCTTCTTGTTTAAATTAAAAAACAATTCTTTTATTGACTGAACTTCACCCTAGGAAACGAAAAATTTTTAACTTTTTTTGTGTAATCCTGTAGATTTTTACGAGAAAATTCCGAAATTAACCCTTCAATCAGTAAGACCACAGTAAAAATAGTTTCTATTACTTTACAAATGTACCATAAACATTTTCAGATCCTCAGTCTACTAACAATTAGCAATTCAATTATATTATTTTGTACCTTCTTGTTTAAATTAAAAAACAATTCTTTTATTGACTGAACTTCACCCTAGGAAACCAAAAATTTTTAACTTTTTTGTGTAATCCTGTAGATTTTTACGAGAAAATTCCGAAATTAACCTTTCAATCAGTAAGACCACAGTCAAAATAATTTCTATTACTTTACAAAAGGAACCATAAACATTTTCAGATCCTCAGTCTACTAATAATTAGCAATTTAGTTATATTATTTTATACCTTCTTTTTTAAATTAAAAAACAATACTTTTATTGACTGAACTTCACCCTAGAAAACCAAAAATTTTTAACTTTTTTGTGTAATCCTGTAGACTTTTACGAGAAAATTTCGAAATTAACCCTTCAATCAGTAAGACCACAGTCAAAATAATTTCTACTACTTTACAAATTTACCATAAACATTTTCAAATCCTCAGTCTACAATAATAAATTGACGTACCCTTCGTAAATTCTTGAACACAGGTACATTGAATTCCATTGAAGTAGTAAATTCAAATCGAAATTGTTGAGAGCTCGGAAAGAGAATAGAACTGCGATGAAATAAAAATGAGGACAAGTGCACTCGTCGCATGGGAGGTTCGAAGGGTTTGTTTAAATTATTTTTCTCTCGTCATTTGTTTAAGGGGAAAAGTGGAATAGCTTAAAAACTGGTAGGGGCCAAAACTCTGTTCGGGATGAAGCCTCGGACCGTAAACAAGGAGGCAGTAATAACAGTGAGTAACGGGGATCGTGCTTCTTGTTCCGTAAAAGACGCTCCTCGACGGGGAGCATAACGAGACGCTTTTTCCCGTCGCGTCGCGTCGAAAAGCGTCGGGAAGCTACGTCGCTTCTTCCAGGATCCCGGTTGCCATTATGTCGCGGAGGATCTCGCTGCGAAGACAAAGGGTCCTCGAGCCACGGGGTTCTAAGTGAAATATCCTCGCCACTAGTCAAACATCGCGGACTGTCCCTTAATAGAAAATTATATGAAACGGTACCAAGATGGCAGTATCACTTCATCTTCAAAAAATTAAACAGTCTTCGATCTTAAAACAACAAAATTGAAAAATCTTGAATATGATAATGATTATTATTGAATGGTACGAATGAAAACAAAGGCCTACACCATACACAGTATGTCTGGAAAATAGCGGAACTTCTTTAATTGAAAGGAAACTGCTGACGCCATCCATTGCAACAAAACGTATCTTGAAAGCTGCAACTTTCCTCTACAAGACAAGACCACGATCACTGCAATCGATCAACGGATTGTCAAGTTATAGCGCATAAAGTGATAGTATCTTGAGTCTCCTCGTCACAAAAACACACGACAGAACAAAGAGCAAATATTAAATTTTGTTTCAAGCTCGGTAAAACTTTTACAGAAATATTTGAATTGATGAAAAATGTTTATGATGATGATTGCTTATCCCGTACACGTGTGTTCGAATGGTATGAGCGATTCCAGGACGGTCGTGACACTTTGGAAGACGATCCAAATCCAGGCCGAATAAAAAAGAAAAATCGCGATGAGTTGGTGGAAAAAGTGCGTGAAATGATCGAGAATTCGTTCCACAGGGTCAAAATGTCAATGGTGAATATTATCTGGGTGTTATGGAGCGTTTGTGGAAGAGAATCATTCGAATGAGGTCCGAAGTTGGTTTTGGTTGCACGATAATGCACCGTCTCACAGGATCATCGCTGTTCGTGAAGTTTTAACGAAAAAACAAGTACTGTATGCTCCAACATCCTCCGTATTCGCTTGATTTATCACCGTGTGAGTGTTTCCTGTTTCCAAAACTCAAACTGGCCATGAAAGGAACGTTTTATGACAATGTTATACAAGTCCAAAGTGCCGTGACGAGGGTCATTGAGGCGATTTCGCTAACTGAAATTAAAAAATATATGCTAGCATTGCTGGAACGTGACCAACGGTGTATTGATGCGGAAGGGGTGTATTTCGAATAAAGAGGAATAATTTCGGCAAAGTAATCAATTGTTTTTTTGTTATTTAGAAAGTTCCGTTGTTTTCGCACACTTTTATTTCCATTTTTGGCACATACATGATTTTTTCGGATCGTGTAATCAATTTGGTGATCAACTTGTTTCCACGAAATTTATAATTATCTTTGACCATGGAGGAATGGTGTTTTAATCGATACGTCGGCAGGTTTAACGAGAACTGTTTCACACAGACACTGTGTTGCATGTTCGATTAACGCTTGTCACTGCCGTGTCAACTTTCATCGAATCAAAGCGCGAAAATAATTAACCGATAACGGCGGACGTGACGAAAACCAGCTCGTCGCCCGACGATACCCTACGAATTTTAATGAACCCGTGACACGTCCGAAAAGGCAGTTCCGGTGCTTTGACACCAAAATAGCCGGTGAGTTTCATGGTGTATTTTACTCATTACGCGCCGGTGTCAATTAGTTATAAGAGAATTAGTTCGGTTACATAAATACCTAACCGATTATTACCGACGTTTTATCGTGTTACACTAATTACTAGTCTGTCCAAAATCACGGATTATCTTACAAACTTACAGTATCGCTTAAATTTTATTTGCTCATCAGAATGAAAAATTAAAATTTTTGGTCATGAACGGAACAATCTTTTATAAAATTATTGAACCACATTGTCAAAATATGGATTCTGAGAAAAATAAGGCTTGTTTGCCTGAAATATTTTTCTCTGTGTACGAGGCAATGTTTCATAAAATACTTACTCGAAGATGCTGAAATTCTTCTCGAAGTTCTGTTTATTAAACCTGTCGCTCGACAGGCACTCGGCTCTGTGTCGAATCGATACCAGGCTCTGGCAAGTGTCACTGTAAACAGGCAATTTGCGAAGCACAAGAAAACACTCGAAACGAAACCAACGGATGATTTCACCGCAAGGATCGAGTCTCTGTAACTTGGACCTATTGTTTCTCGGAAAGTTGGCCCTATTTAAACGCGTTACAGAGTTTCTAGAAGCTCTCATCGCATGGAAATGTTTTGTTATAGCGCGCGCTACTTCGAGCCTCAACGGGGACGCTCGTGAAAGCAGACGAACGAAAATTAACTTGTTCTAGCTAAATTTAGAAAGACTCCATTTTTTTTATTACGACCTGCTGACTTCTATGAATTGTTCAATGGATTGTTTCCTCTAGGACGATACTAACAAATATTAAAATTATGTTTTTTTAAAGAACGATGCTAACGAATGTTAAAAAACACCGATGTTTGAAGAAGAATACTAACAAATATTAAAATGGTATTTTTTTAAAGAACGATATTAACAAATGTTGAAAAACATTTTATCTGGAAGAGCGACACTAACAAATATTAAAAAATATCGCCTCCTGAAGAACAACACTAACAAATGTTAAAAAGTAAAATTGAATGACATGTACTCTGATATTAACTATTTCCTAACAAATATTAAAATGGTATTTTTTTAAAGAACGATATTACCAAATGTTGAAAAATATTTTGTCTGGAAGAGCGACTCTAACAAATCTTTAAAAATATCGCCTCCTGAAGAACGACACTAACAAATGTTAAAAAGTAAAATTGAATGACATGTACTCTGATATTAACTATTTTCTAACAAATAATAAAATGGCATTTTTTTAAAGAACGATATCAACAAATGTTGAAAAACATTTTATCTGGAAGAGCGACACTAACAAATATTAAAAAATATCGCCTCCTGAAGAACGACACTAACAAATGTTAAAAAGTAAAATTGTTTAAATTTCGTTTTTTGATTAAGAGTACCAATTATTTCTCAAGGCTCGTTTGCAGAGGTAAGAGGAGTTTAATAAAGATTCCAGCGAGGAAATAGGAGACGAGTGTCAGGTGCGTCGCAAGCATGCACGCGAGACAATAGTAATTGAAGCGGTCCTCTGTCCAGACGCGTATCTTGCGGACGCTGTACTCCGGCCACGATTCGAAAATCCGGCCGCGAGGAGAGAGAGCTATTTCCACCGCCTTGATGACCATACAAAAGAGGCCTGCCGAGACATATAGGTAGCTCAACAGGTAGCTCGGAAAGTGCCTTTCTCCATCCCCCGTTCCCCCACCCCTCCGCTCCTTTTATGCTCGACGAGCCTCCCTCGTGACTACGCACGCACATTCCGCCCCTGGAATTGACATTTTCCAACGCAACCACCGCCCCCTGTAATTCCCACGCTGGAAACTTTCCGCGAAGAATTTACAAGGGCTTGCGTAACTGAAATAATGCCGGTGGACTTCGAAGTTCAGAGAAAATCACTCTCTTACCCTTTCAGAAAGCATTGTGCAAGAAGTATATTTTAGAGAAAGAATCGTTCCTTGATACTGACATTTTCCCGAAACATTTTTATGAACTGAAAGTAACTTAATGGCAATTATCGGCGCCCTTGCCTGTCAAAAACGCTTAAAAACTTTACAGACGCATAACTTTTCAACCAGTGAATGCCTAAGATTAAAAAAAGTTTTTAAATTTTGCTCTCCTAAGGTGAAGTTCTTTTTATGTGTTTTAAAACATTATTTGCATTTTCTCAACAGAGGGGAACCACTAAGAGGGGTAAATCGATTTCCGAATCTCACCGCTACTGTACGTCTAACTTCTTCAAATACGATTCATATAAGGTGATGTGCCCTATGCCTGGACAGCATGTTTTTCTATTTTAAATTTTATCACTTTAAATAAAAAAAAACAATTTCTTAAGAGTTTTAACATACAATTCAGAGTTTGTAAAGTAATTTAAAATAAAAAAATCATTGTTTAGGTTAATATCTTAATTGTATTAACAAGAATAATTCAAACCTATAGTTGGACATATTAAATCCAATCTAAGCTAGTACCTGGACAGAAGTAAAGCCTATATCGGGACAAATTCAATTTACGAGTTGATCGAGCGAACATAACCTAAAACGTTGGTTGGTGGCGCTGTTGCGCATGACGTATAGAAGATGCTTTGCGTAATATGTAGTATTCTTATCCTAGATTATAGTATTGTATTATTTAACCAAATATATATTTATTTTCATTTATTGTTTTAATAAAACTTGTCATAATACAACTTTTAAGGTTAGGTAGTAATACTGATCGATTTAAGATGTAAACATAAAGTATTATTAACGTCACAACCGGAATACATTTTCTACATACGTTATTCAAGCTAATAGAAGACTAATTATACGTACATGTAGTTAAATAATTTGCAAACAATGCGTTGATTTTATTCACAAACACGTGTCCGGCTTCAGGCGTAAGCACGTTGCGTATAAGCTTAGAGTGGGACAGCTACTGTCATCGCGTCCCGGTATGGAGTACTTATATTTGAAAACAGTCCTAATCTTGGACATCTAATATTTGTATTAATAATTATTATTTACGTTAAATTTGATTGCCAATTTATTTTAAAATATCAATATTATTATGCGTGATAATTATTTTTTGTCTGAGGGCTTAAATTATATCTTTTTTTCTAACAAAAGTTCGAACTATAAATGCATATGATTCGCATGTAAATAGACTATTTTGTATACTGTTTTCAGATGAACTTTGAATTCATTTTTAAATTTCAATTGATGTCTCAATGAAATAATATTCACACCTACTTGTAGCTAAGGCCTCAGAATATATAATATAATTATTTAATCTCTTAATTACTGATTTTACTATAAAAATTCAATTGTATAGATTTAGGTATCATTTTTGGACTGTCCAGACTTAGGGCACTTCACCTTAACCTCCAACAAAGAGGAACCACTGGAAGGTTAACCGATTTCCAAACTTTTCGAATCTCACCGCCGGTCGATCAGAGTGGAACAAAATAAGCGATTGGCCGTGTGTAGGAATGATTCGGTCCCGGTTGAGGAATCCGAGCGTGACACGCTCGATCTGGGACGAGGGGTAGAAAAAACCAAAGCCCCTCTCCCTCACTCTGTCTGTCTTTTTCTCGCGCTGGCAGCTGGCCTCCTTGACGTTTCACGGATGCCCGGACACGCCCGTCGCAATCCGTTATTCGGCCAGGCATCGGCAGCGCGAATGAATATTCAATCGACCGTCGGAGCCCGCCTGATAACTGATAATCCCTCGCGCTCGAAATAGCCGGGATCCGCGGCGCTGAAAGAGGATTCCGGGAGGATCGCGGTTTACTCGATTGCCCCACCCACCCACTCGTTCTACTCGGACGATGAAATATGGATGCCTAACTGCCCCGATTTCCAATGGCTTCCCCCTAGCCAACGAGACCCGGTCTACAATTTGTAGAAACACCGACCGACGGACGCGCCGCGCCGCGAATTCCACAGCTGAGACGCAATTAACGCGGACCGTGCACGTTACTCGACTGCGATGCGTTTTTCGACACCGTGCGCCCTCAGCGTGCCAGCAAATTGTATCGGGGGTGTGAGGTATTTTTTGGTTTGCCATGGACTTTGTTCATCACCGTTACCACGACTATAGTCACTCTTCTGTGTGATTTGTCCAACACGTTTTCCGTTTCTGCAATCTTTTGGAACGAACTTTTTTGATAAATTTCAATAAACACAAGCATTAACACAACCGAGAAGATCCGGTATACCGAATAAATTGTTTGCAGCCTATAATCAAAATGTAGCCTACAATTAGATCCTCAATACAACAAACATCCTTCGCGAAACATCTTCTCAGACATTTCCAAGGGACCTCATCAGGCAAGTTTGTAGTACTCGTCAATCGATCTTCAAAACTCGGATAAAACTGGAACAAAGATCCTTCGAAAGACCCGAGGATCTCCGGAGATACCTAAAAAGTCAGCACGTTTCAGTGAATCGATGCCAGCGTTGAAAGTAGTCGCACGTCCCTAGCAATCATCATCACCGGGACGCTTCCGAGGAGCATAATTTCAGCCGACCTAGTGCCTATCTCCAGGCCTCAAAATCCCGAAGTCCGCCGCGTCTCCGGAATCCGGCAATCGATCATCTTTAGACATCAGCAGCAAGTCCCTGGCCATCTCCAGCAAGCCTAGATCCTGCCTGGCCAGCTCTTCGATCATCTGAGTTCCGGTTAGCTTCCTGTCCTGGGCCAACATCTTCCCGCACTCATCTAGTTTCATTGATCCTGACAGACTGTCATCGTCCTGGGACTCTATCACATAAGTTGCAGTCGTGTTGACGGTCTTCATCGACGTCTCGCTGGCCGTATTCTTCAGCATCGCTGCCTCTTCGTCAATATTAGCCTCTGTTAAATCTGCGTCATTATTCTTTTCAAGGATTCTGGGTTTCTCAATTCTCTCCTCGTCGGAAGATGACAAGGACTCGCTAGGAGATGAGTACAGCTCCTTCTTGGATGTTCTTTCTATCCCGTCGACTCTGAAAGTGGTGTCTCCGCGAGAAGCTTCGTTGGCATCGTCGTCGTCTAGATCCGATCTAGCAGAGCTGCAGAGATAAGACTGCAACAAGCTGCCGTCCGAGTTCTCCGTTAGCTCCTCGTCCTCTGACTCGCTGCTAGACCCTTCGTCCCTGTACTCAGTGATCACCCTCTTCTGAGAGAACATCGTGGTTATAATCGTTTGCGTTCGACTGCAGAATCGATTCGATTGTTTAAACTGTCCTTCGTCTTTGTTACTTCTCGGAGAGGCGACCTTGGACTCTTTACTCTGCACGTTTTCCAGCGCGAGTCTACGGACTGCCAGTGACATTTTGTTGATCAGATCTTGGATGTAGGAGTGCATCGGAGTATCGCCTTCCTCCTCCGTGATCTTGGCTGCTTGCTGGAGCTCTCGAGTGGCTTCTGCGAATCTTCCTATCTTTGCCAGGCTCTGACCTTGGGGAAGATGATACTGATTAGTAGACTGCAGTTCCTTATGCAAAATAAAAATAGAAACTAGAAAAATACCCACATTAACTTTTATAAACAACTTGAAAAAAAACTTTATTTCTAACCTCTTAGAGAGGCCTGTCGCCTCTTGCTCACCTAGAAGAAGCTTCCCATGCAACAACCACTTGGTAGCATTGACCTCCTCGGCAACCTCGATGCACTTGGAGGCCATCTCCAGAGACCTCAGGTATTTCCCAGTCTCCAGGTAACACCTCCCGATCTCATGCCTGATCCAAGCAAGTGGTATCGGCTCCTTGAGGTGAGCAGCCAGGTGTTCCCAAGCTCTAGCCGCTGCATTTAAATGGCCAAAGCTCAAATGAACCTTGCCGAGTGTAACCAACGCTCTACAAAACTGCACAACATCCCCGGTGCTCTTTGACAGACGTATCAAGCGGGACACGCTGCACACAGCCCAGTCATGTCTCTTCAGGGCCACGTGGATCAAAGACAAATAATGGTAGGAGGCAATCTGATAACGACTCGAGTCCTCTAGGTTCTCCGATACCATCAGCAACTCTTGCGCCGTTCTCATGGAGTCGGCCATCTTGCCGGACTTGAAAGAAGCCTGTAGGGCAGCAAGATATTCATCAGCAAGGTTGTTCAACTGTCGCAGCATCACCCTGGACCTTGCCAACTGGGTTTTCGAAGGTCGAGGACTGGGCAAAGTCTTCCACAGGTTCTTGTGGTCGTTGAAGTAGCTGGAAACGAGGATTTTAGACCTTGAAATGTCGGATAGAAGTGATTAACCCTTTGCTCTTGGAGATATTCCAAAGCTCCTGGAATCAAAAATTAATAAATAAATAAGTTCTGTATTTATTTATAATACAATCACCATCGTTTCTAATTAAGTTTCTGAATTTGAAAGACACCAATCGCATGCAGAGGATGGAAGACATTGTTCTGGATTTAATCCGAGGACACCTTTAGGATTAGTCTTCGGGATTGACAGGGGGATCTAACAATGTTAAAACAGGACTGGATCAGGTTTAGAGATTTCCTCTCTGCCCGGTGCTGTTTTCATGCGACGCGATCTAATTGAATCGACTGTTCCATTGAGATTAATATATTCGATCCTGGGAGCTTACGTTACATTCTTGCTGATACTAGTTGAGACTGTAAGCCACGGCTGTATAGAACCTTACCCCGTCACTCCAGGTCGTTTAATCCCTCCCCAAGACGCGTTGATGCTACCTTCGAACGTATCGGTGTCTCTCAGGCTAGACAGGGATCATGCTACTCGATTATAGCGCGAGGGCTACTGTTCCGGTAGACCCAGAGGCGCCAGATGGAGGGAGCACGAAAATTCAGGGAAAAAAGTTACCCTCTCTCTGAAACATGCGCGACGGTGACGAAACGCGTCACGTGATCGGACCGCGACGGAAGCGTGGGGGAATAGCGTCGTCGAAGGGCATGGTAGAGTGGGGAGGACAAATCTTCATCTGGCGACTCTGGATGGACCTTGAGGTGCATTATCGTGATTGACTTCCTGGTTCAAAAAAAGATTTTCTGTTTTTTAACTACAGGATTTTGTCAGGAGGACATTAATAAATTTGATGTTATGTTCGCGGCGCACCGGTTCGATCAATTATACACTAAATAGTAATTTTTGTAGACATTTATCAATTGGTCAAGGACGAAACACAACAACATCTTTCTTCTTTTTCTCTTATAGAAAACATTCTATAGCAAACGTGTCTCAGGACATAATGATTCAAATCCGAATCGAACGTTTGATAAATGTCTACAAAAATTGCTATTTAGTGTATAATTGATCGAACCGGTGCGCCGCGAACATAACCTCAAATTTATTTAAAAAGGAGGACATTAATGTTTACGTTTCACATAAATGTTTCTGTTGACCCTCAATCTCACAAAATGCTTTATAGTAATATCTCACGAGAGGGTAATCAATTTTGCAGTAGATACTATTCAGACATCATATGACGATATGTATATTTTGATTTTTGAGAGAAACAATTTCTCACATTTTTTACTCTGAAATAAATTTGCAAATACCATACCTCAAGACTTCCGTAACGGAAGACACATTAGGCTTGCTCCTCAGCTTCTCGTTCGCCAAGATGGCGGCGGTTTCGGGGCAAAGACTCGCCATTAGCCGTTCCTCGGTCTTGATGTTCGCCGACGATATCCTCCCCGCTGTTCTTGGAGGATTGTTGCACGAGTTTATTGTCGTTGTGGTTCGCATGGCCGCTACTCTATGACTGTTGTCACGGGGAAACAGATTCGCGGCCCGATGGTACACCACCAACGCCGACTCGTAATCACCGCTGCAATTTGCGAATTCGACGCTCGGAATTCGTCCGGCTAAGTGGCGGCCACCCAGCCAGCATCGCGCGAAATCAACCCGCGATTAATTATGGCCGACCGACTCCCCTTTCGAGAAACTGCAGCGACACGGGAAGCAATTAACGAACGGGTTGTCGCGAAATGCTCGCTGAACGGAGGAGATGCGATTGCTGGGATGCGAAACATCGCCGTGCTCCCGACGAATCTCGCCATGATAAATAACCGACGATGCACGGAATTTTGTTGATAATCCTCGGAATGTGTTCTCTGTATAATATTTTACGAGTGGTTTATTATCGTGTTGATTTATGTTATTACTGCGGATTCTGCGCATCTATGACGAAAATTAACGGGAGAAACAGAAAATAGTAAGATTATTTAAAGAATTTATGAATGAAGATGTACTTTTTCAAATGATTGGAATTATTAAAAGATATTATTTAAAGGACGAACGTACTTTTTATTTGGCTCTTATTTCTTGTGATTTTCGCGCACTTAGGAATGACATGTACTCCGATATTAACTATTTTCTGATAACGCGGAGTGGCCGATTGACAAGGATAAATATTTACCGCAAACTAAACGTCTATATTAGGACAGTGGTTGAGTAGCTCCCAACTGTTTACGTTTCAGAACGTTACCAAACATAGTTGTTATTGTTAGGCTAATATCGATAAGCAAAGGCTACTATTACTGACACTTTCGTACCTCGCAATCTTATCTTTAATAAATAATAATAATAAAAATCATAAATGAAAACAACCTCCACGATCTAAATATAAAAAAGCTTTCTTTCAGATTCGATACAACTTCACAATTTTCACATTTTCTTTAATCTCGGTTGTTGGTTAAAATTCCTCAAATTTCCAGTCGTCTGTTCAAATCCCCTGCCTCGAAACTCTATTTCCACTTTCGAAAAAATTCTGTCCACGATTTTCACGAACGACGAGATACTTCTCTTTTTGAATATTATATTTGTACCAGTCCCTGTAGAATTTTATGTTAACCTTGTTTCCATAAGCCCTGGGCACTTTTCTATTCAAATCTCCTGCCCCAAAAACCTATTTCTGCTTCCAATTTTCGTGGATGAAAGTGCGACATCGCGGATCTTTATTGAAATACAAATTTCTAAAACTGTTTGCACGAAATAAAATCAAAAAAGAATTTCATCACAGTATCAGAGAGTCGTCACATCCCAAAAAAGATAAAAACTGATGAAACATTTCTCCACGCCTAGTTTGAAAAGTCTGTTGCCAAATCCACAGTCTGGCGTTACATGGCCGCGTTCACGCTTATTTCCGTAAAACGTTGGTTAATCCCGACTCGCCAGAGGGCGGTTCTCGATCGACAGCGATCGCGGAAGGATCTAAACAACAGTCCGCGACCATAATTCTGCGGTTTCGCTGTGTATCGGTGCTCGACGGATCGAATACAAAGGCCTTGTTTTGCGAAACTCGCACCGCGCCGTTTTAAATACGACGCGACCAATTGGCGAACAGGTGAATGAAACGGCGACGTTAATGATGTCGACGCGAGGAGACCGGTAATAGCGAGCGATAATTCCGTCTGTATAATTTCGACGATGAAATATAGTTGACGTGGGGAAGTTCGGCAGCCGGCGCACCCCAATTCGAACGGCCGATTAACCATTCATGAAATGGGTTTGCTCGCGGGAAACACCGTTTCCCGTGCACGATTCTATAATTAATCGAACGTTCAAAAATTCTCAGTGACGCGTAGCCTTCGAACCAATTTTTTCATATTCCGGCTGCGTCGACTGCCAATCATTGCAAATCATCGAGCCAAAAATCCCAAAAAGCCAAAAAATCCCTTTTCTATGAAAGAGAAACTTGATGACAGACTGTTTAGAATAATGTAGAAGAATAATATAATGTATTAAATAATGTATTGAATAATGTATTGAATAATGTAATGTATTAAATTACGCACATAACTAATATATTCATCGTACGTTAATATGATGAATATGTTGTAGTCGTTACGTACAATTTTTATGTACATGATGTCACGAAATTATATGTCACGGCTACCATAGCGTGATTCTACACGTATAATTTAGTGGAAATTGACATAAAAAGCTCTCCGCAAAATTGACCTTGATCTTGAGAATCAAGGTAAAAAACCAAAATATTTTTGTTTAATCGTGTTCTACTGGTCATAAGGACCAACTTTGTGAAAGAAACCATGGGTCGCATCTCAACCGTTCTCTTAAAAAATGATGTTGCATTTCTTACAACTTTTGCAGCTTCTTTGTTCATAATGTTCTTTTATTTTATAGTTAGGGAAGTAGGAGTATCATGATTCTGATAATTTCATACCCAACGAGATAGCTTGCTGATGATACCCGCCGAATGTTGTCATGCGAAATATTTTGATCGAGACGACTACGACCACATAGCTGATAGTTTTTAGACCAAACAGCAGGGAATTACGTGTTAGTTCCGGAGATATATAGAAATGGAGTGCGAATTAATGAAAGGTGACTACGTCCAGCAGAAATTCCAGATCGACGGAGGATTCACCGTAGGAAACTAGAAATTTTTAACTGTTTTCCATAGAATCCTGTAAATTTTGGCGAGAAAATGCCGAAAAAGTTATGCGTGGTTGTTCCGTCGCGCAGGAACAGGATTCGTAGTTTTCCTTCGGACAAGATTTATGATGCGAACGTGCGTAAATATCCTCTTCAAGAATTAAACAAACTAGGGTCATTCGGCGACCAGTCAAGGCATCTGGCTAATGTTTAGTTTTTATACAGCCTCGAAAATACAAAGTGTCATAAATCTAGTCCCTCCGAAGGACCGCCCGCGATCGGTACGCACGGTGTCGAATTACCGAGACTCGTCGCGTCGTCGACCGAGTAAGAGATCGCCCCACTCCTCCTTCCAGGGCCTCATTCAGAGCTACGGGAAGGAGGTTCCAATAGTCAAAAGTGTACTGATTGGGAAATGCAACTTTCGGCAGGAACCAATCAGTGCATCTTATTTCCTGCTCGAGAAGCCTGACGAACATCGCGTTGAGACCGCGTTCGTCAGTTGAGTTTTACACTCTAACGTCGCGACATTCTCCAGTCCTCGGGTAGACAAGTACAACGCACGAGCCGTTGTCTTGTCAATCGTTCAATCACACGTAAAACTAGCATCACGGTAGTTCGTAGTCCAACAGTCAGGACACCTAACAAAACGGGATCGCGTCGGTCGAGATCCCTTGCGTGCGTTACAATTAGAAACGCAAAATTATATCAATATCTGCGCGCGTATAAGGCAGGACCTGCTAGATCAGCCTTACTGACGAGTCCACTAGCAGGTCCGGGACGAAACGCTTTCTTTAACGTATTCATGCGTATTTCATTGTCACGCGAATAGAAATTGTCTTTTGCGATCATCAAACCTTGAACTAGCTGCCCAAGATTAACTTGGCGGGCAGTGATCCGGAACATTCGCGAACCCACAGTTCCGCGACAAAACATATGGTCCTTCGAGCCGGATCAGTGCCTAGTGAGTGCAGTTCGTACAAAAGACAATCGTGTACAAACAATCGTGTACAAACAATCGTGTACAAGACATTCAAAAAGTGGTCTTCAGCATCCAGCAGTCCACTCAACCACGTTAAAGGAAGCAACCAGCCTTAGCCGCAGTTACATACTTCGACGCCGCGAAGGCATTCTAAGGAATCATAGACGCCGGGACTCATTCGAAGGCAACAGCCGATCAGAGTCATTCGCATTCGAACCGCATCAGTACAAGGTAGACATATTATTGAATTTACTAATCAGGAACTTTCACACAATGGCAATTTCTCATATTTACACGCGTTACGAAAATCACAATGGCTAACGCGTACGAAATTAGCCAGCGCATCTGCATTTCGAAGCACAAACGACGTGTCTTCAAATCGCAAATAAAGCCAAGCTTTTAGAAAACGCGTTTCTAAGTTTAATCCCGCACACCCTAGACTTTCGACGTTCAACGTGTAATTACATTTACGAGTGTCAGTTTCTGTAAAGGCCAAATTCGCGATCGAGTCATTTTCGACTATCGTGGAAATTACAAGCCGCGTAGGCTCAGTCGCCGGAGACGTGCGAAACCATCGCACTCTTGTTTACGTCATATCTCGCGATTATTAAACGCTCCGCCATGCCGGACAAATCGTCGGAGTCGACAAACGTTTCAATGCATTACACGCGATCGCCTATCTAATAGAGACGTCGCGAACAATCTTCTTACGAGCATCGCGATCGGTCAATGAATCCCGATACACAAACGTGGGAACAACCGTCGGCAAACACGCGCACGTCTAACGTTCCAGATATCGTCAAATATCTTCGTAACGCGTCGCATCGAAGCAGATGATATTTAACGGTGAAGAACGCGAAGTATCCAAAATATACGAGCACGAATTCAGAGGCCGACCGCAACCCGTCGATCACGAACATCGGGACGTAATTGCGAAATCGCGATACCTCTTAACAGAAGTCATCCTCACCGCCTTCGCAAAGACACGGGCAAACGTGGAACGACGACAATAAATTCGCGATAATCAACTCGCGATCAACCCTGCTCTTCGCATTACACAGCAAAGACAGGACGTTTATTCAAACATTTGAATCAATCGGTTTCCATCACCCGAGCAGAAATTCGAACACGGTCTATAATCGAACGAACGATACCCGGTACATAGTAGCACAATGGCTCGCGCCGGGCACATAAAAACAGGTAGAAACTGTCCACGCGTCGAGTTTTCTACCTGCCGCATTACGCATCGTAAACCTCTCCTCACCTAAGGTAAAACGGTTTCAAGTCAACAACGACCCTCAACACTTGAGTCAGGTATCGCCCTACTCCGCGCGCGGATTAACACTCCTTTAAATCTAACTCGGGAATCCTAAACAATCGCGAGTGTCCTGATTGACAACGCCGACCAAGGCTAAACCAATCAGGAAACCTGACTTCTTGCGCTCTTCGCCAAGACGAGTGACCAATACGGATGGTTTTCAGGACTCCGCGTGTATAGCAATACACATTCCTCTTGATTCCAAGGGCTGCCTCCTTTCTTACAAGAGACACCCAATTCCTTTGGCAGAAATTAGCACTCGTTCAGTTCGTTACAAACCTTTACGGTCGATCGTTCTGAACAGTGTTCTTTTCCGTGCCGACTTCTTGTATACTCCAGATACAAGCGAAGTCCACATCGACTTCTCGCGCTGCAAACTGAGACGAGTGACCTAGGTCTACTTCTTGAGTTCAGCCGAGACGAGTCCAGTACAGATCGACTACAGATCTGCGCGTCTTTCCTCACTACAATGGACAAGACATCCCTCTCCTCACCTAAGATCAACACAGATCGCCGTTATCGGGTCCGCACGCGTATTATCAAATGCACGCGTACGTTCTCACCAGACATATCAAAGGGAGATCGGCAACTCCTCGTGCGTCACAAAGACCGCGGATATCAACGAATCTTGCGACGGAATCTTCACGGCAAGATCGCAACAATCTTATTCAAGCATTGTCGATTTCGGAACATCGCATTTTTACTTCCAAACCGAACCAATCAACTTCGAAGGCAATTTACGATTGCTGAACGACATCAAGTTTCAATCACATCGGGAAACTTAACGACGCGAACGAATGAAACGTCAAATTTGCTTCACGCGAAATTCCGCGTCGCACCTTTGAATCGAATCACCTCACGCTCTTAAATTGCATTGCGCCGTCGTACAAACCACATTGTCTCGAACATGACAATACACGGAGAAACCAACGTTCTCGATCGACTCAACCGTGTTTTGAGTCGCTTCAACAAACGACTATCGACTTTCAAACCTTACATCGCGATCCGCGTGGCCGACTTACAACGGAAACTGACATTCCGTCAAACTAATGTTCAATTAAACAGACATTCAATCGCACTCACATTCAATTGAACTGACATTCAATCGGCATATAAACCGCGTCACATCGCGTCAGACCGCATCAATCGCGTCAGACTGCATCAATCGCGTCAAACCGCATCAATCGCTTCAAGTCGCGTCAAAACGTGTCAAACGCGTTAACCACGTCAGACCGCGTCAAGTCGCATCAAATGGCATTAAATAACGTCGAGTCACGTCAGCCAAATCAACCTACGCGTCAACTATACACGGCAATTCCACACTTTGAATCACGTGTCGACTCATTCGATCATGCGTCAGAGTTTGATGGTGTTGATTGGGAAATGCACCATTCGGCACAAACCAATTAATACATTTCATTCGAAAGGCAATTGGTGATATTACACCGATGCTCAAACCGAGGAGCACCCCTTCTCACATGCATAGAAGGGCCCTCACAACGACCCCCTCTCACATACATAGAGGGATCTCACGAAGAACGCCCTCTCACACACAGAGGCGTTCTACAAACTCGCGACAGGACTGGAAGTCGAATTCACACATTGTGGTACTCATCAGTCCTTCGCGCAGTCCATTCTTAATACTCTCTCGCACACAGAGGAGTTCTACAAACTCGCGACAGGACTGGAAGTCGAATTCACACATTGTGGTACTCATCAGTCCTTCGCGCAGTCCATTCTTAATACTCTCTCGCACACAGAGGAGTTCTACAAACTCGCGACAGGACTCGAAGCCGAATTCACACATTGTGATATTCATCAGTCTATGCTTAGCGCAGTCATTCTTAACGCTCTCACAATCAAACTCTGACACATTGTTCTCTTGTCTTTCCAACGGACTAAGCACATCACAAACGGGATCTCGTGGCATCAGTCAAGATCCCTCGCGTCCGCTACTACGTCACATAAACATAGCTAGCGACCTAACCACCGAGGTCTTCATCGCGACTTCATACGATTCGTCGCCAAACGTTACTTTTTCGAAACATTCATTCGGATAACGGTACGAATTTCAACATCGCAGACAAAGAACTGACGCAACGAGTCAGGTTCTATCGAACGACCAGAAATCGCGACAATGTCTCTTCGGACTAGATTTCTTTAAATAAAAATGCATTTCATTACCATATCGGGATTATTGGAATCGATTATAAAATCTTCCAACCACCACGACAAACGTGTCGTCGGCAAAGCATTATTTACGTATACACGATTCAACACGTTCAGTATCAAAATCGAAACCGTTCATAAACTGTTCTCGCATATCGATCTCATCATATCCGAACAAGCCAACGTTCTTACTCATGGCCATTTCCTGATTGGTGATTCTTTAATGTGTACATCTTACCTAAACTGATTTCAGCAGAACCCACAACACGTAAATCGAACGTCACTGCAGCATACAAGCAGTGACCATTCAAACATCGTCATGTTTATACGCGAACGGTTACAACTCGCAATTCTTTTATATAAAGACAGAGCACAACCGCACGGTGCCAAGCGTTATCGTCAAATACAGGTGAACCTAACACATAAACAAATTCAATATTGATCGATCGGATCGATCAACGTGGGGGAGCATGTTCCGTCGCGCAGGAACAGGATTCGTAGTTTTCCTTCGGACAAGATTTATGATGCGAACGTGCGTAAATATCCTCTTCAAGAATTAAACAAACTAGGGTCATTCGGCGACCAGTCAAGGCATCTGGCTAATGTTTAGTTTTTATACAGCCTCGAAAATACAAAGTGTCATAAATCTAGTCCCTCCGAAGGACCGCCCGCGATCGGTACGCACGGTGTCGAATTACCGAGACTCGTCGCGTCGTCGACCGAGTAAGAGATCGCCCCACTCCTCCTTCCAGGGCCTCATTCAGAGCTACGGGAAGGAGGTTCCAATAGTCAAAAGTGTACTGATTGGGAAATGCAACTTTCGGCAGGAACCAATCAGTGCATCTTATTTCCTGCTCGAGAAGCCTGACGAACATCGCGTTGAGACCGCGTTCGTCAGTTGAGTTTTACACTCTAACGTCGCGACATTCTCCAGTCCTCGGGTAGACAAGTACAACGCACGAGCCGTTGTCTTGTCAATCGTTCAATCACACGTAAAACTAGCATCACGGTAGTTCGTAGTCCAACAGTCAGGACACCTAACAAAACGGGATCGCGTCGGTCGAGATCCCTTGCGTGCGTTACAATTAGAAACGCAAAATTATATCAATATCTGCGCGCGTATAAGGCAGGACCTGCTAGATCAGCCTTACTGACGAGTCCACTAGCAGGTCCGGGACGAAACGCTTTCTTTAACGTATTCATGCGTATTTCATTGTCACGCGAATAGAAATTGTCTTTTGCGATCATCAAACCTTGAACTAGCTGCCCAAGATTAACTTGGCGGGCAGTGATCCGGAACATTCGCGAACCCACAGTTCCGCGACAAAACAGTGGTTATAGGTTCTGTTCCATGCTAAATCTCGGTATATTCTCGTAAAAATCTGCAAGATTACGTTAAAAAAAGGTAAAAATCTCTGGCTTCCTCAGATGAAGTTCAACCGTTAGTTTTTCTCAGAATTCTCAACTCATCTATCCTCAAGTCTGATCTTAAATTTTTCCAATTGAAAATCTCACCGTTCCAATTCAATTTTTCAGAAGTTTTGTCCACCAAACTACGAAATGAAGGACGAACACGAAACTCGTGCATCCCAGTGGATATAAATTAATGCGCACAATGAAATATTTTATAAATAACGTTAAAACCGTGGGAAGTTCGCTGGATAATCGTCAGAATGGTCGGTGGGGATTAATCGGATTCGAAACGAAATTGTTGCAGCGACATTGAAATAACATTACAGGAAGTTATTCAGATTCACGTATCGTTCGGCCGATGCGATCGCCGACGCGGTGGACGCCTCGCAATTAACTATGCAAAAGTGATTAAACGATACTGTACGGTCGGTCGAATAATTGAACCCGCAGCTCCAAAGGATTAAATTAATTCCGCTGATTAAATCATTAAAACCGCGCTGGAACAATACCGACCGAGACCGGCCGTATGCTGGAACAAGGTTCAACTGCCAGCGATAATATTATTTTACAGCGGGTACCGTGCAATTACCATTGCAACAGGCTTGCGCTTTTGCAACGTGAAGAAACACCATTAGCTTCGTTCTTAACCGCTTAACGTTCCTGAGAAATAATTGCACGGGAGAAGTTAGGATAACGCCTGACCCATTCGAGTTTTTCTCGTTTGATTATCAGTACACTTTTATGCAAAAGAAAAATGTTCCACGTGAATGGCGTGACGTAAAAATTGCATAAATATGAATTTTTTCTTTTAATGGTTTCCACGAACCACTCTAATTAATTAATACTTGAATGCCGTGTTATTTTGAGAAAAAATTAATTTGTATGTGGAAGAGGACGTTTTGAGCAACGAAAAAGGGTTGAAAATTGTATAAATTGCATACACTGAAATTATTATATCTAGGAAGGTTATTCAAGATTCGTCTTAGATGGTTTCTCCGGAGGAAATTCCGCGCAGAAAGAATACGAAACGTAGCGAAATTGTAAAGAATAAAAATCAAACATTGCGACGTTCGCGCATTCGCGTGGCATCGGATTAGCCTGAAAGGAAGCCTGTCCTCGAGATGGAAAAGAGAATCGCTGAGAGGAAAGAACCGAGAAGTTAATTCGAAGGACGATGGTACCGTCATCAACATCTGCAACGCGAATGCATTCGTGAATGCAGGAAACCGTCTTTTGCTGTAAACGCCCGGAAGCTCCGCACTCTAAAAAGATTTATGAAACGTGCAAAAATATTTGAATGGAAAAATTGTGGGATCATTTGAGACACTCTGTATTATACAAAGATTTGTATGCTGATATTCTATATCACTATTTTCCGTGAATGCATCAAGCGAACTTCCATCTTGTCTGTCTTCCCATAAAATGATGTACAATGTCTTTGAATATTTTCCGAGTCATTGGAAACTAGATGCTGCATGTATGCACAATGCACAGGTATCGATTCAACGCGAAACAGCACCAGTTACCAAGCCTCACGCTGATGGGACAGAAAATTGTCGAGGGACTGCAGGTCCCTAGACAGAGCCTTGGTCCCGAGCGTGCAAATTCGCCAAGGTCGCGAAACATCCGTTTGAGGATCTCCTCCGTGGAGAAATGGACGATAGCCTCTCTCACCTGTGATAGAGCTGATCGGCCTCGCGATGCAGAGCTTTCGCGAGCTCTCTACCGGTTTTCGCGTTATTCTTCTTCTGTTCGGACCGGGCTCGGATCTCCGCTTGTTCCACCGCTTTCCTCACCTCGTCCAGGCCGCGCAGCTCGTCCTTGTGGCCACCGCTCGCGAGGACAGCCATCGATTTTCAAGGCTCGAACACGCACCGATGTCGCGCCTGCCTGAACTTCGCCGTGGACAATCAGACACGAACCTGAAGCTTCTCGTTGCGCGTTGGTTCGACGTCGAATATCGAACTGGGTCGTTTTCGAGTCGATAAGAAACCTGTCATGCGAGCTGTTGATGCAAGCCGTATGATCTAACCACCTTTTTTGTGTTCATAGCATATAAAAATGTACGAATATAAATTTATAGTTTCACAATCTAATTTCTTTCTTATAACTTTCTTATAACACTATAAGTGAAAAAATACGCTTTCTAAAACTGTTTTGTCATTGATAACCGCATACATACATCGGCCATCTTTATTCTTCAACCGCCAATGCACTAAAACCACCACTGTAACAGGTTTATAGAGAACGTGGCTGGCTTTGAACTTTCTAATGGACTTTTTCAAATGAAATTTTACAGTGCAGGCATTAGAACACATATATAACAACCACTATACAAGCTTCGTCCATCAAGCTGTGGTATTCGACCCATTTAGTACACCCATTCCAGTCCATCCACCATTTTAAGATTATATTCTACCAAATCCATTCATCCATCTTTATCTCACCTAACAAATCTTTGACAATATTTAATGGACAATATACTCTCTTAAGACGAAAGGTTCATCCATAGTTCCTACGTCAGTTATTTATCATTTATCATTTTAAAATTATAAATCCACCGAATACATTCATTAATCTTTATTTCACCTAGCAAATCTCTAACAACAGTTAATAGACTATACACTCTACAGACAGGAAAGCATAGAAAACAAAAACGAATTTCCCAGAAGCAAGAAATAAATTTCGAAGGAAATGGACCGTTCGAAGAAAAAGAATCGTTTCAACGACTGAGAACTAATACCGGGAGCCACGTGCACCTGCGTTCAAGTGCAAACATTTACCAGGACGAGAACTTCGGCTACTTTTACCGCGACATATCGATTACGAACAGCCCCGGTCTTCGCCCTCTCGGTTAATTATAAAGCATCCGACCCGACGGAAGACTCTAAACTTTTCCAATAGAGCGAATCTAATTTTCTGCACTGAACTTCTTAGAGGCAGATTTGATGATTGAGCTTTTGAAGCTGGTGAGAGAGGAGGAGGAGCTTCGAGCTTTCGATTTAACGGTTCGCGGGCAGGCAACGGACAAGTTATCCCATTAAGAGAGATTTTCCTGTGATAAAGTGTCCGTTCCACGGTGTCGGAAAGTGAATAAGATAAAACATCTTGTCCTGTTCCGCGAGAAATCCACTTTGGCAGTGCCGTGGGGGGTGTTCACTCCCACTGTTGAAGACACTGCTGGCTTCTTGGCTACTCGGAATAGCTGTTTCTCTTGAACACACGCTACTTCAAGATTGAACCCTCACAAAATATTGCTGGCGACGCACCTGGTCTCTTTATAGTTCGCGATACACCTGGACATTCCTGTTAGCTCCTTTCCCAACGTCCTTTGGTCTAACTCGTCAAATACAGATTATTCTCTTAGTAGCTCATGTATTTGGACATCCTCCGGGGCTCTATTATACTATCCTTCAAAGATAGTTACCTTCTACTCGGAAGAGCTATCTCCCTTGAAGAAACGCGACTTCGTTTATGCTAGGACGAGTTAGCGGGTCAACAAGCTCCCAACCAGCCCGGGTGACTGAATGGCCCTAAAAGTTTAATTGCACGACGTGTAAAACTTCGTTCTCCCTGTAACTTCAACAGTTTCCTTTAACTAAGATGGCTCGAGCTGCGAATACACCGTTCTCGCGTTCCTCCATCAAGACCCCATCAATGGCTACTACTGCTGCAGGCACCCTCTACGGCTGCATCGGGACAAGATAAAGATGCAGGTTCTTCGTCTTCGAATTGATGGAACGTGGTCTTCCTTTCGACTAGCTACACCTTCAACAAGATTCCCCTGGCATCCTTTTTAGGGTACTTGAGAGGATATTGGACTCTCCATCTTTAAGCTCTGTTCCGTAACTTAAACCTAGAATTGCAGTTCGATTCTTTGGAGCTAATGCGACTTGGGCTCTTTGTAGTCGACGTTGCACCAGCTGAGTTAGTGCATCGACTCTTTGTAGATCGTGATACTTCTAAAGACCAATTTCTAGCTTTCTTCTAGGGTTCTTAGGAGATTACGGGCAGCTTTATTGAATCGACAGAGTCTTCAGCAGTACGAAAACTGTGTTGCATCAGAGGTACTGTTCATTGACCTAATTCATCGAAGTCAATGTATCCTGGTCTCTTAGTAGCTTATGCTATACCTGAAGATTTCTGTTAGCTCCTTTATAACATGCTTGGAAGACAATGTATCCTAATCTCTTCGTAGCTCGTGTACATCTGAGCAGCCTGGTTTCTTCGTTAATCATCGACGAACTCAACAACAGAAATATTCTAACAAGCCAATAACGAGTCTCAATCAAACTCATTGAAGTCAATATAACCCGGTCTCTCCTTCGCCAGCTCATACTTAGCCAGGAACGCTACCCGAGCTTCCCTTTCAGAGTCCTTCGAAGGTCTCGGCATAATACTAATCCGTTTACAAGGGAACCTGTACTTCTTATCAACAGGCTTGCAACCAGGCATGACTGACAGTCTTCGTTTAGCAGGAACAGTGTCCATACTCCTCCATAGATAGTCAACATCAGGTTTCATATCATCCGGCATTAAATCAAGGATCAACTGCTGCCTCGTGGCGATTGGATCCTGCTCCATCATTATCTTGTCCATGTCAGTCTCGTCGATCATGTCCAGTATCCACATATAAAATTCGCATAAGAAGTCCAAGCCTAGTTTCTTCGCACTACCTAGTGCCAACACTGCAGCTTCTTTTGCTTCGTTTCGGTAATTTTGGGAAATCTCGATGCGGAGGATTAAGTGGTGAACGTTTAGGACCCATTGCACGCTTTCTGCTTCCTCTCCCATGTCTTTGGCCTTTTTCGCGTAGAATCTGGCTAAATCGAAGCGACGGATGTCGATGAAGAACTTGCACAGCTCATGGAACAGCCAGGCGAGCTCCAAAGGTTTCGACGCCATTGCTAATCTCCTGAGAAAGCAAAAAGTATAGGGTTAAAGATTGTTCAACGGAGAATTCTCCTACCGCAAGCGGAGCCCCGCTTTAACAAAATTCATCCGGAGCAAACAAAGGGGATAAAGCGTAACGGTGGAATTACGACTGTCAAAAATCCCGACCCAGTTTTCGGCCATATTCTCGCAAACCATAAATATCTTCAGGCTTTGCGTCCCGAGAGTTCATCCGACAGAAAAAGCGCCGGTGGAGCGCTGTAGTCGTGTGCTGGAACTTTTCGAGCGCGCGTCGCGCCGCGTCGCGTCGGGTCGATCGACTCGCGAATAGTTTCCAAAAAGATAGGTGTCCAGGCTCTCACTTGCGAAAGAGTCTAAGCGCCTCTTTGCCACTGTGCGGGCAGACCCAGGCGATGTCGCTGTCGCGAGGAAATTCCGCTACACGTATTCCCAAGTGATGCTTCACGTAGGTTTTTAACAGCTCCCTGCTTTTTAACCGCCTTAAGTCCCTGGTGTCGATGTACGCCCATGCGACCATGTTGTAGACAGCGTCCAAACACTTCTCCTTCAAAGGGAACATCTTCAGGGAATGACCGTCGAACTTGTCTTTCACCCGATCGACCATACTGGGGGACAGAAAAGTATGGATCATTGAAAATCACACAGTGCACTGACGAAACTGTATTTTTTTTAGGACGCGTCAGGAAGCAACTTGAAACTGCTAGATAAATGTTTCGAATGACTTCTTCTAATCCCCTAGCAAAAGATGATGATGGAGTCTTAGTTGATGATTTGCAATCGATCCAGAACTATATTACTTTAACTTAATTTTATTTTTCCTGAACTAAAAACTTTTTGGATGCACTATCTTCCCTGATGAATAAAAAACATGAAAACCAGATAGGCTACTCATGAGCTCATCTAGTTATCACCTACAATTAACATCTCCCTCAAACACTGATGCACTTTCAAACCGAACAACTCAACAAGTATAAATTTAAGCTACTTCTCCATCGACTCACTGGAAAAACGTGACATAATCTTTCCTTATCCTCATGTTGTGAAGACGATGCAGCAAGAAGTCTGCTTCAATGATAATAAGGTTCTTCCTCAATGCCTTCTCCGATTTAAGCATCTGTTTGTGTCCTTTCGGAATAGCTCTTCTTCTGAAGAGGAACGTGTACAGCGGCCTACGCATTCGTAGGATGTGCAACCTACTCACGGCCCTCTTATAATTCTTCGTCGCGTGATAATGTAGCAGGCCGACCGATCTCTTGTTCGGATGGTCTAGTAATTCTGGCTGCTCCGACACATATTGCAAGAAGTCCTTGTCGCAGGCCATTCGGCCCAGATACAATTTCGTGATGTAATTTTGCAGCTTTCTGATCTCCGCTTCTGCTTGAAGCTCGGGGTCGTCGACCTTGAACCTGGCTTGTTCCTCGTCTATGTCTGTAAATACCGAAAGAGTTAGTACTTCCGGTTTGTCAAATTCAGTGAAGATGAAAAAATGAAAATTAGAACAGCATGCATAAGGAACCTATCCGATCTCATTTTTTGACGAATTAATTCTAAAAAGATGAAGGTAGCATACGCAACGAAGTCTGTAAACATCTGATGGATTGTTACTACAAAAGACTTCAAACTTCAACACAGACAAGCATTGTGAAATGATAGAATACAAGTAGCGAGAATTTATGGAGCAGTGAAGCTCGCAGCATCGAAGTATTAAAACTTCAACGCCAAAGAATAAGTTAATTCCCCTTTTGCGTTTCTCGGAAGCCTCATTAGCCACCGGCTATGCAAATCCGACGAACAATATTTGTTAATAACACACGCGAACCAGATTGCAGCCAGATTGCGGAAGATTAAAGCATGTAACGAACAACATTAAGTTGTAACGAGCTTTTTCGTGGGAAAGTCGTTCTCGTAACCGGGACGTCGAGTTACAGTCCAATTAGTCCGCCTGAACAGGAAGTTCCAAACGGTGACGGAACTAACTTTGTTAGCCTCGAGGGCCAGATTCGCCGGAAAATGAAAATCGGTAAATTAGAAAATTAAGTATGGACTTAGAAATTAGTTCACCGCGACTTGCGGGACACCATAAAAAATGTAACAGCAACCTAACGGGCTCGTTTAATGCATTTTTGATGACTTTCGCGTTTCGATGACCCACCAAAATTAAAACAAAACCTGTCTCGGAGGGCGAAACACCTAGAATTTTTGTTTTTAGCGAGATCACTAGAAGAATGGGAATTTTTCATTGTTAAAATATGTGACAGAACTTATTGGTTGCTATCACAATTGATTGGACACTCTTTGTTCTTGGCCTCTTTTACAAAATTTAAAACAAAATCTACATTAAAGTGTAGAGACTGTTAGTTTGCTATTATAATTAATAATGAAAATCGACGAAAGGTTACATCTTTCACAAGATCAATTAATCTAGAGAACGGAGTTAGAAAATCAATAGCTAATGTGTTTCCTTGGTCCACTGCCACTTTCAATTAGCTGCCCACCATGCTGCCAGCCTCTCTGTTATCCTATTTCATCCCTTAACCCCTTCAGTATCAGAATATCTGATACAACTAGTTAGTTTGCCATTATAGTTGCCATATTGATAATCGACAAAAACTGAATTCATTCACAATGTCTGGGAAACCTAACTAAAAAATCCTAATTCATCCCCCAACCCCCTGACCAAGATCTAATTTTGAGAGTCAGCTGCAGTTTTCCCAGCTTTTTACCAGCCAGCTCGTCCACTTCCTCCTTCAGCTTCTCGATCATCATCTCTCGGTGTTTTTGAAGGTCCCGTATCCACGGCGAAAGAAGCAACAGTGCCTTAGGATGGGTGTTCTTGCCCACGCAGTCCTCCACGGTCTGGCACCCTTGAAGGATGCCCCTCTTCAACGCATTTGTTTGACGCTTCTTATAGCCCTGATAAGCATGCACCATGCTGAACTCGAACTCGCCGACTTGGAACAAGGTCGCCAACTGCATTTGCTTCACGTGGGAATAGGTCGGATCTGAAAAGTAAATTCTTGAGTAGACATCTATCAATACTATGGGCACATTCCAAAGCGCAAAGAATAGAGCCTACCGATTTTGATGCATTGCTTCGTAGTCGCCGTAGCTCTGATGTACCTAGCATAATTGACCTGGGTCCTACAAAGGCCTAGGTATGTCCTGAGGTCCTTGTCCTGTCCCTGCTGAATCGCCTTTTCGAAATAATACTCGGATAGATTATACTTATTGAGTCTAGCCAAATAATAACCCCATTCCCGATATGTGATGCCGTCCCTGAAGAATATGGGCACCACGTCCTTTGAGGTCGCCATTGTCTCCGGCCCTATCGGTGTCTAAAGGATGAGCGAACTTCCTCGTAGAGTTTGCAAGAATTCGCAACGGTGTCCGATGCCCAGGGACGGTTAACTTGGTACGCGGCTCGATCTATAATTCAGGAGGTCGATAGACACCCCGAAGGAGTTCAGTGGCTCCCTTACACTCATGAATTTTGCACGGTGGTGTCCGGAAACGGGATTCCTTTATATTCACATCTTTACCGAAACTGACGCTCCCTTTTCGCTTTGATCGACACCGAAACGAACTTTGCTCTTCTGCAATCCTCGGCTGACTTCTTGACTGACAACGATGCACTTCCGAAGCGTTCACTGACCTGAAGTTGCTGGCACCAATGCAGACGACATTTCATTCGATGATCGTTTTGTGGACTGTTGCAGACCTGATTAACTTTAATAATATAATTATATAAGCGAATCTAATAATTTAAATTTAAAAAATTATTCATGATAATTAGAATTAATAACCGAGTCCTTTTCCAGGCCATTGAGGCTAGAAATAAACTAATCTAACTATCTCTGTCGTTTCATTTAAACAGATAATGAAATCTGCAGAGAAAATATAAAATGATAGAAATTACTGATTATGATTTCATTGAAATATGGCGAGTTCGTGTGTATTCACATAAATTAAATGGAAAATTATTTCACATTTTTTAGTGTTTTTTCGAAGTCGGTTTAATTTTTTTTATATAATTTTTTATTTCACACTTTTTAGTGGAACGAGCAGAATTTGTAGAACACCGTAGAATGGTTTTTCAATCTTATTGATTATGTGCAATAAAAGCGCAAAGAATGAAAAAATTCAAAATTTGTTTTCACGGGACCACCCCGGAGACATATTCTACAAGATCCAGAAGGTTTCGTTCCGATTGGTCCATCCATCTCGGCGTAATCGGTGAACATACATAGAAAAAAGCAAAAAAAAGGCACATACAGATCGAATTGAGTAACCTCCTCCGTTTTCGAAGTCGGTTAAAAAGTGATAAATGATCTTTAAGTGACCTTCTATATTAAACACAAAGTTCCAATGACTATGAGGTTCAAGAATTAACTTGTGCTGCCAATGGTACAGTTCTATAAGACCAACAACATCAACACAGTTTACAGAAGCAAACAGCGAATATGTCACGCAATGGGTTCAAATCTAGATACGAGCAACAAGGTCCAAACAGAACCATAAGTTGGCTCGCAGTGATGTTTGCAGAACTGCATAAACGTCTGATAGTTCATTAGGTCGACAAGGCGATCCCCCTAACTGGACAAATTCGCAGGAATGTCGAGATACAGCCGAGAACGCTTCCCTCAAATGGTAACTCGCGTCATGGCGCGGCGCGCGGCGTGCGTTCGCTTCTGCCATAGTTAATTAGTGTTTCGCAAGATCCAGAGTACAATATTGGCAAAGTATTTAGGGGAAGAAGAGCGTGCTTCCGCTCGGTGTTCTTTGAGCCTCGCCTCGCCTCGAGATCCAACAGGCCGAGCGTAATCCGCTTTCGGCTCTGAAATACTGTCGCGCACGTAAAGCTCCTTGTGGCATTAATTGTCACGCACCGGGGGAAGGATTATATTGGAACGACCGAGGCGATTTTGCGGCTGCCAAAGTTCTTCCCCTGACTGTCGAGACAGCTCTCGAAACTTTTTGTTAACGGTACCGCGAAATTACTATTCCCGGGATCCAGGGATCTTTCGACTTTCTGAACCATTAGCAAAGCGCGAGTCGTTTAACCCTTGAACGCTCCTCGGAAACAGTTGCGCAAGAGATCCCAAATTAATCCTTCGTGTTTCTGCTTCTGCTTTAAATTGATGAGTCGCGATTCATTTTAAGGAAATGCATTTTATAACATTTTGCAGAGAGAACGACATGAAAGGTTTTACAGAATCTTTGAACAGCTGCGTTTTTGTTTTACCTGATCAATTTCTGAAAGCGATAGAAAAGAACGTTCTCCAGGAGGAAATGAATGATGCTTTAGCGACAGCAGTGCAACAGCGAATAAGCAATTAGGACCGGCCTCGCATGGAAACGTTGAAAATTCAAAAACAGACACGCCACTAGCCCAGCAACTTCGTACAACTCTATTTCCGGCGTCTCCCCTATTTTACATTCGTTCCCTTGTTTTCTGCGACTGCAAGCGGCTCTGTGGTTGCATAAAACCGCGCAGTAAAACGGCTACAGGCGAAAACGATATATTATAAAGCGGAGAGAATGGGTTAATAGCTCGCGAGGGACATCGGACAATGGCTGGGGCCAGATAATACGAATACATGGCGGAATTTCGTTTCTGTTTCAGAGATTCTGGCCGGTGCAGCGGCCGTAGGGGGATTTAATATAGAGCATAGTCGAGCGATCGTGGACCATTGATCTAGCTGTGCCCTCGAGATGCGGTGATGGCTCTGCTAAACAGATTCGCGCAGCTGCCTGACAACAATGGCACGCGGGTCTTCTCGTTCATCGTCACCAGGACCGTGATACGTGACCCCACAAGAGACGTCACCAGCAAGGAGCTCGTCTGCGGCTTCCAACGATGGTCCGTCAAGTTCTCGCAGGGCAACAAGGTGATCTGAGACATCCTCGAACCCGACTCACTCCGTCCCCATCGCTGAAACTGTTCTCAGCTAGCAGTAATACCACTGAATGACAAAAAATTGAAAGAACTTGTGTCCTTATACAGCTTAAAAGAACCTGATAAGCGCGAAACAAAAAGTAAACTTATTGTCAGTTCGTTACCAGTCTTCTTCAAACATTATTGATAACTTAGTTTTGCATATTTATATTTGTTTGAACAATTCAGGATACTTGAAGGCATCACATTAGTCTCGAGTAGCTTAATAATTTCTTCTGGGTTCATTATTTGCAGAATACAAGACAGAAATAAAAATTGTTTCTTTTATACAGGATGTCTTGAAAATGTTGTACGTCCTTGAAAGAGGTGATTCTGAAAGTTACTTCAGGAATCACCTCTTTCAAGGTATAAGGTACAGAAGTACAACATTTGTGGGACACTCTGTACAATAAAGTTGGATGGCTCTTTACATTTTCCTCGTACCTGAGAAACGATAATTCCAGTGGAAGGAGGTGTTCATTAGACTGTAATAAATATGGAAAGCATCGGAGAGTCAGTCGTCCGTGACACGGTTGAAATTCAATTAACGACTACCGACTGCTTTTGTAAATACAGATGCAGGAACACGGCTCGGCACGGCACGGCCCACACAGTGAAATATGCAGCGATTAACTCGGTAATTGAACAACGGTCATATCGGGGAATTAATGAACCCGCCAATGATAATCTGCCATCGAGAATAGCAACTGTGCGTGGCCGGTTGCCGTCCGAAATAAAATCGCTGACCTTGGACTCGGTCCTGCCAATAAAATTTACGTTCCAAATACATAACCTCAATCTTACAAAAATACAACAACGCTACATTAATGTCTCAATATATGTTAGAGATGTGCACAATATTTGTCAAATATTTATGAATTAGCTATTATAAAACGTGCAACAAAATTATTTTCCTCAAGATTTTTTTTATAGAATTTTTACTAGACCATTCGTGACATTTTTCTGATTAAAATGAGTCTAAACATGACACAATTCGCAGTATAATTGCCTGCATGATCTACGATCTACAAGATGCATATTTCAAATTTTCATTACGGGCTCAAATAACAAATTTTTGTATTGAGACATTACAGTATTGTTGAGCATTGACCTCCAAGTCCCTCAGAAGCAAGTTGACCGACTGTGAGCTAAAGGCATGCTTGTTTTCTGCATTGCGAAGATGTTGGGCGCGTACTTGGTGTGGCGAAGTGCCTCGAGGAACCTGCGGGTGTACGTGGACTTCACGTTCACCCTGCTGAACCGACAGCACTTCTCTATGAACGAGGGCTTCTCGGGCAAGCGGGTCAAGTTCACGTGCGAGGCGTCGGCCCAGGGCAAACGAAACTACATCTCGGTGACGGACCTCTACAACCGGAACTTCGTCGACACGAACGGCGAGTTCCAGCTGGAGCTGGCGATATCGAACGTGAGGACCGTCTACATGACCGAACTTAACATCGCCGACAAGACCAAGTCGTTCAAGCTCGAGACCGATTATTTCGCGTTCGACGGGTTCGACTGGAACCTGGTGGTCTACCCGCACGGGAATAAGGATGCGGCTACCAGAGGGGAAGGGTACCAGAGCCACATCAGCGTCTACCTGATGAGATACTCCGGCATCCATCATCACTGCCGAGTTCGGTATAGCGTCGCTTTGGGAGAAGGCGACCGTAGGATCGACTCCGGACCGATCGAGGACCTGTCCGACGCGGAAGGCTGCAGCTTCGGATGGCATCCGAAGGTCAGGTGGTCCGAGATCGCACACAAAGGCGTGGTCAGAGTATCTCTCGAGATGGTCGAGGCTAGGACCATCTGCGAGGTAGCTGTACTAGCTTGCGGGCCCGCACCTTTGCCGCCAGCGTCATGTTATGATAGAGATGAACAGGCCTGGACCCTTAGAGCAGATCTACACTCGGACACCGTCAGGCTACATCTGGTCTACAAGGACATCCATAACGTCCCGCGAAATCATCTGAGGTTCGTTGATTTATTACTCTTATACCTTAAATCTCTGATAGCTAGTCGGTAATCGAAGGCGTCTCTTCTGATCCTCAGGTACGTCAGCTGGTCAGCATACCTGTTGCAAGACGAGGAGCCTATCAGCCTACCCGGTGTACCATTCAGCCGTTACTACGCTCAGGAACTCGTGGACGAGGGTATTATTATGGAGACGAACCTGGACACGAACGCGGTGAAAGACAACCAGTCGTTGTTCCTGACGGAGGATGGTCAGCTGAGAATCCGTCTCGAATGGAACGAAAGCCACTTGCTGTTCCAGGCGACCTACCATAAGTACGACGACGTGTGTCGCATCCACAACCTACAGATGCGACGGGAGATCGCCTCGCTGCAGGCGGACAACTACAGTCTGGAGAGGCAGCTGTTCAGCTATCAGAAAAGCCTTGCGTACGCCCAAGCGCAACAGCAGGAGCAACAGCAGAACCAGAACCAGCAACACCACAGTACCCCCAGCCATCAGTCGCACTTGGAGAGATCCGCGTCGACCGACACCGAATATGCCTGACAAGTGGAACAACAGAGGAACGAGCAGCAGCAACAGCAACAGCCGCAGCAACAGACGCCGGTAGCCGGTGCCGGTTGCCGGCGTCAGTTGCCGATCGTGCAGGAGAACGACCGTCGCGTCCATCAGAACCTGGTGCGAATGATGGACCGACGGTTGAGCAACGTGCAGCTCCAGCAACGGCTCTACGAGACGGACGAGGGGGGCCAGCAAAGGTACGGGGATGGTTCACCGAGGTCGAGCGTCCTCGAGCATCATCATCAGGAGCAACATCGACGGAGCATCGTGCAGCAGCCGAAGTCGGCCAGGTCCAGCGTGGGCAGGTCGGACAGCGCCTCGGACCGTGGGGCAGATCGTTACGCCGGCTATTATTTGGGGTACGTCGGTCAGGCAGCGCACAAAAGACGTAGGACCACTTTCTGGGAGACCCTGACGGGTCTCGTGTGCTCATTGGGCGCTTTGGCTTCCAGGGCTGCCAAGATGGCCACCAGACGGGGAGAGCCACTCTGAAGAATCGCGTACCCGCGGACCAGTGGACTGGCGCGAGAGACCGAGAGATACCCGCAAAACCGAATCCGGATGATCACCGAACACGCAAGTGATGACCAATGATGTGATCGGGTTGTGTGACGGAGTGAAGAGTGAGGAAGGAAGGAGGAAGGCTGGAAGGAAGAAGGGGATGAATCGTCGTCGCCGATCAAGGATTCGATGTTTTTGCACCGGGCCTCCCCGGTGTGCCGTACTCTATCCGCGTCACACCAAGCATCTCTCTCTCTGTCTCTTACACTCTTATTATACTTACCACACACCGATCGAGTTCTATTGACGATCCCCGAAATCAAGCGACCCGCTACAATCCGGGTACGAGTGTCGCGAGTTTTACGAAGTATATATGCATATATATATATAGATATATATATAGATATGTATGTATGTGTGTGTGTGTATATATATATGTATAACGGCGGCCCTGGGCGAGAGAAGCGCGGGCGAGACGATGTTGCATGTTTGCGTATAGAGGCTACCGGGAATAGAGGAGAGAGAGAAGCTCTCCCCCTAACAGCGTTTATGCGCGGAGAGACACACACACGAACTGGCGGTTCCTTTCTATTGCGCGGGTGCTATATACAAGCCCGTGGAACACGATTCTACCCCGATAATTCTCGACAATACGACGAACAGAAGCGACAACGGAGAGCCAGCGGGATGATGACGGTGTCGAAGATGATGCTGATGATGCTGATGATAATGATGATGACGATGGATGATGCGTCGTGTATTGTCCGGGGACAGCCGATTGATCACTTTCGTCCAATTTGTTTCGCCGACCGGAGTCCGAGGGTGGCGAACGATCATGCTAGTAGGCGAAGGACAGCAACTCCGTCTCGATACATCTGACACGGAACCAATCAGAGAACACACCTTTTGAGCAGAGAGCAGAGATGATCATACTTTTGTTCAGCCTCCGGGAACCACGGAAGAGGGAACAAGACGGCTCCGACCTCGGTGATAATCGATTTACGGATGACCGGTCGAAACTTCACACAGAAACACGCATTATTACTACACGTATTATTATTATTACTCTTATTATTATTATTATTACTATTATTATTATTATTATACTACATACCCCGGTTAGGAACCAGAGAGGGCCTCGACGGATATACATACAAAAGGGGAGAGAACCAAGCGATTAGGATTATCAGAGATCAGACCAGTCTCGTCCAAAATACCCTCGTTTTCGATTCTACACGTTTAACAAACAAAAAAAAACCGAACACGGATACGATTCTATCTACTTGTCAATTTACTAAAAAAAAAAAAACAAAATACCAAACGTAAAAAGAGAAGAAAAATTACGGAGAAAACAGAACGCAAACAAAATACCTATTTTCCTCTAAAGACTTTTTTCACCTATCGTCTGCGAAAACTTCTTTGATAATAATGGATCCGTTGCGGCGTAGTCGCCGCAGACTCCGTAAAGCAGCGTAAATTTATCCGTAGTATGTACACATCACTAAAGAAAAAAAAATGTGTTAAATGAAGAAAAAAATAAATAAATAACATGATATGAATTAAATAAACATACATAGAATACAGTCGATGTTACATAAACGAAAGTAGGCGAACCGGAGGGGCGCGTTGTTCGATCTCGTCGCGGAGCGATTCACGTGGTGTACAGGCAGGCGTCGGTGTTCAACATTGCGAACATTCGTTTTCGATCAACCTAGGCCAAGAAATCAGGGTACAAAAGCTGTCGATCGATCCGTCGTCTGCGTAGGGCGTGTCGACGATCAATGTTTCCTTGGTTCCTGGATCCTGCGTCCTTAGAACGCTCAAAATGGTTGGAACTTAATGAAACTTCCACGCATCTAAAGACAGAAAATAAGATCTATTTAAAAATCCGCAATCTAGTTGCAGAGCAAAATTCCCAAAACTGCAGATATCGTAACATTGAAAAGATTCCTTGAACAAAATCACGTTCTTTTACAATAGTGTCCAAGAAGAACAGAAAATGGATTAAAGTCTGTGTAAAGATCTAGAATCTAATCGGCAAAGCAAAATTCCTAAAGCTACGTTCATTGTAGTATAATATTGGAAAAATTCTTTGAATGAAATCACGTTTCTCCGTAGCACTTTCTAAAGGGATGAAATAAGAAGTCTATTTAAAAATCGAGAATCTAATTACAAAGTAAAATTTCCAGCGGGTGCTGTAGCTTAAGAAAGTGTTCCCAATATTATTCTTTGCACGGCGTGGAAGTTTCAAAGGCACAAAGGGACGTAGTCCGGGCCAAGTTAATAAATATCCCCGTACACAGGGTGTAGAAGCACGAACGTCGTCCGCGTCACACGTAAGACCTAGATCGAAGGAGCAGCGAATTTATAGCTCGTCGAAGGTGCACACTTGTTTTCACAGTGACCCCGGCCGCGTTCTCCGGCTGGGCATCGAACGATACTTGGACCTTTGGATCGCATGCTTGTCACCTAATTTCCTGCTCGTCCCATCCCGTCGAGCACTCCGGGATCGACGTTTTTTCGATGTTAAACTTTAGTCTCGCTGTCCGACTACCGAGCGGACCGCCCCGTCGAGATTCTTCTCTTTTTTCCCCTGATTCGTTCGCTCGACGGAAGCGCACCAATTAACACTTCATTTCGTCGAAGCGAAATCGGGACGACGCACCGTGGTCTGTATCGTCGTGTTACGAGGGGAAAAATTCGCAAACCATTTTGCTATCGAACGTAACAGTAGTTTCGATGCCCTTCTTAATTCTGAATCGAATGACTCCAAAATAAAAACGGTGGAATTAGTACTGATAATGATTAAGATACGACAAAATTTGTCATACTTATATTGACCACTTTAGTGTTCTAGTAATAATTCAGTATTTTAGTTAGATCTTCTTTTGACCACATCCTACTCAGCATGTTCACAAAAAATGCAATTTTTCAGTTAAACACATTTTCTATTTAGTAGATTCACTCGTTGCCATTGAAAAATTTTTTCTTGTATTGTATATTCACGTAATTACGTAACTTACAAACAGCTGTCTACTGATTCAAAGAAAATAACAATAGCACTTTATGAACAGGTACTGGCACATCGTACCATGTGTTCCATCTAGACAAAAAGTTCAGCTGTTTCATATATGTATATTTTGCATATACGTACACACATAAAAAGCTCGGAAGCCAATCTTAATTTTAACCAATTTGAATTTATTTTAGCTGTTTAGTTTTGCATTTTTCATATTTCACTTTGCTTGTATATTGTGTATTAATAAATATAATCTCGTAAATCTTTCTATTATATTTAGTACAACACATTTTACAACTATATTTTAGACAACTTACACACAATTATCTCAGTCTCTATGTTCAGCAACTTACACTAATTGGTTTCTACACCCTCTCTATATTTTAAGCATCACTTTCTGTGCTTTCCAATTTGTTTTCTGAGCAATTGCCGGGCGCTTGATTTTTTCCCTCTTAATTGAACTACCCAAACCACAGTGCGGCGATGTGAACCAGGGTCTCTTGAACTACTCGGTCCTCAAAGGTCCTTTCAGACCTGTCGAAAATTTCCTCGCGTCCTTTCCCCGACTTTTCAATCTTCTCACCACTTCCGAATTCCTCTGGATCTCGTTCTATTGTTCTTTAAAGGACATCCCCACCTTCTCACCTTTGATCTCCTGGAAGCTATCGCGAGTGAGGTACTATCTTGCCTGATCTTCAAGAAGCTCTCGCCTTCACCATGAATGTTTTATTTAGTGTTGCCCCGAGGCTTTTCCCCGCGTTTTCTTGCTCTCTGAAGAAGTTGGGGACGTGGAAGTTCAGGAACCGCTGGTCTCTTTGTCTTGTATGTGTAGCTGCGCGCGCGCGTTTACCTGAAAATAACAAGATCAATCTCGTCGTTTGAGAAACGATGTGTTCGAACTTGATGTTCGAATGAAGATGGAGTTTCTATTGCGACGACCATCCTACCCATTGATCATCGCGATGCAATCTATTACCGAAATCAAACGGTTTCAATTGTCCCTTTCGAATGAGCGTGTGCACCTGGGCTACGATTCACTGGAACGTCACCGAAACCAATTCGACGCGTTAGAATTGCGGATGGTTCTGTTGATTTCCCATTTCCACCTCCTATTATTCTTCAGTTCATTGATTGGACCATACACTTTAATTTGAACGTGTATTTTGCCCGCTGAAATCGTAAAATAAATCGTAGCACAAGAAATTATAGAACATAAATGCATAAAATCCTAATAACCAATTTTCTGACAAGTTTCTACACGGCTTTGGTAAAAACTGTAGCAATGGTACTTATTTCTCGAGAAGCATAGACGGTGCATTTTTGAAGTCGAGTAGGATTCGAGTGACGTTGCGGGTGGCAGACCGCAAACTCAACCGAAAGGGTGCAAGTGCTCAGGAGTATCCTCGCAGAGGATCCTCCCACGCGTTTCAGAGATTTCGACATGGCGTCCCATTAAAGGCTCCGTTCCCGTTCTCGGGGAGTGCAGTCCTAGCGTAACCTTTCTCCCATTTCTCTCTAATCGTACTTGCAAGCAACGCTCTGCACACTGCTACACGTGTGCACTTGCGATACGTGCACGTCGGTGTGCAGGTCCGCCATATCGGTAGCTAACGATCGATAAGGCACCGTCGGTTCACAATCGCGTTTAATAGATCACCATGAGTCGTCGTCGTTGTTGTCATCATGTACACGTGTGCCCGCAGGTAATTCGGGCACACCTGTACCATATGAAACTCGTCAAGTCCCGCGGTAGCTTGCTGAAAGCACCGGTACCGGAAGCCAGCGCCCATCGGCGCAATTCTGGATAATGTTCCGTAATTAATTAGACCGTGAAACATCTCCCACTTTATCCACATAATTTTCTACAAATTTATTCGAACTACGCAACCTTTTTCGCCTGTTCACTGGGTGGTCACGGAGTTGATGTTCTTGATCAATTCACAAGCAAAGATTTATTACGGTTCTCACTTATTTATCGCTTTTCAAAGTCTGCCTAGTTTGACACTGTAATTACACGTGATCAACCTTGACAATTCTTTAAAAGAAAACTAGCCAGAGTTATAAACCAACATTTGCCGAAAGTGTACAAATTCGTCAAGCAATAATAATCATTTTCCTCGTAGTTGCAACGATAATAGTAATAGCGTTCGAGGAAAAATTTTATCCCTGACGCACATACAAGACTCTAATTATGCTAATCATCTGACGCAAAAGATACGATAAAAAATATTGATAGATACATGCACGATAGCTGCGGATTGTGTGAACTTATGACAAAAATGAGTAGATCAAATGCAAAATAACGAAAGCATTTGAAGAATTTCAAAATACCATTGTATTAGTTTCGTCATCATAAACGTCTATTAATCTAGTTTTTATTTTGCCCAAGAATCCGCAGTCTGTTAATAAACATAAAAATAATACTCTAAGACAGCTATTGTGTCATGATTGAACAGACACATTTCAAGAAAACATTGTCAAGGCTTTAAATTCGAAGAAAATGCAAGAAGAATTACTAAATCGTCAAACTAGGTCGACCTCCCAAGCCCGACGACTGTCTCCAGCTCATCTCGCTTCTGATTCATTTTTGTGTAGTCATATTTTGGAGCATATTCGGCCCAGATACGCTAATCTCGTTATCAGCTCGGGCGTAAGCTTCCACAGACATAAATTAGTCCGCGTAAACTGAGGTTTACCCGCAATTCCGTAGTGCGATATCGACGCCATAAAGTTCAATGTTCGGATCATGAAGATCAGAGATCGGTATCACTTTGCACATGTGGACACAGAGCAATCGGCGGTTCGAGAGAGACATCTCGTTTCGATTTTATGCTTATCAAAGTTCGGCTGCTCGAAATCATCACCGGTGCTCCCGGATTTGTAACCGAGGCTCGAGAACCTGATATCGTTTCGAGTCTCTTGAAGAGAGGAAGAGTGTAGCGCCGAGTTAGAAGCAGGAGATGTCGCCGATCAATAAATCATGCTACCCCGTGTCGGTTGACTTTAATCCGCCGGAGCACCGCGGACACGGATACGTCGCAGAAAAGTTTTATCCCTCCTCTGGCGCGTAGTGGAGTCTGTATACTTTGTATATAACTGTACTAAACTGTTGAAGATTTACGAAAGAAGATTACGAGAGTTGTGCCTATATGCGTACGAAGCGGAGAAGGATTTCACCGGAGATCGCAGGATCGAGAGCTACCTTTCTTACAAATGCATACGATTGTGAATTGCGATCGATGCACAGTGGGCCAGAATCGTGAACAGAAGGACTACAATCGTGTCTATGTTAACTGTACATCTCCGAGTACACGCAGAACAGGTTTCTCAATGTGTACTACTCTTATTGAAATCTGTCGAATTATTCTGGCACGATTAAAACGTTCGAGTTGTTTAAGGTTACTGCGGGTGGTCCAATTGTTATGCATACGCTGACCACTATATGTTATAACTAGACTAGAATACTTGTTTTCTAAGAGAAGAAACTACTCTTACAGGGGTTGTTTCATTCTAGAATATGATTTAAAACAATTTCAATTAAATTTTAAACAATTTAATCTATAATTAAATTAAGGTCTGCGCCTTGTTCAACGTATTTTATGTATAAACTTACAAACAGACCCAATTTTAACTTATTTCATGACACGAAGATTTTTTAATTAAGGCCACTATTTTCAGGAAAAGGCCCACTGTGTGTCGCCATTTTTATTCTACGAGTTCGTCGATCTTTAACACATTCTTGACGGAAAATGAGAATTTTCCTTTTTATACAAATATACGTTTCTGTTAGAAGCCGAGAATTCTCGGTCTTATACAAATAAGCGTTTGTGTTAAAAACCGAGAATTCTCATTTTATAATCAGCACGCAGCTCGCTAGTCTCTCAGTTAACAGAATTATGTGTACCAGTGGTACATTCTTACAACTGTTATCAACTACATTCCCGCTCTCCATCATGATTTAGCTCATGCGAAACTTATAAAAACAAATAGCCCGTCATGAATGTGGTAACACCGCGCAGAACCTCTTTGCATTTTGAAGCTCTGGCGCATTTCCTCACAGCTGAGATATCCCCTAAAATTCGCACTATTATTTCAAGGAGTAATATCTTAGCAGGTCTTACAATTTACGCCATAACTTCCACCGTAATTTCAACCTTAAGCAGCTCCTCGCTCCTCGAGCGAAACACGGTGAACCCGGTGATACTCTAATCGCGAAAGAATAATAATTCGCCGGGTCTCGCTAACGATATCCTAATCATGGTTTGTGGGTCGTGCACCGGAGCCCTTCAGGTTGCCCGAGGAAACTAAACCGGCGAGATAAGACTAACAAATAGCTGGTAATTATCCGGCGAGAATGATCTTCCCGTCGCCGAGGAAACTCGGTTTTCGAGTCAGCGGGAATTTATGCAATTCCGCCGGAGAAAATCGGCGCCTTATTTCCATTTTATGATGGCGGCCGACGAAATTCACGTCGTCGTCAAGATTACGTTTCCTCGGTCGTCCTCGGCGGTGACAAAGCGGCGAACGGAGTCGAGAACAGAGCAGAAAAATTGAATCTTCCGGATCCGTACCCGGTCGAAAGCGGCGAATTGCAAAAAGGAGCTCGATCCTGCGATTCTCAAAGCTTGATCCTACGCCTACAATGGCCGAGGACCCGCAGACGTTTCACTGTGTGTTTCCGTAATTGTGTTGGAGGAAAGATACGTAGAGGAAACGGCGCACCGCTTCCTACATTGTTCTCGATTCAAACTTTCTCATCTTATTATAATGTGCGGACGAGGAATAGAGCTGTCTGATCGCATGCTGACTTGGTCTGATCCGTGAATGCTAGACAGGAACTCGTGTAACGTGTTGAAAATTAGTCAATTTCCTGTGAATGGTTCTTAGGAAAATCGTATGGCGTTTTAGGAAATTGGAAACTTTTTCTGTTTTAAGAATTGTGGCGTCAGCAACAAGATTCTTGGCGTAATTATGTCAAAAGAATTATAAAATGTGATTTCATAGTCTCAAAGCGATTGATTGAATTCTTTAATCACATTGCAAGTCGATTCGAGTTTGGTGGTGATTTTTATAAAAGTTACGAATTGTGCTGATCTGCTGTTTCAGTCTCATGCAGCAGACTGTCTATTCTTTCTTATAAAATTTCTACAAATGGTCTCCAATTTGCTCGAGCGTGCCGAGAGCTGTTTATTTTTGCTTACGCCGCACTATTTCTACTAGTCAGAGAAAAATTTGCTTGTTCGACTGATTTTTATACCTGAAGCATCCTACAATGTCCAGAGTAGCAATATAGCTATTAGAAATATTAATGCTTGGATTCCAATGTTTCCAAATGTACAAATTAATTCGTGGCTTTTTCTTCATTTTGTTGATCATTTACAAGCAATTAAAATATATACTACTGCCAAAAATGGTTTGCATTACTTTCAAAGATATGAATTTAAAATAACGACCAATTTTTCAGCTAATTACACGAGTTAATCCCACAGCAATTCAAGCCGAATAAAAAAAACAATCAGTTTTCCATCGCTCAGCCATGTTGTCTCGTCCGCAGAAGAGAGCATCGTCGACGTCGATGCGTCTTCGAAGCTTGTCTCCGATTTCAAGCCGCGGCGATCCTCAAACTCGGCTCCAGCTGGCTATAGTTCTCCAAACTATAGTGTACTTCTGATTCCCGAGAGCCGAGTTCGAGGAACTGCGCCGGCAATAAGACCCGATTGTATCTACTGTAATTGTATCGTTGTGCAATTTGTCAGATTTTATCGATCGTTCTCGCGAACGAAGCGACTCGCGAGCGGCGTTAAGCTCGGTTCTTTTCCTTCTATTTTTTTCAACCCGCTGTTCCTTCTTCGAGCAGACAGAACCGCGACCCTGAAGAGTATATTGTGGACCCTGCTGACACACACCCAAACTCCCATTTTCCCTCAAGGTCAGTCCGACGAACCGCTGTGTCTCACGGTTTCGAATCCAGAGATTTTCTATCGAATACGCTTGCGGCAGGCGCGACAACAGCTCTGACAATCGCACCCAATCCGAGACCGAGGAGGAAACCCTGAAAAAGTCTGTCAGCGCGACGACCCACGGAAAGTATAGTCGCGATGCTGAAGAGTGGACTATGGCGAAAGCTGGGGTATCTCGAAAACCGAATCCTTCAGAATCTGAAATTGTACAAGTTTTCGAGTATAATTGGTCCCCGGACAAATGATGAATTAGGACAAAGCGCGAGAGGCGGATTGGAAGAATGAACTTAGGGGTCACAATTTTGAACGTGAATTAACATTGCGGTACGTGTGAAATGATCGTTCAGCAACGATCAGATAAATATTCTCTTAACCTCTGCACACTTGCGACAAAAGTGACACAATTCAAGAAAACATGTTTTTCAGAAGAAGACAGGCATTATCAATAAAATTTATGAACAAGAAAAATGATGGTCGTAAAGCAAGTTGACGCGCGTGCTCTTGTCCACGATGATAGCCGCGACACGAAAGAACAGCAAACTGTTCGCCACCGGTCATATTGCAAAAACAAATGAGTACGATGTTCGTAATTGATCAAGGAATAGCCCAGTTACAAACTAAATCTTTTCCGAGTTGTGTCACAATCTTCACGAGTGTACAAAGTCTACCTTAATCCTTCCAGAAAGTATACGTGTACACGTGTAATCAAATAAATCCATCCTTTCTTCAAACACCAGCTCTCTTTTTTCAGAGAGTTGCTAGGTTGCGCAGTGCAAACTTCAGTTCAAGACGACTTACAGTAACGGCAAACAGTAACAATAAAGGCAAGCATTAACAAAATCAGAATGTGGCGTTACAATGGTAGTCTGGCACGATTAGGCACTAAAGAGTATCGCGTGGCAATCGGATGGTTAAGAATTAAACGGATTGCGTGAACCATAATTGAAACACGGACCTCTAGGACAAACCAGTCCGCGTCTCGGCTCGCATGTGTTGCGAAGGCTAGTTTAACGAGGTTCGCGATCCTCATGCCCGCGATTCGGCTCGGCACTTCAGTCAATTAAATTCACTCTCACGAGGAGCCGAGCGTGGGCAACGCGTCGCCTAAGAGAGCGGAACACGAAGCGAAATGGACACGTTCGGGATTTATCAGACGGATCGCCATGCCAGTCGGGTCAAGGAGTCCTGTGCCCTGATCCCATCTATCGTCCGGTCCCTTATCGTCGCGGTTCCTTGTCGCCTTTCGCGCCTTATCAACCGAATATTTTCTCCCGCTGCTTCGCCATCCACGATTCACACGAAGAGGGACGTCTCTCAGAGTAGGCGACTTGCGTCAGCCTATCGGTGCAATTGACCTTTCGGGGCTTTGATTAATGCCCAGATCGAAAGAGTTATAGAACTTTGTAATAGGTTCGCGGAATTTGCTCTTAAAAATGTCCTCGCCAAGTACGTTCCAGCGAGAAATTATACAGAAACGTTCTTGAAGGTTCTAGCTTGAATAGAATTTGATATAAACAGTTTGCTGAAACAGAAGATATTATAAATGAAAATGTATTTCTTCTTTGAATCATTTCAGTAAATAGAAGACAATGTGGAAATGTCTTTACAGGTTTGCATTTCACCTATTCGTTTTATTTTAATCACTCAATCCCAAAGTCTAATACGTAACAAATACTAAAGAACTATTACAATTAAATTGATATTCTCAATATGCTTTGCCTGCCATGTAAAGCTGCATGATTCTGTTCGAAAATCGTCAAGCAATACCACCTTAAACGAGACCAAGATTCGAATTAAATTTTTTTTTAAATGGTGGACAATTGTTCATTTCGATCCCTCATAAATACAATCAGGTTGAGATCCTGACGAAGAGTCAGAACGAATTAGTCGATCAGCTTCACAGTTGCAGACGTTTTTGTATGTTGTCGGATGTAGTTGAAGCTCCGACCCGTTCGGATAAAGCCTTTGTTCGGCTATGTAAATATCGGACAACGGCCTCTAACCCAGACCCCATTCTCCATCGGGCCAGGGCCGATATTGCAATCCCCTCTCCGAACGTCGCATAATTAATTTCTGTCCATCGATATTCCGCGTCTGTAACTCTTTTCAGGAGGGGCGGACGTTAATATCGCTGCTCCGGGTTCGCGTTATCGGTTTTCCTTAAAATCGAGACTTGAAATATGGAGGGCATTACTATCGGCAAGCATTGGCCAGAAGCTGACAGCCCGCGAGCGGAATTCATATCGTAAAGTGGAGAGAATATTCGGTTGCGAAGCAAACTCTAGCGTCGCGAATCCCTTCTCTAATTTACGTGCACTTTTGCATTCTGCGTTCCTCGACCTCGGCAGAGAACGCGTTCACAGCTGACGAAGCGATACCACGTTAGTAAATTCCGAAGATCAGGGTCTGATGACTGCTATCATATCGATTTCTTAATATTATCATTTGCATTAATTGCGGGTTTTACTTTTGCACTACTGTTGTATTTTGGTTCCCATATAGGTTCCATAACGGTAATTTTTTCGGTTTTAATCAGAATTTTTATATAACAGATTTAACCCATACAAAGAGGATGTTTTTTACCATTTCAGAACAGTCCTAGCTAGATGCACACAAACTTTGTTTTACATATTTTTGGTCCTACTTCTCTGAAACCAACGTCGTTCTTTTCATTGATCCTAACACAAATAGCTAACGATTTGAACTGAGTGTTAAAAAATTATAATAAACAGACATTTTCGAAGTCCTGGTGAAAAAAGCGGGCTGCGAACGCGTCGATCACTGGTCTCTGTGTAGAAATGATTCCGCTCTCTTGTCAGCTCGAATTATCAGTGAAAAAGTGGCATAATCCGAGGCTTGGCGAACGATGATAACCGATCGATGGCATTCCGATCGAATCATCGCAGCTGATCCATCATTCCCATCGAACGTTTCTACCAAAATGACAGAAGAAAAGAAATCCGAAAAAATAACGCAAAAGTTCTCATAGAACGATACACATGGTTCGCCATGCGCGCTGGCAGACGGCGACAAACATGAAACAATAACCACCTCCTATAGTCATTTTCGCGGCGACGTCCGGCCACGTTAGTTCACCGAATAACGATCGTCTCAGACACGATTCGCCTAGGGTTCACCAGATGTTCCCTCTTTAAAGTACACATACCCTTTTTGAAGTATGTCACTTCTTTTATCCTTCTTTGCCGACAGTCTATTGGAAAGTGGATGCAGTAGTTTGTAAAAGCTGCTTTTTGCGCAATGTCTGAGTTTTTAGAAAGTACGCAAACCATTTTCCATGATGACGATCCAAAGTGCTAATTTACGAAGTTTTGTTTCATTTGAATTCATTTTTGCAAAACTTAGGGCCGAGTATCTTGCCCAATTGTTTGGGAATAACGAAGAATTGAAAAGTGAAAATTGAGCCACTAAATAATTTCAATTTTCATATACTGGCTGTATATACTATAAATACTTTAATGTTTTCTATGATTATAAGAAGAAGTATGAATTGTAACCTTTTGTTTATATCAAATCATCTGGTAGCCCTAGATCCACGACTCCGAAGTCATTTTCTCTCAGTAATTTTACCGTAAGTATTTTTTCCCGTGTCCTTTTCGCCGAATTCGGCGTCACGTTCTTTCTTATCGACGCGACTTCCTCTTTCGTGGACGAAGCGCCGCGCCGCCACTTCCGGTCCGGCGTCCTCCATCGCCATTACTTAATCGTCACTCAGAAAGATGGAAAAAGAAGCATGAAAAACGCGTCACCCGAGCCTCGAACCGTTTCCGACGTAACGAGGAAACAGAATATGTATATTCCCCGAATCATTTGTATTCGCGTTTCGCGATAAGCGGATGACATACGGTAATTAGGACAACGCGTTCCAAGCCACGACGATGATTAATGATACAATGGCAAAGGAGGAAGTCGACGCCGTTTCCTTTTCTCAAGCTTCTAACCCTCGTGACGACTCTTTTTCGATTGATGTATATGTTTCGTAAACGTTTTTACGCACGATGTAAACGCACCTACTTAAAAAAAACGCAAGACAAACAGAACGCCCTTTTTTCATCCGTGTGATCTATTCAGAAAACTACAAAAAAAAAATAAAATAAATAAATAAATAAAACAATGCGATCGCAACCGTCACATGTTTCCCAAAGAGTTTTGAGGATATATTATATATTATACATACTAATGTACTTAAACCATCTGTGAGTCTGCCTCGTCTTTTATAAAGTTCTTGCTATATTCAAAACTGATGGTGGTTTCTTATTTCTCTCTCTCCTATCCCGTCCACTCGACGAAACAACCTTCATGTCGAAAGCTGCATTGCGACTATGTCAATTGTGCGGTAGCATATATAGTGTGTCGCGTTTCCTTCGATATACACTATTATAGTGAGGTATTTGAAAAGCCGGATAAAAATACCGTCAAATTCCCTTAATCTTCAAGTCCCCGTATACTTTTTTGAAAATCACGAAAAATTGTTAAAACGAACGTCATTTTGAAGGTTGACGACTCTACTTCTTCAATCTCTATGTTAATTTCATCTACATGAAATTGAAAAAGTATTCTGTCCGGCATTTCAGGGTCGAATACTCCACTGTGCGATGTTCTGTAACGGACGACTAAGCACACATAATGGAACAAGTAAGTTGATAAATGTTTTCAAAAGACAACAGCGTATGTAATATACATATGCACCTGCATATGTACACCTGTACGTTTCTCCGGCAAATGTTTCGAATCGGTTCCACACTGGTAATTCGAAAGCATCAGGAAATAGTCAACGACACTTGTGCAATTATCGCGGTCATCAATTCGAATAGAGATAGCGAGCATTAGTTTTATAACATCTCCGCGAAATGAAAATTGCTATCTCGCTCCGGTAAAAATGTAGATACGGCAGATGCCGTCGGTTCTGATCATCGAAGAACGTCGATTAGGTACATATTGTACAGTGTTGAAATGAAACAAAGAAAAGAAACAGTCACACGACTGTAAAATAAAACAGTGTCTTTTTATCTAGCCGACTGGTAGGGTCAAATCAGGTTTGCCGTATAATTACGCGCGACAAGGCGTATCGGCCAATATAATTGATAACTTCGACGCGAAAAAGAAAGAACGTCAACTATAATAACTTACGCGAGCAGTTTTGGGTTGCCATTAATCAACAGAAACGACAGTCGTGCCGCGGCCGTCATCCGATTTACATACGAGACGTCACGTCGCGTCGTGCCTATAGTTTTATGGTGTCATTTCCAACGGCTCACCGTTAATCTGACACACGCAGCCGCGAATTTCAAACGTGCATGCGCGTTTTAAAAGTTGAGCCTGTCGTAGAACGTCTTGTGACCCGTTACGTTCGATAGGTTATGTCTGGCACGGGAAAACGGTAGAAAAATGTCCTAAGACGAGCTTGAACGTGTGCGAATCTGGAGAACGGTCTCGGAAAGTGCCTGCGTAACCGAAGAAGAAACTGTGATTGCAACACTGAAGCAGTATTGAATAACCATCCTAGATAGCTCGCATATCGGAGAAAATATTCTTCTTTCTTTCGATACGTATTTTTAATTAGATTGTCCTTGCGCGAGACAGGGATACAGAACACGAGGAATCGCTTGATGAGCAACAGTTTGTCGATTTTTATGTCAACAAGAACGTGAAACACGGCGAGAGAACTGGATAAATCGTGCCATCGAGGTCACGCAACCCATGTGGATCCGTTGTTAATGCACGATAAAGAACCAAAGATGATCAGTCAAAAGTTAAGTAACAGAAGGTTACTGGTCGACCTACTCGCGTTGATGTTCGGCCTTGGTGCGTGGGTCGGTATCAACGGCATCTACGTGCAACTACCTCTTTTAGTTAATAACTCTCCGGAAGGATGGGATCTTCCAGCACATATGGTAGTGTTAGTTCAATTAGCCAACTTGGGACCAATACTTTACACATTGTATATAAAGTAGGTGTTGGATCACATTATCAGTAGGTACTCGCTTGTTGCATGAGAACGGGACCAGAATTTCCAGAACTATCCAATTAATAGCATAAGATTTCCCACCTATAACTCTCTCTGCTGTTGAATTAAAGCGGCAATCAGTGGATACATATAAAACAACATAACGAAACAATTGTAACTTATTACACTAAGCTACGTTTCCCACTTTGTATGAAGAAAATGCAATAAGCGAGAACCTAATGTATGTAATTTTCAAGTTCATTAAGTAACTATTGTCTTATATTTTAGGTATAGTAGGTGGGTATGCGATAAATACATTATCTACCTGCTCCTGACTGCGACATCGTTAGCAACTTTTGTTTTGGCTTTCGTGTATGAGAAAACATCAATCGTATTTGGCAACGAGCATTCCACTGCTCTTTTGTCACTGATGTTTGTAACGGCCATTGTTGGATGTACGAGTTCAGTTCTGTTTATGCCTTACATGAGGAACTACAGAGAAATTTATTTGGTAACCTATCTTATAGGAGAAGGGCTCAGTGGATTTATACCGAGTGTGGTGGCGTTGATCCAAGGTGTTGGTGGAAAACCAACGTGCTTGAACACTACTACACCAGACTCTCCTCACGTAGAATTTATGCCTCATTATCCAGAGCCCAGGTTTTCTTGTCAGGCATACTTTATTTTCACTGGTACTTTATTGTTCCTGTGTTACCTGTCTTTCTTAGGGTTAAATAATATGTCAATTGCGATCGGCGAGCGTGTTAAGCCCCCAGGCAGTATGGAAACTCTGCCAACAGATACAAGAGCACCGCCAAGTTATAAAACGAATGCTGGGTGGACAATGTCCAAACAAGTATATACCTACTTACTAATTATGATGGCTCTTGTTTGTTTCTTAGGTAATGGTACATTACCGAGTATTCAGTCGTATTCCTGTTTACCATATGGAAATGTTGCATATCATTTAACTGTTACATTATCTTCGATGTCTGGACCTTTGGCGATGTGTTTAGGTTTCTTTATTAAAACGCCAAAAGTAAGTCTTCTCACTGCCTCAACAGCAGTTCTTATGATACTGTCTGGCTTTATCTGCTTTTTAGCTGCCACATCACCTACTCCACCTTTGCAAGGTACATGGCTCGGTGAATTTTTAGTCGTTTTATCTTGGATTTTAATTAGTGGTTTAATAGGATTCATCAAATTAGGTATCACTACATTGTTCAGGCCTGACCCAGGCAGGGGTCTTTACTACACTGGTGTAGCAACACAAGTTGGCTCATTAATTGGAGCAGTAGCTACATTCATTCTAGTTAATCATGCAAAAATCTTTCATTCTTATTCACCGTGCTCGGCACTCACCGATCAATCATACGGAAACGTTGTATGATTCTACAAAGTGTTCTAAACAAATAGGGAGAACAAAATTCTAACATTGTTCTTGGTTCCTGCTATTAGTGATCATAATATAGGAAAGATGATTGAAGATATATAGAGAGAGTGCAGCGAAAATCGTGACGAAAGAGGGAAAGTGTTTTTACAAGTGTGTCTTTTCATGAAAAGGTAAATCGAACATGCCTGATTGATCCTTTTTATATAAATTTGCACCTTTCCCGTCCGTAGCACAATTTTTGATACACTCTGTACATATATATGTATATACGTACACAGTAAATATTCGGTCGAAGCAAAACCCTCGGGACCGTTCTACTGCATAGATCGTACAGTTCTACTATTTTTTTGTGTGCTCGTGTGTAAACATGGACTGCGCGGCCGAAGGCGCAACAAAAAATAGCGTACTGGTAAGACAATGTTAATGCAATGATGAAACTTTTTCATTTTTAGTTATTTTTAATAAAATTTTACCGACATAGGGTAAACTGTACAATGATTGGCACCCTAAGCCTAAATCGTTGTAAAAATCTTTTTATCTTTTTTTGAAATGTTTAAACGAGCTTAACTTGCTATTATTAGCTAATAGAGATTTTTCAGCAAAATCAAACAGTTTTACGAGTCATAAATCTATTATTATACAATATATTCAGTGAATAACAATCGTAAGACAAATAGTACAGTCATTGGCACTGTAAGAAGTAAACGTTAAACAGGCTATTTGTTTTATAATTAAACATATACGCACTTATTACATCTGTAGTACAGTCCGAAATTAAGTTGTAAAGCGATAAAGTATAATTACTCGTAACGAAAATTTTTATAAAACACTATTTACACTGCACTGTGGTCATCCGTTGGTTTTACTGGATGTACCAGCGTTGCTAACAGTCATATGTAGAACTCTGTTATGAAAACTTACAACATTGCTTTCAAACATATATAAGAAGCAATATAAAATGATTTTCTATACCAGGAATTCTTAATATTTAAATCAAAAGTGCCAATAACTAGTGCAGTGCCAGCAATAGTACACTTTACCCTATTATGTCTCATAGCAAAAACTGAAAATAAAAGCATTAGTATTGACCTCCCAATACGTTCCTAGGCAGGCCTTATCATTCCAGCATGCCTTGAACGCTCACGCTCAGTCTTCTGTTTACATTTCATAGATCGTATACTCTAGGCATGATTTCGAAGATCGTACAGTTCTCGTTTTCTTAGATCGAATCTTCACTGTATGTACATCACTAGTATTAAAATTGCTTTCATTAGAAATGTCAGGGTAAAAGACAACTTATGAAAAATGTACAGGAACAAATATTTTACTAAATTCAAGTAAAATATATATACTGCATTTCTACTTCGATTTTAAATATATATTTTAAAGAGATTGGGTTTGATTTAGACGAATGTGTGTACTTGATAGGGCTTTATTCATCTAGGACAAATATTTTATATATAATTGTAAATTGTACTTGAAATGTTTTGATGCAAAACATGCAATTTCACCACGTCATTCATAGCAATGTATGCGTGTGTGTGTCTATAACTATATTCAACAGAGAATTATTAATGTTAATGCAATCATCAGTTCTGCAACAGCATTATCAACACTCAAATTGCGCTGATCCTTGAGAGACAATGTATGTAACCATATTTCATCATAAATCTAGCTGTCATTTTGTCAATTTAAACATACAAACTTTGTACTTTATCTGATAAATTTTATTGTCTAGATTAAGCAATAGCTGCGAAGGCAGAGGCAATATCGTTTCATCACATCAGTTTCTCCGGCAGGAGTGTACTACACACCCTAATTAACCTTCTAGTACCTCTAAATTTCGTACATGAGTAAACGTAATACGAAGTGTTATCGTTAGTGGAATACATTATCTTCTAAATGAGCCAAATTAAACCGAAACGAATCGCTTTAAAAAGAAAACACGTTTAGGTGAGAATATTTAATGGTTGCAAGATGCACGTGTAATTTCTAAAATGCAAACTTATTTAATCATCTATTAAACTCTCCTTGATCAATATTCAGAAAGAAGTCCAGGATCTGTTTTGCGTACATGTAAATGGCAAAATGACAAATGCTTCTCAAGAATCACAAAAATGCCAAAGAAAGGATCGCGTTATTACTCATATCCTCGTAGCTGTATTCGGTATATCTACTTGGATTGGTATTAATGGAGTATATGTGCAAGTACCAGTACTTATCAATACTTCGCCCGAAGGCTGGACTTTACCATCTTATCTAGTGCTAGTGATACAGGCAGCAAATGTTGGACCTCTACTTTACATGACTTTGCAACATTTTCGATGGAAGATAAACGAGGCTTGGTGGATATTATGTCTGTTATTTTTAGGCAGTTGCGCAATGGGATTGTTATCGTTTTTTCACTCGGAAACGACCATTATAAATGGAGTCGAGTATAGTTTAGTATTATTTATTCTAACATTCTTCAACGCATTGGTCGGCTGCTTCAGCTCTGTGCTGTTTATGCCATACCTTCGTAATTTCAACAAAAATTATTTAATATCGTTCTTCATTGGCGAAGGATTAAGTGGCGTATTACCGAGTATAGTTGCCTTGCTTCAAGGTGTTGCAGACACCTCCGAATGTACATCCTCTAATAACAATACCACAGATCCCGTAAGGCCAAGCTTAAAGTTCTCCTCGAATGATTATTTTCTCTTCATTTTTATCGTTCTGTTTTTATCTTTAACTTCGTTTATTATATTAGAGTACTCGTCGTTAATACAAAGTACAAAAGATCATGATAAGTCTGATAATACAATATCTAATGAAACACGTATAAGCATTCCTAATGAGTCAAATAATAGAAAAGATTATACATTAACAGAACCTAAGGAGAACTCTGAGCTGTATGATAATAATGACAAGTGCCTAGTAACGCGAACACGATGTTACTTATTTCTACTATTAACTGTTTGCTGCTTTTTCAGCAACGGTTTCTTTCCCGGCATACAATCTTATTCTTGCTTACCATATGGGGACATAGCGTACAAATTATCGGTTACGTTTGCTCAGTTTGCGAATCCGTTGGTATGTTTGTTGGCATACTGGGTTATAGTGTCCAATGTAAAAAGTATTACTTATTTAACTATGATATGTTCGGCAATCGGAAGTTACGTTATATATTTAGCATTAATGTCACCGTCTCCGCCGCTGCAAGATACAACGCTTGGCGTTTGTCTAGTTGTGATAGCATGGACGACTTTAGTAGGCTTTATCTCGTACTTAAAATTAACTATAGTCTCTGTACTTAGAAATGCGGAACTGCCGGCAACGCTCTTAAGAGCGGGCGCTTTCATGCAAGTAGGATCCGCGAGTGGTGCTATAGTATCATTTTTGGCAATTAACTTAACGAATTACTTCAACATGCACGATCATTGTAGCTCGTGAGTTATTATCGCAATTATGATATTACTGTGCAGTTTGTGCGAGAACTGGTGATTGACGTAACATTGTTGACGAGTCATCTATTTAATACAGTAATTAATACGAAACTGCATAACAATAGCGAACTATCGTAAAACCATTGAATCGAAAAAAAACAAGTCTCAGATATATTTTATGCAAAAACATATTTTTGTATTTGTACACAAGTGTTTGCATTTATCAATGAACTTATCATGAACGTAGATATAAATACATTACAATATTATAAAGACAATTGTACAAAAATGGAATGAATGTATATGAAACTTGCGGAGAGATATATTCCAAGACAATGGCGATCATTTAGTATGATCGCTATTTTACTATTACTTAAGTATTGCCTTCCAATGCAATGCAGTAAAAGAGTTTACAAAGTGATCGAAAGGTGATATCTACCATATGTATGTAAATCGAATGTAAACATTGTTGTTTTGTAAAACAGTATGTAATACTGGTGATTGTAAAATTATATTTTTTTGCAGTCAGAAAAGCCTAAATATAATGTATCTGTTACAGTTGTTGATTGTTTTTTAATGATTGTTAGAAAAAATTGATTTGAAATCTAAAAGTACTCTCTGTTACACTGATATGAAAACAATGTAGCAAATTCGATTTGTACATTAATAAACTGATTTATTGTTTAATGATCTGTAACTGTTCTTATGATTCGTCAGTATTCAAACGAGAATAAAAAGACTATTTCGTTGAGATTTGATCGATCATTTCAAAGCGAAGATCCATTTTGAATTTTCTGCAGCTGTGGTTGGCAGCCATGCGCGGCAGGATTGCCTCTAGTCATAGACTTATAGAGATAGACTGCGCGGCCTGTGCATACCACGTGCATACACTGATAGTATATTAGTATATATATGTATATATATCAGTGCGTGCATACGAGGCGATTTTAGCCCTGAGGCTGAATAGTGGAAGAGGCAAGGAGTAGAGTACGGGATCTCCGTTTGGAGCTCATTCTGGCTTCCATTCACTCCATTCCAGCACCGTGCGCACGCGCACACTCCACGGTCTCCATCTCACACGTGCAACGTGTCTCCCATTCGCCCCACTCATTCCCCGTCATCAGAGAGGGAGTACATCATTTCACCGTGACTCCCCTCATCTGGCTACACTAATGTAAGCTTCTCGATAAAATGGGGTTCCTTAAGCACCCCGCAGAATTTTAAAAAATTTATATGATCTGATTCTGGAAAATGAATGTATAACAAGTGTATTTGTGTATATTTTGTAACTCGTAGGACACGTCCTGGAGTCTTTTTGTCCGGTAAGATTATTTCGGTAGATTACCGCCAATATAACTGTCTTAGGCAGTGATACCAGAATCATGGGTCGTGTGGGTTTTTTCCCCTCCGCTCGCCCAGCCGACTCGACCCCCCACTCTGACGCACCGTCGTCACCACGTTGCTTCTACTGCGCACGCGCTACACACGAACGTACCTCTATCAGAGTATGTCGGCAGAGTAGAAATACGTTCGTGTGTAGCGCGTGCGCAGTAGAAGCAACGTGGTGACGACGGTGCGTCAGAGTGGGGGGTCGAGTCGGCTGGGCGAGCGGAGGGGAAAAAACCCACACGACCCATGATTCTGGCATCACTTAGGGCTCTGGTCGCTCTGCTACCCAATAGTAGATGAGTTACTGTTTTCTCGCGCCTGCGCGAGAAAATTTGGGCATAATCGAAGCACTCCATGGGCACCGGTCTACGGTCTTAGTGGGGGACGTTAGAGTGTGCGCATGGTGCGGGAATGGGATAGTGGAAGGGAAAAAGGAGGAGAGGAAATGAAGCCGGTTTCTACCTCATCTGGCGACACTGCTCCAATATCCCACACTAACAATAAGACCGTAGACTGACGTAGACTGGTCACGTATTAGTATGGTCATCAGAGAGGGGGTAAAATATATTCCCCTCGATTTCCCCGATCTGGTGGCACTGATTAATAGTATTGGATAGTATTGATACGAGAGTCGCCATAATACCCTACGCCCCACTTGCAGTTCATATGGTACGGGTACGGAGTTTGGAGTACGGGCCTGAGCCTGAGGTGGCTCGAGAACTTGGACCGTTACGGTTACGGGCAAGTCGAAGGGGGCATAGCCTTTAAAATTGCCTCCGATCGAGCCATTGAGCAAGTCTGTAGTACTCGTATCGTGTTCAGTATTTCGGTATCCCCAGGTATCCCTACTCTTTGCTAAAATGAAGCAGTGATGCCAGACGGTTCACCTTTTCTCGCGCATGCGCGGGGATTTTAGCCTCAGTAAAGTACGATTCTCGAGAAAATGTGGCACCTTGAGCGCCCGCAGAATTTTAAGAAATTGATATGATTTGATTATGAAAAACGAATGTATGACAAGTGTACTTCTGTATATTTTGTAACTCGTAGGACACGTACGGATTGTATCCGTATGTACATTCCCGTCGATATAGCTGCCTCAGGGCTCTGCTACATCATCGCCTCATCATAGATACGTTACTGTTTTGTACGCGCATGCGCGAGAAAAGGTGACCTGTCTGGCATCACTGAAACGGAGATCAGTAAGTGAGTCATGCGCTCATACAAGGCTGTATCGTATACCAAAACCAAAACGGTCAATAATAACGTCGGTAAAAAATAACAGTTACTTCTCGTTGTTCTTGCTGCGCGGTAAATCACTAGATCGGTCGAGTGTCGATTGAATGATATTGTTTAGAGACGTAACAATCGGTACCGACTGTCTTCAATTAAAATGTCTGATGCGGAACAGAGCTGTGACCAAGTCGAGGACGATCAAACACATTCCCGACTATCTTTACTGGATCTTCCAGTCGAGGTCTGCATTAATAAATTTTTTAAATATTTCCTGATATGTGCACGTACAATTTTTCTCCATAAAACAACATCTCTGAGAAGTTGTCATTTCGCACTTCAAGATGTCTCGATCTTTTAATATTCAAATTCGTTCCATTAACTTTCACCGATCTCAATTTTCAGCGAATTTTATCAATTTCGTTCGATCGTAAGGGTATGAAGATCGGTAAATATATGTAGGATATTTTGTGTTTACAAACAATGGAATAACCGTCATTGTATGTAGTATGTTTTTCAAGCGTGTTTGCATTATTAACGTTTCGAAAAATGATAAACGAAAAAGTTATCTTTATAATGGTCAATGTGTGTAGTTGAATAAACTCTGTTAGCACTGAACTGTAACGTATACTATTAGAAAACAAGTAGAACGTTTCGAGAATTTCATAGCATCGTCAGTGGAGCATGGTCGCCATTTTTAAATGCCTATTCTTGTATATGTGGCATATTTAAACGTACAACAAAGCGCCTGTATTAAAATGTTTTTAAATAGCTCTTTTTTACACAACCCTGGCTCAATCGATGCATTTTTAATAAATTGTTATATAATTTCAAGTACGTGTATCTTTAAATAGATGTGTATGTACAGACAGAGACACACCGCTGACATAACTTTGTTGTTTCAGATATTCCTCCACATTTGCTCATTCCTAGATGCATCCACCGTGGTACATGGTCTAAATTTAGTGTGTAAACAGTTCAACGAAATTTTAAGAGATGACTCCATATGGAAAGTGAGAATCAGCCACATGTGTCCACATTCGGATTACCCAATTTTGCCTCCTGGTTAGCTTAAATTGATAGCACCTTGAGCCTTGCATAAACAACCATTCTGTAAATAAATAAACCACCGTCTATTATACTAAACAATAGATCTACCCTAACAGTTCAAGTTTCCGGGTTGTAGATCTTCCCTTCTTCGCATATATAGGATGGTTTGTTTATCTTCCCCTCTTTTATCAACTATAGCAATACGATTATGCCATCATTAGAAGTGTGTGAAAAACTGTAAAATTTTGGGATTCTCGACAAGTTTCAGGATTATTCTCTGGAATAATCGAGAGACACACAATAAAGATATTAAAGGGATAAAAAGAAACAAAACACTCTGTACATATAAATAATGTTTGCCAAATGCCAATTATACTCCTAATTTCGACTGAAATGTATCATTTCTTTTCAGCTGAAGACGATGAACTCTTTTGGAAGTTATCATGCATTGCATTAGAGAAATCAATATCATTATGGACAGAAGAAGGATCTATGAAAGATTCTATGGAGAGACTATCACTTAGTCATATCCATGGCAGCACTATTGATGGTTTGCAGTTAGTTCACGTGAGCATTTGGTGTTCGTACAAGTTTTATTGATGTATGATAAATTGCTAATAACCTCTTTGCACGTAGAATGGAAGTATTTGTATATCTGGAGCAAGGGACCGATCCTTAGTGTGTTGGAAGCTTCCCAACGAAGACAACGAGAAAGAGAACGTAACATGTATAAACTTTGCTCACGATGGATGGATTTGGGACATAACATCAATAGACAATATGATCTATAGTTGCAGCTGGGACCAAAGTGTTAAAGCGTGGACGCTTACTGACACTGGTCTTGTCCACTTCAAAACATATGAAATGTACATGAGAACTAGCATGGTCACTTTCGCTGCTCTCGTTATGGGAAGGCTGAGCGAGGAAGGCATGAACTTTTTTGTCATTAACAAATTTCATGATAATAAACCGTTAGAGATTTAGTATGTAATGCTAAACTGCAGGTACTATACCCGTAAGATCTCTCTTTAGAGAAAAAATTCGAAACAGCTTAGCATTGTTTGCATGCTTTCGTTCGCTCCGTCAGAAATCACTGTGCAAACTGCTGTATCATCTCCGCGGCTTGTCATGTTTATATAAGTAACAAATATCTTGCAGGGTTGTCGCCGGTGCTCTGTTGTCAGTAGCATCGTGTCCAGAACTGACCCTGTTTGCTACAGGATCGTTTTTCAAAACCGTGTTGGTATACGACACGAGATCGGGTTCGACTCCGATCATAACGTACGAACCGCATCGTGGAGCTGTTATGAAACTGGTCATGAATTCTGAATTCATTGTATCGGCTAGTGAAGACAAAACAGTATCCGTGTGGGATCTGAGAACGAGGAAAGTCATCAACCATTTTACTGTAAGAAAAGCATAACAAGAAATCGCCTGGTATCGTAGCAGCTTAATGATTCAAACGAATGCGTTACAGATCACTCAATCATTCCCTATGTGCATCTGTATGCAGAAAGATGTAATTTACGTGGGAGATAATACCGCAAAGTTGTACGTACTAGATCCAAAGAAAAATTTTAAGGTGGTCAAAAGTTACCCTACTGAGCATAAAAAGGCTTTAACCGGTGTACATGTATCACCAGGATGTTTGATAACCAGTTCCACGGATAAAACGGTTAGAATTTCCACTCCTACAAATCCACCGCGTCACCTTGCTACTCTAGAATCAAATTATGGCGCAATAACTAGGGTAAGTGATCAGGGAGATATTAATACTAGGTTTACAGAAATGTCTACAGAATTTATTTTATTCCGTAGAGTGATTACTTAAATGACGTCCTGGCTATATCCGGCTCGGAGGGAATTGAAATTTGGAGACCCAAGTCACGTTCTAATACGTTCTTCCAGAGAGTAAATGAGAGTGACAATGACCGCGGTTTCGTTGGCTCTAATTGCAGTGACAGCGATCCAGTCTGAATTGTAAGGGTACAACTTCTTTAGTTCAACCACAGCAGGAAATATTGCGCTTTCACGTGTCTAATAATCAAATTCAATTGTCTTCCATGATTTAGAGTTAGAGTTAGAGGAATCCAAAAAAATTCAGATAATGAAATAGATTAATTTAATATTTAGTATTCTTGTTACAGCAGCAGATTTGTTCAATGAAAAATAGAGGGAAATTGGCAAAATAAAAATAAACTGTTCATAAGACCTAAAGAACAAACTAAAATACTCCAGCCATGTACAGCAGATTTTTGACACCGCATTGATTGCATGTGTTGCAACCATTTCGTGATAAGGAGATTATAGTATCAGATGATACAAAAGACTTGAGATATCTAACATGACAAGACCAATTTAAAAACAATATGAAGATGACTGTACATTGTACATATAAAATCAAATACCATCTTGAAGCACCTTGTTGAATTTGTCTTGAAAAGCGCTACAATATGGTGAATAAAAAAAACTATACTTTCCATTTTAAAAAAACTAACTTAGAATCTCCCCCGCTACCTCATCCATAAGAAAATATTTATACTGTGTATTATGTCTCCGTTCGTACCGAATAACTTTTGTAAAAACATTTTTTCAATGTTTTTAGTAATTTTTGAGATATTTTTGTGATTATTAGATTAGATTACAATTTTGTATTAAATCAATGATGTGTATTCGTACACAAGTAAGAAATATGTACTATATTCACTGCTTTCTAATACAAATTGTTGAAAAATTACAATGCATTATTATTTAAATATATTATAAGTGTTCACGCCTAATTTCGGAATAATAAGTTTCGTGGTGTTTCCTGGTCTCCTATAATTAAAAGAAATTTTATTTATTTTGGTCGATTTTTCCACTTATTCGTAACGATTAAATATTATTTCTGAAAATATTAATGTACAGGATGTATAAAAAATAAGTGTACAGTCGGTTGTAAGTCGTATCGTGATTTCACACCACAAGATCAGTGGGGATTTGTAAAAAAAGTTTGTGCAAAACTTTCCTTGATCTTGAAAATCAAAGTCAATCTTTGCTACATTATATCGTATAGTATTCGTAACGAGAAATAATAGTCTCAAACTGGAACCACGGATAGCAAATGAACTGTTTTGTTGAAAAACGATTTTAAAGTTGCGTAAACTATTTTATTCCATATGTCTACAGAGTGTTTCCATATTGGTCACAACCTACATGAGAAAATAAGTCGAAAATGTGGAATAAATTGTAGTTTCATGCATGTTACCTGTTTCCTCAATCTATTTTCATCGTCAAGAGATATTTCAAATTCGAATATCTAATTTTATGTTTTAGATTATCAAAATAAAATATCTGATTTTACATTTTACTGTCCACGGAAATTTTACTACTTATTTAAAATAGTATTTTATTTAAATCGTAGAACAACGATTATGTAAAACAGTATTTCGAAATATTCTTTTCTTCCAAAATTTTACCCAATTCTCAAAACATTGGCCAATTGTGGAAAAGGGTACGTGTCCAACACATTTTAAATTTTATTTGAGCCTACGTTCGTGACCATAAGCCGATCGATGTCTCTGCCATCGCCGGAAGTATTCGTCTGCTAAGCTCCGAAAACATTCAATTGTCTGTCCGTATGAATTACAGGAAAACTTCGAGCGTTCCCGAAATAATGCCGAATATTCACAAAATAGCTTGGAAATATTAAACGGACGGTCCAAGGCGCGATCGGGCAAAAATTAACGAAGGAATCCGGGTGTCGTTAGCCGGTATTTCAATGCTTTCGTGGCGCGGTGGTGGGGGTAGCCGTGGGGAGTTTCCGTTTATCTGCGAGGTCAGAGAAGGCTGGCTGCGTTCAGTGGTGCTGTTGAAAAACACAATGAAAATGGCGTGGCAACCGCAAGAGGAAGGACTTCGACAAATCTTGACGCTCCTGAAGGAGTCCCAGAGCCCGGATACGGCTACTCAACGGGCTGTGCAACAAGTATCCTTTCTGGTATGAGTCGAATTGGTTCGGTGCTGTGAGAAATACGTCTGTGGGACTCGTTCCCGGTGAGTACACTCGCGACGCGGTAACACACAAGTGAAGCGGGTAGATAGGTCGATCGAGGGGCGTGCTTTTCCCAGTGGAAGCTCATCATTTCGACAATTTGCTCATTCAATTTCATGGGCAAATGAATAAATCTGCGTTAGGAATCGCCTCAAGGCTACCGGGCCGTTCCGCAAAAGCCCAGGGCACGGAAACGTTCGGCGCGCTTTTGCGCAGCCTGTCACGGACCCTCTTTTTTTGTCGTAGATGATTCGATTGAAAAGCTGTTAGGACACCGTTCCACGACAAACGTGAATTTCGCCAGTTTTCTTCGCGGGTTACAATCGCCGAGAGTCCTGTGCATTTTTGCGACTCCTTATCGCTCGGTCTCTGGTAGGCACGGTGGGAAAAGACCGACAGAAAGTCCATAGCTTTTTCTCGAATAACACGTGAGCTGTGCTCAAGCGCCAAGAAATACACTATCGTCCATAAGTATCCAGACACCTAGCGCATTCGAATGAATAGCATATTAACGGTGCGACAATCGAAACTTTTTCAACGGTGCTAATGTCGATCGAAGGATACTTTATCGCTGGGGTGACAGGTTTCCCGATAGTTTCGCCTGAAATACCCTCAAATTTCCCCCCCGAACAGCTGGTTTTCAGACCTCGGGACATACTTCAGTCCTCGCTTTTAGTGTCGGAACCCGTTCCGCAATTTCAAACTGCATTAGGCCCGATGTTTATCGATTTAGAGTTTTCGTTTAACATTATCTTATCGATGTTAAGAAATATTGCCTGCATCGGAGTATTCTGACATGATAAACTGTTAGAGGTAACTGTAGCTGTTTGATTTTCCGGTGATATTCGAAAACATGTGTGTCCGGGTAACTTTTGGGTGGTAGTGTATATATACGAATGATAACCGTGATCTCCGTCGTGGCCCGCGTCCGAAATGCCGTTAACGTTGACGTCGAATTTGTTTTTCTTGACGCCTGTGATCGATAAATTTTGCGTATAGTCGCGGCCATAATGTTAATTAAACTTGCTCGCGGACATACTCGGATCAGAGCGTGTTTGCCGCGGACTACAGCTGCTACGAAAATGTACAGTTAGGACAACTCAATTTTTTCTACCTTCTCTCTCTCTCTCTCTCTCTCGCTCTCGCTCTCGCTCTCGCTCCTTTTATATTTGTACTGTATTTGTACATACGATCGTCGCGCGCGACGAGCCTCGTGTTTATATCTGTGGTCGTGAGGCGGAACTACACAAGTGATATGTTTTTATTTTGTAGCAATTGTCGTTCAATGTTTTAAACATGAATTTGTTATGATTATCATCTTGTCCGAGTACACATAATTCTTCCAATTATTTACTTAAGTTGCTCCTATTGGATTATTAAAATGTATACTTTATAACATAAATACACAATGGCATTGTTAGAACTTTAACAACATAAGAATGTATATCAACTTTTTTTCTGCCCACTGTGTTATATATTAATACATTTTCTATGTTCATTATATAATAGCAGAAGTTGCTACAGATAATTGTAGATGTTATATAAATGCAGGATTTTTTCTTTTCTTAAAACGTGCAAGCTATTATTAAGCTTTGTGTGTGCGCTATATCTGGTATTTTTTCCTTAACAACTTTTTCCTAGAAATTGGAGGAATTAAATAAATTTCCAGATTTCAACAACTATCTTATTTTTGTTTTAACAAAGCTTACGTCAGAGGGTATGTATTTTAAATGCAAACTTGTAACAATACACAATGTGTAGATAGTTTTTCTAATTGTTTTCTGTATTTCAAGATGAACCCACGAGGTCTCTTAGCGGACTGATATTGAAAAATAACGTTAAAGCCCATTTGGATAAGTTTTTACCTGAAGTTACAAATTTTATCAAGCAAGAATGTTTGTCAGCTGTCGGAGACCCGTCGCCTTTGATCCGTGCGACCGTTGGTATTTTAATAACTACCATTGCATCCAGAGGTATGTATTTTGATAAATGTTACAACAGTAGATCAACAAATATTCAGAATATTAATTTGAGTTTTATTGTGGAACAGGTGAATTGACTACATGGCTGGAGCTCTTGCCAGCACTTTGTCAAATGTTGGATTCACAAGATTTAAATGTATGTGAAGGTGCATTTGGAGCTCTTCAAAAGATTTGTGAAGATTCTGCAGAAATCTTAGACTCAGAGGCACTTAATCGACCTTTAAATGTTTTGATCCCAAAGTTCCTGCAATTTTTCAGACATTCAAGCCCTAAAATTAGATCACACGCTATTGCCTGTGTTAATCAATTCATTATTAATCGCACACAGGCTCTTATGATCCACATAGATAGCTTCCTGGAGAATCTCTTCCATTTAGCTAATGACGAGGATCCCGAAGTTAGAAAAAATGTTTGCAGGTACCGTTACATGTTCCCTTCTTTGTAAAATTTTTTGTAAAGTGAATGTTGGTTGTAATTTCGTATCACCTATTATTTATTGCAGAGCTTTGGTCATGTTGCTTGAAGTTCGAATGGATAGATTAATACCAAATATGCACAATATAATAGAATATATGCTCATGAGGACTCAGGATCCAGACGAAGGTGTTGCTTTAGAAGCTTGTGAATTTTGGCTTTCCTTAGCAGAGCAACGGATTTGTAAAGGCGCACTTGCACCACATTTAACTAATTTAGTACCTATATTAGTAAGTGTTCGGTACAAAAGAAACAGCATTAGAACCATGGATCGAAAGAGTTGTAGAACTTAACCTCTTAGTTACAGCGAGGCTAAACTCGGAACGTACAAAAACGACATCAGTACCGAAATCGGTATTGAATAAGTTCTGATATTTTAATATATTTTCATTTAAACAATTTGAATAATATGGTATCAATAAATATTATAATAGTGAATAGTTTAAACACGAGATGAGCAAGTAAGCTGTTATATTGGCTTATAGTAGCAAAAAGGTTAAAGAAGTTCATAAGGACAAATGTTTTCTTAAATGAAACATACGAGTTCGAATTAAATTATTTTTAAACACAAAAGATGACTGTTTATTTCGATCTTTGGTTGGAACGTATGTCAATCTGCTGGCTAAATCTGTGAATGCATTCTTGCAGGTGAGAGGTATGAAATACTCTGAAATTGACATAATACTCCTGAAAGGAGACGTGGAGGAGGATGAAATGATCCCGGACAGAGAGGAGGACATCAGACCACGATTTCACAAATCGAAAACACATCATTCACACCATGCCAGCATGACTAAACACGGAGAGGAGAACGGTGGTTGTGACGAAGAAGATATAGACGCCGAAGATGGATGTGACGACGATTCAACGCTGAGTGATTGGAATTTGAGGAAATGTTCGGCCGCCGCGCTGGACATGTTGGCGAATGTATTCAGAGAAGAGCTGTTACCTGTGCTAATACCAATTTTAAAGGAAACGCTGTTCCATCAGGATTGGGAGATCAAAGAATCCGGAATATTAGCACTGGGAGCTATCGCTGAAGGTAAGTGTTCACAAAATAGTATGACGTGCATTCCGATTTCTAATCCAATTGTACGATTGTCTCTTGCAGGCTGTATGGGTGGAATGATACCACACTTATCCGAATTAATTCCATATCTAATTAATTGCTTGAGTGATAAAAAGGCACTTGTGCGCGCTATCACATGCTGGACACTTAGCCGTTACGCGCATTGGGTTTGCTCACAGCCGCACGACACACATTTGAAACCTTTAATGACTGAATTACTGAAAAGAGTACTTGATGGCAATAAACGTGTTCAAGAAGCAGCGTGTTCTGCTTTTGCAACATTGGAGGAGGAAGCATGCACGGAATTAGTCCCGTACCTTGGGTTCATTCTTGAAACGCTTGTTTTTGCTTTCGGTAAGCATACCATTGTAAATATGTGCCGGTGATTATGAAAGTGACGCAAATCATACATATTTTGGATATATTAACAAATAAGTTTCTCTCGTCAGAACTTCGATCTCATTGATAACTCCGATTCTAATTTTCAGGTAAATATCAACATAAAAATCTTTTAATATTGTACGACGCGATTGGTACACTTGCTGATTCAGTGGGACACCATCTTAACAAACCGGATTACATTAACCTTCTCATGCCGCCGCTAATTAATAAGTGGAATGTCTTGAAAGACGAAGACAAGGACCTCTTCCCGCTGTTAGAATGTCTTTCGTCGATAGCGACCGCGTTGCGGTCAGGTTTTCTTCCGTATTGCGAGCCAGTGTATAGGTGAGTTTTCCCAGTGGATCTTCGGAATTCGTATCTCGAGAGTATTCGAAACGCTTAAGTGCATTTGTTTTTCGATAGGCGATGTGTATCCCTCGTAGAGCAGACGCTAAATCAACACATAGCAAGTACCCAAAGCCCAGAACAGTTTGAGGCGCCTGACAAAGATTTTATGATTGTTGCATTAGACCTTCTTAGCGGCTTGGCAGAAGGTTTGGACGGTCATATGGAACGCTTAGTAATGAACAGCAATGTAATGCAACTGTTGTATCAGTGTATGCAAGATAATATGCCTGAGGTTAGACAGAGTAGCTTCGCCTTGCTAGGAGATCTAACAAAAGTCTGCTCCCAACATGTTCTCCCATGTATACGTGAGTACTATGCAGTCATTTGCACGCCTGTTTGTATCTAACAAGGGAAAATAATCAAGTTACGACAAGCTAATTTTAGTGAAGCTTTTGTGATAGGTAGTTCTTAGAAAAATATTCGACAAACGTTTTCTTTTATCGGCCACAAGATTATATTCTCATCGACAAAACAAACCCGAATACTTTCGTTCACATGAGATAGGAAATAACAAAAACATAAAATCCAAAAACATGTATCCTATATTTTTATTCATAAAGCGCACAAAAGTTTCATTAAAATCGGCTTGTTGTAACTTGATTATCTTTCCTTGTTAGGTCCGAGTACTCGGACACCCGAGTTGTAAAAGCTCTAGTTGTAATGGCTTTGTAAATCGTGGGTTGAGCTAACTTCAGCTTTCTCTTATTGCAGCGGAATTTATGCCTATACTGGGACAGAACTTGAATCCAGAATTTATATCAGTATGTAACAATGCGACGTGGGCTATCGGCGAAATAGCTATTAAACTCGGTAAGTATCGCTTGAAATAATTCTTGAAATACTTCAAAATATAGCTTTACTTCATAACATTAATATATTTGGCTTTTTTGTTTTGTACTTAGGATCTGACACAAGTGTATATATCCCATTAATATTGACTCAGCTAATCGACATAATCAATAGACCAAATACGCCAAAAACACTGTTAGAAAATACGGGTGAGTATTTTGTACTATATTTCCGAAACGTATAGTCTCTTTTACACAGCATAGCATATGGAGCATACTTTTAAATGGTAGGGGGTAATGAGTAGCGAACTTTCATTTTTTGAGTAATGCAATAACATCGACTACGTTAATTATTGTTCACCCATATATCAGTAGAAGTAACATACCTTTTCTTAGAAGTATGCTCTGCACATGAGGGGAAACTTTTCATTTGTGGCATCGCGTTTTTACGCTCGTTATGTCGCGGTCTATCACGCAAGTAAAAAGTGAAACGTGTACAAGATCATAGTCACGAATGTGATTCTCTAGGCTAAACAGTAACTTGTCCTCTTTCTCAATGAGAAGTCTCCCAAAAAGTATATGAACAAAAGAAAAGTCCTCACGTTAGATTCAGCATTCGGTGGCATTTTCTAAGTTTAGGTGCATTTTCTTGTAAATGAATTATTATTGAAGGTAATGACCACACAGATTGACGACTTCGGGTGGTTCTTCACATGGCCACGCTTGCACGTTTTATCAGCGGGTTAAATAATTAGTATCTGTACATTGGACCTAATTTAGTGGTGTGCGATTGCCTGCAGGCTTTATATGGCTGTTACTGCCATGAAAACGTACTGCGAATTCAGTATTATACTATTTGCTTGCATCTATAAGCCCCAGATATTGTTTCGACCAGTGTTATATTTAAATTGGCCGAAAACTCACGACCAAAAATTTTAGTTTTGTGTTTCTTGGTTGTTCTTGTTTGTATTGATATATTATATATACATATGTATACAGGGTAGCCCCGGGATTAGTGGTGCAATCTGTAAAAGTGTGAATTCACGTGAAAAAATAAGTGATAACGATAAGTAGTACTTACTTTTTATGCAGATTCACTGCTTTCCAGGTTGTACCGTTAACTCGACGGCATCCTGTATACACATATTGGTAGAGATATCATACTCATGTCAGTTTTTTATCGAATCATGGGCTCGCACGCTGCTATCTAATTTTTATTATTGTTTCAGCAGCTATAATAGCACGGTATTGCCTATGTTCATTGTCGGTATCTCATATGTTTCTCACCTCTGTTCCCACTGTCTCTATTGATTGTTAATATTAAATTGATTATTATTGATTAAATGATTGATTACAAGTTAATTGAAAGTTTCTAAAACGACAACATGTTCGCCTGAGTTGATATCGTTGGTTCGCTATCAGTTTGTCTTATTGTTTGTGTTTCCGGTCACTTCACTACACTTCACTTGTCTACTTACCGAAATGAAAATGAAACCGTAGCCATAACGATCGGTCGCCTAGGTTATGTGTGTCCCCACGACGTCGCCCCCATGTTACAGGACTTTGTTCGACAGTGGTGTGTAAATTTCTTTATTATTATATTCTATTAATTATTATATTACCTTCTATTTTTATTAGCACTTTATTATTATATATTTATCCCGATTATTCAGTACATTGCATCAGGGGCTGCTAAGAACTTTTGCGCAAGAATACAATCGTAGCAATGGTCGCCTATTGCAAATCGAGTCCATAATGAGTTTTTCATTCTTTTTCTTCTTTTTTTTCTTGTCAACGAAGATTAAGAGAATAGACTTTCGATGACTATGACACGGGCCCGACTAAACTTGCCCAATGGTTTTTGCAGTACTTCGAAAGGGTTTTGCATTAAATTGTTTATGCTGTACGCAGGGTGCACCCTCTAATGTTCATCGCCATTTTCCAGGTACTTCTGATAGTTACAATGAAATGTTTTCAACAAAAATTAGGCAGTCCAACTTTCGGTTCGTTCGGGGTTTTAAAAATTTCCAGGAAATTGATTATAAAGAATCTTCTTATTAAAATAAGAAGTCAAAGTCGTCTTGAAAACGTATGGTACCACTTAACACATTTACAACGAAAACAACTTTATAATTTCAATAATCGTGAAATAAAAAATCTGGAGCTGGTCATGTGGTCAGGTGGTGGGTAGGTTCAGTGTTAAAAACTCGAGGTCATCTCGATGAAAATACAAGTATCATTTTTAAAAAACCAAGCTTTACTTGATGAAAATATATGGTACCTCTTAAAGAGTCAAGGTCACCTTGAAAATATATCAGGATAATCTTGACGTTTTCTCGAAACAATTTTCTGACAATTTTTTAAATCCAAGTGTATAGCTGATCGAAAGCTAATTAACTTTTGTTCTAAATATTTTCTTCAGCAGATTATTGAAAATACCGGAAACATGGTTGGTTAATGTTAGAGGATATAGCCTGTAATTACCTTCATTTACCACCGTGCAAGTATGTTATGGGCTCTTTTAATTATGCAGTTTGAGAGACCAGGGTAGGTTTACATTTGTCACTTTTAGGTCTGTGTACTATTTTTCGCCTATGTATTATTGCCTTGCATCGAAAACTAGAAACGTATTTTTCTATTTTTTTTTCTCTCCACATACTTTCACTGTGTATAGGTAGTTTCAGTCAGAAGCGTCCTTTTGCATGTTAAGAATAACACAGTATTAATATTAATCAGATGTACACTCTCTTAGGTACGATTCTTGCTGCGATATAACTATCGCTAATACCTGTTATTTTTATTTTGCTGCAAATTCAAAAAAGATCGAAAACGATAAAAAAAAGAGATGTCAAATGTAAACCAAACCTTACGGAAATCGTACAATCTTGTACGATGCCAGTCGTATTATTCCAATGCAAATAACGTGGAGCGTAGAGTGAGGCTTTATTGAAAGACGTTTAATATTAGTACTGTTTACAAATTGTCTCTAATGTTCATTTATTTTCTTGAATTTAGTTCACTCTTTAAAGAAACGACAACGTAGGAAACAAATATGGGACTGGCCTCAATAAAGCCAAGTTTTGCCTCGTTAAATGTTACTTATAAGAATCTATTTCTGTATAACTTGTGGGAATGGATATTATACGAAGTGACTAGCTGTCATTTTTACTGTAATCACATTCTTACGAATGTAACTGATTATACTGAACAGGAAGGAGGTACATTCATGATTGTGCTCACTGTCTTATAGAAATGTATAAGGTTGAAAGGCCTCAAAAGCTGTACTGAATGTTCTAGAAAATTTATATCATTTTATCTAATTGGCCATGAATTTACTTTCTACCTCAAGCATAAGCTTCAGAACTACGTAATGTGTACAAACATTCTGTCAGGTGCACTTCCCTGCGGAGCATAAGAGACAATGAAGAGAAGGACTCGGCATTCCGAGGTATGTGTCAGATGATTACGGTGAACCCTGCAGGAGTTGTGCCAGACTTCGTCTTCTTTTGCGATGCTGTCGCGTCTTGGGTCACGCCAAGAGACGATCTTAAAGACATGTTCCAGAAGGTATATGAATTACACCTTGTATTTTTATCTACATCCCACAGGTGTATACAGGGTAAGTCTCATAACATGACCACTTCAAATAACTCTTAATATGTTTCATGTTACGAGACTCACCTTGTACATCATTTTTGGTCATGTAGATTTGTCATTTCTCTCCATCACTCTCAATTTTAGAGAAGTTTAATTGTAAAGAAAAGAATAAAACTTTCAACTTTAGGAATTTTCTCTGCTTCAAATGTAAAAGTCACATGAATATTTCTTGCGTAAAACAATTTTATAGTTGTACCTTTGTGCCAGAGAGAGTACTTTAGTTGGTTACACTGTTCTCTAAAATTAATTCTGTACGTTTCTTCGACCAGATACTACATGGATTCAAAAACCAGGTTGGTGCGGAGAATTGGAAACGATTCTTAGATCAATTCCCACCACAGCTCAGTGAACGACTCCATAGTATGTATGGTGTCTGAGCAGCCCTCCCTAATTGCGGTAAGTTAATTTGAGAATGTTAACAGTATTGGAAAGACGCTGATGTAATCAGAGGGGGAGTTCAGAAAAATATGAAATTGCCTGAAAGAAGCTTATTGAATTCCCTATTGAAAGAAGCCTGCAATGAAAATTTGAATATAATCTAAATCTGATTTCGCCTCCGATTTGAAACAAAAAGAAAACCGAAAAAATACCGGTGTTTATTTTGGTTTTGTTACTGTAACGATTTCGATGTAGTTTATATTAGCATTTAATTCCCTGATTGTACCCTTAAGTAATTCTTTCACCAATCATGTTTACTGGCCAAATATTTTTGGGGGAAGACGTATCACCAAAATCTCCTAATTTTCTGGACTTCCCGAGTTGGGTGTTCGCTTAGAGGTCAAGCTAGAGGATAACACGAAGTCATATGTCTCTTTCAGAAGGCCGCTTAACGGGGCAGGCCGAACGGGGTTGGGCGGGAAACAGAACTATGGGTGGACAGGGTGGGTGGGTGAAACCACGGCCTCTTCTCATCAACATCGTTGTCGTTACCGTGTTATGGTCATCGTTAGGCTCTCGGGGGAACTAATACGCGCGTCATTAGCTGTGCAGCCGGCAAGCTATATAAGCGGGAACACAAAAAAACAGAAAAACCACGAAAAACAATATCGAAGCGAAGGCTGGTACGAGGAAACCAACAATAGGAACATCGGTGAAAAAAGAAAAAAAATAACGAGAAAGAAAAACAGGGAAACGCGAAAATATCTACATATGAGAACGACAAAGTAACGTGATGGGCCGAATCGTAACGCGTGGGTGGGCGGGTAGGGAGGGGGGCGGGCGGGAGGGAAGGGAGGGAGGAATTGTGTTGGGGTCACCGACCACTTTAATGTGAAGGTATCGTAACTGCAACGCTGAGCCGCGATTAAATGAAAACAAAATGATACCTTAAAGTAGTAAAATCTACACGCTGTACACTCCGTTTCCATTAGCGCTGTGTAACACTGGTTAAAAGTGTTTGATTCTCGCGTATCGAAACGTGACAAAAGAAGACGAGGAGGATGTAGAAGAAGCTGGCGTTCGTCGACACGTGAAGGCCAGCTCGTTTAGCGCGATATAACATCTCCACACTTCCTGCTCGAAACGTGAACAGGAAGACGCGCCATAGAAACAAAAGAATAAAACAAAAGGGATGAATGAAAACTTTAATATTGATAAAAACAAAAGGAAAGCGAGAGAGGGAGAGAAAATGAAGAAAGAAATCAAACAGGCATATAGATCTCACGTTATAGAGGTTGCTAAACTGCTGTGATCAAAGAAATTTCTATTGATAATATATAGTGTATCGATAATTTGTTCGAGAGAGAGAGAAAGAAGGGTGCAAAGAGACATCTCTACCAATAAAATATGTTTGCGTAGAGCTATTAGAAGGGTCAAAGAATAGGCTACTTATTTGATAGAGCTACCGAATAGAGTATGTTATTAGAAATTTCATAGTGTACAGAAGGTTTTTGAGAATATTGTATTTTTATACGTTGAGGAATACACGCATACTGACGCAGAGAGACAGCACACACAAGTCGAGTACAATTAAAACGCAGAAAAAGTGCCATTCCGTTCGGGTTAACGAACCAAAATTACCATTTTTTTGTTTCTTCGTTCTTTTTTTTAATATATCTTTCTTCTGCTTGCTTTCGCGAACTTCTTCTCTACCATGCGCGCGCTGGCATTGTGATATTAGGTTACACGGCAGAGGTCAGCTTTGCCGTTATTTTTTCGTGTATCCGCGGAACATGAGTATTTCAAATACATTGTTTAATATATACGTACATATCAAGCGCATATGTATATATATATTACTGTTATTAATATTAATGTATATCAGAGGATTACGGTGTTTTTTTAACTGACAGACCATTCTTTTTTGTGATTATTATATCGCCCCCCATTCCCTCTCATTTTTGTTAAAGATATTAAATTAGGATCATATTAGCATTATTAGTGTAAATAGATAATGAACGATTTTTTTTTAGAGAGGACAATTTTGTTATCTACACCGAGAGCTGTATAGGGTTAAACGTGTCAAATTCGCTTTGGTACCGTCTCTTCGGATTTAATTGTTATTTAACGAGCCGAGGAAAACATTGTTGTAGAACTCTATGACTTTCCAGGGATGTAAAAGAAAACGAGAGAACAAACGACCGATTCATCACAGAGTTTTCGAATCTATGACGTGAAATCTATTGCAACAGGCGGGGGAGAGAAAGAGAAAGGGGATGAGACCGAATTGAAAGTACGAATTTCTTTCTGCAGAAAAACGATCGTCTCCCTCGTAAAAAGTTAAATTGCCTCGTCTCGGGTTCTCTTTTGTGTTCGAAAATCCCGGGCGCAGACTGTGTGTCATTCCAGTCCGTCTTTTCATTTCTCTGGGCCAGTTCGAAAGGCGAGCACTAATTAATTATAACGAAGATTGCGCTTCCGGTATTTTCCAAGACAACGAGAACGATCGGAGATGTGCGAAAGAGTGAAATAGAGGGGGAGATACGGGGAAAACGAAGAAAACGAGAAAAAAAAATAAAGAAAACCAACACCTCGAAATCGTGAAATAAAATGTATTATGTATCGCGACCGCGAAAGCATTGTAAAAGTCGGCGAGATATGATTTCTAGAAACTCTTAAGACGTATCAAGCTGTACTGTTTTCTTTTTAAGTTACGTTCTGCTCACATTTGTTTCGCGAATGCGTCGAATTGACCGTGAGGAATAACAAACTCTCGACGGTTAGAGCCCGTCAGAGTCCATGCTGAGAAAACGTCGTTTAAGTCACTGTTGTCAATCAAACTTTGAAGTTTATTAATAAATGGAAGAGCTGGCGGGATGAGCTAGCGCGGGCGAGATACGGAAACGAAGGAAGACAAAGCACAGAGACGAGAGCGTAGATTTAAACAAACAAATCATGATGCTGAATCTATCGATCAATTGGAGAACAGTTCTCCTGTTGATCGAGAATATCGAGAGTTGTTCTAACGAGAATATTTTTGTTAAACGCGAAAGATTATGAGTTTGAAATTCGTTATTCTATATCGGAAAAATAGAGAGAGACAAGAGAGACGAAGCACGCGTGTATTAACGTATTAAATAGTTTGTTGTTCTTTCTCGTGGTGCAAAAAGGAAATTTGTTGAACCGTGCGCAGAGAACAGAAAAACAGGAAAAGGAAAACACGGTGTTCGTGGCCGCTCCTTGACTCGATCCATGCTTGTCAATTGGCAACGATTCATTGCCATTACTTTTAAAATCCCAATACTTTGGTCCTTTCCTTGCCCTGCCTGCGCCATTTTTGTGATATTACTATTTTTTATAATTACTTAAGGGCTTGGATGAAAATAGAAAATCGAGCCACGTGCGATCCTCGCGAGCCTGTCCGCCCGGAAATTCAGGTTCGACAGAGCAATATGTATAATCCGCGTTTACTTGCACGGATTTCTATTCTTCTTTCGTGCTTTTCTCTTTTTTATGTTTTTTTTTTCACGAACACTTCACGCGTGTAAATAATTAAGATCATTTTCTCACTTTGTCGCAGAATTGACTAGTGTTTAAAGGCATTCGATTTGTACGCGGTGCACGCGGATTGCCTCGACATTAACGAAAACGGCAAATGTAGTTTTTGGAAAATTGCTTCTGCAAATTGCGCGGACGTTTGTTTTCTAAAATGGTTTTCTCCAACAACGAACGCCTCGAAACTATTCGGACGTTTGTCTGTTTATGAACTTGGAATAATACAATTGCGGTTTGATTTTCATTGATTTCGGTGCAATTCGCGGGCGCTTTTTTAAATAGTTCCTAAGAATGTTTTTCGACGGTTCATAGACTCCGGGTTTCACGTTGAATTTCGTACGACCATGATCGCGCATCGACGAACGCCTTACTTACGTGTTACTCTCCTTATCATTGTAAATATAATTTCTGATTGAACGTTGTAGATAAGACAAAATACACTGGCACACGTAGGAAAAAGCCGGACGTGTTGATTACAGGTTGTGACAGGGACCTGCCGGGATTTCACGTGGCTCACGAATTATTTATTATGCTCGGAACTCTCAGTCAAGATAAGAATGAAAAAGTAAATTTATAAATGAACGTAAACTTAAAGAATCATCTATTTATACAACATATAATATTATATTAAAATATTATATTAACGACGATGAAACGAAGTTGATTGATATTTGACAAATTTCCAAGTTTTTTCTATTGAGAGAGAAAGAGAGAGAGAGAGAGTATGTATGTGAGAGAAAAAGAGAGAAGTGCGTGTGTGTGTGAAGAAGTGAGAGATTATGAATGTATGTGTGTGTTAAATGTGCGGAAGGTGGCGTGCGTGCGTGGTATAATACACGAAATAATTGCAAGCAAGCAAACAAACAAAATAAACATAGAGAAAAGAAAGGTATGATAAAAAAAGGGACGAAATGAAATATGTGAATTAAATGACAAACACACGAGTAAATATATTGTTGTATCTTTATTATTGTTGTTGTTGCATGAGACTAGCGTAATAGACTGAGCCATACACATGGTTAAATAATAACTATTAACATAATATTTCTTAATTAATACTATATTATTGTAATTATTATACGGTGTGTATTATATTTAATCGTAATGTTTCGTGCAGGCAGTGTTTAGGAGCGAGTTCCCGTCCTTTGTATCGAAGAGAGAAAGAGAAACACAAAAGAGAAAGAATTCTGATTCTTTGAAAACCGAGATAATCTCTGTCTTACCCGAACACGCTTGTGCAACACTTCCACCTAGTTCAGGGCCATATATCAAGCTCGAGATCGAATATAGTACGATAAATAAGGATAAACGATCAAGGACGCAATGCTGCTTTTTGCTAGAGAGTTTTACAATTTCTCGTCGAATTGTATTATACAGTTGTTCGTATACACAGTTGTGCGTGTGTATGTGTGTGTGTATGTATACGTAATATACATGTCCCCCTCCCCGGATTGCAATCGAGAAGACGCGCCTTTCGAATCTTAGAAGTAGGACAAAATTATTTTCGTGGCTGATTTTAACTTTCTAAAAATTAATTTCAGTCTGAAAAGATGCTTGAGCTTCTTTTAAATCGTAGCGTTTCTGATACATCATCCTTTTGATGTTGTACATTTCCCGAATAGTTTGTTAATGAGAAAGTGCGGTTCTTCTCGATTGGATCGCGCGACGAAAAGCATCCTCGACATTCGCTCAAAGGATGGGAACCTCGTGGGGCTGTTCCTAGTACCTGATTATCCTATCCTTGCGGCACGAACGAAGGCTCTGTCTAGGCGAAATCGGTTCGCGAATATCTCAGATCCAAGCCAAGAAACTCGAATATCGAGGCTAGCTCTCTGTTCTCTCGCGTCTCACAAGCGCCAGCGAATCCCTCTGTCCAGTGTCTCACACTCGGTATAGAGAAAAACGTAAAACAATGAAAAACAACACGTTGTTCTTTTTATTGTCGCATACCTTGACTGCCTAGTAATTAAGGTATTATATACACTTGTAAATACTTAAATAATCGGTTTTTTGGAAGAAAAAGAAGAACAAAATTATATATTTATTTCCAACGACTAACATACGAAAGAGTAACATTTGCAGTATAGTTAGTAATTTGTTCCTAGAAAAATATCCATTTATAACGAGGGTACATACAGTTACTCGAATATAATATTCGGACGCTCTAAAACAGACTATAACCTTTTTAATATGGTTCTATACGATTTGAACTCTTTTGGGAAGCTAGAGCAATTAGTTTACTACAGGATGTGAAATTGTTTTTTCAAAAATAGCAATAGATCGGAATTGTAGAAAAAATACTAAAACTTGCATTTTCCAACTTTTTTATGTGGGCCTATATTGATCAATTGCAATTTTTGAAAAAATTTCTTTTCACATCCTGTAGTAAACTATAATTGCTCTAGCTTTCTAAAAATGTTCAAATCTTATAGTACAATATTTAAAAAGTTATCGTCTTTTTTAGAGCGTCCGAATATTAATTCGAGTAACTGTATACGTGCACAGATAAATAGCTTAGGAATATACAATAAAAATGACTCGTAGGCAAATTAAAAGCGCACAGCCACGCTCGTATCAGCGAGTATCTATACATATATAGTATACATACGTAACACCCTGTATCTCTGTGAACTTTAGTCGGATGGAATTGAAATTTTTAATCTTATAATCTTATGATAATACTCTGAAAATTGATTTGTTTTACATTACAAGTGTATATTATATAACCCCTTAAGCACAAGCGAGGATATACAACACCTACACCTGAACTTTCGTCGTCTACGAAACTGCAAGTAAGTTTGCTTTCGCATGGTAGCAACAGAAACGAAAATAGGTGCTGTCAGGAAAGACAGCTATTACGACCCTATTCTTCCTGTCTCAGTACTCTCTGCGTCGGAGGTTGTGTCTCTTTTTTGCACACTCGAAGAAAGAGACAGATGCGTCGGACGTCGGCCACTTCGGCCGATATCGGAGCCACTGTGACCGCGACCTAAGGCCACGGTATTCCCTCGTTGGGTGTCGCTTGATGCAGATTCGATACATATTATTTATATTTGTTGAGATTATAGACTCATTTCATAGGCAATGGTTGAATCAATTTCTTATTGCAACCATGCATATGTTATAATGAAAATGTGTGTGTGACGGAACATCTAGATAAATTCAATCATGTTATTCTTATAATGTAATAGATGTGAGTCGGTTTGCCTGCTCGGCAGGCGGGTTAGTATTTAAGTTAGTTAAATAGATCTTGTATAGATTGTTGTTTAAAGTCATGGTACACAGTATAATATTTCGAGATTCCATGGTTTTCTGTTGCTAAATTGTTTTAATATTTTATAAAGACGGTAGGCAACAATGAAGGTGAACAACGAAAGAGATGTAGGTAGCAAACGTGTTAAGTTAAGGTTTGTTTTATTTTTATCTTATTGAAATTGTTATAGACAAACACGTGTCTTTAGTCTTTAGTGTTGCTCCCTGTTTATTAAATATGTGTGTTATTCGCTTTTGTTATACATACTGAAATCAAATCTATCTCTCCGTTATCGATGTTTAACCATTAGTATAGTAGAGGTGCGAAAACGATGCGAATGTTCTTTTTCTTCTAGGAAATTTTGAACGACACAGATGAAGTCCCCGATATGTTTAGCTCTCCAGTGTGCGGATGATTGTGAGATTCACGAATTGAATTTCTACTGTTTTAGTTTTCTTGAAATTATTTTAGTAATTGTGCAAATTGATTCGCAGTGTGACCCTATATCTTCATTTTGTTATTCATCAATTAAATTAAACAATTAAAACATATTCACGCTTTAACAACGATCTCCATAATTTTCTACGCATTCTACACATTTATTACATGTGACCGATGATGCATGAGTTCAAGAAAAATTTTATCAATCGTGGCGACCAGCTCTGGAGAGATAAGAAAAGCTCTGACTGTTTAGAAGATTATATGTTAACGAAAAAATTAATATATACCTTTGTGCACTGGAGAGTTATCTCCTTTCTAGGAAATTCTGAACGACAAAGTTTCAAATCCTTATAGATAAAATCGTATTGCAAAGAATTGTAATCTTATTGTGCAAAACTCTGCAGTTCTGATAAATTCATTTCAAGGAACGAGAAACATTGTAGGAGATAAGTAAAAAGTGTACATGACATATCGTTCGATTACTACACAGCCAGGGAATACAGTGTCGCCTGAAAATAAGTTATACGTATTCAAAATCATTTTATTTGTTACAAGAATTGATTCTGTTAAACGGTACTCACCTCGGAGCACGTGGACAGCACTGTTCCACGCTAATCGATAGACTGTGAATTTTATGCATTCATACCAGTCAATAAACTCGTTCTTCTAGATTTAACGAGATCTTCTCTCGGGCGTACTAACTAATTCGTGTTCCTCACAATCACAAACAGTGGTAACTTGAGTTTAGATCCATTCTCTTAATCAGTGAATTGAAAATTCAGTAATTACTTTTATAAAATGAAAGAGATCGTTTTAAAAGGTAGGAAATAAAGTATATGGTAGAAATTTAAGAAAGAAGTTTTGAGTTCTCGACATGTTAGCTTCCAAGAAATCGAATCTGCATTAACATACACAATCTACTACCGAAACTGTCGAATGACAAAATGAAACGTCGTTCATCGGCTGTGAAAAGCAACACTGAAGCGGCGAACGAGGATCACAAAAATCGGAAGAGGATGAAGAGGAGAGAAACTGATGAATTAGAGAACAAGGCCGCTAATCAGTATTGTATACCAGTATAATATAAATATGCCATTGGCAATCGTCTTATTGTGATCACTGAATTTATTTTATGCTGTCGGTTATTATTATTGCGATTATTATTGTTGTTATAATTGATAGATCGAATCGAGACTGCTCATTATCATCGATAGGAATTTCGATCTTCGGGGTTCGCGCCATTAGTATGACTGGAACAGAGCGATGTGGTGACGCTGAGCTCCTATGTCGACCGTTCCCGCCAGAACCTAAGCGTAAGAACGAGGTCGAAATCACTGCCATCTCCTGATGGACGATCAGTACATCGTTCGCGAGAAATCGCGAAATCTCGGTTCAGCACACCTGCACCGGTACACAGGCTATGCATACATGCACGCGCACAATCAAACCGCTTTACCTTTTGTCTTTAGCTCTCTGTGTACCAAACGCATGACAAACACGCCGTGAACAAGCTCGAAGCAATTCGTGAAAAATAAATCTTGATGAATACATAGCGTGTAACAGCAACCATGCGAGTACATATTGTGTCCTTCTTTCCAGTGATCTTTCATTTCCGTCGAGCCCACTGACCGTAATCGCGACATTAGTTGTTAAAACACTGTGAAGAAGAAAAGCCGCGAGCGTTATCGTTCTCTTTTTGTGTCTCGTAGCGCTAATTGTTTAAATCTCGATGGATAGTAAGTATTTAATTAAGTACGTAACCGAGACGGTTCGAGCATCCAGCATCTGATCGTGGACATATTTTTCTATTGATCTTGCTATGTCTGACTGATTTTAGAGTTTAAACCACGTTTGTCGGTGCTCGATTTACCGCTGAGAAGTGTACCTATACTTTTCGTAAGTATCTTTCCAATGACCGATACTGTTTGGACAAATAAATCGCCGTTCAAGTATCAACGGGACTACTGTTCATTGATGCTCCAACATTCCGTGCAATAGACTCCCGTATAACGCGATGAAAAAAATGTTTGAAAAGACTGTATACAATACAAAAATTATTTAAAGAAGCCGGTTACGTTCATTTAAAGTCGCCACGAAAAATCGGTCGTCTAACGCGCGCACTTCATCGTTCCAGTTACACGGATCGGAGCAGCACTCGTGAGGCCGGAGAGATGAAGGATCAGGATCATCGGTGGAACAAGAGAAAAATAAATTAAGCGACGATATAAAGCTGGTCGACGAGCTCTCTCATCGCAGGGCACGCGAATCATCGTCGTCGCCGGTGTCTCATTTCTATAGTTGGTTGCTTCCCCCATAAACGTTTCGCGTAGTACCGCATAAAAGCACCGATAAAACGGTATCCCACGTCCGATCGGTCTAACGGGGCCCGAGCTTAAGTGATTGCTTCTCTTCATTAGAGGCTGGGCTCGTTCCGTTCGAACTGATCCTCTTTTCCAGGGGCGAAACTTGAGGGACAGGTGCGGTAATGGTCCGTATCCAAGGCGAGCTGCCGTGTTCCCAGCTCCTCGAAGGGGCTAAGTGGAGCCAGTTGCACTCGATTTAACCCCTGCCCAGCTTCCCACCACCCCCGAGACCAGCCCTCGAGACTATTACGCGAATTGATTCGGCATCGGATCTGCCCCGGGGGCGGAAACACCGTTTAGCTCCTCGTTTCTTCCACTCTGAACTGCCTCTGCCTCTCTATTCCGCTCGCTGGGATGCTGCTTGCCTGATATCCTGATATCAGGACTCGTTTGCTGATCGTTTAGGCGATACTATCCGTTCTGAAAAACAATCTTTGCGACTCCGCACAGTACGTTGAGAAGCCAGTTTTCTAGAGAAACTTCCATTGCTCGAAAATTATGGGCGATGCGAAGAAATGTTTTAGACGAAAATTGTAGGATATAGTGGAGAGTACGTACGATGATTGTGTTTTTGTTTGCCATTGCAGTAACCTCGAGAAGTTCCGCAGAGATTGCAATTAAAATGTCGAATGGAAACCTATATTTTTAGTTGCTCATTCTTGATGGATTCAACCCTTTCTGGCATCAATCTTTTTCTGATTTAATTAAAATGTCTTTGTTGATGTTCCAGTGGTATTCAGGAGCTAAGTTATGTTATACTCTTTCTGTAATTTACATAATGTAACTACCGTGCAAATAACACAATGTTGTTTTGTTTTGAATTTTCGTCTTTCTGCTGAATGGTATTTATGATTAAAAATGCATAACATAATTTTATTTTCATTACAAGCTTTTTTCAAGTTATTTTTATCAATCTACTTTTCAGCTTCCCACACCAAAAATTCTGTTGCTGAATGTATCATCGTAAAATTTAATTCTACCGTAATCAAGCATCAACAGTATCAACAACTATGAAGGCCCTTGAAAAATCAGGACCGATACTCTCTCCCTGAACACACTCTCACTTGAATTAATTTTACTGCGTAATCAAATATCAATCCCTATGCATTCTCCACACTCAGGGTCCCCAAAGATCAGAAAAAAAATTCTTCCACTGAATATGTCACAATCAAAATGAATTGTGCCAAAACCAAACGTCAACCCTTATATTCTACACACTCAAGATTCCTGAAAATTATCCCTTCACAAGTAGGAACAAAAATTCTTTCACTGGATATACCATCATCAAAGTGAATTCTACAACAACCAAACATCAACCCCTATATTCTGCAGATTGAACAACCCTAAAAGTCAACAAAAATTCTTTCCCTGATTGTCTCCCACAAAAGTTAATTTAACCGTAACCAAACATCAACCGTATATCCCACAGACTCAAGGCCCCAGAAAATCAACCCTGTAAAACGGAAACAACTGTAGAAGACAGTGTTTAAACCAACGCGCGAACCAGCACCTCCTACCCCTCGCAGCAGCCATAAACACGTTTCAAGGGGCCGCTACATAGATAGAACGGTCAGCCAAGGAGCAAGAAATCAATCGTCCATAGCCGGGCGCGGAAGAGAGTAAGCGGAAGGGATGTTAGAGGACTCGAAAATAATTCACGCGGGACCGTCGCTATCCGAATACGGCACTGACTGTCGGACCAAGGGGCTGGTTGGTTGCCTCTGCTGCACCCGCTACCCCCGCCCCTTAATCTAATCCAAGGATAATCTAAAATTCATGACACACATAACTGCCAGGCGATGATATATCTGGTGGGGGTGTGGAGGCACCGTCTTTCCTCTCGCACCCCCTCGGTCCATTCCGGCATCCACCCTCTGACACCCCTTCGCGTATCTATTGCACGGTCTACCGGCGAGTTTCTCGCAATCACTGGCATTATTATTTAATGTATCACGGGTCGAGTATCAGCTTGCCTTCCGGTAAATCGCAATATCGTGCGTCCTTCCTGTGTACATATCTATCTCGCGTCCTCCCTGTGTACATATCTATCTCGCGCCCTTCCGTGTACATATCTATCTCGCGCGGTTTCATGACCATAACGTTTTAAGGTCACTTCCCACTAGGACGCACCTCGGCCGGCCTGCAGTGCCGCGCCGTCACCGTTTTGGGTTTCTTCTGTGTATTTCAATGGGAGTGCGTCCACTGTACCTGCAACGGCACAGCACCAGCGCGCCTCGACAGAAGGGACATTCTCGGCGAGAATGTTTTGCGCATCAGCACCTTCTGTGGCCAAGAAAACTTTCTATTGCACCGTTATTTCAAGGCTTAATGTTATATTGTTATAGGTCGTTGAATTCGTCTTGATTCCAGTTAGAATATTATGAAATAAAAAATATATTTTAATATTTAAAAAATTGAGGTAACCTTCAGTTTTTTATGAAAAATAATTTACTTTTAATTTTTGATATCGAGATTTGTACAAAAGTGAATACTGATCAACTTTTGTTGGAAACCTTTTTGTCAGATCATCGGATGTATATGAAAAATCGCGTTAGCAATGCTCACTTGTAGTGATATAACTTAAACATACTGCCAATTTTGTGATAATTGTTATCCAGACACCATAAACAATAGTCTTTTGTTAATTTAATAAAAAATATCATTTGTAAAAAGTTCATATTTTATCACAAGGAATGCAGTAATCGTTGACTTTCATAGAAATTATTCGGGAAATCTAGTTTATTAAAAATATTAATTTGCATATGTTCTGGTTACAGAAATTTTATTGGGCTACTAATTGTGCGAGAGTCGGAATAGATCCAAGTCAAAATCATGTTTGTGGATATATCCAAAATAGCACATTGATGTGGAAAACAAAAGAAAGGACTCGCGCGAGCTTCGAAAATTTTCTTTTCGTCCCTCTAATAAAATCGTAGTCGTTACAGTAAAATAAAAAGCGATTGTGTAGGCAGTGCTAAGTGCTAATGCTCGCCACTCGAAAGTAACTGCGCCCAAACCCCGGTAATCCGCAATAACCAAATCACTTCAGCGTGTCTTTAGACATTGATACATTGACTATATTAATACATTGACTATCGCCAGAAAACTCCGAAAAAGTCCACGATGTCACCGATTTATAGAGCAATAAAAACTCGACCCTACGCCCCAACATTATTACCATCGTCGGACTCGCACCTGGACCGCCTACCTGCGTATAGTAAACTGGTGTCCTACCGTCGAACCTACAGAGGTGTCTTGGCACCTAGCTGCTATGATCTGGCCTACAAGATGCGTCAACAAATTTAAATAAAAATATCTGAAGTTTAAGTCGAAAGCACGACATATTGGAGCGTTCAGAAACGCGGTTTCCAGACCACAAAATATGACTCATTACTCTGTCCAACACAATCAATCTTTTTTCATGTCCCACAATTACTGTTGGGTGATTCCTATAGAGTTTTTTGCGCTGATTCTGAATCTGCCCTTAATTTTCCCCCGAGATTCACAGTTTTTGAGAAACATGATTTTGAAAAAAAACATATTTGTCAGCTTTAAACAAATATTGTGATGTCATTTAAAAAAAAGATATTGAATTATTCTTTAGAGCAAAAGATTCTATAGACTTTCCTGAATACAATGATATTCAATACCAATACATTATGAATGTTTAAACATGTTTAAACAATCTTTAAAGATGGAGAGATACCACTTTTGCACCAATTTTTGAGGATATTTTTCAGTTTATGTTAAAAAATAAGGGTCCAGCGTAAAATCGAACTACATCACGCGATAGAGCAGACTTTTATCTTGAGAAACCACCCTATGAAATTTGGAATGTCGACGTCTTTTTCGAACCAGAAAGCAAAATATCTTCGCCCGACATGTGTTGTCGCCACGCTCACCACTACATAGAACGGTCTGGGTTAGGAAGTTCGACGGGTTACGATAGTTACGACATGGCGAACGACCGCGATAGTGCTGAGTAAGTGGCGACCTCTATCCGCCGGATGTGTAGGCGGAGCTGCGATAGTAGCGAAGAGTGCGGCGCTTTGCAGTCTCCTTACTACCATTGCAGCTAGTAGTCTGTTGTACTCGTATCCTTGACGATTGACGACAGCCGGTCCTAAGTCACCTTGCAGCCGTACGAGATCAAGTCAAGGTAGGCACGATATTCAGCTCCCAATCAGATCCGCGCAGTTATTATTAACTCCTCATATCCTTCGACATTGAATAAAATGGCAAACGAGAACAACATAAAACATCGTATCCACTTCTTAAATGCCAAACGGGATACATTTAAATCACAAATTACGAATTTCCTAAAATGGCTTGATGAAAATCAAATTTCCGACATAGACCACAGTGAGCTCCGTAGGAGACGCGATCGATTGCGGGAACAGTTTAACCGCTTTGACAACGACCAGAGTGAACGTGAACTGTATGAAATCACGGCCGAGGATAATATTATAGAGCAGCAGTACTACCATGGAATCGCCAGAGCGAATTCTATAGAGCAACCTCAAAATGGTTTAGTCGCGTTGCCCGGGCCGTCCACGTCAGCGATGAACGACTACCGACTAGAAGCTACCTTCAGCGGCAACTACGAAGATTGGCCGAAGTTCAAGGAGGATTTCCAAAGATTCCTACGCGCGAACTCTGGTCTCAGCGAGAGATCGAAATTAGAGACACTCCGATCATGCTTACCCGAAAGAATGAAGGTTGCGATCGAGTCATATTGTATAAGTAACGATGAATTTAAGCTCGCATGGGACACACTGCAAGACGTGTTCGATAATACCTACAAGTTTACAGTGCATCACGCCTTGCGAGTGTTTGACACGCCCGCTATGCCGGACGATTCGACGGAATCGAGTAAAAATTTTATGCGACAGATAGAGTCGCGCATGCGGTGGCTGGATATCGCTGCAAACTCAAGGACTGATATCGCGAGGATCCTTCTGTTGAGTCTCGCGGTTACCAAAATGGGTCCAGAAACACGGAGAAGATGTGAACAGACTCTGAAAGACCAGGAGACGTACGATATCAATGACATTCTGAAATGTTTTAAAAACATACTCCAATCATTGACAAAGAATAGTAACGTCAGTAACCGCGAGATGCCAGAAACCGGGCCTCAGAAACGCACCATGGAATCTTCAAGGTCCATGTGTCGAAGTAGATCGACGTCGCCGCCAACGAAAAGACGCTTAGAAATTGACTGTTATTTCTGTACAAGGGTAGGTCACTATGCGTCTAATTGTCGAACCCTACGAGCTATGTCAACATCCGACCGCAAAGTAGCAGTACGAAAGGCCGGAATGTGCGAAATCTGCCTACGCAACCACTCTACCGAGAAGTGTCATATGAACGTACGATGTGTACATTGCAAAGGGGAGCACCACACCTTGCTTCATTAGTTCCGAGAGGACAATTGACATATTACGAAAAAATGATGTGAAATTTTTCTCATACGGACAGACGAACGGACTATTGACAACGGCGACAATTTACATACAGTAAATCCTCTATACCCGCAAAAAGGCCGTACACGGCCGTTATAACGCGCTAACTGTACATTGGCAATTCTTGCACCAGGCCACAAAATTTTGTCCGTTCAACTCGGCCCCCCCAAGATTAAATCCTGGGTGCGCCACTGGTTGCGTGCATGCTATCTCGATAAAAATTTTTCTCCAAATATAGCTTAGGTCCACCCTAATGTACATATTGGACAGGAATAAACATTAAAATAATGTTTTTTGCATTTTCGATAAATATTATCAACGATATTACAAATATCATAAGTTCTCCAATATTTTTTTATTTATTAAAAATTCTAGAGAATTCTCGAGAAATATACTCATATATTTCGCATTTCTCGAGAAATGAAAAATGTTGAGAAATCAGGAACACTAGCAACGCGACGCGACGCGACGCGACGTGACTAACCGCGATTATGTCAAGGCGGAAAGCGCACGGAGACCCCATTGAGACACGGATTTCGCCGGTGTTTTAAATACAATGACTTGAATACAATTACGAACAAACTCGTGACGACGACAATAGAATCACGACCGTGAAGATACGAACGACATTGATATTTTGTACAATTCCAAGAAGAACAGAGTCGTTAGTGTCGTTACCCGATATTGAAATCAGCCGATCGACGCTGAACATATGCGCGAACCTGTTCTGATCCTGCCAACACCCAGCTCGGGTAGATCTTCGGAGATGGAGTGGCATCCGAATGACATCGCGGAAGAATCGCAGAACTTTTACCACGAACGTGCAATTCAACTTGCAGAAGTTTTGGGAAGTCGGACAAGGGCCAGTCAAGCAGCACCGAACAAGCGAGGACCATTTCGTTGCAACCATACAACACTGTCGATTCAATACCATCGAGTCATCCAAGCCCTAAACTCCCGTCCTCTTATAATCCTCTATTCTAATCGTCTATTATAATCCTCCCACCCTCTTATAATCCTCTATTCTAATCGTCTATTATAATCCTCCCATCCTCTTATAATCCTCTATTCTAATCGTCTATTATAATCCTCCCATCCTCTATTGACACCTGGCCATTTTCTGATTGGTGGCTACTTTAACGTGCATTGCCGAGACTGATTTCAACGCGACATCATCGAATCGCTTATCAGCTTGGGATCACAGCCAGAAAGCTCTTCGCGTACCACGATGGAGTGTCAGTTTGTTTCTGTATATGTAGTCGGCGTTATGTGATGTTACAGATGCCACAATAACCTCTTGACGATTTAGACTCAAATTTCTTTAAGATTTATTGATAACTGACATGCACTTAAGTAAATATTTCTCTTCAAATGACTGTTATTTTGGACATCTGGTGTAAAAACATCACATCTAACAATCCAATATTCTATAATCAATTTTGAAATATTCCTCAGGCAGTACAGCGCGAGCGTACTGATGTCACGTCCGAGGGGTTAAGCGAGACTTTTAGACCAGGTGGCACGACGCGAGTACCTCATCTACTACCTCAACGTACGTCATAAGTGAACTAAGGGGTCCCACAAATTTAAGGAAGAGATTATCAATGGTCCCAAATGCAGTTGCAAGGTGGATGATGAGACCCTGGACCACGTTTTATGGCAATGTAATTTGTATAATGATGAAGGACTAAAATTAATTGAAAAGCGCCGTAAAATTAACTTTTAGCTGCCTATGGATATTTCACTGCTAATAGCCAATTTCTTCAGTTCTTTCACCGTTTATCTTTTAGATATTGATCATCTCTAATCGTATGATAACGATTATAGTTTAACGATAAGGAACGTACAATCAATGCCGTAATATAGTAAGAATGTGATATTATCTCTAAAGAAAGTTTTTATATGGATAATTTATAGTTGTTATCAAGGCATTCCAGAGATGTTAAGCAATATCCGTGTCTCTACTTTAACAATAAATGCTATGTTGTAAATGTGTAGACGAACTAGACAAAAAGCAAAAGTATGAAGACAATTAGCTAATCATTACATTACTTTGAACACCTCTAATGAAGAAATTTGTTAAGTGTAGAAGTTAATTTTTCTATACCTGCTATTTCTAGTAATCGACACAGAAAACTTAGTATTGTGCGTAAAGATCCTCCGTCTATACATATATACGTCGCAATAAGTATTAATTTATGAAATTCGATCGAAGAGAGAATATTGTCGCCCATGTAATAAACAGCCTCGTGAAATTTAACGTTATCCGTTTGATTCCCGTCGAAAGTCGGAACGGCATAGCACGGTTCTGTTCGGACAATGACGAGCGCCGGCGATAATTGTTTTACCATCTTTATTCGCGTCGTCGAAAATGGAGTCGCGTGATCGAGTTAATCGACGGTGTAATTTGAATAATTTATTCGAGCCGACAAACCGAATTGTTGCTCATTACGCGTTCATGGGCTGCTCGGTTAACCGATTGATTATCCTGTCCAGCGTGCGTCGATATCCGGGTAAATAGTCGATTTAACCGTGGAGGGTAGCTGCTCTCGTAGCCGCTCGTTCCGCCCGCGCCTGGTAATTATTTCCAGTGTCGACGGCACCCGAAATCGAGGCACAGCAACACGTCGACGTCACTGCGATATCGAATCACGAATTATTGGTCTGACGATTAATTTGCCTCGTTAATTCATTAACTACCGCGGACTCCGCCGTGCACTCGAAAAATTTGCTTTAAAGCGGCGGAACTGTTTGCATCCCGCTGCACCGCCTTTTTATCCTTGCAAATGTTCACGCACAATTCACAAATCATGTAACACCAGAAAGGTAGCTCAGTAGAATATATCAATGCTCTAATAAAATCGAATTTCGAACACGACGTGACTGTTTGTTTAATTGCCACCTCACTTCTATCGGATATCTCTTAACGAACATTTTGTATTTTGTAGATAAAAGTGTGACACAACTTATGTACTAAATATTTTTTCAATGTAACCACTTGTTGATGTAAAAAGATTCTCAAAGTCACGCTTACTTTTTCATTCAAGAAGGGTCATACAGGAAGAGAAGAAATTTTAATGCGTCTTATTCTTTTTCCAATAATCCAATGCTGAAAAGTTGTGTTCTGAACAGTGTTCGAGTATTATGGCGAGTGGTTGCTAAATGATAGTCATCCATTGTCTGACTGTTGAATAAAGATAAAGATAAAGATTATGTAGCCTTCGTTTCAATTTGCGATTGTTATCGTTATCGTCTTACAGTAATCGAATTAGCGTGTAGTTAGATCGGGCAGGACGTCAACGATGACTTCGGGGCAACGATAGCGCATTACATAAATCGTGATCAGCCATAAGGGTCCCGCAAAACCACGCCGATCCATTTTCATTCCCGGCGTGATTATTCTACGCTCTCGACTCGTCGACTTTTCGCCTGTGGGGTAGATAATTGATGATGCTCGCTGGTTTTCGCGGGACGTTATATCGCAGTTAGCATTCGACCAGACCGAGCGGAGCTGCGTTTTCATCTTCGCGAACCGCGGTTCCATTGTTTTGCGCATGAAATCGACTGCGAGACCCTCCGATGCACTCGGCTGTGATTGTAAATCATGATCAAATTCTCTGCGATGGCTGCACTCATAGTTTGTATTACCAGCAAACAGGTCACTGCACTTTGTTTAATTTGATATTTATCTTCTGCACATACAGTGGGAGAATAAAGTATTCGCAGACCTTTTAAAAACGAATAACTTTTTCCAAAATTGGACCCAGCAGCTTGAATTTTTTTGAGACGTTAGAAGGATTAGTTTACTAATGTGCTAATGCGTAAATAATTCTTTTTTTAATTGTTATTGACAATTGCGAAGGAAAAGGTAGAGGTTACGATTTTAAAATTTTTTATCTGCGTCCGTAATGAAAATTTCGAAGGTGCATGAATCACTGGACACTTGTTTATCATCAACAACATGGTAATTAAAGAATACACGCTTCCAGCTTGATTTTATTGTTTTAAATACAAAATTAAATATAGACATGTATATACTATTTTAATAAATGTTGGAAAATCTAATTGTAAGAATCTGCGATTTAAATGAATCGCAAACCCAAAGATTTTTACATCTTACAATGCCCATAGCTTTTTTATGCGTCAACCGATATCGACTACGACAAAATAGGATCGTATTTGCATACATATATTTATTAGACTCTGTTCAGAATCTTAATCGCGAGTTTGAGTCAGATTCGTGGTGGAAATGTAGAATATAATTTGTTAAATATAAATTCATATCTTACATTCTTTCAAAGTCGAATTAAAATGCTGTTTCTTTGATATCAGTGTTCAAGCACCAGAGTAGACAGCAGTATATGGAAATTTTCTTTTTCTTCTGAAGAACTATTATGCAGAGGCAAAGATGTTTTAATCACTAGAGACTCGAGAAAAATCATACATATGTATATTTGCTTTCAATCCTTTTGCTATTTTCAATTTCACTTATTTCCTTCTGGATAAAATCCACAGTCTACTAGTTAATTACCAATTCATTGAAATTGTGTGTTAATATATTGAATATATGCAATGTCTCAGCTGCAAGAGCTTGTAAATTATGATAACTGTATCGAGCTCAAATTATGTTGATAATTTATGAGAAATACGCATTGCTTGAAGTAGTAACGAGGATTTATTCCACAAAGAAAAATAACGCAAAACCTTTTACACTGGCCCCAAGATTGATTACTCAATTTGTTGAGGAGCAACGAAGTACTGCAAGCTCGGCTCTATTGATTATCCCGTGTAATCTACCGATTTAATCGAATTATGCTGCAACAGAGTTGTAAAGCATGGAACCAGTTTTAATTTGTGCCACGTAGTTACAGGGGAACGCAGTATTTTTCATTAAGAGCTGGCGCACCGTAAATTATTCGATGGGGAACAAGGTGCCTTGAGATCCCACTACCTATGTTCATTCTTGATTCCCAATATCCTGCGATAAGCAAGTATCTTCAAGGCAAGATACTTCTGAATTTTCAAAAATCAATGTTAATCGCGAAGGAAATGGTTCGAAAATATGCAAAATAAAATTGGCGAATAAAGATTTGAATGGACCTGGCTATGGTTGCAATAAAAAGGACACCACTCACAAACAAGCAATGTGTAAGCGTTCATAACGTTCGAGCCTTGTTCCTGAAGCGACCAAAATGCGGGGGTGTCTCCCCGTTCACGGTGGAGGGTTTCTATAGCACCCTTAGCGGCAGACAAACGACGGCCAATTTACGAGCCGGCGGGAAAGAGAAACTTCTTTAAACTCGGATTAAAATAAGCGACTGCTCGGCTGCCTTTTCTCCTTTTCCGCTCGTCCCGCACCCTTGGAACTCATTCTGGGATACGAGGCGGGGATTTATTTTATTCGCGGGGGTGGAAAAGATTCTGGGGAGGGGCGGAGGGTGGCTTCGCGTCTACGATGTCTCCTCGCGGGAATACCCGCTAGGTGACAATTCGCCGGGGACGGTTAAATTGATTACCGAGATGGGGAGCGGGGGTTAAATCGATCCTTTAAGCTCGTCGATTAGGATGATCCACCTGTGAGAGCTACGCCTATGCCTCTCTAGCTCCGCGCCATTTGTTTGAGCTGTTCTTAGGAGCTTTCTGACTGACTCTGTCTTCTAGAATTCATGGTTATTGTATTTGTTGCATTCTCTTTGTTTTTAGTCGTTTTATACGAGAGTTTTATGCGGGAGAGAGTTCTGTAACTGTATTGTCTTCTTTAGGATTTCTTAAAAGATTTGATATTCAGGTGTTTTGTAATGTTTGAATGGTTTTGGAATTTAGAGTTTGTCGTCGACGTTATTTTGTCGAGGTACAGTCGTTTTCTCCAATATTTGCGTCCAGCTTCCACTCTATCGGTCCCCGTGTCCTCCTTCTTCACTTTTTAATCTTTTAAATGAAGTTTAACGATCGAATAAACCTGCCATTTAGGCGTGCGCGCGCTAGAACGCGGATAGGACAATAACGACACCCTCGGGACCGTCCAGAATGAGCCCGCGATAATACGATTAAGCGACGCCGCGTTTCAAAGTGATTTCGCCTGTCCGATTTACCTGTCCCATGTCTCCATGGTATTTTCTTGAAACGCTCAAGAGAAGTTTCGAGGTATACAAGAACATTGTAGGACTTCTTTAAACGTTTTAAAGCCTCCGATAAAATTGAGGGTCTGGGTTAGGTTGAAAGATTTGCTGTTACATTTTAGAGCCTCTGTAAAAAATTATAGGGTCTGCAGAAATGTGGTGAGTCTTACGTTCGTCTTTTAGGATCCACTGAAAGTTTTAAGAGCCATCGAAACAATTGTGGGCCCCGTAGCAAACTATTGAAGCCCAGATAAAAATCATAGACTCCATTGAAACATGTTAGTGCTCACAGACAGTATTGCAGCCTATCAAAGCCTACCGAAAACACTCGAAGCAAATTGCTCCGCTTACGGGAGTAGAGTGGAACAGCATTGAACCTCGAAGAAGCCCAACCAAATATCTCCAGAATAAATCTAGGTGACTAGAAACAGGACTAGGTCTACGACCCCCACGAAGCAATTGGAGTTGCGGAATCCGACATCCAAGCCAGAAGAGCTTTGCAGAATCGGTTTGAAGGCACAAGGAAAACCTCGCGGAGGGGCTCTCTGTGATGACCCTCTATCTCCGCTACAAACGAAACGCGAAACGAAAAAGTAACGGCGCCCGGGGGACGAGCGGGGTAACGCGATTAGGTGGCGCGGCACTGGTGGAACGATTCGGTCGGCTTGATTTATCCGCGCACCGACGCGTTATTGCATTAGCGCCCCGACGCCGACGACGACGCCGCTGGCCAGCGTCCCGGGGGCTCTACGGCGTCGGGATCGCCAGCGCGCGAGGACGCCGCCGCCAGAAACACCGAAGAACTCCAACGGCCTGGTCTGTCCACCCACCCCGTGAATCATCTCCAAGAATTATGTCTTGGATGGTGTTGCCAGCACAAGCGATTTGTTCCGACTAGCGACCATCCCTAGGAGCAAAGCAAGCAAAGGATCCGCGATTTGAGGCTGTTAGTCTTTGACTGTTCAACCCCCGTCAATCAACTTTGCGAGAAATAGACTCCCGTTTGGTGGAATTACTGTTGAGTGATTGTCTGTTAATTTTGGGATTCGATGCGTTTCAATTGTGATGTTGTTTCTAGCATTTTCAATCTGTTAGTTATTTCTTAGTTTAGGGAATGATTACACTGTCCAACAAATTTCAATTTTTTTTATGTTCCCTAATTACTGTTGGGTCCGTCTTACAGAGTATTTTGCGCTGATTTCGAATTTTTTTTAATTTTTTTCCTATACGCACAGTTTTTGAGGAACATGGCTTTGAGAAAAAAACATATTTTTCAACTTTAAACAAATATTGTGGTGTTATTATAAAAGATATTGAATTGGTCTTTGTAGCAAAATATTCTGTAGACTTTCCCGAATACAGCGATATCCAATGTTAATACATTATGGATGTGTAAACATGTTTAAAAAATCATTAAAGACGGAGAGACACCACTTTTGCACCAATTTTTGAGGATATTTTTCAATTTATCTCAAAAAATAAGGGTCCAGCGGAAAATCGAACTATACCACTCGATAGAGCAGACTTTTATCTTGAGAAGCCACCCTGTCAAGTGTGGATCGTCGACGTTTTTTTCATGAGTTGATTTTTTTTGACATGAGTTGCCGCCAGTGGCGCTCGGGACGAGATATGGCGCAGCGACGGGATACGGAGCGGCGAACGACCGTTGTAGTGGTGAGCGCTACTAGCGGCAACTCATGTCGGGCGAATATATCTTGCTTTCTGGTTCGAAAAAAACGTCGAAATTTCAAACTTCAAAGCGGGGTTTCTCAAGATAAAAGTCTGCTCTATCGCATAGTATAGTTCGATTTTCCGCTGGACCCTTATTTTTTGAGATAAATTGAAAAATATCCTCAAAAATTGATGCAAAAGTGGTGTCTCTCCGTCTTTAATCATTAAACATATTTAAACAATCATAATGTATTAATATTGGATATCGCTGTATTCGGGAAAGTCTACAGAATCTTTTGCTATAAAGAACAATTTAATATCTTTTATAATAACACCACAATATTTGTTTAAAATTGAAAAATATGTTTTTTTTCAAAGTCATGTTTCTCAAAAACTGTGCGTATCGGGAAAAAATTAAGAACAGATTTGGAATCAGCGCAAAAAACTCTATAAAAAGGACCCAACAGTAATTAGGGAACAAATTTGGTGTTGGACAGTGTTATTTGTCTAGCATGATCATCTATGATTGATGAAGTGCATTATCATTAAGGGTTGATCTGCGAGATTTCAGATTGATTGTGATTTTGATGTTGCTTCTAAGTTTTTCAATGTGATACATATTCCTGGCTTAAGAGATGATTATTCGTCTAGTTGGTGCACTTTAGATTGGATGCGTTTGAATGTTGATGATGTTGCGAGGTTTTTTTAATGTGACAAACATTTTTGTTTTAGTGGATGATTATATGTCTAATTGAATGATCTGTAATTGATGCAGTAAGTTATTGTTAAGGGTTGATTTGGTGGACTTTGATTGAATGGCTCCTAATTTTGATGTTGTTTCTAGGTTTTCCAACGTGATCTCTTTTTTGGTTTAGGGGATGATTATATGTCTAATTGAATGATCTGTAATTGATGCAGTAAGTTATTGTTAAGGGTTGATTTGGTGGACTTTGATTGAATGGCTCCTAATTTTGATGTTGTTTCTAGGTTTTCCAACGTGATCTCGTTTTTGTTTTAGGGGATGATTATATGTCTAATTGAATGATCTGTAATTGATGCAGTAAGTTATTGTTAAGGGTTGATTTGGTGGACTTTGATTGAATGGCTCCTAATTTTGATGTTGTTTCTAGGTTTTCCAACGTGATCTCTTTTTTGGTTTAGGGGATGATTATACGTCTAATTGAATGATCTGTAATTGATGGAGTAAGTTATTGTTAAGGGTTGATTTGGTGGACTTTTATTGAATGGCTCCTAATTTTGATGTTGTTTCTAGGTTTTCCAACGTGATCTCGTTTTTGGTTTAGGGGATGATTATATGTCTAATTGAATGATCTGTAATTGATGCAGTAAGTTATTGTTAAGGGTTGATTTGGTGGACTTTGATTGAATGGCTCCTAATTTTGATGTTGTTTCTAGGTTTTCCAACGTGATCTCGTCTTTGGTTTAGGGGATGATTATACGTTTAATTGAAAGATCTGTAATTGATGGAGTAAGTTATTGTTAAGGGTTGATTCGGTGGACTTTGATTGAATGGCTCCTAATTTTGATGTTGTTTCTAGGTTTTCGAACGTGATCTCGTTTTTGGTTTAGGGGATGATTATACGTCTAATTGAATGATCTGTAATTGATGCAGTAAGTTATTGTTAAGGGTTGATTTGGTGGACTTTGATTGAATGGCTCCTAATTTTGATGTTGTTTCTAGGTTTTCCAACGTGATCTCTTTTTTGGTTTAGGGGATGATTATTAGTCTAGGCATGTGACCTATGACTGATGGAGCGAGTTATTCTTAAGGAATGATAATGAATAGATGCGTGTATGTAGAATTATTATAGTAACTGTAGCTCGGTGAAAACAACTAAAAAGGTTGTGTCGCTCAATTTTTGATGCTCGAGTTCCCCTTCAGCTTTAGGATGGTCGGCAATAAGTAGTCCACGACGTTTGGAGGTTCAAGTTTATATATTTTAAAGCTAGTAGTATACAGAATGACAATCTTGCGTCCGAGAATAGCCCAAAGTGTTCGTTCCCGAATCTAATAATCTTCCTCGAAGTATGACAACAATTAGCAACTACTAAAAAGAAGATGATCACCTCCTAAATACATTAACTTATAACAACAAAGTAATCGCGTTTCGAGAACGAACAGCCATTCCGTCGGAAGAACGAGTATCACGGGAATTTATCTTCGACTACTACTGACCCTCGACTATTTATAATATATATATTTATATATTTTTAATATATATCATATATAATACACACGTCTGCGAAAAAATTGTTCACTTTATACACATCGAGTCTCCGGTTTGTACTTCACGGACTTCCGGGAGTCCGTACACGTTTGATGAGGCCATTTCGCTGGCGAGTGACTTCACAAGATGGCGTTCGAGTTTCCACGATTCAGAATACTCGACAGCAGGTTAGCCGAACATGGTGTTTCACTTGAACGAATTGTTAGGTACATCGATAGTCCACCATCTTTACTACGTTTCTCGGTAAAGCAAAACTATAGTACTTTCGTAACATTTGCCATTGATCCCTAACACCCAATGCTATCCTCTTCGAATATCTTAGAGATATTCCACAGTATAATCGTAGTAAATCTGTTGGAAAATTATGGTAGACTACTGGCAGATATACCCAATTTGTCGATGCTACGGTGGTGAGTTCACAATGTTTTAATCACTTCGTTTCTCTCTTTATTATTATTTATTATTTCCCTCGTCCACTTGTACATATTTCTCAAACCGTCTATAGAAATCCCGAGAACTCATACAATGGCCGACACTGTTAAATTTATCGCAAGCAGTCGAGAGGAATAGGAATCCAACAGAAATTCAATTCTTTTGTTATCAATTTTAACAAGTCCAAGAGTTTGCAACAGCATTCTCAAATTCTTCCGCAGCGAATTTTAAAAACAAGAGGTGCACAAAAATTCAATTCTACTATTACATATTAGTGTTAATCCGTCGAGGAGAGTGTAACCAGTATTCTTAAACTTTTCTGAAGTTCTTATTCTAGATCAAAATTGTTTGCAGCAATTGTAAGAAACAAGGGTTGAACAAAAGATTCAATCCTTTGAAGAAAGAAAGAAAAAGAAGGCACCGTACTCACCACCGCGCAACAACCCTAATCGCGGCCCGACCGTCCAGAGGCTCTAAATTCTCACCTCCAGGTCCTCAAGGTCGAGTTTTACGCGGGCCTGTCTAGACCCAGCGCTTCCTGGTGTCGTCTAGCCTTCAGTCTGAGGTCCGCGATGCTGCTGTTCTTGGACCTGGCCGCGGCAGCGGCTAGAGACGCTGCCAGGCTTAGGGGATGGGGATGAGGGTGTCCCGAAGTTGGTGGAGGTGGTGGTGGCGGTGGCAAACAAAATAGTCCACCGGCTGCCGCGTAGTGCAACACCGCTGGATCAAACGCTGAACCAGCTGCGGCTGTTACGTTACCACCTGCACCTTGCATCGGAGGGTGCAACCTGAGGGCTGGAAGGTAGGGTGCCACTCGGCAGGGTTCCAGGCTGGTTGGGGGGCTGCGTGGTGCCAGCACCATTCCACCTGCTACCCCTGTAACTTTGGAAAAAGTTCTTGTTTTGCAAGCGGATCTAGCAAAGATCTAGCAATGGGGATGAAGCTGATTGGCTGAAAATTCGAGGGAATCACCATTTTGTAGATCATGTAAGAATATTTTTGTGTCTTCGTTAGCAGCCTCATGATCTGTATGATGTCTAAAATGTTGTTTATATTCTTTATGTGTATATTAAATGTAGTCCACTACTAATGGGCCATCATCATTTAGGACCATTCGCTGTTTATTACTACAGTGTCAAAATTTAACTACAGTGTCAATATTTAAGGTCTAGCAATGGGGATGAAGCTGATTGGCTGAAAATTCGAGGGAATCACCATTTTGTAGATCTTGTAAGAATATTTTTGTGTCTTCGTTAGCAGCCTCATGATCTGTATGATGTCTAAAATGTTGTTTATATTCTTTATGTGTATATTAAATGTAGTCCACTACTAATGGGCCATCATCATTTAGGACCATTCGCTGTTTATTACTACAGTGTCAAAATTTAACTACAGTGTCAATATTTAAGGTCTTGCAATGGGGATGAAGCCGATTGCCTGAAAATTCGAGGGAATCACCATTTTGTAGATCATGTAAGAATGTTTTTGTGTCTTCATTAGCAGCCTCATGATCTGTGTGATGTCTAAAATGTTGTTTATATTCTTTATGTGTATATTAAATGTAGTCCACTACTAATGGGCCATCATCATTTAGGACCATTCGCTGTTTATTACTACAGTGCCAATATTTAACTACAGTGTCAATATTTAAGGTCTAGCAACGGGGATGAAGCTGATTGGCTGAAAATTCGAGGGAATCACCATTTTGTAGATCATGTAAGAATATTTTTGTGTCTTCGTTAGCAGCCTCATGATCTGTATGATGTCTAAAATGTTGTTTATATTCTTTATGTGTATATTAAATGTAGTCCACTACTAATGGGCCATCATCATTTAGGACCATTCGCTGTTTATTACTACAGTGTCAAAATTTAACTACAGTGTCAATATTTAAGGTCTAGCAATGGGGATGAAGCTGATTGGCTGAAAATTCGAGGGAATCACCATTTTGTAGATCATGTAAGAATGTTTTTGTGTCTTCATTAGCAGCCTCATGATCTGTATGATGTCTAAAATGTTGTTTATATTCTTTACGTGTATATTAAATGTAGTCCACTACTAATGGGCCATCATCATTTAGGACCATTCGCTGTTTATTACTACAGTGTCAACATTTAACGAACCTTTGTGCAATTGACTTTCGTGTTTGCGACATTTCGCCCGTCGGTTCTGGAACCAAACTTGAACCCTCGCCTCGCTCAAGCCTAATCTCTGGCTGAGTTCCTCTCGCATGAACGCGTCGGGGTAGTGTGTCTCGTCGAACAGCCTCTCCAATTCCGCCAGCTGTTCCAGGGTGAAATTCGTCCTTGATCTTCGTTGCTTGCCGTTTCCGTTTCCGTTGTTGCGGCAGTTCGAACCTGGGGAATTAAATCGTTCAAACAACTGCACTTGGAAAAATTTGTTTATCTCATCCCCTAATTATAGAATCTAATATTAGGTGTGCAAATACGTTCGATCCCCTTTCTTCTACGATCACAACTTGCGACTGAATTCGAATTACTTCCCGATTTTGATGCCATCTGAAAGAGCGTTCTTTTAGTTTTAAGAATAATCGTGACGAGCGCTCTAAGAGTTTCCGGCCCTATGCAACAATTTCAAGCAATATGGCGTGCGAGAAGCATCATTTGCGTCACTGCTTACTCTTTGCATTCCAGCTTAGGAAATCAGCTGTTCAGTTATTACATTTTATGTAATAAAATCTTGAATTTGGATAAAAAGGGGAAAGAACTTATTTGCACGCCTAATAATTCCTTTTGAAATGTTCGCAACATTGTTAAACTCCTTCTTCTATACTTTCGACTTTAGACACCTAAAGGAAACTGAAGAATTATTTGATAAAGATATTATCGATTCTCCCTCAACTTTAAAAATTAAATTGTGCTTCTTAACGAGGGGTTGCTTGCCTTAAAAAGGTCCAGCAACGTCTACGACCGTTTCCTCTGCAATACTATCAGAAAGTAGGTCAATCTGCGATCTTCATTGAGACGCGAACTGATTTTCCCGATGACTCAGAGCCATCGCGTCGATTAATTTCCAGGATCGTTGTCGGACGAGCGCAATGGAATCGCGAGGAGCACGAATTAATCTTTCCGATTCGTTCACAGCTCATTTCGTCCGGTCCGGCCGACATCAGCATAAATTCCGCAGCTTTACGAGAATCTTATTCAAATTACAAGCCGGGGCGAACGCTGAATTACCTGGCATTACAGACACGTCGCCACCGAATCGCGATTCTTCGTGGTTTCTTGGCGAACGTCGGGAAAAGTCGTTTAAAACTTGCTTTTCGAGCAACGTTGCTATAAAGTCGGATACTTCGGATGCAATCACCACCCTCCTCGAATAATTTCACTGGAAAAAAGTGCTTGCGCACCAATGAGTTTCGCCTTGATCTAAGAAAATTGTCCGGGGAAGATTGTTGAAGGAGATTTGCATGTGACAAACCGTTTATCAACATACTCTACTACGTATAAGTTAGTATTACTGACTAAAAATCATAGATATAAAAAAATAATTATAAACATACTAAAAACATTCTCTCGTCTAAAATATTAAACAAATTCATTGTCGCCTAGATTCTTAAGCTTGTACACTTCTTATCGGACAAGTGATTCAATTTTTCCAGTGTCAATGTCTACAATAAAAAGCAAAATTTTATAACAAGAGAGAAATGTTTTCTCGTCGCGTCAAGATCCATTCAAGACGCACTGAAAACAGACCAAGCAAACAACCTTGGAAGAGGAACCAATTAAACGATGATAACCGTCGCTCTGTCCACTTGTTAATTGCTCGCCAGTCGAGATTTCTCGAGGATCGACCTTAAAAAACAGTTGAAGAGACCCGCCGCCCCAACGGAAACGAGCCACAGGCATCCGGTTAAGGAGGCGCTCGGATAATTAACGGGTATACGATTTAATTAATGGCTGCTTAATGCAAAGTAACTACCGTACAACTCTCGGAGGTGTTGCCGGGGTGCATGGGTGGGGCTCGAGAGGGGCGCGGAGGGTGGATTAAGCGTCTCGCGTAAGAGCCCTTGACGAAGGGGATGTGATTTATATAATTTAGCAAAGTGGTGAGCTACGCAGTCTTATACGGGGTCGTTAGTTACCCCCTGCCACTCTTTCCTGCGTCTTGTCCTTTCCTGGCCTCGACCAACCCCCGTCTCCCTCGTCTCGATCAGCGACGACGGCTTTCTGCATCTGTTCGCCGACGTGCCAACCCCATGGAAATAGCCCTCTTTGGAAATCTAAGGCTCGCGGATGATTATCTCGCGTTTGGATAACCGTTTCACCCCCTTGTAATAGCATCAATTGCGGCGGAAACTCTCAATTCGATGAGTGTGAATTTTTTTGGTCTACATTGTTCGAGTATATTGGATTTTGTAAATTTTGTGGTTCCTAATTTTTGAAATATTATTTTAAGTTGCAGTTTATAGAGGAAAGTATAAGGAATCAAGTGTTCCTTTTACAAGAAATGTTTCCAATGGTGCAGTTCATTTTTTGCTTCCAGATTTTTCACGTATATATTTTATACTATAGAATGAATATATCAACGACACCCCCTTCTGTATTTTATAAAGAATGGTACAGAAAATTAGGGGTTGCTTTGTCAGGAAATATTTCCACGGCCACAAAAATGTGTCTAATAATGTTCTAGTAAAATAGAAGGAATCGAAGGGTTGCATTGACGAAAAATGTTACTTGACTGATCTCCTCCGACGTCACCAGTCTGTAGAAGAGCCAAGAGCAAGAATCATGTACTTTTTCATTGGCAGAAACTCAAGAATTAGGGGTTGAAACTATTGTTCCGAAAATTGGCACCATCTAAGCTACTTCGAAAACTATTACAGATAAAAATACATAGTATAGTTTGAATGCAGCAGATGACATTCCACAAAATTGAAAATGTAACAGAACAGAACTACCCTTATTTTTTCGCTCTACCCTTTTATTGATAACAACTATACTGCAGATTTCTCTATACAAGTTCAAATTCGCATAGACAAATTAATGAGAAGATTTTGCTACTGAAACATAACAAACAAATATTTTGAAGCTTGTCGAAATAATATTGCATCAGTACTACAAATGCAGTTCACAGGTTGTTTTGAACAAAAGTGCGTTCCGGAGCCAGAGTTTTAATCTGGCGTCGCAATTAATTCGCGGAAGAAGAGAAGTTATTAAGGGCGGTTTAATGTTGACCATCCCTTCGACCTTTTTCCCTTTTTTCCCACCTGGAGGAAGGGAAACAGGATCGCGAGGTAAATTACATATCGCTGTAAACCAGATAGGAGAAAGAGAACAGCGGCTGAAAGAGGACAATCGGTTGGAATCATGTAGCCGGTAAAAAAGTGGGACGGTCCCGATTAAAACGAGGAGGAATTACAAGGACAGCGAGAGGCCGGGTGCTGTGCTCCCGATGACGACGCAGTATCGCGCTTTAATCAATTAGCGCATACCTACGTAATCAAATCCGAGCACTGGCAGAGCGAAGCCCGCATCCATATGTACAGCGGTTTAAAACCCCTCCTAGCAAAATAACTCGCGCGGTTTTCAGACCCATTCTCGTCCCAGTCATCCGCCCCTTTATCATCAAACTTCGACCCACCCCCATTTTCGCCACCCCCATCTCTCTGTCTCAATTCCCCCTCTCTCTCTCTCTCTCTCTTACTCCCCTCCCTTCTCTTTTGTGTGCTTTGTCGTTCAACAAATCGACGACTGTAATTTAGTCAACTGGCGATTTTCTATTTCTATTTCTTTAACTAGACTTTTTAGTGGTTTGGATTATCGGCAGTTCTCAGTTTTCAGTTTTTAGAAATCAATTTTTAGATTTAATAGCTTAACAACTTTTGAAGAGTGACGCCGAGTAATTTTTTGAAGGGTTGAAAGATTTATGGAGCTTAACATTGTGCCCTGAGATTTTTGTTTGAAACAAAACAGTTGTTCTTATTGCATAGATGTTACTTCATATGAAGAAGATATAGTTTTTGCGAAATTAAATTACGAATTTTTGGGTGTTTATATAGAGCAGTATTGTAGAGGCGACTGCCTCTAAATGCGAGATTCGTGATTTCGCAGTTGTTGGGATCGGCTCGCAATCGGCTCGCTAACTTATTCATGAGGTCGACGCGACTGCGTGCCATATGCAGTTACGGTATACGCGACAAACTGGCAAAGGGGGTTAAACGGGGTCGCCGCTTTTATACGCCTAATGGCTGCGATACATACATATATGAACGGTTCTTTGCTGGGGGATGAAAATACGGGGACCAGCGACGATCAAGCCCCGAGGATGGAGCGAAGGGGTGGTTTGACTGGATCAGGCCAAGAGGGCAGCGCTCTTAGTAATCGAATTAGCGGCCCCTCGTGTCCGAGTGTGATTGCTTCGGCTTCTCCACTAGGGTTCCACACCGGCACCTTCTCACTTGATCCTCTAGCAGCTCTCTTCAGGCTTGGAAACGCGAATCGAACTACCCGACGATCAGTTCGCACCTACCGAATCCTGTATCGTTCACCTTTGCAAGGATACTCCCACTCAACGTGATTCTAAATCTTCGGAACTGAGTTTGTAATATACACTGGCGTGCAAAATTAACCCTTTGAACTCGAAGCTATTGCAACTCCAAAAACACTGTTCAACAGATTTCAACTTTTTTATGTTTCCAATATACTGTTGGGTGGATCTTATAGAGTTTTCCGCGATGATTCCGAACACGCCCTTAATTTTTCTCCTACACGCAGTTTTTGAGAAACATGTCTTTGAAAAAGAAACGTATTTTTCAACTTTAAACAAATATTGTGATGTTATTATAAAAGATATTGAATTGTTCTTTACAGCAAAAGATTCTACAGATTTTCCCGAATCCAGTGATACCCAATACTAATACATTATGATTGTTTAAATATGTTTAAACAAGCATTAAAGACAGAGAGACACCACTTTTGCACCAATTTTTGAGGATATTTTTCAATTTATCTCAAAAAATAAGGGTCCAGCGGAAGAAACCATCCTTTCAAGTTTGGAACGTCGACGTTTTTTTCGAACCAGAAAGCAAAATATCTTCGCCCGACATGAATTGCCGCCAGTGGCGCTTACCACTAGAACAGGCGTTCTATAATAACACCACAATATTTGTTTAAAGTTGACAGATATGTTTTTTTTCAAAGACGTGTTTCTCAAAAACTGTGCGTCTAGGAAAAAAATTAAGGACATATTCGAAATCAGCGCAAAAGACTCTATAAGAACCACCCAACAGTAATTGTGGAACAAATTTGGTGTTGGACAGTGAAATCAGTTCTTCCGACCTAAAATACTTCCATTCTGTTAGGTTATCGCACATGAAATGTCCGATAGGTGTATTGTAGTAAATGACCCTGAATGTCAATGTAGCTATGAAGTAAAAATATTCAATAAATATTCAACCATACCGTTGCATTATTTTCAACAAATTAAGAAATTATGTTGCTCCTGAATCTTGCAACTGCTGAAGACATTTTTTATCTCTTATCAAAATCCTCAATACAATCAGCAATATCTAAAAATTAGAAGTGTGCGACACCGGGACGGGACGGGAGTACGGGACGTATTCCGTAAAGTATCAGAAATCCCGAAAAAATTCACGGGAAACCCGAACACTCCGGGAACCCCGAAAAAGTACACGGGAAAAAGATCCGGGAATTCCCGAATATTCTCGCACACCTCTACTAAGAATACATGAATGAATCTCGAAGAATTTTACAAAACAGTTGACCCGCGTGGTTCTCACACCAAGGTCTCCAATTGCAAAATGGAGGAACGCGCGTGCAAAGAGTGGACTATAAGTACGTTCGTTGGTGAATAATGCTAGAGGAACGGAGAAAGGCAGTACATACGCGGTGCGATATTTTCCCGAGGATCGCGGGAAAGAACGATGGCCGAGGCAGCGGTAACAAATATCGTCGAAAGAAAGGGCCGAGGTTCGCACTAGATCACCGCGAGAGCTCCACGAGCCACTTTGCCTAACTTGGCGTCGATCTCACCGGAGCCGATACATTCTCGCGCACGCGTCCCGCCGAGCTGACCCTTGGCCAGTGGCTCGCATGTTTACTGCTTTTAGGGCGCAACTTTTTGAGCTATAGCGATCCCACGGCGAAATTACTGCCGAATGTTTTCTGATATTTATGTGCCCAGTTGCTTCGCCTTCCCTCTGCTACGTTCCGTGTGCTTGGAGAGACCACGTTATTAAACAACTCTCCTGTACACTGTAAAAAACCATCTCTTTTGTTGCCCATTTCGATGCTCGTCTATTAAATTTTAAACGCTAAAAAGTGCCTTCTTTATTTTCGCATGTAGCCTTACCATTGCAACTTTCTCAGAATCTGTTTTGCACGTTATTTAGTAAACCAATGTTTCTAATATAACCCCATAACCGCCGCGAACATAACCCCAAATTTATTTAAAAGTGTACGATCGAGAATAATTTATTATTTATCATAATTGGCGATAAAACCACAATAGTTCGAGAAGGCCTAGTTTGAACGACTTTCTCGCAAGTTACTAAAATGTCATCAATTAGTATATTAACGTCCCTCCTTCCGACACTTGTGTCTAAGGCAGGATTCGCTAGATAGCCTTACTGATGAGTCCTCTAGCGGGTCTAGGACGAAACACAAAACATCTTTCTTCTTTTTCTCTTATAGAAAACATTCTATAATAAACGTGTCTCAGGACATAATGATTCAAATCCGAATCGAACGTTTGATAAATATCTACAAAATTGCTATTTAGTGTATAATTGATCGAACCGGTGCGCCGCGAACATAACCCCAAATTTAATCAGTGTTTCTAATTGCTGAAAAAAGATCAGGTGGTTCAGTTCGATTTTTAAATCGTTCGAACACTTTCGTGAGCCCCTGTATGAAGAAACTTGAATACTGTAGTATCATTTCGAACTCGTTAAAATGATTGAAAAATGATTACAAATTTTGTTCGTGGAACAAATAACTTATTTGGAGTTGTCATGTTACGAGACTCACCCTGTATATCCGGTTGAATTCCTGCGTGCATTCCACCGGATCAATTTGGAAAAAGGGCTTTCCCATGGCAAGGAAAATACCGTGCACTTTGTTACGCTCTTTTCTCGGTCGGAAAAGAATTCAACGAGCCTCGCCCCGGCTTCTTCGCCTCGCGGTTATTTATGGTTTTACTTTCGCGCGTCCGATGGCTGCCGACCGGGCAGATTGCTTTTTGATTTGCGCTTAATCGGGAAAAGTTATGGGCCCCCGAGAGATACGGTCGAAAGGGAGATAGAGAGAGGAGAGAGAGAGAGAGAGAGGGAGAGAAAGGGGGTGGTCGGTCTCCACAAGCACACAGCCCCCGCGTGTTAGGGGGCGTACACAACTAACGCGGCGGGCCGCATATTAAACCATAAATTCATGCGAGCTCTGGCCGCAATAGACGCCGAGTTATCGCGGGCACGAGCGTGCGTGGCGTTACTTGAACGCGTCAGTTTTTAACGCGATTTTCATTTGCCCCCGCGCCGGCCTCGCTCGCTTTGAATCCAATTTCCACGGGCGTATGTAACTTCCGGCTGTCGATTGCATTTTTTATCGTGTCGCGAGATGCTACCGTTGTCCTCCTCCGATCCTTTTTCAAGGACCTGACTCGCCGATCAATAAAACTGCCAGAATCTCTCGAGTTGACCGTGAGCGCACACTGGACAATTAAATCAGATCCTTAGAACGTATCCCAGAGTCCTTCGAATTACGTGAACGTTTCGGAATGTTCAATTGTTTCAGACTGCAAACTTAATCCTGATCCTTGAAACGAATTCCAGAATCTTTCAAGCGGAATTAATATTTTAAAATTACAGAAATATTCTATCATTCTAGACTACGAAATTGAACCTGATCCTAGAAACGTATTCCAGAATTTTTCAATAATTTCGGATTATACAATCAAAATCTAATCTTGGAAAGAAGGGCCCGTCAGATTAATTTAGCAGACAATTCTATTGAATTCAGTAAACTGCGGTTCTCTTCATGCGAGGTCTCGATGAATTAAGAAAAAGAGGATGTAGCACTCAGTTCTATGAAATCGTTCTTTTTATTGGATTTTATATAGGTTCATGAAGTTAGCAGTTGACAAAAAAATTAAACAATTTATTCCCACTCCTGTCTGAATATCCAGATTGGAAACATCCCTTGAAGATCGATATAAAACCTCCACCTTTTCTTAAACAACACCAAAATATTCTACTTCGACAAAGAAAAGAAGACAATTTAGAATTGAGTCGGAAGTGTCTCCAAGCAGAGAGGTCTCGTAAAATCGTGTTCGGCGCGGCGAATCGATTGGAGATTTAAATGAACCCCGAGTGTTTGCGGGCACGTCTCGATGAGAGATCGATATTCAATGGGTAATTCAATTCGAGGAGGAAAATATGACGGGCGAGTGGAGGAAGGAAAGGGCAAGTGGCAGACGCTGAACAGCCGTTATTGAAGTCGACTTGGCGTGTGGGCAAAACTGAAGGTCTGTGATCGTTAGGTTGCGAACGGTCAGCTATTCCCAATCACTTCTGAGCTTTATTGGACGACGTCCTGAATTATAAACGAAGATCGAACCCTCTGACGCGTTACGTGGCCGAGGCGGGAGCCACGATCGCCTCGGAGGTTCCTGACCTTTCTGCACACGATCCTGAAGAACCGGGAAAACGAGCGATTCCGTTCGAATCCTTTCGAATGGATACTATTGTAGTCCCCTGGAGTCGTATATAGACGGCATCCATATGGATGTCCTTTTAACTTCAGACGCAACAGATGGTACCTTAGACTCTCTTCCTCTTCGGTAAAATGCTCATCGTCAATTTCTGTCGATTGCGGTCGTAGATTCTTCGAGAATCGTGCGTGAATATCACCCCCTTAGTTCATGAATTTTCAGGAGATTGCGAAGAACTGCTCTTGTCTTGTTTAAACACGATTGAAGTCCTTTAATCTATTCTTTGGGGGTGTTTCAGAACAATACAGCTTACAACATCCTTTCCACCCCCTTTAATTTGATTTCTCGAAGACATTTTTTTACTCTACACAAAACTATTCTACTTCTAATGTATTTTTCACGCAATGCGAGAATAACAACAGCAGTTTCTGAGCTACTACAGCAACCCTGGCTGTCTCCCTCCAACCCTGAAATTGTAACTTGATTCGTAAAAAATGTTTTTGTATTTTACACAAACTCATCTGTTTTCTTGTAATTTATTTTTCACATTATTGGAAAAAGCAACAGTAATTTACCAGTTACAACAACCCTTATAATCTTTCCTCCAACCCCTAAACTTCAACTTGATTTTGAAAAATACTCTTCTATTCTACACACGGCCATCCTTTTTCTCTTAATTTAAGAATAGTAATTTATATACTACTACAGCAACCTTTACAACCTCCCTCCAACCCCTAAATTTCAGCTTGATTTATAAACATACTCTCCTATTCTACACAATCTCATCCATTTGTTCTCAATTTATTTTTCATGTTGCTGAAGGGCGACGACATTAATTTACAAGCCGCTATAGCAATTTTAAAATCTTCCCTGCAATTTTGTTTCAAACAATGATCTCTTATTCTAAATAAACACCACCTTGTTTCTAGAATTCTCTGTTCATGCTGTTTCAGAATAACAATAGTAAGTTACATGCAATTATATTTCACCTCTTGCCACCTCAGCAGTAACTTTCGAGTTTCAACCGTTGCACAAGGTACTATATTCATCCTGGAACCTTGCAGGCTCTCTTCAACCCCTAAATTTCATTTTAATTTGTAAGAACACACTCCTATTTTAGTCAAATTTGTCCAGCTTGTTTTAATATATTTTCTACGACACTAACAAGAATAATGCTGGTTAATTAGCAACAGTTTTTATTTTCTGCCTTTCATCCCCTAAACTTCAACATAGTGTCTGCAAACAATTCTTTTATCCAAATTGTGCTCTCTTTCTTTGAATATTCTTCACTTTTGTGACTTTAGAAAAACACTTACCAGAAACTGTATCAACTCTTACAACCTCCCTCCAACCCCTTCATTTTAATAGTAATTGTCTTATTCCCCATGCAATTTTTACAACAACAGTTGTGTCTACAACAACACAATTTTCAAATTCATCCCCTAAATTTCAAAAACAATTCTCTTATCCCAATCAAACTCGTCTTCTTGCTCTCATGCATTGTTCACTTCAAAGTTATAGAACAGGTAATGTTTATTTAGATATTAGGTATATCAACCCCACAACTTCAACATCGATCACTAACTTTCAACTTAATTATGTCGAACACTCTCTTACCTTTGGTGTTTTCCTCCTGCCCCTGCATCAACGACCTGGACACCTGCGACGGCAGCTTCAGGTCCGTCGGCGTCTTCACATCCCGGACAGCCTGACTCTTCAGCTCCACGCAGTTTTCCGGACTCGGGGTTCGATCCCTCGAAATTGGGGGTGGCGAAGGGCTGCATCCCAGCAGTTTCCTCACGGAGAGTTTCAACTCGGGTGTTTTAAGTGGCGCAAGGTTCTCAGCGGCGTTCGAGACATCCTTGACGATCTCCTTTGTCTTTGTTGTGACTGAGAGGTCTTCCGGTTGGAGCCGAGGTTCCGGCGACGGCGGTTCCTCGACGCTGCTCGCTTCGTGGCTCGATGGATCCTGAGCGGATTCGCGAGCGGATGAGCCGGCATCTGGAGAACGGATGCCTCGATCAGCTTATGAACTCTTCGCAGGAGTCGAGATATTCTATAATCATTTTCGCAAAAACCATCTGCCCTAACAAACGTCAAAAATTGTGAACACGCTGAAGACGTTGCAGAACATTTTCAGGAACAATTATAGCTTTCGGGAACCTTATGGAAGCTTTCGTTTATTGTTGAAGATCATTTCCAGGGTGAACTAGATATTTTTCCTAACTGATGGTAAACATTGTGTCTGGTAAAGATGTTGAAGACGTTGCAGGACATTTTGTGGAAGTTTCATATCTTTGGGGAACCTGATGGAAGCTTTCGTTTATAGTTGAAGATCATTTTCAGGGTGAACTAGACATTTTTTCTAACTGATGGTAAACATTGTTTGTGTCTGTTAAAGATGTTAAAGACGTTGCAGAACATTTTGAGGAACAATTATAGCTTTCGGGAACCTTATGGAAGCTTTCGTTTATAGTTGAAGATCATTTTCAGGGTGAACTAGAAATTTTTTCTAACTGATGGTAAACGTTGTTTGTGTCTGTTAAAGATGTTAAAGACGTTGCAGAACATTTTGTGGAAGTTTTATAGCTTTCATGAACCTGATGGAAGCTTTCGTTTATTGTTGAAGATCATTTTCAGGATGAACTAGACATTTTTCCTAACTGATGGTAAACATTGTGTCTGGTAAAGATGTTGAAGACGTTGCAGGACATTTTGTGGAAGTTTCATATCTTTGGGGAACCTGATGGAAGCTTTCGTTTATAGTTGAAGATCATTTTCAGGGTGAACTAGACATTTTTTCTAACTGATGGTAAACATTGTTTGTGTCTGTTAAAGATGTTAAAGACGTTGCAGAACATTTTGAGGAACAATTATAGCTTTCGGGAACCTTATGGAAGCTTTCGTTTATAGTTGAAGATCATTTTCAGGGTGAACTAGAAATTTTTTCTAACTGATGGTAAACGTTGTTTGTGTCTGTTAAAGATGTTAAAGACGTTGCAGAACATTTTGTGGAAGTTTTATAGCTTTCATGAACCTGATGGAAGCTTTCGTTTATTGTTGAAGATCATTTTCAGGATGAACTAGACATTTTTCCTAACTGATGGTAAACATTGTGTCTGGTAAAGATGTTGAAGAGGTTGCAGGACATTTTGTGGAAGTTTTATATCTTTGGGGAACCTGATGAAATCTTTCGTTTATTGTTGACGATTATTTTCAGGATGAACTAGACATTTTTTATAACTGATGGTAAACATTGTTTGTGTCTGTTAAAGATGTTAAAGACGTTGCAGAACATTTTGAGGAACAATTATAGCTTTCGGGAATCTGATGAAAGCTTTCGTTTATTGTTGAAGATCATTTTCAGGATGAACTAGAAATTTTTCCTAACTGATGGTAAACATTGTTTGTGTCTGTTAAAGATGTTGAAGACGTTGCAGAGCATTTCATGGAAGTTTTATAGCTTTCGGGAACGTGATGGAAGCTCTCGTTTATTGTTGAAGACCATTTTGAAGATGAACTAGTTTCCTAACAAATGTTTGCGTCTTGTGAAGACCCTGAGGACGTCGGGAAACCTCTGTTAGAAGTATTGTAGTTTTGTGAATGCTTCTGGAAGGTTTTGTTCATCGATGAAGGAGACCAAAGAGTCTAACAGAGTCGCCGTAGCTATTTTAGAACTCTTTAGCGTGGAGAACCGAAAAATGTCTAGTTGACGAATATCTAAATGCAATCTCGTGGCAGAAAAACAAATCTAATCATGATTTTTAAATCGTATTGTGATCTAGTTTTCCATATTAAAATGGAATTCCATATTAAAAGCCTCCTCTCAAAGATCTCGAAACTACATTCATGAATTTCCGTTGATAAAATCTGTCCTTAAATCATCGATTCAACGGGAAAGAGAAAACACTGTGTTTAACCGATTCGTGCGTGATAATCGATTGATTACCAATTCACTGACTGTGAGGACGCCGACATCGGCGAAGTCTACTGAAACTGATTACCGACACATAGTTCTGCTGTACGTTGCTGGGAACTTGATACCTGAAAACTACTATTTCAATACGTCAGCTCGTTGGACCTGACAAGTTGGAACCCGACACTATTATCTCACCAGCAAAAATTGTTCAAGCTAACTTCGTTGATTAATCAACTCTAAAATCATAGAAACATGTTCTTCTTCATGTCAGCTAACAGTTGGATCCCGAAACTACTATTATATTTTCAGTATTAGAAATTGTTCGAGCTAACTTCGTTGATTTTACCAATGGAAATTCGTCAAGACTACCTCAGAGTCACGAAAATACATTATTTCTTCATCCTTAACCCCTAACTGGTATAGTGTGGTCTCTTAAAATTGTAAACAAAAATTTTTTTTCCACTGTATTGTACGATAATTGCAAGCATCAAGTGTCTTTAACTTCGTTAGGACATTTGGCTTATTTAGTTTGAAACTATATATTGAAGGTATCTGAGAAAATTTATACAGAATTTTAGGAAGGTCCTAGTTCTTCATAATCTGAGAAAACACCGTACCACTGAAGGGGTTAGCATCAGTGAGAAGTTTGAATTTGATACTGATGATATTTCTGATACTTGAACTAATATTAGGTGCACTAAAGCACGTTCTCCTTTCTAGGTTATGGAACCCGAAATTGCTACTCCCACTAATGAAAATTCTTCTAGTTAATCTCCTTTACATCAACAAGAAGACCTTGCAACTGAAGGGGCACGAATCAAACTCGTGGAAGGTTTTCTCCACAAACGAAGAGCAGATAGTCAAAGTTGCCTGATCCTATCTATAACAACCTAAAGACAACATTTCAAAGAACCAGCAATATCCATGATCAACTGAAATCACAAGCCAAGCCACAAATCGTCCACGCAAACCAGCCTCCATCCAAAGCACCCAGAACCAATATAATCGGCAACCACCCCGTGGCGAAACCTCCTGGAGGCGGATCCCAGAGGAATACCACGAAAAATCCCGGCTCAGGAACTACGGGACCATCGAACAAAGTCGCACAATCACATGGTATCCACGTATCCACGTGGTCGTCGGTTTGGTATGTCGCGTAGCTCCTATCCCATGAAGAGAGAAACGTACTGGTGTCGTTCTCGGCGGGGTCTCCGAGGAGGTGCGCGACACTCAGCGTGATCCTCGCGGACGAGGGCCTGTCGGTGTTCCTGCAATGTTCGGGCCCGGTTATGCTCGCGTTGTCGAAGCTCTTGGAGACGAACTGGGCGAGCTGCTCCATCCTCGCGGAGAAGAGTCGCGCGACGACGCGGCTCGCGCGTCTCGACCTCGTCGTGTCGAGGCCGAGAGCACCGGTCTCGGTGGTTTCGGGGGTGCACGTAGGCGGCTCAGGATCGCGAGCCGAGAGCCACGCGTCCCTCCAGGACGCCATTCGGTCGCCGACCAATCCGGTCGAGGCTGGGCGGCTCCGGTCCCGCCTACCGTCTGCCCTTTCTCTCTCGCACGCGCTCCTACTCGGATCTCCCGCGGTTTCCGCAGCTCTCCCTCGGTTTCCGCGGCTCTCTCTCTCTCACTGTAGTAACCATCCTCTTCCCTACCGTTTGCCTCTTTCTTTCTCGCGCACACTACATCTCGGCTCTCCCTCGGTTTCTTCCGCTGTCTCGCGGTTTCCCCGACTCTCTCCCGCTCGCATCGCCCCTCCCACGACTCGCGGCTCTCTCTCACTATAGTCACCCTTGGCTTCCCCGGCTTGGGGCTTCCTCTCTTTCTCTCTCTCGGTTTCCCAACACCTCTCCCCCGGATCAGGGCTCTCTCTCTCTCGCTATACCAACCCCTGCGTTCCTCGTGGAGGCCAACCACCCCCGAAACCGACGCTCATTAGCATTCGCACCCGCTCCACTGCCTGCTAGCGCAAACTACCATCTACCGACCAGCCTACCGTGCCGACCACCCTTCAACACACCCCTCCAACCCCTAGTCCACATCCAGCAACCCCTCGCAATGGTGGGAGTGTACCCGTCGTCGACACTTCGCCAGTTTTCGAAACCCTCGTTCTATCTTGCTTCAGCTTCAGGGACTACTAGGTGCGAACAAGGGGCGGTTTTGCTACCCCCACTGCTTCCGCTCGATGTTTACATCGAGAGTACTTATTGCTCCGGCTTGATAATCGATTTAAAATGATTCGACTGGTAACCGACGGCGATTGGCAACCCGGATGGCGTGGCCTTGGAGAGGATCGTAGAAGTGATGGTTTTTGGAGGGCGGATTGATTGAGTGGGTTTTTTTTTGTCTGGGTGACCTTGGAATGTGAGTCTCGAGGAGCTGTGCAGGTCTGCGTGATTTTGTCAACCGTTTTTCGGGAAGTCCTCAGGGGGAAGTTTGGGGACGAGGATGTGAAATTTTTATGCGAATGAAGGTCTAATGGTGGAGATGGAGGGTAGAGAAGCTTGCAGATTTGGCTGGTTGGGATTTCGGGTAAGGTGAAGTGCCCTATGCCTGGACAGCATGTTTTTCTATTTTAAATTTTATCACTTTAAATAAACAAAAACAATTTCTTAAGAGTTTTAACATACAGTTCAGAGTTTGTAAAGTAATTTAAAATTAAAAAATCATTGTTTAGGTTAATATCTTAATTGTATTAACAAGAATAATTCAAACCTATAGTTGGACATGTTAAATCCAATCTAAGCTAGTACCTGGACAGAAGTAAAGCCTATATCGGGACAAATTCAATTTACGAGTTGATCGAGCGAACATAACCTAAAACGCTGTGGTTGGTGGCGCTGTTGCGCATGACGAATAGAAGATGCTTTGCGTAATATGTAGTATTCATATCATAGATTATAGTATTGTTTTATTTAACTAAATATATATTTATTTTCATTTACTGTTTTAATAAAACTTGTCATAATACAACTTTTAAGGTTAGGTAGTAATACTGATAGATTTAAGATGTAAACATAAAGTATTATTAACGTCACAACCGGAATACATTTTCTACATACGTTATTCAAGCTAATAGAAGACTAATTATACGTACATGTAGTTAAATAATTTGCAAACAATGCGTTGATTTTATTCACAAACACGTGTCCGGCTTCTGGCTTAAGCACATTGCGTATAAGCTTAGAGTGGGACAGCTACTGTCATCGCGTCCCGGTATGGAGTACTTATATTTGAAAACAGTCCTAATCTTGCACATCTAATATTTGGATTAATAATTATTATTTAGGTTAAGTTTGATGGCCAATTTATTTTAAAATATCAATATTATTATGCGTGATAATTATTTTTTGTCTGAGGGCTTAAATTATATCTTTTTTTCTAACAAAAGTTCGAACTATAAATGCACATGATTCGCATGTAAATAGACTATTTTGTATACTGTTTTCAGATGAACTTTGAATTCATTTTTAAATTTCAATTGATGTCTCAATGAAATAATATTCACACCTACTTGTAGCTAAGGCCTCAGAATATATAATATAATTATTTAATCTCTTAATTACTGATTTTACTATGAAAATTCAATTGTCCAGATTTAGGTATCACTTTTGGACTGTCCAGACTTAGGGCACTTCACCTTATCTCGGGCGCCCGTGGATTTGCAATTGGATCCTGGAAGTTGGTGGTCCGAAGAGTGATTAGTAGCCTGCGGAATTTATACAATACATTTGCGACAAGAACGGGCTGGTGCGATTTGAAATAGTGCGAAGATTAAAAGATTTTAATAGTATTAATATTGTATTTTCACTGGACTAAAATTTATATTTAGCTCCTGTGCTTTGCGCAAAATTTATATCTTGCAGGAACATCCGCTGTGTCATAGTTACAAATAAATTTTTATTAACCAGACTTACAGCAGATATGAAAATAAAAATTCAAATTGGTCAGAAAAATCAGGAATCGAGAAGAAACTCGATAGTTCATAAACGAGGAAACAATTGAAAATGAAAGTGTCAAAGGCGTAAGCAGATTTCGAAGTGGTTTGAGGGTGAGGGATAATTCTCCTTGGTTATTTTTTCGGGGGAGAGAGTTGGGAAGTTCGCGTAGACACCGCGTGTAAAATATTTTACATCGAAATGGCCGTGTAACGGCCCCTCTCGCCTTGTCCCTCGCCGATTGCGAGAGGCCGTGGAACGGAACGCGGCGGCGCGGCGCGGCGTGTCCCCGTGTTTGCCGCTACCAAACTCGGCAATATTTAAATGGGATTGCGTTCGGGAATGTAATTGCTCGGGCAAACACGGTTCCGCGTCGCCGGCCCGTGGAACACGCTCGGATACGGACAGAGGGAATCAGGCTGGCAGACGCGTAAACGAACGGGGTCGAGCGGGGAAACGAGGCGGATGGTCGAACCGGAAGGGAGAAGACGTCGATAGTTGCAGGAAGATGAGCGGTTCTTTCGAAAGAAACTGACTGAATCCTGTATGAAGTTGTAACGCGTCGCACGGAACTTCGAAATGGCTGAAACACGGACTGGAACTAACTTTTCAACTTTCTTAAAAAATAATGATTCTTGGATTATGTACACACTGAATGTCGGCATACAAATTAATTACCATAGTTCGCTTTTATCTACGCAAGAAGCAGAAACCAAGCAGACTGTTATTTCCTTCCATAATAATTTCAATACATGAAAAATAATATATTTTACAAAATTTTCGATAATGACATTTATTGTGTGACATAAATCTAACTTTTGTTAACAACAACTGCTTAAAATCGCATAGGAAATCAATTAAATAAGTTTCAGTACCTTATATTAAGGAATAAGGAATAATTCCTTGAAAACAGTTCTATAAGGGTAGTTTTATAAAAACAGTTTCTATAAGTAGTACCGGAATTAGATTCTGCGACCGCAGAAGCCCCTGAAACCGTTCTGTTTGTACTCAACGATGTATAATTAATTTAAAAAAATGTGTTTCATCTAGCTTTTCGCGATTCTGGCGGACTGTGTGACATATCCGTCCAAATCGCGGATCGAGTGACGGTATCCTGCGTGCGTCAGGATAAAAGGGACCGCAGCAATGGTGGGAGAGGAAAGAAGACTTGAAAGAGGAGAGCATGAGAGCTATCGTAGAATTAATTGGCGGGACGGAGACGGAGCTGTTTAGGTTTGCTAGGTGGAGGTGGAACGAAGGGAACCACATCGAGCATCGAAACGGTAGGGGAAACCGGTCTATAACGCAGGCAGACGGAGCCAATCAGGGCGCAATGCGATTACCTTAACGAGAAATCCGATTACTTATTCATTCGCCTAACTCGAAATCAGTTTAACTAATCGTTTAATTCGGTAGTACCCCACCGAGAGAGCGCATCGGGGCAGACACGGGCCTGCGCGGGAGAGAAAGAGAAATAGACAGAGACGGAGAGAAAGAGAGAGAGAGAGAGGAGAGAGAGAGAGACTGTGTGGATGGTCGGACAGGGTGTGGTGGGCCACGGGGGATGGTTTCCCCATCCGAGGACCAGAGATGGGGTTCGCACACGCGCAACCACCGTTTCTACACGTGCTAGTCATGAGAGGGGTTGCGAGAGAGACAGAGAGAGAGAGAGAGAGACTGCCGCGGAGATACTCGCAGCGCTGGGGAAACAGCCGGAGGAGTGAGGCCTCATTCAATTCAATTACGTAATGAATTGTCGTGTCTTGAGTAAACACCCTTCCTCACCGCGACTCGCCGCCGGAAAATCTGGAGTAGGGGATACATACCTACCCCCGTGCGGGGGGTAGAAGGGATGTCACCAAGCGGCAGACGTCTACAGTGTCGTTCAGGTAGGGTGACTCCTGCGAACCAGAGGTAGTTGTCTTTGCACGAAACCCTTGCAAATTGTCCTGGAATTGCGAGCGGTCTTCTGGCCACTGAATTATACTTTTTAACCTTTCGAATGGACAGGTTAAATAGTTAGAGTTGTTTAAATACTGTTGTATTATCTTTAACTCTATGAAGTTATTGAGCACAGAAGTAAATATCTATGTACCTCCCGTGTTTTGCAATTGATACTATTTTTATTTTGCATAAATATCCGCCGTCTAGTGATAAGATACGTAGGTCAAGAGTTGTAGTATTGATTTTCAGTTTTTATAAATATTTTATTGTCAAATCAATTCTTTAATCTACAGTTGCAGTGTTGATTTAATTCAGTGTGGCAAGCAATGCAGTTTCCATAGCGTTACTGAATTGCATAAGAAGATATACATATGGTGCCCTGTGGGGTCCCTAAATGACCTCACTTCGTATGCTAATGGTTAATTCATCAAGTTCTATGCACTATAAAAATTGCAATATAATACCAGATACTATATGGAAGCACTCACAAAGGAAAAATCTCCATGATTTAATATAACATTTTGTTTGTTACAGCGTTATTTTAACATGTCCCAAATCTGTGGTGAAAAAGGACAAAAGAAATTTGAAGTAAATCTTTAAATCCCTCCTTTTATGATTAGAATTGGAGCAACAGAATTAAATACTGCAAACTAACTGAAAAAAATTGCAAGTGATTGTTTCATTAATGTAACGTTAGGTTCCAATGGATTTTCTTCCTTGGACGTTGAACTTTGTAATTTTTAAACATTTGGTCAATTTCTTAATGGGAAAAAGTGTGTTTGGAACAGTACTAATATAGAGTTCCTTTGATCAATAAATCATGTAGATGCTTTAAAAGATCAATTTGTTCGAGTAAAAGTAGATTTTTCAATAAAATTGGAATTGTTAAACAATTGGAAAGTTCATAGAGTAAGACGTGGTTTTCATTCTTGTAAAACTAGTCATGTAAAGCAAGCCAAGTTGAGGCACAACAGCAGATTAATAACGAAAAAATTATTACACGAAGGAATTCAATAGACAGGAACTGTCGCAGTGATGCAAGTCAACGATATCGTCTTCGGTCAGCCCATGTACAGACTATACTACTTAAACCGTGTTTCCCGTATTTCACTCGTTTCACTTTCGCCAACTTTTACAAAGTACCATCTTCTATCTTCGAAAATAATCAAATCGATCCTACAATACTTCAAAAAAGTTGAGCAATGTATGAAAGGAGAAGACTCGCAAGTTATGAGCGAGACTGTAGCAGAATGTCAGCTTAGGCGAGTCGAATCAATCTGCACCGGCTCGCAAACGCTTCGAAATCTCTCATTGCATCTCCTTCGAGCTACCAGGTGTCTCCCTTTGTCCTCCTTCCTCCTCTCTTTCTCCCTCTCGGCCTCTCTCCGTCCCTCTTGATCACCCTCTCACTCCCCTGTTTTCTATCGCCCGCGTAGGTGGATGCGCGCAATATTGACTACATCGACGTTTCCGGCTTCATCTCGTCTCGTTTGCAGAGGCGGTATCAGTAATTCCGGTGTTCCCTCGGAATTAACAGGGGGTGGCTCTCGGCAGGGTTGCCGCGGGATTTGCACAGCCACCGGAAGCGCCCGACGATCAAAGGAAACCGAATCGACATTAGCGGGCGACTCGAGTAAATCCCGCGTCCTCGAGCCGGCGGCGCTGTCGACGCCATTTTATCATTAAAATCGACCCATCTGCTTCCGACGCGATCGCCACACCGCCATTTTATGCACGCGCCACCGTGCCACCGTTCCGATGTCGTTGCCGACATCGTTCTACCCTTAACGCTAACCGTACCGATCACGAAATGTGTCTGGTATAGGTTGTTTTATAAAAATGACTGAATTTAATATTTAGAATTCTCGCGATTTTTATAAGAAAATCTTTGCTTGAACCAAGAAGTTTATTTAATAATTTCTAATGGAACCACTTGCAAATGTTGCAAAATTAGATTTTCAAAAACTGCTTTTTTTTAAAAGTAAAGTTATTTTTATGAAGAACGTAAAATAGTAATTTTTAATGATTTGTGAAGCTAGTGTTAATATTTAGTTAGACTGGTAAAGAATTATTGAAATCAGGAAATAGTTATAGTTTTTTTTATTACCTGTCAAGAAACTTAATAATGAAACGATATGGTATACCTTCTGCAAAAATTATTTAGTTTTCTGTTGAATTTTGTAATATGGACGATGAGTGATGAAAATGAATTCTTTGTCTCTGTGGAATTGATTATTACCACGTTTTTATTAGCTCGCTTTCTTGTTTGTCTGTTTGTTCGGTACAAATTTTGCAATTGATTTTAAACTAACTTCCCGATGAGCTAGAGACTTGAAATTTTAAACATAGCTCAGAACTGGATGACAATGCAATATTTAAACAAAATTTTTTAAAAAAAGCCTATGCGTTCAGGAGATATAAATTATTAATAATTTGAACCTTTGCACCCCCCCGCCGCGTGACGTAGTACGTCTTCGCGTTCAGCGTCCCCACTCTACTACGTGTTCCCACTCTGACTCATCCCCACTCCACTGACCCGCTTCGCACCGAAGGAGCTCAGTGTGCGTCAGTGTGCGTTCGAGCTCCGTGCGCTGTTTACAAAGTTACTACGTATTATTATAGTATAATGTTTGTTTACCAAGTGAAAGAACAGCTACACCGAAATTCTCCGTCGAACCTTTATCTTTGACATTTTACCACGGCGTTCGTTTTCGGTATGCCGCGTCGCAATACCATCTGAAATTTACTACATGTCTCTGTTATAATCTCATAAAAATGTTCAAAATGGATTGTAAAATTTCACACATATAGGCTAAAAAGCAGAAAATAATTACTTAAATAAAAATAAATTTTTAAAAAATACCACGTTTTTAAAATGGACTAAAAAGTATAAAATAAAATTTTAAAAAACGCCACGTTTAAAAACGGACTAAAAAGTATAAAATAATGTTTTCTAGCCCCATACAGATTCCTAACCCCGTACAGATAGTCTTGAAAATTTGTGATTGTGAATTTTGAATAGCTATGAAAATACTTGTAAGATTTAAAACGAAAACCGTGGGGCGCATGCAATAGATAATTGATGCATGAACACCTAAATCACTAACAATTTTATTGCACTGCAAATGATATGAACTGTTTTGCGAGTTTCCTCAGCGGCAGCTACTCTCTACACTCCTTACTATGTATTATCTTGCGCCCCACGTTTTTCGTTTTAAATCTTACAAGTATTTCCATAGCTATTCAAAATTCACAATCACAAATTTTCAGGACTATCTGTACGGGGTTAGGAATCTGTATGGAGCTAGAAAAAATTATTTTATACTTTTTAGTCCGTTTTTTAAACGTGGCGTTTTTAAAAATTTTAAAATTTTTTAAAATTTTATTTTTTTAGATATGGTGGACATCCTGATCGAGCAACGGTTGTCAAAATCTTTTGCGGCAATGCTGTTTTGTTTCGGACTGGATTGTCAAACCTAAATTACCAATGTGACCGTCAAGGAAAAACTCAAAGGACCATTCGTCCACAAAATTCTCTTCGTCATGGCGTCCTTCGGGCCTAGATTCCAAATTTCCAGTTTAATCTTACCAAAGGTATAACCTTCATTCTTACATTGACAAAATATATATTGCAGGTCAAATATGTCATAGGTTATGCAGGATAAATAGTGATTGCAGCAATCGTTACAAATAAATAATTGCGTACAGAGCCTTGATACATATTTTGAAGACTGCAACAAAAATTTGATTCAAATAAGACGCTGGACGAAAAACTCTAACCAGGTTAACCTCAACGAGCATCCCAATTTTTCTAACAAATCAATCATTTTTAGGATAGCTCGAGCAACTTATTGTTCAGAAGGTCCTCGCAAAATTCGATGATACTTACGGAGAACGTGCGAAGTTTTTGGTTCAAATCGAAGCGGAAACCCGCTGAATTTGGTACCGGGAATTGTGGGGAGCCAGCACCAGAAAAAATAGAAGCCTTAGAGCCTTGCAGAGGATGCCCGTCGAAGTGTATCCAGCCGGAACCGAAGAGAAAGTTCTTCTGGTTTAGAAAACATCCCCCTGCAGAAAAGCCCAGTAACTGCGTGAAAAAGAAACCTCCTGAAGTGAAGTTGACCATGTGGGAGGAGATATTTGGACCAGATCGTAAAAGGTCCTGGCCTGATCCTTGCACATGTCGAATGGCTAATCAGCAAAGAAAAAAGCAACGTAGAGAGGATTCAAGACTTCTTGATCCTCGGTACGAGGAAACTGAAGGAGACGTTTTCTTGTACACGCAGTTGGTGAAACAATGCAGGAAATGCTGTTTGGAACCGCAACCGACATCGCCACCGGCTTTCCGATTGCCGAAAGCGGTTATGTACAAGATGATTGGTGAGGGGTGTAATAAGGTAATGAGTAAACAGCCAATTTTATGCATTTAAGACAAAAATTAGTAAATCAAATGCGTAACAATGAAAACATGTAGAGAAGATTACTGTTGTATTTGTTTCAACCGACTTGAATTATGTAGAAAACTTTGCATAAAAATCTGCAGTCAAGCAACGAGAAATTCTGAAATATGAATGCTGATTATTGGGTAGTAGATGATTTTTCCTGCTTCATTTCTTCGCATTTTGAATTAAATGTTAGTGAAAGTTAAGACAATCCATGTTGTTTTAAAGTATTTAATAAGCTGATTTTAGAGCACACAGCTTCCCAAACGACAAAGAAAAATGTGTCGAATTGCTACGATAAACGGATGAAAGTTCATAAAATAGTAATTATAACGAGCAAGACCGAAAGAATTGTTTAAAAATTCAAATATTTGCAGAAGTCATTCGAGGAATTGACCGGTGATCAGGAAATGGAAAACAAGGTTAGGAAGATGCCGGAATACAGGATTCCATACGAAGAACTGCGGCCACCGGAGAAAAGAAGGAAATCGTTCAGCTGTCGAGCAGGAATTCGACCAGAATACGTTCAAAAACCCACCAACGAGGAATTGAATTTCATCAAAGCTTTTCCCAAGGTTCCCAAGGTTCATTCGCAACCGTGCCTGCGAAAGATGGAGGATACACTTCCCGAGAATAAGGTGCAGAATGAGGATTCTAAAACGAAATGTGCCGGTTTAGAAAATGCCACTGATAAACGTTGTAGGATTGAACATCTGAAGATGCTGATGGAGCAGAAGAATTACACCTCATCTCATATTTAAGTAGTAAATAATTTCGAGAAAATAGAAATGCGCCATGACGAAATTAATCTTTGAGAACTCTTTTAAAAATGTTACTATGAAATCAATAAAGTGAGAATTAATCAAATCTGTTACTAAATTAATGATCGCCTCTTCTCCTTCCCGCCTTTAGATCGTTTGTTCTCTAGAAAACATGCTGTTTTTTTCTCCTTTAGATGGCTTACCTTCCTTTAGACCCTATTTCCCTTTGCTTCCCCCTCTTTTACATTTTCCAGATTCTATGTCTGCTGTGATGTGTGGTAGGAATTATGAAAATTATTGTTTTCTGCATGGAGTGAGTTTTTTTAGACTGGTGGCGCCATCCTTAATAAAATAATCAACCTAGTTGGCAAAGGTTATCGACAGACGATTACTATTAAACGAGGTACTATCACCGATGAGGTACTATCACCGAGGTGGAGATACTATTAAAGACTGCCAGCCCCTGTATATTCAGCGGGACGAGTAACCGGGCGCGACGGGCGCGGGGATAACGTGGAGCTAACAGTGATCTGAAATACCAATCGCTAAAAGTTCTACAACCGACGAGATACTCGCCAAGTAGAAGAAGAATGATATAGTATAGAATGCTCACATATTGATTGCCTTATAATACTATCACCGACGAGATACCATCTCGTCTCTTTATCTCAATAGAACCAGACGATATATAACATTGTTCACGACCGGGGCGAATCAGCTTGAATAATGCATACATTTTGTTCTGAAGGAAGGTGAAATTGCAAAATGTTATGGAAGACAGTAGGTATAGGAATAGAATTTACTGAAAATCAACATATTTATTAAATGTGCAGCTATTAGCTCGATATTATCCTTTATTCATAAGAATTTCACTAGAAGTTCTTACAAATAAAGGATAATACCGATTGCCCAGGTCTCACCACGAGGAGGTTGCTGCACAAGAGACCCGAAAGAGAGTCAGAACGAATGCAATATTCCTTCTGGCTCCCTTTCTAACAACGGCGGACTTATACTAAATTACGCACGCATTAATTTATTCAATACAATGCACAGATAAATTTATTATTTCTGACTGTTTAATGTTTATAACAATTCCTTTTGCTAATGATGTTAACGAGCACTCCCTTGACTACCTTGCCATCCAATTTTTTCGTAAAAATAGACAATAAAACTCGAGGAACAGAATAACTTTTAAACCATGAACATTCGCACGCATTAATTTATTCAATACAATTCACAGATAAATTTATAATTTCTGGCTGTTTAATGTTTATAACAATTCCTTTTGCTAATGATGTTAACGAGCACTCCCTTGACCGCCTTGGCATCTAATTTTTTCGTCAAAATGACAATAAAACTCGAGATACAGAATATCTTTTAAACGATGAACATCCGCACGCATTAATTTATTCAACATAATACTATGATACATTTATTAATTCTAGCTAATTAATGTTTATAATCATTCCTTTTGCCAACGATGTGGACGAGCACTCCCTTGACCACTTTGCCATCTAATTTTTTACAGTGTTCGGTATTGGCCTAAACGGGAGCATTCAAACGAACGTGGTTCGACCGTTGCGTTGGTGCCGTCTCGTTATTGTTTTCGTGTCTCGAACGCGCGATCGCGAAACCGCTGTCTTGTCCTCGTAAAAGTCATCGTACAATAAAGAATATATGTTTAACTGCAAAATTCGAAATGTTGCAAACAGCCAAATATTAATACGTATTTTAAAATAAAATAAAATGAATGTATCGTTAATTAAATCATATGTGCATTATATAGCAAGTGATTTTTATGAAAATTTTCAGGAACATTACAAAACACCCGTTAAAACAGCATGTAAAATTGCAATTGATAAGAATTACATGAGAAAGTAAAAAAGTCACTTTATAAAACTTTTTTATTAGAGTCCGTAATAAAAATTTAGAATATGCGTTTTGTGGATCTGTATATGAACTATATGCACTATGAATGCTTCATCGAAATCGGTTGATGCTTTTCCAGAATTGTCACTGTAACGTGGAAAATAGCAAAAGTACGCAATTTTACATGCTGTTTTAACGGGTGTTTTGTAATGTTCCTGAAAATTTTCATAAAAATCACTTGCTATATAATGCACATATGATTTAATTAACGATACATTCATTTTATTTTATTTTAAAATACGTATTAATATTTGGCTGTTTGCAACATTTCGAATTTTGCAGTTAAACATATATTCTTTATTGTACGATGACTTTTACGAGGACAAGACAGCGGTTTCGCGATCGCGCGTTCGAGACACGAAAACAATAACGAGACGGCACCAACGCAACGGTCGAACCACGTTCGTTTGAATGCTCCCGTTTAGGCCAATACCGAACACTGTAAAAAATTAGATGGCAAAGTGGTCAAGGGAATGCTCGTCCACATCGTTGGCAAAAGGAATGATTATAAACATTAATTAGCTAGAATTAATAAATGTATCATAGTATTATGTTGAATAAATTAATGCGTGCGGATGTTCATCGTTTAAAAGATATTCTGTATCTCGAGTTTTATTGTCATTTTGACGAAAAAATTAGATGCCAAGGCGGTCAAGGGAGTGCTCGTTAACATCATTAGCAAAAGGAATTGTTATAAACATTAAACAGCCAGAAATTATAAATTTATCTGTGAATTGTATTGAATAAATTAATGCGTGCGAATGTTCATGGTTTAAAAGTTATTCTGTTCCTCGAGTTTTATTGTCTATTTTTACGAAAAAATTGGATGGCAAGGTAGTCAAGGGAGTGCTCGTTAACATCATTAGCAAAAGGAATTGTTATAAACATTAAACAGTCAGAAATAATAAATTTATCTGTGCATTGTATTGAATAAATTAATGCGTGCAAATGTTTATGGTTTAGAAGTTATTCCGTATCTCGAATACTATTAGCCATTTTGACTAAAAAATTAGGTGGTCAGATAGCCAAGGGATTGCTTGTGGTCATCGCTGTAAAATAGAATTGTTATAAACATTAACCAGCTGGAAATAATAAATTTATCAATAATTGTAACGGCGATCGACATCGATCGATATTCGGTTGGGGTGAGAACCGTTGACCGTCGAGCGTGGGGCGCACGCCCGCGCACGGCGAGAGAGCTCCGTCAATCAGTCAGTCGGGCTGGGGTGGGCGGCGTGAGCGGTCGAGCTCCGGGACCAGGAAGACCAGAAGAACCAGGGGCCTACCAGAGGTGGACCAGAGGTTGACCAGAGGTGGACAAGAGGTCATCCACAGCTACCGTGACCTACCTTCAACTGTTCATTCAACGATCAACGGTAAGTTTGATTACTAATATTTTTCAAAGCTTCCTTTGTCAGTTTCAACTTCCATGGCTCAGTTTCAACAAACCTGTCCTTCAACTGTTAATTCAACGAATACCATATCCTTCATACTAATTGAAATTTTCCAGACTTTCGGTATTGAGTCTTCTTCAAATTTATCAATTTTATTCTTCATCAAATTTATATTTTGAGCGCTCCACTTCTGTGCGGGGTTATAATTGCTCTTGTGAGCTGGTTCTCTGGTTATATTCGCACTTATGTGCAGGATTACAATTGTTCTTGTGAACTGGTTCACTTGTGAACATGATTATAAATTATAATTGCTCTTGTGGACGGGTTGTATTCGCACTCATGTGCATGGTTAGGTTTGCGCTTACGTGCGGGTTTATATTTGCTGTCGTGAGCTGGTTACATTCGCACTCGTGTGCGTGATTTAATTCTGTATTCAACAGCATTGTTTCTAAATACGATTAGTCTGTTTCAGCTAGATTACAACAGCCGGCTGCTAACGAAGACGACACACCGAATGAAGAGGAAGAAGACTAGAGTGTATTTTTAAGTTAGTTATATTTGGTTTACATATTAAGATTGTATACCATCGTTGTAAATATGTCGAGTAATTATTGCCGTAACTTCACTTTGCTCGTTTTCTTGATTCGGACACAGCCTTCTGCTGTGTCGGACCTTGTTCGTATGTAGTTTGTACCATACCGGTTGGTACGGCAGTTCGTGGTAGATAATATTAATGGGGGGAGGCTTTGAGAGATGTGGCTCGCTCATGTAAAACCTCTCCACTGTAAATTTATTCCACTCATGTCCGTCTCTGGCGGCAAGTGGTTGGGAGAAATGGGTATTGCAGCTTGAGTTCCTCTTGGCCATTCGCGCGTCACCCTCGCACCAGGGCCTTCTGCCCTGGTTTGCTTTAGTTTGTCTCTTTGAAAGAATCAGAGCCTTCTGCCTGATTCGCCTTTGGTCCCCCGTGGATCGGAGACTTCTTCTCCGATTCACAGCTTTTGCCCCGCAATAATTTCTCGACATATCTGCGTAATTTAGTACAAGTCCGTCGTTGTCAGAAAGGGAGCCAGAAGGAATATTGCATTCGTTCCGACTCTCTTTCGGGTCTCTTGCGCAGCAACCTCCTCGTGGTGAGACCTGGGCAATCGGTATTATCCTCTATTTATAAGAACTTATAGTGTCTTATGAATAAAGGATAATATCGAGCTAATAGCTGCACATTGCACATTTATAATTTTCGATAAGATTGTGTAGTAGAATATAAGACTTGCGAGATATAAAAACATTATTTCATTAAATTGTATATGAATTTACTTTCAGGTAGCTTGCTGTCGGCCAAGGGTACAACAATGCTTTCTCCGTTTACCCTTGGCCCATCTTCAGTTCGTTATTTCGAACTACTTATTCAGTCAGTGATCACGACAATTTTTATTTCTGAATTTCGAATTGTTCGCTGCGGAACTTTCACAAGTGCCTATTCTAAAGATTTTCACATGTTGTCTGAAATTGGTATTCCTCCGATCGGAGGTCCCCCAGGGGCTCACTCACGGATAGAGCTGTGAGTGAGTACGGGGTGTCGCGTCCCCGGGGCTACCCGAATCGCCTATAGGCCGCACCCGTGTGCGGGGTTAGTTTGGCTCTCGTGAGCTGGTGTTAGGTTGGCTCTCGTGAGCTGGTTTTATTCGCACTCGTGTGCGGGGTTAGTTTGGCTCTCGTGAGCTGGTATTAGGTTGGATCTCGTGAGCTGGTTTCATTCGCACCCGTGTGCGGGGTTAGTTTGGCTTTCGTGAGCTGGTATTAGGGTGGCTCTCGTGAGCTGGTTAGATTCGCACTCGTGTGCGGGGTTCGTTCGGTTCTCGAGAACTGGTCTTAGGTTTGCTCTTGAGAGCGGGTCTTAGGCTTGCACTCGTGTGCGGGGTAATGTATTGTAATGTATGATGATATGTCTAATTATTATTAGTCTGTTTTAGTTAGAATACACTAAGAAGAGGACACACCAAGAAGAGGACATACTATGAAGAGGACACACCAAGAAGAGGACGTACCAAGAAGAGGACACCCCGAGAGGAAGGCAAATCAAGAAGAGGATATATCAATAAGTTAGTTTTATTTGCCGAGTGAGATACCCCAGGGGCTCACTCACGGATGTTGCCATGAGTGAGTACGGGGAGTCGCGTCCCCGGGGTGCCTGAATCGCCTATAGGCCGCGTGCGTTAGTAATTAAGATTTTATACCGTCGTTGTAAATGTCGAGTAATTATTGTCTTAACTTCACTTCGCTCGTTTTCTTGATTCCGATACAGCCTTCTGCTGTGTCGGACCTTGCTTGTATGTACCAGACCGGTTGGAGTCTGGTACTGGCTCTGACCGAGAAGTGCTGCCAGCATTGTACGCGCCGCGTCCCTTCGAAACGGGGCCTTCTGCTCTGGTTCGTTTTAGTTTTTCTCTTTGAAAGAATCAGAGCCTTCTGCCTGATTCGCCTTTGATCCCCCGTGGATCGGAGTGGATCTTTTTCTTCTTCTTTTGCTCCGCAATAATTGCTCGACTTGCGTGCGTAATTTAGTATAAGTCCGCCGTTGTTAGAAAGGGAGCCAGAAGGAATATTGCATTCGTTCTGACTCTCTTTCGGGTCTCTTGTGCAGCAACCTCCTCGTGGTGAGACCTGGGCAATCGGTATTATCCTTTATTTGTAAGAATTTCTAGTGAAATTCTTATGAATAAAGGATAATATCGAGCTAATAGCTGCACATTTAATAAATATGTTGATTTTCAGTAAATTCTATTCCTATACCTACTGTCTTCCATAACATTTTGCAATTTCACCTTCCTTCAGAACAAAATGTATGCATTATTCAAGCTGATTCGCCCCGGTCGTGAACAATGTTATATATCGTCTGGTTCTATTGAGATAAAGAGACGAGATGGTATCTCGTCGGTGATAGTATTATAAGGCAATCAATATGTGAGCATTCTATACTATATAATTCTTCTTCTACTTGGCGAGTATCTCGTCGGTTGTAGAACTTTTAGCGATTGGTATTTCAGATCACTGTTAGCTCCACGTTATCCCCGCGCCCGTCGCGCCCGGTTACTCGTCCCGCTGAATATACTGGGGCTGGTAGTCTTTAATAGTATCTCGTCGGTGCCGACGAGATCGTGCCTGGGGCTCCAAAACCGAGTTGGTAATACAGGAAATGACAAGAAAATGAGGCCAAGTGGCCTCAGCAAAGATGGCCGCCAAAATACATTGGATGATAGGTCTATTCTTATATCTCGTCGGTGCTGGCAGTCTTTAATAGTATGTCGTCGGTGGTATCTCGTTGGTGTTGGAGGAGACCAGCATCTTATCACTCGTCGGTGATATGGTGATTGGTTTACCACAGGTTTTGCAGTTCTGCCATAGGTGGAGCGATATGTTCGTTTTACCATTTTTATACTAACGTTTTATTTAACATTTCAACATTTTATTTTCAATTTTACGTTCGTGATGTACGAAGAATCGAATTTTCAATGATACTGGTCAATACAATTGGAGGATGTTTAATTCTGTTACTTGCGTTTATACTCTGTTATCATCATTTTCCTATAACGTGTTTCAATTATTCTGAATAGTGTATTTTCGTTCAAATAGTATGAGTAATCGATAATACAGATCGTTTGCAAGCATTGTTTTCTTTCATAGGGGACACCTTGGAAAGACACTCGTCTAGGATCAATGACATCAGTAAATACTTATTCACTAACACCTCAACTCTTTCATTTTTTATTCACAGAACGCGAATCCAAGGCAAAAGGGAACAGGACATGAAATAAATCAGACAGCATTGATTTCATTGTCAATTTTATTGAAACACTCTTTAGGGTACACAAGCTATCCTAGATAAGCATTAAGAGAAGTATAAAAAAAACATTGAACAACTGCGTACGGAATCACAAAAATGGACGCGTATGTCCTCCATACGATCGCAATAAACGTATCAACGTGCGCACTCGAAGGCACAACGATCCTCGACCCTTACGCATCGAGCGTTTCGCCAAAAGGAGAGTTCACGAACCGTCAACGATGAAAGAAGCAAAACGCGATGGCGGTGGATGCATTTCCAATGCCCGGTCGGTCAACTTAACATTTAAAACGCAGGGTGGGAGAAGGGCTGGAGAAGCGTACAGGAATACGGAGAGGTTACAGGATCGTTCGAAAAAGAACAAACACACACTGGCAGAGCGTTTAGGTTCGTTTTCCTTTGGCGAAACAGCTCGTCCTCGACAACTGGCGAATTAATTAGCGATTATAGCGCGCAGAGTTTCCGTCGTAAAGGGGACCGAGTGCCTTCTTCGCCTCCCACATCACCTCCTTGTAATCATTGATTACGCAAAATAGAATGTTTATCATGAGAATAAAAAAAAAGGGAAATCTACACCTTTGATAACGTTACAATCTAGAAACTTATGATACAGAACTGTAAGAGCTAGTACGTCATACGGATTAAAAATCGCGGAACCCTCTTCCACTTATGGTTCCGCTTCGCTTCATGCCGGAGGAGACATAATCTTCAATGATCTCGGACAGTTTTTGTAAAAGTATAAATGCACGGAGTCGTTCCCGTTTTTTCGTCTTCGCTCGAATTCGATCCGCGAACGCTGTGCGAAACACAGGGACGGATGGAGAACGATGGACGAGAGTTTGAGTAGTGTTCAAGATATTGTGGTAAGTCTAACTTAGTCTATCGTATGCTTAACATATAAGCTTAAATAATAATCACAAAAGTGAGACCAAGGTCCAGAGCGCGTCGTCTGGCCAGAACCATTAACCGACAGGCGGTCTCGATACCTGACTTCCGATTAACAGTTCCTTACGTAGTTCCTACACGCGATCTCGGCTGTCGGAGGACGTCGTCGACGTTTCCATTCAATAAACTTATAATCAAATTAGGCCACTTCGTGCTAGACGATCTCTTTACACCCGATAGTCGCTAGCGATCTCTCTAAAATTGTTGAAATCGTAATCAGTGACCGAAATGGTCCACAATTCATGAAATCGAACAATATTGCTGCTCCAAAAGTTCTTCTCGCAATCTGCTTCAGGTTTCTCAAGATTATTTCATGATTATATTTTTGTTAATTTATTTCTTAATGATTCTCGGTATATCGAGTCAGACTCCTGAGATTTCGAACGGAAATAAAATTATATCGTTACTTCTTAAAACTATTGGACTAAATTTAGGTATATAATAAATATAAATTTTCATTTTCTTCTATGCAATTAATAACGACGAATACGTTCTAATCGTACGAACTGCTTCTAGGTATCGTACGGCGAAGAACTTTTGAAACAATCCAATATTTGTTGAGTTGCTGCACGAGTCTTGCGTTTATGCTTTTATCTCAATTTTACCTTCGAAAGACATTTTTGTTGCTGTTTTATGTCATTTTACAGTCCCACTTTTCCTTGTTTTCCTGTTCAAAGTTTAAAACGAAGCATTTAATTATATTAACTCTCGAATGGCTGGTCTTGGGTCCGTTTTAACCTAGAGTTAAAAGAATTCCACCTAAATTCGTATTTTCTACTAGCCAGCTCAGATCATTAGCTATTTATATTGCATTCAATAAAAAAAATCAACGTTGATCTGAAACAAATTTGAGTGAATCTAGCCGTAGGTACCATGAAATCGTCAAAATGTTAAAAATTGCTTGGATACCTCAAGTATGTTAAAATAAAAGCACAAATCAAAAATGTTAGATTCTTTCAACTTGACAAAATTGGAAGCCAAATTAAAAAATTTGGAAAAGTGGTTCTATAAAATACAATAAATCGTATAGGCAACAAAAATTTCTATCCGAAAGGACATGGCGTTTAAAACAGACATTACAATTATTCACGAGCTTTTCCGTAACGAGAGAGGAGTGAAATGTTGAAATTCTTATCTGAATGATACATCGAGGAAGTCGACGATTGCCCATAAAATCATTCGCCGCCGGAATCATCGAAGTAAACAAAAGAAATAGAGAGAGAAAGAGAGAATGAGAGAGAATGAAACAGAGGCCTAAACGTTAAACACGATACAAGACGCTCCGCTAATGGGATATGATGCAACTTACGGTATTTAGTTAGCCTTAAACGTAAACAGTAAAGTGTAAAAGTATGACTTAAGTACAACCACAAAAAATTGGTCATTATTATGGCATTCGTATCCTTAACTTACGCTCCCTAGTAGATTAAGCTAACGGCGCGTTTCCAACGCGATGCGTCGCTCTTCTAAGATAGCCGGACGATGCACCGAGAATCGACGGTTTTCGCGTTGCTTTCTTCTATCCTCTTTCCTCCCTCGTGATCTATGAAGTCCTCTCCGCGATCGCGTGCGATCTCCTCGATCGAATAGATCCTTCGAATCTCTCCGTTACATCGCCTACTCTAATCTTTTTCTCTTACGAGCGATCCGCTGCTGCGCTGTTTCGTATCCTAACGCGATTAACATCGATGTTCCGGGCGCGCTGCAGCTTCGATCCAAGGAATTCGCTGTTCGCAGCTTCTCACAGAATAACAAACATTAGCTTGTCCCAAACAATTAACAAGCGATCATTCGTTAACCTTACATTATTTTCACTTTCTCAACCGCGCTGTTTGCTTAACAAAACACTGCATAACTCGCTGTGCATTAATAATAAACGAATGAACTTTCAGGACAATCTAACGTATTTTATAATTATACCAGCTTCGAAAACTATGTCGCACCCTTTCAAGATGGCGGAAAGAACGCCGCTGTCGCCGCCACCTTGAAGAAGGAGGTTCCGTTCTCAGATTCCGTATAATTGCTGCGAACATTTTGGAAACATTCGAGATGATTAATATTGTTTATCGCTATAGTCAGCAGATTATTTATTCGATGTCTCGAACTCTTCGAAAGTAGCTACAGCAGCATTCCCGAATGTTTCCACTCGGAATCTCGCTTTCAATTTTTCGAAATGTCTGGGTTAGGTCTAATCTATGCGAACACGTTCCTCCCGAGTTCGCCGGCCAACGATCGCAGAAAGCTGGTGTCGGTATGTCCTGATTCTTCTTCTCTTGGTTCTCGTGGTTCGTTGAAAATGTCCCGCGTGAGAAGCGCGACCCTCCAGGTTCGAATGGCGGTTAATTAATTAAAGGGACGAGTGGTGGGATCTAAGACGGACCGTCCGTCGTCGCTTGAGCTCTGGCTATCGTGTTTTGATTAGTCGAAGACATCGGAGATCCATGGCGCCCCATCCGGACCGCTCTTTGCCTTCTTCAGCCCTTCGTCGGTTCGAATCTGAAAAGAATAAGACGATCAATTAATCCTCGTGTCGCACAACTCGTATAATTATGCTCGTGGTCAACGCTGAACCCGTCAAGCATTAAAATCGTTGCTTCAAATCGCGAAATTGAATTTATCTAGGTGCTCGACAATTTTTATTTATATACAGTGGGTGTACAAAGTGTTCGTACACCTTTTAAAAACTAATCACTTTTTTATAATTGTACCAAACGACCTGATTTTTTATAATGAATTAGAAGCGTTAGTTTACAAACTGATATGCAGGAAAGATTTTCCAAAAATTACAATTTACAAGGTTGCAGGCAAAAATAAAAGAGGCATTTTTTTTAACTTTTTAATTTGCGTCCTTAATGAAAATTTAAACCGTATGTTTTCTAGATCCATGTCCTTTATACACATGTTGGAAATTTCATCGAAATCGATTGACGCAGGAAAAAATAACAGGCGTCGAACGATGTACGATTAAAAAACTACGATTTTCGTGGAAAACTACGATTTTCACCATTTTTAACCGCTTGTAGCTCGTGTGTACGTTAATCGATATCAATGAAATGTTCAACATGTGTATGACTAACATAGATCTACAAAACATACATTTTAAATTTTTATTAAGGACCCAAATAAAAAAGTTTTAAAAAATGCCTTTTTTATTTTTGCATTTAACCTTGTGAATTATAATTTTTGGGAAATCTTTTTTGTACATCATTTCGTAAACCAATGCTTCTAATTGATTATAAAAAATCAGGTTATTTGGTACAATTATAAAAATGTTATTAGTTTTTAAAAAGTGTACGAATACTTTTAAAATTACACTAAACACCATATAATTTGAACTGTACTTAGGGGTTTAATTCGGGTCTGGGCGACTAGTGTCCTGAGAGTCGATGACGTAGATTTACGTCATCAAACGTGAACGTCATCAATTTATTCTACTCTTCGTTTCGTCAAATTAATCGATGTGGCAAATACGTATATGAATAGCAGCCGATACTGAATACTGATAGTCCTAATTAATAATCATAGGTAAATCAAGTAATTCAAACGCAGGTACTCTCTTCTAAATCAAGATCATTTATTCAGACGAAGAATTTGAAACACGCGAGTTCAATCTCGATTACATGCTTGTTTTAAAATTGTAGGGTAATGACGATACATGTTAGCGTACTTGGACGAACTCTTACACAACGTGCTTCCACGACCAGTTTACCGGGTTACTAGGCAGCGAGAACTATGTCAAACCCCGCGTACCCGTTCCGTTATCCTGATAAAGCGATTCGACAATTTCGTTTCAATTAGACCATGGTTCCTATCTCTGTTCTCAGTCACGAAATCCGGGAATACCGGTCAGCAACGGTACCAAAATCGCAGAGGTTCGAGTTTGAGGACTGGTTCCTCTTTCGTCGTTGAATGTGGCACACGTCAGCCATAAAGCAATAAAAGAGACCTAACTGTATACGCCATCTAATGCAGGGGAAACTCTGGGCAATAAAGAACTATGACACGAAGATTTGAGTGACGCATCAAAATCGAGTGTAATGGCTGTCAATAGCAACTGTTCACAGTGGCCTAGTTCACAAGGTACACCTATCGTTAGTATTCAATTCTCTATTTTCCTACTGGAAAAATGGAGGGTACCTCAAGAAACAGAATCGAGAAGCTAGAATGATGTAGCTTGGGTCACGATATTTACAATCTTTATATAGTCTTCCACATCTAAACATGAACGAGAGCCTAGAGGAATAGGTTATGTATTCTTTTGAAACAAAAGTCCGACGGGTTTTAGGTCAAAAATTGATTTCTTAGAGAAGAACAGGAGTGGAAGGGAGTCCGGGAAAAGAGGCAGTGAGAAGAAATGCAAATAGCGGGGCCCTGACTGTCCTTAAGGACATTAGAGAGCAAGAAAAGGGCTCTCAGTTCTAGACAAGTGGTTTTTTTAATGGTTATTGGGGACACCGACCACCTGTGTCCTCCGAGTCCCACACTACCCCTTCTGGGTGTACGTAAATGTATTTTTTCCCACATCTTTAGAAAAAAAGGTCAAAAAATAACATTTTAAAAAACGCCACGTTTAAAAAACGGACTAAAAAGTATAAAATAATGTTTTCTAGCCCCATACAGATTCCTAACCCTGTACAGACAGTCCTGAAAATTTGTGATTGTGACTTTTGAATAGCTATGAAAATACTTGTAAGATTTAAAACGAAAAACGTGGGGCGGAAGATAATACATAGTAAGGAGTGTAGAGAGTAGCTGCCGCTGAGGAAACTCGCAAAACAGTTCATATCATTTGCAGTGCAATAAAGTTGTTAGTGATTTAGGTGTTCATGCATCAATTATCTATTGCATGCGCCCCACGTTTTTCGTTTTAAATCTTACAAGTATTTCCATAGCTATTCAAAATTCACAATCACAAATTTTCAGGACTATCTGTACGGTGTTAGGAATCTGTATGGGGCTAGAAAAAATTATTTTATACTTTTTAGTCCGTTTTTTAAAATTTTATTTTATACTTTTTAGTCCGTTTTAAAAACGTGGTATTTTTTAAAAATTTATTTTTATTTAAATAATTATTTTCTCGTTTTTAGCCTTATATGTGTGAAATTTTACAATCGATTTTGAACATTTTGATGAGATTATAACAGAGACATGTAGTAAATTTCAGACAGTATTGCGACGCGTCATATCGAAAACGAACGCCGTGGTAAAATGTCAAAGATAAAGGTTCGACGGAGAATTTCAGTGTAACTGTTCTTTCGCTTGGTAAACAAACATTATACTATAATAATACGTAGTAACTTTGTAAACACTGCACGGAGCTCGAACGCACACTGACGCACACTGAGCTCCTTCGGTGCGAAGCGGGTCAGTGGAGTGGGGATGAGTCAGAGTGGGAACACGTAGTAGAGTGGGGACGCTGAACGCGAAGACGTACTACGTCACGCGGCGGGGGGTGCAAAGGTTCAAATTATTAATAATTTATATCTCCTGAACGCATAGGCTTTTTCAAAAAATTTTTTTTAAATATTGCATTGTCATCCTGTTCTGAGCTATGTTTAAAATTTCAAGTCTCTAGCTCATCGGGAAGTCGGTTTAAAATCAATTGCAAAATTTGTACTGAACAAACAGACAGACAGACAAGAAAGCGAGCTAATAAAAACGTGGTAAAATGGATTAGTTTAAAAGACACGAAATTTTTTTATCGGAAGGAGCCGGAACGTCTTCATCAGGAATATTATTGTCGTGATGTATCATGCAGGCAATTAAAATCTCTCGTTAATTGCCGCCGGTACGCAATACCGACGCGGCGGCATAATAACGCGCTTCTAATAACGGCGAACGCGATGTACACCGGCCGGGCCGGGTCGGGTCGACAAGCCGCACCCTCCCGACCGAGAAAACTCGACTGCTTCTACCCGCCGCGGCGCATACATAATTTTTCTGTTTGATGTTGCTGCGAGCCTACCAACCACCCGCCGCACTCTTAATGCCCAAGGGTTGCCGGATAGAGGGCAGAAACGCGGCAGCCTCTTAACCTCGTGGCTCTGTTGCTCGATTTCTCACCACGCGCGTCGAGGCAGACCCGGGATGAAGATATCGAACGGAATCTACTATCGGGTTTCAAATTCGTCCTGTTTTCTCCTCTTTCGGCCATTATCTTTACCGGCTAACATCGTCGTACACGATCCACTTAACGCCGATGATTTTGTTGCGTTTCATTTGAAGATTTCATTCACTCAATTCCATCGAAATCTTTGTTGACGGAGGAAAAGACAACTCGGGAGATCCCCCAGTGGTGGGGATAAAATTGTCACAATTACGGTGGAGATGTTCTTCAAAGTTACGGAGAATACTGTGACGCGGACCGAATTTCATTTAATTTCATCTGATTTGTGCTAATTTAGGTTGACTGTATCCACTTTTTCCAGGACAGCGATTGCCAGTACGAAAGGGTGTTTCATAGTTTGCCATTTTGGGGTAGGGAGTTCTAGGATTCGCGAAGGCTTGTGTTTCGAGGCATTGTTTCCCACGAGCGGAATGTGGGCATCGGAATCGGGAAGGCCGTCCGACGTTCTGCATCGGCAATTTGCATGACCGATGATCGAGCGCTGGCGCGGGCAGCGGTGCAGTGACTAGGTGCATCATCATTACGCACTGGCCAGATACGATCAAACTGTCCGTAATGATAGTCGCGCGACCCGGCGCGGCGTACGCACGCGGAGCCAGGGTCGCGTTTATTAAATTACGTCAAATTATTGGTGCGCTCCGAGGGCCGATTACCAAGGCAGCCCTAGGAGCGAATGCTCGCGTGCTCGTCCCATCGGCGAGGTCCCCTCGATCATTTTCCTTTTCCTCGATTGCGGATCTCGTGGCACTGGTAGCAATCCAGACGCTCGAATGGACGTGATCCTCCATTTCGTTATGTTCGCACAGCTTTAGAAGGTGATCTAGGACATGACTGGGCAACTTGCGGCTCGTGAGCCGCAGACCCCTCCACTCTCAACTCCTGCCTTCTCCCCCCCAAAAGAGTGGGGAGATTAGGAGTGTATAGGAGGCAGTGTATCCTCACAGTCACGCGAGGCACAGCACGGTAGAGGCCAGAGTTGGGCAAAAATCAACTAATATTTAAAAATGACTAATAGTCTGATTGTTTGTTAGTCAAAACTTAAAAAAAGTCAGTTAAAACTTTTTGATTAGTTAGTCATAACTACATGGCACTAGTTAGTCACAACTCTAAGCAATCGTTAGTCATTGCTTATTAGTTATGATTAATCATTAGTTAAATTAAATGATCAATCATCAATCTTTAGTCATCAGTCACTATTGTGCGATTAACATACATTAATATGTATACTTAAACTATATCGGAATATGCAGTGGCCATAGAATATTTTTTTGTTATTATAAATGTCTTATTTTAACTCATAACCAGTTTTAGTCGTTAGTCAGAGTGAAATCCAGATTGCGTATTTAGTCATTAGTTATGCCATTATAGTCAGTATTCCATATTCATCCTTCATAAAAATTTAGTCATTATTCATTAGTCATTACGTTCAAATACTTATGTAGTCATTACTCATAGTCACGCTCAAGTATTTACTTAGTCATTAATTATTGGTCACTTTTGTAGAGCTTATGGAGTTATTAGTCAATAATCATAATTGTGACTAGCGTTTGCCCAACTCTGGTAGGGGCAAAATGAAATAGTCGACAGTGGGGGGGGGGGAATCGGTACACTGGTGGTGGGAGTCGTGAAGCGACAGCGGAGAAGAAGTTGCCCGGGCCTGATCTAGTATAATGTTAGCCGTGAAGGGGTTGTGGTCAAATAGAATAACGAAGCTAAAAAGCAGTAAGGTGAAGTGCCCTAAGTCTGGACAGTCCAAAAGTGATACCTAAATCTGAACAATTGAATTTTCATAGTAAAATCAATAATTAAGAGATTAAATAATTATATTATATATTCTGAGGCCTTAGCTACAAGTAGGTGTGAATATTATTTCATTAAGACATCAATTGAAATTTAAAAATGAATTCAAAGTTCCTCTGAAAACAGTATACAAAATAGTCTATTTACATGCGAATCATGTGCATTTATAGTTCGAACTTTTGTTAGAAAAAAAGATATAATTTAAGCCCTCAGACAAACAATAATTATCACGTATAATAATATTGATATTTTAAAATAAATTGGCAATCAAACTTAACGTAAATAATAATTATTAATCCAAATATTAGATGTCCAAGATTACGACTGTTTTCAAATATAAGTACTCCATACTGGGACGCGATGACAGTAGCTGTCCCACTCTAAGCTTATACGCAATGTGCTTACGCCTGAAGCCGGACACGTGTTTGTGAATAAAATCAACGCATTGTTTGCAAATTATTTAACTACATGTACGTATAATTAGTCTTCTATTAGCTTGAATAACGTATGTAGAAAATGTATTCCGGTTGTGACGTTAATAATACTTTATGTTTACATCTTGAATCTATCAGTATTACTACCTAACCTTAAAAGTTGTATTATGACAAGTTTTATTAAAACAGTAAATGAAAATAAATATATATTTGGTTAAATAATACAATACTATAATCTATGATAAGAATACTACATATTACGCAAAGCATCTTCTATTCGTCATGCGCAACAGCGCCACCCACCAACGTTTTAGGTTATGTTCGCTTGATCAACTCGTAAATTGGATTTGTCCCGATATAGGCTTTACTTCTGTCCAGGTACTAGCTTAGATTGGATTTAATATGTCCAACTATAGGTTTGAATTATTCTTGTTAATACAATTAAGATATTAACCTAAACAATGATTTTTTTATTTTAAATTACTTTACAAACTCTGAACTGTATGTTAAAACTCTTAAGAAATTGTTTTTGTTTATTTAAAGTGATAAAATTTAAAACAGAAAAACATGCTGTTCAGGCATAGGGCACTTCACCTTATCCTACCTCTCGAATTTGTAGAGCCCAAAACAGAGCAAGGTAATGAAATGAACGAGCAACCATAGTTCACCTTCCCCGGAAATCATCCCGCTAACGATTCAATTCTAGCGCTGAAATCATCTAATCATGTATTACGCGACCATTGGACAGTACAAGAGCCGTCTTAACACCGGGACTCGTTGATGTTTGAATTGCAATGGCGAAACGCAATCGAGAAATTCGGTGACATTTTACTATAACTTTTGAACCATAAGAGATATCGGGATGAAATTTCCCGTAAATTCGTTAAAAAATTATTCCTATCTACCGATAATTATCGTAATAAATATATATTTTTTGTAATAATGTGATACATACAAAATCATACAAAATCCCAATTCTGAATCCCTCATCTTTATCCCGATCTCGGCAAAAGCAGAGCAATCGAGTCGGCTCGCGCAAGCGCATTAAAATCAGCAATCCCCTCGTAATTAATGGAGTGCAATATTCTAAATGAAGGGGTGGAGAGCCAAAAGGAGGAAAATAGGGCTGAAAAAGACAATTAACGAGGATCGTTCTGGTATCGAGCGAGGAAACGCGTCGAACGAAATGAGAAAGAGAGGAGGACGGACGAATCGCGGGGATGAAAAAATGGGTAGGAACGAAGGAAACGCGTCTCGAGACCGTGATCTCCGGTTCTGTCTGGCTGCGCGACACGCCTCCCGCTGGTGTCTCAGCTTCCCAGCATCGACGTCGAATTCGCAGTTAAGAATTACGAGCCATCAGACTGATTATTACGTGGCGAAGATTTAGCGCGGCGCGTTTGCTCGTGATTCGCCCGCTAAAAACCCGATCGGCTGGACGTTTTAATCAATCGTTCCTCGAGCCGATTCCATTTTTTCCTGAAACTTCCGTCTTCCTTGGACCGTGTTTTTCCTCCGCACGTTAATTTATTCCTTCCTGTTCTATCCGTTCCACGGTTTAAAACGCGACAGGATGAAGAAACCGAAAGAGAGATCCGGTGGTCGCTGAAGATTGCAGGTTGCGGCGAGCCGATTTTTAATCGCGAATCCACCGGAGACGAGGAGACCCTTTTTCAATTTCAATCTATAATCTTTTAATTGCAGGGACGTTTAACAAATTCGCCCGTCACGGGTCCGACAACAACAAGTTCATTCGACAAATTGAAACGATACATCACGCCGCGCCCGACGCGCCGCGCCGCGGAGATTCCCGATCGAGCCGTGTGATTTCCGATCGATGATCGAACCGGAGAAGAGAGACAGAGAGAGGAGGAGAGAGACGGGTTAATAGAGTGCTTGCTCGGCGATCGGTGATTTTTCTCGTATCATTCCTTGCCCCCTGGCAGAAAAATAGATGGAGGGGACGACGCGAGACAAAAGACGCCGGTTTTCGAGGTCGACTTTGGCAACAGACGCGCCCGATAAATCTCAAGGCGACTCCGCGAGCAGATTCCCGCCTCTGAGAGCAACCAGCACAATGTAGCCGCGCCGTGTCGGTCATATTTGCAAATTATTTATCACTCCGACCGGTAAGCGGCAATTACGTGAGTCCCGATGAAATATTTCACCCGGCCATAATTGTGCGAACCCTGTGTACCCCGGGATGACAGCGGCCTTGGCGTCGTTATTAATAATCGGCGGCCGATCGATCATGTTCGGCCAGTGCAGCGATCGAAGGCGTTATAAATAGAAAGCGGACCGAACGGTCTGGAAAAAGTGCTAATGACATTTTTCCCTGTCATTTGTCTCGCTCGCGTCTTCATTCTTTCCCCCCAGAAATCCACCGGTACCGAGGCATTAATATTCGGACATTTTTAAAAAGCCGATAATTTCTTTAGATCGTACGACTTGGATTCATTTATCAGAAGTTAGAACAATTAGTTTTCTACGGTTGTCGTGCTACCTAGCAGCTCCGCTCATTAGACGACGCGCGACACTGAGTACACACCAATATGGAGGCGCCCTTATTTGTCGAAAACGGTGAAGATTGGTGGCCTTTAAACACGCATAACTTTCGAACCGGTGGATTCCCAAGTTTAAAACTAGGATTATGGAAAAAACAGGTAGAAATTTCTGGTTTCCTCAGGTGAAGTTTAACCCTTATATGAATCTACAAGATATATTTAATTTTTGCCACAAGCCCAAATAAAAAAACTGAAAGCTTTCACTATTTTCTTCGTAATTCAGATTAAACGCTTTTTTCCAAAATGTTCATTACATATCGTGTACTAAACTAAGCCATCTAGCTGATTTAAAGTGTGTGCCATCAATTATGAGACGGACTGTAGGTATTTCTCAAGCTCGCGCACACGGTCGAACAAAAACTCTTCTGCGGCTCGGGTTCGCACAATGGGCGTGCATACGTTCATTTTTTCAGAGACAATGTCACCGACTGGCGCGTGTTTTCGCGGCGTCATTGACTGGTGAGACGTTTTTTTCGCTCGGGAGAACACGGAGGATTCACAGGAACCTTTTCAACTCTGACAGTTGTGATGCCCGAAACCTCCCCTAAAGTGTTCTTCAATTTTGCATATTTAGATGAAAGGTATAATCAAAGGTATAATCACTCCCATGTGACCAGGTGTGGCAATTAATTTTTATTGTGATGTTTTACTTGAATTGTGTTATTTTATATCGAATTTGAATTGTATTATTTTATGTTGAATTTTAATACCTAAAATCATCCCTTAAAGTGTTCTCCAATTTTGCATATTTAGATGAAAAGTATAATTCGTTGGCTTTGATGTTAGCCCTTGTGACCAGGTGTGGAAATTAATTTTTATCGTGAAGTTTTATTTGAATTGTATTATTTTATATGGGAATTAGCATTCTCCAATTTTGCATATTTGGATGAAAAATATAATTCGTTGACTTCGATGTTAGCCCTTCTGACCAGGTGTGGCAATTAATTTTTATTGTGATGTTTCACTTGAATTGTGTTATTTTAGATCGAATTTAAATTGTATTATTTTATGTCGAATTTTAATACCTGAAATCATCCCTTAAAGTGTTCTCCAATTTTGCATATTTAGATGAAAAGTATAATTCATTGACTTTGATGTTAGCCCTTGTGACCAGGTGTGGAAATTAATTTTTATCGTCAAGTTTTATTTGAATTGTATTATTTTATATGGGAATTAGCATTCTCCAATTTTGCATATTTGGATGAAAAGTATAATTCGTTGACTTCGATGTTAGCCCTTGTGACCAGGTGTGGCAATTAATTTTTATCGTGAAGTTTTATTTGAATTGTATTATTTTATATGGGAATTAGCATTCTCCAATTTTGCATATTTGGATGAAAAATATAATTCGTTGACTTCGATGTTAGCCCTTCTGACCAGGTGTGGCAATTAATTTTTATTGTGATGTTTCACTTGAATTGTGTTATTTTAGATCGAATTTAAATTGTATTATTTTATGTCGAATTTTAATACCTGAAATCATCCCTTAAAGTGTTCTCCAATTTTGCATATTTAGATGAAAAGTATAATTCATTGACTTTGATGTTAGTCCTTGTGACCAGGTGTGGCAATTAATTTTTATTGTGATGTTTTACTTGAATTGTGTTATTTTAGATCGAATTTGAATTGTATTATTTTATGTCGAATTTTAATACCTGAAATCATCCCCTAAAGTGTTCTCCAATTTTGCATATTTAGATGAAAAGTATAATTCATTGACTTTGATGTTAGCCCTTGTGACCAGGTGTGGAAATTAATTTTTATCGTCAAGTTTTATTTGAATTGTATTATTTTATATGGGAATTAGCATTCTCCAATTTTGCATATTTGGATGAAAAGTATAATTCGTTGACTTTGATGTTAGTCCTTGTGACCAGGTGTGGAAATTAATTTTTATCGTGCAGTTTTATTTGAATTGTATTATTTTATATGGGAATTAGCAATCTCCAATTTTGCATATTTGGATGAAAAGTATAATTCGATGACTTCGATGTTAGCCCTTCTGACCAGGTGTGACAATTAATTTTTATTGTGATGTTTCACTTGAATTGTGTTATTTTAGATCGAATTTAAATTGTATTATTTTATGTTGAATTTTAATACCTGAAATCATCCCTTAAAATGTTCTCCAATTTTGCATATTTGGATGAAAAGTATAATTCGATGACTTCGATGTTAGCCCTTCTGACCAGGTGTGGCAATTAATTTTTATCGTGATGTTTTACTTGAATTATGTTATTTTATATCGAATTTGAATTGTATTATTTTATGTCGAATTTTAATACCTGAAATCATCCCTTAAAGTGTTCTCCAATTTTGCATATTTGGATGAAAAGTATAATTCGATGACTTCGATGTTAGCCCTTGTGACCAGGTGTGGCAATTAATTTTTATCGTGATGTTTTATTTGAATTGTATTATTTTATATGGGAACTAGCATTCTCCAATTTTGTATATTTGGATGAAAAGTATAATTCGATGACTTCGATGTAAGCCCTTGTGACCAGGTGTGGCAATTAATTTTTATTGTGATGTTTTACTTAAATTGTGTTATTTTAGATCGAATTTGAATTGTATTATTTTATGTTGAATTTTAATACCTGAAATCATCCCTTAAAGTGTTCTCCAATTTTGCATATTTAGATGAAAAGTATAATTCATTGACTTTGATGTTAGCCCTTGTGACCAGGTGTGGAAATTAATTTTTATCGTGAAGTTTTATTTGAATTGTATTTTTTTATATGGGAATTAGCATTCTCTAATTTTGCATATTTGGATGAAAAGTATAATTCGATGACTTCGATGTTAGCCCTTGTGACCAGGTGTGGCAATTAATTTTTATCGTGATGTTTTATTTGAATTGTATTATTTTATATGGGAACTAGCATTCTCCAATTTTGTATATTTGGATGAAAAGTATAATTCGATGACTTCGATGTAAGCCCTTGTGACCAGGTGTGGCAATTAATTTTTATTGTGATGTTTTACTTAAATTGTGTTATTTTAGATCGAATTTGAATTGTATTATTTTATGTTGAATTTTAATACCTGAAATCATCCCTTAAAGTGTTCTCCAAGTTTGCATATTTAGATGAAAAGTATAATTCGTTGACTTCGATGTTAGCCCTTGTGACCAGGTGTGGCAATTAATTTTTATTGTGATGTTTTATTTGAATTTTATTATTTTATATCGGAATTGTGTGAGACGATAGCATGAAATTTTGATTACGAAAATTGTACCTTTTCTACAGAAGGGCTTTAGGAAATGGGGTACGAATTTTTCCAATGATCCAATACGCAACATTTTCTTTTTCATTCAATAAATTAGAAAAAGTTCTAATGCTTGTAGATCCAAAAAGGTTGTAGTGCAGGGGGTTAATGGTGAAAAACCTGAATAGGGTCCCACCTATGAAAGGCGATCGGTTGAAACGCAAGTCCTACGCCACTGCAGGGTGAGACAGACCGACGAGGAGGAACAAAGGCGTCCCACACGTTGCGGGTATCATCGTAGTCATATTCATACTCGAATGTAAGGGTACCACGGCACTGGGACAATAGCGAGAGCGTATTTTTCTGTCGGCCGATTGCAGCGTGCGTGCACCTTTGTGGCCACGCGTCGACATTAACAGCCAATAAAGGACTTCCTTTATGAAGCTCGCTGTATGTACGTGGTGCATGCTACAGCCACAACTGCGACCGAAATGGGTTGTTAAAACACTTGTCGACGGATGCTCGCGGTTCCATAGACAATGGCCACGACTCATTGACGCCTGGGACAAATTATCTTGAGCCAAAAAAGAAAAATGTACAATAGTCTCCTCACCGAACGAAAAATATTTTCACCCTTTTATGGGTTCATCAAATTTCTATTGCAGACGCTGCTGTCTGCTAGAGTTCATCCATCTTCGAGTTAACTCACTGTGACGGGGAATCTGTCTTGCGATTATTGAGTTGTCAATGAGTTATGATTAGACTGCGCGTTTTACGAACCTATGACAAAGTTTGGGTGAGTTCACTGGAAGGTGTATCCTGAAACATTTTTTTGAAGCTACTTCTTGTAAAGGAATCAATTTTCCTATTGTTTCTATTGCAGATGCTGTTCATTTAATTAATTCGCCAAAACCTGAGTTAGTGAATGACGATTCGAATAATGAGGGTCAAAATGGATCCGGGCTCCGCCATGGGTGAAAAAGGAATTTTCAGAGCTAGCTTGCAAGTTCAAGACAAAAATTACTGTTGAATAATTCTCTAATGAATCATGAAGTTCCAACTCTATTAAATAACACTGTCCAACAGCTAAAAAGTATTTCAATTCCCACTATACGATTCTTATAGAGTTTTTCGCGCTGATTCCAAATCTGTCCTTAATTTTTCTCCTAGACGTACACTGACGGCAACTCATGTCGGGCGAAGATATTTTGCTTTCTGGTTCGAAAAAAACGTCGACCACGCAAACTTGACAGGGTGGTTCCTCACGATAAAAGTCTGCTCTATCGCGTAGTATAGTCCGATTTTCCGCTGGATCCTTATTTTTTGAGATAAATCGAAAAATATCCGTAAAAATTGGTGCAAAAGTGGTGTCTCTCCGTCTTTAATCATTGTTTACATATGTTTAAACAATCATAATGTATTAATATTGGATATCACTGTATTCGGGAAAGTCTACAGAATCTTTTGCTGTAAAGAACAATTCAATATCTTTTATAATAACATCACAATATATGTTCAAAGTTGAAAAATATGTCGTTTTTTTAAACTCAATTTTCTCAAAAACTGTACGTCTAGGAGAAAAATTAAGAACAGATTCGGAATCAGCGCGAAAAACACTATAAGAATCGCATAGTGGGAATCGAAATACAAAAAAAAAGTTGGAATTTGTTGGACAGTGTAATCGTCGCTATAAAAATTTGCTACAGATTTCTATTTACATCTGTGGAAGTTCAATGTTACTGTCGTAGAAAATTCTGTTGACCGACATAAAAATTGAAATAAATTATTCGGCTCCTCTATCCACAAAGCTGCTATTTATATAATTTGGCAGACGATATTGTCGTCTAACCGTAATAAAATTTTAATGTTCTCTCGGAGCGCCGTGTACGCAACGAGCAGGAGATTCTTTTTGTCATACCATCGTTATTAACGATTCCGCTGCAGATGCACCAGAGGATTCCCATCGTGCACAAGGCTGGGACGTGAGGGGTAGCAAGATTTAGAAGGCACGCGCGAAACTCGGGCAAAACAGGTGAAAAGAAGACGAAGAAGCCGTTTGGCGGGTCTGCTTTGTTTGCGGACCGCGCGTCACGCTCGTTTGCGCTCGTTTGCGCTAGTTTACGCTAGTTTACGCCGGTTTACACAAGCAATATTATGTTAAGGCTGCGTCTTTACGAGCCGCGACGGTTTTCAGCGTGATTGGCGAGCGTTCACCAATCGCGAACAGTCCGAAAGCGAAGTGTTTCCTTTGAGACGATCCTTGACTAAGATATGACGCCCCGGTGCTCTCCTCCGCTGCTGCCAAGGCTTGAAGGGCTCCGCAAACGATCGGCCGTTGAACCGGCGAATGTTCTTGAAATGCTATTCCTAGCTGCGGGGAACAGAAACGGGCTCGATGTGCAAATTTAACTGGCTAGATCCCCTTTCTACCGACGACGGGGTAACTGCGAAGAGGCAGCCCTGCGAAACAGCCTCGTGAGAAACTACCGTGACCGTATCTACCAAGTGTTTCGGCTCGTCAGCTTCGGAGGATTCGTCTGTATCTCGTCTTCCAGGTCGACAGACTGTCCTGCGATCTGTCCCGGGGATGAGACCACTATAAATCTAGTTTGAGACTGTCTGTCGACGGCCAGGATTTTTAGTCTGCTTTGGAAATGCTGAACATGCAATTTAGGATTGGTCGAATCTGCTCTTGACGTTTGGGTAGTTTTCAATTTGTTGATGTCAGGATTTTACCATTTTCCATGGACAATTGGTATTGAGGATTTGAGCTTTGGTATTCTAGGACCGTATGTTGTGCTTTGCGACCCTGCTCTCAATTTATTTCACCCTAGAATGATAGCAGTTGAGTCCGTTTAAACTCGGAATTATAAACGTGTCATTTAAGGCGGGGACGTCGGAGGTCGAAAAGTGAGTTGACCTTGAGAATTTTTTTTATTTCATCAAATGGTTATATTGAAAAACATTTAGTACATAACTTGTGTGACACTTTTGTCAAAAATACCCTTCCTGCTTCCCTTTGACAGGTGAGAACAGAATGATGTTGAATTCCAGGTATTATCAAATGATAAGCTACTTGTATTGAATGCAATAAGAGGATTGGCATTCATCTGAATGAAGTGGGTTTAAAGGTGAATGGAAGACAATCGATAGTTAAAGATTTGAATGAAGCATGAAAGAAAGTAGATATCTAAAGGTATGGTTGGAATGTAGACGATAATTGATGGCTGAAGATTTGAATGCAGTGTAAAAGAAAATTGATGCCTCAAGATTTGAAAGGGGAGTAAAAGAAAATTGATACCTAAAGGCTTAAATGGATTGTAAAAGCAAATTGACATCTAAAGATTTCAATGGAATGTAAAAGAAGATACTTGAAGATTTGAATGGACCTGGTTGTAGGTCGAATAAAACTGTCGAAAGCCTTTGCTGTCTATATAGTGTTAACAAGGATGTTATAGCCATCATTTTATACTTTGCTTGACCTTAGCAATCTAGAAATGATGTTGAATTTCATGTCGTTTAAAATAAATGCAGTAGAAATTAATCTACCGCAGAGACACATTTTACATTAATTTATAAAAATAACAAGAATGTGTCCATTCAAATTTTTAGTCATTTTGGTATATACCCAAGGAATTAAATTTTTTGAATAATTCCTCATGGATCTTTACAATCTCGATGTTCATAAATTAAAAATGACGTAAACCTAATGTTAAAGTGTAACTTGCAAATTGTAGTAGTAATTGAGCACATTTATGTAGGATATGGTGGTTCGAAAAATGTTCTGACGTCTATTTTTATTTAACAGTTTGTGTCCAAGGGGTGACTAGAGCCCTGAAGTTTGAAGATCAAAGATTGCAAGAGGCTTTTCTCGTTAAAGGTACACGTTCTCCGGTGCACGTGTACTTTTCGCGAGGGCAGCTGCCGTGTGCTGGGCATTTGTGTGCAAAGGCCAATGACCTGGACCCGTTCGCAGAGCCCAAGTTCCGCCAGGGGGGCCCAGGCTGGCCCAAACTTTCGGTAATGAACCCATTGTTGTACCTGCCACCGTTTATCATGCCCAAGAAGCCGTGGCAGCAAAACTTCTTCCCGAATAACCACGGTGAACTTTGTGCTGCTTGTAAAAGCTTGCTGTCCATTACAGATTCCTCATTTTCCTTCAAGTTGTAATTACGTGTAGACGAAGATGGTCTGATGGAAAATCATTAAACAGTTCGATAAAATCGGTTCTTCGTACAGGTTTGTCAAGGAAAAATTTATTAGATAAAGTTGGTTAGATTAGGTAAATACTTTGTATATTAAGCACGTTCATTGTTAATGCAGTATGGGATCGACTTAAGCATTCAAAAGTATTATTAGTTCTGTGGAACATATTTTTTAAATAATTTTTCTAGACATGTACATCCTTCTATTGCTCTTAATGGAACAGTTGTAAATGCAAATTGGTACTGAGAAACTGAGAACAGTTGATTTATGACAAATTATTGATTTATAGGTATTTATGAGAAAAATGAGAAGATGAACTTTAGAACAGTCGACAATCTAAAATAATTTAAGAATATCGATATAGTATGTCCATGTTATTAAAATTATTGAGGGCCGAAATGTTCCTCTATGTTTGTAAGCGTGTGACATCTTTAATTTTCATAGTAGCGGACTCAACTTTGTTGTAAACAACCCTTAGTCTCATACAGTGTCTAAAAGCAAATTCTTCGAATTGCTTCGCTGTTGCCAGAATTGGGCAAAAATTTTATTATATAAATAAAAATTTCGAATAAAGTGGCTTTTTTCGAATAAACCAACTTTATTCGAAATTTTTATTTAATATTTTTACCCAACTCCGGCTGCTACCAATCACAAAAACAATCTCTGCGTCGTCTAACTGCTATTGTTATTATTTTCTCGAGCCTCCAAAGTTCAAGGTGGTTTGACAGAATAAAAACAAGTCGCCCGAGTAATATTCGAATATTCCGCACTTGCCATCGAGCTCGTGCATCGACCCAGCTCGCGGCCACGGCCTTGTTTCCCGATCAGAGGTCATACAGGAAGTCCTTTTGCAGAGTTCATACCCATAAGTTACCTCCGCGGCCTTTGTCGCGGTCCCATGTACCGTTTCTCTACCATGTTATACTAGTCGGGCATACTAATACGCGGATCTTAGTTAAATCTTGGCTGACCGTGCGCCTCTCGGTGCTCTTATCGGCCAATGAAATTCGTGGGAACGGAAACCGAGGCTTTTGATCGGTTTGATAACCGTGATAAACTTTGACTTTCCGTTTGTTTCATTCAATGAATCGCTTCGATTTTATTGCATTCTCGCAAACTGTTCGTTCGACTGCCTGCTCAATATCTTAACATTCGATTTAATTTATGTTTATCAAGAATGTAAAGATGTATTCATTTCTTGAAATTCATTTCTTTCTATACAGTTTGAAAAATTACTAAAAATTTGGATATACATTCTTATTATTTTTACAATGTTGAATAGTCACTTTTAGTGCTCCAGAAACCTTGTATTAAATAAATTACTATTTTACAGACAGCTGGGCACTTACGTCATTATATTCATTCAACAATGTTTTATGTTCTTTTAAAAACGTTAGAGAACTGCTGTCGATATTAATTCTTTTGATGCTCCTTGAGGAATTATTCAACAAATTCATTTCTTCCTATAATGTTTACCAAATTACGAAAAACTTGGATACACATTCTTATTATTTTTACAATGTTAAACAGTCACTTTTAGTGCTGTATAAACCTAGTATTAAATAAATTACTATTTTACAGACAGCTGGGCACTTACGTCATTATATTCATTCAACAATGTTTTATGTTCTTTTAAAAACATTAGCGAACTGCTGTCGATATTAATTATTTGATGCATCCTTGAGAAATTATTCAAGAAATTCATTTCTTCCTATAATGTTTACCAAATTACTAAAAACTTGGATACACATTCTTATTATTTTTACAATGTTAAACAGTCACTTTTAGTGCTCCATAAACCTAGTATTAAATAAATTACTATTTTACAGACAGCTGGGCACTTACGTCATTATATTCATTCAACAATGTTTTATGTTCTTTTAAAAACATTAGAGAACTGCTGTCGATATTAATTCTTTTGATGCATCCTTGAGAAATTGTTCAACAAATTCATTTTTTCCTATGCTGTTTAAAAAATTACTAAAAATTTGGATACACATTCTTATTATTTTTACAATGTTGAATAGTCACTTTTAGTGCTCTATAAACCTAGTATTAAATAAATTACTATTTTACAGACAGCTGGGCACTTACGTCATTATATTCATTCAAGAATGTTTTATGTTCTTTTAAGAACATTAGAGAACTGCTATCGATATTAATTCTTTTGATGCTCCTTGAGGAATTATGCAAAAAATTCATTTCTTCCTATAGTTTAAGAAATTACTAAAAATTTGGATACACATTCTTATTATTTTTACAATGTTAAACAGTCATTTTTAGTGCTCCAGAAACCTAGTATTAAATAAATTACTATTTTACAGACAGCTGGGCACTTACGTCATTATATTCATTCAACAATGTTTTATTTTAAAAACGTTAGAGAACTGTTGTCAATATTAATTCTTTTGATGCATCCTTGAGAAATTATTCAACAAATTCATTTTTTCCTATACTGTTTAAAAATTACTAAAAACTTGGGTGTATATTATTATTATTTTTATAATGTAAAATAGTCACTTTTAGTGCTCTTTAAACCCAGCATTAAGTAAATTGCTATTTTACAGGCAGCCGGGTGCTTTGGATTTTATTCACTCAACAATGTTTTATGTTCTTTTAAAAACGTCAGAGAACTGCTGTCAATATTAATTCTTTTAACCTTTGTATATTCATTTTCTCATTTCATAGCCCTGCAACTTCCAAAGTATGCGTTCTACTGAAAACAGTTGTATACCAAAGTTGCATGGTTTCAAGGGGTACATTATGTAGTGTATTTAATTTTTTGATAGATACAATCGATTCAAAGATTTGAAGGTCAACTTTGTTTTTTTTTAATGGAATACTATTGAAAATTTTCTTCGCGTAATATCAGATTAGAGATTCCGTGATATGGTTGAATTTCGAAGCGGTACCCAGGCATACCACTTCTTCCCAAAAAATTCAAAAACATAGTATTGGACATAGTATTGAAGCAGATAGTAGACAGCGGAGTCTTTCTTCAGCAGAAAAAATAACTGCTTATTCTCGGAATAGCCAACAAATTGGCAAACGCATCGCAACGAGGTGTACATACCACGCCGGTTGTGCGAGCGTGGAACGATCACGCCTCACGCAATTGGCAACAAAGTACAAGGCGAGATAAGCGTGATCCCGGAGTAGAAAACGCTGTTCGAAGGTGAAGATCGAAGGGCACGGGACGCGTGCGATTCGAGCATTCGAGCTCGCGATAGGATAATCGGCCGTCCATGGAAAAAGGTCCACGGTTAGGCGACTCGCCTCAGCTCGAATCGAATCGGCTCGGCTCGACCGCACGCGATCTGGGTCGACCGATTGCAACAATGCGCTTTGTGCAACGCGCGAAGGGAGGAAGGCATGGTCGACATATGCACCAGGTTACCTGGTCGTTCGCCTACGTGCACGTGCCGTGCAGTTCGCAGTTCTCCGGCTTTCGTTCCGTGCCATTTGTTCCTGCGTTTTCCTGCGGCCCTTCGAGACCTTCCTTTTGTTGTTTCGAGTCTGTTATTTCCGGTTAAGAACCCCTCTTTAACTGTCTTGCACAGCAAAACATCATACAAGTCTCATTTCGATATTTCACTTTGTGAACACTAAACCGAGGAAAATATTTTGTTCATCGAAACAAAGTGAATATATTATTCATTTTTATTTTGTACTGTCTTGTATTGATCTACACGATCTAAGAAACAGCACGCAACCGAGCGCTTTTCGTAGATCAAGGCTTTGCTGTATCAAGATTAAAAATTAAAGTACCAAGTAAATTTCTTATGAATTGAAAGGGGTGATAAAGGAGGGGATGTGTTCTATAGGTTTTGCAAGTTTTCAATCACAGTTGAGTGACCCGTTGGGCCAGTTCGCGAGCAGGGCGTACAAGGAAGACGAAAGAGCGTTGGAAGATGGTCACGTACCGATTGCGCAGGATCACGAGGAAGGATTTTCGCGCGAGCACCAATTATTATCGAAGTGGATCGACCGCGGCATCGATCGGTATTAATTGGCCGCGTACTTTCACTCGATGACCTTTATAATCGGCGCGCTGCCCGCAATAAACGCCTACCGCTATTCATCATTGTCGCCGGGGAAAACTTAATTGGAGCCGGTGCAATGCATCTTTCTAATTGATTTCGAGGGGGATCGCTTCCCTCGTTCCCCCGTGCTCCCGTTGATTGTGCAACGGGGCTAACCTCCGATGCTCCTTTCTTAGCCTGCTTTCCTGATCTAGGAATTCGCTGTTCCCCTGAAACTGTGACCACATGAAACTGAGCCCTGGTTTCAACGTAAATTTTCTGTGAGAAATTCTTTTTTCTATTCTTTATTTTATACTCTCTCTTTCCGACTTGTATTCTCAGTTATCTTATTTTTCTACGAAAAATGATTTCATAGCGAACATTCATTAAAGTGGGACATTAATTCAAATCATGAATGTAACAAGAATCTACCAAGTTTATAATGAGAAGAGTATCAAACAAACGATCCACTCTTTAGATAATTTTACACGGAACATTCATTCGAATGAAACATTAATTTAAGTCACGAATTTAACAAGAGTCTGTCAAACTTTTAAGGGATAAGAATAGTACGAAACAAGTGACCCATTCTTTAGATGATTTTATTCGGTACATTCATCAAAATGAAACATTAATTGAAGTCGTGAATTTAACAAGAATCTACCAAGATATTTGGGGATGAAGAGAGTATCAAACAAACGACTCATTCTTTAGATTTTATGCGGGACATTGATTAAAATGAAAGCTTAATTTGAATTTAACAAGAATCGTTGAAGGCACGACAGGAGAATACAAGTAGCGATCAATTCTTCGAAAAATCGTGGAGCGTTCGTTAAAACGGCACATTAATTTGAATCATGAATCGAAGAAATTTTATTTATCCGTTTAATAGTGGCCGTAAAGGAATTCTTCCAACCCCCACAAGCTCCGCGGCAATTTATTCCGCAAGAACCTCGAACCGGAACGAACGGTGTTTTTTCCGCAGAAAACTAGTGTATCGCTCGTTGGTACTTGTTTTTCCCGTTTTATCGCTCCGGCACGCACAAGAAGTTTCGATCCTCTTCGCGTTTTCACTTTCGATTCGTTCCACTTCGGGGATCGTTTCCCGGCCAATGGAAATCAGTTGGAATTTCAGCGAATCGAACGAACCGTCTCGATATTTTTCCACCGTGGTGGAAATCCCCTCGTCTCCCATCCCTCTCTCGGTGAACTAACGTAATCGGCGTAACGATAATTCCGAGCCGATAAACTTGCGCTAGAATTTTCTGCGGTGCTCGGGAGCGCGCCGGTAAACGCGCGCGCCGGCTATCCGGGGCTTCTCGTTCCTGAAACGGAAGCGAAGGGCTGCAATTATAGCGGTCGTTACTTTTCCCGCTGTAACCAGAGTGACTATGTATCTCGCGGTCGATTAACTGTGACCTTCGCCGCTCCGGCGAACGGAGAAACTTGGACGAATACGTACGCGGGATTCTATTTATATACTGGGTGGTCCTAGTTACCCGGTCGAGCCCTACTGCGATTGCTACATTCAGGATATCATTGCGAACTGTCGCACAGTGGGCCCGATTGAAGAAGCACGCGACATGTTTGAATAACTCCCAAACCACTAAGGATATTGCAGTGAAATTTCAACTGAGTATTTAAAAAAAAAATAAAAATAAATTTTTAAAAAATACCACGTCTTTAAAACGGACTGAAAAGTATAAAATAAAATTTTAAAAAACGCCACGTTTAAAAACGGACTAAAAAGTAATAAAATAATGTTTTCTAGCCCCATACAGATTGCTAACCCCGTACAGATAGTCCCGAAAATTTGTGATCGTGACTTTTGAATAGCTATGAAAATACTTGTAAGATTTAAAACGAAAAACGTGGGGCGCAAGATAATACATAGTAAGGAGTGTAGAGAGTAGCTGCCGCTGAGAAAACTCGCAAAACAGTTCATATCATTTGCAGTGCAATAAAATTGTTAGTGATTTAGGTGTTCATGCATCAATTATCTATTGCATGCGCCCCACGTTTTTCGCTTTAAATCTTACAAGTATTTTCATAGCTATTCAAAATTCACAATCACAAATTTTCAGGACTATCTGTACGGGGTTAGGAATCTGTATGGGCCTAGAAAAAATTATTTTATACTTTTTAGTCCGTTTTTTAAACGTGGCGTTTTTAAAAATTTTATTTTATACTTTTCAGTCCGTTTTAAAAACGTGGTATTTTTTAAAAATTTATTTTTATTTAAATAATTATTTTCTGCTTTTTAGCCTTATATGTGTGAAATTTTACAATCGATTTTGAACATTTTGATGAGATAATAACAGAGACGTAGGAAATTTCAGACGGTATTGCGACGCGTCATATCGAAAACGAACGCCGTGGTAAAATGTCAAAGATGAAGGTTCGACGGAGAATTTCGGTGTAACTGTTCAGTCGCTTGGTAAACAAACATTATATCATAATAATACGTAGTAAATTTGTAAACACCGCACGGAGCTCGGACGCACACTGACGCACACTGAGCTCCTTCGGTGCGAAGCGGGTCAGTGGAGTGGGGATGAGTCAGAGTGGGAACACGTAGTAGAGTGGGGACGCTGAACGCGAAGACGTACTACGTCACGCGGCGGGGGTGCAAAGGTTCAAATTATTAATAATTTATATCTCCTGAACGCATAGGCTTTTTTAAAAAAATTTTTTAAATATTGCATTGTCATTCAGTTCTGAGCTATGTTTAAAATTTCAAGTCTCTAGTTCAACGGGAAGTTAGTTTAAAATCAATTGCAAAATTTGTACCGAACAGACAAACAGACAAACAAGAAAGCGAGCTAATAAAAACGTGGTAATAATTCCTTCGAGGAATTGTGACACGCGACCGCACACTGGGCTCGATTGGAGAAGCACGCGACATTTTGGGAAAAATCAACTTTCACATTTTGATAATTTTTCAATTGCTATCGATTTCTAAATGTTCACCAATTTTGAAAATGTAAAAATTAATGAAATATAATAAATAGAATAGTTGAAACCAACACGTGCAGTTAAACATTTTAAAAACATTGATTTTCACCAAATAATCTGATTTGATTTCCTCAAAATGGCCCGACAGCCATGTTTAATTTTTTTGTCCTGAATTCTTTTCGACAATGAAAAGCACTCTTTCTTGATAAGAAATCATATCTCATATTGGTAATTATGTTTTTATTTAATTCAGAAATTAAATAAATTTCTTACCATTTCTAAAACCTTCCTCTAGATAATGACGCAAGAATCATTTCCGACTTTGTCCTACTTTTCAAAATGTTACTTCTTTTGAATTCTTCTTGCGAATTCTTTTCAATTACAAATCCAACTTACTACTTTGTAGAAATTGGCGTGATGACAATAACAGATTTGTCTTTTTGTCCTTCCAGTGAAGGCTTTCTCATCTTTCGAATGCAAGTTTTATTTCGTAAAAAATGTTATCTTAAAGGGTTGAAAAGGATTGCAGCGATTCTTCCCCCCAGAAAACACCTCACGACCCACCGGCTGGCCCAGAAGATCGTAAAGTTCCTTTTTTCGTTCACGGTTGTTTGAATTTCGTGTGGTCCTGAAGGATGGCTCCTTGTCCCATGTAATCCGCTTATTTGTGAGTATCAGTTTCTTATTTCTGGTTTAGCGGTTATTCAATCCTGAATAACACAGAATAAAAGGGTTCACAAAACCTGTGAGTTTATTGTGAGGACAGCCTAAGTCTCTACGGGTCCCTGATCCTCATTTAAAAGTGATTCTAATGGCATTCGATGCCAAAAAGAAGGTTCGAGGCAACGGATTAACTTCCAAAGAATTGATCGAGGCCTCCACGCCTCCACCACGGCCGGTCACGTGACGCGTTCCGTCTCTGCCGCGCATGCGTCACACCGTCACGTGACTGATCTGACACTAACAGAGGGAGGGTGACCCATGGACCTACAGGACTGAGCATAAGGTAGGCTTTTAGGCGAGAGGGGGCTTCAAGCAAGCGGGGAGGGATGGTCGCGGTGCGGCCATGTTACGTAGAACCACAAGTGTTGCCATCTATATAAAGTAGCGGGAACATTTAAAATGTACAAATGAATCACGTATATTCACCGCATATTTTAAGGTGATTCTAATTGTAAGTCAATTATGACATGCGTAATAATGTTATTTCTATTTACGTATGTCTTATCATAAAGGATATATAAATGTTTTGAAAAATTATCAGTGATTTTATAAGAAATATGTAAAGGGTCAATAACAACACGATGTACTTCCGACCAAGATGGCCGACATGGTTGATACCCCTTCCGTCTTTTCTGATGCCCCCGCAGACTTATGCTCAGTGCTGTAGGTCCATGGGGTGACCTTTCCCCTCGATTCGAGGCAATTCCCCTGATCTTACGACTCTGCGAAGGATTTCGAAGGACGTTCGAAGAACTTTCCGCGGAAAATTATCGCCGGATAAAAATGGAGGAAACACGACAAAGTGGTGGTACGAGGAGAATGAACGGTTATCATCCACGTTCCATTCACCGTTTACGCGATCCAGACACTCGCCGGCTCTGAATCAGCAGGGTACTTAGCACGGCAGCTTCCTGCATCCTTGATCCCCTACGCCGATCCCCTAAAAAATACGTAGACAGAGGAGCCTCTTTTCCTCCCCGTGTATCGTAAAACGGATTTCACCGAGAAAGAGAGTATACATACACCGTACGCTTCCGCCATAAATGGTACAACATCAGAAGCCATTCCGCGGCGGAGGATCGAGAGAGCCGGATCCGTTCGGGAATACACGGACAGCTAATTAATGCGCTTAGCTTCCGGCGGCGCGGCGATCCGATGGGGCGTACCGCTCCTGCCCGCCCGTAATTCGTAATAGCGGCAGTAATTTAACGATAAACAGTTCTTTTTTGCGGCGGAACGGTGGGGACGGTTGTCGTTAAACGATTCGGCTTGAAATATTTATCCGCGTCGACGCGGCGGGGCCCCTTCTTCGTCATTCTTGAATTTTTTCCACGGTTTTTATACTTCTTGTTCGAACGATCCACCCATTAATTGCGCCGATTAAGGAATCACCGTAATAATCCCATCCGCTATCATTGGTCGTGTTCGGATCGCCCCTTAAAATACCCCGTATCCGACGGGGAGCCAATGCAATTATATTTGCAAATACGCCAGCGTTTTCAGGCTTCGCTCCGATTCAAACCTGTGGCCGAGCCTGCGCTACGAGGGAAAATAATGCATAGTGCAGCTGCATTGTCCTTCACCTCAGTGTTTACTAACCCCCCGCCGTGCAATTTCCTCCGTGGCTGCAGTAATTTGGAATGTTTTGTATTCAACCGATTCCCAAGGGAAAAGGAAAATTTATATTTATTAGATACTCTGACGTCGCTATTCGCCTAACACAGGCCTGGACAACTTTTCCTCTAACCCATTAACAAAAAAAGGCCTGGGTCCTCCCCACCAGACTCCTGTGGAGTGTAGGATGAGGTTGGTTACATAACATATGCTTCACGCGTCAGTATCCTACAAGCTTACTTGTTACTATACTGCAGATCGGTAGATCGGTATCGCCGACTCGGGATCACCGTTAGGACGTAGCGTGACAGTTTTATACAGACTCTATTTCCTTTGTGGCAGACCTCTCTGTCACAAATGCACAAAATCGTCGTTACCGATCACCGAGCGAAGCTCTCACAAATCGGTTTGCACGAATACCAGCGAAAAGGACTAGTCGAGTATCGATCGGGCAGATCGGTAGATCGGTATCGTCGGCTTCCCGCGTCCCGGAAAAACGATCATCTTTAAGATGTAACGCGACAATTTAAAACAGGCTCTATTTCCTTTGCGTTAGGTAAACCCCTCTGTCACAAAGGCACAAAATCGTCGTTACCGATCACTGAGCGAAGGTCCCACAAATCGGTTTGCACGAATACCAGCGAAAGAGACTAGTCGAGTATCGATCGGGCAGATTAGTAGATCGGTATCATCGGCTCCCTGCGTCCCGGAAAAACGATCATCTTTAAGATGTAACGTGACAATTTCAAACAAGCTCTATTCTCGTTGCATTAGGTAAACCCCTCTGTCATAAAGGCACAAAATCGTCGTTACCGATCACCGAACGAATCTCCCATAAATCGGTTTGCACGAATACCACCGAAAGAAACTAGTCGAGTATCGATCGGGCAGATCGGTAGATCGGTATCGTCGGCTTCCCGCGTCCCGGAAAAACGATCATCTTTAGGGTGTAACGCGACAATTTCAAACAAGCTCTATTCTCGTTGCGTTAGGTAAACCCCTCTGTCACAAATGCAGAAAATCGTCGTTACCGATCACCGAGCGAAGCTCTCACAAATCGGTTTGCACGAATACCAGCGAAAAGGACTAGTCGAGTATCGATCGGGCAGATCGGTAGATCGGTATCGTCGGCTTCCCGCGTCCCGGAAAAACGATCATCTTTAGGATGTAACGTGACAATTTCAAACAAGCTCTATTCTCGTTGCGTTAGGTAAACCCCTCTGTCACAAAGGCACAAAATCGTCGTTACCGATCACCGAGCGAAGCTCTCACAAATCGGTTTGCACGAATACCAGCGAAAGAGACTAGTCGAGTATCGATCGGGCAGATTAGTAGATCGGTATCATCGGCTCCCTGCGTCCCGGAAAAACGATCATCTTTAAGATGTAACGTGACAATTTCAAACAAACTTTATTCTCTTTGCATTAGGTAAACCCCTCTGTCATAAATACGCAAAATCGTCGTTACCAATCACTAAGCGAAGCTCCCACAAATCGGTTTGCACGAATACCAGCGAAAGAGACTAGTCGAGTATCGATCCGGCAGATTAGTAGATCGGTATCGTCGGCTCCCTGCGTCCCGGAAAAACGATCATCTTTAGGGTGTAACGCGACAATTTCAAACAAGCTCTATTCTCGTTGCGTTAGGTAAACCCCTCTGTCACAATGCACAAAATTGTCGTTACCGATCACCGAACGAATCTCCCACAAATCGGTTTGCACGAATACCAGCGAAAGAGACTAGTCGAGTATCGATCGGGCAGATCGGTAGATCGGTATCGTCGGCTCCCCGCGTCCCGGAAAATCGATCACCGTTAGGACGTAACGCGGCATTTCGAAGCAGTCTCCAGCTCTCTCGCTCTATGGCTGTTGGACGCGTGCAGGATCGGCGCCGCTCACCGATCCCGCATTCGTACGTGTGAGAGGATAACGATAACGGGAGTGCAACGCCTGGGAAAACGATCCCCGCGTTCGTTCGTCTTCCGTGAGATGTGGAACCCGGCTCTCTCGACTGTGCCTCGGCTCTAGCAACACACACCGGGCCCGGCGACGGTGTAATACAATGTTATTTATTTACCGCGGCGAGAGTTACCGGCGAACCGATTAAACGATCTCTCTCCTACTCTCCGTCTCCCCCTCTCTCTCTCAGGGCCTGAGGCCCCGGCGTCCTCCGCGCGATGACGAGCATCTATGTAATCGCGACGCTCTGCTTCGCTCCGCTTCCATTCCGCTTCGCGCTGCCACCATTCCGCTCCGCTCCGCGTCGCTCGATCGTACCCCGAGGTTTTTACACGCTACGCGAACGGAAGCCTGATATTCCTATTAATTTGTGTCTATTGAGCAATCTTGGGAACACCATCATTCCGGCGATTCCGTCGATTTAGTTTCCCATCAGCTCGCCATTATTGGACGATCAACGAGGCAGACGCTTGCTTCTTTCGGTTCCCGCGAGCGTTGTTCGCGAGCACAGGATGTTGCGTTCACAATGCTTGGTCGTAGCGGATTTTACGCATTTATCGGAAAAATGGATCGATTGAATACGAACCTGCAGAGATATTGGAAGCGTTGAATGGTGTTGGTTATGTACTACACTGTGTACTTTTATTAATATAACGGCGCAGCCAATAAACAGTGATTCCAGGATTTTTAATATGTTGACCTTCGGTTGACCTTCAGAGAATACTTTACAGAAATGTCTCACTACTATTATAGTAAGCACCATTTTGAACACATACTTCAACACTCTGTTCGTGTACATTTATTAACACGAAATAAATAAACATTGCATTTCCCGCTTAATTATTCTGAAGGTCATTTGAAGGGTAATATATTATATTGAGAATTTGTCTTTTTATGGGTCCTAATGTTGCAGTGACTTGAAAAAAAATGTTTTTGAATCGAATATTTTTTCCTTGGACATTTTCTTGCGCTATTAGAAACAACGATATTTCAGGTTTAAATGTTGGGTGACTCACGCCACGTGATTTGTAATTACTTTATTCTACCAATATCGTACGTGCCAATTTTTTTTAAAGGCACATGACTAAATTGCATTTCAAAACACTAATGGTTGCGACCATGTTTATTTCTTTTACCTTGCAGAAATATGAAAAGAAATTCGTATTACTTATAAGTAGATTGTCTCATTTCTGTGATAAATGCGTATAAGAATAATGCATATAAAAATTGTTATGCAACAGCCACTGGTGCATTTCCGTCAGTTTATGTCGCAACATTCTTCTGCAACATATTTTTCATAGCTTTAATATACAATACACAATCCTGTGTGTAATTCAAGCAAACATTCGATACACGTTTCAATGATCGGACAAGCAGTTGCAAACTGAATCGCACATGCGCGTTTATGTTTGGCTTTCCCAGGGATCGAGTGACCATAATTTCCCAACGATAAATTATCCCGGCGAAAGTGTGACTCGAACCGCGACCGATCGGTAGTTTTCCAATAGCGTGGCACCGTTAGGATTAAACTAGCCTAACGGTGTCCCTTTAGGTCTCTTTCGCTTTGCTCCTGGATCGCTGTTATTTATAGCGTCTATGGAAATCATAACAACCAGAAGAGACGTATAGTGTCTCGTTTTATACATGCTGGGTGTAGATGAAATTCATATATAGATAGTTTAGTGATACATAGTTTCTGTGGAGGCCGACAGAAGCTTCGATGTTTTCGGTGGATGGGCATAACCTTCAGGTTGCAGTAAGGACTCCTGGATAGGCGAAGCATGATCCGCAGACCGTGGAGTCTAGTATTTAGACAAGGCTGCCCTTCGGAGCATGACTAACTGTAGTAGTTCGAGGTAGATGAAGATAGTCGTCGGACCAAGACAAACTACGGCGCTCCTACACTGCTACAGCCAGCCATAAAACTACTGAAACTTGCAAATGATGCTTCCACATAGACGGGGGTTATTTTAAGAACGCTAAAAATTCAGGAACTCTGCTTCACGAAGACAATACTCCAAGTTAAATATTAAAATTAAAGATCGCATTAGAAACTGGGAGCTATGCAACCATAAAATTACTAAACCTGCAAACAATGTTTTTATATACACAGAAATTATTTCTAGAGCATAGGAAATTTGGAAAATCTATATGGACTTCACCAAGTTGACAAAGACAGTATTTCAATTCGAACATTAAAATTGAAACTCCTGTTGGAAATTGGAGATGAAACTCTAAAACAGTCCGTCTGAAAAATGGGTTAAACTCATCTAAGGAAACCAGAAATTTTTGAAAATGTCGAAAATGCAAGTTTTAATCTTAGGGATCTACTGGTTAAAAAGTTATGCGTGTTCAAATTTCAGCGATTTACACAGTTTTTGACTGGTAAGGGCGCCGCCATGTTGATGTACACTCAGCGTCGCGCGTCGTCTAACCAGCGGCTCTGCTAGGTGGCACCCAGGGGGTATAAGCTGCCGTGTTAAAAATGTGTCCAGTATTTTAGCGCTCCCTGTGTCCCGGGGCCGAACTAATGACAGTATATATAGATATAAACGCTACTCACTTACACACAGATACTCGCGTGACTCACACAACTCTATATACCGTAGCTATATGTACTTTAATGTACACGCGTACAATTAATCTTTTAAGTTTCCACTTAAGGGTAGAAATTTAAACAGCTTGAAATAAAAATAAATATTTATTATAAATCTAATAATTAATTATAAATACAATAATTCTTCGTTCCCAGTCGCAGAGAGCCACTTAGAAATCCTTTTCTCATATTTCCTGTCCTTAGGAAATTTGTATAATTTGCTATAATTGCCGAACAACGCACAGTTTCGCAACTGTAGCTATTTACTTTTCACTTCGACCTACTTCGACTCGCTTTGAACAATTCAGAACAATTCTGGTCAGCGTCAGTCAGCATGGATACAGAGTAAAGCAAGCGTTCTGCGCATGCGCCCCCATCACGTGATGGGGAACACCAACGCCGCCTGTGTCCCAGGGCCGAAACATAGTGGTTGAATTATTTGCATTTCAGCTTATACCCCCTGGTGGCACCACACGCGTAGAAAACTAATTGTTCTAACTTCTCTTAATTTTTGTAATTCTTCATTACGGGGGACGATTAAAAGTTGCAAGCGAGAGATCAGCGCGCGATGGTTAGAATTCGAGGAAGATCCCACGAGAAGCAAAGTTGCAATCATTACGAGGCCCGAGGAAGAAGCCAGACAGCGAAACATCAATGCGAAGATCCCATCAGGAGCCACTTGGGACCATTAAAAGATTATTAGAAGCAGCCGGAGAACGAAATTCAATGCGAGCTTCCCGTGAGAAGCTGGTCGGCGACTATCAAAAGAATATTACAGGCAACCGGAGGGCTAGGGAAGAGGGATCAAAAAGTTCGGGGACATTCGTAAAACGCGGCAGGAATGACTAGACTGCGGATCTCACGAAGCGAATGGTGCCTACGAGACCGGGGATGCAAATATTTTAGCAAACTTGAGCACGAGGCTAATGCTCTTTGCGTAGCGAAAGCGTTTACCGAGGCGGTTCGCTCACGTTTAATTACTTTACATTAATTAACCTGCGGTACCGTGAATTTTATTAACACGTTCGAAGAACAGAATGAATATTAGGTCCGTTTTGAACATGATTGCATGAAGTTGTTGTTACGATGGATTAACAAGGTTGTAACAATAAAATCTATTGTTGTTTTTAGACAATTTACCTGAAGGTGTACTTGTATACATGCACTTGAACGTTTATATTTCCGAAGAAAATGAATATTTTGGGTTGGAAAAAATCCTGCTTATTCTTCAAACACACGTTAACAAATACATAAATTATAGAACTGATAGGTCCAACAGTTTCTTTAATAAAAATGGTCAATAATGTCAGGGTTTTCAGCAACACAGGAAGTTTTTATTCCTGGATCAGGATGTATGGCTTGTGAATCAATTTAATCGGTTTAGTAGTGTGGCGAAGGTTTGAACGGATCGAAAGGCAGCGCGCGCGCCGCTTTCCACAGTGTCACTGGGTTACTGGATAATTTTCCGAGCGAGTAAGCGCGAGAGCCGCGTGAGAGCGAATGCAGCCGAGTGCATTACGAGGAGCCCGCGCTCGCGCGATCCGCTCGAACGTGGCTCGAGCGCAGCCACGAGAGCCTCGTAAACTATTGCGTGACCATAAAAATCGAACGGAACATTAGCAACGCGCTCGCGGAGATACGGGCCCCGCGCGTCACGCGCGGTTAATTGCGAATTGCGAATTACTCGGCATCGGCCGACGATCGGTGCTACGACGACGTTGTCTTCTTTCGATGATCGTGAACTATTATCTGCGTTCTGACAGTGCGATCGATGGTGCTCGTGTAAACGTGAACGCCCGAGAACTGGGAGTCTGATCTTGCCCATTCCTGGGAACTCGAAAGGCTCATTCCGAATAAAATCGTGGAGACTCGAGCTTTTGCTTTTGTTCTATGATTGATCGGTCTGTTTCTGTGTGGTGTACATGGGAATTTTTTCGAAGAGCTGAGTTGTTACCGAATGTTTAAGAATTTATCGCAGTTACTCTTTGTTTGAAGCGAGTTGATGAAAGGAGAAAAGGACAATGATTAAATCGTGGATATATATATATATATATACAGGGTCATCCGTTTTTAAACGGACAAACGTAAACCAGCTATAAAGGACCCCAAATGAAACAATTTTTACCCCTACCACTTTTTTTGATTCGCCTTGAATTTTAGATAATCGCAAAAAACCATAATTTTTCCACGACGTGCCCTATGCCAAAAAAACAAAGATCCGAAGGTCATACAAAAATATTTTGTTAACAAAAAAGATGCCCCTATTTATTTTAAACCAAACAAAGGAAAAATCATCAAGATTCATCACTGGAGTCCCGAGATATTCAAGTTTATGTGAACTAAAAAAATTATGGTTTTTTGCAATTTTCTAGAAATCAAGGCCGAAACAAAAAAAGTGGCAGGGGTAAAACTTGTTCCATTTGGGGTTCTTTATAGCTGGTTTACGTTCGTCCGTTTAAAAACGGATGACCCTGTATATATATATATATATATATATATATGTGTGTTGTTTATTTTTCAATAACTTTATTGCAACGAGTCCAATTGGATCTTTTATTTGGAAATTGAAAATGTCGCAGAAATTCAGACAGAATTTTATTTCACTTCTTTATTAACTTCCCGATTTTATAGGGAAGTTATTGTAATTACCCCGAAAATCGAAAATCGATTTTTTAGCAGATCTTCACGTTTCATGGTCATTGGGGTCATTTTAGACTATTTTTATCAAAATGTCTGTATATGTGTGTGTGTGTGTGTGTGCGTATGGCCGTTTGTATGTTATCAAATTTTTCGTTAACGTTTTCTGAAAAAGTAACAACGCGATCAGAATGATGAATGATGCAATTGATGTGCCCCGTCGTAACTTAGAGCTGATTAGATTTTGGTCCATATTGGTCAAGTAGTTTTTTAGATTTTTAGTTTTTTTCGGAAAGAGTTGATTCTACAATGCAATTTATAAGGGAGGACGAAAATTTTCCGCCAAAGAACCAAACGCAATTACATAAAAAATTTTTTTCTTAATTTTTCTTTTTTTTCAGATTAAAAAATTTTTTTTTTAAACTGATGCTATTGTCACCGCTTGGAATAATCGAAAGTTATTCCAATGCAAGAGTGGGTTAATCATCTCTACTCCCAAGAATACATTTTGGGAGAATATCGATGAAAGTACAAAAAAAAAACGATGTTAGCGATGTTGGCGAAGGAGTAACGAATCGGGAAGTTCTTTGTGTGACTCTTGGAGAGTCACACACCAAATAAAAAACATTAATAGCAGTAGGCCCTACTAGCCATGCGTATCACTAACACTCTCGCAAGAGCAGTCCTACCCGCGAGCTCGTGAAGCGAGCGAACAAAAACAACCCTACTCGCGAGCGAGCGAAGCGAGCGAGCAACAATAGCCCTCTAGTTTCACTTCCTATTATTTCTTTCTTCTTTTTTTCATTACTTTGTTTAGAACTTGAAGATCTGAGTGCAAAGATACGTTATGTCGAAATTTTGAGAATTGTTTAACTCTTGCACCAAACAATCAGCATTATAAATTTTACTAATACATGTATAGTTCTTGCAACACGATTTTCACTTTTTAGAAGGATATTTCATCCATCTGTGATATGTTAAAGAAAATTCATTTACATTTCAAGAACCGAGTCGGATAAAGCGCTGCGATTGGAAAGAGTGGAAACAAATGTACACCGAGCGTGTTAGCTCAATCGGCGAACGACGAAATGTCAGTTTTCTTTCAACCCGAGGGCACCAGTCCATCTGTACCGAGCGGGTTAACCACAGGTTCGAATAGATCGCGCAGATCTCATTTAATTGAATGATATACAAGCTACAAAACTTGTTGTACATTCCGCGAACTGTTGCGAGCATTTCCACAGCGGTTGTAACACAGCCTCGGTATTTATTGTGCGCGCAGATTAAGGTACACTCTTGTTCTGTTTAACACGTTTCCGTGCTAGTTAAGCTGTTAGATTTAAAAACCCGATAAACAGATAAATTATCGCCTCGGTCTCTTTCGAAACGATCAACTTCACGTTGTCGTTCGTTCTTTGTGAATTTACTGATTATTCACAAACAATTAGAACACATTTTACTCTCCAAAACAATTTCGATCACTTTCTTCATTAAAATTCTTTATTATAGAGTCTTGAGAATGAATCTAGTAATCCTTGTACTTGCTCTTCGTGCAAGTTCCCATTTTGAAAGGTCCTCTGGCAATCTGTGGAAGATAGATCCTTCCAGGGCGTCTCGGAAAGGTTGTCCGACGTAAATGAAATGAAGACTGCATCAAGTTTGATTAATATGAAAATTTCTTGGTGCCACGGAACCGGTCCGCGCCGATGATTAATCTACGCATCGATGTCCGTGAATCGTGAATCGGCCTGTAGACACTGTCGTAAAACGCGAGACGCAACGAAGAAAACTCCACTCGAATGAATTCGAGACAAGTTTTTGTGGTACCGGGATCAGTATAGCGTAACATAAGCCGATGGCCGGGCACTTTGGACCGGCCGTAGCAAGAAAACGGACGCTTTACACTTTAAACGCCGTTCCAAGAGTTTGAACCAATCCCAATCTCCCGGTTCCACCCGTTCCTTCGATAATTCTCATCTGCCTACGTCTATTTCCTCCCGTGGCCGTTCGAACCGGTCGTTTTTCCCCCTGGTTTCTCTCGCACTTTCCTCTTAATTTCCTGCCCACCGGCTATCTTCCCATCCCTCCCTTCGCTAATTTTTTGTGACATTCTCCGGAGAATCCTCTCCTCTCTCCCTTTCACACACACACACACACACACATACACACGTGTGTCGCCCCGACTCACCTCCCCGTTCAATTAATATAAATGCTTCCCTCTATTTACCTCCGCGAGACTACCACCAGATCGCCTCTCAACACTTCCTTATTAGAAATTAGCTGGCTCGATTCGTTTCCGCGGCCGCGTTATAGTGATGTATGGAAATTGCCGTAACACTTGCCGCTCGATGCCTGTAATTATGCTTAAACATTAGCGTAACGGAGATACCAGAAAAACTGATGGGGTACGAGTGCGGGAAAAATCCTATTTCGCTGTAATACCCTCGGCGATAGACGCTGGTGCTTCACTATTAACCCTGAGGAGAGGCCCTTCGATAATCTTCGAGATTATTCGAACAGAAATGTAATTGTTCGACGTTAGACTCGTTTATGTTCATGAACGGCGGCGTACGTTTACATCACCTCATGTGGATCTATCGAAATTCCTAAATCTGTTGAATGGATCCATAAAAGATTCTGAGTTCCATTGAATGTATCCTTGGAAATCCTTGATTCTACTGAATGAATCTACCAAAACCCCATTGAACGAGTCAACCAAAATTCTCACTTCGACCGAGCGCATTAATCAAAGTCGAATTCTACGGAGCCGCTCAAGGATCCGACGATAAAATATACGATCGTCGAGCAGGCGCGCGCGTCCTTCAACCTTTCAAGAGCACGTTAATCATCGATCCCGCGGGATGATTCGAGGTCTCGCAAAACCATGCACGTCGGAGGAAAACCTGAATACTCGGCTATTTTCCCGGAGCGCCGCGGGCGAATTGCTTTTTCGTATATGGCATATTGTTTAGCATACAATAATAGCGTTGCACTTCCTCCTACCGTGTTGTTCGAGCCGGCTGCGTCCGCGGGGCGCTCCTATGGCCTCTTATAAGCTATAGGAGGGCCCAGCTGCGGTCGATCGGCCGGTGATAACGTCCTGGCGTCGATATTAATCGATATTCTAATCGGTTAATCGATGCCGCGGGCGTCTTTGAGCGTAATATCCGCTCGTAACGGGCCGCTCGCGCCTCGATAACTATCGACGTTGTTCACGATGCGTCGACGGGACCGTGAACCAGACCCGTGACGGTCAATAGCGTTTGTTTCCTTCGGAGAGATTGATTTCTGGCTCCCTTTGTCCTAGAAATTGATTCCTGCACCGCTTTCCGCGTAGAAATTGATTTCTCCGCGGGACTGTAGTCCTGGGAATCAATTTCTGGATACTTTCTCCTCTGGACGGTCGTTTCTGAGCGTTCGACCAGCCAGACGTTGACTATTGCACACAGACACCTTCCAACAATTGATTTTCGGCTGTTCCTTCTCGCAGAAATTATTTTCCCTATCCCTCCGTTCTACTTAACTAGAAGTAAGGCTACAAATTTTACTCTCGTTTCTAACGTTTTGTAATCGTATTCTACGAAGTCATTTTCTTAAATAATTGATTTATAAAAAGTCTAGAAACGCAATTGACAATAATTTTCTGGAAAAAATGCATAAAAGTCGCTTACTTTTACTAAATGTCATACGAGAGTTTCCTCTTGAGTTGTGAGAAATATTCTTCAGGGGTTTCTCGAAGGTGTCACGGACCTTCAGTTTCGAAGCATAATGCAGGAATCCGTCGAAGGTCGGCGGTTACACGCAGCAAGGCTGCAGCGAACCTTTGCACGCTCGAAGGGAACGCGTTATTCGTTATTTTATTGATGCTGCTCGCCGGCGCTCTTGCAATCCGTGGTTTAGTGGCTGGAAATCATTTACGCCCTTCCGCTTCTTTCGTCATACCCCCCGGGACGGTCATGCATTATTCAGACTTTCGCTGCCGTTGCAGCAAATCCGTGTTATTCCTCGCAAAAACGCGGCCGGCTCTCGCGAATCCATGGGGGAATCCTTGCGAGCGATACTCGGAGCCCTTTCTCTCTCTCTTGAATTCCGTGGAACCCTTTAAAGGTAAATTGGAGCTCGCGTTTTCCGTCTCGGAATAAAGAAATAAACGCGGACTCGGCAGAATTCTACTGGAACGTATTCTTTGCTGTAATGCGACCCTAAACATTCGATTTTTCAGAAATTTTAAGGGTCTGCCAGCTATAGTTCTATTCTGCTATGTTTTAGCAATAATGTTGATATATTATTGTTGCCAAAATATCTGAAATTGTTTCCTTATTTATTGTGACAGTCATCTTTATATATCATTTGTTATACAGGGTGGTCCACGTAACTTGCACACCTATAATAACATCCAAAGTATGCGTTGCACGAAAAAGTTTTGTGTACAGAAATTGCATGGTCTGAGGGGATACATATAGTGTATTTATTTTTTTTACAGGTGGGCGCGTAAAGGACATGTGAAGGTCATCTTCATGTTTTTAAATGGAATGTGGTATTTTTTAATACATCAATCGATGCAGCTGGACATTCGTTATAAAAAAGTACTAACCTATGCATGTCGAAAAGTTAGTAGTTCAGGAGATATTTCAATTTAAATAACTCTAAAACACCATTACTGTCGTACTAACAAGGGAAGTTACACAACCAAACACGCCGATTTTAATAAAATTTTGGTATGATATAAAACTCAAAAAAATATGTGACACGTATTTTTTATAGCGGCCGACGTTCTTGTTAACGGGGTGAAAATAGTTCTCAAAGTTGGGGTGAAAAATCGATTCTCTTGAATGTCTCCGAGAAAAGATACACGAGAAGATTCGTCCTTCAAAGACGCAAAAATTGGATTAAATTGGATTTTGAAATTTTTGTCTAGGCCTAATACTCTCCGAGATATTCAAGAAAATCGATTTTTCACCCCAACTTTGAGTGCTATTTTCACCCCCTTAACATGAATGTCGACCGCTATAAAAAAATAGGTATCAAATATTTTTTCGAGTTTTATATCATACCAAAATTTAATTAAAATCGGCGTGTTACGGTTGGGTAACATCCCTTGTAAGACGTTAGCGTTTACTTGTGCAACGTCGTGGTACGACAGTAATGGTGCTTTAGAGTTATTTCAATTGAAATATCTCCTGAACTACTAACTTTTCGACATACATAGGTCAGTACTTTTTTATAACGAATGTCCAGCTGCATCGATTGATGTATTAAAAAATACCTCATTCCATTTAAAAAAAATGAAGTTGACCTTCACATGTCCTTTACGTGTCCACCTGTAGAAAAAATAAATACACTAAATAATGTACCCCTTCAGACCATGCAACTTCTGTATACAAAACTTTATCGTGCAACGCATACTTTGGAAGTTATTATAGGTGTGCAAGTTGCGTGGACCACCCTGTATAAGGTGACCCTGCATGAAAATATAAAACACAATTTTTCCTTAAAAGTATGCTAAAAAATCTATATTCTAATTCGCAATTTTCGTAGGGCATTTTCGAAGAATCCAAATAAGAGAAGAATTTGCTTCAGCAAGAATTTTCAGTGTTAAAGGCGAAGTCTATTTTACTGTAAGTTTCATTTGAAAATACACAGTCTATTGATAAGGCCAACTGGAATGCATATCTTGTGATAAGAGCAAGGGTCATTTTGACCATAAAGAATAATCACTTGTAAAGGATTGCGATTTCCTCGAAAACAGCGGTCGTGTGAAGTAATTTTATTAATTTAACAAAAAATTGTATTATAATTTTTTGTGCCGGTGAAGGTGTCAGATGAGGTTTCACGGTACTCCGCGAACAATCGTGTCGAATTTCACCGTGGTCTGGATTCGGCGGTCGCCTTGAACTCTTCCAGATACTAGGACTCCAAGGCCCCACCACTAACTTTGACCGTGACGAGCGGTTTCGAGTGGCAATGCCAATTATCACTGTTCTGTGAAATTTCGAGCGGTTGCCGGACGACCGACTTTCTTCCAACGGTTGGTCTTCCTTCTGACGTCTTTGGTACCGGTCAAGCAGTTTCGTAAGCGATCCTGTCCCAATTTCGAAGACTGATGAACCTCTCTTATGTTTTATTGCTGACGACCCTGGATCAACCTTGGTAGCACCAGGAGTAGGGTCAAATCAAGAAAAGACTAGCTTTGATCTAAATCAGGGGTGGCCAACCTGTGGCGCATTGAATGATTACTAGTGGCGCATTGGATCCTTGCGCCTCTATTTATTCTTTTGAAGTATAGGCGCATAAATGAATTCATCTTGATATTTTCAACACCTGAGAGCTCTCAGTTAAATTTATACAGCCTTCTTACTCATCAATTCGTCGCAATTTTTTGACAGTTTACAATTATAGGATAGGAATTAGAGCGTTCATGACAGTGATCGCCCTCTCGTCCAAAAGATCATTTCTCACTATTGTAGATTGATGCTCCAATGAACGTGTGTCTTTTCAACTGGCTTAAGTTAATTAATTTAGTTGCGCCATTGAGTTATCCCTTTTCCTCCCCTAACCGAAGAAGATCCTACCCCTATTCCTATTTTCCAACCGCAACAATGAACGTAAGAAGGTAGAAAAAGTGCTCGAGTTGTATGGCGCATCTGAACTCGTATGTGAAAAATTTACGCATGGTATGCAGAAGGTTGGCCACCCCTGATCTAAATGATTAAACTTCACCTTGGGGGACCAAAAGTTTTCAACTTTCTAAATACAATTTTATAGATTTCGACGAGAAAATGCAAAATGTCCGAGTTTCAACGTTAGGAATTCACTGGTTCAAAAGTCACACGCCTATAAAGTTGGCCGATTTCAGGCGTTTTTGACGGATTAGTACGCTGGCATATTAATTTTTACTGAGTGGCTCTGCTAGGTGATGGCAGAGAGGATACGAGAGTGCTGACGGCCGGGGTTTTTCTGCCTCACTTTAGCCAGTATTCAGTATAGACAGAAATGGATCATACCAACTTTTAGCATAGAACAGAGCCTATACCCATATTTAGCATGGTAAAAGCTCGAAACTAAAGTGCCAACGGGACACCAGAAAAATCGCAGGAGCTCTTTGAGGTCACATCGTCTTAAAGACAGGAAATGCTGCATCATTGCCTATTTATCTATATATAAATTGCGAATATAGCAAACGCGGGGAGAAGTCCTGGGAGATCTTAATGGCCCCTAACGTTTCGAGAGATTGGCCGGAACAGGCCGCGGCGCGCCGCGATATTCCTTTTCCGTTTCAGAAGGAGGGAAGAAGAGGTTCCCGTAGAAATGGAAAAGCTTGCACGAGCGCATTGAAATATCGGCAATTGTGTAAAGTGGCAAACATCGATAACGTTAATGATGGGCAGTTAGACGCGGCTGCCGCTTATCTCTCTTGCGCGGATGCGCAGCGAGAAAAAGCATCGGCGAAGATCGATGCATCGATGCAAGCAACTACGACCGGGGAACATATAAAATGCACGGGTTATTGTCGCCGGGACCCGAACAGACAGCTGCTCGTTAGTTGTTGCCAGCCGCGGAGGTGAACCAGTCGAACGTATTGCTATATGTACTGGGTGGTTCCATGGGAACCGATTTTAGCAATTCACATGTCATGCGATTCTTCGCTCTACATTAAAATATTTATGGCTCTCTTGGTCCTAGAACAACTGGGGGAACACGCTTTTCAAAATCTGAATTTGTAAAATCAATTGAAAATATTATACTCTATGATCACGCTTGGAAATCTACGGTGGTGCCACCTAAACGCTTAAAATCGTTCAACTTCAAACACACATAACTATTGAACCAATGACTTTATATCGCTGAAACTCGGATTTTTGGAAATTGCTCGTCAAAATCAATAGGATTATGTTTAAAAATTGTTAGTTTAACCCAGTCTTTTTATCGAAATGGTTAAAATTCGCAATTTCGGACATCGACTCAGAGTCAAGAGAATTAAAGATGAACACAATAATTATTTTATTATAGGAAGAGGACTACAACCACGCCTGGGAAGCTGGGACTGAATTATGCACAATCTCCTCACCTTGAATAAATATATCGACAGGAGCCCTCTATTCTCTCACCAGCAAGCCAAAGGATGCACACTTTTCGCGACCCTACGACTCAGACTGTCCTTCCTGCATAATCTAAAGAAAGATCTCTTCTTTTATTCAAGCTCCTCGATCAGCAAACAGGAGACACTGAATTCCACTTGAATATTAATCCAGCTATCATCCCAGATGGTCTCCATCGAAAATCGATGAATGTCAAGTATTTTCGTCGCCTGTTCGTATATTTCTCGAAAGAGTACAGAAGAGTACATGTTCCGAAGTCTCAGGTTTTCCGTCGTGTTGGTATGGAGCTGATCGAAGTAAAAGCATAGTTGCGGCCTAGAAACGCGCTCGTTAGCCGACTGTTTCTCCGTGAACGTTCGATTTGATCAACGAACCCAATGATCAACGAACAGCTCTCTCGATTCACGGGAAACCTAGCAAAATGCTCCAAGTTCGCGACCTTTGCGAGATATACTGCGGCTCGGTGTGGGACGAAGGGCGTGCCTCGCAGGATCAATGATTTATCTCCACGGTGAAGGTCACTCGCTCGTGGAAAATATCAGATGATAAGATACCTGGAGATCTATGGGTCCAACGAGCTCTCGCTACCTCGACATTTCTTGGGCTTTCGAAGGTCTCAGCGATCGGAGATTCGAGACTTTCACGACCTGGGAACGTGCTGTCTCTGTGTTTGTGTAGTCTTCGATATTTGGCGAACTTCTCAGGCCGATAGAATATTAGAGAATCAAAGGGGGATCTATACCCTCAGATTTTGGGGTATTTATCAATGTTATCAACCTCTGTGCAGAAAAAAAGTTTGGTAACATTGATAAACACGCGACTGCCTAATGAACACGAGATAGAGTTGCTTGCTATTTCCATATTCTATTCAGCTCGTCGCGAATGCCGTTATACAGGGCAGGTCGCACTAATATTAGTGCCACCGATGAGAATATGTACCTCGTCTGTGTCAGTTTTGCTATGATTTCACGTTGACAGCAGTGCAGCAGTGAAATGTTGCGCAATATCGCAGCACTGATTGACAGTCCTCCTGACTAGGCGCCATCTCGTCTAAACTAACTGAACTAAAATTGGCTCTAGACAGGCTCTACATCAGAGAGGACCTCTGTCTTCATGAACGTAATATGGGGAAATCTCTTCTATGTGAATGAAATCACGCGCCTCGATTTTTTGTCCTTATACGAGCATATTTTGAGCTGCACAAAGGTTCATTTGATAGAGGAAGGTTCATCACGGCGCGCTCTGCTCATCACATCAGTCAAAAAAGTCTCTTTGAGACAGAAAAATACATTGAAATCTGCGGTTATTTTTCTCGATTTTTTCTCTACTTTGGGCACTCATATTATTAGATATAAACATAATCTCGTTAAATCAATAACAGAGCGCGCTGTATTTAACCTTTCTCTATAGAATGAGCCCTCACCCAGCCCAAAATCCGCTCAAATATGGACAAAAAATCGAGGCGCGCAAACCCATGTTTCGACTCAAAATCTAGTAAGATTCTAGTTCCTTTCTAGTTACGTCAGTAGGGTATAAATTCCCCTTAAGGCGGTAGTCTCACCTGTGGTTATAACTAGAATCTTACTAGATTTTGGGTCGAAAATATGGGTTTGCGCGCTTCGGGTGTTTGACCTTATTTCAGCAAATTTTGGGCTGGGTGAGGGCTCACTCTACAGAGGAAGGTTCATCACATTGCGCTCTGGTCATGATTTTAACGAGATTATGTTTAATATGTATAATATGAGGGCCCAAAGTAGAGAAAAAATCTAGGAAAAAAACTCGCAGATTTCAATGCATTTTTCTGTCTCTAAAAGACTTTTTGACTGCTATGATGACCAGAGCGCAGTGTGATGAATCTTCCTGTTTAGAATGAGCCGTCACCTAGCCTAAAATCTGCTGAAATAAGGTCAAACAACCGAAGCGCGCAAACCCATACTTTCGACCCAAAATCTACTAAGATTCTAGTTATAACCAGTGGTGGGACTACCACCTTAAGGGGAATCTATACCCTCGGATTGTAACTAGAAAGGAACTAGAATCTCACTAGATTTTGGGTCTAAACATGGGTTTACGCGCCTCGATTTTTTGTCCTTATTTGAGCGGATTTTGGGCTGGGTGAGGGCTCATTCTCTAGAGGAAGGTTAAATACCGCGCGCTCTGCTATTGATTTAACGAGATTATGTTTATATCTAATAATATGAGTACCCAAAGTAGAGAAAAAATCGAGAAAAATAACCGCAGATTTCAATGTATCTTTCTGTCTCAAAGAGACTTTTTTGACTGATATGATGAGCAGAGCGCGCCGTGATGAACCTTCCTCTATCAAATGAACCTTTGTGCAGCTCAAAATATGCTCGTATAAGGACAAAAGATCGAGGCGCGTGATTTCATTCACATAGCAGAGATTTCCCCATATTACGTTCATGAAGGCAGAGGTCCTCTCTGATGTAGAGCCAGTTTAGAGCCAATTTTAGTTCAGTTAGTTTAGACGAGATGGTGCCTAGTCAGAAGGACTGTCAATCAGCGCTGCGATATTGTGCAACATTTCACTGCTGCACTGCTGTCAACGTGAAATCATAGCAAAACTGACACAGACGAGGTACATATTCTCATCGGTGGCACTAATATTAGTGCGACCTGCCCTGTATAACGGCATTCGCGACGAGCTGAATAGAATATGGAAATAGCAAGCAACTCCATCTCGTGTTCATTCGGCAGTTGCGTGTTTATCAATGTTACCAAATCTTTTTTCTGCACAGAGGTTGATAACATTGATAAATACCCCAAAATCTGAGGTATAGATCCCCCTTAATGCGGAAATAAATAGTTAAACGTGTCGATAGAATATTCTCATTTTTGAAAATTGAGTTGCGGATTTTATGAATTTATGAAAAACGTCTGTTGGCGATATGTTTGATCCAGTAGAATTATTTCCAAATCGCTGGTGGATCGGACAACTGTTCCATTTAATTCAAACAAAACAACAAGCAGCTATAAATTCTAGTTAGAACCAGTTTGTAGGTCGAGTCACTATGAATCAACCTACCAAATTCGGATAAGAAAAATGATAATGTTAAAGGGTTAAAGATCTCACCAGGTTGGTAAAGACAAGCTGAAGAAAGCCACGAAGAGGCAGCAAGAGGACGATCTACGAGAGGAAATCAATCCGCAGTCGATAACTCGAGTGAATAGGAATTGACGAGAGAATTCCTGGCGAATGAGGATTGATGAGCGAGTTCCCAGGGAATAGGGATTGATGAGCGAGTTCGTATGGAATAGGGATTGATGAGCGTTCTCTGTTCGATCTAGACCCTCTGCAGGATCTAGAGCGTCGTCTTCGATCTTCGGTATCACACTGTGGTCCCACATAAGAATCGAACAGCTCAGAATAATTTAATATTTAGAGGAAGTGAAACTTTTCTTTGTAAGATTTAAACAACTTTTCACAACTCCATTTGTTCTGTTCGCTCCGAGCCGACGATAATATCGAATAATTTTCTGTCTGATTGCTATCTACACAACGAGTTCCTTTTAACAAGGAAGTTGAGACAACTTAGAGGATAAATAGATTTTTCAAAGTTCCACTTTGAACATTTCTTCGTTCAATTCCCGCATTTCTGCGAACACATTCGAGACAGGCGGTCAATTCGCTTTTCAATTAGAATCGAAAGGGAAACGGAGAGCCGGCGCGGCGTCAATTGAATGTTCTCAGAGACCGATCTCGCGGTAGAACGCGATGGTGGAACGATCTATCCGTCTCGTTAGGCGTTTTAACCTTTCAAATTAAAAGGGGGCGACAGAGCCAACGCGGCGCAAGCGCGCGGAGCAGAGTCGATCGGGCAATCGTACCCGGCGATCATTAATTCCCGTGATCGGTATCGATCGGCTCCAATAGAGAAATTTTCATATCGTAATTATCATCGTTAGATTACCGACCCGCCGCCGCTGCCGCCGGCCGCCAATTTAAATCGAACAACGCGCTCACTGTCTGCTACTAAATGATGTATTAACCGTTTGGACTACTTTCACCCGCGCTAACTCGCTCTCTGCCCGTGATTTACGACGGTTGCGTAACCTGCGATCATTTTCGTATTTTTTCTCCTCCGCATCCCGATCCGTTCTGTTCCTCGTTTTGACGCGCGGATTCATGGATCGTCCTCGGTGATGAAACTGGGAACACCAGTGATATCGTTATTATCGATGATATTCAATCCTATCCGATACCAAACTGATCGGTAGGAAGTGTACTAACATCAATAAATGACCTTGAATGACCTTCGGAGACCAATTAACGACCCGGTAACGATCGATACTAATTATCGATCAAACGTTCCGCAGAAATGAGGAGATCCTCTTTTCCCGAAGGATCATCCTGGAGGGAAGTGTATTAACATCAATAAATGACCTTGAATGACCTTCGGAGACCAACATACCGTGGATCAATGAATTCGTTTGGGAATGGGCTACACACCTTCCTGAATAACAATACACAACAGGTCACCTTGAAATCTCGAAAGAACATCCACCATTAATGGTTGGTACTATTGCTAGAACAAAATTCCTACAATATGGCACTCGTTTAGCAAAATGTTTCGGAAAAATCCCGAAATCCTTAATTTTTCAGGTCGTTGACCGGGTACTGGTTCTCAAGATGAAAATCTCGAGGCAAGGGCTGAGTAGATCGGGTAATACGTCGGAAGAGGGAGATTGGCAAAGGTAGAAAGGTGGGTTTGATTTGCGGATGGAAGGTCTCTCGGGCTGCCGGGCGAACCTGACAAACCTAGGTCTTCGACCCTACGGGCGCCACGGCGAGGAGTATACGGGGTTTTCTCTCTGTTGCGCGGCCGCTCGGGCTATGGCGTGCAGCCACTTTGCCACGACACAGCCATAAACATCTCTGAATGGAGACCACCCACCAGCCTGCACACTTCTCGGAACTGCACTCGCGCATTTCACAAGAACACCAAAGGCGCTCACCGGCGAAGCACTCCGCTTCCACTTTTGCGTGGCTCTCCGCCATTCGTACTCGAAAAACCTTCTCCGCCAGCCGTTCCGCGGGTGAATAGCAAACCGAGAAACCTCGACGGTTATCGATTTTTCTCCCTTGTATCGACCCGTCTCGCTATACCAATTCCCTCCGACGGAACCGAGAAACACACCTCTTTCCTAGGTCGCTCGTAAGAGCATATCGCTCTGCTTTCGGATCGGCGGATTCGAAATCTAATTTCACAAATGCGATTTCTTTTCCTCTTTTCTTCGGCTTGCCCCGGATAAATGGGATATCGATCCTTTGCTCCCTCGATCGCGAGAGCTGCCGAACTCTCCGCGTTCTTAGGCCACTTATCTGATGCGACGCATTCTTCGCGCGAACGACGCCGGTTTTATAGAGACTCCGACTTTTTATTTCCGCCCTGTGCTATTTTATATTGCGTTATTACATTAGTTAGTGTGGTAATACGACATCTGGCAGAATGTTTCCAATCGGAGGCATTGATATTTTAGAGAAAACATTCACAATTTAGAAGTATAAAATATTACTTTATGGAGTTAAAACTGATGGGAAATGAGAAGGGGCTTACTGAAGAATGAAAAACAACAAAATAACATAAACTTCCATTTATTATAACAAAGAAACGAGAAAATAAACAAAATGTTACACGGAAAAACGTTCACGATTGATAGAACAGCTGGAAGAAAGTTTCCGATTCGATTTACAATGTCCAACACCAAAGTTCAACCATTACTGTTGGATGATTCTGCCCTTAATTTTCCCCTAGACGCACAGTTTTTGAGAAACTTGATTTTGAAAAAAAAAACATATTTTTCAGCTTGAAACAAATATTGTCATGTTATTATAAAAGACATTGTGTTGTTTTTTACAGCAAAAGATTCTGTAGACTTTCCCGGATACAGTGATATCCAATATTAATATATTATGGATGTTTAAACATGTTTAAACAACAATTACTGTTGGATGATTCCGCCCTTAATTTTCCCCTAGACGCACAGTTTTTGAGAAACTTGATTTTGAAAAAAAAACATATTTTTCAGCTTGAAACAAATATTGTCATGTTATTATAAAAGATATTGTGTTGTTTTTTACAGCAAAAGATTCTGTAGACTTTCCCGAATACAGTGATATCCAATATTAATATATTATGAATGTTTAAACATGTTTAAACAACAATTACTGTTGGATGATTCCGCCCTTAATTTTCCCCTAGATGCACAGTTTTGAGAAACTTGATTTTGAAAAAAAACATATTTTTCAACTTGAAACAAATATAGTCATGTTATTATAAAAGATATTGGGTTGTTCTTTGCAGCAAAAGATTCTGTAGACTTTCCCGAATACAGTGATATCCAGTATTAATATATTATGGATGTTTAAACATGTTTAAACAACAATTACTGTTGGATGATTCCGCCCTTAATTTTCCCCTAGACGCACAGTTTTTGAGAAACTTGATTTTGAAAAAAAAACATATTTTTCAGCTTGAAACAAATATTGTGATGTTATTATAAAAGACATTGTGTTGTTTTTTACAGCAAAAGATTCTGTAGACTTTTCCGAATACAGTGATATCCAATATTAATATATTATGAATGTTTAAACATGTTTAAACAACAATTACTGTTGGATGATTCCGCCCTTAATTTTCCCCTAGACGCACAGTTTTTGAGAAACTTGATTTTGAAAAAAAACATATTTTTCAACTTGAAACAAATATTGTCATGTTATTATAAAAGATATTGGGTTGTTCTTTGTAGCAAAAGATTCTGTAGACTTTCCCGAATACAGTGATATCCAATATTAATATATTATGGATGTTTAAACATGTTTAAACAAGTAATATTTAATACTTCCGAATTGTGAATGTTTTCTCTAAAATCCGTATCAATGCCTCCGATCGGAAACATTCTGCCGGGGGTTGTAAGACTTCGGAGCTGTGCAGAGCTGGCCACCGTGGACAATGACTCCGTCGGATAGTTTCAGGATAAAAATCCTGTGGAATATGGCGATCCTTTTTGACGGTTTTCTGGAGGCACTGGATGTCTAGAGTAGATTATGTTCGCCCGAATTTTAGTGCAGGTACTTTGCTAAATGTTGAGATCACCGTGCATAAGGGCTTCGACACGTTGACTGTAAAAAGTGACTATATCGTATTTGGTATCATTTTAACTAGAAAAACAAGCCGAGTCAGATGTTCCATAAAAATAAAATCAAAACTTAGAAAGTTGCAATCTTCTGCCTGCATTAGTGTGAGCCTCACCGATCAGACTAGACCCCTCGCTGGCTCGGTCGTCGAGCGTGTTTACCGCTCGACTGGTTCCAAGGGGGACCCCCCAGTGGTGGGGATAAAATTTTAACAGTTACGGTAGAGACGTTCGCGACAGTTACGGAGAGAATGCTGCAGCTGCGATTTCGCCGAAGGTCGTAGCAGAATTTCGAGCATTGACTGAACGGTTAATCGCTCGGAAGGCTCGCGAAGCTGCGCGGCGTGGTTTCGATAACGATTCCGATCCCGACTGCCGGTTCTCGGTAACCATCCCGGATCGTAACACTCGGATCCACGAGGCAGCCTCGTCTGCTTTATGATCGGGGCCTCTCCGTCTCGCTCTCGTCTTCGGGGAAGAAGCTTTTCGATAGAACGAACAAAAACGGTGATCCTCGCCGACCGCTTTTTCGCGGCTGCGTATAAAATCTACGGGAATCCCCTTCTACAGCCCGAAACCGAGCACCTGCGTAACCTGTGTTTTACGAGCAACCGCGAAATCTTTGTACTCTACTCTCCTTTCCTCTTCCTTTCTCTTTCCTGGTCGCTCTCGGCTAGCTGCATTGTTTCTTTCTCCGCGCTTTTCTTCTCGCATTAGGCTGTTGATTGAAAATTTTAAATCGGAGGGAAATTATTCAATCAATTCTTTGGATGTAAAGCGTGATCGGTAACTGGTGGTACAACCGGAAAAGAGGTGGTTCAATATAAAAATAAAAATGAAACCACGGTATAAATAGTGTTAAAATCGAAAAATTCGTCCCAAAATTCGTGAACTTCCCGAAAGGGGGTGGTTTCTGAGACCATTTCAAGCGACATTTTCCTTTGCAAAAGTGTTATCCGCGGCTTTGTTTAGGAGTTATTAACGAAAAACACGGACCAATCAGAGCGCGACCTAGACGCGAGTTGGCACAGTCGGCCCGGCGCGCCAACTGTCTATTGGCCGACTGTGGCAACTCGCGTCTAGGTCGCGCTCTGATTGGTCCGTGTTTTTCGTTAATAACTCCTAAACAAAGCCGCGGATAACATTTTTGCAAAGGAAAATGTCGCTTGAAATGGTCTCCGGAACCATCTTCTTCCGGGAAGTTCATGAATTTTGGGACACCCTGTATTTGAACGAAAATTTTTACTTAATAGTAAAAGCCAACATTCACAGAGAGCTTGTTTAGATTCTTGGATCTCACAACGACTCAATGAATAAGAGATTCAAAAGTATTGCTCTCCAATTCACTAGAAATTCGAAGATTAAGAGAACTGTAGGCAACTTGTCTTGAATTAAGGTGAAGTGCCCTATGCCTGGACAGCATGTTTTTTTATTTTAAATTTTATCACTTTAAATAAACAAAAACAATTTCTTAAGAGTTTTAACATACAGTTTAGAGTTTGTAAAGTAATATAAAATAAAAAATCATTGTTTAGGTTAATATCTTAATTGTATTAACAAGAATAATTCAAACCTATAGTTGGATATATTAAATCCAATCTAAGCTGTACCTGGACAGAAGTAAAGCCTATATCGGGACAAATTCAATTTACGAGTTGATCGAGCGAACATAACCTAAAACGTTGGTTGGTGGCGCTGTTGCGCATGGCGAATAGAAGATGCTTTGCGTAATATGTAGTATTCTTATCATAGATTATAGTATTGTATTATTTAACCAAATATATATTTATTTTCATTTACTGTTTTAATAAAACTTGTCATAATACAACTTTTAAGGTTAGGTAGTAATACTCATATATCTAAGATGTAAACATAAAGTATTATTAACGTCACAACCGGAATACATTTTCTACATACGTTATTCAAGCTAATAGAAGATTAATTATACGTACATGTAGTTAAATAATTTGCAAACAATGCGTTGATTTTATTCAGAAATACGTGTCCGGCTTCAGGCGTAAGCACATTGCGTATAAGCTTAGAGTGGGACAGCTACTGTCATCGCGTCCCGGTATGGAGTACTTATATTTGAAAACAGTCCTAATCTTGGACATCTAATATTTGGATTAATAATTATTATTTACGTTAAGTTTGATTGCCAATTTATTTTAAAATATCAATATTATTATGCGTGATAATTATTTTTTGTCTGAGGGCTTAAATTATATCTTTTTTTCTAACAAAAGTTCGAACTATAAATGCACATGATTCGCATGTAAATAGACTATTTTGTATACTGTTTTCAGATGAACTTTGAATTCATTTTTAAATTTCAATTGATGTCTTAATGAAATAATATTCACACCTACTTGTAGCTAAGGCCTCAGAATATATAATATAATTATTTAATCTCTTAATTACTGATTTTACTATGAAAATTCAATTGTCCGGATTTGGGTATCACTTTTGGACTGTCCAGACTGAGGGCACTTCACCTTAATTAATGAGGCCAATTTTTATCGCGGCAAGGTACCCAAGAGGAGCAATCACTATCGCACAGGGAGTTTATGCGAGGTACCGAAAGGGCTCGGAATCGATCTCGGTGGAGCGTGCAACAATTAATCGGTGGAAAAATGGTGGCGTGGGCAGCAGGTAACGAAGGGAGACCGCGTCACGATCCTCGTATTTATCACGGTCGGACGGCCGCGGCAAATAAATAATAAATTCAGCGGGGCCGCTCTCGCCGGGGACACATTGTACAACATTGTAGATTACGGTCCGTCCAGCTCCGCGAATTTATAATCCTGCAACGTTGAAATTGCCCGCGCTCAGGCGCGCTCGCTCGCCTCAGCTCGGCTTCACTCTCGCGAGTTCCGTTACGAATGAATCCACCGCTGGTAGGATATATACGCGCACCTTAACCGCCTAACCGGCCGGTGTGCTAACCGGACCTGCAGGATTCGCGGGCTCTTGAGCACCGGCCATCGCATAATACACATGACGCTCGTATATCTCGTGTTACGCAATCCTCGTCCGGCTAGATTACACCGTTTCGCGGGCCCGCGGAGTTTATACGCGTCTAATCGCGCCGCGCGACGAACATCGATCCTCGCCGAGGAAAAACCGGGGCCCCCCGGGCGAATTGATGGGCCCGGCGAGCAGGGGCGCGCTGCAACACTCGCGGGCCCCACGCGATTTTCCGTGGGACCCTCCCATAGCGATCCCATCAAAACCCCGCTTCGAATTTTTTCATTCGTAACGCATAAATTCCTGGTAATTGTTGCCTGCGCAAATCTGTACGGTACGGATTTTTGCAAGACAAACCGATGGGAATATGTTCGATTAATTGGTGGATTGGTTCATCGTCTGTCTGGAGGATTGCTTAAAATTTTAGAGGGGTGAGCTTGCTTGATTTTATTTAACACGAGCCTCGAGTTTTATCGAGAATTGTTTCGACTGTATGTTGGAAAAATTGATTGCACGGAAGTTTTCAAATAATTGGTGATTAAATGTTATTGGGAGATGAGGCTCTTTGTTGAAGACCAATTATATTTTATTGCATGGAATCTGAAGATATACTTTCTTCAAAATATTTCTTTGACACTCCTCGAGAGTAATAATATTTATAAACATTATAATTAGAACTTTTTCTCGTACATTTTTAGATGGATTGAAGTGCCTATATTTTCTATAAGATAATGCACGTGTGTGAATATAAATTTTAGAAAATTTAAAATATAGATTAAAAAACAACTATTTTTTCAATTGTTCAATTTATCTTTCAAGGTGCCCGAGAGGGATTGAGACGGCCCTAACCGAGAATCGCAAGTGCATCTCCTCTAGGTTTTCATTCGCCACGGCGGCTGTGAACATCTCCCGACGTGGAATCCGCTCAAACCAGAGACCCGTAATCTGAGATTCGGTGCCCTTACACGCTTCTAATCGCGTCGCACGCTGACCGCGAGCATCGATCCTCCTCCTCGCTTGAAAAATCGAGGTCCAGGTGAATCGATGAACCCTCTGGGAGCCGTTCAATGCTCGCCTCCAGAGAGGATAGTTCCGTGAAATATGGTGAAAATAATCGGTCTGATGATTCCTAATCCTCTGACGATTTTAGAGGCATCGTTACACGAAACTCGTGAGAGTCATCCTTATTAACGTGATATTTCCGATGTAAATGATACATGTTTCATGTTTCAGATACATCTTTCATATTTTCGTACGATTCTTTAACAAGTAAGGTAATTTTTCATCAATTTTATGATGCTCAAAATAGGTGACTGTTTTATGTTTCTTCGATCATCGAAGTGATTTTCTGATTATTCCAATCCTGTCTCATCTTATTACAATTTTTCATTTTCGAAGAAAGGATTTACAAATGTAACTTCTTACTGTCATGTCAATTTGACACAAACAACATTTTAAAAATAAAAATTCTTGCAACATCATTCATGGATCTACTTTAGATCTACTTTAACTACCCATCTTTGAGGAAGGAAGTCCATAGTTTTATTAGTGGTTCTGAAAGAGACTATGAATTATGAAGTAGGTCCAACCTAGATGCAGGACCAAATGTAGGAGCTCTTTTGCACATGAGAAACTCGTGGGGGCCTTAGCAGTGGAGGACACTCCCCGGTAACGATCGATACTAATTATCGATCAAACGTTCCGCGGAGATGAGGAGATCCTCTTTTCCCGAAGGATCACCCTGGCGATCACCGAGGGAATCTTATTCGCGTCTCGGCGAGCGAAAACAGCGGACGCATCCGCATTGCGGACCACGTTCCTCCGCGTTCCCCGTCGATCCCGAAGACGGATGCGTAGCGTGGCGTACGCTTCTCGTCGAGGCAGCAAGTGTAATAAAGCCCCGGCCAGCAGCAGCGGGAGGAGAACACAGGGAAACGCTTCTCTTTCTCTGTTGGCGTATACGTGCACACGCGGGGCTCCGATGCAACCGATGCATCCGATGCAGCCGAGAGCCGCGCGGAGAAACACGCTGGCCGGGAGAGTAATGCGCGCCAGTGCATAGTAGTAATAATAAAGTGGTAGTGGTTGGCACGTCACGGTCCAACAGGCCGATCAACCGTCCGTGCGCCGAGCCGGCTACTGGTCTCCGCCCACGCACAAATCTGCACGAACACACACAGGCCCCGCAGGGCCCCGCGAGACCCGAACACTGGGGAACGTCCGTGAACCGTTTCGCGAGCTGCCAGGGACCTTTGGAAATTGATTCTCGGGACGCGTGCACCAGAACCAGCCGTGTGGGAATCGGATCTCCGGGGCCGAGGAGGACCCCTGGGAATCGATCCCGAAGAGCCCCGGAAAGAATGTTTGGAATTTTCTGAAAATTGGTCCGGATCAGGCCTGGAAAACGCATTGGAAAATCTGTCTTCGAACAGAATGAATAAGTAGACTGTGGATCGTCGTGTAGAATAATTTTTTTCTGGAAACTGATCCTAAGGAGGCCTGAAAAGAGCGTTTGGAATTTTTCTGCCAAATATATGCAGCTACTCGAATCGGAGATTTTTCTTGAGCACTCTCTTCTACTGGCAATAAAATGTATTTTAAAAACGTTAGTAATAGTATAAATATAATATATAGTATACACAGGGTGGTCCACGCAACTTGCACACCTATAATAACTTCCAAAGTATGCGTTGCACGATAAAGTTTTGTATACAGAAGTTGCATGATCTGAAGGGGTACATTATGTAGTGTATTTATTTTTTTTACAGGTGGACGCGTGAAGGACATATGAAGGTCAACTTCATTTTTTTAAATAAAAATTAATTAAATAGTATTAAATAAAAAAATTAATGTTTCATGTTTCAGATACATCTTTCATATTTTCGTACGATTCTTTAACAAGTAAGGTAATTTTTCATCAATTTTATGATGCTCAAAATAGGTGACTATTTTATGTTTCTTCGATCATCGAAGTGATTTTCTGATTATTCCAATCCTGTCTCATCTTATTACAATTTTTCATTTTCCAAGAAAGGATTTACAAATGTAACTTCTTACTGGCATGTCAATTTGACACAAACAACATTTTAAAAATAAAAATTCTTGCAACATCATTCATGGATCTACTTTAGATCTACTAAAATAAAAAAATTAAATAGTATTTTAGAGTTATTTAAATTGAAATATCTCCTGAACTACTAACTTTTCGACATACATAGGTTAGTACTTTTTTATAACGAATGTCCAGCTTCATCGATTGATGTATTAAAAAATACCTCATTCCATTTAAAAAAATGAAGTTGACCTTCATATGTCCTTTACGCGTCCACCTGTAAAAAGAATAAATACACTACATAATGTATCCCTTCAGACCATGCAATTTCTGTATACAAAACTTTTTCGTGCAACGCATACTTTGGATGTTATTATTGGTGTGCAAGTTGCGTGGACCACCCTATATATAAATAGTATGGATAGTAACATTATTGTAGTTCATGATTTTAGAAGACCCAGAAGAGGTTGTATGGCATTTTAGGAATGCCAGAAGAAGGTGTTAAAGCGATTTAAAAATTTTTTTCTAAACTGGAAAGAGTTGATGGAAGGCGATTTTGAACCTAGCTTCATCAAGAAGAGAATTTCCTCGAATCGCATGCTCAACTGACGAGAAAAAATCTTGTACGGACCTAAAGTGATAGTCCGCGACTCTAGAGGCCATAAGAAGCATATAATGCACGTGCTGGGGCCCCGAAGAAATAGCTCGCAATTTCACAGGGATCGTAAGAGATTATTAGTCGAACGTAAGTACACCAGATAACTGCACCACTGAATATCCACGAGGTTGAAATGTCACGACTTTCGCAGAATGATTTTTAGACCTCGGTCACTATGTCCGAAGTGTCCATAAAATATCGCAGTGGCCGGCTCGTATACAGAAGCTCGAAATGATCTAACGATACGACCCCAATCCAGACGACGATAGCGTACGATCGAGCAGATCAAGGTGGAACCGATTTGTAGAGAAGCTAAAGGTCCGAGAGAAGTTCACGACGATTGATTTATGGAGAGGTGAACACGAGGCTTCCAGGAGTGAGTCTAAGGACCCCAACGCTAACTATAGAGGATCTGCTAGATTGGTAATAGTACCCGAGATCTGTTATTGAGTTTTCCAAGGTTTACAACCCTCGCGTTTCCCATACGGCTTACCAGTTTTCTATCTTGCTTTTTCCCCATCCCGTATTTGGATTCTATTTACCTCGCGTTTCTCCAGTTAGCTCCATCATTCAATCCGACTGGCAATTCTGAAGGTGCTGGTACTCGACACGGCTTCCTATTTACCAAGCGATCTTCGCAGCTGATTTCCTAGGTAGTTTCCACTATGAGGATTCCGATCTTCTTGTTTTAATCCTCTCGCAAACACTGCGCTTCGTTGGCCAAGCTAACTCGGTTCCGGTTGCTACCACTCGTTTCCCACGTACCCCTTGACCTTCATAAATTCCGGGTCATTAGGCAATCGTTACGAAAGTGGACAATGTATCCTGAAAGATCCTTGAATATCTTCGAGGTAGTCTTCGTGGCACTTCAAGGTATTCTTCAGGGTCCTCTTCGAGGTCGGATTCGAGGGATGTGAACATTTCCGTACGAACACGCCGGTCAATTGTTTATTGTTTCGTTCGGAAAGGAACCAATGGGCTTCGAATTAGCCGCGATCACCGTGAACGCCAATTACCGTCCAGGTAGAAGGATGTCCGACAATTTCGCCAGAAACGTCGTCCGATGCAACGCGAGGTGCATGTTACACATAGTGCACTCGCATTGGCGCAACACGCGAGAAGGAACCTTGCTTTATCCCGGCTACAGTGCTGTAGGCCTGTACCGCAATTCACGGTAATAGGCGAATCGAATTTCCGTCGATGTTGTATTCAATTATTGCCGTGATTTCCGAGAAGGTCCATCAGACGGAAGATTGTGATGAATTCTGCTTTCGGTACCCTCTTTGGGCTCGGACACGTTGCTTCGATGCCCGACCTCCTGCGCTTGGGTCTTAACCGCAATATTGTTTCCAAATTTTTTTTTGTTATTTAACGTCGCTTTGTGAACTCCTATTCCGGAATTATTTCACGACGGAACCTTCAGTTTTTATAAGGTGGGTTCCGAACCACCTTGGGCACCACAGTCTACAGAGCACATGGAGTATTTCCAGAGGTGCCAGCGCACAGTGGTCCGGATCGAGAAATTCAGTGACATTTTGTCGAAAAATGAACTTTCTCATATTTATATGTACAAAGTTTGTATTGCTTCATAAATATCCATCTACCTCGAAAATAAAGAAATTAATAAAATATAATTAAAATTGTAATCGCGACGAACACTTAAAGTTGGACATTTTGAAAACAGCCTGTTTCGCAGAAAAAAGATACTTATCTTTATCTGGATACCCTGACACACCTGTTTAATATTTTTTCTCTGTTCTTTTTTTAAAATGAAGAGAATTCCATTACGATAAAAATTTACACTGACAATTAAAAATTAATTTAAATAATGTATTAAAAAAATAATGTACAGTGAAGGCTCGGAAATTGTCAAAATTCTTCATCTTTGATACGGAATATCTTTTGAGTTCCAATTAGCACCGCATGTTTACAAATTGTACAATGTTCAGTACACTTTTCCCTATATAGTTATGCACGATTTACTACCAACATCGTCCATCGACGCAAGTTATTAGTGATTCAAGTGTATCCATCGCTGCGTCGAGCGCCAGGATTGTGCGAGACGCGAAGAACCTCGCGCGCGTGCGAGTTTGTTTTGATTGTAGCCTACAGTCAATTGTTTTTTATATGCTGCTATAAGAGTAAAATCATAAAATAAAAAGAAAAGGCCGCTAGATCAAGAAGCTGCAGAATTGATACTTGCACAGATTTAAGTAAATCAGCCAGTAAAGTAAGTAAAATGTTATTAAAAATAATTAAACAAATACTAAACATATTAAATTATTTATCATTAAAAAGTGATTATTTTTTCATATTTTTCAGTGAAAGTTTCATCAGAATAACTTTTACGATTCAAAAGCTGTGGCAGTGTCACAGAACTTTTCGGTATGGACGAAAAAATTTTAATTATAAATTATTACAAAAAATAGTTTGTGAACTTATATGTAAACAAATTTATTATCAATAACAAAGTATGAATGAAAATTAATTAATAAATATTGTTTAACAAATGCAAAAATATTTAATTATCTATAATTAAAAATGACTATTTTTTAAATATTTTTAGTGAAAATTTCATTGCAATATCTCTAATGGTTCAAAAGTTATAACAAAATGTCACTGAATTTCTCGATCCGGACCACTGTGCGGCGTCGGGGATCGAACCCGCGACCACGGAGTCCGTAGCCGCGCGCTCTTTCCAAATTTTTATTACGAACTCTATTCTCACTTTGTGTTTCATTGTCTTGCTGTTCTTGTTCCAGAGGCGTCCTAAATTTCATAATTTCGCCGAGGGCATCAAGCTGCTTGTGGACAGTGTCCGAATATTAAAACTTATTAGACGATTCAGGAAATTGGAGAGAAGGGCTGGAGGATGAACGATAATAAGGAGGAGAACTCCCCTCTCTAAAGCCACTCCCATTACGCCACTGTCGTCGATGGCATAACGGCGGACTATGCACCGGGATTTCTACTTGTCTTTCTTCTCTTATTTGCCACTGAGCTGCAGAACCGGAGTTACAAACGCGCCATCAAAATTCGAACTTTTCAGTGGCCAGTTGAAATAATTGTCTATTTGTATTTAATCATCCCATAAATGATTTTTCATCCATATTTAAGAAAGTGAAATACAAAAACATAATCATACCATTTTTTGTACTGTATAAAACGGCACATGAGAGATGTTCGTGGTTGATCTCTCTGTACATCATGTTCCAAAAATACGACTGAAAACTCGCATTGCTGACAGGATGAATTAATACTGAATCCAGCAAGAAGATCAGCATTGCTCTCGCAGAAGTGGGTTCAAAAATACTTGAACGAACATCGCTGCGAAAAGCATCCGCCCAGAGAGCGTTAATCATCCGGTAACACTCCTTAACAACCATCGGTTCCCACGGAGATCGTTTTCACACGCGAAAAATAAACCAAATAATTTTCACTCGCGCAACAAGAATGCTCAGCAAGGCGAAAGAAACAGGATCACAGTAATAATGATGCAAAGCGCTCGGTAAGCAGTATATCTGCACACCGACAAAACGGAATGGCTCGCATATTGTCCATAAAATAATGATAAAAGGCGAAATAGCGGCGGACGGTACCGTTACCGTGCAATTTCCCTATCGGTGATCTGGTTCGCTTATCGACTCGAATTATTATTAGCGAGGGGTAATTCCTGGACAAGAGGAACAAGAGGAAACGAACCTGTATTTGTTCTCTAGCGGCAATGTCGGTTCTAGCAGGGTCCACTTTTCAACGGGGAATTTTTTTCGTGGCCACGGTGCGCCGAGCGCGGTACCGTGTCTGACTAGTGGCCGATCTTTCCACTTGCGCGGGCGCGTTTTTCCGATTTTTCACGGGGACGGCTACCGTGGTGAGCCGATTATAAATCGTGGCGTGTCGAGCAACAGGGGCGAGGCGTGTCCTCTTGCTGCATCTTGTACGCGATGGCATTTACCTGTTGAGAAGGGAGAGACGCGTGGGCGTGAAGGTCGATTCCGCTCCGATTCTGCTCGAAGCTTACAGAGTCGCAATTCTTCGGTTGCGCAACGGTGCGACATTTTTTCTACCTCTGTACCGACTTCTGGGAACATTTATTTTGACGATTAATTGCCTGTGTCGCGCGTTGGATTCTTGAAATAAATGATTAAATGACAATTTTGCTATTTGGAGCCAAACAGACATTTTTTACTGATACTGATATATCGAAACTCTTAAATTCTTTTAATCTGTCTCTTTAAATTGTTCAAATCTAGATAAATTTGGGGAAGAATTGTGGTAAATTTTGTATATTTTTACAGACATCGAGAATCATTTATTTGATAATAAAATAAAATAAAAATGAGATTCATATGTTCAAACAAAATATCTTCAAAGACACACTGCCGCTCAAAAGTATGTGGACTCTTCCTTAATTCCTATAACTACCTGAAAAAAGTTATGATATCTTTGGTAAATTTGATTATCTTGTATGTATTTCAGTTCGTACAGTATTGGAGAACATATTTTAATAATAATTTATTAAATATCTCACCGATAATGATAAATAATAATTATATTTTCTTTTCGTCTACATATCCACCGCGTGCTTTTATGACCGCGTTTACTAGTCGTGGCATTCTGGCTATTAACTTTTTCATTACTTCACTTTCAATAAGGTTCCACTTAGATTCTAATATTTCCCACAAATGTTTTTCAGACTTGGGACATCGTTTTCGGACTTATCTGTCTATGTGATCCCATAGTTTTTCTTTTATTTATTTAAGAAAATTCAATAACTAAATTGTTTATTTTGGTACTATTAGAATACATTACATACATATTCATAATAGACTTTAGCAACAAATATTGTTTGATAATAAAAATATACATTATATATCACAAATTTCATGAACATGGTAAGTGTCCACATACTTTTGAGCGGCAGTGTATGTCTAAAAATATTGTTAAAGAAAACAATGTTGTAGACGATTAAAGACCTCTGTCACAGTACCAAAGCATTCTCATCCACGCAATAATCAAATAGTCCATTTTCTGAAGTCTGTATTAATACCTGATTGTAAACCTAAAGTACAATCAGCATCCACGTTTCCATAAACACAGTTTCCCCGACGGTACTCTTATCTCAAACAGCTGTGATCCTAACACCTACGTCATTCCAGACGAAAAAACGCCTCTGAAAACGTAGGTGGCAGTTTCTGTGAAAAGATGGCACACCAATATTGCATCCTCCGCTTCCCATTCCTCTATTATTGTTCCTCCCGGTAGTCAGACCGGGCCGTCATTGTAAAATAGGCGAAAAAATCGCGCGTGACTCAAACAAGAAGAGAACGAACCTGGCGGACCAATGAACTATGCGAGGAGGCATCCTGTCTTCCAGCCAGAAAACACGTAGGCAGACAATGGGACAGAGAGTGCTCACCAGAGAGGGTAATGAGGCCCGTCTTTAATTTGCATCCAATGCGCGCAGCTGGCTCCGCCGATAAATATGCATGGATTCGGCCACGATAGTGAAAACTACTTGTACTTGTTGCGACATCGATCATTCTTCGACCGACTACTGTGCGTCATGACGAGAACCGAAACCGATTAACTCGAATAATTAACTTCGCAAAAGGCTTGAGAACATTCGCCGATTATAATTGATGGCGCTACTTCAGTTTCATTTGGAACACACTGCATTTTGTTTGGCGAAAAATTATTATAAAAATTATTTAAATAAAAATAAATTTTTCAAAAATTCCGTTTTTAAAACGGACTAAAAAGTATAAAACAAAATTTTAAAAAACGCCACGTTTAAAAACGGACTAAAAAGTATAAAATAATTTTTTCTAGCCTCATACAGATTCCTAACCCCGTACAGATAGTTCTGAAAATTTGTGATTGTGAATTTTGAATAGCTATGGAAATACTTGTAAGATTTAAAACGAAAAACGTGGGGCGCAAGATAATACATAGGAAGGAGTGTAGAGAGTAGCTGCCGCTGAGGAAACTCGCAAAACAGTTCATATCATTTGCAGTGCAATAAAATTGTTAGTGATTTAGGTGTTCATGCATCAATTATCTATTGCATGCGCCCCACGTTTTTCGTTTTAAATCTTACAAGTATTTTCATAGCTATTCAAAATTCACAATCACAAATGTTCAGGACTATCTGTACGGGGTTAGGAATCTGTATGGGGCTAGAAAAAATTATTTTATACTTTTTAGTCCGTTTTTAAACGTGGCGTTTTTTAAAATTTTATTTTATACTTTTTAGTACGTTTTAAAAACGTGGAATTTTTGAAAAATTTATTTTTATTTAAATAATTATTTTCTGCTTTTTAGCTTTATATGTGTGAAATTTTACAATCGATTTTGAACATTTTGATGAGATTATAAACAGAGACATGTAGTAAATTTCAGACGGTATTGCGACGCGTTATATCGAAAACGAACGCCGTGATAAAATGTCAAAGATAAAGGTTCGACGGAGAATTTCGGTGTAACTGTTCTTTCGCTTGGTAAACAAACATTATACTATAATAATACGTAGTAACTTTGTAAACACCGCACGGAGCTCGAACGCACCCTGACGCACACTGAGCTCCTTCGGTGCGAAGCGGGTCAGTGGAGTGGGGATGAGTCAGAGTGGGAACACGTAGTAGAGTGGGGACGCTGAACGCGAAGACGTACTACGTTACGCGGCGGGGGGGTGCAAAGGTTCAAATTATTAATAATTTATATCTCCTGAACGCATAGGCTTTTTTTAAAAAATTTTGTTTAAATATTGCATTGTCATCCAGTTCTGAGCTATGTTTAAAATTTCAAGTCTCTAGCTTATCGGGAAGTTAGTTTAAAATCAATTGCAAAATTTGTACCGAACAAACAGACAAACAAACAAGAAAGCGAGCTAATAAAAATGTGGTCATAAAATAAATTCTTCTGCTCTCTCTCTTCATCATAGATACAATTTCTAAACGTTACTTTACATTTCCTTATAGACATATCATTTGAAATTCTAATGCTCGTGCACTGATAATTACAATTTTTTTAGCTGCAATATATAAATTGATTTAAAAGAATATGTTTCCCTGAATAAATGAAATTTATGTTTCGATTCGTTGACCAGTGTACAAGAGTTGAGCATCGAGGAATTCAAGGCTCTCGATAGAAAATATTAATAATAATCTCTGAAAGCTTAATCTAGGGAGTTGGATCTCGGTCTTCAATTTCTCACAGGTCCAATAAATTTTATAGCGGCCATATTTTCGGATCGAGCGATTCCACAGATTATTGCCACGGGATCCCCATAAACTCGGCCTCTCGATTCCGAGAGCAGTCATAGCGTTTGATGTCGGAGACCCTTCAGCGAAACAGCTCATTCGATCGCCATTTGCCTGGGACAAGGAGGGTCGAGTCCTTAAGCCTTGATCCGGCTTCAATTTGCTAAAGCTATAGAGAAGTGTCGCCCATAAGACCGTTTTATCGGTCGTCTATAACACCGGGGTCGTTAACGAGTTAATTACTTAATCAATCGATTAGGAACTATCGAATGGTGGAAGAGCACCGGCCGAGAGTCGTTCCGGTCACCGAGCATGGGATTCTATAAGCGGGTCTAGACCGTGTGACACCGCGGAATCGACATCTTTACTCGGCGCCGGAGGAAATCGTTGTCCGCGAGAGCATGAAGAAAAAGATACAAGATATGAGGAGGTGGAGATGAAGAGCAGAGAGCGAGAAGCATAAGAAGAAGAAGCCTCGCGACTAATTGCCCGTTCGGGAACCAGGGTTTCCTGCGCGCGGTAGCCCCTAACAGTACACCAACTTCCTGCTGCTATAACTGTATCCCGGTTGCAAAGATGGAATTGCTCGGGCTGAAGGATCGAAAGGATTTCCCGGAGACTAGGCTGGATGGAGGATAGAGGATCGAGATATGCGAGGGATTCGAGGGATCCGCGGACAAAGGAGCTGCCGGGGGATTCCACAGGATTCCATCTACCGGCCATCTACCGCGAGGATTTCAACAAACTCCCCGGGAATCCCCGCGTAAAATCCGCACCATGCTCCCCGCCGCAGAAAAATTCGCGAGACTTGCCAGCGCCAACCGGGCCGACCATTTTTCTATTTTATTTCGACCTGGGCTCGGAGAATTAACCCTCACACGAAATGCAAAATATTAGCCTCAGGGTCGGATGATGTAGATCAAATGAATCCATCATGTTAGAAGATGAAAGGTTCCTAGAATGAAAAAGGAAACAGGATCTTTCTTGGATCTTTTGAAAGAACAATACAAATTTAGACGACTGAAGAAATGTTTTAGAAGAAGCTTTTAGGTTATGTTACTAATCAATGTGGCTGATTCAAGATCAAGATTGATACTGCTATTGGTCAAATCTATACCTTCTGAAGTTTAGAATGAGACTTGTTGGTTCACGATTGAGAATGATACTGCAATTGGACAAATTCTGTTTTTACTAGCATTTTTTGTCGGAACTAATTCGTCGGAATATGCGAAACAAATTTTAATCCAGATTACTCCACGCTCGCGTGTCACCTGCGACTAGCCTAAGGCTCTCCTTTCCCGTGCGTGTGCGCGAGTGTTCGTGCGGCGGCGAACGCGTCAGCTGAAAATTACCAGGTGTCTCCCGATCGAAACACAGGGGAGAACTACGCCGTCGCGACGGTCGGTGGTTAATTAATTACGGAGAAAATGGTGACCTTGGGCGTCCTTTGAGCGAGGTGGAGAACCAACTTGTCATGGACAATTTCTTTTTGTTTATTGAGTACATATTGCACAGAATTGTAATAAAAAAATCGGTGAGAACGAATTTGTTGCACGCAATTATGGATACCAAGAAAATTGTTCCATCCATTCTCAAAGAGAAGTATAAACTCACAGATGAAGAAGTGAGACGATCGTGAACTATTCTACAGGGTGTCTCAGCTGAAGGAGGCCACCTAAATATCTCCTTTATTTTTAATGGCAGAAAAAACATATTTATGGCATAATTTAAATGGTATCGAAGGAGGAATACCATAGAAGAACAATTTATTTTTGTCCGGTTATTTTTTCATAGTTTTCTCAAGGTTATCGTTATTTTTATCGGGAAAATTTATTTTTTTTAATTCCATCTTGTTAATGACTTAAGCATATTCAAATGTACTTTTTCCGCCGCTATAAGAGGGAATAAAAAAAATAATGACCTTGAAAAAACTATGAAAAAATAACCGGACAAAAGAAATTGTTCTTCTAAATATTTTTTGTGGCATTAAAAATAAAGGAGATATTTAGGTGGCCTCCTTCAGCTGAGACACCCTGTATAGTACACATTTGGCAGTATCCAAAAATGGTCACCTAACAGATATTTTTTAAAAATTGCTATATTATCAGACGTATTCTATGTCACGTCCGGTGGCTCAGCGCTCGTTAATAATTAATATAATCAATGATGTATTACATATACCTTTGAATTTCTTTTTATGTTTAATCTAATAATGTTGTACGAGAATTTAAATATAAAGTACTATTGTTAAAAATCAAATCGAACTATCGTATGCTACACCACATTGCGTGCGATAGAATTAAGGAAATTCATTCTTTATTTGAATCGTATTGAACGAAAAAACTGTACACAAATATAAATCGTGATCTAATATCCGCTGAGGACTGTCCATCGAGAATCGATGAGTAATAATTGTTCGTCGCCCCACGTGTGACGTAGATGTAATTCGATCTGGCCAGGGGAGGCATAGATAAGAAAGCAGCTAAGGAGAAACTGACCTAGGAAATGCGCAGGGTAATATGATCTAGCTAATGACGACATAATCACCTGATAAAATTGACGAAACAAAGGACTGATCGGTCTATAAAAGGGATGACTCCTCATTAGGAGCGCAGTCTGCAGTCTACAAAAGTCCAGTCAATAACTCATTACACAGTACACAGTCAATCAGTCTACAAATCTCATAGTTTGCAGTCTCCAGTCAATAAAAGAACAATTAACATACAAATAGTGCAGTGTGAAAATATCGGTCAGTCTTTGTCTTACAAAAAGGTATTCAAGTGAAAGTTTCTTAAAAAAGTTAATTTTACAATGAAAGCAACCAATCAAACCGGAAGATCACAATTGTCAAAAAGAAGACTACAAAACCAACCAATCAAACCGGAAGATCACAATTGCGAAAAAGAAGACTACGAAACCAACCAATCAAACCGGAAGATCACAATTGTCAAAAGAAGACTAATTAGCGGTAATTACTAACAAATTATAATAAGATTTCGATAAAAATATTATGTATCCGAAATTTTAAGCTTAAAATATAGTTTTGTTTAATTTTATTCAAACAAATAAGAATATCAAATCATTTATTAAAGAAACCACCCAACTTCGATTTCCACGTTCCATCGTTAAAATCACTTAGAATATTAAGAAATCCTCGATTACCCGAACCGAAGCCGGTGAATGCAGGTAGGTTCAAAACTGCGTTACATCTCAAATCTAATCTTTCCAATAATTTCAATCAATTTAAATAAAATTTAAATTTTAACTATTCAAATCTAAAATACGTCCACCTCAGGACGTAACATATATATCTTACATGCATTATATTCACAAAGATGATTCTCCCAGACTGCTAATCCATAAGCTCGCCTACCAGAAGTGGATAATTGTCATTCTACCTTCCCATCTAATTTCTACACGTTCGCCATATGATGTATCGCTTCCTGCAATAAATATCCATCCAAAGTTCAGCAAACGGTACATTTCGGTCACACCAGCTCCCACCCACAAATTCCCTCGCCCCATCCCGCCTCTCCAAAAAGTCGCTTATCAAAACAGGTTTGGCATAATCACGGTCTTATCATACGGAAGACCCGAAACGACGCGCTAGAATGTTGGCATCTCGTTCGATACCAGTTCCCGTTCATTCGCGATGATCGCTGGCTACCGGGCAGAGCGTCGACGGAAGAACAGTCTCGAAGGTGCAGAAGGAAGGGGGACATCGACGCACAGGATCGCAAGACGGTTAATCGTTTGCAACCAGGTTTCTCCCCCGAGTAATCATAATTTTCGTAGTATGCGATCTCTAGTCGCGGGCGGCATGGAAGAAAACGTCGATGTGGACCAGGATCGGGAGGGATCGTCTGCCCGGCTGAACAGGAGAGAAGAAGGTGGCACACGAATAGGGAGGACGAAAGGGGGCACCAGTGACCGGAAGCCACGGTTTGTTCAGCCGTTGAACCTGCTCTCGTTTAATTCCGTTCACGGAGCGGCTCCGAGGCAAACCAGGGCTATTATATCGCTGCACCGAGCGAGGATGACGTTATGTATCCCGAGGCTGCCGAGTTCCGCGATCCACCCGATCCAACGATCTACCGTTTCGTCCTTCTCTCGTTTGCCGATTCTCTCATTATCCCCTGCACCTCTTCGTCGGTCCTCTGCTCCCCATTACTCTCGTTCTCGAACCCGGGACAGTTTTTTAAGTGATCCGCGAAAATCAAGAAAACGGTGCAGAAGGTTGATATTATTGATAAATAATAGCTTTTTATTTGAAAAAATGGCGAACAGCATCACCGAAGACCAATCAACCATTGCACAATATTTAAAAAACTTACAAGATTAATTTTCCAGTGGAACTGATGTGTGATTGCCTGGGAGACAACCTCGCATCATCAATTTTGCAACTTCCAACAGGAAACGCGCCAACAAAAATGGCGCACAGAAGCCCTAAACGTCTGCATCCACAACTTTCTCGAGAACATATGCAGATCATGCAGTCGGCCAGATCATAAATTATTCCAACAAGCCTCGATATTAAATCCGTCTGGTTTTGCGGTGGGCTTGAATGGTCGGTAGCAATTACAAGCACTCATGGTTCGGCTGAGAAGAAGGTAACCGGGGAAGGCACGGCGTAGCGACTCTCCTTCGGCTGGCAACAATAATTCGCTGGCGAGAAAGGGTCCGCTTCCTGGATAGCACAGGTGCGTTTCCTAGCCGTGGTTATGACGATCGGCGACCGAGAGGCAGGGGCGATTAAGCGAATAAGGAGTCACGGCAATAGGGAAACACCTGCTCGCCTTTTATAACGGCCAGTAAAATGCTTCGTTAAAGGATCGACCCGGCTCGGATCCTGTAAATTTAACGATTTCGCCGGACAAAGTACGGTCTAACTGCCCCGTAACCGGTACGCCTTCCTTGTTGATTGCGGTTGCCGGGGAGAGGGGCTACGAGACAGGTAAACAGAGTGGCCCGAGGAGGACAGTATCGGGGAGAGGGGGGACGTTCGACGTATCGCCTCCTCTTAGCCAATAAAGTAGCGACGGGAAATTAATCTCATTGGAAAAGAGCTGTACCTTCGCTATTCCTCTCTAGCTCCATTCTTCTCTCACGCTTTCTGTTTCTTCTCTCTTTCGTGTTTCTCTCTCGCTCCCTCTTGCCGCGATTTTAGCAACCGTGGGTTTTTACGCGGCGTTTACGAGGCGACAAAGTGCTCCTCGCGGCAAAAACTTGCACTTAATGAGAGAATTTGTAGTCAGAGGTTGCCGCGCGCGGTGGTAACCGATTAGGCGAGTAGGCCGACCCGGGATATAGAATCATTAATTTAATTTTATTCCGATCCCGCTGATAATCCTGCGCGACCGATGCCCGATCGCAATAAAACTCCGCATTCAAGCCTGATCCAGGCTCAATTCGATCAGCTCGAGGTTATTGAGCGATCGTTTGTATTCCCAGGAATCGATGAAACACGATCGTCCTATCGTTTATCGGGGATTTATGTGCTACGAGCTTGCGTGGACTTGAGCGATCGAAGTGGAACGTGAAAGGTTCGAGAGAGTGCTAAGTCTCTTGAGCCGTAGGTGAAGTATCGTCTCTGATCATTCAATCCGGACTACTCTGCATTTTCAACGTGCTTCGTCGTTTATTATGTCTTTAATTAGAGTGTCTTTAGCTAAAAAGTCCACTTCAGTGTTCTTTGAATGGATTTAGAAAAAGTTTATGACACAGCGAAATTCAATTAAAGCCACACAAGAGAAGGTACGAGTGATTCTACAGCTCTCGAGTGTCTCGCAGACAGTACATTTATGATTACACAGGTTAATTACTCTGACTGCAGAGCTCCAATTATGCGGAAGCAGCTTAGCAGAGGATTGTTATTTTCAGCGTCCCCTATGTTGAAGAACGTACCGCGAAACTGGGTCGAGGAAGAACGCAGTTGAATGTCGAGATGGCTTTAGATGAATTGTTGAGTGGTACTTACGAGTTAGAGGTAGAGCGTGCCGACGCGTCGCGGTGCCACCACGGTGACAGCCAGACGTGGTCCACATTTAGTCGGTGGCAGCGGAGCTGCTGTGGTTGGCGGCGGGGTTTCCGGTCTGGTACAACCTAATCCACTTCCGCCGCGTAGCTCCCACACTAGGTTCGTCAGCGAACGCGGTCTGCTCAGACGCCGCGATCTACATGGACATTTCATGAAACGTTGGCTACTTGCTCACTCTAAAATTCTAAACCGGTCTTCTGCGATGAAGCTACTCTAGAAGCTGACCCTATCAAGCGTTTTCTATCAAGTCCAGATTTTAGATCAGACTGTTTCTAAATAGTCGAATATGTAGACTTGAATTTTAATAAATTTCAGAACCTAACCTAGACTGGATCTAGCAAGTGTTTGAAAGAGGAATGGCAGATTGAAGAACCAGGTTGAAGATCCCTCTCCAATACCTTTTTTCCGGCAGCTTAGCGCCAGCACCAGAGTCCCCCGACGTCCTCCCTCCAGAATGGCTAGAGTCCAGGGTCCCATCCAGCTCCATAGCCTGTTGCAGATTAGTCAAGCTCTTGTATCGAATATTAAAAAGCGGCGATCCTCCCTTGTAGCCGGGTGGCGTCTCCTTCAGCGGTGACGCGCTCTTCTGCCTCATCAATGGACGTCCTCTCTGGGTACCACTATTCTTCACGTACAGCTTCGCTAACGGCGGCTTTTCAACCCTAGGCTGGGGTGCCTCTTTCACAGCGCGCCTTGTCCTTTTCTCCGCTTGAATCTTCTTGGTCGGGATGGTCTCAATAGGCGGTGGTTCAGGTCTGTCGTCCAACAACGGCGCAATCGTGACAGTGACCGGCGTGAGAGGTGGACTATTCCCTTGCGTAACAGGCAGCGGATTTTCATAGGGAGACCTGACACTCTTCGGCAAGGGTGCAAATCCGCGGACATAGTCGTAAATCTGATCAATCTCGTCGTACTCCTCGGTACAAGCCGAAGGAGGAACACGATTCTCATCCCGGTATCCCGCGTGACCCGAGGACGCCTGGTGTCCATTGCTGTGGTAATGATGATGGTGATGATGGTGTCCGTTATTGTTCCTGTGGTGACCCAGCGGCCCGTTGTCCGAATTGGTGGACGACCGCCTGAGGAAGCCTGCTCCGCTTCTGGTCTGCCTGGAGGGCTTGCTTTCGCCAAGACGACCATCCAGCACGTGTGCCCGGTCTGCTACGTCGGCTACAAGCCGGGACGCGCGTTCCACCAGCCTGGTGAACTCTTGCATAGACCTGAGGGCTTCTTCGTTCCTCGCTTTGACCAGCTTGAGGGGCGCGGCGAGCGGAAGCGCGACCGCCGCGCCCTCTCTTTGAAGTGGCAGCGCGAATACATGCTCCTCCTCGAAGGTAGACAGCAGCCTGAGCTCCGGGACGAACTGCGAGGAAGACTTCAGACCTCTGGGAGGCTGGCCGTGCACCAGTCGCACTGTCAAAGGCAGGCGCTTGCTGAGCAACGCCCGGGCTGTATGCACGCCGCTGATGTTGTCCTCACGTGCCAAAGCGCTGAAGCGACCTCGCTGCTCCATACCAAGAAGAACACTCTCGCCGCGACAATCCACGCAGCGTAAAAATCGACCACGGCCAGGTAGACTCACCTCACCTGCCGTCACGATCGTCTCGCCAGCCGCCAGAGTCCTCGTACCCTCCGGGACTACCATCCCCGTGTCGTCGTCCACCCTGCAGGCTATCCCGCGAACCGTCTCTCGAACCAATGCACCCTCTTCGGGACATCTTCGGCATAGCTCGCTAACAGATTCGATCCCTCGGACTGCTCGACCTTCTTCACTCAGGATCTCGAAGTACCCGGCGTAAGAGTCCGGGATTGCCAATCGTGGACCAACACCGACCACTCGACGACCCTCTTTGATCTTCACTGCTTGGGCTACGATTTTACGACGACGTCCTGCTGAGACCAACAAGGCTGTGCTCTGCAAACTTGGCGCTGGCAAGGTTGGAACTCCTAGACCGCCGTATTGGCCTTTAGTGATCTTGATTACCGCGGGTAGGCGGTACTTGGAGACAAATTCCCGAAGGTATGTTGCTTCCTCGGCCCACCGGGCCGCTGCTACCACGATCTGACCGTCCGTCGCGGCCATCGCGGCGCTACAACGCCGCACACCCTCGCGAGCACGGACCCGCACCCGGCCCGGACGTCACCCGCCACTGGGCCCGAGTGGGCCCCGACCCAAGATGATCGCTACTGGTGCTCCTGATGGGCGGGCGCCGCGCCTCTATGCTCCATCTGGAAATTGAAGTGAAAGGTTCTCTGTTAGTTTGACTGGTAGTTGATACTGAAGTGTTAGTTTATGAGAGAGCTTTGCGGTGTGGTGTTTAGAATTAGTTTGTTGTGGCGCCACTCTTGTTCTTCGACGAGTGGGACGAGGGGGGATTTATCAAAAATTTTTCAAGGATATTTTTGACAAATTTTCAAAGTCTGGTCTCCTTAGAAAATTCGAAAAACTCCAGTTGCACAACGAAAGTTTGTAGTAAAATTCATATTTTTATTCGTAGATTTGTCCAGGAACATATTCTCTCCATTCTGTTCGACTACTTCTTGCTATTTTTGGGGTACCTCGAAAAGAATATGAAGAAACATGTTTCTCCCAATCATCTGGCATGATTGTTTGAAAAGAAGTTAGCCAACATCATTCGATATCTGGACCGTTATCTTGTTGTTTTTAACTTCCCGATATTATAGGGAAGTTATTGTAATTACCCCGAAAATCGAAAATCGATTTTTTAGCAGATCTTCACGTTTCATGGTCATTGCAGTCATTTTAGACTATTTTCAGCAAAATGTTCTCGTGTTTGTGTGTGTGTGTGTGTGTGTGTGTGCGTATGGCCGTTTGTATGTTATCAAATTTTTCGTTAACGTTTTCAGAAAAAGTAACAACGCGATTAGGATGATGAATGATGCAATCGATGTGCCCCGTCGTAACTTAGAGCTGATTAGATTTTGGTCCATATTGGTCAAGTAGTTTTTTAGATTTTTAGTTTTTTTTCGAAAAGAGTTGATTCTACAATGCAATTTATAAGGGAGGACGAAAATTTTCCACCAAAAAACCAAACGCAATTACATAAAAAAAATTTTTTCTTAATTTTTTTTTAGATTTAAAAAAAATTTTTTTTTAGATTAAAAAAAATTTTTTTTTTTAACTGATGCTAATGTTACCGCTTGGAATAATCGAAAGTTATTCCAATGCAACAGTGAATTTATCATCTCTACTCCCAAGAATACATTTTGGGAGAATATCGATGAAAGTACAAAAAAAAAAACGATGTTAGCGATGTTGGCGAAGGAGTAACGAATCGGGAAGTTCTTTGTGTGACTCTTGGAGAGTCAAACTCCAAATAAAAAACATTAATATCAGTAGGTCCTACTAGCCATGCGTATCACCAACCCTCTCGCAAGAACAGTCCTACCCGCGAGCTCGCGAAGCGAGCGAGCAAAAACAACCCTACTCGCGAGCGAGCGAAGCGAGCGAGCAACAATAGCCCTCTAGTTTTAAATTTTATTTACATTAAATTAAGCATGGATTACGTGATATCTTATTTTTTCAAAAATGGACTTGCACCACTTTCAAAATAAACGGTCCATCTATAGAACCATTATATCGCAGTTTCATTCTGAACATACGTCCACGCCGAAGTCGCAATTTCTTTCGGTCGATCGGTGGACGATAAAATAACTTCGGTTGATCCAGTCACGAAATAAATGAAGAGGTTAAGGGGCCGAATAAGAAAAAACTGAGGAAAGCGATAATTGCCGGCGCGAAACGATCGAGTACTCGGTGGCAAGCGACCGCGATTTATATAATCGTCCGAACGATATCCGATACGGCGAGACCGGCCGGAGGTAACACGGAAGCATCAGCTCGGTTAGAGAGATAGTTCTGGAGCAGGGCTGTTCCCAAGAGCCGCGTTACGGAATAACCGACGGAATTTCCGTGCCGATCGGCATAACCGTGAAGCAATTCGTCCGGGAGAATCGTTTAATGCGGACCGCTGTGCAGAGCGTTGCAGAGCGTTGCAGAGAGGCGCGATGCTCGATGGCCGAGTCACGATCGTTACTTTCCTCCGACGTGATATACGCTTTAGAGAAATCCGAAACAATCGGCGGCACCGCCCATTTACGTAGACTTCGGGCCCGGTATACGCTCGTTAGGTAACCAGGCTTCGAGATACACGTTGCCACTAGGCTGATCCTCAACGAGAATCGTTTGGATACGCCGATGATGCGGACACCACATTAGGAAGTCCGTTCTGCCTCAAACTCAATTCTATCGGCTGATCTCTGACCCGTGCGTCGCTATACTCCGGCAGAAAGCGGACCAAAAATCGGTCATACCTTTTACTGATGCAGGACTCGCTTACGTAAACAAAGTATTTCTTTAAAAAAGGAGTCCATATCAGAAAGAAATGTCGAAAGATGATGTATTGCGCAGATAGTTAAATGGCTCCTCAAACAAAATGAAACGAAGCCAGGATTGTGCGCGAAGCGGAGTAAAAAGCGAACGAGCTAGTCGAATCCATTGCACAGGTGAGAGAGATGTCTCCTGGCTGTTGGGGATCTCGGTTCCCATCGCGCGGGGACGTTCCGGGCCGGCTCGGGCCGGGCCCATCGTGTATCAGATACAGCCGCGATCCGTCTGTTCCCGTATCGCGTAATCGCCTTATCACGGGAACACGCACGCCGCGAAGGAACTTAACGGTTTCCTGCGTTCGATCAAAGCACCGTTCCCAGGGAAAAATTCCAATACAAATTTGCATCGAGCCGGCGCGCCGCTAGAATCCGCCGTGAAAGCCTATGTGTGTAGAAGGCACCGGTCGAGGATCGCGGCACTGTGGAGGAGAAACGAGGTTGGAGGAGGACGAGAACGAAGAGGACGAAGAGGAGGATGGAGGACGAGGAGCGTGTAGGAGAATGCAGGACAGAGGAGGAGTGTGTCGAATAACTTCCTAGAGGCGCGCCTGTCACGACGCCCCGGGTCATTGGTCACCCCGGTGCTTATCTCGGGCCGGCTGCGGGCCATCTTGCAAGGCCCCTTTCAGACGGCTCGATTTTCACCGCGCGATTTCATTATCCCCCCGATATCCAGCCACGTTACACTCTGAATGGGCCTTTCACACGGCCGCGGCGATAAATTGCCCGGGGATCGTTAGAATGGGACGCACGGGATGGGGAGAACGGACTTCCGTGTGGGCCCGGGCCCAACGGGGACTCATCTCTGCCGATGATTCACCGGCCCTGGTGACGCGTCGCGTTTTTGTCATGCCTCCAGGTGGTAGGTGGCAGACGATCTGATGCGCAGATACTTTGGGCCCGGGGACTACCGATCAGTTCATGGGGGTTGCATTCTAATCACTCGCGTGGGCTTTGGTTGCCCTTTTTAGGAGCAGCTGGTCAAGGCATTTCCTCTTAGGGAAGTTCACTGCAAATTAGTTGGACCCTATGTGGGCCCAATTATTTTTTATATTTTCCGTGGACTTCGTTGAGAGGTTGCCGACCGTATTTTCGATTATTTTCATCTTCCATTGATTTAACAAGAAACTTTTCCTTAACACTTTGATCGCCCAGCGTAATTCGGCTAAGTTTCCTGCGGGGCCCAAATCCGACCGTCGGAACGCAGAACGAAAATATGCGAAAATCGGGAATTCATGTTGTATATCCTATATATGTATAATATCCTATTTTTAATTAACTCGAACAAGAAGAGCGTCACCCATATTTGGGTGACGGGGCCCCCACGGTAGCATACCCGTCACCCAGATATGGGTGACATAGCGATCAAAGTGTTAAAGCATAATGAAAAGGGCGCGTTTCTCATTTGACTAAAAGGAAAAATAAGGAAAAGATCTTTTCAATTTTTCGATCGTATTGTACGAGAGTGTACCGTAAAATCAAGACTGGGCGTGTCTTGTTGGCCCCCGCTTCCTCCGGAGTCAATACAGTGCCTTACAGGGCCCCCAGTCTACTCTTCCCGCACCCAGTGCACAACGAAACAGCACTCGGAGCTGTTAAAAAAATTGGGGAAGGATCGTGGCGCGGAACAATCTCCGCAGCTCGTCTCGATATCGTGGAGAGCAGCTATCGACGCGGTTCGATCCGGACGATATATGCACGAGCGACGCTGCACAGAGAAATAAGCCGCCCACGACTAGACGAACGTGTGTCGCAACGCACACGGCATCTCTCTGTTTCTCCCCGGGGAGAGACTGCTACAACTCTTCCCCTCCCCTCCGTTCTCTCCCTCTCACTCTTATTCTTTCGTTATCTCTGTTTCTCTCTGTTGTTGCTTGCGTCGGCTGATTTATCGACATGCCCTCGAATTATATGCTGCAGCTCGAGGCAGCTTTCACCGTGGCTCTGTACACGGCTACCACGACGCCGATGTCTCTACGATCCTTTTGTTTCGTCGAGCCGATTTCGACACCGGCCACCGCCGCGATTGTCCTTGCCTCTCCTGCTTCCAACCCTCTCCTCTCACCCTGTTCTCCTCAGCTCGAGCCGATAATCGCGACGCGTATCGATACGCGTAACGACAACCGGGGCCTCTGACCCTCCTCTTTCTTCTCTCTTCTCTCTCTCTCCTCTCTATCTGGCTGCCAGGGGCTCGTTGTGTCGCCTTTATCGCGAATGGAACGCTACTCCGCCCGGGAATGCGCCACCGTCTGCAAAAATCCCGGCGAACGCGATCCGATCGCGATCGAGGGAGGGACACGCGCGCAGTGATTTACGCGAACGCGATCCTTGGTTAATCGGCCACTACACACACACCCCTCGAACCCCTCTCACAGGCTGTCTGCGCCCCGCCTGCTGGGAATCTGATTCTGAGAGTCCCTTGCCCAAGAAAGGCCCTTCATTCTTATAATACGATATATTTTATCCCGACTGTGATCAGAACTTCCCTTTCGTTCATAATTTCTTAGAAGAGCAAAGAATTTTAATTTATTGCTTTGTTAAGGAGTTATTAATGAGAAACGTGGACCAACCAGAGCGAGGCTGCGGCTAAGTGGAGCGTTGCCATTGGCCGAGCCGGAATACGTCCGTGGTAGAAGTGCTCTCATTGGTCCGCGTTTCTTCGTTGATTACTCGAGAACAAAACGGCGGGGAACATTATCGCAAAGGGAAAAATTATTTCACATCAGCTCAGAAATCTGTTAAACAATTCAGCAACATAAAAAATTCCATAGTTTACTTGAGTGGGTGTAAAGAGAACACCGTGTCCGTGCGATAATCAGCGAAAGGGTGTCCTTCCACCTCTTGGCCCTGGAATACGTGACAAGTCGTTTGCACTCGACCTGTCGAGGTTTAATTAACCCTGGTGGCGTTCTCACGAAAAACTTGTCGTATCCGGCCGCCCCGCATCGGTTTCGCAATCCAATTTCGCGGTGTATTAATCTAATTACGGGTGGGCACGTATGCCGCAACTGTGACGTGAAACTATGCGAACGGTTTGCGAGTGTTAGGGCAGCAGCTACGTTTCGCAATCTCGCGGTTGCTGCTGGTTCTGTTGCTGCTGGTGCTGTTCAAGGAGCTTTGACCGGAGAGATAGACCCTGGCCCCTGTGTTCCGCCGAGCCACGTCGAGAGGAATCTAGATCGATATCTCGCGATGCTGCGCGACCGATAGCATGGCTGCACTATCGTGCCGCTAATGACTCAAGGACGCTCGGATCTAGGCCGATGTTGACACTCCTCGTGCCTTAGATTGTCAACCCTTTAACCCTCGCACGCTGTTCAGGAAATTGGGACGGTTCTATTCTCGGAATTGAATTGGAATGCTGGCGATGCTCAATTCTGGCAAAGATCTTGTTCTTAGATCGGATGTGTGTAGTATGCATTCTTGATTTTAAATTAGTTTATGGACTTTAGCAAGGAAAAGTAGAATTGCTGGCGAAGGTCCAGTTATGACAAGGCGTTTGCAAGATAAGGTGAAGTGCCCTATGCCTGGACAGCATGTTTTTCTATTTTAAAATTCATCACTTCAAATAAACAAAAACAATTTCTTAAGAGTTTTAACATACAGTTTAGAGTTTGTAAAGTAATTTAAAATAAAAACATCATTGTTTAGGTTAATATCTTAATTGTATTAACAAGAATAATTCAAACCTATAGTTGGACATATTAAATCCAATCTAAGCTAGTACCTGGATAGAAGTAAAGCCTATATCGGGACAAATTCAATTTACGAGTTGATCGAGCGAACATAACCTAAAACGTTGGTTGGTGGCGCTGTTGCGCATGACGAATAGAAGATGCTTTGCGTAATATGTAGTATTCTTATCGTAGATTATAGTATTGTATTATTTAACCAAATATATATTTATTTTCATTTACTGTTTTAATAAAACTTGTCATAATACAACTTTTAAGGTTAGGCAGTAATACTGATAAATTTAAGATGTAAACATAAAGTATTATTAATGTCACAACCGGAATACATTTTCTACATACGTTATTCAAGCTAATAGAAGACTAATTATACGTACATGTAGTTAAATAATTTGCAAACAATGCGTTGATTTTATTCACAAACACGTGTCCGGTTTCAGGCGTAAGCACATTGCGTATAAGCTTAGAGTGGGACAGCTACTGTCATCGCGTCCCAGTATGGAGTACTTATATTTGAAAACAGTCCTAATCTTGGACATCTAATATTTGGATTAATAATTATTATTTACGTTAAGCTTGATTGCCAATTTATTTTAAAATATCAATATTATTATGCGTGATAATTATTTTTTGTCTGAGGGCTTAAATTATATCTTTTTTTCTAACAAAAGTTCGAACTATAAATGCACATTATTCGCATGTAAATAGACTATTTTGTATACTGTTTTCAGATGAACTTTGAATTCATTTTTAAATTTCAATTGATGTCTTAATGAAATAATATTCACACCTACTTGTAGCTAAGGCCTCAGAATATATAATATAATTATTTAATCTCTTAATTACTGATTTTACTATGAAAATTCAATTGTCCAGATTTAGGTATCACTTTTGGACTGTCCAGACTTAGGGCACTTCACCTCACTTGAGGAAAATTTAGATTGAGGATCAATTTTGGATTTCGAAACTAGGATATTGTTTCTTTAACATTTTTTGCTTTCTTTTTCTTTTTAGTACATTTCTTGAGAACCACACTCCCTTTTTATGCCATTTTGTTATATTTTTGTATAGAGCAATCCATAATGATATGAAACAGTATAAAAAATAGTATAAGATAGTAGGAAACCTTGGCACGAAATGATTGAAGTCTAAAAATCCATCAAAAACTTCAAGTTACTAACCTAGCCTAATCTGTGCATCAACCCCCCCCCCTCCAATTAAAGCAGCAAAGTTCCAACAGGATAAGGTTAGACACCAGGGGGTAGACTTCTCCAACTGAACATCAACCACAGCCGTGCAACGTCTCAATTTCGACGCACGGAAACGCAGATACCTACAATTCATCTCTTCCCCTGTCAGCTCCGCGTACTATCGGCGTACGTTCTTCGCGCAAAAAACAAGGATTCGCGACGCATTTCTCATTCGAGTCACGCGACACGCCATCACGATCCACATCGGCCAGGTGTCGGCCCGCTATCCCGGCCACTTCCATCATACAGCGATGGTGAACGCATCGCCAGCGATCCGACTTATACATCATTCGCAGGGCGACACGAAATTCCTGTCTCGTATCCGACCGTGTAGAAGGACGGATCGCCGGTTCATTAGTTTGACTAGTTATCGCAACAAACTGATGATCGGGTGGCTACATTGTGCGCACTGTTAGGATCCCTCGCGATCTGAGACACGCTTTCGGACTCATCTATCTTTGAAGCTGTCCGGACGCATTTATTCTTATCGGAAGATGCGTGTCTTCCGTTCGAGTGGTCAAGGACGTACCTCTGCGAATTTATATTGCAAAAATGTTCTTGTTTAAACTGTACGATGTAACTGCATGAACAAGTTCGACCTCGGACACCTCTAAAGTAATTCTTTCTTACTACAATATACATATTATACAATATAATGGATTATAAATTACGTGGTTTTATAAGAAACAATTTTTATGTGGTCCTGAATCTTCTTCAAAATAAAGATTCTCAATAAGACTCTTTTTAATGTCCAATCTTCCGTTTAAAATAATGTGCACGGTCATGGGACAGTAAAAAGATTTTATTCAGGATCATTATCCTTTTATGTAAATTTATATGAATAATTTTTAATCCACTGGTGGATGCAGCTAATTTTAAAAAATGCATTATATCAAGTAATTAATGCTTTGGAACATGTCTGAAATTCACTTTGGTAGAACTACAGTTTTATAAAATCGTTTGAAATTGAATTTGGTGGAAATAAAGTTCGAGAGGATGTTTGAAACCCAATTTGGAACGAGCATCGTGCAGTATTGCACTGAAATGCACTTTGAAAATTCGTTGTTCTGTGGTGAAGCGGGCAACGCGGAGAAGTGCACCACCGCCAGTCGTAAATTATTTCATGCTTTCGCGTGCACCGGGAGCGAGCGTCGCGCATTCGTATTTTGCATACGCTCCGGCTAATAACATACAATTAGTCACCGGCGGAGCGGTTTTTACCGGTATCCAACTTGCGGCCCTTCGCTTTTCCTTTATCGAGAAAAGTGCATCCCTCGGCCGTCTTGTCCCGACCCACCTGCTCATTTCTGCTAATGCGACGTCCTGTCCGACGTGAAGAGACGTTCCCGAAGAGAAGCGCGTGGGTCGACGTCTCTGAAGAGATGGATCTAATGATCCATGCTCGCAGAAGTATGCATTTATTGCGTCAATCTCAAATTTACGCAGCTCGCGGGACCACTCGCCGCAGTATCGTTGATGATGCCCGTAATTAGGCCGCGCGATATGTTTATGCATTTATAGCATTTCTCGATAAGCAAAATGCAGTAAAGTCGTCATTTTTCTAACGTTTAATGCGCCCCGTACACGTGTACATATATATTTTTATGAACACCATAAAATCCTTGATGAGGCGGATTAAATTATAACCGCTCCGAGACCTATTCACGAATTAGCCGGTGAAGTTATGGATTTTCGTAAACACTCAACCTCGGATTATTATTCGTCTTTAAATGTCTTCTGGAGACGAAACGAGAGCAGAAGCATCAAATATTTATTTTACGCTGAATGGCTACCTTTCAGTATAAAATGGTGCCTAACATCTAGTCACGCTGCGACTGCGACCGCAACTCATTAGCGACAAATCGTCCCATTCCTCAAAGGACCATCAAGTATAAAATTAAAAAAATATATTCGAGTTAGTACAGTCTCAAACGAAAAAATAGTTCCTAAGGATCATTTAGCAACGCATTAGGGTCGCGAGGAGAAATAGAAGAAAAGGTGGGGAGTGAACATGAAAGTGCATAAAATCTAGAAACACTGTGACTGCGCTGCAACTCGTTAGGAATAAATCGTTCCATTTGCGACCGAACGGATTTTTCCCGGTGCGGCGCGGCGCGGCAGCAGGTGAACAGTCTCGAAGTTAACGACCTGTCGTCGCTATCAGCGAGGCATTGGTAGGCCAATAATTACAGAAGAGCACGGTGGAACTGTCCAACGGACCGTGTTGAAGAAAGATTACGCGAAACGGGCGCCGGCTAACCGACTCCGGTAATGAGGTGTCTACCCTGAAAAGCGGACGTCGTCACGCGTCCCTTCGTCGAATGGATCCGAAAGCCAGCAGCGCAGTGGCTCCGAGAAGGTTGAGAACCCAGGGCCCTGGGATATGTATGATGGATGAGGATCGTTCTTGCGGGGTCGCCGAGGAAGTTATTACAGTCCACGAGAGGTGACGAGCACTGCCAACAGCCGAAGCTAGTCAAAACTCGGAAAAAAGGCAGAATGTCGAGCACGCGGCCCCTTCTTCAAGCTCCCTCGAAAGCTGATGCTACCCCCACCCCTGGTCAAAGTAATTGGTTAATGAGCCCTGACAATCTCGGGCTCGATCAACCCGCCCGTTTTTCTTCGGACTCATCGAAAGACGTTTCTTATTCCACAGGATTGATCCTACAGTTTCATCCTCTTGTATTGGTTTTACTAAAAATTGGCGGTCCGAGAGGAAAACGGTGTTTATTCGCAAGTCAACAGCAGCAACCTCAAGAATTACATACGATCAATATAATTTATTTAATGATGATAAAAATTGAAGAGTTGAAATGTACCTTAATGAATTTAGTACAATGAATATATCAGCATCGAAATTCATTTTTAAATAAATTATAATTCATTAGGTGACGTGACAGTTACTTGTTAAATCTCTCTAATTGATCGAGTAAAGTATTTACAGGACGAAACACCACCTTCAGTTCCTCCAATAGAATCACACAATGATAGCTAAGCTGTAGTCCACAGAGTATTACAAATATTAGTTTAGTGTGTAGTAATTGATCGAACCTGTGCGCCGAGAACAAATTTCTTATTTTAAATAATTGCGATCGTAAAACAATCTTCATTATCTTAGTTGGCGAAAAAATTATCGAGGAAGACTTTGGTTACGACTCCGTCCAAAAGAGGGACAACATTGTCGAACACTTTCTCGCAAGTTACTGAAATGTCATCAATCAGTATATATATAATTTTCATTAAAGAGTCTAGTGGCACGTGTGTGTCTAAGGCAGGGCCCGCTAGATAGCCTTACTGATGAGTCCTCGAGCGGGTCTAGGACGAAACACCACCTTCAGTTCCTCCAATAGAATCACACAATGATAGCTAAGCCGTAGTCCACAGAGTATTACAAATATTAGTTTAGTGTGTAGTAATTGATCGAACCTGTGCGCCGAGAACAAATTTCTTAAAGTATTTACAGTTGAGAAGGGTCTATCGTGGAACATCGTGGTGGATGCCCCAAATTTTTAGAGGTCGTGCCTTGAACTTGCGATTAATAAGGGAAGCCGAAAAAGGTGGTAGGGGTAGTAAAGAGCCGGTAATTGGAGTGACGGTTGCGTGCAATTAAACGGAGCCAATGCCGGCAGTTTTTCGCGTGACCGAGCACCGACCGGGGACGTGTCCTTCTTAAGATTCCGCGGCGATCCCCGAAACGTCTCAATAATTGCTAATTGGAAGGTGGCACGAGTTTAAAAAGTGGTCGCACGTCGTCCATCACGAATCAGCCGACGTCTCGCAGCACCTGTCTCACATTCGAACCACCTCCTTCCCTCACCACATCGAGCAATCTACTGTACGTGTTCGTGGCAAGTGCCTGACCCCGAAAAATTCATTCAGGCTCCCTCTCACCTGAGTCGAGCGTTCCTTCATTTTTTTTAATCGTCTGGAACGTTGGATGAAAATTTCTTTGCATTATCCCAACCCATTTAGACCTACTGCACAATATTGCGGTATACAATTCGTTAAAAATACTGTAGGTACAATACAGTACGATATATAGTCTATAGTTAATTTAAAAAAATTTATTGCTATACCCACTGTAGTTTAATGTTATTTATTTAGCTTCGCGTGAAGTAGAAGGTGCAAAGAATATTCTAATCCAATAAATTGTGAAAGAACATCGATCTCGCATTGAAATACGACGAGATTATCCGCAAGTGCTGCTGGTACTTTTACCGACAGCTCTAAATCAAAGTGATCGTCAGCCAAACATTCTTTCGGGGAAGACAGCGGTCGTCCTTTCTCCCAATTCATTCCATCACGTACTCGGCTTAAAGGTCTCTCTCCTCTCTCTCTGTCTCTTCTTTCCAGGATCCTTTCAGCATCCACTATCTCCGTTCTCCCTCTATGGTTCACGGAGCATCCTCTATCTCCCTGTTTTCTCTACGGTTCAGGGAGCATCATCTTTCTCCGTTTTCTCCACGGTCCATGGAGCTTCTTCTCTTCTCTCTCTCTCTCTCTTTCTCGAGCTGTTCGTCCTCTCCCCTTTCCCTTTCGTCCTGCCCCGTCACTGTCAATAAGTTATGTAGCGGCGCACGTGCGCGCTCGCTAATAGAAGTACAAAGCCCGGCTGGAAAGCCTAGTAGGAAAGCAGCTACCGTGCCAGCGGCGAGGCCTCGACGAGTGACCGCAGAATCATCGTTCCCCGGTACACGGACGCTGACAGCCTTTCCAATTGTGCAAGCCAGCCAGATGCAACCGTGGATCGATCGACCGGCCGGGAATTTAATGCCGTCGATTGTTAACGTCTGGTTAACACTACGATGGGACTGTTGTCGCGCGTGCCTCGATATTACTTCCAAAAGAAAATCGATCCTATCCTCCACCTCGATTATCCTGTCATCGAAATGACCAACACGTTTTCCAACCCTTACACGAAGCATGGGCCTCATAAACGCAGAAAATATTCTTAGGTTGTCTTTATCCATTTTTTGGTTGAAAAATCCAAATTTCTAAAGAAATAATAATTTCTTAAATACCACCGCCCAAGATAAATCGAAAGTAACAAGTGACTCGATTGCTAAGCCGAAAGAGTAATAAAATAATTTACTGAATATTTTTGCAAATTCAATAAAAAATCGGTTAAATTGTCAGAATTTTGGAATTGATTGAATAATAGAGAATTAAGTAATCGTAGCTAATAATAATCGTAATAATCGCGTAAATATTCGAGCGCAGCGCGGAGACTCCAACGCGTGGTTAGGCGAGACGCTTAGGAGACTTCAACGCGCGGTTAGGCGAGGCGCTTAGGAGACTTCACCGCCGGGATAAGCGATGTCCCACCCTAGTTCGAGCGGTTCCCTTTTCTTTAACACTGTAATATCCACAGGGCACAAAAAGTGACTTCATATTTTAAGTGGCAATAAAAATAATAAGAATGCACTTATTCAGAATTTCAGCAATTTTTATTATAATTTGAGTAACTTTGATCCAGCATTCTGACAATTTAGATTAAGGACATGGATCGTTCATCTAGCACAGGACTAATCCGTCTTAAACCTTAACCGACGGTTCACCTCGATCCAGAAATTCATTAATGGCCAAGGGAATATCGGTCTGAAGAAGTTTCGTCGGTGTCGTGGCCGCATTAAGAATGCGACGAGAGGATAGCGAGGATAGCCGACCCTTAACCGCTCCCCCTGTCACGCGTCAGCGCCTCGTTAAGCCGGCATTGATTTATCCCGACGCTTATTTCGAATGACACTGCATTAATATCCGCGGTTATTTCGCTCGGTAATTGCGCCCGCTAAGTCCGGTCAATAAATGGCTGCTTCCATTCCGCCGACAGGATGTATTTTACTGTCGGGATGCGGGGGACCGAGCTGCGGAAAGCGAGCGTACTTACGGAATTATTAGACCTCGGAAAAGAACAGAGCCATATGCGCGATCGCGATTTCATCGAAAGCGAGTCGCCTAAGAATTAACGCCTCCTCGCTGGACTCAAGTGACGCCTTAATCCTCGGGTAGTAACTATAACATTGATATTGCTTGTGTTCTTTTTGTCTTTGAGTCTTTTTGTAGTTTCTAATGTAATTTTATATAATAGCATTAGCATAACTAGAATGCGGATCTTTATGCAAAATAAAACGTGTTTTCATCGATTGCAAGACACGGTCGGAGCGTTCCAAGTAGATTAGTAGGATATTCTAAGGGGCCTTGCGGCCCTGGAGCACGGGCCAGAGGTAAACGGGGCCAGGAGACCGTCGAAGGAGCGGGGCATTTCGCTTTCAAGCCTATTTCATAACAAAGCCGCAGCGTCGTCGCCAGAGCTCGGGCTCTGCGGTCGAGGGGCCAGAAAAAGACACAGACCACGGGGAGCAGAAAAAGGGGCCCGTTCTCGGGGACCGTGGTTCAACAGCACCCAATGAACCTCTGACACAGCTCGCGCCTTCGTCGCCCATTTTTTCACCGCTCTATCTCGTTCGCGTAATAATTTCCCTTCTTTTTACGAACACCATACCCCTCTGCGTCCTTCAACTTCCATGCTAGCCAGGTCGTGTCAGGAGGTTAAGGCATCCTGGTTTTTGTTTGGATTGTTCGGGAGAATCGCGTTTCTGTTGTTTGCTGCACGTGCGACTAATGAGCACTATTCATGTGCGCATAATGAGTTGCTACAGTGTGCTATAGTGCTATAGTTTCGACCACCGTGGCTCGAGCTGTAGACCTATCCCTTCCAACCCACATTTGTTGTTGGTTGACCCCTTTGTTTCGATACATTCAGTTGGACTTATTCATTTTTTTGAATAAATTCTTATCTGAATAATTATTAGGATTATTATAAATTAAGCACTTCACTTTTTGGCACTTTGTTTGACTCAAAAACAAATTCACCGTTCTGCAAATCACATGTACCGTTTAACATATCAAATTCAATTCAAGTTTTTCTACAAATTGGTTTTCTTAAGCTACTTTGAAAAAAATTTTTATTGTACATATGACTGTGAATAAAATCACAAAAAACGATAAGATGACATTGTAAATGTTACTTCATTTTTGAGTCATCAACCAGATGAATTTGGTTTACGAACAGGTAAATTTGACCTGTAAAAGGTCGAAATTGGTTTTTAATAAATTTTTAGGCTTCATAATATAAATATCTAGGCTTCGTAATTGCAATGAACAAGTAGAACAAGATCAGAGAGCCCACTCCAGCTAATTATTTTGGTCGAACAAATTGGCTGAATCTAAAGGAAATCGATTTTTGCTGCAGCTACGAGGCGATCCCCGATTTGTCGTTCGGGTCGGGGTTTCCTGAGAAAAACGAGCGGGTCAGTTTCATGTAATTCGATTTCCTGGGGGCTCGTTAGGACGACAATCGGCGAACGATTCGCTCGATCTTCCCGGAACGTAATCGTGTTTACTTCCGAGCATTCGAGCGAGACTGTCGGACGCTGGTCGCGTCGTCGCGCCGTTTAGATCGCAACTCGAGAGGAACGGGCCACAGCGTCTTCTTGTCGGTCCCTTGGCTAGCCTTGTTCTCCGGCTTGTCTACTTTAGTTCTCGTTTTCTCTTAAATCGACGAAGAAAATACTGCTCCGGCCTAGACAAACGACGGAGAAACCTCACGAACCATCTAAAACGATCTAATCAATAAATCGTCTCAGCAACGAGCCTAACAATCCTCAGCAGTATTTATCAAACCATTTAATATCAAATCTTATACACTATTTAAATAACATATCACTGTACAATCAACAATCTTTATTTGGAAAATTGATAAAAACTTAGCGGCACGAGCATTTCTTTGTAACTCTGAAAATTTTGAGAACTAACAATTCTCTTCTGAGAAACAAGGAAATGTCTATGGATCTCTCGTTTTTTATTTTTTTCATTGGTCTGCTTTATTCTAATAAAGCGTAAAATAATATTCCAATAAATTTTAATATTTGTGAATTGTAGATTGAGACTGTTCCACTGGTTTGATTAAAACCTCTTCTAGCTACCTATGTTGAAATAAATGTTCAGTTAGTAAGGTGAAGTGCCCTATGCCTGGACAGCATGTTTTTCTAATTTAAATTTTATCACTTTAACTAAATAAAAACAATTTCTTAAGAGTTTTAACATACAGTTCAGAGTTTCTAAAGTAATTTAAAATAAAAAATCATTGTTTAGGTTAATATCTTAATTGTATTAACAAGAATAATTCAAACCTATAGTTGGACATATGAAATCCAATCTAAGCTAGTACCTGGACAGAAGTAAAGCCTATATCGGGACAAATTCAATTTACGAGTTGATCGAGCGAACATAACCTAAAACGTTGGTTGGTGGCGCTGTTGCGCATGGCGAATAGAAGATGCTTTGCGTAATATGTAGTATTCTTATCATAGATTATAGTATTGTATTATTTAACCAAATATATATTTATTTTCATTTACTGTTTTAATAAAACTTGTCATAATACAACTTTTAAGGTTAGGTAGTAATACTGATAGATTTAAGATGTAAACATAAAGTATTATTAACGTCACAACCGGAATACATTTTCTACATACGTTATTCAAGCTAATAGAAGACTAATTATACGTACATGTAGTTAAATAATTTGCAAACAATGCGTTGATTTTATTCACAAACACGTGTCCGGCTTCAGGCGTAAGCACATTGCGTATAAGCTTAGAGTGGGACATCTACTGTCATCGCGTCCCAGTATGGAGTACTTATATTTGAAAACAGTCCTAATCTTGGACATCTAATATTTGGATTAATAATTAATATTTACGTTAAGTTTGATTGCCAATTTATTTTAAAATATAAATATTATTATGCGTGATAATTATTTTTTGTCTGAGGGCTTAAATTATATCTTTTTTTCTAACAAAATTTCGAACTATAAATGCACATGATTCGCATGTAAATAGACTATTTTGTATACTGTTTTCAGATGAACTTTGAATTCATTTTTAAATTTCAATTGATGTCTTAATGAAATAATATTTACGCCTACTTGTAGCTAAGGCCTCAGAATATATAATGTAATTATTTAATCTCTTAATTACTGATTTTACTATGAAAATTCAATTGTCCAGATTTAGGTATCACTTGTGGACTGTCCAGACTTAGGGCACTTCACCTTACGACTGTGCTGACATTTACTAAATTCTGAGGTATGTCTCTAACTAATTACCTTGTAGAAAATCCCAACGGAATCAGAGACGGGTCGAACGTTTTACAATATTTTAACAGTGGAGATTTTAAGGAGTGACCGCGGGAAAGGCGGGAAAACTTTTCCTAGTTTTCTTGCGTGGCCGATTGCGATCGGTGCCGCCCGGCGATTTTAATGGGACCGTTTAAAATAGAAGAAAAACGGCGGGGAATTGAGTTAGACCGCGGATTACAGTCCTGACAGTGGTAGCGTGACGGAGCCGGCCGACTTTGCGACCGATTTAATGGCGTATTAATGTTAATGCCGGCGGGATGAGAGCGAAGATGCAAATGACAGGCGGTGGCCAAGCTGTTTTCCGAGAAGCTGGCCTCGTAATGCGCGGATCGGCGAGCCGGGATCGGACAATTTCATTCAAATTGTTCCCGACCGGATTAGCTACTTTTCCTTGCGCCGGGGGTGCTGCATTATCGAGAGTGAAAATAATGAATAGGCCCCACAACACGGAACCGGACTGATACTGTGAAAATTAATGGTCAGGTGTACAAGATCCGAGGAGCATTACACACCGACGACTAATCGCTCCGCCGCTAACTTTGTCCGGGAGAACGTTCGAACGATCATTTCGCTCGCGTGTAAGATATATTTATAGCGTTCAGATAGATTGAATAAAATCGTTCCGAGAGCTCCGACCACATTTTTACGTTCTCCAGAGAAGACTTCATTTGGCTTCCATTTTGTTCTTTACTTTTCGGTTGTTTATTTGCGCTGGGTTACAGCTACCTCTCTAATGATCATTAGTAGATTAAGGATTTTGAGTACGACAGAAGAATTGGTTGTACGGTTTTTATTTGTTTATCTGCCTTATGTTGTAGATTCATTTTTATTTGCCATTTTAAGGATTTTAAGAACATCAGATGGCTTTGAAAATTACTGAATAAAATCGTCAGAGGAAGTCCTTCACTGTTTTATACTTGCAATAAATTCCACCGCCAGCACAATGTACGTACATTTAAATAAACTGCTTGTCTAAAATGTTCATTAATTTTTCCACACAAAAATTACTTTCAGAAGATCAACACAGCGTCTTCCAAGGGAGTGGCTATCACTCATCTTTCAAGATTTCGTAGCGGAAACATTACCATAACCAGTACATTATACATATGTACTTTTAAATAAGATGCTTCTCTGAAAAAAACAAGTCTATTAATCTTTCCGGAAATAAATTCCAAAGTCACATTTATTTTCAGACGATCAGCGTTCTCTGAGAGGAGCTGTCACTAACTCATTTTTCAATACTTTGAGCAAAAAAGTTGCCACAATATATGTACTACGAAGTAAGATGCTTGTCTAAAAAGGAAGTCCATTAATCTTTCCAGAAAAAAATCCGAAAGTCGCGTTTATTTTCAGTGCAGTGTTTCTCGAGAAGGAGGCTGTCACTCATTTTTCCACGACCAGTACAATGACCATGCGTTTCAATAAACTGTTCGTCTAAAAAAGTAATTCATTAATTTCCTTAGAAAAAATTCTACAAATCACATTTACAGTCAGATGATCAGCTTCTTCTGATAGAGTGGCTGTCACTCGCTCATTTTTTAGGATTTCGTAGCAGAAAAAATACAACAAGTACCTTTTAATAACATACTTCTCCGAAACTGATATCCAATATCTTTCCCAGAAAAAAATCCCAAATTTTTCAATATTCTACAGCAAAAAAATACATGTATGGATGCGTAAAGATTTTATTTAAGATTGTCTAATCGATCTAGGCACCTGTTAGTTGATCTCGAGTTAGACGCTCGACGGATCGTGACAAGAAATCGGAGAGGTGAAACGCGTGCCGATCATGATCCAAGGATCGAACAGATCAATCTTCAGGGACTCGATCCAGTCCAAAAGAAGACGAAGACCGATGCGAAAAAGGAATCGCGGTTTCCTGCTACCGTTCACGACTCGTTTCTCCGGCTTCCTCTCTCGCCGCGGCGATCCCGTCTATATTAAGAGCCGCGGATGAAGGGGCCCGCAACTAAGTGGATTGCTGCATCTACATTGCAGATGTTTTCACGTTCGCACCGCCTCTTAATTGCGGACACTCATCGGCTGCCTTCCACCGTGAAGTCGGGCCCGTGAACACACCGCCGAAGTACGGTGTCGTGCTGCTGGTTCTACCATTTAGCATTGCAACTCTGCTATCTGCTTCGGAAGACGGCGTTAAGTGAAGACGTTCCGTCGCTGTCCCGATATCAAACGAGATATACGGGAAGAGGAAAGGGGGCTGTCTTCCTCATGGGAATCGATTTTCAGATTCCTGTTTCTACGCGCGCTATCTGTGTGCAACATTTTTCGTTTCTGTAAAATCAACTTTTTTGCGGCTTTACGCGTTATCTCTTCGGAACTTTTCCTTTTTCTTTGGAGAAACTGCAGGTTTCACTTGTTGGCTACTTGTTGGATGTGGGGGGTACAATTATGGAGTATTGTGCAAGGTACTACACATAAAATGTAGGTAATAAATTTATAGGGATGAGGAAAACCTGTGATTAGGAAAAATTTAATAAAATAAGGCCGACTCTCGCTGGCGAGCCGGTGGGTCGACAGTCGATGACGTCGAAGCGGCTACCCCCACTGCAGGGGTAGTATGTAATGAATGTATTAAACATTAATTTTTTATTCAATAAATTACTGTGACTTGCGAAAATTTTTAAGAGAGGGAGAGAGAGGGAGAGATGTTCTTTTATCAATCAATATACAGGGTGTCTCAGCTGAAGGAGGCCACCTAAATACCTCCTTTATTTTTAATGGCACAAAAGATATTTATAGCATAATTTAAATGATATCGAAGAAGGAATATCATAGAAGAACAATTTCTTTTGTCCGGTTATTTTTTCATAGTTTTTTCAAATACCTCCTTTATTTTTAATGGCACAAAAGATATTTATAGCATAATTTAAATGATATCGAAGAAGGAATATCATAGAAGAACAACTTCTTTTGTCCGGTTATTTTTTCATAGTTTTTTCAAGGTCATCGTTATTTTATTCTCGGGAAAACTTATTTTATTTTTTTCCTTCTTATCGCGGCTGAAAAAAATACATTTGAATATGCTTAAGTCATTAACAAGATGGAATTAAAAACAATAAGTTTTCCCGATAAAAAATAATGATGACCTTGAAAAAACTGTGAAAAAATAACTGGACAAATAAAAATTGTTATTCTATGATATTTCTCCTTCGATACCATTTTGAATTATGCCATAAATATTCTTTTGCGTCATTAAAAATAAAGGAGATCTTTAGGTGGCCTCCTTTAGCTGAGACACCCAGTATTATAAATGCATTTTTGGCTGAAGGGTTTCAATGAATTAAACATCAGTATAGTTTTTAAGGTTTCTAGTGGAGAAAACACTTTGTGGAAGTGAATGCTTGTGCGGCACAGAAGATTCTACGGTAGATCGCACCGTTTTGACGATCGAACGTCTCGGCCAGAACCGATATCATCGCTCGTTCAGCTACATCCGATCTACGAAGGTTGTTTCTTTACCGGCTTTCCCACGAACAGAAGGAAGGAAGAGACCCTGCTTCGTTTCGCTAGACATTGTTGCGCGATCCATGAGAAGTATTAGGATGGTGGGAAATATATGGCCGATTCATACGAGGGCCGACCACCATGGCAGCCGGTTCTCCTAATTGTTTTTCATTTAATATTTAACTTCGAACCTCTACGTTCCTCACCACAAAAATACGAGAAGAAAATCCTCTGTTCCAACAGGGTGTTCATTAGTCGAACATTTTCCTTCTGAATAGCAAGCAAACATGTCAAAGAGGAAGATAACGTTATTTTTTATAACAATGATTTTATGTGCATTCGTAAATGTTTTCAGAAAATATTGCGAATAGAACAAATTAGTAAGCTATATTTGTTATGAAAAGATCGATGAAACATTTCTGGGTTCAACGAAACTTCTGGGTTACGGAGATAAAGAAAGTTAGCTTCACGTACAAAAAGGTTCAAGAGGAGAACAAACATGGGTAAAATATTATATCTTTTACGTACTACGATTAAAAACGTAGCATTAAAGATGTAAGATTAAAAACGTAAGGTTAAAACGCAGGATTAAAAACTGAAAGGGTTGAAAACAAGGAGCGAAATGAACGAAGCCTCGAAAAACTGTGGCAGAAAGATGGATCGCGAGGTTCGTCGGGGATCGAATTTGTGAGGAATCGGTGTCTTCGAGTAGCCTACGGCCGATGTATTGTTATGAGCCAGAACGACGTTAATTGGCGGGACGAGGGACCGCGATCATGCGATCGAAATTCACCGGGGGAGCCCACGAAAATTGCAAGCAGGCCGCCGCGTCCGCCGGGTTTGCCACTTATCTTTGATCGGGTTGAGTCTCATCTTGATTAAGAAGGCCCAATTGAATAAGATCGGCCGATCACGGAGAATCCACGAGGGAGAGCCTCGCAAAAAACGAGCAGCTTCCTTGATGCCTTGATCAGCCAATTAAGCGGCGAATCGCCTTCGCTTTTGGCCCTTGCTACCCCAACCCTTTCCTTCTTGCACAGTGCGCGGCGTTGCGGATTTCGTTGAAATGCTTTCGCAACAGAACGAATTCGGCTACTTTGTGCTAACCCTTTGCTGGCGAATGCCGCCCTTGTACTTGTCAAGAATGGGCCTCGAATGGACCGCTCGTTTACCAAATCGATTACCTCCGCGAAAGAAACGGCCCGCAACAAAATTCATGATAATAATCCTGATTTTTGCATAAAAAAATATTTTGCATTACTTTATAAATTCTTATAATATACAGGGTGTCTCAGCTGAAGGAGGCCACCTAAATATCTCCTCTATTTTTAATGACATACAAAATATTTATGGAATAATTTAAACGGTATCGAAGGAGGAATATCATAGAAGAACAATTTCTTTTGTCCGGTTATTTTTTCATAGTTTTTTCAAGGTCATCGTTATTTTATTCTCGGGAAACTTATCTTTTTTTATTCCATCTTATAGCGGCTGAGAAAATACATTTGTATATGCTTAAGTTATTAACAAAATGGAATAAAAAAAAGTTTTCCTGGTAAAAAGTAATGATGACCTTGAAAAAACTATTAAAAAATAACCGGACAAAAAAAATTGTTCTTTTACGATATTCCTCTTTAAATACCATTTAAATTATGCCAAAAATATTTCTTTTGTAATATTCAAAATAAAGGAGATATTTAGGTGGCATCCTTCAGCTGAGACACCCTGTATATTCGAAGAAATAAATTTATGAAATTGTATGCAACTGAAATATTGAATGAACTACGCAAACAGAAGTTTAATATTAGACAGTAAATTTAAGAAACGAAATTGTAAACAAAAGCTTAGGTGAACGTAAAATTTGTTTCAACATCTTAATGATCCTCCATTTCCGATTAAAATCCAGAAAATTTAAATTCTAATTGCTTACAGGTGATTTGAAGAAGGTTGAACGAGATCCACGAATGCGTGTCGTTCATTTGCTGAAATAATTTAGGGAGAAGAATTTTATAAACGTTATTTTAATATGTTGCAAGAAGTCATTTTCAGCAGAGATGTACTAAGAATCGTTTTCCAGATCCTGTTCCAGAGGCTCGATCTCTCCATCAGAGCTTTCATAAGACTCTTTATTCCGTCCAGTATCTGCGACTGGTGCTTTAAAGTACGCTACTTTATTTAAACATTATCGCAGCCCCGTGTGCACGAAGTCTGTGGGAATATCGAGATCGTGTCCGCTGCGGAGCAAGCTCGGTCGTCGTTTCTTTCATTCGATGCACTGTATCTCCCTAATTGGGTGCTAAATAATGTAATAAACTGGTTCAGTGAGTTCCGCGACTTACGCCCTTAATTATCGCGTGTAGCCGAATCGTTGTTTCCTCCTACCCTGAATCATTACCATTCTAGAACCATCACGAGAAGACCGTAGATTTTGCGCATTTCTCAGAAAAATACTACAGCAAATTTCAAACAGCCGAAAAATACGTTACATAATAATTTATGAGGTACATGAGTAAATTTATGAGCTGCATAATAATTTATGAGTGCTTAGTTAAATAAAAATAATTCCTTTAAATAAATAAAACTAACGTGAAAATAAATTTTAGATTATTCCATAATTTTTTAAAGGTGCTGAGTCTCCGAAAAATTGGAGACTAACGTAAAAATAAATTTTAGATTGTTCCATAATCTTTTAAAGGCTATGGCCCATGACTGAAGATTTTTTAATAGATCCCAGTAACCTAATTTATCATAAAAATAATTTTTTGCATAAGTCGTGTTAAATATATAAATACTGACCATTTAGAGAAAACATTTAAAAATTTGGCACTTAATGGTACAATACACTTCCAAATTTGTATCATATTAAATCTGATTTGATGGAATCTTGCTATCGAAAACAGTCAACCTGTCAAAATTATTAAAGCAATACATTCTTCATTCGATTCCTGTCGCTCGCAATCAATGCAGACAATTTTTAATTTAGAGACCTGGTTGAAATACCACAAGAGTTGTTCAGCTCGACTCCATCCAACATTGCAAGGTCACTCGAGATCCACGGTACAATCCAAGTTGGACTACATAAGTAGAAGCGTCGAACTCCCACAAACGAACCACAAGACAGTCACCCTTAAAATCGCTACACTGTCAGAACACTTCCCATTCCTGGACAACAGCAGCCCCATCCCCTCCCAACATCCGAAGCCTCGTATTTCACACAACAGAAGGTCGGTCGGGGAGCCCGAAGAATGCGGATCAGGGTTGCGGAGCCCATCTCTCACCGAATCCCACGCCCACGCAGTCAATTCCGGACGAACAACGCTGGAAGATGGTTCTGCCAAGTGTTAGGTAGACATTCGTAAAAGACTGGCCACTGTAAAATTGTTTATAACGGTACGAACTGATGTTGATTGTTATTTCATCATTTTCAATATGAACCCTTCACTATCAAAATGGCATGAGTCCTTATAAAAATGAACAGCTCATATACAGGGTGTCGTGTAACAAGTGGCGCAACCGAGTAGGCGCTGGTTCTACTTGAAAACATAAGTCGACAATATAGAGTAAAATTATTTCATTCGAGAAAATCGACTTGAAAATTCCACTCGGTGCACGTACAGCAGTGCTACTTTTTTTTTATTAAGCAATTTCAGATCTCAGTCGAGATCTACTTTGCTGCACTGAAACAAATTACAGTAAACATATACACATTCACACATACACAGTCTACACTACATCAAATCAGATTCGCAGTTTACATTTTTTCAAGAACTTAAAAATAAGAAGACAAGCCCCAATATTGGGTCGGGCAACTAACATTTCCAAATTTAAAGGCAACTGAAGCTTAATTTTACGCAAATTTTGAATTAGCTCAGATCGCTGTAAATCGAAGAGGCTACAGCAGTGCTACTTGATTAAACTTTCTGTGTATCTTATTTTGCACATTTAAGTAGCCCAGGATGCACAGGCTATGCAAAATCCATTCAGAAACGAAGCGCACGTTGGAAACAGTCTGCAAAATTCAAGAAATCATCCGAACCTATCCTCAGAGGTCCCATCGCACTCAGAGTCTGGACCAGGGCCGCCAATTCCCATCACCAGCGCCTAAAAATCAGAGGTTCAGACGATTTCGAAGAAAATTAGTTTCAGGTTGATATGCCTGGCTCGGTGGATTGACGGGTAGGCGAGTCGGTCGCGATCACGAGGATGTACATGAACGCGTAGGATCGCGTTGGGCCTCGCGACGAGACGTGTTCGGCTAAAGTCTAAACGGGTACGATCTCCCGCAGGATCTCTCCCGCTGTGGATGCTCGAGCGATGAAGAAAGAGAAGCAAAGGGCGAAGCGGAGGATGGATAAAAGACAGAGAAAGAAAGAGAGCGAGCGAGCGAGAAAGAGAGAGAGAAAGACGAAGCCGTTGCCGGTGCCGGCGAGTGTGATGCCCGGCTAAATGTAAAACAAGAAGCACGAAGCCGGTCAGCGCGAATCTAAATATAACTACGACGCGGAGGCGCCCACCGCTCCTCCTATAAGAGCCCTGCTGGCGATCTTCCGCTGGCGCATAGCTGCTGCGATCTCGTGCACTCGAGCCACCTCTGCCCTCCGAACGAGGGACAAGAGGAGACCAGGACCGGGCCCAGAGCCCCCGCCAGCCGTGGGACCGACAGGGACCGACCGGGCCCGAGAGACTAGGCCCACACCGTGGTGGGGGGAATTCGGGAGGGGGCAGGGCTATCTCGCGAGGAGAGACGGCTGGATCGATGAACCGGGCCCGATCGACGCAGATACCGGCCCGTACCGAGCCACCGTCCATTGGATTTTTCGACGATCTGCACGCGCTACCGAGGAAATAATGCAACTCCCTGATCCACTCGAATTCGACTTTTGCATCTGGTTTATTCCATCTATTGTGAAACCTATTAACCCACTAAGTACCGAATTTTTATTTCTAGATTTTTTAATGGTTAATATTTATATATTCAAGACTACTTATGCCAAAAGTAAACATTTGGGGATGATGGCACCTGTGCATGATCCCTAATGGGGATCATCACAAATAATTTAGCGAGGCTTGCATAAAACAAATGCAACATCCTTCCGTATTATCACGATTTATCGAACTTTTACTTAATTCTGCATTATCAGACAGTGAATCTTTATGGAAACAAATTTTCCGAGCTGCAACAGATCGGAGTGAAATAGAAATATTCTTTCTTTAAAGAAGGATCGACAGTTCATCGCTACTGAGGAAATAATGCAACTCCCTGATCCACTCAAATTCGACATCTGCATCTGGTTTTTTCCATCTATAATGAAACCTACTAACCCACTAAGTACCGAATTTTTATTTCTAGATTTTTTAATGGTTAATATTTATATATTCAAGACTACTTATGCCAAAAGTAAACATTTGGGGATGATGGCACCTGTGCATGATCCCTAATGGGGATCATCACAAATAATTTAGCGAGGCTTCCATAAAACAAATGCAACATCCTTCCGTATTATCGCGATTTATCGAACTTTTACTTAATTCTCCATTATCAGACAGTGAATCTTTATGGAAACAAATTTTCCGAGCTGCAACAGATCGGAGCGAAATAGAAATATTCTTTCTTTAAAGAAGGATCGCCAGATCATCGCTACTGAGGAAATAATGCAACTCCCTGATCCACTCGAATTCGACATCTGCATCTGGTTTTTTCCATCTATAGTGAAACCTACTAACCCACTAAGTACCGAATTTTTATTTCTAGATTTTTTAATGGTTAATATTTATATATTCAAGACTACTTATGCCAAAAGTAAACATTTGGGGATGATGGCACCTGTGCATGATCCCTAATGGGGATCATCACAAATAATTTAGCGAGGCTTGCATAAAACAAATGCAACATCCTTCCGTATTATCACGATTTATCGAATTTTTACTTAATTCTGCATTATCAGACAGTGAATCTTTATGGAAAAAATTTTCCGAGCTGCAACAGATCGGAGCGAAATAGAAATATTCTTTCTTTAAAGAAGGATCGCCAGATCATCGCTACTGAGGAAATAATGCAACTCCCTGATCCACTCGAATTCGACATCTGCATCTGGTTTTTTCCATCTATAGTGAAACCTACTAACCCACTAAGTACCGAATTTTTATTTCTAGATTTTTTAATGGTTAATATTTATATATTCAAGACTACTTATGCCAAAAGTAAACATTTGGGGATGATGGCACCTGTGCATGATCCCTAATGGGGATCATCACAAATAATTTAGCGAGGCTTGCATAAAACAAATGCAACATCCTTCCGTATTATCACGATTTATCGAATTTTTACTTAATTCTGCATTATCAGACAGTGAATCTTTATGGAAAAAATTTTCCGAGCTGCAACAGATCGGAGCGAAATAGAAATATTCTTTCTTTAAAGAAGGATCGCCAGATCATCGCTACTGAGGAAATAATGCAACTCCCTGATCCACTCGAATTCGACATCTGCATCTGGTTTTTTCCATCTATAGTGAAACCTACTAACCCACTAAGTACCGAATTTTTATTTCTAGATTTTTTAATGGTTAATATTTATATATTCAAGACTACTTATGCCAAAAGTAAACATTTGGGGATGATGGCACCTGTGCATGATCCCTAATGGGGATCATCACAAATAATTTAGCGAGGCTTGCATAAAACAAATGCAACATCCTTCCGTATTATCACGATTTATCGAATTTTTACTTAATTCTGCATTATCAGACAGTGAATCTTTATGGAAAAAATTTTCCGAGCTGCAACAGATCGGAGCGAAATAGAAATATTCTTTCTTTAAAGAAGGATCGCCAGATCATCGCTACTGAGGAAATAATGCAACTCCCTGATCCACTCGAATTCGACATCTGCATCTGGTTTTTCCATCTATAGTGAAACCTACTAACCCACTAAGTACAGAATGTTTATTTATAGAATTTTTAATGGTTAATATTTATATATTCAAAACTATTTAAGCCAAAAGTAAACATTTGGGGATGATGGCACCTGTGCATGATCCCTAATGAGGATCATCACAAATAATTTAGCGAGGCTTGCATAAAACAAATGCAACATCCTTCCGTATTATCACGATTTATCCAACTTTTACTTAATTCTCCATTGTCAGACAGTGAATCTTTATGGAAAAAATTTTCCGAGCTGCAACAGATCGGAGTGAAATAGAAATATTCTTTCTTTAAAGAAAAATCGACAGTTCATCGCTACTGAGGAAATAATGCAACTCCCTGATCCACACGAATTCGACATCTGCATCTAGTTTTTTCCATCTATAGTGAAACCTACTAACCCACTAAGTACAGAATGTTTATTTTTAGAATTTTTAATGGTTAATATTTATATATTCAAGACTACTTATGCCAAAAGTAAACATTTGGGGATGATGGCACCTGTGCATGATCCCTAATGGGGATCATCACAAATAATTTAGCGAGGCTTGCATAAAACAAATGCAACATCCTTCCGTATTATCACGATTTATCCAACTTTTACTTAATTCTGCATTATCAGACAGTGAATCTTTATGGAAAAAAATTTTCCGAGCTGCAACAGATCGGAGTGAAATAGAAATATTCTTTCTTTAAAGAAGGATCGACAGTTCATCGCTACTGAGGAAATAATGCAACTCCCTGATCCACTCAAATTCGACATCTGCATCTGGTTTTTTCCATCTATAATGAAACCTACTAACCCACTAAGTACCGAATTTTTATTTCTAGATTTTTTAATGGTTAATATTTATATATTCAAGACTACTTATGCCAAAAGTAAACATTTGGGGATGATGGCACCTGTGCATGATCCCTAATGGGGATCATCACAAATAATTTAGCGAGGCTTCCATAAAACAAATGCAACATCCTTCCGTATTATCGCGATTTATCGAACTTTTACTTAATTCTCCATTATCAGACAGTGAATCTTTATGGAAACAAATTTTCCGAGCTGCAACAGATCGGAGCGAAATAGAAATATTCTTTCTTTAAAGAAGGATCGCCAGATCATCGCTACTGAGGAAATAATGCAACTCCCTGATCCACTCGAATTCGACATCTGCATCTGGTTTTTTCCATCTATAGTGAAACCTACTAACCCACTAAGTACCGAATTTTTATTTCTAGATTTTTTAATGGTTAATATTTATATATTCAAGACTACTTATGCCAAAAGTAAACATTTGGGGATGATGGCACCTGTGCATGATCCCTAATGGGGATCATCACAAATAATTTAGCGAGGCTTGCATAAAACAAATGCAACATCCTTCCGTATTATCACGATTTATCGAATTTTTACTTAATTCTGCATTATCAGACAGTGAATCTTTATGGAAAAAATTTTCCGAGCTGCAACAGATCGGAGCGAAATAGAAATATTCTTTCTTTAAAGAAGGATCGCCAGATCATCGCTACTGAGGAAATAATGCAACTCCCTGATCCACTCGAATTCGACATCTGCATCTGGTTTTTTCCATCTATAGTGAAACCTACTAACCCACTAAGTACCGAATTTTTATTTCTAGATTTTTTAATGGTTAATATTTATATATTCAAGACTACTTATGCCAAAAGTAAACATTTGGGGATGATGGCACCTGTGCATGATCCCTAATGGGGATCATCACAAATAATTTAGCGAGGCTTGCATAAAACAAATGCAACATCCTTCCGTATTATCACGATTTATCGAATTTTTACTTAATTCTGCATTATCAGACAGTGAATCTTTATGGAAAAAATTTTCCGAGCTGCAACAGATCGGAGCGAAATAGAAATATTCTTTCTTTAAAGAAGGATCGCCAGATCATCGCTACTGAGGAAATAATGCAACTCCCTGATCCACTCGAATTCGACATCTGCATCTGGTTTTTTCCATCTATAGTGAAACCTACTAACCCACTAAGTACCGAATTTTTATTTCTAGATTTTTTAATGGTTAATATTTATATATTCAAGACTACTTATGCCAAAAGTAAACATTTGGGGATGATGGCACCTGTGCATGATCCCTAATGGGGATCATCACAAATAATTTAGCGAGGCTTGCATAAAACAAATGCAACATCCTTCCGTATTATCACGATTTATCGAATTTTTACTTAATTCTGCATTATCAGACAGTGAATCTTTATGGAAAAAATTTTCCGAGCTGCAACAGATCGGAGCGAAATAGAAATATTCTTTCTTTAAAGAAGGATCGCCAGATCATCGCTACTGAGGAAATAATGCAACTCCCTGATCCACTCGAATTCGACATCTGCATCTGGTTTTTCCATCTATAGTGAAACCTACTAACCCACTAAGTACAGAATGTTTATTTATAGAATTTTTAATGGTTAATATTTATATATTCAAAACTATTTAAGCCAAAAGTAAACATTTGGGGATGATGGCACCTGTGCATGATCCCTAATGAGGATCATCACAAATAATTTAGCGAGGCTTGCATAAAACAAATGCAACATCCTTCCGTATTATCACGATTTATCCAACTTTTACTTAATTCTCCATTGTCAGACAGTGAATCTTTATGGAAAAAATTTTCCGAGCTGCAACAGATCGGAGTGAAATAGAAATATTCTTTCTTTAAAGAAAAATCGACAGTTCATCGCTACTGAGGAAATAATGCAACTCCCTGATCCACACGAATTCGACATCTGCATCTAGTTTTTTCCATCTATAGTGAAACCTACTAACCCACTAAGTACAGAATGTTTATTTTTAGAATTTTTAATGGTTAATATTTATATATTCAAAACTATTTAAGCCAAAAGTAAACATTTGGGGATGATGGCACCTGTGCATGATCCCTAATGGAGATCATCACAAATAATTTAGCGAGGCTTGCATAAAACAAATGCAACATCCTTCCGTATTATCACGATTTATCCAACTTTTACTTAATTCTGCATTATCAGACAGTGAATCTTTATGGAAAAAAATTTTCCGAGCTGCAACAGATCGGAGTGAAATAGAAATATTCTTTCTTTAAAGAAGGATCGACAGTTCATCGCTACTGAGGAAATAATGCAACTCCCTGATCCACTCGAATTCGACATCTGCATCTGGTTTTTCCATCTATAGTGAAACCTACTAACCCACTAAGTACAGAATGTTTATTTATAGAATTTTTAATGGTTAATATTTATATATTCAAAACTATTTAAGCCAAAAGTAAACATTTGGGGATGATGGCACCTGTGCATGATCCCTAATGAGGATCATCACAAATAATTTAGCGAGGCTTGCATAAAACAAATGCAACATCCTTCCGTATTATCACGATTTATCCAACTTTTACTTAATTCTCCATTGTCAGACAGTGAATCTTTATGGAAAAAATTTTCCGAGCTGCAACAGATCGGAGTGAAATAGAAATATTCTTTCTTTAAAGAAGGATCGACAGTTCATCGATCGCGATCGTTCCCCGACCTCGCGAGGATCGTTCCGCGATCGGTTGTTTGTCTTCCACGAGAGATCGATCGGCACCGATTTCCTCGATCACGGATCCCCGGGTTGGAATTAAGTTCCAGAATTGTTCGGCCCGCGTAGCACCGTGTAATTGCGAGCGTTGCACGATATACACTTGCACCGCCGGTAGCGATGCATCCTGACCGGACCCGATTTTTCCCTATTACCCGTTGCATCCTGCAGCCGCTTAACGGGTTATTAGCTCCGATTAGTGGCTATTAATTTTGTTGCGCGATAATCGTTTCCAGGCTGTGGGCAGGAGTTCGCGCGACCCCTCTGCCATATTGAATTAGTCCCCGCTACTTTTATCGGACCGTACGAAGATTAATTCTCCGGGTAACCGGCTGCACTAATACTTACAACTTCTATACGCGACGCGATCGTTCAGATGTTCATATTTACCGACGGTCACAATCGCCCTAAACTATACAGTAGTGGTAGAGGGCACTGTAAGGGTGGTGTGGAAATAAGGAAAAAAGGAGTAACCTTTTACACCCATCCATTTTCCCATTATATTCAATGTTCCTTCTCTCAGGAACTATAAGCGACACTTTCATAGTTTTATCCATCAATGCAATTGAAGTCCTGACGCTTTGTGCGCGTTTGCCTAAGGAGCCTATTTTACGATCGAATCGATTATACACGGCTCTGCACGTGGGTAACTCCGCCGACGAACGTGTGTCAAGGACTTCCATGGGCTGGATGTTGCTCGCGGATTTAGTTACGGGTCGCTGTTGCCTCCCAGGATCCGCAACCTTAATCCTTTAACCCGGGAATCCTTGAACGTTCGACGCGAAGCTCCCTGTGAACGCGCGCTGACAAGTGCCCTAAGATTTTTCCCTTTTGCCCTTCGCCTCAACCCACAACTTTGGATCCCGGATAGTAATCGGTAGACAGCGGATCCCCATGCAAAATAAAAATGTTCCACTTGAATCGCAACGAACTGTGAAATAGAAATTTATTTTCTTCCTCAATATGTTTAATAGGTTAAAAATAATGTAACAGTATGTTAAAATCCTTCTAATGTTTTTACTGGTTTAAATTGCACCCACTCGTTTTTGTCATGAACGCATAAAATATTTTCACATGTGTATTCCAAAACATATAACTCATGCAATTTTCATCATTTGTATTTTTAAAAAATTACTAAAAAAATTACTGATATCTGTGTAAAAGATTCTGTGCAAAAGATTCAATAATTCTTGTGAAAAAATTCCTAAAAACCCGTACAGAATCGATCTTGGAAACTGGAATACCCCCTCAAGTTCCGAAAATGATGAACGTTCGGCGGTAAATAATTAATCATTCGCGTCAGCGTTACACACAGGATAGCTGTCCAGCGTTAGGTTGCGAAAATGATGAGCGTACGTAAATAATCAAATTTTTAGAGGCATGTCCGAAGGAAGAGACAGCGTACGTTTCCGTTGTTGTTTATTCGTGTCAGTGAACCCCGGCGATCGGGTCCGCGGCCCTTTGTTTCAGCCCGCGGAGGGGTTCACGCTACTCAGTGCCTCGCCGTTGCCGGTGTTGCACGACGAGAATGTAGCCGCATTATAGCGAACAACAACAACGGGCCGTAACTAAATCCGCCGTCAGTTCCATCCGTGGAAGTCCTTGGAGGCTTTGCGCGCGCGTCTGACATACGTACCCGCTCGAGAACTACCCCGCGTGGATAATCGATTCCATCGTAAACTCTGCATATTCCCTATATCAAATTTTATACTCGGCGAAATTAAAAAGAAAGCTTCTTCGTTTCTGCAAATTAAATGTTCCGTACAATAATTTCCAGAAAAGAAATTCGAAAATTCATTCGACTTTTAACATCCTTTATAGTACAATCACTCGTTATTGTTGAGAACAAAATATGATCAATAGACTGCGGATTTAATGCATTTATAACAAAAAGGGGTGCGTACAATTTAAAACAGTGGACATATTTAAAAGATTTAACACCAGCAGTGTATTAGTTTCATCTTGATAAGATAATTAAAAGAAGAAAGAAATTTTTATTTGACTCCTGTGTCTTGCAATCATGGCAAACATTTGTTATTCTGCATAAAGATCCGCAGTCTAATGATCAAATACGAAAATGTCTGGAGGTCGTACTCTGAAAATTTTTAGGTAACCTATCCTGTCGAGTAAGGTGAAGTGCCCTAAGTCTGGACAATCCAAAAGTGATACCTAAATCTGGACAATTGAATTTTCATAGTAAAATCAGTAATTAAGAGATTAAATAATTATATTATATATTCTGAGGCCTTAGCTACAAGTAGGTGTGAATATTATTTCATTAAGACATTAATTGAAATTTAAAAATGAATTCAAAGTTCATCTGAAAACAGTATACAAAATAGTCTATTTACATGCGAATCATGTGCATTTATAGTTCGAACTTTTGTTAGAAAAAAAGATATAATTTAAGCCCTCAGACAAAAAATAATTATCACGCATAATAATATTGATATTTTAAAATAAATTGGCAATCAAACTTAACGTAAATATTAATTATTAATCCAAATATTAGATGTCCAAGATTAGGACTGTTTTCAAACATAAGTACTCCATACTGGGACGCGATGACAGTAGCTGTCCCACTCTAAGCTTATACGCAATGTGCTTACGCCTGAAGCCGGACACGTGTTTGTGAATAAAATCAACGCATTGTTTGCAAATTATTTAATTACATGTACGTATAATTAGTCTTCTATTAGCTTGAATAACGTATGTAGAAAATGTTTTCCGGTTGTGACGTTAATAATACTTTATGTTTACATCTTGAATCTATCGGTATTACTACCTAACCTTAAAAGTTGTATTATGACAAGTTTTATTGAAACAGTAAATGAAAATAAATATATATTTGGTTAAATAATACAATACTATAATCTATGATAAGAATACTACATATTACGCAAAGCATCTTCTATTCGTCATGCGCAACAGCGCCACCAACCAACGTTTTAGGTTATGTTCGCTCGATCAACTCGTAAATTGAATTTGTCTCGATATAGGCTTTACTCCTGTCCAGTTACTAGCTTAGATTGGATTTAATATGTCCAACTATAGGTTTGAATTATTCTTGTTAATACAATTAAGATATTAACCTAAACAATGATTTTTTTATTTTAAATTACTTTACAAACTCTGAAGTGTATGTTAAAACTCTTAAGAAATTGTTTTTGTTTATTTAAAGTGATAAAATTTAAAATAGAAAAACATGCTGTCCAGGCATAGGGCACTTCACCTTACTATCTCGACGCAAAACGACGTGCACGGTGGATATCTTTAGATAATCGCACGGATTAATTGCGATCGGGTGGACAGCAATTTCGTGCAGAGGCTGCTTATCAACAGTTTCTTTCTTTCGCCGTCTCAGTCTTTTTCGCGCACGGTGCCGGTTCGCTGGCAAATTGCGGTGGCCGGTAGAAAAACAGCGGCGGACGGGTTAAATAACGAGTTAAATAACCGAGATCCCCGCGAAGATCGGCCGGTAGAACCAGTTAAAATCGTACGATCAGCGTAAACTGGTAAGGGACAGGCGTGTGCGCGTAAGTACGCGTCTTGTCTTCATAAATACAAATCGTTATAAATCGTTTCGCGGTGGCTGGTTCGCGCGAGCGAGTAAGCGAAGTGTGCTGTCCCTCTGCCAGCCGGGGAAAAAAAGAATCGATAATTGCCTTCGGCCGTAGCAGCCAATTATACCGGTAAAAAAATCGGCGGGTTAGTCGCCGATATCTTAGAATTGGACACGGGACCTCGCCGTGTTTCCCGCGCCACCTGATAAATTATTTAAATCGTATATCGTCCCGCCGCGCCGCCAGAACGATCCTCCGGAGGGACAACCGCGGTTCGTGATCCCCCGTGGGCGTGGATCCCCTCTCTTTTATCAGATCCAGACGGCGAGCCTCGAATCCTCCGCCGGATTTGCCGGCGAGCGAAAATCGTCTTCGAGAACCGAAGAACCAACGCTGATATCGAGCAATTCAGCGTTTCATTCGGAACCATCTAGAGTAGGCCCGGACAACTTCTTCCCCGCTGTCGTTTCACGACTCCCACTATCTGTGTACCGGTTCCCCCACTATCAACTATTTTGTATTGTCTCTACCGTGCGTTGCCTCGCGTGACTGCGCTCCTAGTCTCCTCGAGGTTGGTGGGGAAAACCAGGAGTGTGAGAGGAGTCTGCGGCTCGCGAGTCGCAAGTTGCCCAGACCTGGTCTAGAGTGAAAGACTCATTTACAGTCATCTATGTACTCAATTACTGGGATTCCACACTGCTTTAAAATAACAAATAAACGTTATATACTATATGTATAATAAAGTATAGGTAATGCTTTGGACAATATTAAAATTCGTTAAGTTTTTTAATTGAATTTCAGACACACCACATACTGAAATCGAAATAATACTACTCTCAGAAAATGTTCTCGCAGTACCAAAAACGAGTTGAATTCATTCCCAGCCAATCCAGTTCTCACCAAATCATCTCTCCAAGTAGAATCCTAAGAAATGGCGACGGATTCGCATAGTCAGCATTCTTTGACCTCTTCAGCGCACGCCTAAGTTCATGACCCAGCACTGTCAACGCGTCAGCTCCTTTCCCATCGGCTTTTTTCTATGTTCAATGGAAACTCGTCCGAAGACTCCTCCCGGTACAGTTAGACGGCTGCTGCATATTTAAGCAGCAATATTTTTGCCCGCGATCCTAGTCTTCTTTCCTTTAACGGTGACGCATTCGTTACGGTACCACGTTGTTCTGCACATTCTTATACGACTGCTAAGTATACGGTTCATGTGTAACGCGAACGGCGGCTCTTCGACGCCCTTGAACAATAAACCGCACACTTTTGCTGTTCGCCTTCTTTTCCCTCCACCACCACCACCGCCGCCGCCGCCGCCGCGTCGGTCTCTCTTTGTCCCTTGACCGACGATTTTCTTCGTGTCTTCGCCGTTTCTCTCACTGTTCGCAAGTGTTTCGTGTTCTGCGACGTGCACCGCCGCGCCGCGCCGCTGAAAGAAGTTCTGCACCTGCTTTGGCAGGAAACATTTCCCTTAGCGGCACGACAGGATGTGTAAAATTAGCGAGGGGACGTATCGAACAGGTATCCGCGAATTTCTCCGCGAAAATTCACGCCGCGTCTCGATCGCTTCCGAACGATTCCATCGAGCTTTTCGAAGGGTTTAATCGAACCGAGCGGGTATTCTTATTTTCGCGGCGAATTTTCACGATTTTTTCTCAAAACGCCATCGATCCTTTTTGGTTGAAATTTTGCGCACATATTTACTGGTGTTTGAAGTACACGCGTGATATTGTTCAAGTAAAAATAATCAAAATTACACGAGTTATATATTTTTTATAGAGGAGATGTTTGAGGAGCCATTTGTCTTTTTTAGTAACTTCAAAAATTGCAGAAAAAATATTATGATTCACAAAAAAAATACACGATTGTCTACCAAACTCAGTTCGTCAAATTAAAACAGGAGAAGGATCATTTCACAAATTTACTTTCAATGAAAAGAGCATGACATGGTTAAATTTCCTCTAATTAAAAATCGTCATTGAAATTGTTTGTTTATAGAACAGCCTTATCGAAGGTTTACTTCTACAAAGCACGTATGTATATGGGTGTGTATTTATTTAAGCGGAAAACATTGTTGAGGCAGGATTAATTACTGCCCAGTCGCGAGGGCGATTGTTAGGCCAGCAAAGAATTTCTCCTCATTAAACAGACTTCTTTACAATACAGTAAGCAGGTACAGCTCTCGTTGAATTCTCGCCGCTCTGAGCCGTCTTTAACAGTTAGATCGTAATTTACATAAGCACACGCGTTACGGACGAATGTAACTCACACTGCCGGTTATTTTGTATTAGAAATCCGCGTCGGGTAGCGAACAGCTTGGAGCAACAACAGCGCGGCTTTCTCTTTAAAACGTCAACTTTAGCGACTACTTTAAGTATTTATAGGGCAACGTGGTCGGTAACCACTGGTTGTCGGGTCGTTTCGCTTCCGTAAGAAAGATACACTGCGAAAGAGTTATCCTTTTTCTGTGACCGATTGAACAATTGGCAGGGGAGGTGCTAAAAACATGCCGGAAATCCAGGTGCGTCCACCTGTTGTGCAATTTGCGAGCTATTTCTGCTCATTGTTTACGAACTTTTCGAATATTGTTGAAAGAAGGAGTTTCATAGGAGGGCTAACCGTACACGGTGTTTCAAAAATATACGGCGCGGCCAATATAGCGTGATTCTGCACTTTTGAACCGGCGATCTGTGGAAACAAATGGGCCGCAAAATTGACCTTGACCCTATTTCCATGGTCAAACATTTTTTTATCGCATTGTGCAGTACTCATGGCGACGAACAGAGTCTCGAGGGAACAAAATTTAAGAAACCAATTTAGAGTTTCGTAAACTATTTTGTTTCATATGTCTGCAGGGTGGGGCAATAACTATGTCCACCTCAAATATCTCCGTTATTTGTAATAATATGGAAAAATGTTATAAACAAAATTTGCACAGTACAGAGGGGGACATGTTGTGACATAAACATTTTCTGTGTGGCTGGAGGCATAGAGGAGAATTCAAGGTGACCTTGATTTTTTTAAATGTAATGTCCTATTTTTTATACCAAAGATCGATAGAGTATCAAATTCTGAGTATAAAAGTATTGACCTTCATATGTCCTAAACCTAATACTTAACGAGATAAGCAGTAAGTACATATAGAAAATTATTTCGATAATATCTCGTTAACTATTAGATGAAGGACATATGGAAGCCAATACATTTTTACTCAGAATTCGATAGTCTATCGATTCATGATACAGAAAGTAGGTCTTTCCATTTAAAAAAATCAAGGTGACCTTGAAATCTCTAAAATGGCTCCACCCACGCAAAAAATGTTTGTGTCGCAATATGCCCCCCTCTATACCGTGTAAGTTTTGTATATAACATTATTTCATATTATTACAAATAACGGCAATATTCAAAGTGGACATAGTTATTGCCCCACCCTGTACAATGTTGAGGGGATGGTTCATCGCAGTGAGTACTATACGATGCAATAAAAAGCAAGTTTGACCCTGAGATTCAACTTGAAGATCCATTTGTAATCACTCTGTACTTACAGCCAGTGCAGGTGCCGCCGTGTCAAATCTCTCGTCCATCGTAGGGTGAAAACAGCCCGAAACCGGGTGAGAAAACCTTCCTCGAGAATCGTCCGAGGAATCCTAGTGGCGTTTAAACGCGGCCGCTTCCGACTCGGCCCGTTTTCGCGTTAATTTACACTGGCAATTACGTGGCAGTTGCGGAAAAGGCGAGCGCGACAGAAATTCGAGCGATGTGGCCGACGCATCCTCCAATAAACCGATCCATGGGACGTGCCTCTCGTCCACTTCCCTGTTCGTTCGTCTTTTCCGCTCGCGGTACACCAAGGGGAAAAAGATCGCGGAGGAACAGAGAAATCCCGCTGATTGTACCGAGAGGACCTGCATGCGGTTCGACCGCGATAAGAACCGATTCTCTTTCAGCTATTAATTAAGGAGCACCGTAGCGATTATGGGGTGAGGCTTCCTGAGGAAAGGGGACGAGAACAGAGGGAGGAGGGACTTAGATCCTCGTCACCCTATCCGAGAGAATTTCTAGATATTTCCCGCGCTCGATGAATTAATTGCTGATTCCTCGCGTACCCCCCTCTTGGTCCCCACCCTTCACTCCTTTTCTCTCTGTCCATCTCTCTCTCTCTGGGGCTTTTTTGCGATTGTAATTCGCTTCCTACCGCCGCTAGAAAAACCGCGCAGGCCTGCAATTAAAATCCTCCGACAGCCGGGGGCCTGGGTCGATGCACCTTTCCACGGGGGACCATGCCCGCCGGCGTAAAAACGATGGAAAACGCGGGTTTTGCCTACCGCCGCCGGATGCTCCGCGCTTTCTTCGACGCGTTCTTGCTGTTTCCGCAACGAGCAGGACCATTCCTGCTCGAACGAGGTGGATGGGTTGCTGGAAACGTACAGGGAAGTCGAAACAATTTATTAACGCGTTAATCTCGCGCTTTGCGCTCCGAGTTTTCCTTCCATTCCGCTTCCGATCGCTCTCCAGCCATTTTAATGTTTCACTTATTTAAAAATTGTCAGTGTCTACGGCCATTTTCCAAAATGATCTCCCACGTGTTATTAAAAGAAAAATGATTCATCTTGATTTTTTTGTTAAAGATGATTATTAATTTTGTTCTACACAACTTCCCTCCATCTACACTGTTTTACTTAAAACGTGTTCTTTACGTTTGAAATCTTCACTCTTTGGACTTATTCGATATTCAGAATGATTTATTAAGCAGCATAATTAATGTCTTCATTGTATGACTTCCAAAGCTCGTAACTGTATTTCCAATAAACTTCGTTGAACGAAGCGGCCATTGAAATGTTCAACTATGTGGCATATTTTACATTCAAAACGATTTATTAAGCACCAGGAGAATTAATGCCTTCATTACACGACTTCCAAAGCTCGTAACTTCATTTCCAATAAATTTCGTAGAACGAAGCTGTCGCCATTCATCAAAATCTTCGACTTTTAGATTTATTCAGTGTGAGAAATTACTCATTAGCCATCGGAGACTGATATTTATGCTTTCATTGTTAGATTATGAAAGTTCGTCGGACGAAGCTGTCGCTTTTGAAACCCTCAGCCAACCATCAAGAATTCGGAACAGTTTGATCGGTAACGGAAAATGTGGTTTATGCCTCATTGTGTGACTTCAGAGGACCGTAACTTCATTTCCAATAAACTTCGTCGAACAAAGCTATCACCAGAGGAATCTATAACTCTTCGCCAACGTTCTCCGAGTAGTTTCATCCCACGATCATTAAAATCTCGGTTCTAAGAAGCGAAACTATGCACTCGCTTGAACTTTCCATTGTCTGCAGTCTAATTCAAATTTTCTTATTGCAGCGGGTCGAACTGAACTGTTTTGCTAGCCAGCGGGAAACTGGAGAACCAAAAAATTATTTAAAAAAGTTCTTTTCAAACGAGTTATACCCCCATTCGCTCATGCAAGTCCCACTATAAAAATCGAAGTTTCTCAAACCTCAGGAATTTTAAGAAAAAAATTTTCTTTCACACATCACGTGAAAAGATCATTCGGAAAAAATACAGAAATGTTCCTCAATCTTCGCTCAAACGGGAAAAAATATTTCCTCACTCGTAATCAAGAAATTACACACTAAAAAAATTATTGTATTGTTTCTACTCAATGCTTCAACAAATTTTTATTCGACGATCATGAAACCAAAGATTTTTAATCTGATGTTATTTGAAACCGTAAAGGAGGCGCAACACCTAATTTCAAGTGTCTCGGAGGTTCCCAAAATATGTCATCACCGTTGTCCTAATTGAATGTGGGACAAGTTCGCCAGAATCTATAAACAGCTTGCCTTCTGAAGTATGTGCTTGCGCTCGGGGTCACGTTCACACGAAACCCACTCGCGAGCATTATTAATACGCTAATTCTAATTAATATTAATGCCAGTAGTACCGTGGTAGCTTTCCGAATCGAAGAGCAACGTGTTTCCATCCACCGATACCAATGCAATGGCGGAGCAGCCCGAAGAACAAAGAAGCACACTTTCCCGTGAGAGTGATCGTCGAGAAACGCGTCCTTGAATTTCAATTTCTCGGTGCTCTCGTTCTAGAAACGATTTCAATTCATAATTCGAATTCGATTCAAATGCTATCGTTGATCCGGGCTTCGGCGCGTTCCTTATCCGATATGTCCAATCGGGCCATGGTAATTTTGATTCTACTTCGAAGACCTGACGCTAAGAAGCAATTACCGCGACGACGTTATCGAATGGTGGACCAAAGCCGAGAATTAAAGCGGCCGCCGAAAATGCCGATCAGGATCCGCTCGGGGAATCTGGATTACCATAATTGCCTCTTCGACGACCATAAAAAGAAGATACACCGTGTGCGACCTCCTTCGACGTCACAAACTTTAAGAAACCGTTCCTAGAATCATCCAAAATGGCGGTTTGGAGCCATTTTGTCGCTGCATAATTATTTACCAACGACAATTGCTAGTAATTAATATTGATAGATCGTGGATCTTCAAATTTCCATTTCTATGGGCCATTTTATAAAAATCGAAAATGGCAAAATTCCTATTGCTGAATAAAAGTTGAGTAAAAACAATAGAAAAATTCAAGAATGTAATATCTATTGAATTACACAATACCTTGTGTATATGTATACGAAAGTTACACAAGGTAATTTTTTCTATGCGAACTGACGCTTCAACATTGCAACAAAGAGTTCAGAAGCGGTCAATTGTGATTCCTAAAAGTCCAATCTATGTCTGTCCGGTGCCTAAAATGTATATTGTTACGTTATCGAGGAATAATTTATTATATTCGGCAGATACTACCTGTCCAACACCACTGGCGTTGGCCTGTCACGAGGCATCCGTCAGAAGATAGCCACTTCGCGTACCAGTGTTTGCGATCAATAAATTTAGTATTTGCATGGACGATGGACACTGTATTATCGATACATTAGGCACGAGACAGTGGTGCTACTAGTGCAAAATTTCGAAACTTCGAGGTGCTGTATTATTATTTGTGACAGGCGGTGTCTGCCGAATATTACAAATTATTCCTCTATAACGTAAAAATATGCATTTTGGGGAGCGTAGCACCATGTATCAGACTTTTAGGAATCACAATTGACTACTTCTGAACTCCTCATTGCAATGTTGAAGCGTGATTTTGCATCCGCGTAAACCTTGTAATTGCATATACGTATATGCGAATTTAGCGAAGTGTGCATGTCTTCGCACACTCTTGCACGGCTGCGCCGGCTCCGTGCTGTTCCGAGTCATTTTTGATCTTTAATATTTAATATTTAAATTTCTTCAACACCATCACAATTAGCCAGGCGTTAAAATTAACAAATGTAAGAGCATCGCTGCGAGTCGAGAGCATTGAGATTAAAATTAACAATAAAAAACAAAATGATAGTATTTTTACCCTCTCCTCCGTCTTGCAGATGTGAAACGAGTGTGCGATATGGCAATGTGTTAAGACAGATAATTCCCGATACATCGAATGCAGCTTGGTTCCGTTGAAACGTGTGCATCGACAGTGTCCGGTGCATTTTCACGCGACGCGACGTGCACTTCCGGTGTCTGCAGTCGATCGACCGGTGGAGTTGGTCGAGGATCGTTAATGCAAAGCGAATCGCGAGCCGGAACACGCGAGTTGTCGCCCAACGATGAGGACAACGATGAGGACTTAGAGGACGGGTTCCGGCAATGAGCGACGCTGTCACGTCGTCGAAGATAACGGGCCCACCTGGCCAAATAGGCCTGTGCATCCTCGCCATGCGCTCTCGGATCGATAACGCGCGCGAGAGAGCCGTTTCGAGCGAGACGTCGATCCATATTCCATCGATGCTCGTTCCCCGATGGAAACGTTTGTTTTGCGGCCGTAACGAGACGCGTCGTTACCGGGCACCACCAGGGAGGAAACGGAACCCTCGAACGGGACTTTATGCAGAGAATTTTCTGGAGAAACGGTGAATCGGGAACCGAGAGCCTCGTAGATCAACCGGTCGCTTTTATAGTCCGTTTAGCGCGCGGACAATGGGCTCGAGACACTTTTGCGGAAACCGGCGACTACGTGGAAACTATCGGACACTGCAAGCCAGAAGTGGATTGTGCATCTTCAGGTAATACAAAAATTGTTTGTATCGATTATGGGAAACAGGAGCTACAATAATTAATGGCACGCACTCTAAAGCAGTATAACTTACAGTAGAAGTTGATTTTCAAAACTTTTTTAGTCGAGCTAGCAACCAAACTTTAAAAAAATGCATTTTCTAGTTTATTTTAGTCATGTACTGGGTGTAAAGAAATGTTTCGTCTTAGCTGTCATAGGCGTATTCTGCATTTTTGCCGCGAAATTGTCCTTGAACTTGAATTTCAAGGTCAAACGTCTATGCTACTCCTATCTAATTAAAATACATTCATTCATCTAAAACAAAAGACGCTTCATGGATCTACCTAAAAAGAGCATTTGATTTTTCCTAAGAATTTCTCTATTTTACACAGTTTCAATTCTGCAAGTCCACCTTGATGAAAATGGATGAAGCGGTTCAAGTCGAGAGAAAAATCGCCGAATCTAAAGCGCCACATCGAGGTGTCGAATTTCAGTGAACAGAAGTTGCCTGGTTTCCCCTGAAACCTGGATTAAGGGGATCTATACCCTCAGATTTTGGGGTATTTATCAATGTTATCAACCTCTGTACAGAAAAAAAGTTTGGTAACATTGATAAGCACGCAACTGCATAATGAACACGAGATGGAGTTGCTTGCTATTTCCATATTCTATTCAGCTCGTCGCGAATGCCGTTATACAGGGCAGGTCGCACTAATATTAGTGCCACCGATGAGAATATGTACCTCGTCTGTGTCAGTTTTGCTATGATTCCACATTGACAGCAGTGCAGCAGTGAAATGTTGCACAATATCGCAGCACTGATTGACAGTCCTCCAGACTAGGCGCCATCTCGTCTAAACTAACTGAAATAAAATTGGCTCTAGATTGGCTCTACATCAGAGATAACCTCTGTCTTCATGAACGTAATATGGGGAAATCTATGCTAATGTGAATGAAATCACGCGCGGCGATTTTTTGTCCTTATACGAGCATATTTTGAGCTGCACAAAGGCTCATTTGATAGAGGAAGGTTCATCACGGCGCGCTCTGCTCATCATATCAGTCAAAAAAATCTCTTTGAGACAGGAAAATACATTGAAATCTGTGGTTATTTTTCTAGATTTTTTCTCTACTTTGGGCACTCATATTATTAGATACAAACATAATCTCGTTAAATCAATAGCAGAGCGCGCCGGATTTAACCTTCCTCTATAGAATGAGTCCTCACCCAGTCCAAAATTCGCTCAAATAAGGACAAAAAATCGCCACGCGTAAACCCATGTTTCGACCCAAAATCTAGTAAGATTCTGGTTACTTCAGTAGGGGATCTATATCCCCCTTAATAACAGCAGTTCCTACAATTCAGTTAAGCGAAAATAATTGGTGGGCCGGTGATTCACACGTAGGAAATGTAAATCAGCCGCAGCTGTACTCTCTCTCTTTCTCTCTCCCTCTGTCGTTCTCTCTTTCTCCTGGTCCAGTCTAATCATCGCGATGAAAAGGATTCAATCGGCATCGCATGCCGCTAACTGCTTTCCACTGGTTCTCCTGTTATTAAATAACCTTGGAATCCAGTGTTTGCTCCTCCGTGGCTCGTTGCCACGGCCAGGCGAAACCTGTTACATCAGCCGATCACGAACACACCGGTCCACAAAGAGTGCCAGAGACACAGGAGAGGGAGAAAGGGAAAGAGAGAGACGGAGAGAGGAGGGATCGCTAAAATCGGTCGGCCAGCTCTGCCGTAATCCGTGGCCAAGGAAGGTCGTATCTCGAACGCCGGTTACGTCCGACGTCGAACCCTGAAATTGCAGGTTCCGTGGAACCGGCCGCCATAAATCCGGGAATCCACCCAAAAGCCTGATCCGGGACCGAGTCTGGCTTTAACTGTACTCCTGCGGGATGCTGGAAGCGGTCTTTACTTTAATCAACGTCTGAACCGAGAACTCGACCTTCAAAGGCCCATCCCATTTTAATTCACGTTTTCGATCTCTTTTATCTGAAACTTACTTTTAAACTTGTTACGAAGCTAGTCGTTGTCCTAACCCTAGCCCTGGACGCAGATATTAAATATTTTCAAAATGTTCTGTGGACATTAAGCAGTTAAAGTCCTTCATAGAGAGAGACCTGGGTCCCAAGCGATCGAATCCGAAGCGTCCAATTAGCGCGAAAAATCGAGTCGAGTCGGATCACAGCGCGCATCAGTGATCGCGGTCCCGGAGTCATCGACCGTCGAAATCGGCGTGGATCGTGTACCGATCGATCACGGTTCCCGAGATACTGTATCTCGGTGTGCATTTGATTTAGTTTGGTCGTTGCGTTCGCCAAAGTCCTCTGTAACACGCGAGAGTATCAACGGTGCCAGGTGGAGGGGAACAGGGAGACCCCGAAGTACCGAAAAACGAGCAACGTTGGTCCAACGAAGAAGAAGAAGAAGAAGAAGAGCGGCGAGGGAGCCAGGCGGAGGGCGGCCGAAAGAACTTTCGGAAAATGGTACGGTTGGACAGAGAGACGGTAAGAAATCACAGGGAGAGAGGGAGGTAGGGTGAAGAAAGATGAGAAAGGAACGAAAACCGCGACGAACGCGGGTGTCGTCTCTTGGTGTGTACACGGCTAGCCAGAGGGAGCGAGAGGCTCGGATAGCGTGTATTAATGTGCGTTAAGACGCTGCGAAACGACGTGGCAGGCACACGGGTATAGGATGACACTTGGCTGAGGCCCTCGATCGACTCTCCGCCCCTTCACGGAGGCCAACGGGCCCCGTTCCCCCCTCTCCACCGGCCAACGGATCCCGGTTCTCCCACCATGCCGCTGGGCCAGTCGAAGCAAGGCTCGAGCGTGGACGGCCGCGGTCGGACGCGGTGAGCCACTCGTGCCTCGTCGCGGACGCTCGGGCCGGCTCGGAGCGACCTTGAACGGGCCCTGTATGCTCTATGCCACTGACACGGACCAAGGACGGGGGGCCCCCACGTTGCCTGGGCACCGGCGTGCTGTTGTCCCGAAACGCGGTCGTGGAACTCCGCGCCGCTCGCCGCTTGGAAAGTGTTCGCCCGATGGCAAACTCTTTTTCGTGCTTCGTGCCTCTTCCCTTCGCGCCTCGCATTGGCGTAGGGCCCCGATCCTCGGGCCTCGAGAACACCATCGGAGGACTAGGGGTGCCATCGGAACCATGAGTTCCACGTACGTACGCGTATGGAAAGGATCTCTCGCTCGCGGAAATCGACGTGTCTCGCGCTCGGTGAAATGAAAAGTTGCTGCTGCTGCTGCACGAGGGCCCTCGAGTCAGAGGCGGGGCCGGATCGTGCTCGATTTTATTGGATAGTGTGCATCTAGTTGCATGGATGTTGCAGTTTGTTGCGAGTCGCTCTCTCTTGGTGGAAATAAAATGTACTTGCACTGTGCGATTCGCTTTTTGGCTTGCAGGATAGCCGAGCGTGCTACTATGCCTGTATGATTTTTCTTGGGTTTTTTATTTCTAACATTCTATGACGCTCAGAAATTCAATATCTCTAATGTTTCGTCCTCGATTAATTAAAATAAGAAGACAATTTCAGTAGGGAAGTCCTTCCTAAAAGATCATAATAAATGTCTGACGAACCCCATATAGCGATGTTCTAGTTCGTCCACAGGTAAATTCCGCAAATCTTCATGCTTTCTGGTTAGTGTTTCGGAGATCGCAGCAGCTCTTGCGTGAGATGCATCGACCTGGCCAACGGGGGTCAGGGATCGCGTCGATGGGGCACCGTGGGGATCAAGCTTTTGATGGAATTCTGTATGCAGGTCGACCTGCGCGCTACGTGGGAACCGTACCCACTACGTGTAGGAGTTACGCTGATTGCAACGAGGATTCGAGTCCAGTTGCCGGGATGCTCTTCATAAATGCACGGTGGAGGATGGCTAGAACTATACTTTGAAGAACGATACGGTTCGATTTTGCTAGAGGAAACGCGGAGTCTTGTCTACCGTCTATAATTTACAGTTTGAGGGTTGCGAACGGAGTCGAGCGAGAGGATTCTATTGTTCCCATACTGTTGCTCCCCGTTGTTTAATGATTCGAACTGCAACGTTGCATTTGCTGCGGATGCGTTGCAGATGGAAAATGTCGTACCTTCGAGCAGACTGGTTGAAGATATTTATGACCTTCAGGTGATAAGTATATATCTTTTCTGGGCTCAGAAAAGTGATTCTCTTTTCACTTTATTAATTCTATGTGTCATACATTTTTGAAAATGAAAATGATAAAAGTTATTTATTATTATTTGTTACAGCCAATTTTTACCAATTTGTTAAATAAATCGTGTTGTATCTATATTTAGAAATTGATCGATAAAGAATACAAGTTTGTATAATTAAAGTTCTGGAGTAATTAGCCTTGCATCCTGTTTATAACGGCACAAAAGCGAGATCAAAGCATCCAGTACTTTTTTCTGGACCACGTTTCGAAAAAAGTCCTTTTTTCGATGGTGACGGTAAGAAAATGCAACACAACGCAAGAGGCTCCTACTTTTTTGGACTACATTCGGTGCGTCATCCTTCTCGGAGTACAGTTCGGGTATTTTATTATTCGGACAGTCATTGTTCGACTCCACTGAACCGAGGATCAGAAGTTAGCGACCCCGGCTCCGAATTTTTTGGTCACGCCTATGGCGAGGAGAACATTCAGCCTAAACGGCTGCAGCTAGCCCGTGCGCGGTGGGGCCTGTCCCGTGTCCACGTGTGTAAAAAAAGGGCAACTGGAGGGCTCAGGGTCCCCGGGCGTTGGCCCTAAATCTAACCAAGTACCCGTCCAGGTTGCTGCGTTCTTCGGTAACCAACGGGCAGCTCGCGCCATGTTGATGCTTCTTGGTATCGAGGACGCACCGAAAACTGCATTTTAGATTAATGCATACATTTTCTGTATTCAGAAAGCGTGTTGGTTTAATTAAAATATATGCATTAAATCCTGTACCCTATTAATATTCATTATTAATATAAAATTACCTGTAATTTACATCTCTTGTATAAACTAATTGAGACACTTCGGGCGTCTTCCCATAGATAACATTATACAAGGTGTCCTAGAAAGGATGTACAAAGTATACCAGTGCTACTTCACAGGGAACCTTGCGTTACTTCAGCACCAATAAAAGGCTCTGATAACTGAACAGTCAAGTATATTATTCGAACCATTTACCCTAAATGCTGATGCTCCGCACCAAACATCCGCTACAATTTAAAAATCGTTTCCGCAGCAGGGATTCTCTAATTATCCGGTTCGGTTACGTCGGAAAATGAGGATTCGAAAAATGACATTCAGGTTCCTTACAGAAGTCTCTCCTCGTTAGCCGACATTCTCCGTCGCAGACTGTGGAAAAATGGTGGCCCGATGGGAGGCGGCCAGGAATAAATGAATTACCGGTACTTCGACGCGCTAATTACTCTCCGCTCGCTCGAGAGCCTGATAAATGAGGGCGATCGATAAACAGACAGCGAACGAGTTGTAAATTGATGGCCACGGTGGCAAACAAGCGACGAGGAGAAAGATAAAAGAAGAGAGAGAGAGAGAGAGAGAGAGAGAGAGAGAGAGAGAGAGAGAGAGAGAGAGGGACAGAGAGAGAGAGAAAGAGAAAGTGAACCGGCCTGCTCGCGGATCGATTCCCGTTCCCGGGAGATGCTCGGTTCCAAGCGTGAAGAAAATTAGGCTTGGCAGGATCCTTACTTCCCTGTCTTCGCCCCGCTCCGATACCTATTGTTTCTTTTGCGATTTCGCGGACCTTGATCCTCTCTCCGGACGGATCATGCTGCTCGTTTTACTGGCTCCGCACCCCTAAGGGCAGCCTGTACAAGCGAAATTTCGCTCGCATGAACGCGCCCAACAGACTCCGCGTTCTTCTTATCCTTCTCTCGACGTCAGACACTGACCAGAACTCTGAAGACAAGGCTCGCTTATACGATACGTCGCTTGACACCCGAACGAACCCCCGTGCCAGAATAATTACCTCGAACCGGTGGGTATTAACATGTAACATTGTAACGAGCAACAAATTGCGCGACTCAAACCCCGCCTAGAGATAGAGATTAATTTCCGTATTTGCATAACTCGACGGTTCGATCGAGTTTCTCGCGCCCCTCCGGCCTCCCATTAGCCGGTGACGAGGGTTCGAAACGCGCGGATTTTATCCAAGGACAATCTGCGAGCATGATTGCGTCCAACTGGGATCCCCTCCGACCCACGGTTTAGCCACCGGCTAGCCGGAGCTTCATTTTCGCTGACGGGACCCTGCGACCTTGGCAAGGCTTCATTGAAACTGTCTTTGAGGGAGATCAACAGGATCCTGCTAGGTACTCCTTCGATCCCTGCAGAAATCCATGTTGAAGTCAGCTGGATGATAAGGGGTCTTACAAGTAGACAATTTTAGGAGGTTGCTCATAAAGTCTGCATCTTATTCAGCGGAATCAAGAGGATCCTGATAAGTCTCTCCGAACCTTGCAGAAACTCCATGATTAGACTTTTATACAGAATAAAAATGCATCAATTGCCAGAAAAGTCACGGACATAAAAATTAAGGTGAAGTGCCCTATGCGTGGAAATCATGTTTTCCTATTTTAAATTTTATCACTTTAAATAAATAAAAACACTTTCTTAAGAGTTTTAAGATACAGTTCAGAGTTTGTAAAGTAATTTAAAATAAATAAATCATTGTTTAGGTTAATATCTTAATTGTATTAACAAGAATAATTAAAACCTATAGTTGGACATATTAAATCCAATCTAAGCTAGTAACTGGACAGAAGTAAAGCCTATATCGGGACAAATTCAATTTACGAGTTGATCGAGCGAACGTAACCTAAAACGTTGGTTGGTGGCGCTGTTGCGCATGACGAATAGATGCTTTGCGTAATATGTAGTATTCTTATCATAGATTATAGTATTGTATTATTTAACCAAATATATATTTGTTTTCATTTACTGTTTTAATAAAACTTGTCATAATACAACTTTTAAGGTTAGGTAGTAATACTGATAGATTTAAGATATAAACATAAAGTATTATTAACGTCACAACAGGAATACATTTTCTACATACGTTATTCAAGCTAATAGAAGACTAACTATACGTACATGTAGTCAAATAATTTGCAAGCAATGCGTTGATTTTATTCGCAACCACATGTCCGGCTTCAGGCGTAAGCACATTGCGTATAAGCTTAGAGTGGGACAGCTACTGTCATCGCGTCCCAGTATGGAGTACTTATATTTGAAAACAGTCCTAATCTTGGACATCTAATATTTGGATTAATAATTATTATTTACGTTAAGTTTGATTGCCAATTTATTTTAAAATATCAATATCATTATGCGTGATAATTATTTTTTGTCTGAGGGCTTAAATTATATCTTTTTTTCTAACAAACGTTCGAACTATAAATGCACATGATTCGCATGTAAATAGACTATTTTGTATACTGTTTTCAGATGAACTTTGAATTCATTTTTAAATTTCAATTGATGTCTTAATGAAATAATATTCACACCTACTTGTAGCTAAGGCCTCAGAATATATAATAGAATTATTTAATCTCTTAATTACTGATTTTACTATGAAAATTCAATTGTCCAGGTTTAGGTATCACTTTTGGACTGTCCAAACATAGGGCACTTCACCTTATTTTGATACGTTCAATAAGCTATAAATAAAGTACCGACAACACTAAATTCATCTATTGCTTCTTCCAACGCCGGACCGTTAATATTGGTGGCTAACACTGTCTGGAGGTCTACCCAATTTAGTATAATCTACTTTTTCTTAAATTTTTATTTTTTTGACCGCGAAGGGGGCTCTTTGACTGAACGTGGTCCTGGGTTACACAGCTCACAAAGTCCATGCCTAGATCTACCACTGGTTTCTTCTATTTTGTGTTTCAGAAAATGCATGGAATTCGCAATCTACTCATGATGAAGTTCTATGAAAATCTATGACGCCGTTAATTTTTGTTCGAAATCTTTCTCGAATCTCTGTGAAGCAGTGCGGCCATACTCTAAAGAAGTAGATCGCGCTGTACCAGTGAAACGAGAAACACAGTGGAAAAATGAAAACCAAAAGGAAGAACGCGACGCGAGGAAACACAAGGACGATGTAAACAAAAAGAAATAAAAAACGAAAGAAAGAGGGGAACAAGTAAACCGGAGGGACGTATGGACAAGTACAAGAAGCACGGTACAAGCTGCGTACAGAGAGCTGAACAAGGACATTATGAGTAGAACACGAGAACAGTACAAATATGACATGAACCTGGTAGTCGTATGAACACGATACGAACACGACACAAAAGGAAACTTCACTCGACGAGACAGTTGCTCGACGGCGTTTAAGCGTGCCAATGAACAGCGAACCCATTAAATCTTCTCACAATTCAGGCGAACGTAAAACCTGCCATTAACGTGTCCAGTGTGAATCCTTCATCGTAGTCAACAGTATTTTAAACACATTTCAGGCATCAATTTTTTGGAATCAACAAATTGTTACTATATAGAAGCGCCTTTGTTTCTTTAGTGATCTTAGTAAATTGGAAATAATACATTTTCAAATTCTTCTTTAAATACTATTTTTTTTAAATCCGCAGTATACGATTATACAGGGTGGTATACATTAGCATAATATCATTATCTCTGCTCTCTTTAAAAATATGTCGAAGTTTCGGAGATAGGACGGTATAAATCAAAACAATGAATTAATTATTACAATTAATTTCTAGTAACCAAAATCAGAATTCTAAATATTTATCCAAATGTGATCCTGTTTGAAAATGGACAAGGCACGAAACGGCGCCGTGCAGGGGCATTCGAGGCAAGGCCGAAGCGCCTTGATTTTCATCAGATCGTCGCTGAGCGTTTCGTCCGTGGATCGTCTGCACGATCGGACACGATCGATCGCTCGTGCCTGGAATTTTTTGGCCGTCGAGGTGGTCTGTTCTTGCCTTTGGAATCCGTGCTCGCGCGGAAAAGTGTTAAAAAGCGGTATGCCGTGCGTACAGGCGGCGGTACAAGCCCGGCGCATCTTGTACGGGGCTTTTTCTTGCGCGGTTCACCGTGGAACCGCAGGAATCCCGCGATGAAATTGGAGAACGGAGGTCGCCGGAGCCACGGAACGCGCCGAGTAGAAAAGAAAAACGCGAGAAGAACCACGCCGGCACCGGCTAGCGGCTGCTCGAAAAAAAGGAGGATCGATGCACGAACATTGTACTCCGCGGTCCGGAGGCGACTGAAATTCAATTTCCGCGATCAGAAAAATAAGACGACCAGGCTCTCATCGCGAGATTGCAAAGGTTGAAAACTGGCACGCTGACACGCACACACGAGTCCTGCTCGCGTGAAAGCGCGTCTTTTTTGACGGCGACCGAATGGCGATCGCGAGGAACACGCGAGACGAGCCGCTCCTAGAACCCGTCGCTAATTACGGTTTTCGTCGGACGATCGCTGAGCAGGTAGACCGCGCGAATTGAAACCGATCCCATTAACGGCGCCGCGGCCATTAACGCGCCCCGTGACACACTAGGCTTTGATGCTGCGCCGGATTAATTAACGATCGATGCGCCGGAAGATGGGGCACTCCTCCTTTCGTCTAGCTCTTTGCATGCTCTGAAAGTTTGCTAATATTTTATAGATCACGTTTCATATAGGTGGAATTAGTTATAAAATTTTCATGTCATGAAGTACGGTGAAGTGCCCTAAGTCTGGACAGTCCAAAAGTGATACCTAAATCTGGACAATTGAATTTTCATAGTAAAATCAGTAATTAAGAGATTAAATAATTATATTATATATTCTGAGGCCTTAGCTACAAGTAGGTGTGAATATTATTTCATTAAGACATCAATTGAAATTTAAAAATGAATTCCAAGTTCATCTGAAAACAGTATACAAAATAGTCTATTTACATGCGAATCATGTGTAATTCATCAGTGTAATTCACTATTACACTGTCACATAAAATTCGATGTTCTTCATATTAGGGTATGAATGTTGTAACTATATATAATCGGGTGTCTAAATAGTTTTCTCAAGAAAATTGACAATTCTGTAAGCGTTAATTCCTTCTAACAACACTACTTCCAGTGGCGTCATTAGTAATTACGTTCAAAAGCAGCGATAGAATGCAATCAAGATAACCCTAACGTTTGTTCAACACACCGTGTCAGTAGAACCCGGGTTTTCCTTGTATGGAGATCGTAGGGCTGCATCGAAGCTATAATTCGACCAAATGAAAATTCATCAGGCTCATTATAAATTCATTAGAGACGAATTAAATCGATGCTAAGAGAATATTGTACCTGCCGTGTTTAACACCGAAGCAGAGCGATTCTTTTTAAAAGTCGATTCGAGCTCTCGTTGCATTCTAAATCGCGGCTTTTACCCCTTCTAATTAGTATTCCTATTTTCCGAGGCGGACCGCTTAGATCGCCTTGCTATGCCAACCCGAACGATTACTTATTCCCTTTTGTTACAGTTCGCAATTACTTTTAATTAGTTTTATTACGGCGCCGCCGCCGGCCTGTTGCAATTCTAATGTGCCCCGGCCGGCGCGCTAACGCTGGTATCCCGGCGAGCACCTCGAAAAATTTACAATTTCCCTACGGAAAGTATCCGCGATTTCCCGCGATCTATCGGGGGGAGATCGCGCGATTTTCATTATTATATCTTCATTAGTTGATCTTCAGAAAATCCTCGTTTTCAGAGGCAGTCATAGGAAAAGTGGAGCTCAGATCATTTCTGTGCAGACTTATTTTGCAAGAAATCGTGCACTGAACCTAATTATGCTAAACTTTCCAGTTTATTGCTTTCTACTTTTTTATACAAGTTACCAGTCCCGTGATCAATTTTTAATAAACGGTTACGTAGGAGAGGCTGTTTTTTTAAAGTTATCGTTCGTCTGGGTTAAGGAGAAAATAATTCTGTGTTAGATTTTGTTCGCCAATTTTGTTGTTTTATTGAAACTTCCTGCGGGCAGCACAGTCTCATTTTTGCAGACAATTTTTTGTATCTATTATTTTTGTGAATAAAAAGAAAAAACAACAAAACATTTGAAATGTATTGAATCCTCGATGCTGATGTCTTGAAAAGTACCTTTCTACGGACAATTTAAAACAAAATGAAGCAGAGTAGAATTTCCTCTTCTGTGCCAATAATTATTTTGAATAAAAGAGGAGACAAAAGAAGTATACAGATTAATTGAATTCTCAATGTTGCTGTTCAGTCTAAAATTTAGAAAACCTATTTTTATTAGTTTAAAGCAAATCGAAGTTAAGATTAGTTTCCACGAGGCCAATAATAATTTTTGTAAATAACAAGAAGGGACCATCATGAATATTTCTGTTTAATCAAAACTTGCTATAAAAGCTCATCCTGAGAATAATGAAGAATAACTACGAAATCTATCCTCCGAAATACAACTTTCGCCTGAAACAATTGTTCGGTTCACCTATAATTTTCGAGTGATTTCGTCAAGAAAACGGTACAGTGGAACGTCTCGAATCAGCTAACCGTCCCTAATAGGTGGCAAGGGAAAAACCGAGTTCGCTTAACTGGAGGAATTTCGAAAAATCGGATCCCGGCGATCCTGTCCCATTCGGAAGGCCCGAGACGCATCAGCCGCACTGACAACATGTACTGACGCGCGCCGATGTTAATGCAACGTGCCATTACAGGGGCAACACTCATTACCACGCGACCGAACGGATAAAAACGGGACAGTCGATCGATCTTGTGCGAGAAACGAGCGGTTTCGGCTCCCTGATTGCGAGACCACGTTCCCGGAACACCTTCCTGGATCGCGTTAATGGCGACACGACCGCTCCCCTTCGTCGAAACGTATTAACTATTTCGGCAGTCCAGGGGAAACGTCGACCGTGTCCGACCACGGAAATGATACGTTACCGTAATGACAATCTTCTAAATGGACTGTGCACCCTAAATCGCTCGGACTATTACCCTGATCTTGATGATTGAATCAGAAAAACAGGGGAACCACTTTTTTAAAAAAAGAAGTTGGAATAGTCTGAAGAACAAGACTTCATAAATTCGAAGTACAATAAAAATTTCATCCATTAATTGCAACATAGTGAAATGGAAATTGATTTTCTTAATATGTTTAATAAGTTGGAAATAATGTAGGTCCGTTTTTCCAGATAAAATGAGGTTGAACATTCCCGTAGAATTGCAACGAAATTACGCCAATCACAATTTATAGAAATCGACGAACACTCCGGAGAGTTCCAATCTAGATTTTCATAAATCTCTTTCGTATTGTCCGCTGTCCATCGGAATCAATTAAAGGTTCGGAACCATCCATCATCGGGAACGCGACGGTTCCTGCCAGTCAATCAAATGAAGTTCGATTCGCTGTTTATGGCAACGGTGGATCCGTTTGATCGTCTCACCAGGTAAGCTGCAAGTGTACAGTTAGCATCGATGACCGACGCAGATCACGCTGGAGGAAACCAACGTAATCATTTCCAGGTTGCGCATGACCTGCGACGAACGACGGGGTCTTTCTAATCAAGGTCCTCCAAACATTTCCACCTGGACTCGGGGGTTAGGTTGTCGAGGTTTGCCAGGTTTCACGGTATCAACCCCGTTGCAAGCAATTACCTGGCTGCGCCGTGGGTCATGTCCGATACGTCTATCACCGATGACCACGTTGAACTCTCCGATGGGCCCGGCCGATACTTTCACTGTTCGTGGGGGCTACGTAATCGCATAATAATTCACGGTATCGCCGGGACGCACATGTAATTACGGCCTTTGTAGAACGCTCTGGGTCATCGATGACCCACGCGCGGCTAAGTAGAAACCGGTGTAGAATCGATCGGACACGATCCCCGATTAGAATTCACGATTCCCCTTTACGAGCGACGCCTGTAATTACAACGTACGTAGACCGCTCTGGGTCATCGATGACCCACGCAACCCGGCCACTGGTAGAATTTATTGAGAAGTCTATCGGGCGAGACCGGGATCACCCCCTTCATCTCCAGTTGAAATTGGTGTGAGCATAAAGCCGGAAATGTTGGAAATTAATTTTAGTGCTTAGGTAACTATTTTCATTAACACTAAAAGTAACTGGAACATGTTCCCTTACAAAAGTGACAAGATTGATTTTAGTTAGACTTTGTGCGGCTCCTATTGTAATGCGTGCTCTACTAAAGGTATCTATACAATCATTTCTTATGAAATCATTTTTATTATTTTAATAATTGTAAAATAAAAATTCTGGAACCGGTCATTTTGACTGGTAGTGGTAGGTTTACAGTTAGGAGAAAAATTAATCACACACACTTTAAATCAGAATAACTTTTTTATGAATGGACCAAACGGCTTCAATTTCTCTGTAAGGCTAGATGATTTAGTTTAGTAAATGATACTAAAAAAATACTTTGAAAAAATGCATTTGGTCAGAATTGTGAAAAACAATAATAAAAATTGATTTTTACGACTTTTTTAACTGGGCCAATAACGAAAATTTAAAATATGTGTTTGGTCAACTTGTATAAATTATATACGCTTCGAAAATTTTATTGAAATTGGTTAATTGGTTTACGAATTATAACCGACCAAAAGTGGTAAAAATTGCAATTTTTCAAGATTTTTAGACTTTTTTTATCAGTTTTGATCTTTTATAACTTGTAAACCAATTGACCAATTTCAATGAAATTTTCGGAACATATACAGGGTGGCCCACATAACTCTGAACAGCTAAATATCTCCGTTACTTTTCGTTGTACAAAAAAACTTCGTAGGACAAAGTTACACTGTTTGAAGGGCCACATATAACGGTGTAAGGGAAAAAAAATTTCAAGGTCATTTTTTTGAGATTTCAAGGTTATCGATGTTTTTTTAAATGGAATGAGGTATTTTTTAATACATCAATCGATGCAGCTGGACATTCTTTATAAAAAAGTACTAACCTATGTATGTCGAAAAGTTAGTAGTTCAGGAGATATTTCGATTTAAATAACTCTAAAATGCCATTACTGTCGTACTAAGGCGTTAGTGTTTACTTACTTGTGTAACGCCTTAGTACGACAGTAATGGTATTTTGGAGTTATTTAAATTGAAATATCTCCTGAACTACTAACTTTTCGACATACATAGGTTACTTTTTTATAAAGAATGTCCAGCTGCATCGATTGATGTATTAAAAAATACCTCATTCCATTTAAAAAAACATCGATAACCTTGAAATCTCATAAAAATGACCTTGAAATTTTTTTTCCCTTACACCGTTATATGTGGCCCTTCAAACAGTGTAACTTTGTCCTACGAAGTTTTTTTGTACAACGAAAAGTAACGGAGATATTGAGCTGTTCAGAGTTATGTGGGCCACCCTGTATAATTTATACAAGTTGACCGAACACATCTTTTAAATTTTCGTTATTGGCACAGCTAAAAAAGTCGTAAAAATAAATTTTTACTATTGTTTTTCACTATTCCGACCAAATGCATGTTTTCAACATATTTCTTAGAAATTAAAGTCGTTCGGTCCATTCATAAAAAAGTTGTTCTGATTTAAAGAGTGTGTGATCAGTTTTGCTCCTAACTGTAGTGTTAAATGTAAACAAATTTATATGGGTTGCAGTCCAAATAAATTTTCATTTACGAACTTTGGTTCTAATCCTGAACACACTGTGTAAAAATAACTGATTTGATGCACAATTTTTATTGCAATATATGTATGCGCAAACAAATGAATTTATATAATAATTTGCTACAGTATTATAATCTCGACAGTGGCGAAACGAAAAATCTGAAAAAATTTAAATCGCCAAAAAAAAATGTTAAAACATGCCAGACACAGTTTCAAGAACTAAACCATAAATTTTCCTGTCGATTTGCAAGTATACCGAATTTAATTGAAAACTTTGAAAATAAAAGATAAATCTGAAACGTTTTTAAAGTCACATAACTTTCTCGGTTTTCCCTACTTTCAAATATACTACTGAAAAATCAATAGATATCTGGCGCAACTTTCAGAAACATTCTACCGTGTCAGATTTTCGAAAAGAATGCTATAATTCATTCACGAATGATCATGCTCGCCAATGGTCCACTTCACCTCGAACCAAGGTACAATCATCTAAGTGCTATGTAGAATCGTCGATTGTCTCCTGGCATAATGACAGAGATTACATTTCTCCGTGGGTCACGAAAGGTAAAAAGGAGACCGAGATAGAATGCATCGACGAGTATTGTTCGCTAATCGTAATAGTGTCTTCGAGTAACCACTGCAATTATGATTTTCACCGATCATCATGGTTCGCTTGAGATCTACTTGAAAGTCGCAATAAAATCATAGTAACATTCACTGAACACTATTGTTTAGAATTCCCGTGTAACGACTGTGATCACGATGTCCGTAGATCGCTGCGGATCTCCAGTAACCATGAAAGCTGATTAGAAAATAAAGTATCATAGAATCGATCAGAGGTCAATTATTTCGAGTTCTCGACTGTCCCTTCGAGTAATCAGTGTAATCACGATCATCATAGATCATTGGTGACCGGAGATTGTTTGCGTGGATCATACTTATTTCTTTAATACTCGTTTATTCCGTTTTTATGACGGATTAGATGTTCATGATGGTACTTAGAGACCTATTTCTAACTTCTGTTGAAAAATAAATGTAGACAAAAATAACACTAATCGTACCGAACACAAAAATTACAAAACTCATCTAGATCTCCCGGAATTGTTATTAGAATGCGTACTTGTGTGACAAAATTTATTTAATAATTTCTAATTCAGGAATTTTCTAAATTTCAGTGATTATAGAGTAAAAGATATGAAATCGGTTATTTGACCGGTCAGTGTTAAACAAAGAATGTTTTCTGAAACGAAAAAAGCAAATGCGATCTGTACGAATGATCGAGAGTCTCCAGTGATCTAGGCAGGCTAACAATAAGTCGAAACCGCTGTAAAATCGATCGCAGAGTCTTCAGACTTCCCCGTCGCCACTCGGTGAGTGCATTCCGATGCAAACAACTTGTTAACAAGGGACCGACCGATGACTAAGACCACCTTAAAATACATCGGTCGGCTCCGGGAGGAAATGATTTACTGCTCGAATGACAAACGTCTCTATAAAATGGAAATGTACTCACTTGTTGCCTCGTTGTCCTTTGTGTCCCGTTCCTGAAACAGAAATCAGAGAAAAGCTGTTCACGGTTCTTGGCTCTGCACTTCACCAGTCGAGGGGAAACTCAAATTCACTTTGCAAATGTCTCCTCGAGACAGCTTTCGCTTCTATCCTTCCTTTACTCAACACTGAGACTAATCGAGTCTGTCAGAATCGTCGGCTTCAAGTTTTTTCGACTTTCATTTTCCTCTCATTTTAGGAGCATAGTAAGTCTCACTCAAGTTTACACAATTCAGCTTTAATTTTTAAAAACATTGCTGTTATCACTGGAATTTGTACGATTATTTTTAATATAAAGTCAGCATTCGTAACGATGAAATTTATTTTAAATTATTGCGTTTAATCATGTAGGACTTGTGTCAACATTTTACCTTCAGGAGATTTTTAATAATATTTCAGAACACTGTTTAAAGTCTTTTAGTTAAATCATGTATTAAATACTAATGTTACTTCAAAAAATAATCCCGAGAAAATTATTAAGTTCTATTACTCAGACTAATTCCTGGGCCAAGATTGAAATTGCTTTTGGGGCTAAAAAATTTGCCAAAAATGAATCCTATATTACAATCATACAAAATGTGAATAAATGGAATTCTTACAAAACTTTCAAAACATCTAAACAGAAACAAAATGTTCGCTGTATTATAATCATACAAAATCTGAATAAAATGCAATCCCAATGCATTCACAAATCTTCCAAAGTCTACAAAGATAGTTTTTCATCGAAGCACTACGCACACCACGCACTTAATTTCGATTTCCAACATTTTCTTCGAGTTCGATCGGGTTCCCGAGTGGAGCAGTGAAGGACGCACTGCTCACGCGGACGCGAGACTGAATCCCGTCACCAAAAATCACCGTGTGGAAGCTCAGCTCGCTTGCTCGCTCGCAGGCGAGCGAACGCTGAAAAACGAGCGCCTAGCCTACCCGCTCCGACCCGCTCCGATCCGCGCCGACCTTTCGCCTCCCTTCCGTCCAGCACCGGCGATAAAGCGGCTGGTTTTCATCGCGCGTACAGCTCACGTGCACCGTATACCCGGCAACGACATTTCCTGTTTCCTTCCTCCTCGTCACCGTGCCGCACGGGGGTCCGGATTGGAAAAACGAGTGACTTTTGTCGATAAATGAACTTTCTCATATTGACATGTACATGGTTTGTATTACTTCCTAAATATCCATCTAACTCAAAAATAAAGAAATTAATGAAATATATTAAAAATTGTAATTGCGACTTAAATGTGCAACTTAAAGTTGCACATTTTCAAAATAGTATGTTTCGCAGAAAAAAGATGCTTATCTTCATCTGGATGCCCCGGCTAACCTGATTAATATTTTTCTCTGCTCTTCTTTTAAAATGAAGAGCATTAAAAAGTAATTTCAATAATGTATTAAAAAAATAATGCACAGCGAAGGCACAGAAATTATACTGCATTATTGCGAATTGTATTTGTATTCTCCATTTATTAAAATTGTTGAGGATAGAATAAAATTTTTACGTGGTTTTTGTGTCTCGCAGAATTTTTATTTTATTTATTTTTCATTATTCATTGCACTTAGTTATGCAACTGCAAAAGTATACCAAATCGTAGTTACTAACACAAAGATCAATGTAGGTGATTTGAACTGGAATTATACTAAAATATTTAAAAATCTGATACCTGTGAAACTGTTATAAAAAGCTTGATTTTATTCAATTCCATTTTCTTTAGCCAACAGTGTTACTTCGGAGAGAGGAACTAAACATTTTTGGAATCGTTCCAGGCGGAATTTACTTTTACCAACAGAGAAAATATTGTTGGATAGCAATCTTAAGGTAGGTAAGTGACAATGAATAATTCCTTATATATTTCAGACAAGACAATTACACGCCTGTACCGTTTAACTATCCGCTGAAATCTCGAGAACGATCTCTGATTGATTACAATCTCGCGGAACCCAACCATGCGATTACTAACAGCTCGATAAAAACGGTATACTGTTCTTACGTCTGTTTTATCCTTTCTTCCTGCCTCGATTGTCATAATGTTTCTTGTGTTTGATCGCTTTTTATTCAGGTTTTCACGGTTCTACTTTTATTTACGTTCGTATACATTAATATTATGTTCGAAAGGAGTTCTAGATAGTATTCTGCGCGGTTTAGCAGTCACAAATCGACTAAAAGGAGTCGATCCATGAAGCGAGGAGTTGAATCAGCCGGTCGGCAAAAACATCTTGTAGCAGAATCGTAGGCGAGGCCGAATCGAGCGTCAACACAAGCGGAAAAGGAGTGACACTTTCCGAGTGTCTGGCAAGACAATGAACCACATAGAGGATCGTGCTTTCCCTGTAAAATAGGAGACTGTCCCTAAAATTTTCAATGCTTGACGATGTTTTATTGTCGTAGCATGGGTTTCATCACTAATGCGTTTGTCTGATTATATCGGGAACATGATCTTTCAGGTGGGAGTTCGGAATTTTAAATGGTTGGCAAGATTGGGATCAAAGAAATGTTAAGGCGGTAGTCCCACCTCTGGTTATAACTAGAATCTTACGAGGTTTATCACACTGCGATCTGGTCATCATAGCAGTAAAAAAGTCTTTTAGAGACAGAAAAATGCATTGAAATCTGCGAGTTTTTTCCTAGATTTTTTCTTTACTTTGGGCCCTCATATTATACATATTAAACATAATCTGGTTAAAATCATGACCACAGCGCAGTGTGATGAACCTTCCTCTTTAGAATGAGCCCTCACCCAGCCCAAAATTTGCTGAAATAAGGTCAAACAACCGAAGCGCGCAAACCCATATTTTCGACCCAAAATCTAGTAAGATTCTAGTTATAAGCAGAGGTGGGACTACCGCCTTAAGGACCCAAAATTGGAGATTCGACGAAGGAAAAGTATAAAGTAGGCGCCTTTATATTCAACTATTTTTTACCATTTTCATGTCCAATGACGATATCACAAAAATGTTTGGAAACCGATGAATACGATGGACATGCAACTACTAAGAAAAGAGTGCAGTAGAACAGTGTAAGTACACTGCAACAATTTTTTAGCATAAAATATATTTCTCAGCACTTCGACACTTTTTCTTAAACAACACATATGTACCTGTCCTTCCAACAAACAACATTTCTCACCATCAAAACAATTGTCCTGAGTCCCTTCAAGTGTGCTTACGAGTAAGACTACCCACCGCTTGTTACAGAGAAAGACGCGAACATACAAAGCACCTTAAGCAACGCAACACTGGCGAGATTAAAAGCTTCCTCGTGCTAGAATCGCGACGGGAGCAAAAAGACAAGACACCTTCAGCAATTAACAGGTTGCACGAGGAATGCAGATGACGAATCGCGGGGCGTTGAAATTACGGGACACTCAGGAATCGATTGATCGTAGCGCCAGGCTGACAGCAGACAGTTACTAAGCGTCGCCGACGACAACGGGTCATCAGAACGTCGCGTTTACCGTGCAAACTAGAAAATTATTCAAATCGAGGCATCCTCGAGTGCTGTTCGACCACCACCTCCGCGATTTTTCACGGGAACGCAGTCATATCTCCTTGGCTAATTAACGACTAGAAGAACTGTATTTTGCGAACGATTACGGCCGTTAGGGACTCTAAAACGGCCTTGGTCAATCGATTTTTTTATGGTGAAACTCGTGCATGATTATAATGCATAGCCCTGCAAAATCGTTTGAAAAAAGAAGTGGCAATTTGCGACGCGCTTTACGGCGTATCTGTCTTTAAAAATGTCGAGAACATGATGATAAATAAGTTTATGTGTTATTTGAAATTCAACGTCAATTTTCAAGACAACGATTCATTTTTTACCCGTGGTTCCTTTCAACGAGTAGGACACGGTACAATTATAAAAAATTTTGGCATTAAAGATTCTGAAGTGGCAATTTGCGACGCGCTTTACGACGTATCTGTCTTTAAAAATGTCGAGAACATGATGATAAGTAAGTTTATGTGTTATTTTAATTTCAACGTCAATCTTCAAGACAACGATTCATTTTTTACCCGTGGTTCCTTTCGGCGAGTAGGACACGGTACAATTATAAAAAATGTTGGCATTAAAGATTCTGTCAAGGTCAATTTTGCACAAAACTTTTTTAACAGACCTTCGCCGATCCTGAGGTGTAGAATCACCACACAACTTATAGAAACTAATATAGACAGAGACAGAGCATACTCGGTTTAGCATGAAACAGGACTTATGCCCACTTTTATCATACTAAATATCATACAAGCAGTAACTTGTTTTGTTCGTATAATATGTACCCAGCTATCGATTATTAATAATTATATGTATACGTAAAACATAAAATAGTACATCGATATTCTCTTAAATTTTTTCAATCATTTTATCGTTTTAAATTTTATCTACGTACAGTGGGTGTACAAAGTATTCGTACACCTTTTAAAAACTAATAACTTTTTTATAATTGTACCAAACGACCTGATTTTTTATAATCAATTAGAACCATTAGTTTACAAACTGATGTGTAAAAAAGATTTTCCAAAAATTACAATTTACAAGGTTGCAGGCAAAAATAAAAAAAGGCATTTTTTAAAACTTTTTTATTTGGGCCCTTAATGAAAATTTAAAACATATGTTTTCTAGATCCATGTCCTTTCTACACATGTTGGAAATTTCATCGAAATTGATTGACGCAGGAAAAAACAACAGGCGTCGAGATGTACGATTCTGTGGATTTTAAGCAGAAACTGATCAAAAGTCGTGGAAAACTACGATTTTCACCATTTTTAACCGCTTGTAGCTCGTGTGTATGTTAATCACACATATCAATTAAATTTTCGACATTGTGTATGACTAACATAGATCTACAAAACATACATTTTAAATTTTTATTAAGGACCCAAATAAAAAAGTTTTAAAAAATGCCTTTTTTATTTTTGCATTTAACCCTGTAAATTATAATTTTTGGAAAATCTTTTTTGTATATCATTTCGTAAACCAATGCTTCTAATTGATTATAAAAAATCAGGTTGTTTGGTACAATTGTAAAAATGTTATTAGTTTTTAAAAATTGTACGAATACTTTGTACACCCACTGTATATATACAATTAGATTTGCCATAAATACATAAAATCCGCAATCTAGTAATGCATATATAAATGCATAAAATCTGAAGCCTGATAATTACGAAAACGAAACTTCTTCAACCAGTTTCGTCAACCATAATCGAATGATTTCCGCGCAACGGCTGCACTCAATTATTAATGTGTCCAGTTGTAATTGGTTTTTCAGAGCCTCAGCTAATCGAATCTTTCACTTTCGACGTCCAGCGAGACGAAACACTGGTTTCACGGAATTAACGCCGCTCTCGTGGAAGCGGTGAGAGGATTTTGCATTCTGTTCACGCGGATCGCGCGCGTGCTTTACCGTTGAAAGATAGAGGGAGAAGAAGAGAGAGAGAGAGATTCCGCGGAAAATTATGCATTCGATGTGGTCCGCTTCGTGTGTGCTTTCCCCTGTAAAACAGAAAGAAAAGTCTCACGGAGGATTACGTATTCGAGGGGCGGCCAGTTTCGCGCGTCTTTTTCCTCGTATCCAAGGTGGCCGCTGTCACACGTCCTTTCTTCCAGAAGAAAAGCTTGGAAGGCTTTGAAAAAATCACGAGAGCCAAGCCTCGCGAACCCTTTTACTAGTAGAATGCTAGCGGACACTTCTCCATTCTGTTTTTAATAGAAAACGTCTCAGGAAGCGTGACCCCGCCGAGACACATGCGGTTTGCGAAATGGAAAAATAAATTTCTTCAAAAATGAATTCTTTATAAGATTCAAAAATTCATTCTGAGGATCAAACAAACCCTTCATACGTTAATTTTAAAAATACTTGTTAAAAAGTTTTGAAAAACACTAGAGACCATAAGCAGAAAACGCAACCACGACCGTCTCCGTTGTTTAAAAAAAAATGTAGAAAACACAAATCCGACAGAAAATCGATCGTTTGCGCGCGTGCTTTCTACGTGGAAAACCCGTGGAAAACGCGTGTTTTCTACCAGCGCCGCGTCGAGAAAAACAACAGGAAATCGTCGGCGCGCGGAGCGACGACAGTGAGTTTCATACCGACGGGAACAAAAAGGTCACGAGACTTGTTTGAATAATTCGCCAGTTTGCAGGATGACCACGCTGCGCCGGTAGTCTGGTTTTCTGGTTGGAAAGTGTCGCGTTCACCGACGACATTCCCGACACATTGTCCCGAGACGTTTACGAGCCTCTTATACGACAGTTGCGTCACCGGTTCGAACACGGTTTCACGACACCATCTGCTTTTTACGATCGCGATGCCATTTTCCTAACAATTATTGCTCCGGCCGTTTTTATCCCGTGGTACACTGTACATTCAGAATGCACCGACGCGAAATATAATCGGGACTCGTATGTAAATCAAACTTTACTATTCACCGGTGAACGTGCGCTGTGCTTGGGTGAAAATATTTATCGCTGGGAATCTCGTTTGGAATTACCGGTGGTAGAAATGTTTCTGAAAACTTTCAAAATTATCCTCTTATTTTTATCTGGAATAATTGTCGGAACTCTCCTTCAATTTTATATTCTACAGGGTGTCTCAGCTGAACGAGGCCACATAAATATCTCCTTTATTTTTAATGACACAAAAAATATTTATGGCATAATGTAAACGGTATCGAAGGAGGAATATCATAGAAGAACAATTTTTTTGTCTGCTTATTTCTTCATAGTTTTTTTTCAAGGTCATCGTTATCTTTTTATCGGGAAACCTTTTTTTTTATTCCATCTTATAGCGGCTGAAAAAATAGATTTCAATATGCTTAAGTCATTAACAAGATGGAATAAAAAAAATAAGTTTTCTCGATAAAAAATATCGATGACCTTGAAAAAACTATTAAAAAATAACCAGACAAAAAAAATTGTCCTTCTATGACGTTCCTCCTTTGATACCATTTAAATTATGCCAAAAATATTTTTTTGTGCCATTAAAAATAAAGGAAATATTTAGGTGGCCTCCTTTAGCTGAGACACCCTGTATATTGGATGTAATTAATACACAAGCTGCATTATTTTCATACGAAATAGAATCGTTCATTAAACTGCTCTTACACCGTAATAACTATTATAAAAATTGTCTTATTTCTTTATACAAACTCTTTTATTTATTTTTGCAAAAAATTGCTGCAACCCTCCGATGATGCTTGGGTCTCTCTTGACCCAGAGGATCAAAACCGTTATTTAATCATTAAGTATCCAGGGATTCAATTAAATGAATAACTGGAAATTGTTTAAAATGATGACAGTTGCAGCAAAGGAACGTCGCTAAAATTTATCAGTTCGGATCATTGTGTTGTGCGTCGTGCTCGGTAAGCTATGACGAAGGTTAGGTTATCTCTGGACGCGGATCTAAACGTTTTAGCGTGTAGCGAGCAGGCTTCGGCCACGGAGTACATTGTCATTTTATGGACAGACACGGGGCCCCGGCCGCACGACGGACGAGCCGACGGCTACAATTTGCGCATGTAATTGCGCCGCTATCAATTCCATTTCGCGAGTGAGTCGTCGTCGCCGTGTGCCAGCCTGCCTTCTTCTCGCTGCCTTGACTTGCCAGCCTGACTGCATGACTGCCTGCGCGCGAAAGAGACTCGCTACCGGTTGGCATGTGACGATTATTTATCTGTGAAATTAATCTTCCGTCCCGCTGACGACAAAGTATATTAAACGCCTCGAGCCGCGCGGACCGACGAACCTCGGACGTTTGAATTTCCCGCCGAATTACCCTCAACAACGCGAATCGTTGTCGTCCGACTCCGCGAATTAACTGGTCCAATATATTGCAAAAATGGTCGACAAAGGAAATTGTTCTTCTTTGTTTCAGATGGTGGAATTGTTGTTTTAAGTACGTGATGTTTTTATAATCCGCCATCTCCTATGAAATGGAATTCTGTTGTCACGTCCAGTGATTCAGCCGTTAATAATAATTGATAAAATCAATCATGTATAATTCATGACATATATTTTCTGAATTTCTTTGTATACTTGCTCTAATAATGTTGTACGAGAAATGAAATATCAAATATTATAATTAATAATTAATATCGAACTATCGTATATTATATCGCATTGCGTGCGATAGAATTAAGAAAACTCATTTTGAATTTAAATCTTCATTGAACAAATTAAGAATACAGCGAAATCTATTCCATTAAATAATTGAGACCATTTGAAATATAAATTGTGAGAGAGTATTCGTTAAAACCTGTCCATCACTGAAGAATGTGAAGATTTTTCAGAGGAATTGATCAGCAATGGATTGTTCCTCGATCTATGAGATGCACAGAGTAGTATGATCCAGCCAAGAGGATGATAAAAGATGAAATGTAGACGATTAAGAAGAAAGCGATTAAGAGGAATTGGTGGTGATGCAGCCGCCTCATGAAAATTAAGCCTAGAACAGGGGTCGGCAACCTTTTGAGTCGGAAAAGTCAAAAATTATAATTTACAAAATTTCAAAGTTTTTAAAGAGCCACAAAATATTTTCTTGCTAACAATAAATAGTACTCGCATAAATAAAGTTATTTGATAAAAAAAAACTAATCTATTTATTCATAAGAAAAAACATCCAAAGAGCCGCTTGTGGCTCGCGAGCCGCAGGTTGCCGACCCGTGGCCTAGAACAATGGATTGGCTAATCTATAAAAGGGATGGCTCCTCATCAGGAGCTCAATTGACTGTCAATATTTCGAAGTTAAAACTAACATCCAAGTTTGTCAGTGTTTCATATGGAAGTTTAGTGGTCAGGTCAGTAAAAATCAGTCTAAAGTTCAGGCAAGCGTGTTAACCTACTGGAGCAATATCGTGTGTGTGTGTTCAATAAAGTAAAGCAGAAAAACGTGTACACCCGCTGGAGAACCACCATCTCCAACAACCAACGGTACAACCATCTCCAACAACTCCAAAGGAACAACCACGTTATCAACATCATTCTAAAGCGTGCTGAAGCGACTGTATCGAGGCTTCAAAAGCGAAAACTACGTATCGGTAAAATACTAACAATTTATAATAAGATCATAATAACTCTATGTATCCGAAATTTGATACTTAGAATATACTCTTGTTCATTTTTACTTAAATCGAAATTTCGAATCATTTTTCTAAAAGAGTTTACCCAATCTCGATTTTAACTATCCAAATTCTCAAACAAGGTCACTTAGTTTTAAAAAAATCCTCAATCGCCCAACCTGAAGCCGGTGAATGCAAGTAGGTTCAAAACTGCGTTTTATCTTCAATTTAAATCTTTAAATTGAACTACCTTTCAAACGTCCACCTCAGGACGTAACACTGTAATTTGAAGTCTGAAGACCATCGCGTGAATCACTGATTGTTACTTTTCATCGAGCACACGTTAATCAGTAAAAAATTTTTCTCGACTTTCATTTCAACGTGACGATGTAAAGGGAAGTCTACGATAAATCCTGAAAAATTGATTTACGCTTTCCTGACATGGTTTTGTCATAGTTCAAATGAAACATGTGCCTTATCACCTGTACTTTTGGTAATTCTAATGTCGGTGGCAGAACTTTTATTTAAAGTACAATAATACTGTTGAAAAAAATTGTGAATCAATTTTTGAGAAAACATTGTAAATGGGACACTTCTCTTTGGAAGACCACATTGAAATGACTGTGGAAAACAATCTTGACTAGATAACATTTATTTAGTATCTAGCAGGATATACTTAGTTAATAAGAATGCTTGCAGCGCTTCTTTTCAGCTGAAAAGTATGAGGCGTTCAAATTTCGCGCGGCGGATCGGTAAACGGTAAACAAACGTTAATCGCGGGAATTTAATTACACCGTTGCGAGGAAGAGTAATCGTTGGAACTAGCAGTGTCACGGCTTTTAATCCGGGGACACCTCGGTTATTACTCTTGGTGGGTTTTTAACGTTGTCGTGGCGCTGTACCGTGCCGCGCCGCGTAAATAATACGGCTCGGCCCGTTAAGTCGGATTTATTGCGCGCGCGCGGCTCCCTGAACCCGCGGCGCTTATTATTTAATCGCTCATTAACGATTCGTCGTCGTGCGCGCGCACGCTCCTTGTAAATTCCACGCTAATCACGGCGACGCTCGCTTTTATTTCCCTTTTAAGGCCCCTATTGTTCGAGCGGCTTTGCGTTCAGCTCTTCTTATCCCATAAGCACCTACTAGAGCCTGCAAAAATTCTCCAAGCCTACAAACAAATTCCACAATGCGCGAAAAAATTGTTTAACTGAGCAGCACTTCGCTAACGATCTTATACTGCTGATTGCACTACGGATCTTCATGTAAAATAAACGATTTCCAACTATTTCTTCGTTTGATAACACTGTCCAACAAATTTCAACTTTTTTTATGTTCCCTAATTACTGTTGGGTCCTTCTTATAGAGTTTTTTGCGCTGATTCCGAATCCGTTTTTAATTTTTTTCCTATACGCACAGTTTTTGAGGAACATAGCTTTGAAAAAAAACATATTTTTCAACTTTAAACAAATATTGTGATGTTATTATAAAAGATATAGAATTGTTCTTTGCAGCAAACGATACTGTAGACTTTCCCGAATACAGTGATATACAATATTAATACATTATGAGTATTTAAACAGGTTTAAACAATCATTAAAGACGGATAGAGACCACGTTTGCACCAATTTTTGAGGATATTTTTCAATTTATCTCAAAAAATAAGGGTCTAGCGGAAAATCGAACTATACCACTCGATAGAGCAGACTTTTATCTTGAGAAACCACCCTGTCAAGTTTGGATCGTCGACGTTTTTTTCGAACCAGAAAGCAAAATATCTTCGCCCGACATGAGTTGCCGCCAGTGGCGCTCGGGACGATATACGGCGCAGCGACGGAATACGGAGCGGCGAACGACCGTTGTAATGGTGAGCGCCACTGGCGGCAACTCATGTCGGGCGAAGATATTTTGCTTTCTGGTTGGAAAAAAACGTTGACGTTTTAAACTTCAAAGCGGGGTTTCTCAAGATAAAAGTCTGCTCTATCGCATAGTAGAGTTCGATTTTCCGCTGGACCCTTATTTTTTGAGATAAATTGAAAAATATCCTCAAAAATTGGTGCAAAAGTGGTGTCTGTCCGCCTTTAGTGATTATTTAAACATGTTTAAACAATCATAATGTATTAATATTTGATATCGCTGTATTCGGGAAAGTCTACAGAATCTTTTGCTATAAAGAACAATTCAATATCTTTTATGATAACACTACAATATTTGTTTAAAGTTGAAAAATATGTTTTTTTTTCAAAGTCATGTTTCTCAAAAACTGTGCGTATAGGAAAAAAATTAAAAACAGATTCGGAATCAGCGCAAAACTCTCTATACGAAGGACCCAACAGTAATTAGGGAACAAATTTGGTGTTGGACAGTGTAATTTTAGTAAGCGAAAAGCAATTCAATAACATTTTTCTATTCGTTTTTTAAAGGATTTTTCACAATGTTAAAGGTGTTTTTCTCAGAAAACTTAATTGCGAAAGAATGCAATATATTATCCCGCGAGTATAAATTTTCACAGACTTCAATTTTCAATTAGGAGCCTTCAGTGAACGTACAGTAATCTTCGCAACTCGTCCCAAGGCTCCACAACTTCGTCATCATTCACCAACATTCTACAAGTTCGGCAAAGACAGCAGGAAAGAAAATTTCAAACAAACAAGCATTCAAACATTTCAAGCATCTCAAACTACGATAAAATGCAAAGCTCGCGTCGGAATAGACGCGCGAACGTCCTGGCAAACACTCATCCGGAAAGACGACTCCGCGAAAATGACGCAATTAACAACGCGGATGAACGAGCAACGTCGACTCGTGCAATTAAGCTTCCCGGGTGAAAGTTTATTAAACGTCGAGGTCTGCGGTGGCGGTATTCATCCTCGCGGGGAGAAGCGAGAAAAAAGGCGAGCTTCAACGTCCGAGAAACGAGGTGGGAGGATTTTAATTGATACGATTAATGGAGAACCTCCTCCGGTTCAACTTTTACGAAAATGGAAGGGTACGAGGAGCACCCATGAAACGTCGGTGAAAAGTTGCACGCCACCAGACGTAATTGACTTTCAACGAGTTTACGTCCTTATCTGTGGATTTCAATCTCCTCTCCCCGAACGTACCACTTTCCACTTTCTTCTCGTTCAACCCTTTTTTCCCTGAAAACCCTTTTTTGCCCTATCGAACACCATCTTCGGGAAAATCATGCTCGACTTCCGCTCATGCTCGAAAAGTTGCTGATTCACTAATTTTATCTAAACTGTTGGAAGAAAAAACTCCCTCTTTGTAAACGCAATAAATGTGCAGGATGATCAACAGAAACTGCTACTTAAAGTAATTGCATAAATAATTATGATTTCATCTAAACAATTTTTATACGAAACTTCTACTATTTCTTCTTTCAAGAAATTCTTCAAGGTCATCTGAAGGTCAATATGTGATAGTTCACTAAATGCATCTGTATATCAGCTACAATATATAATATTACTGATTTTATACATTTATCATAAGAATCTAATAAAGTTGTTCTATTATTTTCGATTTATTGTAAATATTTCATTAGAAGGAGAATTGTCATTGAATTTCTGTTTTGCACGAAAGTGATTATACTGGAAGATTGGTTAATATTGAAGAATTTGATGCTCCCTGACGGAGTGATCGATAAAATTGTTTATCGAACAGGCTCGTGTCCCTGTTGCAGCAACATGAATGCACCGGAACAGCATGAATGCATCGGAATAACAGTGATGGGTAAAGATTCTTGAAAAGCTGGGATCAGGATGGTTCCGACATCGATCAGGGCAACTTTTTCTCGCGGATCAGGATCGTCCGAAAGGAAGGACAGAGTCGAAAGCCGACACGGGGCCGGTACCCTCGTTTCGTTCTGCTTCACGCACTCCCGCGTGGTGGCAGAAAGGAAAAAGGAGACGGAGAAGGAAGCACCGGATGAACGACGACGACGAGGACGAGGACGAACGCCGCCACCGCAACGGAGGCAACAACAACGCCGAAGAGGAACAGGAAGGACGGGGTGAAGAGGAAAGAAGATCGAATGAAGTACTCAATCTTCAGCTTGGCTTCATCACGGAAATCGGAAACGCCATTTTCTTGAGATCTTGGTCTGCTTCACTGATTCTACGTTTCTTGACTTCGTTTCACCTGCTATGTTGATCTAGATTATTCTAGATCGTTGTTTGACCTTGACTTCATGCTGTTTGACTTCATATATTTTGACGAAGCAATATAATAAATAATTTCAATAAGTTGTATCCACAATATATTGACGTCCATGAATTCTTCTAATCTTCGTGCAATTTTAAATTTCATTAAAACCTCGTGGAAGTATTTTTTTAAATCATGGACAACAGAAAAACGACAGCATATCAGTTTGATACACTACGCCGAATGCTACATCGAATCAAATGAATGTTACATTAGGATCAACAGAGAGTCTAATAAGTCCCAAAGAAATACCTTCAAAAATGTGTTTAAAAAATTCACAATTCACCGAATGGTTCTAGCGTCAATTGTACTGGAACTTCACTCGTACTTCAAGCTTCGTGCATCATCAGAAACCAGCTCACAGCACTGTAGACCACGATCGAAGTCTCGAAAGAAGAAGAAGACGAAGCAGAAGAAGAAGAGGGCGAAGAAAAGAAGGGGCGAAGGAAGAAGAGGAGGCGGAGGCGTGGAAAAGGATGCAGCGGAGGAGGATGAAGAATAGGGTGAGGTAGTAGGACGAAGAGGACGAAGAGGAGGAGGGTCGGCTGGAAGTACTCGACCTCCACCTTGGTCTCCACGCATCGTGGAATTCGTTCGGGGAACAGGGACTCCCGGCTCGCCACGCTCTGGCTTCTCTCGCTCTCGGCCGCTGCTTTGCATTTTACACCGGTGCCGAGATTTGGTCGTTAGATTCGCCGATCCGCCTTCTACCGGGGGCCCGGTCTGCTCCCCCTTCGATTCCGCCGGCGTTTTCATAGCCCCGGGCAAGGATGCGCGGTGCCCTAACCACCCGTCGCGCTCCCATGTACTCGGTGGCCGTTTCTTTCCTCCCCGAGCACCGCCTGGCTCGATAATAATGTTATCTTCCATGCAACTGACTTTTCTTTTACGCGCCGGCGAGCCCGCGAATCAAATTTCCGCTCGCGACCGACCGATCGCACTTCCGCTCGCGTTTCGCAGCTCGCGACTCTACCAATTTTCCCCGAAAATACCAGAATTCTTTCGGATTACCTACCAGCAACCTGAATGCATTTATTTATTTTTTGTTGTTTAGGATTGATTCAACGATAACATCGAATGCTGGTCTGTGACGAAACGGTGCACGAAGCAATCCGCGCTTGTACAAGAATCGATTTAGCACAGGCCATGCCGACCAGCGATCCCGCGACTTTTTCCTGCGGTCAATATTACTCAAGTTTCGTCCGCATTATCTTTTTGCGCGAGCAACGCGAAGAAGACGACGGTTTCAGGTGACAGCAGTCGTTTTCCCGAGCCTCCCGAGAAACAGGCGGCCTTGTGCCTTCGCGTTTTTAAGTGTTTTTGCGTGGAGACAGGACAAAAGTTGTCCGACTTCCCAGATGTCCATTCGTCGGTCGTTCAGACCGAGGTATCAATTTGAAACTTTGTTGATCCATAGATGTATATACACATTTTGAGAAGGTACAGCATTTTTTTCAAGTAAATATATACATTCGATTTGGATTTATAGCAATTTTATTGGAACAGGAACTACCCCCTTAATGAATACGTGAAATATTAGTCTGAAGCTTAACAAAAATATAATAAACTAATGAAACCTAACCCTTTGAGGATGAGTGTTTAATGATGTATTTAATTCCTGAAGTTGCAAATATATAACTTAGTTATGCACATAACAAAAGCACAGTAACAAAAGCACATATTGTTAATTACTCTCATTGTTCAAGACTTCATAAGATAGGTCTTTGAAGGAAATGTTCTCCGTATTTAAAAAAAGAACCTCGCCCATAAATTAGTATAGAAATGAATGAAAATATTTTAAAATGAACTCAATGGTATGTACCACGCTTAATAAATATAATGGAGAAAAATGAAGAAATCCGAGCGCACAAGAAACAATTTCAAAAGCAACGAGCAAACAAAAAGTACAAAGAACCATTCAATTTCGATGCTCCGCGTCTAAGAAGCCAACAACCGAAAACAAAGAAAGAAAAGTTTTAACCGAGGGCAACCAAAACAAATAAGCAAATAGAATTAGCGGGCAAAGAACCTCGGACATAATTTCAATGAATTTCGCGCAACGAGGAACAACCGCAAAGCAAAGTCAGCGTTTTTCAGCTCTCTCTCTCTCTCTCTGTTCAGGTTCGAGTTGCAAAAAATCGACCGGCCGTAAACACGCTCGCAGCGAGAGTATACAAGCGGTCACGGATTTTCGCGAGCAAGAACGAAATGTAACAGTTTCGGTCGCACGCTTTCGCCACGCTTCGCGGAACTTCGGACACGGGGTACGGAGCTCCGAAAAATCTAATGTCTCGTTCCTCTTCGTTTTTTCTGTATTGTTGTATGTTCTGCTTTTGTTGCCGTGCGTTTTCGCCGCCTTTCACCTCGGAGCTTTAAATACGAAACGCGCGCCGCTACGGCCATTGTTCGCCCGATCAAATTATGGGGTACAAGTCTTTATGTAACTCTCGCGGTGCTCAGAATACGCGAAAGTTTGAGGCGATAGTCGCTCGTAAAATCTCCGGGACCCGCGAGGAATTACGTTATCGTTGAAGACCGATCGTTCTCGCCGATCGTGAACAGAAACTTCTAAGTTTCCACGCCTTTAATCAATCCGTCGCTTTCTTCATTTTCATCTCTGGCCGATTTCTCTGCTCTTATTGAATGTATTATACACAGAGTGTAAGTGTCATTTTTGTTAATTTCAGTCTTGTTGCGTATCGGTAATTAATTTAATAACGTCACATTATTACCGATATTGGAAGTTAATTCACCAAAAAATCGTCCATAAATTGATTGTTCATTGCCACTACAAATAAATTTATTGGTTATTTGAAACTGATCTAATATAATAATGATTTCCTATCTAGTTTCAGCAGCTCACAAACGCGACTCGAAAAATTGCACAACGGTTTCTGCGAGACCTAATATTATCGTAAGTCAATTTCCCTTACGGAAAAAGAAAAGTCGATGTAAGGGAGCAGACGTTCTCGTGATACTCGCTGGAGAAGGAACGGGAAGCGGCAAGGGAATGCACTTAAAATAGAGATCGGTCATTTTTAAATCGTATAATTCTCGGTGGTTTTTATACCGGGTCGCCTCCGTCCGTGGCATTTCCTGGTTGCGATCGATCAATTCGTAGCCGAGATATCGATAAACCCCTCCGCAAGTAGAAACGATCCTTGTAAAGAGTAATCAGACGAGATCTGGGATCGAGATCCTTCGCTTACATAACGTCCAGTCCATCCAGACTGGAGAAGAGAGATCTTTGTCGTTTGGTTAAACATCCCGCTCTAACGACCGACCGGCGTCCCGTCGTCTCGATCCCGTCGTCCGAAGGATCGAGGATCGAGGATCGACGAATCGACGTTTTCAGAAACGATTATCTGCGATCGTGCGCGAAGCGACTGTGTCTCCGACGCGAAATTAATTCAACAAATTTTTGTCACTTTTGTAGAATTTATTAAGAAATTCTCAAGTGTTGACGATACCGATTCTATAAATAAATCGGCGCAATTCGAATGAAACGCGCAAGAATCGCGTGTTAACATTTCGATAGTCCCAGACAAGGTTCTCGCGGAAACAGTTGAAGGTCACGAGGAATCGCGCAGGGTCTGCCAATCGTTCTCAGGGTTACAATAGTGAGTTACGTACCGTGAAAATGGCGGAAGCTGCAAGACGCCCGCGTTTCCACGGCCTTCGATCTTCCAACGCGAAACAATGGAAACGAACTTTCCTCGCTTTCGACAACAGGCTGCTGCCGCCATTCCAGCGGCTGTGACGCGAGCATTACCTAACTGGCTCGACCGCGTCGGGAGAAAATCTCTCTCTCTCTCATTCTCTCTCTCCTCGCCTAAGTAACCCACTAAACTACAAGAGCGCCGGGGAACGAGGACAATGGATCCTCGAGAGCTGGAGTCGCGAACGCCGCGTGCAGCCAATTGCATTACGGAGAAAGCTAGCCTCTCGTCCGGCACTCTCTGTATCTCGACGTTCTATACTCTCCTCTCTCCTCCTCTAACCTCTCCTCTTGGTTCTCCTAACGCCATCCACTCGGTCCATTCTTCCTTCCTCGTTCGTTACCCGTAGGGTCTGGCGATCGGATTAACCTTCGGCGAATGCACACGAATTTTAACAATGCCTCTGTGTTTCGTCGTGTTTCTATACGGGCTCGCAGCAGTGGTACAACCGGGCCGAATTCCACGTGGAATAAGTCGAAAATAAGGTGAAGTGCCCTATGCGTGGACAGCATGTTTTTCTATTTTAAATTTTATCACTTTAAATAAACAAAAACAATTTCTTAAGAGTTTTAACATACACTTCAGAGTTTGTAAAGTAATTTAAAATAAAAAAATCATTATTTAGGTTAATATCTTAATTGTATTAACAAGAATAATTCAAACCTATAGTTGGACATATTAAATCCAATCTAAGCTAGTACCTGGACAGAAGTAAAGCCTATATCGGGACAAATTCAATTTACGAGTTGATCGAGCGAACATAACCTAAAACGTTGGTTGGTGGCGCTGTTCCGCATGACGAATAGAAGATGCTTTGCGTAATATGTAGTATTCTTATCATAGATTATAGTGTTGTATTATTTAACCGAATATGTATTTATTTTCATTTACTGTTTTAATAAAACTTGTCATAATACAACTTTTAAGGTTAGGTAGTAATACTGATAGATTTAAGATGTAAACATAAAGTATTATTAACGTCACAACCGGAATACATTTTCTACATACGTTATTCAAGCTAATAGAAGACTAATTATACGTACATGTAGTTAAATAATTTGCAAACAATGCGTTGATTTTATTCACAAACACGTGTCCGGCTTCAGGCGTAAGCACATTGCGTATAAGCTTAGATTGGGACAGTTACTGTCATCGCGTCCCAGTATGGAGTACTTATATTTGAAAACAGTCCTAATCTTGGACATCTAATATTTGGATTAATAATTATTATTCACGTTAAGTTTGATTGCCAATTTATTTTAAAATATCAATATTATTATACGTGATAATTATTTTTTGTCTGAGGGCTTAAATTATATCTTTTTTTCTAACAAAAGTTCGAACTATAAATGCACATGATTCGCATGTAAATAGACTATTTTGTATACTGTTTTCAGATGAACTTGGAATTCATTTTTAAATTTCAATTGATGTCTTAATGAAATAATATTCACACCTACTTGTAGCGAAGGCCTCAGAATATATAATATAATTATTTAATCTCTTAATTACTGATTTTACTATGAAAATTCAATTGTCCAGATTTAGGTATCACTTTTGGACTGTCCAGACTTAGGGCACTTCACCTTATGCAGCGAAGTTTTTGTTTATGGAAAATGACTTCGAAAATCTACTCGGTACACTGGATCGTGTACTGCACAGAAAACGTGAGAAAAAATTATTTGCTTTCGATTTTCTTTTATTTCCAAATTGAACAGCGTGTCTACTATGTCTGACACAGAAGTTGGGAATTTCGATCGACCACCAAATAAAATTGTTGATCATGTACTCTACCAACTTGTCTAATATTTCTAACACAAAAGCTGGTCATTTCTAACAAACACCAAATAAAATTGTTTATCTCGTATTCCGTCAATCTGTCCAATATTCCTGGCACAAAAGTTGGTAATTTCTAACAAATACCAAATATAATTGTTAATCATGTACTTCATCAACTTCTTTGATATTTCTACCACAAACGTTGGTCATTTCTAAGGAGCACTATATACAATTTTTAATCATGTATTCCACCAACTTTTCCAATATTTCTGGCATAAAAGCTGTTCATTTCTAGACTTACTTAATTTGGTTCAAAGAATAACAACCGCGTGATGAAGGATTTAATGAGAGATTCAAAGTAGTTGCAGATTCAGTAAACGCTGGAAGAATCGAATATTAGAATGGAGGGCACAGATCCATCCGAGACATCGGCTCACCTTTCTCCTTTCGCGGCTCGGCACCGCGGACAGAAATATGTCGTGTAAATGGCAACCGGGGCCCGTGTAAACGGTCCCATGCGGAAGGTGATATAGGGGTACGATCACTCGCCACTTAACCCCGCGGATCAGGAAGTCGTTTTCTACCTTCCCGTTCTGAGTTCTCTGCGTGAAAGGGAATATCGAGAGTGAACGCGGACTGAGGGGATACCAACCACGCCGAACAGGAAAAACATTAATTGCGAGCCAGAGAATTGTTTGATTCCTGAACGATCGACGCCATCTGGCGGAATTTTGCTATTCGTATCAAAACACTTTTACCATTAGGATTCATCTTGGCACCACGTTTCAAAATGTTAAATATCCATACAGTAGATACGTAGTACAGTGAAGGTTCGATCTAAGAAAAACCATTGGGACTACGCGGTTTTCATAGATCGTGTAGTTCTACTATTTTTTTGTTTCCCGTTTTCAGATCGAATACTTACTGTACATCGTTATGGAGAAATCAAGTTTTCTGAATTAGTTTATGAAGAAAATAGGATTCAGAGAAAATTTCGTTACCTTATTCGGTTATTTAGGTCTCTTCTTCATCAGACTGCAACTTGGTCAGACTGCGAATCTGCAAAATAAAAATGGCCTGTGTCAATTGCAAACGACAATTCTTCTTTTAATAATTTTATGTTTCCACTATGTTTTATTTCAATATGCAACAATTCTAAAGGAGATCAAGAGCGCGTTAAGCTTTCTCAAACATTTTCCTCTACCCAATTTGAGAGGTATCATAAGAGAGGTAGCATAGACTTCACAGTATAATGATGAACAAATTTGGTAAGTTCGTCTTTATGCAACATATAGGAACCTTAGTCATTATTGATTCCAACTTTCTTGATTTTATAAACATCAGAATGAGGAGCAAGTTCAATTTAGCAACCGGAAAATTTCTTATGGTAAACACAGAGTAGAGATGTCACAATCTAATGATTGCTATCGTCTGTATGTCTTAGAAAAACAATTTTGAAAAGCTCTGCTTGTAATTATTTCTTCGGCTCTTGTCTTTTGTTTGAAGAAAATTTGAGACCTGTCAAAATTTGATTGGCAGTGTAGTCACTTCAGAGTGCAGTGGTTTAGCATTAGGGGACAGGTAAGAAGAATTCAGTTGGAAGTCAGGGCCGTGACAAGAACACCCCATTAGTCGTCGAGGAATTCCATCAAACGCGGCGCGCGCACCCCGTTCCGTGTGCCAGCATTCGCCACGCTTCCAGGTAACAGCGTCGCGAGCACCGGGGATTATGTTTCATGTAAATAGCATTACACGAGATCAGTCACTCGGCGAGTGCACCGCCTCGATTCAATGCAAACGTCTGCATTATTTGACTGGAGTGGCTCGATAGAGGGATCGCACTGCATCCGTCGCGACGCTTGTCAGCTGCACACCGGCTGGCCGCGTTCGTGAGCTCTTCCATGACGGCTCGGAAAGATATAGACACGTGGGACAATTCCTGTCGACTATCCAACGGGTGGTTCGCAAATAAATGCAGACGTTCTCTCGAAATTTTCTTTCATCTCAAAAAATCACTTAACACTTATTGTAGCTCTCTCTCTTCGTCTCGTTTCTGCATCTAGCAACGTTTAATTCTATTCGAACATATAAGACAATTGAATAAAAAAATGAAATGTCCCTTATAAAATTTATTGAAAATGTTACATTCGTTATCACAATATTTAACAGATACTCAACGCGAACAACTTGTCGAGATTCAAGCATGCGAGTCTTCACGGGAGAATTACTTATTTATTTATATACTTAATCCCGCAATTACGCGCTAATTACGTTTCCATCGACCCTTAATTTGTTTTATCTGGTCTAATTGCACATTCGTTGAACAACGCGCCGTAACAGTTCTGACCAGACGAGATTACAACAAAACAGGATTATATATATATGTATACATATATATTTTTAGCACAGAATGAAGAAGTCCTTCCTCCCCCTCGTCCAAGGATAATTATTGCTCAGCTTGGCTCTTTATCGTACGTGATTTTCACGCTGGGGTAGACATTCAAATTGCACCGGGGGCTTTACCCAAGCAACGAGCGAGACAGGGCTCTGTTCGTGGCGAGGTAATAACACCGACGGCGGTGTCTGTAGTGGGGCACGATACACCTGAGGAAAAAGATTCACCTGAGGGAGACAACGGACCGAGGAAAACTTCGTTACGTCAGCGACAAAGGAATTATAGCTTGCTGCATTCACCTTTGTGTCTGTCCACGGACTCGTAAGCATTCCTTCGTTCCGTCCTAGCAATCTAACATTTAATATGAAATTTTAAATCGCATCGAATCACGCGACAATTTTAGTAAGAAACAGTTCGAATCTCAACAAGCTACCTATCGATTTTCGAAAAAAAATTTATTATTCTTGTGACACGTCCATCGTCGCAACCACGAAGAGAATCGTACGACAAATGATCACCCTACACTCAAAAATCATTTATGCGACGAAACAGCAAATGCCCGAAACCCGACACTTCACGCCACACGACCCACTAGCGTCTCCCGCTGATAAATATGGAAATATTTAAATAAAAATAAATTTTGAAAAAATACCACGTTTTTAAAACGGACTAAAAAGTATAAAATAAAATGTTTAAAAACGGACTAAAAAGTATAAAATAAAATGTTTAAAAACGGACTAAAAAGTATAAAATATTTTTTTCTAGCCCCATACAGATTCCTAACCCCGTACAGATAGTCCTGAAAATTTGTGATTGTGAATTTTGAATAGCTATGGAAATACTTGCAAGATTTAAAACGAAAAACGTGGGACGCAAGATAATACATAGTAAGGAGTGTAGAGAGTAGCTGCCGCTGAGAAAACTCGCAAAGCAGTTCATATCATTTGCAGTGCAATAAAATTGTTAGTGATTTAGGTGTTCATGCATCAATTATCTATTGCATGCGCCCCACGTTTTTCGTTTTAAATCTTACAAGTATTTTCATAGCTATTCAAAATTCACAATCACAAATTTTCAGAACTATCTGTACGGGGTTAGGAATCTGTATGGGGCTAGAAAAGATTATTTTATACTTTTTAGTCCGTTTTTAAACGTGGCGTTTTTTAAAATTTTATTTTATACTTTTTAGTCCGTTTTAAAAACGTGGTATTTTTTAAAAATTTATTTTTATTTAAATAATTATTTTCTGCTATTTAGCCTTATATGTGTGAAATTTTACAATCGATTTTGAACATTTTGATGAGATTATAACAGAGACATTTAGTAAATTTCAGACGGTATTGCGACGCGTCATATCGAAAACGAACGCCGTGGTAAAATGTCAAAGATAAAGGTTCGACGGAGAATTTCGGTGTAACTGTTCTTTCGCTTGGTAAACAAACATTATACTATAATAATACGTAGTAACTTTGTAAACACCGCACGGAGCTCGAACGCACACTGACGCACACTGAGCTCCTTCGGTGCGAAGCGGGTCAGTGGAGTGGGGATGAGTCAGAGTGGGAACAAGTAGTAGAGTGGGGACGCTGAACGCGAAGACGTACTACGTCACGCGGCGGGGGGGTGCAAAGGTTCAAATTATTAATAATTTATATCTCCTGAACGCATAGGCTTTTTTAAAAAAATTTTTAAAATATTGCATTGTCATCCAGTTCTGAGCTATGTTTAAAATTTCAAGTCTCTAGCTCATCGGGAAGTTAGTTTAAAATCAATTGCAAAATTTGTACCGAACAAACAGACAGACAGACAGACAAGAAAGCGAGGTAATAAAAACGTGGTAAAAACGTGGTAAAATGGAGGACAGCAGCCACAAGTTCCCCAGCAAGGGTGACACCTGTCAGGTCGAAAAATGTTGAAACCAGAAGCTGCGTAGTCAGCGTAGCCCCATTGAAGCTCGTCGGGTTTCAGGGTAGCGAGGCTCAGTGAATCACGCCCCGTTTGCTCGTTAATGGCGCCGAGGAAAGTCCTGCGGAAGTTAGCAAACCAGGATCGCGACGGAGATCGTCGACAGCAGGGGGCCTGGGTGACGAAGGTGTCGTTGGCTTCATGGTTGCTTCCGCGAAACGAGATATCCTAGACGATTCCGCGAGTCCCGCGGGAAGCTGACGACACACGTTGAATTTACGCACGCGCGCCGGGAATTCTCGCTTGCCAGGACACCTCCTCGGGATGAGAGAGAGAGAGAAAGAGAGGGGTCTCTCCATAGGCTGACTTGTTACTTGGAGTTGGCTTACGGGACGGAAAGTTCATTACTCGGAGCCGCGGCGCACCGTTTTCCGCTCTGAATTTATGGACCCTTAAGCCACGCTAGCCTAAAATGGCGATTGCCGGTTTTTCTTCGACTTCGGTTCTATCCTGGCGGACGCTGATCGGGCCTCCATATCTTTAATGGCCCAGGGGTCGAGGGTGACTCGGCTATTGGCCTCAACGCCGATTCATGCGAGTTATTAACTTTTGCTTCGGCTTGATTTAGCCTCTCGGTTAGCCGTCCGCGAGATTAGGTTTTGACTGGACGGTGTAATCGAGTTAGGCCTTGATGAGCGTAGAGTTATGGCCCCGCTCGAGGACCTTTGCCGCTTATCGAGTCACCGAGCTCGATCGATTAAGTGGACTGCAGTTTATGCGCCTTATTAGCCTGCCAGTTGATTTAGCTCTCTGTTAGGAGACCTCTAGGGATTGGGTTTTCACCGAGGTAATACTTAAGCTTCGATGTAAGTTATGGCGCGGAGGAGAGTTTAGTCGCCATTCAAGCGGAATCGAGTGCTAGCTTGACTCATTGTGGAAGAGTCGCGGAATTAAGTGATTTATCAAGGTGTGCTGCGTGATCTAGGTCTTAGTTAGGGACCTGAGAGATTAGGCTTCCAGTAAAATTAGACGTTGAGTTAGGACTTGATGATACGTTGCACTTTTGGGAGGACCTAGCTTTGTGATTGAGTCAAGATGAAGTTCAATTTTCATTGGAATTGTGAAATCCGAATTAAGTGACTTAGGGAGGTGCTTGATCTAAGTTTTAGAGACCCGAGAAATTAGAGAGAGGAAATAAACACAAATTTTCTTTGAAGTTTTTCGTGTTGAAGTGCAAACAATTCTTGTTATGCCTCAAACAATCGGTAATGTACCACCACAAAAGTGGGCTTGTCCGATTTTTCAAAGGTCGCCAATTGTCCTAAGTATGGGTTTGCTTAGCGACTTGTTTAGTACCGCTCGCTGTCGATCCAGGATCTATGGTAGATCGCGAACAGTGGCGTAACAAGAGACGATGACGGGCGATCGGCAAGAAGCCGGAGCTGACCAGCACGCGTCATACGTTACGTCCGGCGGAACACTTTCATGTCCCCTAGAAACTGAAGTCGCAAGTAGTAAGAGTGCTCCACATAAGGCAAGACGACGTAACGTATACTGTTACAGCAGCCTTATTCCACTGCATGAAGCGCATAGTGCACATTTCTATCCGCGAACTAATATTGACTGCCGGGTTGACTGGTCGGGACGGGCGGACTTGAACTGGGTCAAAACAACCTTGATTCAGAAAATTACATTCTTCACACACACATCGAATGCTCCACAGCTCAACCTTCTCAGGAATTTTTCAAACGTGTCTCACTTCTCGTTTGATGTCAGTTCATTTTACTTGAAAAATATATTTGTCAATGTAAATTTTCGTGTATTTTATCAGCTCGGTTTAAGTGTCCATTGTGGTCCCATTTAAAACTTTTTTCCAGTGAAATTTTATGAGGTGACGGGACCAATTTCTGCATTTTCAAAAATTTACAATATTATACCACTATGACAGCACACATGACGTTTGCTTCTTTATTAAGGAATAAGGATCGAAATTGTTATAGTATCAATTTTCGGAATTTTCTAATGGCACTTTTATGGATCTATGTAAAATTACATAAGCGAATAACATCATGAATAATGTAACAAATGCGTGTAACAACTTTTAGGGAAAATGTTACATCGTCACGGAAGAGTGTTTATATTCATTTTGTCCTGTGCAATGTTGTCTCGTAGAGATTGTTAGTTATGTTGTCCGGCAAGCGTAAGGGCGTTCTATATTAGGCCACGAATTCCTCCGAGTCCAGGAAGTTATCTATTCCATTCACTGTCGAGGATAAAGTCTGTTACGTGTATCTACAATCGCCGGTTCCTTTGTCTCAACGCGCAGCAATTACGAGATCGTATCTTAATTTCCTCGTATTCAGCGTTTCGTCGCGTGAGTTCGTCGATCTGCAAATAAATAAGCTAAATGTAAGGTAGGCCCTGTTGCCCCGGGAAAATGATGTGTCTTGTTACGAGCTCAGACGGAGATTGATAGCGTTTCTTCGTCAAATGATCCATTATCCGTAGACGAATCTATTATAATTTGCCTCCGGTTCGAATTTAACTTAATATCGATATCTGCTTCAGATATAATTTATATTAATCGCTCGAGTTACGAGTCTCCGTTGCAAGCAACTCCGACGGAAACGCGTTCGAATCAATCTCAATTTGAAATCGTTCATAAATTATGGTACTGAAAACCTAATCTCAGGGGTCTCTAATCCGCAGCTTGATCAACAAAACTTGATGACTCGTAGAAATCGGGGACCAGTTTTCACGCGCAACCGGTCAGAGTTGCACTCTATTCTGCACTTAATGTTTAGTTGTCACAAAAAAATAATTCATAACCTATTTAAAATGTTTAAGAAAGTCCCAGAGACCGAACTTCGTTGAAAATGTACAATCCCATTCAGAGGAGCAGCAATGACTCCAAGCAAGGTATTGAAAGGATCGAATTCATTAAGCAGGGAGCTAAAACAGAAGCGATGCTGAACGATAGTGATTCCAATTCCTACAACCTAACGCCATGTAATTTCTATTCGACGAAAGCAATCGAACATCCGCTGGGGATCGTCCGATCAGTATGCGACGCTCGTGTGCACATGGTCGTCAGCGAGAAAAAAAAATGGCGCGTGCGCCGCGTGAAATCGTTGCAGTCGTAAGAAACGGATGTTAATTCGACGATTTACCATTTAACCATCGTCGGCGTTCGCCGGCGTAACGCCGCTCGCTGCCTCCCTGATTTCACGCCGAGTAATTTAATTAATCAGAAAGATAGCGCTTCACCTCGTTCCGGGAATCTAGCTCCGGGAGGGCAGCAATTAGTTCAATTTCTTTTTCCTTCTCCGTCCTTCTCTTTCTCTTTCTCCGCCTCCCTTTTCTTCTTCTTCGGCGTCTTCGTTGTCCCAGCTCCTTCTCTTCCTCTTCTTCTTCCTCTTCGTCGCCGTCTTCTTCTTCTTCTTCTGTTGCTTGCTCCCCTTCTTTTTCCTTTACGAGCGAGCTCGTGGCGCCGTCGGCGTGAAGATCGCCGCAGATAAACCGGCGGACGATTCTTCGGGGCCAAGGGCAACGAGGAGGATCGGCCGCCGGATTAACGGATAATGTTCATCGAATTAATTCGCGGAGCGAATCGGCCGGGGGATCGGTGACTTCCGGTCGACGCGTCTGCCCCTTACACGCTTCCTCCTCTTACGGGATCGTGGAAGCGGTCTTCGGGGTTCAACAGACCATTTCAGGGATTTTACACGGGCTACGAAGTTTTCAAGGTTCGTGGATTCGCTCTTCGGGGTTTGTGGGATGAGTTCAGGGATTTTACACAGGCTACTATTTTTTAAGGTCTTTAGAATAGATCTTCAGGGTCTAGGAAACGATTTCGGCAATTTTATATGGGTTACCGACGCTCGCAGACCCCATAGAATCGAGCTTTAGGGTTCAAGAGACCTCTTCAGGAATTTTGAATGAGACACGCTTTTTGTAGGAACGATTTCGTTTAAGTTAAATGTCGAGGAATCAGTCTTCAGGGTGCAACAGACGACTTCAGAAATTTCGCACAGTTCACAACCATCTTATTCAATGTAGCGTTCGTTACAATAAATTGTTTATGTAAATATATACTTAAATTCATTTCACCCAAAAGATTCTAAAAATCGTAAAATTGATTAATTTAATGAAATTCTTATGTATTTTTTTTTATTTAAAAATTGACCATTTTGCATTTACGATTCGAGTAAATGGTTGGCAATTTTTGAAATTCAAGTATTTAACGCTCGTAGGCTTTTCTATTAGCAGGCTTTAATTGCCGGCGCGGTTGAGTAAGGTGATTTTGGTGTTTACGATGGTTCTTATGCTAATGCACATTCTCTTTTTATCTTTTCATATCCTCGGTCCTTCGAGGGCTCAGTAATGGCTTCTCCGATACGTCCACCGCCACTATGTAAACGCGGCTTATTACCTGCACGCACGATTACGCTCTGCACCATGCGCGTCCACGCGCGTGCGCCACGCTGCACAGCATCGCCGGTATCGCTCGTAATTACATCCCCTATTTACTTTACCTAATGAGCGTTTGATTGGCTCTGTTAATTATTGTTAGCCGGCGGACTCATTAACCGCGCGACTAACGGAACGTCCCTCGGCGCACCGTCGTCTGCGGAGTCGGCGTCTCGTCACCAAAATTAAAAACACTCGTTCGAAATTAATTGCGTCATAATAACGGGACCCAATTTTTTCAATTTACGATCATTAATTGTACAAATTGAATTACGATTAGATTATTCGTTCGAAGATTTGAACATGTATTGTAATATATGTATAAAAATGAATGAGTATATTATCATATTATTTTTATGAACTATTGTATTTTAATATGTTAATATTAGTGCAAACATATTGAAATTTAATTACAGTGCTCAACAAATTATTTTGACTTTTCTGATTCACTGAATAATGGTGTGAATCAAACAAGTATTGTGACAAAGAAATTTTGAACCTTAAGAATTTTTTGTACTTCAACCGTAGAAGATATGCAAATTTTTGACCCTCCATAATACAACAATATACAGGGTGGTCCACGCAACTTGCACACCTATAATAACTTCCAAAGTATACGTTGCACGAAAAAGTTTTGTATACAGAAGTTGCATGGTCTGAAGGGGTACATTATGTAGTGTATTTATTTTTTTTAAAGGTGGACGCGTAAAGGACATACGAAGGTCAACTACATTTTTTTAAATAGAATGAGGTATTTTTTAATACATCAATCGATGCAGCTGGGCATTCGTTATAAAAAAGTACGAAAAGTTAGTAGTTCAGGAGATATTTCAATTTAAATAAGTCTAAAATACCATTACTGTCGTACTAAGACGTTACACAAGTAAGTAAACGCTAACATCAATTTCAATTTCAATGTCAATTTTTCAATTTCAACTTCAATTTCAATATCAACTCTTCAACTTCCTTTTCAACTTCAATTTTTCAATTTCAACTTCAATTTCAACTTCAATTTCTATTTAATAATTAATAAGAAAATTGTTCTCGGCGCCAAGGTTCGATCATTCGAGGTTCGAACCTTGGCGCCGAGAACAATTTTCTTATTAATTTAAAATATTGCGATCGATAAAACAATTCTTCAATTCAATTTCTATTCTTCCATTTCAACTCCAATTTCTACTCTTCCATTTCAACTTCAATTTTTCAATTTCATTTCGTTAATATCAACTTCAATTTCAATATCAATCCTTCAACTTCAATTTCAACTTCAATTTCAATATCAACCCTTCAACTTCAATTTTAATTTCAACTCTTCAATTTCAATTTTCCAATTTCAAGGTCAATTTTTCAATTTCAACTTCAATTCATTAATTTCAACTCTTCAATTTCAACATGAAATTTTTATTTCAACTCTTCAATTTCATTCTCAACTTCAATTTTTCCATTTCAACTTCAATTTTAACTCTCCCATTTCAACTTCAATTTTAACTCTCCCATTTCAACTTCAATATTTACTCTTTCATTTCAACTTCAATTTTTCGAAAAGTTAGTAGTGCAAGAGATATTTCAATTTAAATAACTCTAAAATACCATTACTGTCGTGCTGAGATGTTACACAAGTAAGTTAACACTAACGTCTTAGTACGACAGTAATGGTATTTCAGAGTTATTTAAAGTGAAATATCTCCTGAACTACTAACTTTTCGATATACATAGGTTAGTACTTTTTTATAAGATATAAAGAATGTCCAGCTGCATCGATTGATGTATTAAAAAATACCTCATTCCATTTAAAAATATGTAGTTGACCTGCATATGTCCTTTACGCGTCCACCTGTAAAAAAATTAAATACACTACATAATGTACCCCTTCAGACCATGCAACTTCTGTATACAACATTTTTTCGTACAACGTATACTTTGGAAGTTATTATAGGTGTCAAGTTGCGTGGACCACCCTGTATATTTTTATGCACGTATAAGTGCATCGATTTTATGAGACCAATTATTGGCAGCAATTTTCTAATTTTTTTTAAATGGCGATTTAAGACAAAATCAAACTACATCATGAATGTACTGGATTTTGGACAGTTGTCTACATGTTAGGCTACTGTGGCGAGTCGCAGCTTCGCAAGGAGGATAGCTCTTGTCGAGGATAGTAACGGTAGCCCAAGGAAGAAGTTTTTAGTATGCGCGATCTGTAGTCCCGGCAGGAAACAGAATCCCTTCGATTAGAGGCCGCCGGTTCTTGCCGGTTGGCCAGCATTGTTACGCCATAGGGCCAGGTAGGGAGAGTATCCCTCTTATCGTTCAGAATACCTTCTGCCGCGACCACAGGGGGAAGGTGGTACCCTTCGGCACCTTAAAAGGTCCTCGACGAACCTCCGAGTCCTGTCGATATTCTACGTGCACACGTGGCTGATCGCGTTGCTTTTTCTTCTCCTTCTTCTTCTTCATCTTCTTCCTTTTTTATCCCTCATACTCCTCCCTACTTCTCGAAGAGAGCAACTTCTTTCTTTCGATTCTTCTTCTGATCTTTCAGTGAGGGTAACTAGTGAACATGAAACTGTACAATAGTACAGGGCACAAATATCATCCCTAGAATATTAATTATTAATTTGCATCGCAAGATTAATCTGAAGCAGCCCTGAAGCAGCAAGCAAATTATTTCAAAACCTAATAGAATATCAGGCCATACTTTCCAAGTATTTCTGATTTTGATACATGAACCCGTTCTTCAAGGGAAACATTTTTAACCCTGATCGTTTGCTTGGTTCCAGTACCTTCCAGTTGATGCAGACAATTTTTATTTGGTTGCAGTTGATGCAGAAAATTTTTATTTGATTGCAGTTCATGTAGAAAATTTTAATTTGATTCCACTACCTCGCAATAGATGCAGACAATTTTTATTTGGTTGCAGTTGATGCAGAAAATTTTTATTTGATTGCAGTTCATGTAGATAATTTTTATTTGATTCCACTACTTTGTTCTAGATGTAGACAATTTTTATTTACTTCCAGGACATTGCAATTGTCGTAGATTATTTTTATTTGGTTCCAGTAGCTTGCAATTAACGCAGTATATTTTTATTTCGCATAAAATCCGCAGTCTATACATATACGATGCTGTGGCAAGTGCCTGAATGAATTGCACGGAACACTTTCGACCCCGAGGGGTTAAGTTAAAGGGTTAACGAGCCGCGCACCGCGAAGTGCGTCGCCAAATATGGTAGAGTCGACGCACGAAACTTCCTCCGCCTCTTCGGTGTTTTTCAGTCTCCCGTTTCTCGGCCTTGTTGTTCGCTTCCTGCTTCGGGCAGAATGCGCGGTTAGGTTCGCGTTGCGAATCCGCCGCGCTTAAGCGGGGACCCGAGCGTTTAACCCCGCTAATTGCGCACCGAAACGCAGCGCCGACGAATCCGGCAAACCGAGTTGCTATCAGCGAGCGATATCGCGCGCGGATTACCAACTCGGCTCGACTCCGCTTAGCTTGGGGCATGTTGCGCGCGATTTTTCGCCAGTTGGCCATTCGCGGACGAAAAAGAGAAGCATCGGTTGCCTAATGCGTGCAACTGCGAGCCTGGAGATCGCTGAGGCTAACCATTTATTGCGAATCCCGTATCGGGTGCGAATTTGCAAAAAGTTTGCCAATTTGCGCATTTAATTATTCCTGTGTCGACTATAATTATTTTTTTACCTGTATGGATTTTCACCTGTGTGATGGAACTTTTTATTTGAGCCTTTTGATGGAGTTACATAAATTAATGAATTCATTCTGAAACTCAGTCTGCACTGATTTCTTGTCATTTTTGTATATTGATACATTTATATTCACTTATTTATATTTATATAATACATCTGTATATTGTATTATATTGTAATTTTCAATAACACTGTAGGTGCATTATCCAAATTGGAGGAAGAATCGTGTTGAATAAAAACAGCTGACTAAAATTTTTATATAAGAAGTTTCACGAATTGTATAAAAGTGATAAATAAAATAAAATCTTCAAGCAGAACAATCTACAAGTACTACGAAACTGTTACATAAAATCTACAAACAAAATGTGTCGCACATTCTACAAAAATGCTAAATGATATCAAAGAGTGCAATATTCATATTATGAATCATTTAAAAGGGATGAATAAACTGCATAGATAAGTGATTAACGAATATCGTAAAGGGGTAAATGAAAAGTGTAGGAGATGCCAAAGAGACGGGATGGTACCCGTAGGAGGAAAACGAAAGGAGTCGCGTAATTTAAACGGGATTCCTCGGGCTTTCGCGTGGTTGCATGACCCGGCCGCGAAAAGTGCATCTGCGTACGCGGCGAGCGTGCAGTCGTGGGTGCAGGACGCGGCTGCGCTCCGGCTGCTGCTTGCTGCTCATTGACATTTAACTTTCGAAATTGAACAGAGAGCGGCGCGACGCGGCCTCTCAGACCGCGGCAAAATACCACCGGGCAGATAGAGCTAACATTTAAATGCCATTGCTGCCCCGCAAGACGCATGGCTGCACCGAGATGCACCTGAAAGGGCTCCCCCGACACGCTTATGTCTCTCGGTTCCTCTTCTCTCTTACAAGAACGGCTTGGCTACGTCGTAAACTCAGAAGTTATACTTCATGTCGCCTGCTCTTCTGATTGGCAAATGAAAAGTTCTCAATTCTGCACCTCGAAAAAGTTTGCACATGTTTGATTGTACGATCAAACTCTTTTTCTTCTCCTTGAAGAAGAGGGGATGGAGATTTTCTTGTCTTATCGCACAAGTTCATCTAAGACGAACAATATGATTTCGGGATGATTTCAAAGTGTTGAGGTGAAAATTTCAAGTTCGCACAAGTTTGCAACCGCTTTGTTGCACGATGTTTGTATTCCGGTGTACCTCAGCCTCAATTCACGATGGAACATCCAAATATTCTGTTTCACATAGGGATCGAATGAATTGAAAGCGTCCACGCGACAAACTTTAGACCCAAGATGTTTACCAGTTTGTGCAAGTTCGATTACAGAGACATTTCCTAGACCCAATCTCCTTAATCGAGCGAACCCTCCATTTCCTTCAAAAGTTGAAACGTCGTGTCTGAGAGCTTCCTATTAAATCGAAAGCTGTATTTATGGGACAGCAGATTATTGGAGAAGTTCGTAAGAGCAGTTCATAAAAGTTTGTGCACGTCTGATTGCTCCGCATCTTCTCCCCTGAACGATTCTCCAATATCGCAAAACATCCGAGAGGAAATGTATCCCTACACTTTTTCAGTACACTTACCTCTCGGAAATATAGGGTGGTACATGTTACTTGCACACCTTGAATATTTCCGTTACTTCTAATGTGAGAAAATCATTTCTACAAAAGTTGCATGGTGTAGAGCAGTGGTGGCGAACCTGTGACACGCGGGTCAGATACTGACCCACGAAGGCTTTGTAAGTGACCCACGCGTTTATTGTAATATTGACCTGCAAAAATTGAAGTTATAAGTCAAAAAGGTATTGTTTAGTTATAAATCAACTTTATCTTTTAACAAAATGTTTGATGTTTCCAAATAATTGGCACCCTCCCTCCCCCCTTCTAATTGAAGATACTGACTTATGACCCACGGGCTAGTATTTAAAAAAGAAATAAAAATAATTGACCCACTCTTCAAAACGGTTCGCCATCACTGGACTATAGAGGTAGAAATATTGTAAACTTTTTTTGTGTGCGCGGAGGCGTGTCTGAGATTTCAAGATCACCTTGACTTCTTTAGATGGAAAACGTAGCTTTTGGTAATGCAATTTGGTAATATCTCGTTAACTGTCTAGGTGCACGGTCACCAGCCAAGTTCTTGCACTACCTCCTTTTACACGAAGCAACTTAGCCGTTTTTTAGAGGCTTATAACTCGGTACTGGAGGCAGATGCAGAGATATAATTTCATACACTTGTTAAATGCTATCATGTCTCAATATTGACAAAACATTAATCTTCCAACATTAGCAGGTTCCGAGATATAGGACCTTAAAAATCGCTAAATTTGTCACTGACTGACTGACTGACAGATCATCAAAATCTTTTGGGTACTTCCCATTGACCTACAAGCTTGAAATTTGGTACATACGTCCACCATAACAAACCCTCAAAGGAATAATTATCAAAGTTTGAAATTTTACACCTTAAAGGGGTTGTATCGAAAAAAACATTACGAAATAGAAACGTAGGATAGAACATATAAAAAATGGCTGTATCTTGGGAACGGTGCGTCCTACCGTAAAAATAACGAAATCTTCAAAAGGCTTAACTCAAAGCATACAGGCTTTGCCCAACCTAATGACGTATGTAGTCTTTTGATTTTTTCAAAAAAAAAAAGAAGAAAATATATACTCGTGGAAAATCACGCGCGACAGAACTGAAACTTCTTGCTTATTGGGTGTAGATACAGATTTCAACAAAAATTGATGAAATCCCAACAAAAACATTCTGTAAACAGGAGCCAAGTTCTTACAGCCGTAAAAAGTTGTGAGAACAAACAAAATACGGCCAAGTTCGTTAGCTTAGAAATACCTCTTGCAATACTGAAAAAAGCGTTTGTGAAAATTAGTTTAAAAGAAAGCTATTTAATTTTTAAAGAGTTACATGGAGGGTGGTTAAATTATTCAAACTTGGCCGTTACTTTTTAAACCAATGCCCATAAAAGATGTTAGGTAGCGGTCAAGTTTGAATAATTTAACCACCCTCCATGTAACTCTTTAAAAATTAAATAGCTTTCTTTTAAACTAATTTTTACAGACGCTTTTTTCAGTATTGCAAGAGGTATTTCTAAGCTAACGAACTTGGCCGTATTTTGTTTGTTCTCACAATTTTTTACGGCTGTAAGAACTTGGCTCCTGTTTACAGAATGTTTTTGTTGGGTTATATCTACGGCATATGTAGTCAACAGATTTGTAAGCAGAATTGATGCTCTATTCATGGTCTTTCCACGTAAAGAAGTCAATGTGACCTTAAAACCTCCGAAACGCCTTCGCGCACATAAAAAATGGTTGCAATATTTCCAGCATCAATTTCCCTGATCGATTTTCTTTACGAAAACGTTCCGGAACTGTCTCGGTGATCGCCTAATGGATTGCGAGAGTGCGTCATCGACGAAACTTCGAGTGGACCGCGTTCGTTTGATGTCAAACTGATCCTGCGAGTTCGACTGGCCGCGTACGGTCGATTCGCGGCCGAGGCGGAATTGATAAATTATGTTTTGCCAAGTTTTTGTCGAGCGGACAGGGTGCATTTACCGGGCGGAACGTTCAAGTTGGAGTTTCCGGGTGGTTCTGGCGAACTTGCGAGAAAACTGGGCACCGTGTTCCACCGAGGTAAAGCAAGGGCAGGTTCGTCAGAAGAAAGAGGAAGATTGATGCGGCTGTAATATTGTTTTCGCACGGGCAGAAAGCCGCTCTCCCGGTGCATCGCGTGACCGTGCAGATCCTTCCCCGACCAGGAAGAAGCGCCGAACCAAGTAGCCGGAATGGGATCTCCATCCCGCGAACATGTTGCAAATCGTTTTCAGATTACGGAAATCGTTGCTTTCCATTTCGGACTATGCAAATCTGGCATTCCCAGCGTTATTATCGTCGGTACCCGTGGCCCCCGATTCGCCGTTTAATGAAGCGAAATTACAAGGAGCGCTTCCTCGAAAACAAACCGTCCACGTTCGAACATTGTTTCCCTCGTCACCGGGGATGCATAATTTCCATCAAATCGTCCCGTCATGCAAAATTTGCTACATTGTTCCCCGCAATCAGAGTTCAACGAGGTTCAGATCATCTATAGGATCCTCGAGGATGAACCCGAACGGTTCTGGGATCGTTCAAACGGCGCTGAAACGAGGCAAGTCCTCTTTTCACGTCTATTTGAGACAGACTAATTTTGAATTCTCTTGTGCGTCAGGTTTTAATGAACTGAACGAGTATTTTGGATAAAATTTTCAACTGGTAGCCATTTTTTGTGGGAGGACGCACCAGAACAGACTTCGATCTTTTAAATGGAACTGTATATTTGTTATGCACCAATCGAGGCGTTCTTTTGTTCTCTATGAAAAGGTATTAATCCATGCATGTCGAAAAATAATTAGTTAACTTCTCGATTTTATAGGGAAGTTATTGTAATGACCCCGAAAATCGAAAATCGATTTTTTAGCAGATCTTCACGTTTCATGGTCATTGCAGTCATTTTAGACCATTTTCAGCAAAATGTCCGTATGTGTGTGTGTGTGTGTGTAACAAAATACGGCCAAGTACGATAGCTTAGAAATACCTCTTGCAATACTGAAAAAAGCGTTTGTAAAAATTAGTTTAAAAGAAAGCTATTTAATTTTTAAAGAGTTACTTGGTCGTTACTTTTTAAACCAATGGCCATAAGAGATGTTAGGTAGCGGTCAAGTTTGAATAATTTAACCACCCTCCATGTAACTCTTTAAAAATTAAATAGCTTTCTCTTAAACTAATTTTTACAAGCGCTTTTTTCAATATTGCAAGAGGTATTTCTAAGCTATCGAACTTGGCCGTATTTTGTTTGTTCTCACAACTTTTTACGGCTGTAAGAACTTGCCTCATGGAGAGTCACACACCAAATAAAAAATATTAATAGCAGTAAGCCCTACTAGCCATGCGTACCACTAACCCTTTCGCAAGAGCAGTCCTACCTAGGAGCTCGCGAAGCGAGCGAAGCGAGCGAGCAACAATAACCCTCTAGTTTATTAGATATTTTAATTTAAATATTGCTAGTTGTCAGTAGTGTAGTCAGATAAAGAGAGGGGGAACGAATTGAGGGGAAAGAGTTAGAAGAACGGGAAAGCAGAGTGGGGACACAAAACCTGACGACTCTCCGTGTACACTATGTAATATCTCTGGAAACATTTTTTTTATACATAATTTAGAAGTTATTCGATTTAGGAACCTCAGCCTGTATAATGAGAGAATTTCACTATTTTTCCAGATTCGGTGTAACTGCGATGAGAGTTGAAAGAGGTTGACTATCTATCGAGGATGAACCTGAAGAGTACCGGGATCGTCCCAACGGTGCTGAAGCCAGGGGACGAGGGGTAGAGGGCAAGCGAGAAGGCGACTCGACGATCCCAAGCCCTTAATCCGTCGACACGTAATGGGACATAATGCGAAATTAGCCGGTCACTATGTACAGTTACGCATTACGCTAACAAGACTTACTTCCGATTATAGCCAAGACCCCCATTGTTCGAGGGAGCCAGGCACCGTGCTCTTTAGTGGTCCCAGCCTGGTTCTATCTATCTCTCTTCTTTCTCTCTTCTCTCTCTTGCTTTCTCTCTTTCTCGTCGGCTACTCCTGCACGGTGCCCATTTATCTATCTATTCAGTCGGCCTGTATAATGCGCGATAGATTCCGTGTAATCCGGCAGGCACAATGCCTTCAAAAGCCGCTTCCTATCGTTGGGGATCTGACACCGAGATCTTTTCTGATTTACACTCCGAAGCGACTCCCTTCTGCGATTTTCTCTATGGATTGAGAAACTGCAGTCTGCTGGTGAAAGAGAACATTTCATTCTATTGTCTGTCAAAATTTCCGTCGTTGACTTTTTTGACTCTCAATTTCGAGGGACGATTTCAACTGTGTAGAATGGAGCTGTGATCTCTTCTGAACTTCTGAAAAGAAGGTTTTCCAAGTCTCAGATTTGCCAGATCAGAGGAATTGACTCGAATTGAGGGGAAAACATTACCCTCTCTCTGCCAGTAGCGGGTTAGTCACGTGACATTGTGACGCATGCTTAGACCATATACAGGGTGGCCCACATAACTCTGAACAGCTCAATATCTCCGTTACTTTTCGTTGTACAAAAAAACTTCGTGGGACAAAGTTACACTGTTTGAAGGGCCACATATAACGGTGTAAGGGAAAAAAATTCAAGGTCATTTTTATGAGATTTCACGGTTATCGATGTTTTTTTAAATGGAATGAGGTATTTTTTAATACATCAATCGATGCAGCTGGACATTCTATATAAAAAAGTACTAACCTATGGATGTCGAAAAGTTAGTAGTTCAGGAGATATTTCAATTTAAATAACTCCAAAATACCATTACTGTCGTAGGAAGGCGTTACACAAGTAAGTAAACACTAACGCCTTAGTACGACAGTAATGGTATTTTGGAGTTATTTAAATTGAAATATCTCCTGAACTACTAACTTTTCGACATACATAGGTTAGTACTTTTTTATAAAGAATGTCCAGCTGCATCGATTGATGTATTAAAAAATACCTCATACCATTTAAAAAAACATCGATAACCGTGAAATCTCATAAAAATGACCTTGAAATTTTTTTCCCCTTACACCGTTATATGTGGCCCTTCAAACAGTGTAACTTTGTCCTACGAAGTTTTTTTGTACAACGAAAAGTAACGGAGATATTGAGCTGTTCAGAGTTATGTGGGCCACCTTGTATGTATACCTATAGACCCGGCGCAGATAATTTTCCCCTCGGCAAAGATGAAGACAATGTGACGTCATATTGTCGAAAGATGTATAAGCTATGCTCATCGACAGTGCCTACGCTTGGCTAATATGGGGGGTGAAGGGCATCAGCGGGTGCGCCATATACATGTACCCAGTACGCGGGAAGAATGGACAGGATAATTTCAAAGAATTTGACATTGTATCATGAAATTATCTATTATAAACTGCATTTGAGATACAGACGTTTATTCTGTACGTTTTATTAAGATATTACAATGAAGTATAATAAAGTAATAATAGTATTATATATTAACTATTTTAGGAATCGTGCGATATTTGATTCTGAAGATTAACAACTTTCGCATATTATGCAGGTTACAAAATGGTTTTTTACATATAAATTGTTTACATTTACAACATTTTAAGGTAGTACTGCTAGTTTTACACAATTTACATTTATCTCGCTTGTGATTAGTTATTACCAGACTGCGGATCTTTATACATTTACAAAAAAATTGAGTAGATGACATTCAAAATCGTTGAAAAATTTTAAAAATTGAAAATGTCAATACATGATTTCTGCTCTATTACGATCATTCAGGGAAGAAATAACATTCAATTTAATTTCTATTTCTGAATTTCTGGAACAATTTGGAATCACTACAGAAAATTCACACGGAGCAAGTGTATAATGGCGAAGTGTCGGCGTCGGTCTGCCGTTTCAGTCATTTTGAAATTATATTAAGACTTATCTTGTGACGTCACGCTGTCCGTTTATCTTTGCCGAGCTGCACTCGCGGTTTTCCTATACACATACTATACCTATGCCGGGTCTATAGGTATATATCGTCTAAGAACGCATGCATGAGGAAACGCGTCACGTGACCGGACCGTGGCGGAAGCGTGGGGGAAGAGTGTCGTAGAAGGGGAAGTGGGAAGACGAGTCTTACTCTTCTACTGTTTTCCAGGACCTATTATCCTCACTTCCGTTCCGAAATATTTGTACAAACCACCATTTGAAGCTCCGGTGGCGTAGTCGACGCCTCGTTCCGGGTCAGACCTAAGTCCAAGCCTAGCCCAGTTACTCTGCTCGCGTGATTGGCGTATAATAAGCTAATATTTACATTGTTTCACGCCCGGAGGTTCGCCGGATAGCCGTTCCTATCGATTTCTTTCTCGAGCAAGAGAGACCGACGATGAGGAAGCGTGGCGTGTTTGAATCGAACGTTTGTATTTTCAGGCGGAACGCGAGACGTCTTGTTGACGTCAATCTTGTCGGCCGGATTGAAACTTATGGGAGAACCACGAACAGATCTAATATAATAGACGCCGGCGATCGTGGTGGGACCGGCGCGGCGCGAGCGCACGCGACTATAATATAATCGTGATTGAACGTATACAGTTGTCAATCACTGTTCCCGATATCGTGGGTTCGGCGTTCATGCGAATTTAAAACTTCCGCCGTTCCGAGCCGGTAGAGGTCTGCAGACTTCGATGAAGATCTATTACCGGGATCGAGGATACAATTCGAATGGTTAGTTTGACGTTTGACGCCTGTGTGCGCGGCATCCTCTTCACCGTTACAATGGGTATAATAATGTCTTCGGAACCTCTGACCGCTTGCTTTAAGGCGACCTGTATGTCTGTTGTAAACGTTTCGATTCCGGAGAATGTTAATTCATTTCGCCGGCCTTTGAGAGCGAGGAGAATGTACACGAGAGGTTTCCAATTTTGAGAATTACGTTGTACAGGCTGTTTCAGCCATTGTGGGATTCCGATCTGAAATTGATCGAGACCTCCGACTCTATTGACCTCTCAAATTATACCGATTTTCAATGTTTCAGATTTCTGACACCTGAGTTGATTTGTACAGGACGGTTGAAGAATTAAACGTTGCCGTATGTTCGAATCTCTAATCGTTCCTCGTAGCAAAATTTGTATACAGGGCGTCCCAAATGAGCACAGAATCAAATGTACATCTAGTTCCAAATCTCAAGTACAATTGAAGAATAAATTAGATACGAGTCAGAAACTCACTACGATTTATTAATTACACCTATTCCTCGAATCTCTTTACAGGGCGTTCCAAATGATCGCAGACTCAATTATACAGGTAATTTGAACTTTGAACTTCCTGTAGAAAAATCTGTGACTGTTCCATCTTACAATCCACACGATCCTTCAGACTTGAAGTGGCTTCAACACCAAGCTCTCTGTACAGATCGTCCCAGATTCTCAGGATCGTTTCGACGTAGGCTCGGCAGCGATCGTTAACTGTCCGGTAGTCTGGTCGGTGGTAGCCGGTCGATTAGCCGGGACGTGGATTGTCAAAAGCCCGGGCAGGCACGTGATGTACCGTTAAGCAGGCGTTCGCCTATCGAATATTCGACCTACGACCCGACGACGCTCGGCAGCGTGAACGCGGAAATGCAGAAGGTACGCGTCCGCCTCGCTCTCTTGCGCTTAGGCTTGCGAACGCCTGCGTACGTACCAGTCCGTCGGCCCGTCGGAATGACCTTACGCGGGGTCCGTTTGTCTCTTTGCCGGTGGACGAACCGGCGCGGAGAGCCTCGCTTTCGATGGGATAATCGCGGATTCCTCAGATACAGTGATTTACGATCCTGCCTGCTCGTCGATGCAAGACGAATTTCGAGGCGACGAGAAGCTGCCTGCCTCCGCGCCGCGCCGCCTAGCCAGATTCTAATCGCCCGGGTACCTACGTTCCTCATCCTCAACCTCGTCCTCAGCCTCTTTGCCAAAGATTCATCGGTGCTTTCTTCCGTATTTAGAATCCCGAAGATCCCCACTGGGATTAATGTCTCCCAACCGCGACAATAATGCTAAGGGTCAATTATCTGGGTCAAGACATCGATATTTTTGCATTTCTTAGATCAAATAATATTTAAGAAACGAGGAATTGAAAACATTGAAAATATACATAATATACATATATAAATAATATATAAATATATAAATTAAAAATTTTTTAAATATATAAATATATAAATAAATATATATAAATATACATACATTGAAATAAACATTGAAAATCGTGTTTTTCTCGAAATCATATTTTTTGACTAATTCATGTCGACCGAAGTTTATCCACTTTGTTACCCATTTCTTTAGGCAAATGTTTTTGAAATCATTTTTTGAATAAATTGTGCTGCAAGAAAAATCGTCCTCAGCCTCTTTGTCAAAGATTCACCGATGCTTTCTTCCGTATTTAGAATCGCGAAGATCCCTACTGGGATTAATGTCTCCCAACCGCGACAATAATGCTAAGGGTCAATTATCTGGGTCAAGACATCGATATTTTTGCATTTCGTAGATCAAATAATATTTAAGAAACGAGAAATTGAAAACATAGAAAATATACATAATATAAATATATAAATAAAAAATAAAAAAAATATATAAATATATATACATTGAAATAAACATTGAAAATCGTGTTTTTCTCGAAATCATATTTTTTGACTAATTCATGTCGACCGAAGTTTATCCACTTTGTTACACATTTCTTTAGGCAAATGTTTTTGAAATAATTTTTTAATTTTTTGAATAAATTGTGCTGCAAGAAAAATCGTCCTCAGCCTCTTTGCCAAAGATTCATCGGTGCTTTCTTCCGTATTTAGAATCGCGAAGATTCCCACTGGGATTAATGTCTCCCAACCGGGACAATAATGCTAAGGGTCAATTATCTGGGTCAAGACATCGATATTTTTGTATTTCGTAGATCAAATAATATTTAAGAAACGAGAAATTGAAAACATTGAAAATATACATAATATAAATATATAAATAAAAAATAAAAAAAATATATAAATATATATACATTGAAATAAACATTGAAAATCGTGTTTTTCTCGAAATCATATTTTTTGATTAATCCATGTCGACCGAAGTTTATCCACTTTGTTACCCATTTCTTTATGCAAATGTTTTTGAAATAATTTTTTAATTTTTTGAATAAATTGTGCTGCGAGAAAAATTTGTATCTTTTGCATTCTGATGACAGGTACAGACATCATGAACAAAACTGTAGTTGTTTTATTTATCTGAATAAAATTTGCTTTACTCGTTCGACTTGTTTTCAAAGTACCGTACTTTAAATGTTTCCAACCTGAGCAATTAAAAGTCTAGCCCTTTTCTCGGGCCGTATCGAACCAACACGTTTCAGGTTGGACAACCATAATTCGGAGACCGTCTCCAGTCCTCCAGGAAGAGAGCTCGCGCGAGCGAAGCCTCGGAAAGAGGAGCATCAGCCAGGCTGAGTCGTTTCACCGGCGCAACAGAGGGAATTCAAATAAATCGCTAATCGCGAGCATTTATCTTTTCGCGCCGGTGACGTACGGAGTGGCGAGTATGCGGTAAGCCGTCTCTCCTCTCCTCTACTCTCTTCTGTGCTCTCTGTAGCGATGTACCGGCGCGATCCTCTTCCCGCTTCGGCGAGAGACCGCGTCTTCATCGGTTTTATACGCGAGCACCTTTGACCACTGTGGCGCCGTCCGCGGCCAACACTACACAAAAACCACTCGGCGAGACAGCGCTGACTCGCACCGCCCGTTCCTGGCAACGCGTTACCGTTATTTTTCGGGTCGATGTCACCGACGACGCAGCGCAGACGTGATTAGGCCTGCGTGACATTTAAAGGGCACACCGGCGTTCGATCAACGACTCGCCACCACTTCCCGTGTCCCTTCGTCAGCGCTGTCTACACGAGGATGACATAGTTCTTTCGAACGATCATTAAGTAGTATCAGACAGCGTGTCTGACTTTTGTTCAATTTTACTTCGGTTTTAGAAATTGTTGGTTATCGTTGAATATACGGTTTTCAATATTCTTAACGATCTTATCGGAGTTTTCCTATTTTGTTTAACTGCACTTGGAACTCCAAAGTGTAACAACAGATTGTTTAATATAATTAAGTCTGATCTTTATTCAACGCCTTTATGTATAATAATAATTATAATTAAAGTTATTAAAAATAAGTTATGTATAATAATGCAATTAATAATACTGGGCTTTGAGAGCTTCAATATGTATGTCAAGAATGCTGTTATGTACATAATCAAAAATCATGTTATATTAAATATTATAGTAAATCATGTTATACAAAACCAAAATCATGTTACATTTCCTTCATTCTTTAGGTCATTTATTAAAATAAATATTAGAAACTGAATATATATTCTGGATATATCTGCTATTACTCTACATGTTATTAGTAAACTTCGGATTTTATGCATTTATGATTAAAATTGGCAGGTCTAATTTTTGACAGTAAAATAATTTGAAGAATTTAAATGTACTACTACATATATTATTTTCAACCTGTTAAACATATTCAACAAGAAATTAAATATTTATTTCAGCCCAACTTGTTGCGATTCAGATAGAAAGTTTTTATTTTGCGTAAAGTTCCGCAGTCTAGTTATTAATATATATAAGTATACAATATCTTTACACACTTTACACTCTACATATAGTATTCAGATAAACATGAAAATTAAATATATTTTTCATATAGCGATCCTCTCACATGTTTCGTTGATAAAAAAGTTGTCGAACACAAGACTCTAAAAATTCATTAAAAAATGTGTTTCTTCATTATTCCTGTGAAATTCGCGTGATTAATTTCATAAATATTAAGTTTGAAAGGAGGAACAACAAGTATAAATGTTCCTGCTCGAATAATATTTTCTGTTCGACATATGAATTAAACAGAGATTCACAAAATGGTGAAAACTGGTTGCAAGTTCCAGGAGCGAGCCTGTACCCGTTTCTAAGTAGAACGGGCCTGCGATGGTCAGACCCGGTTCCCCGAAATAATTCCGTATCATCTCGTTCTAAATAACTTGCACCGACCTCCATCCCGTCACCTTCGAACCTATAGCGAGTCAGGGTCAAAAGAATCCTGTGCAAAGGCTGCGCCTATGCGTCCAACCACTCCTTTAAACGAGGCAGCAACGAGCATAGGCCCCATGGCTATCCAGGAGGAAGAAGAAGAAGACGACGAAGAAGGGAGAGGCAATGAGGGCTCGGTGGGGGAGTCTCGAGAGAGAAAGAGGGAGGCAGGAGAAAGAAAAATGAAAAAGTCACCGATGCCATGCGAGCGACGTGACCCCTCGTCGGTGACCCCGGACGAACCGGCCGACGACGACGAGGAAAGGGGGAATGCCAGACCTCAGGCTACGTTCACAGTTCGCCGAAAAAGGCATGGTACACAACCGGCGCGCCGATTGTGTTGACCGGTCAACGTGCCTCCTTTGACAGCCGACTCTCTCTCTCTTCTTTCTCTCTCTCTAGCTAGCTTGCCCCTTAGCAACTCTCTTTTCCTGGTCGCGTTAATTTATGGCCGATACAAATGGAAATATCCACCCGTATGACTTCTTCGAGGGGACTCGCGCCGGTTCCCATAGAGCGTAATGACGATATACCTCCTGCCTCTCCGACAATTAACCCTGTGGACATTGACTTTTTCCGGCTGAACGCGTTGTGTTAGATAGTGTTTATCTCCTGATGGAATTTAAGGATTTTATACAGGCTTTTCGTGGAACATTGGTTGCCTCTTTGTCGAAGTTAGGGTCTGAATGCCAAGGTCAAGACAATAGTGAAAATTATATATAATTTTACAATATTATAACGTTTGAGCAATTTTTGGGAGCAACACAATTTTAATTAACGCAGACTAACAAAGAATACTGATCTTTATGCAAAATAGGAATGTATATTTTAATAAGTCACGAACTTAATATTTTTTAGTTGATGGAATTAAGATTGACTACTCTACATATTTTATATACGCTTTAACAGGATACAAACTTGATCTTGCCTAGTTGATGGAATGAAGATCGAGTACTTTATTTTGTACATGCTTTAATAAGATACAAACTTGATTATGTCTAGTTGATGGAATCAAGACCGACTACTCTATTTGTGTATATTTTAATAACACAAACTTAAACTTGTCTGTTGATGGAATCAACATTGTTGGTTTAATTTTCAATTTTAACGAGACACAAATTGCGTCTTGTTTTTAATACAGAACCAAAATTCTCTGTTCCTTAATAAGCGGCAATGTGTATCTTGTCTGGATTAATCCGTTCTTTCCGAGTAAAAATGGCAACGATAGTGGATTATCTTATAGCGAAAGCACTTTAGCAGACACAAGTCTATCAACATAGTGAACCGACCAGTACGGTGGCCACCGGAAAGGAAAAAGTCTCAAGAGACGACTGCCTATTTATCCATTCCTAATACGACTCGTTAGTCTCCTTCGACTTTCCTCGCTTCCTGATTACCTTCCTAGCCCGGCGTATCGTGTACCTGCCTGGTCAGACAAATTCCGGTCGTTAAAGCTCAAGTGTCCTGGCGTTTCCGCGCGCGTGTGAACCGCGTGAACCCTGGAGGCCTGTCTCGAAACCCCCTTTGCCACTGAATTACTGCCGTAGCGAACGGGGAAGCCTAAATTCTAGAACCGGACGATTAAAACAGTCAGAAACGAAGTGACTCACATTTTCTGACAACCACTTAGTTTTGTTTGGTCGAAGTTCGTATAAAATTAATATGAAGGGGAAGAAGTTGCTTTAAACAGACAAATTACATTAATTCAGTATGTGTACATGGATATTTGAATCTTGAGACACAACTTATAAGAAAACACATAAAAATTTGTCAAAGGTTAAAAAGAGCCAGAAAAATTATAATGAATAATTTTCAAGAGTTAAAAAGAGAAGCTGACGAAGTTACCATAGTCTTGAACTACAGCTTACTACAAAACATACAAAAATTTTTGGCGGGTTAAAAAGAGGAGCTAACGAATTTACAAATAAAAATTTGTCAAGGATTGAAAGGAGAAGCTGAAGGATTCGCAAACAAACATTTGTCAGGGGTTAAAAAGAGAAGCTGACGAAGTTTGACATCTTTCCGGAGGTTCGCCAAGAAGACGGGCCACTCGGTAGTATAAAAAATTGCTGACGAGTGCAAAGGGTTAATCGGTGACCAGGTCCGGTCACGGAGTACGAGGAATCCTGAGTATAGACTGTTAGTATCCTCTCCGCCCTCCGTTCGAAACACTTGTCAGTGTTCGCCGCGGTTCAGACAAATATCACCCATTAATGCGTGACTGCAGTTATGCGGGGCCGGTCGAAAGGCCGCGCGTTCCTAAGCGGTGCCGAGTATAATGTTCGAGGGACCGTGGATTGACCCTTTACGGTACCTCGGACGTCAATGGTTTAATTACGGCGAAGTTGTTTCTTCTATCCCGGCGATTTTTGCCGGTCTTGGGACGCGCTGCCAGATGCCTAGAGTGAGAGAGAGACAGAGAGAGAGGGAGATGTTCATGGGTACCCACCCTCGAAGGTCAAAGATCCGACTGAGTATCTCAGCGATCGGCTGAGTGGCGTGTAAAATGGCCGACTTCTTGTCAGACGTGCCCAGAATATCGGGAAAAGATGTTTCTAATAGCTGATACACACCTCAGATAGGAGCACGATCTGGGACACACGAAATCATCGTTTTGTTTCAATCTTTCGGCTACCGGAAGCCTGTGAACCTCTTGAACCCAGGATTTGTGGCCTACCTACTGGTACTAACATGGATAGCAATGGATAATTATTTTTATACAATATAATTTTGTAAAGCTACATATGATGAGACAGTGGATCTTTATGCAAAATGTGGCAACTAGATAAAACATTTAAAAATCGTGATCTTCACTTTTTTCTTCGCAATTGTGACAAATATCAGTTTAGAAAACGCAGCTGGCAAACTAACTAACTAACACTTCTGAAATCTCAAAGAAATTCGAGCCGTTTGATCCAGATTTTAAAAAGTTATCTAGGTGCACGGTAGTGTACCAGCCAAGTTCTTGCACTACCTCCTTTTACACGAAGCAACTTAGCCGTTTTTAGAGGCTTATAACTCGGCACTGGAGGCAAATGGAGAGATATAATTTCATACACTTGTTAAATGCTATCATGTCTCAATATTTACAAAACATTAATCTTCCAACATTAGCAGGTTCCGAGATATAGGACCTTAAAAATCGCTAAATTTGTCACTGACTGACTGACTGACAGATCATCAAAATCTTTTGGGTACTTCCCATTGACCTACAAGCTTGACATTTGGTACATACGGCCACCATAACAAACCCTCAAAGGAATAATTATCAAAGTTTGAAATTTTACACCTTAAAGGGGTTGTATTGAAAAAAACATTACGAAATAGAAACGTAGAATAGAACATATAAAAAATGGCTGTATCTCGGGAACGGTGCGTCCTACCGCAAAAATAACGAAATTTTCAGAAGGCTTAACTCAAAGCATACAGGGTATGCCCAACCTAATCACGTATGTAGTCTTTTGATTTTTTCAAAAAAAAAAGAAGAAAAAACATACTCGTGGAAAACCACGCGCGACAGAAGTGAAACTTCTTGCTTAGTGGGTGTAGATACAGATTTCAACAAAAATTGATGAAATCCCAACAAAAACATTCTGTAAACAGGAGCCAAGTTCTTACAGCCGTAAAAAGTTGTGAGAACAAACAACATACGGCCAAGTTCGTTAGCTTAGAAATACCTCTTGCAATACTGAAAAAAGCGTTTGTGAAAATTAGTTTAAAAGAAAGCTATTTAATTTTTAAAGAGTTACATGGAGGGCGGTTAAATTATTCAAACTTGGCCGTTACTTTTTAAACCAATGCCCATAAAAGATGTTAGGTAGCGGTCAAGTTTGAATAATTTAACCACCCTCCATGTAACTCTTTAAAAATTAAATAGCTTTCTTTTAAACTAATTTTTACAAACGCTTTTTTCAGTATTGCAAGAGCTATTTCTAAGCTAACGAACTTGGCCGTATTTTGTTTGTTCACACAATTTTTTACGGCTGTAAGAACTTGGCTCCTGCTTATAGAATGTTTTTGTTGGGTTGTTTTTACACTGACCGTACTTCTGAACCTACCCCTTTGATGAACAACGTTGATCTTTGATCTGTGTACAACATTGAACTTAACAGAAATTAATAATTCAAACTGGATACTAGGAAATTTGAAGTTAGATGGACCTTCTATGTAACTCTGTGTCTAGATAGACCCAAGTCCCGCCGTCCAAGGGTTAAGAGACTAAATATCCACTTGACGTAGACAAGATTCAGCGAGGTAGCCGTAAAGCCGATAAATCGGCAAGTTGCGGAGTGGAAAAATGCCCGGAAGGTTCCCGCGAAATTGTCCTACATCCCATGGTGTTCGTGTGCTCCGTCATCGGGCATCCTCCTGGCGTCTCTGCCAGCTAGAACAGGCACGGCCGCTGGCCTCTACCGACTGGCTGTCAGTGTACCTGCCGGCCAGACAAATTCCGGCCATTAAGCGTTCGAACGTCGTCGTGTGGTGGCTGTGAACCCGCTCTTTCTCTCTCTCTCTTTCTCTCTCCTCCTAAGGCCCCCGTGCGCCGTGCTGGAATATAATGCCGGACCGTGGATTGACCCTTGCGGTACTCCCACCATCAGCATCACCTACACGGGGCCCGAGGCCCCAGGCCCCGCACAGACACACCGGCACAACCATATTCGAGAGCATGGAGACGCGCCACGGGGCCTGAACGCTTCGACTCGCGACCGAGCCGAACGTGCCGGGGTCATATTCTCATCGACGATGCACCGACGCCGACGCATGGCGCTGCAGTTTCTCAAAAAAATCAATTTTCAAAATTTCATTCTTCAAAATCTAATCATAATCGTTTTCTCCAGTAACTTCTTTCATTGCGAAAAATTTTGCAACTTCAAATTCTCTTTTCTCGGGAACACGTTTCCCGAAATGGTAACTGTGGTACTTTCACTGGGACCACTGCTGTTTCCCCTTTTGACCAAGACATATTGTTGAAATTTTTTTTGAGGAACAAAATTAATCTATTATTCCACACAAGGAACGATTGATTCAATATCAGTTTATTTCAGTTTGTTTATGGAACCGTTGGTTTTTTGCTCATGGCATCGTTCAATTTTCTAGCTCGAATGATCCTCACTTGACGTGTTACATTCAAATCGTAAAGACGTGGTGTGCTTGTGTTTTTCTCGCAATCGAATAAACTCCGTTGAGCAATTAATACAAAGTATGCGGTTTATTTAAATACATAATCGAATACTTATTTTAAATGATGAGTTTACACTTACAAATGTATAGCCATTTTTAATGATTTTTGCTTTATCGAGACCACTGTTGTGTTTATACTTAACCTAGACTTATTTTTAATGATTTTTGCTTTAAGACGCCATTAGGGCCACTGTGGTGTCTATTCTGGACTCAGACTCATTTTTAATGACTCTAGTTTGAAACCGTTACTGGGCCCACTGCAGCCTCTACTCTTGACCGAGAGACTCCCAGTGGAAAAAATTAGTCTCTCCCAGACCTAACCTGAGACCGACTGCTCCCCGTCTGATAGAAATCTGATCGCTCGTTACCTGTTCGCTCCCACCACGCTCGCTCTCTCATCAGAGATATCGTGATCGTTTTTGCGCTGGGTCATTGGGGTTCACCGATGCATTCGAGCTTCTTGTCTGGTCTCGGAGCGTTGGTATGTGGGTTTCGGGAATGAAAATATTGATCTCTGTCGACTAGTCGGTGTCGGGAGTTCAGGAGATCAAACTGGTAGGCTCTAATGGCGTGTTCTTAAGCTGGGGTTCAAGTTCTTGCTGGGTTTTGGAGGATTGGTACTCGAGCCAACTGACGGAGGATGAACAGGAGAGATTGCTAAGTGATTTTAGAAAATATACTGATTCCTAAAGCAGTTGCAGCGGTGGGAATTCGAGGCAGAAACCAACATAGTTGGCGCTAATGGTTTCAAAGACCATTGGCTCAATTGAGCTTCTTGTTCAAGTTTACTGAGCCAGTACTAGATCCAACTGATAAGAACATATTTCTAAGTGAATGTATGAAATAAAAATATTGATTCTAAAGTACCAGTAGCGTCAAAAGTTTAATAGAAGCTTCTGGTAGGTGCTAATGATGTGCTTTTGACGATCGTTGGTTCAATTGAACTTCTGTGTCGAGTTTCAGAGGTTCAATACTAGAACTAACTGATTGAGGGTGATCGGAAGACATCGATGAATGAATTTGAAAAATAAATGATTGATTTGCGAGATGATTCTCAGTTGTTCCCGTTACAGACATCAGAATTTCAATCTCCAGAGAAGCCATTGGATTCGAACGGCCGCAGATGGCACCGCGTGTAACACAATTACGATCCCAATGATTCAAACGAGCGCACTTCCCCCGTCCGCCTCGCAGAAGAAAAAAAAGAGGAAACGTCAATCGATTGAGTGCTTTTCACGATCCATTAACCTTGGAAGTAGCAGACCGTTCTTCTTAACGCGATAATACGTTCACGGTGTCGCGTCCTGAAATGGCCGGATGTTAGCGAAACACAAGCCCCGAGTTTGGAAAGACGATACACAAAATGGCGAGCGCACGGTCGCGATAGTATCAAGCTCTCCTCCGTTGATCGCATCGATCGTTGTATTCATTCCCGAATAGAATACGGTGTTCCTGTTTCGCGATTCAAGATCGTGAACGTTGAGGGGAAAAAACTGTCACGGGACAGAGAGAAAAAGGTTGACGATCGGTAAAACAAACTTCCGAGTGTTCTTGCGTCATACGGCAAGTCATTGACCGATCGATGGACGTCGCGGGCAGGCGGAAAAAGTCGGATTAAGAGCGCGTTAATCGACCGTCGATGACTCGATGAAAAATTCGTCACAGATCCTCCACTCACCGACAATGTTGCCGCACCCTTCTGCGCGATCGGTCCTCTCGAGTTCCTGTCGCCACTGAAACCAAGAAAACAATGCATTTAAGTATAATTTACTACTTCAAGCATCAGTGTATATAGTAAATAATTAATTACTGGTATTACATATCTTTTAAATTTAAGTCTTGCATGTTCGTAGATCATTTCATGAATTGTTCTATTGCCGTTTTCGATCTTAGAGAATCCTTTGGCTTTGAACCAATTATGCAAGCAATATAATCGTCATAATTTAAAAAACTTGAAGAATATTCTGCAAGTCAGTGTTTCACGAAAAATACCGTTTTCGATCTTAGAGAACCCTTTGGTTTCGAACCAATTATGCAAACAATATAATCGTCATAATTAAAAAAAGTTGAAGAATATTCTGCAAGCCAGTGTCCCTCGAAATTTAAATTACACAATAAAATTTCTTATTCCTTTACTCAATTTCCAGAGAATCCAATTTTTTATCATAGATAGTGAATTATTACAACAAGACCATTATGAAAATGTCAACTGGGCACACATCGTAGATACTGCTAAAATCCAAACAACACCAAACAGTCTTAATACACGAATCGATGTTCTCTGAAGCATGATACGAAATTCTCTATCCATTGTAACTCTCCAACCATTTTGTAGTGGCACAATGTTCTCAATGGACCGTCCATCAATTAGTACAGCCCATAAACGAACGAAAGCACAATCAAACGAATCCCTTCCTCTGGAGGTTTGTTTCTAGAAGAAACACTGCGAAAGAGAAACGGAGGTAGATGGTGACGGGGCGGCGTTAACGAGCCATTTACTCGTTACGCCTTAATTTGTCCAACCGTGCATGCTGTCCTAACGACGATCAATCGTCAGAATTAACTTTCTGGTTCATTTGCGGCCTCGGCGGATCGTTAAACCGAACAGAGAGACCGAGAGTCGCGAGCCGAACCGGGCCCCGACTCCGATCGATTGTAAAAGTTAAACGTGTGTCTTGTCTCGCGTTGACGGTTAAGGCTATCGTTGATCAAATATTCAATCTTGGTAAATGTTAACGTTTGTTCGTCGAAAGAATCTGCTTGTTAGAACGGACTGTGGCGCGTGTGTGTTCACTGTGGCAATCGACGAACCGTTAAACAAGATATATGTGGCTGATATTCAGCTCTCGATAGCTGGAAGATTGAGTTCCAGACAATTGGCAGAGACGATTCACTAAATCTCAATTTTTAGGAGATTATTTTCTTTCTACATTCGAAAGAGTTTCCACGTACAGGTTTCGCACGATATAAGATGATAGTTCGGGACGGTTTTTGACGTACTGCGTATGAGGGTGCGCAGGGGTCCCATAAAGTGGTCGTTCTCGCACTTGTTTATTATCAGATTCCGTAAAAATAAGGTGAAGTGCCCTAAGTCTGGGCAGTCCAAAAGTGATACCTAAATCTGGATAATTGAATTTTCATAGTAAAATCAGTAATTAAGAGATTAAATAATTATATTATATATTATGAGGCCTTAGCTACAAGTAGGTGTGAATATTATTTCATTAAGACATCAATTGAAATTTAAAAATGAATTCAAAGTTCATCTGAAAACAGTATACAATATAGTCTATTTACGTGCAAATTATGTGCATTTATAGTTCGAACTTTTGTTAGAAAAAAAGATATAATTTAAGCCCTCAGACAAAAAATAATTATCACGCATAATAATATTGATATTTTAAAATAAATTGGCAATCAAACTTAACGTAAATAATTATTATTAATCCAAATATTAGATGTCCAAGATTAGGACTGTTTTCAAATATAAGTACTCCATACTGGGACGCGATGACAGTAGCTGTCCCACTCTAAGCTTATACGCAATGTGCTTGCGCCTGAAGCCGGACACGTGTTTGTGAATAAAATCAACGCATTGTTTGCAAATTATTTAACTACATGTACGTATAATTAGTCTTCTATTAGCTTGAATAACGTATGTAGAAAATGTATTCCGGTTGTGACGTTAATAATACTTTATGTTTACATCTTAAATCTATCAGTATTACTACCTAACCTTAAAAGTTGTATTATGACAAGTTTTATTAAAACAGTAAATGAAAATAAATATATATTTGGTTAAATAATACAATACTATAATCTATGATAAGAATACTACATATTACGCAAAGCATCTTCTATACGTCATGCGCAACAGCGCCACCAACCAACGTTTTAGGTTATGTTCGCTCGATCAACTCGTAAATTGAATTTGTCCCGATATAGGCTTTACTTCTGTCCAGGTACTAGCTTAGATTGGATTTAATATGTCCAACTATAGGTTTTAATTATTCTTGTTAATACAATTAAGATATTAACCTAAACAATGATTTTTTTATTTTAAATTACTTTACAAACTCTGAACTGTATGTTAAAACTCTTAAGAAATTGTTTTTGTTTATTTAAAGTGATAAAATTTAAAATAGGAAAACATGCTGTCCAGGCATAGGGCACTTCACCTTACAGGTTTCGTACGATATAAGATGATGGTTCGGGACGGTTTTCGACGTACCGCGTATGAGGGTGCGTAGGGGTCCCATAAAGTGGTCATTCTCACATTTGTTTATTATCCGATGCTCGAAAAATGCCTGATTTTACTGGAAGTTCGAAAAATTTGATTTAATTTAATAATCTAGTTATTGGGTCCAATTCGTACACCAGTGGATCTGCGCCGTGTGTTGGATCATTACCCCAACGAATTTCGGATCACTCCCATCCAGAGTAACCAGAGAGTTCCAGCTCTCAAGACCAGTCGAGGAACGTGACACCACTCGCCGGATTATCCAAGTAGAAAATCTAATGGAACGAGTAAAGTTTGCGTACACGCGTCGCTGATCCTGGCCAGGTACCCTGTAGCTGGATAAAGGCGAGGAAAGAGGGGAAACAGAGACAATGCATAGTGCTCGGGGATAGAGCACCGCGCCGCGATTAGGTAACCGAGAGCCGTATCGACGTGCTCGGAATCGGCCGCGCGTGGGCGTACGATACACGTGGAACAGGAACGGGTGAGCGCGCACGAGTCGGCTGGACAACGCGTGATTCGTTCCAGATTCCGTGGACCAACCTACATTTCCGAGGAAATCCCTGAATTCAATTACCCCGGAGACTATAGCGATTTCATGGATCATAGAAAACTGTGAGCCGTCGATCTTATTCGAGAACTCTACAGGGTGTCTCACCAGATTTCGACATCTGATTTTCTCGCTATTATTTCTCGCAGCGAAAAATGCATCATTGAAAAATTGAAATGGTAACGAATGGGCATATCTTATGATGTTATTAGTTTCTTCAACTTCGTTTTTGATAAAGTAGAATTATGTATTTTGTAATGCATCAATGGGGCAGACAGTATAAGGAGATATTTCAATTTAAATAATTTTTAAATTGGTTTTTATCGTGTGTTACACTTTGCAAAAATCTACGAAACGGAGCAGGGTGCAGAAAAACGGTCCCCACGCTGGCGAAATTGTACGTACGAGCGCAGAACGCGTCCGCCATCGGAGGCGGACACTCTAAGCGCGGCGTGGCACGGCGCGGCGGCCTCAATTTGTCCGCGTGTTTAAACGCGCGTTTCACGCGTTTCTATCTCTCGCGAGCCCTAGCCCAGAGTTTGCGAGCGGGTGACCGTATCTATCGGCGACGATCTCGCGAACTGCGAAACGCGAACGAGAGGGTGGGGAGGGGGTGAGGTGCGGCGGTTACAGGCAGGGGAGAGAACACGGGATCCCTCGAGTAGATAAAATGGGGAACGAGACAGGGGGTTCAGCGAGGAGGGGACACGGTAATCGCGTACGAAGGAATTTAATGACCCGCGGCCCGGTCACGGCGACCGAGTCCTTTTCATTCTTTTCAGAGATCCTCGCCACCCTCTCCGGTTTCTGGTGCGTCCAACACGGATTCTGCTGACCTTGAGAAGGCAGCTCTGCGAACGCGACGCGTAATTTTTCCGTTCGGCGGATTCTGTTTCCTCCGCCTAGTTGCTCGACGTTCGCATAATCTACAATTTGATCAAATTGGAATCTCTACTTAACCCCTGCGTCTAACATGTAACCCAGACACCCACTTCCAATTTATTATAAACATTTTTTGAATGTTCTTTTAGAGGAATATTTATTGAAAACTATTTTTTCGAAATTACTGACCTGCAGGTGTGATGTATTCATAGCTAAAATTAAACATCGACATGTGAAATGATCGATGTTGTTTCAAAGTTCTTTGTACATCTAATTGGTACTTCTATAATGAATGTTAGGTTCTTCTGAAAATTGATGAAAGCAAAATCAGGATTTTATACATAGTGGATGGTTTTCGTCTATTTTCGTTTCTGATCGTTCCTATCGACACAGATCTCCGAAAAGATTCAGTAGTTCCTGTAAGGAAATTATACACGACGGGAATGGTCGTGAGTAAGTAAATAGTGGAATCGCAGATCGATTGCAAAAGAGACCGGCTTAACCAGTATCAAGGTACCAGCCCAGTGGCTCAAAGAAAATCGTACAAACCGCCCTCGAGCGATTATAATCTCCGAAGAAATGGAAATCCTGGAAGCCAAGGATTTATAGACTACGATACTCGTATGGTGGGTCTCCAAGTACTAGGATTAAGAGATTGGGGATCAGGAGTTAGTTGTAAGGAGGTCTTGACCCCCGAAGAGGCACAAGGTGGCTGGAACTGATGAGAACTAGTAAGACAAGCTTTCACGATACAGGAATTTCGAGGTGGGGAATATAGTAGTTGCACGAGACTGGTTTCCGAGTGGACATTATACGCTGAGGTCTTCTAACATTGGCACAACGTGCAACCTAACAACCGAATCGCCAATGTTAAGGTACCGCCCGTAACAGTACATTAACCCTTTGTGCCAATGCCTAGCTTCTTTAGTACCTCTCCTTTAGTACTTCAACTTTAAAAATTCTCAGTTGTTCTTATGGGCTAATACCAAAATTATTCTAAATTTCTACTGTCTTAGACGATGTGGATATAGCTAAAGAACAACTGTAGTATTCATCAATTATTTCGACAGTTTAACTGCATCAACTTTCAATCATGAACACTTACAGAGACGAAAAGAGACTTACAGAGTCGAAAACCGGCGCGAAAACTGTATCTATTTCTTCATAATCAATGCAAATATAGAATATACATAATTTATACTAATGTGCATACTGTCACACGATTAAGTGAAACCGTTATTCTTTGACTTAAGAGGAAAATAAAATGTTTCGCCACTCTCAATGCGAAAATTACATCAACTGTCATTTATTGACTTACGTCTTACGTCAATAAAAACTGACGTAAACAGAATGGCGACGAAATTAGGGAGATGGCGTCGACGTAAGCAATGTCGAGGGCGCCACTGTCGGTGAAGTCGAACGGACCCTTCCAGCTCGGGCCTAGTCTGAGCGAGCGGGAGTGGGCTCTTGCCTACGGAAACAAAGAAAATAACACGCTGATCGTCGGAACAGGAAAAACAGGAAGGATCGAATAAATTTCCGGTGGTAGATAGCGAGATCGCGAGAAGGGAGACACATAGCTCGGGCACACCGTGGAACGAAATACGAGGTGCGCCGTGATATAGTGCAGGGAAAAGGTTAAGTCTGCCGCGATACGTTACCTCTTCGGCCCTCCTCCTAAACGAAAACTAGTAGGCCGAGATGACTCGGAGCGTGGCTGCCCGGAGGGTTCCTATTATACGAGCGTAGCAACCGAGTCATTTCGATGCCAGGATTAAACGTATCGCGAATGAAATTGGTACTAGTTGCAACATTGAGCCGTGCGCGCCGTTCCGTCTCTCCGTTACTCTCTTTCTTTCTCTTCCCAGTATCTTTCTCTTTTAGTCTCTCTCTCTCTCGTTCTCTCTTTTCCCTCTGTGTTTCTATGTCGTTTTCTACACGCATTCTGGCCGACTGGCGGCTAGCAGCAATAAATATGCTGATTAAGCGGGAACGGATCGCCGGTTAATTTGCAGTATATCAGTATCCAACAGTGTATTTTAATTGGTCGTGAAGCATTATTGCAACGTATAATCAATGACGCCACACATCAACCGGCCCGCCATTAACGCGGACGAACACGAACGTAACCGGGAATCCCGGGAAAATCGGTTGGAGCATCCCACAGGCGAGACTTTGATCGAGGGCGCAATACTTTAGCGCCATAGTCATTCAGCTGGAGCGAGCAGCTCGCTTCATGCGGTGTCGGATCGATCGTTCTCTGTGTTCAATACCTGCGACCTTGGAAATTCGAGTATTCTCTCCGTATCTGTAAAAATGTTATCTCCACTGTTGGGGATCCGCCTTGGTGCCAGTTATGCGGTAAACTGCAAGAGTCGCACTAATGTAAGCGAAGCAAAATATTTTGATTTTTTTGATGAGGCTTTTACCATCGTGTTCGTCCCAGTTTTCTAATTGAAATGACACCAAACTCGACATGGTTGCGATTATAATTACTCATGTAATAAGCGAAGTTAAGAATTCGTGCACCTCTACTGTAAATGTTAAGTCCAAAACTTGATCATAATTATATCGTGTTTGCGGTAGTAAAAGTTTCATCGACAGAAAACCAAGAAGAAATTTTGATTTTTGTACTTGAAAGTCGCATTTAGTGATAGGGGGGATTGTTAGACAAGACGTATGCATGCATTATGCCGGAGTGCGTGTGCCGGCCGCTAGGGTGTGTGGATGAGCGACATCTAGAAGCAAGATCAAGAATAGTTTAGATCGAAAGACAGTATTATTTTCTGTTACATTACAAATATATATTATCGTTTATAGTGTTCCAAGCCCAGTGTCTATTTACTCGAACAGAGACACCTTAGCTTTGGTACACCCACCGCATCTGGGAAAGCAACTTGCATTTTCGATAAACATCTAAAAATGCAGTCTTATCGTTGCATTTTCTGGTAACATCGAATCCCAGCTCCAGAGGATCTTATAGTCGTAAATACCAAAGGATCGAGCAGTCCCTGCTCTAACACAATGGCTGAACCTCTCGAGCAGCTAGGATGAGTATAGGACGTTCTAACCGTGTCAGATGTTCGCCGTAACGTCGAAGACACTCCAGAGGACGTATAATACGTCGAGATTGCCCAAGTATCGTTGCAGAGTCGCAGATTTCGTTGCAAAATCGCTAAAAGGTCTGCATCGCTCTGGCAAGAGCGCGACACCAATCCTCGCGGTAACCTTGAAGCGTCGAAGCCTAGATGCACTGGCGAGCGTGAGACTCCGGCCTATTTAGCTGCATCGTTTCACTTTACCGCGGGGAATCGAGATCGTGATACTTTTCATCGTTTCACAATTGAATAGATCAGGCTCGATGCCCCCCCGCAACTCCACCTGAGCCAATCACAATAAATCGCGACTCCTGTGTCGCGTTGCTCGAATTTCATGTGTACGCCCATTAACCCTTTGCGTAGAGATTGTCAAACGATTGTAAACGACAAGTTTTTAAGTAATAAATTTTAGTCGACTAATTAGTCGCATTTAGAATTAAAATATTAAAATACAAGAATATTATTATATTTCGAAAATTTCTGCATTTCCAGGAACGGCTTCGAAGAACTTTCCTCGCGGACGGAGCAAGGGGGGAAGGATGATCGAGGCTCGATCGATCCCTGGACAAAGGATCTATGAACCGGGGGGATTTTCTCGCGGACAAAGGGGGATCGATAAGAGCGACGCCAGGTTTTCAATGGGCCGAGACACGAGTCGGTCGAATGACAGCGAATAAGATTATTATTGCTCGTTGTCCACCGTATCTTTGCATCTATCCGGCAACTATCCACGGTAGTCAGCGCATCGTCCCGTCCCGGCTACCGATACACATACATACATATCCATACATATACATATAGATACATAGTCCAACACCTAGGTAGACGTATTGTCCCGGTCCGGCTTTTATCCGAGCGGTGCAGCAGCGGCCCTCGCTGACAACAATGACGCCCGATAGATATTTATGCAGTTATTATCTTATTCCGCCGCGGTCAATTAGATTTATCTCGGCTAATCTTCGACCATTTCCACTGACGTTTATTGCCGGCCGCTCGCCCGCGACCGTAGCCCCCCTTTCTCGGTCTGTGCCCCGCTCGCTCTATTATTCCGCCATTAGAGCGCCTTCACCTCGCTGAAAATGATACTGTTTCCTGCGAGCTAGAGGATAGGAGCCCGGCGATATTACGGAAATAGTTGTAACGTGACGGGTACTATGACCTCGCCGACAAACATTTCACCGACGCAATTTCATCGACACCGAATTTCGCAGACAGTGTCAGCATTCACATTGAAATTACTTGAATTGAGAGGAAACACTGTTACCCTCTCTCTGCCAGTACCGGATTAGTCACGTGACATTGTGACACGTGCACGACAGAGACGTGCAGAGATGAACCGTGTCACGTGACCGGGCCGAGGCGGAGGCGTGGGCGAACAGCGCCGTGGAAGGGGAAGGAAGAGTGGGGAGACCAGTCTCAATCTGGCAATGAAAATAGAAAAAAATTCAATTTCTACCGTACTACTATCAAGAATGGAATTTATCGAATATGTTGGTTACAGCAGTATTTGCTTCTCTGAATAAGATTTAGTTCGACGAAATTTATGTTTGTCTAGCGTCACTAACCAAAATTGGCCATTTCATATGGAATAGCTTAATACTGTAATGGATATTTTGTCGATACGATCGACAAAAAAGATCGACTACTCCTACGCTAGCCGTTATAACGCACGTAGCATAAAACGGGAAACACAATTAAATTTCGCCGGACCCGATCCTTTTGTCGGATTTTTGCGGACTTTAACGGGCCGTAAATGCGCAATGGTCCCCACTCTAATCACAAGTCATCTTTTACGGGGATCGTGAAAGTAAGAACGCTGTTATACCCATCAGACAGAATTGATGCCCCGCAATGGCCCTCAATCTTGATAAAGCGAGGACATCGGAGCCGCAGATAACCAGAAGAATGACCCGTTCAAACGAGAATCTACGGAGAGAGGAGCGTTTTTGCGAAACGCACGTTTGACCTTCCGCGGTATCGGCGCAGATCGTTATAAAGACCGTTCCGGAATCGGTTCCATTAGTCCTAAGTGCCGTCAATTATCGTTCATCGCGGAATTAATCTCGCGCGCGCCCGTAGAAACATCACCGGCGATAATAAACGTAGCCGTGGATAAATCGCTCCGACTCTTTGTTCTTCGGTCGCAATATTGTGCGGCTTTCTGCGTAGCCAGCGATCCACTAGGTGTCTCAACATATTTGCAAAACGTCATGCTCCAGTTTCAAGAACTGAGCATAATTTTAGTCCAGATATTTATGACAAAAATAGGTACGTACAACATAGAGCAATGTACATGTTACAGAGATTCAGACATGTCCCCTACTCTTCGCCTTCCACGACGCTTGTCCCCTTAGACCAGAGGTGGCCAACCTTTTCGATACCATGCGTAAATTTTTTCACATACGAGTTCAGATGCGCCATACAACTCGAGCACTTTTTCTACCTTCTTATGTTCATTGTTGCGGTTGGAAAATAGGAACAGGGGTAGGATCTGCTCGGTTAGGGGAGGAAAAGGGATAACTCAATCGCGCAACTAAATTCATTGCACACGTTCATTGGAGCACCAATCTACAATAGTGAGAAATGATCTTTTGGAGGAGAGGGTGATCGCTGTCATGAACACTCTAATTCCTATTCTGTAATTGTAAACTGTCAAAAATTGCGACGAATTGATGAGTAAGAAGGCTGTACTAACTAAGAGCTCTCAGGTGTTGAAAATATGAAGATGGATTCATTTATGGCGCCTACTTCAAAAGAATAAATAGAGGCGCAAGGATTCAATGCGCCACTTGTAATCATCCAATGCGCCACGTTTGGCGCATGCGCCACAGGTTGGCCACCCCTGCCTTAGACCATATATACCTATAGACCCGGCGCAGATAATTTTCCCCTCGGTAAAGATGAATATAGTGTGACGCCACATTGTCGAAAGATGTATAAGCTATGCTCATCGACAGTGCTTACGCTTGGCTTATATGGGGGATGAGAGGGATCAGCGGGTGCGCCATGTACATGTACCCAGTACGCGGGAAGAATGGACAGGATAATTTCAAGGAATTTGACATTGTATCATGAAATTATCTATTATAAACTGTATTTGAGATACAGACGTTTATTCTGTATGTTTTATTAAGATATTACAATGAAGTATAATAAAGTAATAATAGTATTATAGATTAACTATTTTAGGAATCGCGCGACATTTGATTCTGAAGATTAACAACTTTCGCATATTACGCAGGTTACAAAATGGTTTTTTACATATAAATTGATTACATTTACAACATTTTAAGGTAGTACTGCTAGTTTTACACAATTTACATTTATCTCGCTTGTGATTAGTTATTGCTAGACTGCGGATCTTTATGCATTTACAAAAAAATTGAGTAGATGACATTCAAAATCGTTGAAAAATTTTAAAAATTGAAAATGTCAATACATGATTTCTGCTCTATTACAATCATTCAGGGAAGAAATAACATTCAATTTCATTTCTATTTCTGGATGTCTGGAACAATTTCGAATCCCTACAGAAAATTCACACGGAGCAAGTGTATAATGGCGAAGTGCCGGCGTCGGTCTGCCGTTTCAGTCATTTTGAAATTATCTTAAGACTTATCTTGTGACGTCACGCTGTACGTTTATCTTTGCCGAGCTGCACTCGCGGTTTTCCTATACACATACTATACCTATGCCGGGTCTATAGGCATATATGGTCTAAACTTGTCCCCCACGCATCCGCCATGAGCTGGTCACGTGACGCGTTTCGTCTGTGTCATGATGAGTCACAATGTCACGTGGCTTTAGTCTGAGCATAACCCTGCAGTGAAAAGGCAACTGTTTTCTTTTAGGTACTGTAACCGTCACCTCTGGGCCCTATATTGGGCCCGTTTCTCCTAGGATAGGTATTAATTCTTTACGCACCAAATACCGATTAAGTAATAAATTTATCGCTTTCGTTCGAGTATAATTCTCCAGTAAAAATCCAATTGTTTAATTTCCTTGGGACAATATCTTAGGGCCGTACCTCGGGTCTGCTCGCCTCTGAGTGGAATAGTATTTCTCTCGACAAGATTTCTCAGCTCAATTAATAAAGGGTGCAATATTGGAGGAGAAACTTGGAGAAAATCTCGAACAATATAGTTTTCCATCCTCTGTATCCCTGGCGACCGAGCAAAAGCGAAACGCGGCACGATTAACTCCTAGGATAGGTATTAATTCTTTACGCACCAAATATCGACTAAGTAATAAATTTATCGCTTTCGTTCGAGTATAATTCTCCAGTAAAAATCCAATTGTTTAATTTCCTTGGGGTCCTATCTTAGGGCCGTACCTCGGGCCTGCTCGCCTCTGGGTGGAACAGTATTTCCCAGCTCAATTAATAAAGGGTGCAATATTGGAGGAGAAACTTGGAGAAAATCTCGAACAATATAGTTTTCCATCCTCTGTATCCCTGGCGACCGAGCAAAAGCGAAACGCGGCACGATTAACTCCTAGGATAGATATTAATTCTTTACGTACCAAATACCGACTAAGTAATAAATTTATCGCTTTCGTTTGAATATAATCCTCCAGTAAAAGTCCAGTTGTTTAATTTCCTTGGGGTCCTATCTTGGGGCCGTACCTCGGGCCTGCTCGCCTCTGGGTGGAACAGTATTTCTCAGCTCAAGTAATAAAGGGTGCAATATTGGAGGAGAAACTTGGAGAAAGTCTCGAACAATATAGTTTGCCATCCTCTGTATCCCTGGCGACCGAGCAAAAGCGAAACGCGGCACGATTAACAATCTAATTCAATTGCCGGATCGTTAGATACGACAGCGGCGGCCTCGTTAATACAGTTAAGTAAATACGCCCGTAATAACAGATAGCATTACGGAGGAATGGATTTTCGCGGTCACGCAACTCGGCAACCGGATTGCCGAGACCGGGTTCTCTCTGGCTCGGTTCTCTCCGGTCCGGCTGCCATTCGCGATGGCAGCGAAGAAAACCAGCAGCAGGCGGGGGAAGAACGTAGTAGTCGGTAGATGGGTCGTGATTCCAACCGGCGATAGTTCACGGGACGAGCGCGTTATCAGCGTGATTAGTCCAAACGCGGAGAGCGTCGTAACTCGCAGACCGTTGCCGCCAAACGCAACGCCGCTAAATTACGAAGTAACCGGCTGCACCCGGTTGCAGCAATAAGGACACACAGGCCACGACAATTGCGAGTTCGTTGCCTGTGCACCGGATGGCCGGAAAGTAACGATCGTCTTCGGCATAGTTGGCCTGCGATCGGTGCTGGCTTGTTTACGGCGCACGATGGTCCGTTTCCATGAAATAAGTCGAGTAAGAAAATGTCCGTCAGCTTCATAATTGATGGTACATACTTTAAATCAGAATAACATTTTCATGAACAATGTTTACTAGATAATATTTAATGAAAATTTGAAAAATGCATTTCGTAGACTCGCATAAGTTATACAGGGTGATTCTGGGAACTGGAACAGGCCACTGCTCTTTTTCAAGTACAAATAGAAATAATGATGGAGGACAAACTCTTATGGCATTATCTTTCCCGTGGATGGTAACGATGCACCCGCATTTTATTCTTCAGTGCAATCCAATTGTATTATTATCCTGTGTACTTACCCAAGATCACAGAGGTTGCTCAACTGGAGCCACAAACATCGCCAATATCAACGGAGAAAATCATCCAAGAGACCAACGCAACTCCCACAAGAGGCTCGGACAAAGCGGGTTCCCGATATCAAGATCCACATTTCATTAGCCAGCATAAAAGAGCGCTCCCCCCGAAGAGCACCTAGCCTCTCGAATCCCTAACACGCTTCCTCCATCGTCCAAACCTAATCTCAGACCGCGGAGGAGTCTCGGTTGTCGCGTATAGCGTTAACGGCGCCATAACACCGGGCACACCATAGAGGTCCGAGGTATGCGAGATCGGTCTTGAACCCCATAGCCTCAACAGCGGAGAGTACTACAGGGGATTTCGAGACTTCCGTTTCTAAAAGCAGCCGAAGGTACGCGACGGGATCGAAGATCCGGCCTCGCAGATAAACAGAGGGGGGAGGGAGGGTGGAGGCAGTTTCACCGTTCATTCAATTAGCGCGTTATTCGCGCGAGGAACGCTCGTAACTCGGCGAACGGTGGCCACGGCCACGAGTTATGACGTTTCCACCAGCTCCGTCGTAAAGATTACGCGGCTCCCGCAGCCGCCACGAGGTTATCTGGCCACGAAATCGGCCGACTGTCCTATCCTATCCCTATCCAGTCGAGACTATCCGAGGAACCATCCGCCGTGTTTACGAGTCGGCCGCATGGCGCGCGACTTAACCGCCTGATAGCGGCACGGTAATTGCGTCGGGATTGCCACCACCTCCGTACACTACACTCCGGGGACCTATCTGGGCCCTGCATGTCCTCGCCTAAGCATTAACCCTTTACGCGCCGAATACCGACCCAATAAAATTTTTCATCCCCACGGATTTCTCGAATTTATCGCTTTAGAGTATGATCCTCCAGTGGAAAGTGCAGGATTCTTTTAGATATTGCGAAAGTGGCGTAACCTCTGGGACCTATCTCGGGCCCCGTTGATCTTGGAATAGGCATCAACCCTTTACGCAACGAATACCTAACTGATTAAATTTTTCATCCCCAGAGTTTTCTCGAATTTATCGCTTTAGGGTATGATCCTCCAGTGGAAAGTCCAGGATTCTTTTAGATATTGCGAAAGTGCCGTAACCTCTGGGACCTATCTCGGGCCCCGTTGATCTTGGAATAGGCATCAACCCTTTACGCAACGAATATCTAACTGATTAAATTTTTCATCCCCACGGTTTTCTCGAATTTATCGCTTTAGAGTATGATCCTCCAGTGGAAAGTCCAGGATTCTTTTAGATATTGCGAAAGTGCCGTAACCTCTGGGACCTATCTCGGGCCCCGTTGATCTTGAAATAGGCATCAACCCTTTACGCAACGAATATCTAACTGATTAAATTTTTCATCCCTACAGTTTTCTCGAATTTATCGCTTTAGAGTATGATCCTCCAGTGGAAAGTCCAGGATTCTTTTAGATATTGCGGAAGTGCCGTAACCTCTGGGACCTATCTCGGGCCCCGTTGATCTTGAAATAGGCATCACCCCTTTACGCAACGAATACCTAACTGATTTAATTTTTCATCCCCACCGTTTTCTCGAATTTATCGCTTTAGAGTATGATCCTCCAGTGGAAAGTCCAGGATTCTTTTAGATATTGCGAAAGTGCCGTAACCTCTGGGACCTATCTCGGGCCCCGTTGATCTTGGAATACACATCAACCCTTTACGAAACGAATACCTAACTGATTAAATTTTTCATCCCCACAGTTTTCTCGAATTTATCGCTTTAGAGTATGATCCCCCAGTGGAAAGTCCAGGATTCTTTTAGATATTGCGAAAGTGGCGTAACCTCTGGGATCTATCTCGGGCCCCGTTGATCTTGGAATAGGCATCAACCCTTTACGCAACGAATACCTAACTGATACAATTTTTCATCCCTACAGTTTTCTCGAATTTATCGCTTTAGAGTATGATCCCCCAGTGGAAAGTCCAGGATTCTTTTAGATATTGCGAAAGTGCCTAACCTCTGGGACCTATCTCGGGCCCCGTTGATCTTGGAATAGGCATCAACCCTTTACGCAACGAATACCTAACTGATTAAATTTTTCATCCCTACAGTTTTCTCGAATTTATTGCTTTAGAGTATGATCCTCCAGTGGAAAGTCCAGGATTCTTTTAGATATTGCGAAAGTGCCGTAACCTCTGGGACCTATCTCGGGCCCCGTTGATCTTGGAATAGGCATGAACCCTTTACGCAACGAATATCTAACTGATTAAATTTTTCATCCCCACGGTTTTCTCGAATTTATCGCTTTAGAGTATGATCCTCCAGTGGAAAGTGCAGGATTCTTTTAGATATTGCGGAAGTGCCTAACCTCTGGGACCTATCTCGGGCCCCGTTGATCTTGGAATAGGCATCAACCCTTTACGCAACGAATACCTAACTGATTAAATTTTTCATCCCACAGTTTTCTCGCATTTATCGCTTTAGAGTATGATCCTCCAGTGGAAAGTCCAGCATTCTTTTAGATATTGCGAAAGTGCCGTAACCGCTGGGACCTATCTCGGGCCCCGTTGATCCTAGAATTGGCATCAACCCTTTACGCAACGAATACCTAACTGATTAAATTTTTCATCCCCACAGTTCTCTCGAATTTATCGCTTTAGAGTATAATCCCCCAGTGGAAAGTCCAGGATTCTTTTAGATATTGCGAAAGTGGCGTAACCTCTGGGACCTATCTCGGGCCCCGTTGATCTTGAAATAGGCATCAACCCTTTACGCAACGAATATCTAACTGATTAAATTTTTCATCCCTACAGTTTTCTCGAATTTATCGCTTTAGAGTATGATCCTCCAGTGGAAAGTCCAGGATTTCGTTTAGATATTGCGAAAGTGCCGTAACCTCTGGGACCTATCTCGGGCCCCGTTGATCTTGGAATAGGCATCAACCCTTTACGCAACGAATACCTAACTGATAACATTTTTCATCCCTACAGTTTTCTCGAATTTATCGCTTCAGAGTATGATCCTCTAGTGGAAAGTTCAGGATTATTTTAGATATTGCGAAAGTGCCGTAACCTCTGGGACCTATCTCGGGCCCCGTTGATCTTGGAATAGGCATCAACCCTTTACGCAACGAATACCTAACTGATTAAATTTTTCATCCCCACGGTTTTCTCGAATTTATCGCTTTAGAGTATAATCCTCCAGTGGAAAGTGCAGGATTCTTTTAGATATTGCGAAAGTGTCGTAACCTCTGGGACCTATCTCGGGCCCCGTTGATCTTGGAATAGGCATCAACCCTTTACGCAACGAATACCTAACTGATTAAATTTTTCATCCCCACAGTTTTCTCGAATTTATCGCTTCAGAGTATGATCCTCCAGTGGAAAGTCCAGGATTCTTTTAGATATTGCGAAAGTGTCGTAACCTCTGGGACCTATCTCGGGCCCCGTTGATCTTGGAATACACATCAACCCTTTACGCAACGAAATACCTAACTGATTAAATTTTTCATCCACACAGTTTTCTCGAATTTATCGCTTTAGACCGAGTATGGTCCTCCAGTGGCTAGTGCCATCACCTTCGGACCCTATATTGGGCCCGGTTGCTTCAGTGATAATCACCATGTTGATAAAAATGGTTATGAATGGCTACGGTGCTTTCATTAATTTATTCTGACGTCTGTTCATCAGTTACCATTTCTTAATAAAATGACAACAATGCAGGAGTTGATCTGTTAATAAAAATGATAGAAATATATGATTAATGAAAACATTGTGCCAATAAAGGCAAGTTGTATATTTTTTTACATGTGAAAAAGGTGTGAAAAAAATGATTATACATTAAAAGGTGTTCATTTAAAAGAATGAATAGTATTCACATTTTACGTAAGATGCTTTTAAGGCAGTTTTTACCGTCACATTTACTATCAAAGCAGTCAATGCACGAAGCACATATATCTACGAACAAACGTAAAAACTGGAATTGTTTCTCCATTACGAACTCGATAAGCAATATCTCAAAAAGAAGCTGATTTTATCGTACGACCAAGTGGAAGGATCGCATCGATCACGGCGTTGGGAACGGAATATACCGAAAATGGTAAGAAGAGTGGCGCGATAAAGTTGGATGGCGAGCGTAACTCGCGAGGAATCGGAGGAAAGCGGTCGGTATTGCACGGCTGAACGCGCGATACTCGCTCGCGATCGGCGTCGATAGTCGTGTAGAGGAATATTGGCCAACTATCGCGTTGCATTAGCATATCTCCGCGACAATAAAGGCCCTGGACCCGTATTCAACCGCATAAACCGGCCGATAAATTAAACGAGCTAATCGAACGCCGTTCCAATAAACGCGTGTAATCGGGCTCCAAGTACCGCGCCGAGATCCGACGCGGCCGGTGCCGATTTGAAAATTCGTTAAAAACATGCTACTCAACTTTATGAACAGTTTTTACATATACAGGGTCTTCTATTAAGAAGTGTCATTTTAAATTATTAAAAAATGCTGTTGTTTTACCATTAACAATTTTTTACAATTTTTTACAATTTTGTTAATCATGTGTCGAAGAGTGGCACTCTAATCTTCACAAATGACACTTGTTGGAATGGAAGTCCCTTCATTAAAAAAGCTCTATATATTTCATATTAAAAATTCGACATATTATACATTAATCCATTTATGCACTCATAGCGACTGCAAAATTTTCAAATATATTGGAGGATCGAGCTTCATATATCAATTTACTTTGAACCTGAGGAGCTAACATACATCATTAAATTGAATTCAGTGACGTTAAAATTCGTTCTACCATATACAGTGACTCCCACTAATATTCGGACACTCTTAAAAAGACCATAACCTTTTTAATATTGAACTATGCGATTTGAACTTTTTTGGGAAGCTAAAGCAACTAGTTTACTACAGGATGTGAAAAGAAATTTTTTCAAAAATTGCATTTGGTCGGAATTGTAGAGAAAATACTAAAAGTTGCATTTTACAACTTTTTTATACGGACCCATATTGAAATTTTAAAAAATATGTTTTGTAGATCTGTATCAATTATACGCACTGCGAAAGTTTCATAGAAATCGGTGGACGCGGGAAAAAACGACAGGCATTGAAAGATGTAAGAATCCTTAGAATTACTGCAGTTGGAGGCCGAAAATCGTGAGAAACTGCAATTTTTACCATCTTTAAACGTTTGTAGCTCATTACCATATCGACCGATTTTGATAAAATTTTCAGAACGTGTTTTCTAAATTTTCCATATAAGCCCACATAAAAAAGTTGAAAAATACAACTTGTAGTATTTTCTCTGCAATTCCGACAATTTGCAGTTTTTTTCAAAAATTTTCGTCACGTTCTGTAGCAAACCAATTGTTCTCACTTCTCTAAAAATTTCAAATCGTATATTCCAATATTGAAAAAGTTATGGTACTTTTAAGAGTGTCCGAATATTAGTGGGAGTCACTGTACCTCGAATGTCGCAATCAGAGACGAACCTGAAAGAATTTGAATGCCGAACGATCGCAGCAGATTTCACCGAATCTTATTCGACGCTGTTGAAACTTGCACTTCCATTTATCCCTGATTTCGAAGTCAAGAATAAAAATGATATCGAGACGCATCGCGACGCGTTCCATTAAATTTGATTCAACGACGTCGAAATTCCATTTATCTTTGGTTCTGTAAACAGAGACGAGCCAGAAACAATTTGAACGGTGAACGATCGCAGCGTGTTCCACCGAATTTCATTTGTAAAATATGAACAGGCGACGATCGCCGGAGCAGTGCAGCAGGGTCGAGGGGTTAACGCGATAGTAAAAGGGGGGTTCGGGCTTTGCGAACGTCTGGTTCGTCGGATGATTAAGTGGACGTCGAGAAGTTAATGGTTCCCTTTCGTTTCTTTAACTGTTATATCGTCGGACGTGGACGAACGGCGAGGCACGTAACCGAGATCCACGGATAGAAGAAGAGGAGTCCTTATTCCGAGCCGATCCGACTCGGAAAGGACGTGCATTCCTTTGAACGCGACCGCTTTTTCGGGCCGCTCTCCGTCCGCGGAAAGTTAATTTCGTTTATTAGGAGAGAGAGAAAGAGGGCTCTCTCCGTCCGCACGCGGTAGACGACGGGGGCGATCCTCTCTCCTGGACGCACGAACCAGTTTCTTCGTACGTGCTTCGGCGAAATTTTATTTCGGGCGCGTTCCACTGAACGATTATCCTTACCAAGAAAATATGGAGGTAAGGGGAGCAGCCAGAAAAACACCGGCGTACACAACCGCTGATTTCTGCCTTTCTGGCGTTCGAATCGCGACCGAGGCCGCGATTAGCCGTGGAATTTCGTCTCTTCTTTACCGGGAACCGAACGTCGAACGTCACCGAAACGTCCCACACTCGGTTCACAATCCACAAATATCAAAAATTCAACTTTCATCTTGGTACTTAAAAACTGCGTAGAAGTGGTACCATTTAAAGGGTTGCAACAAAATTTCATAGCATTTTTTAATTGAAATTCGAAGATAAAATTAGGATATTTATTCATAGGTTTATTTAATAACATATTAGTTATCTTAAGAATGCCAAAATTATAACAGATTAAATCGCTACATGCAGGGTGGTCCACGCAACTTGCACACCTATAATAACTTCCAAAGTATGCGTTGCACGAAAAAGTTTTGTATACTCAAGTTGCATGATCTGAAGGGGTACATTATGTAGTGTATTTATTTTTTTTACAAGTGGACGCGTAAAGGACATGTGAAGGTCAACTTCATTTTTTTAAATGAAATGAGGTATTTTTTAATACATCAATCGATGCAGCTGGGCATTCGTTATAAAAGAGTACGAAAAGTTAGTAGTTCAGGAGATATTTCAATTTAAATAAGTCTAAAATACCATTACTGTCGTACTAAGACGTTACACAAGTAAGTAAACGCTAACATCAATTTCAATTTCAATGTCAATTTTTCAATTTCAACTTCAATTTCAATATCAACTCTTCAACTTCCTTTTCAACTTCAATTTTTCAATTTCAACTTTAATTTCAACTTCAATTTCTATTCTTCCATTTCAACTCCAATTTCTACTCTTCCATTTCAACTTCAATTTTTCAATTTCATTTCGTTAATATCAACTTCAATTTCAATATCAACCCTTCAACTTCAATTTCAATATCAACCCTTCAACTTCAATTTTAATTTCAACTCTTCAATTTCAATTTTCCAATTTCAAGGTCAATTTTTCAATTTCAACTTCAATTCATTAATTTCAACTCTTCAATTTCAACATGAAATTTTTATTTCAACTCCTATTTCAATATCAACTCTTCAACTTCATTCTCAACTTCAATTTTTCCATTTCAACTTCAATTTTAACTCTCCCATTTCAACTTCAATATTTACTCTTCCATTTCAACTTCAATTTTTCGAAAGGTTAGTAGTTCAAGAGATATTTCAATTTAAATAACTCTAAAATACCATTACTGTCGTACTAAGACGTTAGTGTTTACTTGCTTGTGTAACATCTTAGCACGACAGTAATGGTATTTTAGAGTTATTTAAATTAAAATACCTCCTGAACTACTAACTTTTCGACATACATATGTTAGTACTTTTTTATAACGAATGTCCTGCATCGATTGATGTATTAAAAAATACCTCATTCCATTAAAAAAAATGAAGTTGACCTTCACATGTCCTTTACGCGTCCACTTGTAAAAAAAATAAATACGCTACATAATGTACCCCTTCAGACCATGCAACTTCTGTATACAAAATTTTGTCGGGCAACGCATACTTTGGAAGTTATTATAGGTGTGCAAGTTGCGTGGACCACCGTGTATATTAAAACTAATAAATAAAGTTAGTAGATAAGAAAAGTTGTTATTACAATATATTTAGGAATTGTGCTAGTCCGATGGAAAGATGAACAAATTTTTCAGTGGTGTTTTTAGTGGGTCCCATTGGGAGAAATTGCTCAAGTTAGAACGTTCTCCAGACCCCGTAATGCGAGAAGAGAATGACCTCGCGGCGCATCGCGTTCTCTCGCCACGGGAATTGATAAAACGAGTCGCCTTCACCTGGATAGAGAACGGGTTTGGATTCCTGAGAGGTTTCCAGCCCACTTTCATCGATTTTCCTGCTACTTCCTATGTGCGCTACAACTTGGCCGTAATTGGGGTCTCTCGGAGAGTATCGCGAACCCTCTGTCGCCCTTGTTAACGAACTGAAAGAAGCGTTTTGTCAACTTTAATCAGCAGGAGCTTGAGCGTTCAGCAGACTGATTGCAAGTCGTACAGATTCTTGTAGATAACGCTTCCGAAATTGCTCTCCAACACAAAATCCCCTTTTTACCCAATCTTCAACATTTTCCTGCAAATATGTAATGAACAGATACTTCGAACAATGATCCCATCTAATTGGGATCGATCGAGGTGTACGATCGAGGTTGGATCCCGCGAGTGCATTCTACCAGTGGGGGCCGAGGCTTGCAAAAATCCCTGTCGATTAAGAGATCCTTGTAACCAATCGGCTGGCAATCATCGGTTGCTTAATGGAAGTCGTTGAAATTATGCTTGAAACGTGGCTGGAACGGCTCGGCTATCTCTTTCTCTCTCTCTTTCTCCCTGTGCGTCATCGAGCGCGAACGCGCGATTTGCGCAAGCGGATCCCCGATCGACGCGCGCGTGTCCCTCTTTAATCGCTTAATTGTCGCGCACGCGACCCTCGCGCAGATACCGGGGAAGTCTCGTTACCCACTTTCGCGACTGCTTTTGCAACCTTTCACCGCTTGGTACTGCTGTGCCACTGTCGCCGGTCGAATCTGGTAGTCACTGATCGAAACAGTCGCTGACATGTTGCGCTAATGCAGTTACCTTGTCAAGATTCATTTCCATCATTGTTTTACACATGGGCATCGTGAAACCTCTTCGGATTCGCCATTTTCTTCAATGATGCAAATTATAAAAATATTTTCATGTACCTTCAGGTACGTATCATGAAAGAATTAGGACAGATTCTCTGTATTTATGGTTCTTCTGGAATAAAAAATTGTTTTGTTCAACTACTCCACCAGGTTCAACAGACGAGTTGAGACTACATTCTCAATTCAATGTATCATTTAATCATTGGTGTAGATAAGGATCGGGCCAGATTCTCTGTGAAATTTATGGCTTTTCTGAAAATAAAAATTGTTTGTTGAAGTATTCTGCCAGGTTCAAAAAACGAGTTAATGATACTACATGCACAATTCAATGTCCCATACTATCATTGGTCTAGGTAAGGATCGGACAAGATTCTCTGTGAAAATGGCTTTTCTGAAAATAAAAATTGTTTGTTGAAGTACTCTGCCAGGTTCAAAAAACGAGTTAATGATACCACATGCACAATTCAATGTATCATTTAATCATTGGTCTAGATAAGGAATTAGCCAGATTCTCTGTGAAATTTATGGCTTTTCTGAAAATAAAAATTATTTGTTGAAGTATTCTGCCAGGTTCAAAAAACGAGTTAATGATACTACATGCACAATTCAATGTCCCATACTATCATTGGTCTAGGTAAGGATCGGACAAGATTCTCTGTGAAAATGGCTTTTCTGAAAATAAAAATTGTTTGTTGAAGTACTCTGCCAGGTTCAAAAAACGAGTTAATGATACCACATGCACAATTCAATGTATCATTTAATCATTGGTCTAGATAAGGAATTAGCCAGATTCTCTGTGAAATTTATGGCTTTTCTGAAAATAAAAATTGTTTGTTGAAGTACTCTGCCAGGTTCAAAAAACGAGTTAATGATACCACATGCACAATTCAATGTATCATTTAATCATTGGTCTAGATAAGGAATTAGCCAGATTCTCTGTGAAATTTATGGCTTTTCTGAAAATAAAAATTATTTGTTGAAGTATTCTGCCAGGTTCAAAAAACGAGTTAATGATACTACATGCACAATTCAATGTCCCATACCATAATTGGTCTAGATAAGGATCGGGCCAGATTCTCTGTGAAATTTATGGCTTTTCTGAAAATAAAAATTGTTTGTTGAAGTACTCTGCCAGGTCCAAAAAACGAGTTAATGATACTACGTGTACATTTTAATGTCTCATTTCAAGATTGGTCGAAATAAATCCTTCAACAGCAGCGCACTAATGACTTCAATCGTCCAACCAACAGCATCGCTGTACCGCAAAACAAAGGAACGTCGACGAATCGAGCGAACAGACTTGAAAACATCGAAACATCCAGGATGTTCCGAGCATCCTGGTGATCAAACTAATCGAGATTCCGCGAGTTACAAGTTCGGAAATATAGGATCTCCGTAACGGGAGGGCCGAAACGTAGTCGCGAACATAGAGGTTGATCCAACAATACGCATTCCAGCGAGCACTTCACCTCCTTTAGCCGTAATTATCGTGATTCGATTACTCCTCTGTACAAGGATGTTAATCGCCGGTGATCCCAGAGGCCATAAGCGCATTCATTGAGCTCGGCTGGCTGCAGCGGAGAATGCCAGTCTTCCAGTGCATTTTCATTTTTTCCTCTGCACTCTCCCCCGCCGCCACCTCGTCGAACCGCAGTATACACGGTACGTTCGAAAAGTTTCAAGGCTGATGTAATAAAAAATTGAATTTTGTTGATTCAGACATTTTAAAAAAAAATACTCGATTCTCGAAAAATTTCCTACATTTGAACTGTGATAGGTTCGTAAAAAATAATGGTACGGCAATAAATTTGGACTCATTTTAAAGCTAGAACCCATCTAGTTTCATAATCCATCGTTCATTTTGTTTTCAGATTCTTTTCATGGTGTAGCAGTCGAGAAGCTGAAGACACGTTTGTTTTTTGGAATTTTTTTCAAACACCCGCGAAAATTTTGGAAAATTTTTCTTGCGACAGAGATCACAACTGATTTAAAGATTGAAGCTTCCTCTTTACAACGATACCTTAAAAATGGATGTGCGATTTTTTTACGCCCTTTATCGAGCTTTGAATGAGAGGTGTGCCGCCAACTTTACAGTAGGATAAGTTAGCGAACATGATCCTAATTTTTTTACCATAAACCGGTGAAAAAAAATCATACATCAATTTTTAAGGAGTCTTTGGAAAGAGGAGCTTTCAATCTTTGAATCTGTGGTAGTTTCATTTACGAGAAAAATTTTTGAAAGTTTTTGTAGAAATATTAAATTGGGAACTTTTTGAGCATGCTATGTACATCGTGTAAGTATAGCAAGTCTCGAAGCAATTTCGTTTTAGTGGGACGAGACGCGTTCGCGTCGGAATTTCACGGGTAAATTCCTGGCGCGTCGAACGTGGCCCGGTTCCACGTAAAATTTCGCGAGCAAACCACGAACCTGCCGAACCGGTGACCCAGTGACGTACTAAACAAAGGCCCCGTGCTCCCATCCACCTGGTTTTTCACCCTGTTCCGCGAAAGGCACGCGGGGAATTAAAAGGGGAGCGAACGAGTTTCGAAAATGGTGTGTCGATTGCAAACGAGCCCCGCAATTGCTCCGCTTTTTCAGTCTCCATTGGTTCCCGATGGTCAAACCGAACTCTGCGCACTGCGGTGGTTTATGCAAACTCGGTTTATGCAAACTTTTCAGCTATTTGATTGAAAATCGGCGAATACTACCTCGATGAGACGAGAAAAATTCTTTTATCGGCGACGCCGCGGCAATTTCTATGCAAACTGTATTGATTATAACGGTTAAAATCAGTTTATATAACTACTGAATAATTTATATAGTTGCTTGGTAAAATAGGTAGACGTCGGCGAGATCACGAAAAAATAGTTGAAGAAACAGCACGGAGGGTTTTTCCTTAGCTCGTACCTTCACTGTACTTTATTGTGAACAAGTTGCGACTCGATGAGATAAATTTCTATTTTTGTCGACTATAACGAGTTTTTCTAAAAAATTTAAAAAATGGCCCTGATAATTGTTATGAAAGCGAGTTGCTATCATAAAAATATAAACAATGTCGCTTTTCAATTTCTGTAAGAAATCAGCATTTGTCCCTCGCCCTTTTCACGACTTTCCTTCAAGCATATTTTATTGCATTCATCTTGTACTTGACTCGCAGGATTGTCTTCGTCCCCAATTAAAGCCACAAAGAATTCATGCATACGTATCAACCAAGCTCGCAACCGAATTTATTGTAGCAATCGATCAGATGCTCACAGGTTGCAAACAAAATGCAAAGTGCCAGGCATCTTGACACAGTCCTGATGACATAAAATCCCTCGAGAGGGTCAGAAGAGATGTTGTAAAATCGAGAATAACCTTGCAGATTGTTATCTCGGTTTGCAGAAGTCGCGATGGAAATGCCAGAAGATTCAGGACCTTGCGGATTCTCTGTCCTCGCGAAAAAGATACTCGGTTAATGGGTCAAGGAGCACAGCAGGTAATCTGAGCTTATCACGACCAGTTAGGGGTTGGCTGTATTGTAAATAACTTTCTCGACGAGCAACCTGCGTTACAAGCGAACGATCGTCTTTGAACCGCAAGGCGAGCCGGCGATGACCGAGAGACCAACAAGCTCATTTTCAACGGAATATTATTCTCTTCTGTCGAGTCCCCTTCGGATTTGTATACCGGTCTTACTATCGCGGCAGCGGCTCCCTTTTTTACAGAACGCATTTGTTTCCAACGCTTGATTTCCTTCGCAAACAGTGTCAGGGAGTAATGACGAAAGTCTGTTGAAAATGATCGTTGTTACTGCTATTGGCTACTGGTAATTAATCGAACGTAATCGCGCGTTACTTGCGTCAGAGTGTCGATGTTAAAAATGACCAGCCTTGTGTTGCGTTATGGAGAATGTGTTGGACTTTTACGATTTATTGCTACTGGGGAAGAGACATTATACTGGATGTTCTTGTAATTTGGTGTGGTCGATCGTGACCTACTCCAATTCGTTGTTGTAGAGATTAGGGAATATTGAGAAAAGTCTTATTTCAATATATAAAAAAGTTCTGTTTTTTTTACAATTTTTCTCAACTTTTTTACAATTCCTTACAATTTTTACGTTATACTGACCACGTGTCGAAGAGTGATTAGCCTAATCTTCCCAAATAAAAACAGCGCGAAATTTAAAATGACACCTCTTAATGGAAGAGCTTTTATAATGACAAATTCTTACAGTTCAGTGTACGTTAATTTGCAAGCTACTTGTCTAATTTATTCAATTCGAAAGTCATTTGTTACGTACATACTGTTACTTCGTTGTACAGATTAGATAGCATCAGGCACGAATAGAAGGGAAATTGAACATAATCACAAATTCTTACAATTCGTTAATTTATAATCTGCCACTGTAATTCGTTCAATTTAAGAATCGTACGTCACGTGCATACTATTAGTTTGTTGTAGAGATTAGAGAGTATTAGGTACTAATGAAACAGAAATTATGTAGTATAATAATAAATTGTTGCGATCCAGTGTATGTTGAATAACCTGGTATGTGGTAACCCATCACAGTAATTTGTGCAATTTAAAAGCCATTTGTCACGTTCGTGTGCAGAATGCTTCCGAGTTTGTCTCTTATCGCAAACACAATAAGGACAACTATTTTCCAAAAATTAAATGGTACGAAGGGTTAAATCTCTCAGCAGATGCAAATTTTTGTGCAAGAAAATTTTTGTACGGCGTTGTAATATTAATAATATTATAGTATAAATTCACTATTGATTTCAATTTTGCCTTGACGTATATCTTGAACGAAAAAATATTTTCAGCATTATTATTAGGTGTATAAATTAATTTGAAGCCTTTTTCCCGAATTCGTCGATTATTTATAAATTAGTAAAATACATTTTTCTTTGAAATGCATTGATATTTTTGAACTTTTACCAGCAAATGGCCGCACAGGTTGAAATCTTGAATTTTTCGCGTCAACCGACTACGAATCGCAAATCAGGCGCAATCTAGACTACCCTCCCCTATTGGCGGTAACAGGGGCCGCTCACCTAACCAACGAAACGCACGGGTCCGTCAAGGAAAGCATAATTTTCACGATCGAGCGGCCCAATGATCGCGGTTCGACGATTCCCTGCGCGGCGCGGGCATTAAGCAAACACAATGGCCCCGGCCCGGTGGTTGCGACAGTCGTTGTCATTCCAGCCACATTTTCTCCTTTGTTCTATCCATCTCGTAGCCATCTGTCCTCCGCGATTCGATTTCCCAATGCGCGACGCGGCAGCCCAACCCTCGATTCTTTTGCTAACAGACTTCAACGTCTCTCCACTTCGTTCCTTCTTCTTCTTCCTCTTTTCCTCCCCACCTTCCCCTCCTCTCATGCCATTCTCGCGAATTTTTTCTTTCTCTAAGTTCCCCCATGGATCCGACACACGTCAGGGTGTACATCGGCGCACTCTGAGGCCGCACCCTATTGTCATCGGACCGGGGAAAACCGATTAATCGCGGTCGCGTAATTAAGCGCGGGAATTTTAATCGAGTCGTGGCTTCCACGCGTGTTTCGGATTAATTAGGGGAGTGGCCCCGTGCCCGATCCATCTCGGCCAGGATTGCTGCGAGTTAATTGACCGACGATTCAGCCGAGGATTGCTGGGATTTTCTTCTTACCGATTTTTGGATCATTTTAGAAGGAAATATGCGGTTTTTATTCTTGTAAAATATTGTCTGCATTAATTATTTGAAAAATGATTATTTTAGCAGATATTTCAAATTCAAATATCTGCATAAAAAGAACCTCCACATAGGAAAAAGTCATGTACGCCACATCATGTATCCCCCCATACCATGTAACATCTGTGGAAATAATGTTTTTGCACAACGCAAAATTTAAAAGTTATTCGATGTACCTCGAGGAATGAACATATTGAATATTTAAATTAATTGTATATAATAATTAAATTATTATAAATGCATCAGGGTGAGTCACCTAACGTTGCCATCACAAATATCTTTGTTGTTTTTAAAGCCTAAGTGTGAAGCCTACAAATAAGGGGCTTCTAATGGTTCTTAATGGTTAATGCAAAATAATAATGTTCTGTGTCTGATACATAGACTAGGAGCTACTTAAAAAGTTTATACGGGCATGGGTAATTATAGTCACTGAATTCCTAATGAAGGGGACTGTCATTGTAGGTGTTTAAAAAAGGATGCTTCCATTTAAGAAAATGAAGGTAACCTTGATATCTGTAAAAAAATCACATAAAAACAAAAATATTTTTGGTATCATATGAGCCCCACTGAACCATTCAATTTTGTCCTGCAGACATTTGACGTATCTTCAAAAACAACAAAGAAATTTGAGGTGGCAACGTGAGGTGACTCACCCTGTATAGTAAATACTATAAGTGCATCTTTACAATTTCAATAATCCCAAATTAAAAGATTCAGATCCCGATTTTGGCAGGTTTCCTAATCTAGTTTTAAAGAAGCTACTCCTCCTCGAGCACTTTCATCCACCACCGTGTACCGAGCCATTCCTGTGCTTTGAGTTACCGCGTTCCGAGCCCACGCGATAAAGCGGTTATCGAAAAAATGCTCGAAGCCGGCGTAGTCCAGAGAAACATATGTAACCTTAGGAATAAGAAAACTAAGACGCGAACTGTTTCCGCGTTACTTTCGATCTCGGAACGAGGCGCGGCACGCGCGTGATCCAGCGGCGCGCGTCGAAACTTTTTATCGGCCCGTTAACCAGCCGCCGCGAACACGTGCAATTAGCTGAAATATCGTGGCCGTTAACCCCTCTAGCCGTGATGCATGCTAGAAAGTCCACGGCCATTTGGTGAAATTGTGACGAGCACGAACGACCGCGTCGATTCGCCAGAGAGGACGCTGACCGACAAATACGCTAACGCGTACAGAGTACCACGGAAATCATCGGATACTCAGTTGCTAGATTTGTTACACTTAAATTTTCACGACGCATCCTCACTCTTCCCGCACTATCTTCTTCCCTTTCTACGTAACCACCACGAGTTCCACAACTTCTAACTTCTAGTGGTGGGGATCACCAGTACGCAACGAACGGGGATACCAGTGTCGTCAGATAAGGGGACGGAGCACGAATTGAGGGGAAAAAGTTAACGTGAAGTGCCCTATGCCTGGACAGCATGTTTTTCTATTTTAAATTTTATCACTTTAAATAAACAAAAACAATTTCTTAAGAGTTTTAACATACAGTTCAGAGTTTGTAAAGTAATTTAAAATAAAAAAATCATTGTTTAGGTTAATATCTTAATTGTATTAACAAGAATAATTCAAACCTATAGTTGGACATATTAAATCCAATCTAAGCTAGTACCTGGACATAAGTAAAGCCTATATCGGGACAAATTCAATTTACGAGTTGATCGAGCGAACATAACCTAAAACGTTGGTTGGTGGCGCTGTTGCGCATGAAAAATAGAAAATGCTTTGCGTAATATGTAGTATTCTTATCATAGATTATAGTATTGTATTATTTAACCAAATATATATTTATTTTCATTTACTGTTTTAATAAATCTTGCCATAATACAACTTTTAAGGTTAGGTAGTAATACTGATAAATTTAAGATGTAAACATAAAGTATTATTAACGTCACAACCGGAAAACATTTTCTACATACGTTATTCAAGCTAATAGAAGACTAATTATACGTACATGTAGTTAAATAATTTGCAAACAATGCGTTGATTTTATTCACAAACACGCGTCCGGCTTCAGGAGTAAGCACATTGCGTATAAGCTTAGAGTGGGACAGCTACTGTCATCGCGTCCCAGTATGGAGTACTTATATTTGAAAACAGTCCTAATCTTGGACATCTAATATTTGGATTAATAATAATTATTTACGTTAAGTTTGATTGCCAATTTATTTTAAAATATCAATATTATTATACGTGATAATTATTTTTTGTCTGAGGGCTTAAATTATATCTTTTTTTCTAACAAAAGTTCGAACTATAAATGCACATGATTTGCACGTAAATAGACTATTTTGTATACTGTTTTCAGATGAACTTTGACTTCATTTTTAAATTTCAATTGATGTCTTAATGAAATAATATTCACACCTACTTGTAGCTAAGGCCTCAGAATATATAATATAATTATTTAATCTCTTAATTACTGATTTTACTATGAAAATTCTATTGTCCAGATTTAGGTATCACTTTTGGACTGTCCAGACTTAGGGCACTTCACCTTACCCTCTCTCTCTCTGCCACTACCGGACACTTGTACGACAGAGACGAACCGTGTCACGTGACCATGCTGCTGCGGAAGCGTGGGGACACAAGTCTTGATCTGACGTCACTATCGTGTACTAATCGAAGTTGCAACGAACGAGGTACTACTGTATTCTTACTATTATATTGTATCATACCTGGGGAATTTATTAAAGGAATTTTGAATTTTTCCTGGGTTGTCCCACCTGGGAGTGCGATCTCTCGGAGGTGGTCGATCGATTTGAAAACAAAGGGATCTTGATATTCTATTATTAGCGAAACACGATGATCGCGGCGGCGTGCGGCTAATTGACGATTCATTTCGCGGCAATTCCGTCCGTCAGTTTAATGGAGACACCGTCAGCAGAGCGAATTTAACAGCCCGCGACACTCGTAACGACAGCCGGGGCCCCATTAAAAATGCAATTGCCGGGTTTAAAGCAGTTTTGTTATCGGCGCGCAGCTGACACAAAGGAACCTGCCGCTGAGGACGATAAAATGAAAACGAGCCACGGCAAACTGGTTAAAACTTCGAGCCGGCTAAATGGCGGACGATAACGCAGTTATTCTCGTTCGTCGCGAAAACGTCCAGAAATGGTAATCCGAAGTTGCTCGAAGGTGAATTAGTCTCAATCTTTTCCTGACCCGCGTCGCCGCTTCTTCCAGGACTTAAGCGGCATTCTGGTTTTTCATTTCCAAAAATGTGATTTTCTTGCATTTTCTTTGAATACGAGTGTTGTAAAATATTTGTGCAAAAACACTTGCTTCAATTCGCAAAATTGACGTAGTTAGAAAATCACAGCAATGTGGTCTTCGATAGAAAGTGTCGCAGACTTTGAAATATTCAAGTGTCCAAGTCTTGAACGGGTCTCGGCGCCATCGCTAGTTCGCGGAACAAAGGATAAAAATCGTTTCGCGGCCGCCGAAAGTTCCGCCGGTCGCGTGTTCGATATTCCGCACGCTCCGTTCAAACTGCTGCGGTTATTTCCGGAGAGTCGAGGCAATTCAAGCTAATCCCTTAAATCGTCCAGGATCAAGTGCCCAGACGTTTCGTCGTAGATAGTTACGAGCCATGGTCACGAACAAGGCCGAAGTTGGCGACCCTCTGAGGAATTTCGCCGAGAAAACTTGCGCGAATTTTCCTCGGTCGCCTCGCGAATTGTGGCGCCGGAATTTATTGCCTGTACAAATTCGCTACTGCCCCTTTCTTTACAACTTTGTTGTTTGCTCGTGTCCCGGAAAAAGGAATTTATCATGTGCATAAATTCTTTAAAACTTCGTTTATTTACTTGAGTCCCGGGAAAAAACAAATTTATTATATGCGTAAATCCATTCGAAATTTATTAGGTGTATAAATTCGTTCGTAACCCTTCCTCAAAAACATGTTGTTTATTTATTTATGTCGAAGAAAGAAACAATTTATCGTGTACATAAATTCATTCGCGATTCTCTAGAAAATTTCGTTCTTTATTTACATACGTCCAGGAAAACACAATTTATTGTGTGCATCAATTCATTAAGACTTGTGTCCACGCTCTACATTCCCCTTCTACGACGCTATTCCCCCACGCTTCCGCCACGACCTGGTCACGTGACGCGTTCCTTCTCTGTCGCGCATGTGTCGCAATGTCACGTGACCAATCCGGTACTGGCAGAGAGGGGGTAAAATCTTCCCCTCTGCGTTAATAAAGTATATTCTGTGTGTCGGTTTTCCGTGTATTATTCTATCACGTGGTCGAAGCCAATTAATCTCGCAATGTGTACATTGCACTGGAACAGAGTTCGATTGTGATGAATATTATTTCGCTCTCGGTTGGGTAATCATTCGCTCGATCTCGCACGATTTTGTCCGAGGATGTCGGTTGTGCAATTGCTCTCTGGGAGCCAACTATGGTAAACGCGAAGAGTTTCGGAATTTCTCCGTTCGCGGAAACGTCGTGCACACGCGAGATGATTATTGCGGCAATACGAATGCGAGATTTAGAGCGAGGGCAGACGCGTTTTCTACCGATATTGGATATAATGTATCGTAAACTGAGCTTTTAATTGGTTTGAAGCGGCCACAGGCGGAAACTGAACTTCCAGGGTCCCGCGGACTGGCATTCGCGCGGAAATGGTTTGCTCTAAATGCGTTGCGCGTCGGTAATTGCACTGGCCGGATTCAGAAAAAATGATCCGCTTCGCGGGACGGGCAAAACGAGGGAAATTATACGATCGTTAAATGCGCTGTTACGCTAACTTTTCATCACAATATGTTACACTAAGTTCCCAGACGCACTTTCATGCGAATCAAACATTATTATACGAATCACTTCCCTGGTTGTCTTACCAACAACATTGACTTTAGAGAAAGCCATTTGTTAGGTACAAATCTATTCCGGGGTTTTTCTCCGCAAAATGCTAACTTTTCTTTGCAATATGTCATACGGAAATTTCCACACAAATTATTATACGAATATTTCTCTACTGCTACTGATTTAATCTTTAAAAATCTGATTTAATCATTAAAAAATAAATTCCGTTAGCTTCTGTTTCACATAATCGACACTTGGAATGTTTCTTTTTCGGAACCGGGTAAATTGACAGAATATTTATCGCATAAAAAGGAATAAAAAGAAAAGAGTGGCGATTTAAGCGACTGTAAATAATTTCATTATTTTGTCGAATGTTTTCAGAAACAAGCAATAGAAGATAGAATCGTTCGTTTCTCTCTCGCTCTCTCGGCGAGCTGTCCGCCTCGCAAATCGAGAATCGCGAATCAAGATCGATGCGAGCCGCTCGGCAACAAATTAATAATCGAAGAAGACGCGGGACGTCCGCGTGTCGGCCGATACAAACGATCCGAGCGTCGCTCGAACGCAAATAGAACCAGGGGAAGAAATAGTCTCGCGAAACAGGCCCGCGAGATTTCGCAAGGGAGTCGGTCGCGCCGCCATTGTCTCTCTAACAAAAGGAACGCGTCGGTTCTGTTCGTTCGTCTTTTTTTTTCTCGTTCGCATACTGTCGAAGGGGAATGCACATTTACGCGGGGGTATAAGGAAGCCTGCGCCAGCGAATGACAGACGTTATTGATACGTGACGAGAAAGCGAACCCTGGCCCCGTGTGGGATTGGCATTCGTTGCGTCTTGTTGCCAATGGGAGAGAGCTACAGATGAGCCAGGAAGTCGAGGTGTGCGCGAGTTAGGTCTGGGCATACGAGGGCATCGGCGAGATGAAATCGTTTTATGGCAACTACGATCCTGATTAATCGGGGCAAACGTGTACGAGAGTCTAGAACAGGCCTGGCCAACACGCGGCCCGCCGAGCGATTTTATATTTCTATTGATACTTTTGTTTCTCGTTGTATGTATACAAAAAATATCAAATAAATACAAATTTGCGTGTGTCATTGTTATAATGCGCAAGTGCGACTGCGAACTCCAGTTCTATATTGATATCTTTGATACAATTGAGTTACAGTGCAACAATGAAATGAATCAAATTTTTGCGTCCACATTAAAAATTAATATTCACAATACTTGTATTACAGCTGAGAGATATTCCAACTTAAGATATTTTGCACAACGAGATGTACACTACCGCTCAAAAGTATGTGACACTAATCGTTGAAATTTGTGTACTATTTGATTGTTATTAGGCGATATTTATTTTGTTCACAGAGCTGGGTAAAATAGAATTTGAAATAGTAAATAGTTAAAGTATGTGTACCACTGGAAATGTTTGGAAACGTATTTTAAGGGAGGCTTGTGGAATTTCATTGAAAAAGTGATTTTTTAGAATTTTTTTTAGAACAACTACGATTGTTTATATGGAACTAGGCCTTTTCTAGATGTAAACAAATAGTTTTGAAGTACAAGTGTTCTTGTGTTAGTGTTCAAAAATATTTATATTGTTCAGAAAAGTATAAATAAAAAATTAAATATATATTTTAGTTCCAATCCCTAGAGAAATGTGTAATTATGCAGTAAATAGTAATTTTTGTTATAAATGCATAAAGTATTCGCGGTCTACTGATAAATTATTGCTCAGATTAAATCCCTTGAAGATTCTTTTTCTTCCAGGAGGAGAATTGAACAAGTGTCCACATACTTTTGAGCGGTAGTGTAAGTACTTTTGGATCCACATGTGTTCGTAAAACATTTTATTCGACGATAAAATTTACAATGAGTTCATCACATGCTTCATTAGAAAACCACCTAAGATGTACAACGTTGAACATAAATATAGATTTACAAGAATTAAGTGAAAGAAAGGATAAACGAATATCTCATTAATTAAGACTCGAGAGTTAATTACATTGAATCATAGTATAACAATAAAGTTTTATTCATTTTGTATTTATATTACATTTTTTAACAGCAGGTTTAAAGTGCCCCGTGAAGCCCTTTCGGTTGGCCAGGCCTGGTCTCGAAGATGATGGACGATTTTTGGAATTTTTTCTGAGGTAAATTGAAAGGAATATCGCATCTAGACTTTGTAGGTTTGCTGGTCTGTATTTTGAGAATAGATACAATTTTTCAGATCTTAACATATTTCCTGACATTTGCCTTCTTCTGCAGATCAGAGAGTTGAATAAAGTGCCTTAAACATTTTACCAATCTTATGTAGTTTCACAGAATACCCCCTTAAATTTGCAAAAAGAAATTTTCTCGCGAATATCAGTTTCTTTCTTCCTACAGGTAAAAGGGTTGAACAAAGCGTCTTAATTTTTGAATAAAGAAATTTTTGCAAACCCATTCCAGTTTGCTTGTTCACTGACATGTGACTTCGCGGACTTGACTAATCTCTTTCCGAGACGGAAAATGCGTGAAATCGCGCGACTTCGCGCACGTTCGCTTTTTAAAATGGTCCGAAAGCAACGCAGTGTTTTCAAGTATTCCGGCGTGTTCGGTGCAATACCACGAAAATCGAGTTGTTCGTGCGGCGAATGGCAATCCCACGCGCGTTGCAACGTAACAAAGGCTCGACTTTCTCGTCACGTATCGATAATACTTTGTCAAATCGTGTGTCGGCGCACAACTTCCTGTTCCTTCCTCCAGGCTGTGCACAAGCTCCTTCATAATTTATGCGTCGCAGCCGCTACAGAAATATTAAGCTGTTCGCGGTGTGTCCCCGCGGTCGTTCACCTTTCATCTGGTCCTCGTGCTCGTCTTTTCGTTCTGCGAAAGGTTCCACGGTTCCTGGAATCGTTCTGCATACAGTCCGTTCGCAAATATTGAAAGCGAATGGTCGGATGAACGGTTTCGATGACAGTCGGCGGTTCAAAGGGATTCGAAGGTTCTTTGTTTTTCCTTTTTTCGGGAAGGATTTAGGTAGCTGTAACGGCACCTGTTATTAGCGACTGCTAATTTATACGTATTCCTTTCGCGTACAATTTATGTAACATGTTAACCATAACGTGACTTTTAAGAATTTTTCTTGGGACAAAATATTGGTTTGGATTTTATGAATTTAATGGAAAATTAAAGTATTAAAAAGAATTTAAGTACACTGCTTCATTTAATTAGAATGATTTAAATTATTCCTATTTATACGTATAATATTATATTAAAATAATATATTAAAAAATATTATTATAATAATACTATTACAATAATATTTTTGATAATAATAGTATTATATTACAATAATATTTTTGATAATAATACTATTACAATAATATTTTTTATAATAATACTATTACAATAATATTTTTTATAAGAATTCTCATAAGACCGAGACCATTTGTGTAGATCTTTGTAGATCACTGTATAATTTATTTTATTTTTGCCATAGAGGTTGGTGAACAACAATTTTCCCTTCATCACAGTTCTTTGTAAAATTTGTTCATATTCAGCACGTATTTTTTTTAATTACATAAATTCCCACAATGTAACCATTACATATTTCTAATGTAAAAAAGATCTTTATTTAAAAACAAGATATATATATAACAAATTGTAAAATCATCTTAACGAGTTAATTCAGTGTCCAGTTCATACGAAAATTATTTAAGGATCACCTTCATAAAAATCGTCAAAGAGGTGCATTAAAAGAAATCCAAGTAGATTAGGACCACAGTGGCCAGACACGCCTTCTATTGATTTTCCAAGAGCCCATAACATCCAGACGTTGCAAAATCAACGTACTACTACAGACTTCCTTATAATACTCTTTCCCACGAGTGCTGAGTCTGCAGATTATATTCTTCTGCACTTGGCAGCGTCTTTTCCAAGTAGAAAAGTTCCAGTTAGACACGTCTCCCAAAAACCCATGACTCGGTCTTCAGAAGAAATTCATTGATATTCATGGGGCCGAGGAGTCCCGGGAACTTATGTAGCCACGTAAACAGAGAAATTCCAGTCTGGCCGAAATCCAGATATGCAAATTACAGCGCCAGTAACATACCGAACACCGAAAATTCCGATCGTCGGGTCAATGAAACGGATTGCGGTCACGATGGTCTGATTTTCGAGTGACTCGGCGGATTCGCACGACGTTGCACAATTTTATACGGTTTCGGAGAGTGGCAACGTAATCGTGACACATTCGGGTCCGTTAGAGTACGGTGCATGGCGCAAATGGAAACTGTGGATGATGGAAAAACCGAGTTATTGCGTTCGGAAACAAAAAAGTGTTGGAGTGACGCTCAGTAGATTGTCCCGGTGCATGGTCAGACAGACTCTATATTGTCGTTGTTAGGTAGTAAATTTGTAAACAAATTAAAAAATGGTTTTTAATTATTATTTATTGAGACAGGCTCGGTATTGGCGAGGAGGTTTTGTAAATTGACTTATAGATGGTTTTGAATAATAATTTATTCAGATTGGCTGAATATTGTCGTCGAAAATATAAACGTCTTTGTAAATGGACTTGAAGATGTTTCTAAATAATAATTTAAAAATGTTAATGAATTTGGTGACATTTTTTCGATAATTTTCAAATTTATATTAATAATAGTAAACGAGCTTGAGGACATTTCGTAATAAAAATTTAAAAACGTGAACGAATTTGAAATCAATTTAAAAATTAACTAGAGGGCTATTGTTGCTCGCTCGCTTCGCTCGCTCGCGAGTAGGGTTGTTTTTGGTCGCTCGCTTCGCGAGCTCGCAGGTAGGACTGCTCTTACGAGAGGTTAGTGATACGCATGGCTAGTAGGGCCTACTGCTATTAATGTTTTTTATTTGGTGTACTCTCCAAGAGTCACACAAAGAACTTCCCGATTCGTTACTCCTTCGCCAACATCGCTAACATCGTTTTTTTTTTTGGACTTTCATCGAAATTCTCGCAAAATGTATTCTTGGGAGTAGAGATGATAAATTCACTCTTGCATTGGAATAACTTTCGATTATTCCAAGCGGTAACATTAGCATCAGTTAAAAAAAAAATTTTTTTTTAATCTAAAAAAAAAATTAAGAAAAAAATTTTTTATGTAATTGCGTTTGGTTCTTTGGTGGAAAATTTTCGTCCTCCCTTATAAATTGCATTGTAGAATCAACTCTTTTCGAAAAAAACTAAAAATCTAAAAAACTACTTGACCAATATGGACCAAAATCTAATCAGCTCTAAGTTACGACGGGGCATATCGATTGCATCATTCGTCATTCTGATCGCGTTGTTACTTTTTTAGAAAACCTTAACGAAAAATTTGATACCATAGAAACAGACAGACGCACATACACACACACATACGAACATTTTGATAAAAATAGTCTAAAATGACTCCAATGATCATGAAACGTGAAGATCTGCTAAAAAATCGATTTTCGATTTTCGGGGTAATTACAATAACTTCCCTATAAAATCGGGAAGTTAAAAAGTGTTTTGAGATTGATAAAAGGAGTGGGGAAGAAGACAAAATTTCGAAAAGAAAATTATGAAGACGAAAGTTCACATAAAGACGTCAATTAGATCAATTAGAACCGCAATCTACTAACCATTTCGTGTCCTACAGACACATTTCAGCTGCGTTTCCAGCGGAACGGCGACACGAGTCGACTAATTACTCCTGCACACCGGAAGTGGTTTGTCGAAACGCTATCGGAACACTTTTCTGGCAGATTGATCGCCTCGGAGCAACACGGACGAAGGCATTTCGCGTGCGGCGCGCGAATATTTCGTCACTTTCACGAGATAACTGAGAACAGGGGAGGAGAGCGGGTCGTTAATCGTCGTCGAGCGCAAAAGGAGTGAAGGAAAAAAAAATGTGGAAAGTGTCGGAGATCGCGTGGAAACGGTGCAAGTTGCGAGAGCACGCGTTGTCTGTTCCCTCCTCCCCTCTCTTTCTCTCTTCTTTCATGGTTCTGGGCCTGTCTCGATCTCTTGTTCCCGGTTTCCCTGGCCAGTGTCAAGTTCATCGTTGAACGCTCGTCCTACGTGTGCTAACGCACTCGACTCGGCCGCTTCCTCTTCGGCCATAATTATGCCTCTTGCGCAAAAGCTTGTACGACGACGTTCGTGTCTTCGTGCAACTGCGTGCCGGCCAACCGAGACCTTCTTAGCGGCCTCGATCGACAGCTCGAGGCCGTTTGCCCCGTGCACTTCCTCCGATGCTTTCGTTCTGATCTGCATCGCGATGCGCTTCCGACGAAAGTTCGATTTTAGGTCCGGGTTAAGGATGTTCTGGAGGTACAATGGGAGACAAAAGCACAAGAAATTCGAAATCCACCAATATATTGGCAATGAAAGCCATTCATGAGTATATTTTGCATGAAACTTTTGCGAATACTGTACCCTCTGTAGCTATATTCAGTGGTCTACACTTGTCGCGTTCCCATGCTAGTGAGAGACAACGCGATAAATTTGACGTTTTGTAACAGTTTATAATTTTTTTGCTCTGTAAGTGTTTAGTGAATCCTAATAAATTTTGAACATAATTAATTACATAATTTTTACTACATATAAAAAAAACTGGAGTTTCTAGTTGCGTTTTTTCATGGTTTAAATAGGGTTTGAAATGGAATTTTATGAATTCTCCATAAGAAGACGTGTTAAAATGTGCAAACTTTAAGTTGCTATAATTCCTAAACGGTGCAGTGAATTGAACCCAAACTTTGGTAATGGCATTAATTTAGTAAGAATTATATCTTGTCAAATTTTCAAAAATTTTGTTGCGTTTTTATATACCTCCAGAACATCCTTAAATACCCTTGGTATTTTGTTTAGAAATATTACTGGCGATTCAATTAGTTCCAAGTTGCATCAGAATGCACTTTATACCCTTGTATTCTCATTGTAACACCAATTTCATTTTTCACAAGCGGTGTCCTATGCTGCATTTTTGCCAACAATGTAATTCCAGTTCATTAAAATTAATCTCAAGTTTCATGATCTTCTATCATTTTTTCTAGAAAAATTCCCGGTGATGCAGTTTCATCTGTTTGCGATTGCATCAAAATGCACTTCGTGTGAATATTGTCATAAAACAAATTTAATGTTCCTTAACGTTAATTTTTCGATTTTTAACAGGTTCAAGACAATGTATTACAAGAATTCATATGATAATTCCTATTCGATATTTTTTTAAAATGTTGCTAACACAATGATGTAACTAAAAATTTGTTCGCATATGAGTCTGTGTGAAGACTGTCCCACATTCTAAAGGTGTGCAAAAGTTGATCATTTTACTAAATACATCGTACTCTTCTACTAATAAATCGCACACTTTTAGTAAAAGCAGTCAAGGAGATTAACCAGCATAATTTTTCTGTAGAAGATCAAACGAGCTCCCAGCGTTCATTTTTATGACCCACATCCAGTTCGAAGAATCGAGCACTAGATCAACAACCAGGTGCAGAAGACTCTCTTCGAGACTGTCGCATAAATTTCATATCTATACCAAGAGAAATTAGTAACGTCTAATCCACTCGCAAACACCTTTCACCGTGCTAATCTTGTACAATGTCGAGATAAATAGCATCATAACTGCGATTAATAGACTGCGGATGTTAATGCAAAATGAGAACTTGCCTGTTGGAAGAAACAGGAACTGTTTAGAAATTTCTTTCCTCTAATAATTTTAGTAGGTCGAAAGTAATGAATCTTGTAGTCTTGAATTCTTTTAGTCTGTCTCATTCCATATCTTGATAAGGAGTATCATAATCGTGATTAGATGACTGTGACTCATCGTGTAAAATAAAAATTGACTACATCAGTTGCAATAGACAGGAACCAGAACATTTTTACTTTTTTAAATAATTTTAATAGTTCCAAAACAATGCATTAATACCCTTGTTAAATTGTAGTTCCCATTAGTGTCTTCTAGCGTCATAGAAGGAGAAGCTTGGGTGGCAAGACAAGTCTTAATCTGGCTACACTGCTTCCCATACCACAAATGCATAAAATCCGCAAAAAGCCGTCTGAAAATATTAACAGAAAATTGCGTCATAAATGCATAAAATCCGCAGTCCAATCTCGCAAGGCGGAATTCCATTGGATGAGAAAAATTAATTTTAAAAATTGCTGTTTCTGGATGGTAGAATTCCCTGGCAGGAAATATTTGATCGAGATCATGAATGCGATTGTTGAAAGAATTATTTGGGTGTGAATGTGATATAAAAGGGACACTGGGAATGGACGGAGTATCACGCGACGAAGAGAATTGTCGGGCAGAGACGCGTGACGCTGACGCGTCCGAGGATCACGATGCCATGACGTATTAAGATCGCGAATTAAGATAGACGAGTAGTCTCAAGGCGAGCCATAAAGGATATCATACGCGGCTCGTTTGTGTCAGATTTGAAGAGCGTGCAGAAGGATCAGTCTTCCTCTTTCTCCGGACGCTAAACGGCCGGTTGGCAGCGGGTCCTTGATGAATTACAACCAGTCGAATTATATTCGTATCGAGATAAGCTAATGAACAGATTGCTACGAGTTGATTCGACGATTCTCGACTGTAACGCGTGGATGTTACATACATGTTTTACTGGTAAACAAGAATTATCTGACTGAATTTATAATACTTCGAAATGGAGACGAAGTTGCGAGGAACAGAAGCGATATACGGATACAGTGAATCAAAATAATATTGGCACACTTTTTGCAGGACCATAGCTTTTTAATATTGGACCATACGACTTTTTTTCGAAGAGTTGGAACAATTAAAGAATCGCTGTTTACAATTTTGATCTGGCTCTATATTGAAAATTTTTTAAAATTAAATACTGTGTTAAATAATATAATAAAATAGATTTTTAGCTAGCTGATGTGTTCAGCAATTGGTGCAGACAATTTTTGGACTGTGCGTAACAATTCGTTAATTAATGTTGGCTTTGCAGACATTTTGTGGTAAAAGAACTTCTAATTAGCAGAAAAGGGGGAAAAGATACGAACTAGAAAAGTAGTCGCGACACGAGCACACGTTCGTGACTATATCCAATTTCAGTAGATTGTCACCGTCCCTGGACACACCCAAAATCGATTCTACGAAGATTACACTCCGCAGTACTGCAAATCCTACGTTCTGAAGTCGACTAATCAGTGAATCTAACCCATTTTCACCACAGTATGTAACAGTAAGTAAAGCAAACCAATAAATTAATTGGTGACTACAACAGATACTCAATCTGGAACCCACTGCATGTTACAATTACTCAACACGTTGGATGCAAATTTTAAAAGTACATAAACCTATTTAGCCTAACACACTTTCTTCACAATGAGTAATGCAGTCACTAAGCTAATAAATTAATTCACAGTCATAGAATAGACTGTTACTCAATTTGTGATTTATTGAATGCTACAATTGCTCAACAAATGAGATGCACAATCCTACGCCTCGAATCGAACTGCTAGAGCAATTCATCATATTTTTTACGAACTAACAATTTCCAATGATCGAACGATTAGAAAACGCTACCTCAATCCCGCGGAGCCAGACGCTAAAAAATAATTAACCCAGTATCGAAGATTCTGCGGTCGATAGCGGAGGGGGTGCAGTCGATTATAACCAGACTTCCAGGTTTCGCAAAGGTCAAGCAAGCTAGGCAGAGATCAGGCTGCTCGATAGCCACTCATAAGAGAGGTACACAAGCTACGTTCCAGATTCGCTGAACATCGAGGTCTACAGCTTTCTTCCAGCCACTTTTGCCCATGTATGTACTTCTACAACTTCGACATTCTACAACCATCCCGTTCTAAATTCTGCAACAACTTCGTTCGAAATTCTAAAACAGCTTCATCCTAAATTCAACAACAAATTGAGAGACTTTATTGTTTACACTGAAAGATCACTGAAGACCAGAAGATAAAAATTGTTTCTCTGAAAGGGTATAGCCGGATAAGCATGGGCCAGAACCCCCGCTCCGATTTTCCTGATTCCTGTCTTAAAACATCGTTTTATGTCTAAAAAAACATTGTGTAAAATTTCAAATGTCTACCCCAACCGATAGGGGTGATATTGAGGTAAATTCCCCCGCACTTAAATGCAATTTGCGCTAAAACGAGAAAAGATATCGACATGCGATAAACGGCAAATAAAAGATATAGATACACTCTATATTTCAGATTTTTTTCAGAATTTTTTGCTAATTATTTATAGTTGAAAATAATTAATTAATTTTTTGGGAATTTTTTTAACTATCTTCCCCTAGGTTGACACCTAGCAAAAAATTCTAAAATATTGCTATGATTCTAACCTATTTTGTAAAAAAATCTCAGAAGTGTCCGTTTGGTGGAACAGTGTCACAAAAAATAAAGTATGCCGGCGAATGCTCGGTTTGATCAGTAACGACGCAGCGACCGATTCCCCTTGCGGCGGCTAGTGGCGGGAGCGAACGGGAAGTCGGCGCTTTTCTTGTTTTTTTCTTTTTTTTATATGTATTTATAAACTAAACGATTGTTATTGTCTAGAATATAGTTGTTTAGACTTCTAACTGTAATCATGTATTAGAAGATTTAGTCGCATTTTTACATGTATCAGCTTTTCCGTACAAGCGCCGACTTCCCGTTCGCTCCCGTCACTAGCCGCCGCAAGGGGAATCGGTCGCTGCGTCGTTACTGATCAAACCGAGCGTTCGCCGGCATACTTTATTTTTTGTGATACTGTTCCACCAAACGGACACTTCTGAGATTTTTTTACAAAATAGGTTAGAATCATAGCAATATTTTAGAATTTTTTGCTAGGTGTCAACCTAGGGGAAGATAGTTAAAAAAATTCCCAAAAAATTAATTAATTATTTTCAACTATAAATAATTAGCAAAAAATTCTGAAAAAAATCTGAAATATAGAGTGTATCTATATCTTTTATTTGCCGTTTATCCCATGTCGATATCTTTTCTCGTTTTAGCGCAAATTGCATTTAAGTGCGGGGGAATTTACCTCAATATCACCCCTATCGGTGGGGTAGACATTTGAAATTTTACACAATGTTTTTTTAGACATAAAACGATGTTTTAAGACAGGAATCAGGAAAATCGGAGCGGGGGCCGCTAGCCCATGTTTACCCGGCTATACCCTTTAAAACACCAAAATGATTTTAAAAATGTATGATTGATATAATTAAAAATCGAAAATAATTTTCATGTGGTTCCTGTCCTTTACAAGGTCCACACAATAATTATACCAGTTACGTTTAATGATCGATAGTTCATCGAAACAAATTCAAACCGCAGGCCATTAAGACGAGTTCTAATTAAAACGCCAGCGCAAAGATTCTCTCAGCTGTCCTCGCTGTGACGACGCGAAACTTCCGGCAGATTTTCCGAAAACAATTTATCAAAGACTCATCGAGGAGTCGATAACCGATGCGATATTAATAATGCATCAAATGTCCACGACTCTTTGGCCAGCATCACGACCATCTGCCGAAAGCCTTGGTCCGTCACAGCCGATCACGAGAGAGACTTCCTGTTCCTTGAACGATCTTCTTCGATGTTCTCCGGGGGGGATCGCACGGTAAAACTCGACAGGTCTTCAGGATTGACTCCCGGACCACGTTCCCGAGGACGTTAATCGTAATCCGATCCTGTGTTCGCGAGGGTAACGCTCGATCGGATCGATGGGACCAACGGCCCGGACACCGTTCGCCGCGTCTCACGAGTCACGAAAATTACTGCTAATAATTGCTAATGATCGTGCAGGAACAAAGAGGCGACCGTTAGAGCCGGTCGTTTATATGCAAATCCGTGGCTCGAACCTTCTCACGTCGACCGGCCGATCCTCCCGCGAACTGCAAAAACCCGAAATTACTATTCAGATGGCGAGAAAGGCGATCTATCGCTCCCCCATCGGACAGTGTCGTTAGTTATGCGAGTCGCGGCGGTTTCGCGCCGCTTTTCTGCATCGGCGAGCGAATCTGCAATTTTAATTAGTTAAAACAGCCGATCTTTCGCTTGTTTTCGATCCTGGAGAACATGTCCAGAATGGTTCGCAAAAATTTTCTGCATTGTCGCAAATGAGCCTTATAGGTTAGTACGATCTTTGCGTCCTCATATTTTAGAGGACCTTTGAGAACATTAGCCTTTCTACATGTTTGATAACCTTTTACGATGCTATTCCCCCACTTTCCGGCGGCGAGCGTCCCCACCATTCCGCCACCCAACGTTCACGTGACGTGTTTCGCGCACCCAATTCGCCGTGCGTCAATGGCAGAGAGGGGTGACCGTATTCCCCTTAATTCCCCTGATTTGGCGACTCTGGTTTGCTATGCTATCTTTCAGTTTTTTAAAAATTATAATAAGTTAAAATATAAATATATTATTTTATATACATATAAGGATAAATTAAGTTATTATGGGACCTTGTTAATTTACAAAAATTAGCCCTTTGCACTCGGAGCTATTTATCTGAAAAGTTAAACATTTCTTCCGATCTAGAATATTTCCATTCCCTATGACTTTTGAAATTTTATGGATATGAAATTAGTATAATACCTCATACAATACCTAAATGTTTAGTAATTGACTAAATACCGATATATTTAATAATGTAAACAATATTTTGAATAATGGTACAGCAATTTTTATTTAGGAACAACTGAGTACAAAGGGTTAGTATTGGAGAAATAGAAATTTAATTAGAGCAGCCGATCTTTTATTTGGTTCCGACCCTGCGAATCCTTAGAACATCTTTGTCAAGTGGTTCGCAAAAATTATATGTGCACTTGAGGCAAGCGCAACGCATTTCCAATTTTTTCTTTGACCACACCGCGCATGTCGCCGCGGTTTCATCGATCCCGCCGAACAAGTGAACACCCCGCGCGAAAGATGACGTTGAAAAGCGGTCCCCGGTTCTGGAATGGCGGAAAATGACTTCTGTTCGTCACAGGACCCCAGACGTTACCTATTACAGGCTTCCAGTCTCTGTCAGATGGCTTTGGAACGCAACAGCTTGTCTAACCACGAGGAATAAAATAGCACCACGGTTTTCTCGTGTTCGCTAATGAGCATCAGTTCAAGGGCATCAATCAAGACCCGAAGTGCTGGTTCGAGGTGGTTTCCGGGTGTGTTGGTCACTTTCGAAAGTGGTTTGATACGTCGACAGATGGCCAACGCATTTCACCAGACTTTCTGTGAACTCTGATCGGACAGTGTCGCTTTCCTTCACCGGAAAGGAAGCTGAAGAGATGTTTCTTGCTGCGGTCGTTTGCTAGGAAACTGTCCAGATTGTTCCCTGTCGATTTCTATGTGGTTTCGACGAGTTGTAACATGTTTTTATCGCGAATGATTATCGTGCAAGATGAAAGGAACGGCGTCTCACAATCTAATGCGTGTAGAACATGTTTGAATCGTGAAGTCTGTAGAGATAGTATAATTTGTTCTTAACAAAATTATGTATGCAACCTGAGGAATCAGAGAAACATGTAATGTTTCTATACATTTCTAAAATTTGTTGAAATCAAATGGCAATAGTTGAAAGTGAAAATTGTTTTCCTGTTACTTCGATTGGCACGTTCATTGGTTTTCGAGGCTTGATGACAATAAGTGGGTGCCATTCGCCCGTTCTCTCGTCGATGGGCTGCCATAGGTGATAATGAACACGTGTCCGAGGTGGGTAAGCAGCCTCGAAACACACCGTGCACCGTGCCGGTTAATTCCGCTCGGCTAGAACGTAGCTTGTAGAAACAAAAACCCGACCCCCGTTGATGGCGGACAGAAGGGAAACGCGGCAGAGAATGCATGCGTGACTGTGTGTGATGCACGATGCACCGGATGCGTTTCCTCAGCTGCTACTACGAAGGGGAGCTAGCTGGCATACGAAAGCAAGGACAGCCGCCTTTCAGGCATTCCTGCACGAAAATCCCAAGGAACCTCATAGATCTCGGTGACCACTAGCAACGTCTATTGGGGTGAATGGTCACACAATGCATTTGTTCATGTTCCATGGAATTCGCAAATAATGCCTCTCATAAGTTCTATTGTGCAGTCGACCTGATAAAACGACTCGATGATTTTCATCAAGGTTTTGTACGAACCTCAATACGTGAACGAATAATTTATTTAATCATTTCCTGTGAGTAGACGGTGGACTTTTGTGCAAAGTAAGAATTATCCGCAGGATTTAGATATTTAGTTTGTTTTTTAAATCATTTATTTAATAATTCCGTTCGAAGTACCTTCACTTGTTACTTATTGTAAAAATAAATATTTTTAACCAATACTGTCAGCTGAAGTCAAAATTGCCATACAATTAATTACAGCCCCCTAAGCGATGACAAATTTGAAGCATCTTCCTAATGATTTTGATATCCATTTCGTTTTTTAAATCATTTATATAATAATTCCGTTCGAAGTACATTCACTTGTTGCTTATTGTAAAAATAAATATTTTTAACCAATACTGTCAGCTGAAGTCAAAATTGCCATACAATTAATTACAGCCACCTGAGCGGTGACAAATTTGAAGCATCTTCCTAATGATTTCGATATCCACTTCGTTTTTTAAATGATTTATTTAATAATTCCGTTCGAAGTACCTTCACTTGTTACTCATTGTAAAAATAAATATTTTTATCCAATACTGTCAGCTGAAGCCAAAATTGCCATACAATTAATTACAGCCACCTGAGCGATGACAAATTTGAAGCATCTTCCTAATGATTTTGATATCCATTTCGTTTTTTAAATCATTTATTTAATAATTCCGTTCGAAGTACATTCACTTGTTACTCATTGTAAAAATAAATATTTTTAACCACTACTGTCAACTGAAGTCAAAATTGCCATACAATTAATTACAGCCCCCTGAGCGGTGACAAATTTGAAGCATCTTCCTAATGATTTCGATATCCACTTCGTTTTTTAAATGATTTATTTAATAATTCCGTTCGAAGTACCTTCACTTGTTACTCATTGTAAAAATAAATATTTTTATCCAATACTGTCAGCTGAAGTCAAAATTGCCATACAATTAATTACAGCCACCTGAGCGATGACAAATTTGAAGCATCTTCCTAATGATTTTGATATCCATTTCGTTTTTTAAATCATTTATTTAATAATTCCGTTCGAAGTACATTCACTTGTTACTCATTGTAAAAATAAATATTTTTAACCACTACTGTCAACTGAAGTCAAAATTGCCATACAATTAATTACAGCCCCCTGAGCGGTGACAAATTTGAAGCATCTTCCTAATGATTTCGATATCCACTTCGTTTTTTAAATGATTTATTTAATAATTCCGTTCGAAGTACCTTCACTTGTTACTCATTGTAAAAATAAATATTTTTATCCAATACTGTCAGCTGAAGTCAAAATTGCCATACAATTAATTACAGCCACCTGAGCGATGACAAATTTGAAGCATCTTCCTAATGATTTTGATATCCATTTCGTTTTTTAAATCATTTATTTAATAATTCCGTTCGAAGTACATTCACTTGTTACTCATTGTAAAAATAAATATTTTTAACCAATACTGTCAACTGAAGTCAAAATTGCCATACAATTAATTACAGCCCCCTAAGCGATGACAAATTTGAAGCATCTTCCTAATGATTTCGATATCCATTTCGTTTTTTAAATGATTTATTTAATAATTCCGTTCGAAGTACATTCACTTGTTGCTTATTGTAAAAATAAATATTTTTAACCAATACTGTCAGCTGAAGTCAAAATTGCCATACAATTAATTACAGCCCCCTGAGCGGTGACAAATTTGAAGCATCTTCCTAATGATTTCGATATCCATTTCGGTTTTTATATCATTTATTTAATAATTCCGTTCGAAGTACCTTCACTTGTTGCTTATTGTAAAAATAAATATTTTTAACCAATACTGTCAGCTGAAGTCAAAATTGCCATACAATTAATTACAGCCCCCTGAGCGATGACAAATTTGAAGCATCTTCCTAATGATTTCGATATCCATTTCGTTTTTTAAATGATTTATTTAATAATTCCGTTCGAAGTACATTCACTTGTTGCTTATTGTAAAAATAAATATTTTTAACCAATACCGTCAGCTGAAGTCAAAATTGCCATACAATTAATTACAGCCCCCTAAGCGATGACAAATTTGGAGCATCTTCCTAATGATTTCGATATCCATTTCGTTTTTTAAATCATTTATTTAATAATTCCGTTCGAAGTACATTCACTTGTTACTCATTGTAAAAATAAATATTTTTAACCAATACTGTCAGCTGAAGTCAAAATTGCCATACAATTAATTACAGCCACCTGAGCGATGACAAATTTGAAGCATCTTCCTAATGATACGCTATCGCTCTGTTTAATTTCCTACATTAAAAGAAGCTTCTGCAACGGTAACGAGTTCTCGCGTGGGTCTTTCTGCTGATCGAAAAGCAGTAACTGTACACCATTACGACATACCGGAGGCCATTTTGCTGGCGTCAATACGCGTCGCAAATTGCACGGTGCATTATTACTCGGCGCCCTCTTCCGGTAGTCGCATAATTGGCCCCCATAAAGGCCATCAGCGTCGAATAAGTGAATAATATCGTAATGATAATGCACAGCGTATAAATAATCTTCTCTCGTGGAGCTCTTCGCGATCTTCCCATTGCGATGATCGGGACCGGCGTTTCGCGCGCCCGGGAAGCGAATTATGAAACCGTATGGTTGTTCTTGCGGTATTCAAACTTTCCCTCTTCTTAAAAATAAAATTTCCTTCTACAATTCATTTTACAAAATTGTTTAATCCATTAAAAAAGAAAAGATGATTTGATTGATTGATGAAGTCAATTAATTTCATTTTTTTAAAATTTAACTTCATCAGGAAAATTTATACTGTTTTGTGGGAAAACTATGAATAAACATGTTCCTTTTTTTCTCGATCATACGAGTGAATTGACAATGAACTAGAAGTGAAATACAATGAAGTCTTCATCTAAGAAAAGCCCTTGGGTCAGTGTTGTTTCTTAGATCGTGTACTTTTACTATTTTTTGTGAGCTCGCTGACTGTCTGCCACGGATAATTTTTTATCGATCATGCGAGTGAAGTAACAGTGAATCCAAAGTCGAAAAAATACAAGGATCCACTGACATAAAAGCTGATCCGTATACACAAAACTTTTCCACGCACAAGAAAGAGGTTCCAAGAACTTCAAAATAAGAATGTCTATTACACGCCAATCACGACATAAAGCAAACAACGAATTCCAGCGGTGAGCAACAGAAGGATCATCGATCCAAGGTAAAGGGTGAAAGGAAGATGATCTCACGGCGCAAAAAACATCAGAATGTTCGGTTCACGTTGAAACAGAAACACATTTGCTCAATACAAAAAGAAACGATCGATCTTTTATTTTTTTTTTCTTCATCACCGAGATTCCACGGCGATATTAAAGTTCCATTCGATTAATCACCGCTCGAACTTGTTCATCGATCTCTCGAGAAGCTTATCGTGGATGATGAATTGTAATCATTGAACGGAGAGGTAATTGGAGTTGCAGAGAAACGGATTAATATTAAAAACAGATCGGAAAACTAGGGCGATAAGATATCTACGCTCCAGTTCGCAGGTGGTGTCTCACTGTGAAAGTTTGATTTCTTATTTAGTAGGGGACAGTAAGAGTCTTGTGAAAATGTGATATTTACTCTTGATTATTGATTGGAAATAAGAACGAGATTTTATTACAAACTTTCTCGCAGACGGGGCAGCCGAACGTTAGAATGAAAATAAGCGAACGCGAATGAATGTGAATGAACATGCTCTTACACAAAACGTTTATATGTACATATACCCCCGATCAAAAATATGCGGACAATTGTTCAATTCTCCTCCTGGAAGAAAAAATATCTTCAAGGCATTAACCAAATTTCATGCGAACTGCTCTTTATACAGTGTTGGAGAATTTATCTGAACAATAATTTATTAGTAGACTGTGAATTTTATGCATTTATAACAAAAATTATTATTTACTGCATCATTACATATATTTACTGCATTTCTTCACACATTTCTCAAGGGATTGGTTCCCAAATATGTAATCGATTTTTTATTTATATTTTCCTGAACAATGTACATTTTTTTAACACTAAAACAAGAATACTTGTACTTCAAGACTATCTGTTTACATCTAGAAAAGGCCTAGTTCCATATATTCAATAGCTCTAAAAAGATTCTTAGAAATCACTTTTTCATTAAAGTTACACATAAGCCTCCCTTAAAATACGTTTCAAAACATTTTCAATGGTACGTATACTTTAACTATTAACTATTTCAAATTCTATTTTACCCAGCTCTGTGAACAATAAATATCATCTAATAATATAATTAAATGATACACAAATTTCAACTATATATATAGTCATATAAATATAATCATTCAATTATATTATTAGACGACTATATATATAGTTGACATTTGTGTATCATTTAATTATATTATTATATATATAAGTGTCCACATACTTTTGAGCGGGGGTGTACATTATTGGAATTATATTTTAAAATCAATCTCTTCGGAGGCCTTAAAGAAATTGTATCTCATTAAAAAATTAATTTTTCGAGTTGAACATTTTTTTATGTATTCTTTAAAGATTTATCTAAAACGAGAAATTTTTTGCAATTTTTTGTTCAGTCGTTTACCTAGTGAAAATTTTAGGAATTCTAAACAATCGAATTGTGAAGTGTTTTAATGAAAACTGAACATGACTCTTGCCACAGGGCCTATAGTACTCGGCGAACAGCGTGGCAAAGGGTCCCGAAGGGTCGAGGCAGTATTTACGCGATTAGAAGCGTCGTGAAAGCTTCATTTCCCAAGAAAGCTGCAAATTAATTGTTCAGGGGGGCGGATCATGTTCCGTAAAATTGCAGTACGTTAAACGGGGCACAGTGGAGCGCGAAGAAACGAGTCCCCCGTGTAAATCATCCTGTTCCGCTCCCCGATGTAATGGCGCGGCGATGATATCGAGTTACATGGAGGCGCGAATTAGTAATTTGCAATTTACATGCGCGACAAAGTAATTTTCTGAGGACGCTACGATACCCGCCGCCTCGACGGTTATTAGACGACAACGATTCGCCGGCGTGTAAAATCATGCCCACAATGACATACATCCTTGAATTATAATATTCAAATTCCTGGTTCTTCCGTTCCACGGTAACCAGACCGGCTCCCTTAAAAAAAGAACATCAAATGTCGCGTAATGACCATCGAATGCTATGCTCGCGCTTCCACTTGATTAATAGGCGTACTCGAAACAGAAGAAGAAAAGAAGCATAATTTAACCCCTTGCACTCGATGCTATTTACGGACGGGGAGGATCGAGATTAAACGCTTCCTGCACAAACTGGTGAGTTTGTAAGTCCTGAACGAGCTCGGTGCATATTAAACATTTTTATACTGTTTGCAATTTTTGCACTGAATATGCTTGGTATTGAATTTTAGACAAGAACAATTGTTTGATAGAAATCAATTGTTTTAATGTAAAATCGACAAGTGGTTAAAACCACAGTATGAAAAAATTCATTTTTTAACAATGCATTGAATAATGTTGCTAAATGTGTATGTGTACAATAATTTACAAACGGCAGTAATTCATACAAACACGATAAAACTTCAGTGTAACAAAGCTTTCATTTAAAAATCAATTGTTCTAATGTAGAATCGTCAAGTGGTTAAAGTGTTTAAACTAATGCTGTCCATGTGATGCTAATAATGCTGTTCATTCCAAAATCGGCTGTTTTAATTCAATTTCTATGAACATTTGTGCACTGCTGATTAGAAATGAGAAGTCTGTTTGAAGCACTGAAATTATTATTTCTCATTTACACTAACAATACACTTAATTCTCCAATAAATAAATTCCTAATAAAAATCGAAACTGAAAAGAACCATCTGATGGAGATTGTGGAGAATTCAACTCACACAGAAACAGTTTGATACGAGAAGAAAAATTGACCAAACACGGACACAGGTTAATACAAGTGAAAAATTCGCTTTACAATGGTAAAAATGTAGTAAATTGTATAATATGTGATAAATCGTTGATTGTAAGCAAGGTTCGATAAAATACGGCAGGAAGCTTCTTTCTCACAAGCCCACGCAGCTGAGCTCGCGATGCAACCTCGGATAACAGAGCGGGAATAATATATCGATTTTTCTGATTCGCTATTATGCAGTGTGCGAACGAATTTATAAGTCGGCGCGCGAAGTTCCGACAGGAAGATGTCAGGGAATTAATCTGTACGTGGCATCTGCCGGGGTTATTCTCGTTCAGATGGTTCGAAGTTTGCGAAACTTCGCGCGCCACCTGAAGTGTAAATCTCCTCCCGGAGTATTTGAACTGTGAAATCTGATAAACGAGGCAACCTAGGGGATCCGCGCGCGTTTCCGTCACAAAATTGCGAAAATCAGTCACCGAAGAACTTCCTTTTCCGTATCAAAATTCCCTTTGCCGTTAACCCGTTCGCTGTCGCCGTTTGTTTCGCTGCTTAACTTCCGGTGTCGAACTGTTTCATTAAATATGATTTATTAGTAAAACAGATACACAATCGATGTCATTCTCATAATTTGTACGGTACTGTTGTATATTGTAAATAACCATAATATTACAGTGAAACGTACAGGGTGTACAGAAATTCGCGACTAACCCAGACCTTGAATTTCAAAATTGAAAGATCAAGAATTCTTTTTTATTGCATCGTATGCTACTCATCACGGGGAAAATAAGCGCAAAAGAATCCATTGGTTTCCAAAATGCAATCGTTCTCTTAAGAAATTACGGTAAAGTTTTTCCTAAATAAAATCAGTTTGATAACGAAAAAACTTTATCATAATATATTAAGAGAACGGTTGTGGTTTGACCCATGGTTTCTTCCGCACTTTTTATCCTCGTGATGAGTAGAATAAGACGCAATGATATAAAACTCGTTGACCTTTTGACCTTGACACTCATGGTCAAGTATATTTTGCTAAAAATGGAAAATACGAGGCAGATCAAAGAGTGAGGGTAATAGAGGATCGCGAAGACGCAGATTTTCCGTCGGGAAGTCAGCTCGGTCTTCTGGTTCGCGAATAGAAAGAGGTGCTGGTCGAAACGGCCCGCAAAAGGAGCAAATTCGCCCCGACCGGGGCGAAGGTGCATTTACATAGAACGCTCGTAACGGGTACCTGTTTCTCGTGTCATCGCGGAACGACGACGGGTTCCGCGAGTAAAAGAGAAAGATGGACAGAGAGAGAGAGAGAGAGAGAGAGAGAGAGAGAGAGAGAGAGAGAGAGAGAGGGGGAGAGAGTAAGATCGTTGGAAGAGGTGTGCGCAGCAGTTCGTCGAACTTTTTCACGACGTAACCGTCTAATTAGCGTCGGCGTACAAAGTGGAGTCGCGTGAGCCTCGGCTCCGCGTGACGTCACGTATTTAGAAATAATTGGCGAGCGAGAGCAAGCCAACGCGCGCGGGAAACCGAGGCGTCGTCACGTTCAATGCCGTTCGTTCGCCGCGTCTTGTAATTTCATTCCCCGTCGGCATGGTATTCCTGATGACGCCAGCCGATCGGCCGTCCTTCAAGGATACGCGCCCTACGCCCCCACCCTATCCTAGCGAGATGCTTTTGCTTTTCCTCTTTTCTTCTTTATCCTCTCGGATAATTCTCGGATAATCTGAATGCGAGATAAAAAACGGCGAATTCAACTTTCGTCGATCATCGATGCCTGTCAATCCTCTTGTGGCACGATACTCTGCAAACTTAGTTTTAACTTAGTTTGCATTTTGACATTATTTGTTTATTTCAACATTATCCGTTCATTTGAACTCGATCAAAAAAGTTCTTGAAAGATACTCCTTTACAACGTCCTTCAAAGATTTAGGCCCTCACCCTAAACCAGGGGTCGGCAACCTTTTGAGTCGGAAGAGTCAAAAATTACAATTTACAAAATTTCAAAGTTTTTAAAGAGCCACAAAATTTTGTCTTGCCAACAATAAATAGTACTCGCATAAATGAAGTTTTTTGATAAAGAAACTAATCTATTTATTCATAAGAAAAAACATCCGAAGAGCCGCATGTGGCTCGCGAGCCGCAGGTTGCCGACCCCTGCCCTAAACTGATCATTTTTCGACATACGTAGGTTAACACTTTTTTTTATAGAGAATGGAAATCTGCATCGATTGGTGCATAAAAAAGTATACGGTTTCACTTGAAAAATTAAAATTGAAAACAGTGAATATCAAACAATGCTAAGCCACTTGATCTCGATCGAAGTAGACAATATCGAATCATTGACGTCACAGTATCGGATTTTTTTCGCTTCGTTGAAATTGAGTGGATGGTGGTCTACACACAACCAGTTAAGATAAAAATTGCTAAACCGTTTAATCTCGATCAAAGTGGATAATATCGAAGCGTCGACGTAAATAGCCCGAGATCGAACTTTTTCGTTGGCTCGTCCGTTTTCAATGGTTCCGAGTGATTCCAAGAACCGAGAACGATCGAGCACGGCTCGAAAAAAGCCGCGGGACGGTGCTCGATCGCGACCGGTACAAAAACAGATTCTATTTGTTGCAGACGTGTCTTGCGAAGTAAGTGGCTGCTCGCTCGTGGCCTCATTGAATTACCCGGCGTCCTGGTAGCATTGAAACGGTTAAATCCTTTTTCCCATGCGAAGAGATACGTTCCGCGATTACGATAATTCCTGCGATGCGTCGGTGGACGGCAAAGTGACGTTATTTTATAGATCCTCTTCGCTATACATATACATAGATGATTCACGCTCGCGTTGCGTGTACGCTCGGAACGTTCTCTCCGTCCATCTCTTAATTTATCAAATTTAATTCTTTCCATCAAAGCCGAGGGAACGAAGCTTCTCTGCTGAGAGACCGATGATTGATTGCCAAGTCACAGCGGGACGCGTTTCGATGTTGACATCGGGTAACGAGCGTTTTTGATTGGCCGTTACACCATCGTTTCGGGGAGGAAGAATCGGCGAAACCCCGGAGAATGGGAAAAATCAGCGACCACTGTGGAAGCTGTTTACCAGTGGCTGTGGAATGAACCTTTGAGGATTATTGCTTCTGTTATGCCGTTTGAAAACGTCACTGGAGGAGCTGCCTCCTCGGAAATTGCCTGTGCGAATCGCAAATCGATCCATTGACAGCGGAAAAAGGAGGAAAGCTGTTCTGCGTTTGTACGAGCGTCGATTGCCGTGTCAAATATTGATTCTCGCGGTCGGGTGTCAAGTAGGATACATTTGTCTCGTGGAATGTTTGTCTGACAGATGTATGTGTAATACCTTCCATTCGCGGCGGACTCGTGTGCGTGCCAATCTGTGGGCTCGTTCCTCTTAGGTTCGTGTAATGTTGGAACGAATGTCATGCGGTTAATCTTCGAATGAAATCTGAAATACAAATTAAATCACAGGAGCGTGTTTGTTGTTCCGACTTTATGCATTTATGAAATGTTCGAGATTAGAAGATACAAGGAAATTAATAGCATTTTAAGTTCATTTTTACTGACAACGATTTTTTTAACCGTAAATTAAAATCTTATACATCTTGTAGGTACAAGAAAACGTTGTATATTTACAATAATTAATAGTTTGCTAAGTTCATTTTTACGGAAAGCGATGGTTTTAGACATCCAACAAAATGTTTCTCTTAGCCCGGGTCTTATAAAATAATTTCGAAGAAAATTTCTGGAAAACTGCGTCCTATAAAATAAATTCTTCGACTATTTTTTAAAACAGTCTAAGGACGTCGATATATATTTTCAATTTATTAGGATCATTAAAGGAAAAAGAAATTTTAATGTGCTTCTTGCAACTGATCCGAACAATTATTCTGCATAAAGATTCGCAGTTTAACGCTTACATTAAACCGGTTCAAAAGCCAGAAACAACGAAAAAATGAAATCAGAAATGAACTGCTTCGAACCGACGGCTCGACAACTAAATTTCTTGCGCAGAATGCCCTCGATGGAAAAGATGGGAGGAAAATGGAGTGGCCTGGAAGGTCGTCATCGAGTTTCTCGGCCAGTTCTGTCCTCGTGCTGCGACGAGGACGATTCTTCCGAGTCCGGAGCGCTCCTCGAATTTACGGTAAAAACTAGTTTCGCTGGACACCTATTTTCAGTCGTCTCGAGCCTGCTCTGCTCTGCTCTGCTCCGCTCACGACTCCGCTTTGCTCCGCTTGGCGAAACACGCGGACGTTCGCTCGCTTTCCTCGATTTATACACGTCCTGTAATTGACGGTGTTCGCGATGCGATTTCGACAGCCGTGTAACGTTTATGTTCCGCCGGAAACACGTGCGTTATCCCCTGCTCTTCCCTCCTCTCCCCATCGCCTCCCTCTTCCTTCACACCCCCGGCACCAGTATTACCGATGGTATAATTAGCCGCAATCAGCTGCGACGATGTCGTCCGTCCCGTGAACCGCAATCGCCGCTCGTTTACGACGGACACGCCATTTTCTCGGTTTATTTGATAAACGCCGGAGGACCGAGCGTTAATTAATGTGTTCCCGTTGCGTAATGGAGGATGATTATCCTCGCAAGAGGTTTATCTCGTTTTGCAAATGTACGGTGGCGAAACGTGGATTCTTTTGACGATTTCTTGCCTGTCGCGAGTCGATTAATTCCTCTTGGGTATTTTTGAACGTGTCTCATTATGATCAGTGTTAATCTTCTTATTGGGGCTCGTGCAAAAACTGGTAATCGAAATTACATGTTGGGCAATTAAAATTGGAGTGGATCATTTGTAAATCTCGGTCGAAATGATCGACCTTTGTGATTGCACAGTCGCAGTCCTTTTCTGATGGATTTTTCCCAATAGGAACGATGTAAAATTTTGTATTTGTAAAATCTAGGACTTCTTTAGTCACTTGTTGAAAATGAAATTAACTCGACATTTGAGAAAATTTGACTTCTGCGTGAATGGTTTCGTTGCTCCGGATTTCTGTACGTAAAACACAAGTTACATTAAAAATTAAGAATGAAAATTTTGTAATTATAGTACAAAGAATTTGCGTAGAATTTCATCAAAGCGATAACTTTCTTACATTGATCGCAGTAGATACAGACAGCACTCGTCAGACCACAGGCTCGAGGAACACGTTTCGCAACATTTAGCAGAAAAAGAAGCGAACAGACTCATCCAAGGATGAATACACCATACAAATCACCCTTGAAAAAATCGCAGTGTTAAAATAGAAAGTAATCGTAAGTCATTCATTTGTCTACGCGCCCCACGCACGAGTCATATTACTAAATGAATGACAGCTGCACAGCCTCAGCAACCAATGTCCGTGACCCGGATAAAATGATCGAATGATGATTATTCATAGATAATCTTCTTAGTATTTAGTCATTAATCGTTAAATATGACCGACCCCCGGGGAATACACATACATTCTACATTCAATCTCTGTGTCTTAAATATTTTTTATGATTTTAAAAAATCGTGGTTCCCTGTTACAAATATTTCTCATGATTTTAAAGAATCGTAGTAGCTCAAAGAACCTTCATAAAAAATTAATTTTCTTCTGAGTCAGCCTGGGTCCCTGTTTTAGATGTTTTTAATGATCCTAAAAAATCGTCGTAGGTGAAAAACCTAGCAGAACTGTTCGAGTGCACGGTCTGCCAAAATCGCATCGTATCGGCGATCGATTCCACGTTCGAGATACGGCTTGGCGCACCGAGCAGCTCGTTGGTTGCACTTCGACGGCGTTCCTGCGCTGTCTCCCGGCCTCAAGGTCACGTGGCTGCAGCGGAGGCTGGATGCGCGCCGCGTTGTCAGTGAAAACTAGCCTTCAGGCCGTTTCAAACATTCGCGCGTTTAAGGGAACGGTTTATAGCTGTACAGCGATTCCGCTCTCGCGCGTACCCGCCGCCTTTCAATAATTAATTCGACGTAGCTCGGCTAGAGAGCCAGAGCTATTCGGAGAGCTCAGCTACCAAGAGCAAGATCCAAATGGATCGAACCAGAGCAGATCAAAGCAGAGCAGCTCAGGGCAGAGCAGAGCAGAACGTGAAATCGATCCGGTTCGTTGAACCAGTCGAAGGATGAAGAAAAGGATGGTATCGACGATATAAATAATTCCGGACGAAATATTGGTGGTCGGATCGGACAGGCGAACGACAACGGCCACGTTGAAGACGGGGACAAAGGGAGGACGTTTCGTCTTAAAAATTAACCAAGCCCTACCTCTTCTTCTTCTTCTCCTTCTTCTTCTCTCTTCCTCTTTCCCTCTCGCGTTCTCCCTGTTTTTCTCTCGTTCTCCGTTTCGCTCTCCGTGTGTCGAGGAGATACAACGGGTAGGGATCTCGGTAGAGCCGCTTTTCAAGTTATCGGAATCGAAAAAGAGTAACGAGAAAAGAGACGCGGACTGTTGCTGCGTTTGTCCCGCGAGCCATTGATCTCTCCTCTCCACTCTTCAGAGAAAGAGAGATAGCCTTCTACTCTTCCCCTCTTTCTCCGTTGCTCTTTCTTTCCGTCTTCGCTCACGGCGAAGAGGGATCAAGCTCTCCTCTTCCATCTTCGAGAGAGAGAGAAGTTTCTTTCTTTCTTTCGCTCTCTCTTTCTCTCTCTCACTCTCTGCTTTGGTTCTCGAGGTGGTTTTTCAACGGCGTTTCCACTACTCCGATACGTCTCTCCCGGCGTCGGCTGGGAAGAACCCGAAGTCGATTAACCGAACATAAATACGTCTGTTAGAGATCACCGGGAGACCGGGTAAAAGTGGCCGCCATTGAATGCGACCGTATTCCTACCCCCTACGCCGCAGATCGGATCAAGTGGATCGTAAGTAGCGTCGAATCTGACTGGACGAAAAAAGTTCCGACGACTTTCGAAAAATTATTTTTAGGGGTAGTCGCGGTCCGGGTTTTGGGGATGAGACGAGAATGAGTGGGGACACTGTGATTCATTAGTGGAATATGAAAATGGACAGATCTATTTCATTCAATCTTTTCAATCCGATCAAAATTGAAGGATCGCTATTGGCTTGTGGAGTAGATTTGTTTAAACTGTTGTACCTCTGTGGAACAATTAGATAACAATTATTTGAGCTCGTTTTAAAGGATGACGCCTACTCTAGTCTTACTGTCTGAAGTTGGTTACGCATCAAATCAAAATTTTTATATTTCGCATGATCCTTGAGCGGCAAACTATTCGCAGCCAATAATTATCGTCGATGGAATCGTAATACCCGTCGCGCATAATGAAGCACTAAACCGCGCACATTGTATAAACATGGAGCCCCGTAGTATAAAGTTATTACAAAAGGAACGTGTAAACCATTGCCATTCTGATTGGTCGTATATTTAGAAGCAATCCGAGCGATTCTGTGTCGATAATGACTTGGCCATAACAGTAATCACTTAACGCGGATGCTGAAAACGGGGAAGACCATGGAAAGCAATAGGATATTGCCTCCTCGGTAGCTAGCCAGTTTCAGTCCTGTTCAGAGCTCACAGCCGGATAACGAGACACGCCGGGGATAAAAATCAATAATGATAATAATTCTTGCAACATCGAACCATGTCCGAACAGGACTGGATCGCGCAAGGCTCGTTCCTTGTGTTATGTTGTTCGCGTGACCGGGGCGCGTTCACGCAGCGAAATGCCAGGCGAATATTGTGGAAGCTACCAAATGGTTCCGGTAACACTGTCCAACAGCCAAAAAGTATTACGATTCCCACTATACGATTCTTATACAGTTTTTCGCGCTGATTCCGAAACTGTCCTTAATTTTTCTCCTAGACGTACAGTTTTTTTAGAAAATTCAGTTTCAAAAAAAGACATATTTTTCAACTTTAAACATATATTGTGAGGTTATTACAAAAGATATTGAATTGTTCTTTACAGCAGAAGATTCTGTAGACTTTCTCGAACACAGCGATATCCAATATTAATACAGTATGATTGTTTAAACATATGTAATCAATGATTAAAGACGGAGAGACACCACTTTTGCACCAATTTTTACGGATATTTTTGAATTTATCTCAAAAAATAAGGGTCCAGCGGAAAATCGAACTATACCACGCGATAGAGCAGACTTTTATCTTGAGGAACCACCCTGTCAAGTTTGCGTGGTCGACGGTTTCTTCGAACCAGAAAGCAAAATATCTTCGCCCGACATGAGTTGCCGCCAGTAGCGCTCACCATTCGGATGGGCGTTCCATGTGATACGGCGCACAGTGGGACCTTTCGTCCAAATCGGAGACAAAATCAAAGAACGTTCGATAGAAATGAGGTAGAGCGATGAAATTTTTTAAAAATTATAGCTGACACTTGGCAGAATATGGGAAAAATGGGGAGATTATGGTACGAACGTTTTATAACCTTGAGAAAATTCGTTAAACAATTCGTTCACAAAAATCGATTTCTTGTAAAATTCTGAGGTCGTAGACAAATTTTGAGACCAGATTTAAAATCAGCGTGATAAAATCTACAGGAAATGATGTGCAGCATGTTAAAAAAAAATTTTTTCCGTCCGTGTTATTGAAAAAACCGCAGTTTTCTTGAAATTGTGAGAGTTTAACGAATTTTCTCAAGTTTATAAAACGTTCGTACCATAATCTCCCTATTTTTCTCATATTCTGCCAAGTTTTAGCTATAATTTTTAAAAAATTTCATCGCTCTACCTCATTTCTGTCGAAAGTTCTTTGATTTTGTCTCCGATTTGGACGAAAGGTCCCACTGTGCGACGCGGCGAACGCCCGCTTTAATGGTGAGCGCCACTGGTGACAACTCATGACGGGCGAAGATATTTTGCTTTCTGGTTCGAAGAAACCGTCGACCACGCAAACTTGACAGGGTGGTTCCTCAAGATAAAAGTCTGCTCTATCGCGTGGTAAAGTTCGATTTTCCGCTGGACCCTTATTTTTTGAGATAAATTCAAAAATATCCGCAACAATTGGTGCAGAAGTGGTGTCCCTCCGTCTGTAATCATTGTTTACATATGTTTAAACAATCACAATGTATTAATATTGAATATCGCTGTATTCGGGAAAGTGTACAGAATCTTTTGCTGTAAAGAACAATTCAATATCTTTTATAATAACATCACAATATATGTTCAAATTTGAAAAATATGTCTTTTTTAAACTCAATTTTCTCAAAAACTGTACGTCTAGGAGAAAAATTAAGAACAGATTCGGAATCAGCGCGATAAACACTATAAGAATCGCATAGTGGGAATCGAAATACAAAAAAAAGTTGGAATTTGTTGGACAGTGTAATCGGCCATTATTTTAGGGTATATTAAAAGAATGCCGAAAAGTATATACAGGAACCATTTAGAACACCGTGACTCACGTGTTTCGGCACGAAGAACAGGCGCTTCCTTGAACTGCACATTAGGCTTACCTGAAAATTAAGAAAAAGTGTTAGTTAAAAAGTATTAGAAAAATTGGTAATTGCATGTTATAAATGATTCAGGAAGTCATTAACAAATTTCAATTCAAAACAAAGTTCAAGTAATTTATTGTTAGGGCCACGACTTAATTTGTACACCTAACAAATAATATTTTTAATAAACGTTGCTCAGAAAAAATTTTCCAATCGGAAAAAAGTGTCTCGCACCCGCCCGATGTTCATAAAATAACTCAAAAATCGGTTCAAGTGTCTGCACTTTAGAATTTCCGCGTGCATGATCCACGGCCTCGGCAAAAGGCAATCGCAGCCGAACGGAATCAAACAGCATCGATTCAGGGAACCGACCATGAATCACACTTTCACAAGTCAGCACCAAAATTCCTGAACTAAAGCGAGTGTCTCGTTAAGCTTCCACTTAACGGCGACGCAATCTAACGTCGATCAAACGAATTCCCGATCGATTTAAAGTCCCCGAGGAAAGGAAAGTTGCAACCAGGTTGCAGGCTCCAGGTTGCTCCGCGCAGAAAATGCTTGTCGAAAGAGCGCGAGAGAGAAAGGATCAGAAGAAGGGAGAAAGAGAGAGAAGAGGGAGGGTGGTGTGTGCACGAGAGCGGCGAGTTCGAAACGCGCGTAATGGCATTCCTCGTTCTCAGCTGCGTTCGCACCCTGACCTTACTCGCCCATATTCGGGCCTGATCGTGATTGCTTTCTGCCTTTTTGCACGGCAGCTTCCTGTCCCTGTATATGTGCACGCGGCCGCGCGTCACTCTTTTCACGGGCGCCCTTATTATCTTTTTCAACCGGCCGCGAAAAAGCGAGAGTGGGGCACGATCGAAATCCCCGCCGTCCGCCGTCATCCTGCACTCTCGCTTTCTTTCACCGTTTCGGAAATTCTTGCCACTGAATCACCTTTTTCTACACTAAGCAACTCCGTGCTCCGTCTACAATGTGCCCTCATCGAAATTGAACGAATTCCTATAACTATACAGCTGACCCTCGAGCGTACTTTATTCGTTCTAGAAATTATTTAGAATTAATTCGTTCGTGTCAACAATTTTTATCAAGCGCGAATAATTATTTTAGCATTTTGGTAGCTTTGTAACAAACACCAAATTGTAAAGCGAAATGGACCTATTTAAGGATCTGTAGAGCTTAGATAAAAAAAAATTATTCTTGCTACCGAATCTCATTTTTCCATGCTGTGCTACTTTGTGCTCAATCCATCCTTCCAAAGACTCAAATAATTCCTAAGTCTACAGGTGACCCTCGAATAGACTTGATTCGTTCTAGGAAATATTTGGAATTAGTTCGTTCACGCAAAAGCATTCTATCAAGTGTAAATAATTATTCTAGCTACGAATTTAATTTTTCTACACTGTGCTACATCATGCAAAAATTGAGACGATTTCTACAACTCCCGAATAACACAGTAGATTCGTTCTAAGAATTCTTTGGGATTCATTCGTATATGAAATTGTACAAAATTTTTGTAAAATACGGGAGAATTTAGGATACTCATTTGGAAGACTGTGCGTTCAGTTCACTTATGTGGTCCAGTTCCCCCATTCGCGCTCCCAGAGCGCGCCAGTAGTCCAGTGTCATAATAGGTCAGACGGTGATAAATGAATGTCGGAAGCCTCTGGGTACACGTTTCTCGATGTCCGGACAGTTTCTTACTTGGCTAAACATCCGCTTCGATTTCCAATTATTCCCGATCGTCGGATAAGCGAGTCCTCAGCAGCGGTAACGACCCCCTAAACGTTCGACAATTCTCCGTGTCCAAGTTCTAACGAAAATTGCGACTCGAAACGGAAGGTGTCGAGGACCTTCGAGACCTTTTCATGTGCTCCTCGTTCGTAAGGAGCGAGTCTGGCTTATCTCGACGAGAGGCCCGGTTTCATGAACACGGTCCCTGAGTGCGCATGTACTCGTGGATAACACGTTGCTGCACCAGCGTTCTCTCTCTCTCCCTCTTTCTCTTCTTCTTCATCTCTCCCTCGATCCTTCCACCCCAGGTTTCTGTTTCTTCTCTTTCTCATCTCTTTCCGCTTCTTACTGCTCTGCCTCGTTCCTCCTCTCTCCAAAACGATCTCTCTCCCTCTCGAGTCTTTCTTTACCTTCACCTCTTCTTCCACTCTGTTCGCTCTTCCTTTTCTCCCTCTCTGCCTCCTCTCTTTCAATCTTCGATCCCTCCTCCGACTCTTCTCTCTTCTCCTCTCGGTCGGTCTATCTTCGTTCAGCTTATGCTCGACCGTGTTCTTCCAAGCAGTTTCCCTTCTGTCTCGCTCCGCAGCTTGAAGCGAGCTGGTCCTGCTATAACCCGGAGTCGGCTGACGGTCGCCCCATGTATGGCAGCTTGTTTTATGCTGGCTGCGCTGCATTGCGATGCACGCCGGTCGCACCGAGAGCGCGCTGCACCGAGAGCACGGCGCGCTGCACTTCGGGCCCCGTTGCACTCCGCTCGAAACACGCGATATATATCGAGCCGCATCGCGCGCATTGCCCGCTTTTAAACAACCGTCCGCACGTAACACGGTGGCGGGACGACCAGACAAGCGAATTTCGCTGAACGGGACACACCGGCAGAGATGCAGTTTCGCAGCTTGCTGCACCCGAGCATCGCTCCTCGCTCTCTCAGCTCACTTTCTTCGCTTTGTTCCGGCGAGAGGCTCCTTCCGAGGATGTTGCATCAGGGTTCGCCACGTTTCATTTCAAATAAGATTACAAATAATCATTCGAAGTACTGAATTATTTCGATACTTTATTGTTTGTGTTTTAAATTGTATTTTGATTTCGATGACCTTGAAGTCTGTCAAGGTCATTCCAAACAACTTTTCCTTACACATGATTTTAAATAATTCACGCGGAGAACAATAAAAATGAATATTATTGTTATTGGCCCAATCGAATATTGGATTGTTACTTTATTATTTGCATTTTAGATTGAATTTTGATTTTAATGACCTTGAAATATGTCTTCAAGGTCATTATTGTGAACAACTTTTTCCTATACATGTTTTAAAAAGAAATTAACGCGGAGAGCAACGCAAATGAATATTACTGTAATTTGTTGTAAAGAAAAGTACGAGAACCTTCCAATTTTGAACATTGGATTGTGTGCTATCACTGCAGCGATTGCTATGATATTACACTGATATTTATTTTTTAATTTATTTATTACACTTATATTATACTGATATTTATGCGATTTTTGTAAGAAATAAGTGGTGTTCATGATTGCCCCACTCTTTGTTCACGATTACTCCTCCACAATTGGGAAATCATGAACACCAACGGTTTTGTTATTTGATTATTTATATCAAAATTTTATCAAAGCTGATTATAATAATATGCACACGCATGTCTTCGAATATAAGCAATAAAGAAATGACTACCTAAAATTTCGTGTTATTTAATGATTTCCTTAGGTGTTCGCAATTCCTCACTCTCGTGGAATAATGGTTTAGGTCTGTTTTGATCATGGTCCTACAAAATGTCGTAATTTCTTAGGTTTTATACAGGTGCTATTATTGATGCTAATTTCACATTTTTGCACTGTTCTTTTAGTTTACACTTTAATTGTAACAATTTCGTTTTCTTTAAGAGAATGATTTTTATTGTGTGCGAACAACGACATCAATTTTTATACGGCTCTCAGAAACTTACTTGCACCCACCCCTAATTCTGATGGTAGATAGTATAGTTTGGCGATCATTGGCGCGGTTGCAACAAGGAAGGAGCGCGAGACAGCTCGCTCCCAAAGCCAATAAGCGTATGTATCTGTCTAATCCATCTGTCTGTTGGACGCGTGGGCGTGTAGGCCGAGCAGCTCGGCTTCGACACCTTCGCTGATATGTACAACGCCGTGTAACCGCCGGTTTACAAGGTTACGGGGAATTCGATCTAAGGAGACGCACAGCGCAGCGCTGCGCCGCACCGAGTCGCGCGTCGAATTAATCAGCGGCCGCGCCGCGCCGCGCGCTGCCTCGATGCGCTTCCCGTTGTCACGCGTGCCAACGGGGACACGCACGCGTGTGCCACGCGCCTCGCTCTGCCTCACCTTGCCTCTCCACCGCTCGCCAGTCATCGCGATAAAACGTAATTTTCCTGTCTAATTAATTGCCGATCGACGCTCGATCCGCGATCACAATGCTGCAATCTGGATCCGATTATACCTCGGACACTTCATATATGCTACCACTTATTATACTCAAAGTTTGCAAAATGACAATCTACTATACAAAATTTATACTTTCTTCTCAAATTAATTGCCGATCGAGAAGCCACCTAACCCTGTTACTTCAGAGATACTACCATTCATTATACTCAAAGTTTGCAAAATGGCAATTAATCACTTAATACATTGGGTTGGAACGAAAGTTCGTGGCGTTTTTAAATTAAAATTTGAAGATAATTCAGATAATTATCCATAGGTTTCTTCTATAACATGATGAGTTACTTCAAACATGACAGAAAGTAATAGAGCAGAATGGAAAATACGAGGGTCATTCAATAAGTAAAGAGACAAATGGCTATAGCTCAAAAACGGTTTATTTCAATCTTTCAAAATTAAGGCTATTTTTCAACATAATCACCCCCACAGTTATGCACTTGTCCCATCTTTCTTGCAGCTTCCTAATTCCCTTGGCGAAGAATTCTTTCGATTTACCCCGAAGCCACTTTTGCACCGAGGGACCAGAAACTTCCACTGGACGTCCACATCGGGGTTCATCACCTACACTTGTTCAGCCACTTTTAAACCGATCAACCCACTTGTAAAAATTCGCACGGTTCATACAACTTTTACCGTACTGTATTAACATTCTAGAAGAAATTTCACTTGGTTTTACACCTTCTGCGACTAAAAATCTAATGACTGAGCGCTGCTCTTCTAAGGTGCAATCTTCTAGTGGACTTGCCATGGTGAATTGAAAATTTTGAGGTTATGTTGACATAAAATGATGAAACAGCTGATCAGAGCATATCCCAAGGTTGCCAACTAACACCCCTGAAAAGATTGTACACATTCATTGAATAGTTTTAAAATTATAGAATTTGTCTCTTTACTTATTGAATGACCCTCGTATGTTATCGAATAAATAAACTTTCGTTTCAATCGAATCAGAGTCACCAGAGTCTACGATGCTATTACCCCACGCTTGCGCCATAATGTCGCGTGACTATTCCGGTATTGGCAGAGAGGGGACAACTTCTGCATAGAAACGAAATTTTATTTTGTGTAGTCGATATATTTGACGGAAATACAGACACACAATAAATATAAACCTTCACTTTTTTTCTACGAAATTCTGAACGATAAAGAATTTCTAATCGCCACAATCACAAAATAAGTATTAGTGGTTAAAAAAGGAAATAACAGAAATTTCATTGAAAACGAGTTGAAATTTTGATAAATGTGATCCAGACATTTTTGTAGGAGAGGATCGATTGCCTATAGATTGAAAGCGCTGTGCTCGGCATTTCCAACGTTAACACGCTATTTATCCGAGTTCGGAACGTGTCCGGGTACTCGCAACGGTAGCGTACATTGTATCGCCGAGAATCTATTGCCGTGAAATATCCGCGTTGGTCTGCAGGACCCTTAATTGTCGGCCAGAAAGAGACAGAGCGACAGAGGTAGGTGTTGTACGCACGGTGCAGAGCGTGGGCGTGAGTAATCGGCGCTATGGCGAGCGCACGCGACTACGGGATTCAGATCGCCTAAGAGAGAACTGTGTGGAGAAAGGGCTAATGACCGAGGGGATTGTCTATCGAGCGACTGTTCTAAAGATGGAGGTAGGTGGCTCAGAAAAATTATTTTTCTCCGTTCTCTCAAGGAAATTTATTTTTTAGTAAAATTGTACTCGTTGAAGTTTTTACATATTATTATGGATTGCTTTTATACACACACATTATTTAATGCACTTTTTGACCTACTCGGTTTTTGTACCGTAGTTTTTCCGGGAAATTCATTTTTTAATAAAATTGTACACGTTGAAGTTTTACATATTTTTATGTATCGTTTTTATATGTGTATATTGTTTATTGCGAGGTCTTATTTCGCTGGTCTTTACAGCAACTTTAGAGCAACATGTTTAGAAAATGTTTGTGTATACAGGGTGGGGCGCCGCAGTTTGCCACCTCAAATATCTTTGTTGTTGTTAAAGATACGTCAAATGTCTGAAGGACAAAGTTGAATGGTAAAATGGGGCTTATACGATACCAAAAAAATTTTTGTTTTTATGTAATTTTTTTTAGAGATATGAAGGTGACCTTCAATTTTTTGAATGGAATGAGGTATTTTTTAATACATTAATCGATGCAGCTGGACATTCGTTATAAAAAAGTACTAACCTATGTATGTCGAAAAGTTAGTAGTTCAGGAGATATTTCAATTGAATTAACTCTAAAATACCATTACTGTCGTACTAAGGCGTTAGTGTTTACTTACTTGTGTAACGCCTTAGTACGACAGTAATGGTATTTTGGAGTTATTTCAATTGAAATATCTCCTGAACTACTAACTTTTCGACGTACATAGGTTAGTACTTTTTTTATAACGAATGTCCAGCTGCATCGATTGATGTATTAGAAAATACCTCATTCCATTAAAAAAATGAAGTTGACCATCACATGTCCTTTACGCGTCCACCTGTAAAAAAAATAAATACACTACATAATGTACTCCTTCAGACCATGCAACTTCTGTATACAACATTTTTTCCTGCAACGCATACATTGGAAGTTATTATACGTGTGCAAGTTGCGTGGACCACCCCGTATATGTATGTCAGAAGACTTAGATAGATTGCCCACGGGCTACATCCAGCAAGAAATACGGAAAGATTGTACCTGATTAAGTAATGGCGCGCTGAATCGTTAAGTTCGTTTGGTATGCTTATTATCGGAACAAGCCACACAATCAAGCTATTTATACAACCGCATTATTAAGGAGAACGTTAGAGCAACCTTGACATTTCTCTAGCACGCTGCCACCAATAAGCAATACATTACTCTAGACGTCAGCGCCATTCCAACCCCACGAAAACACTTGCCTTGAACTTCTCTTTATCAATCAGGAAGGAAAATCATTCCACCATAAAGAACTTCGTAATTACGAGTATTAATCTGAATATAAGAATTAATTTTTCGCGGCGCCATGGTTCGATCATTATTTACTATACTTATATACTAATAGGTGATATTGTAGTAACTAGCGAGAGTATAGTAAATAATGATCGAACCATGGCGCCGCGAAAAATTAATTCTTATATATCAAAAAATTGCGATCGATAAAATACCCATCCACTATTAATCTGAATCGTGGTTCTCACAATTTTTACCATGTTTAATTATTTATACATCGTAGCAACCATAATCGATTTATATAAAACTTTTTTTTTTCGACCAATGTTAATTTTTAATTAATATCCTGGTATAAACTCAAGCTATTCGAACCACTTTTCTAAAAGTTATTCGTCTTCAAAGGGTGGCCGGTTACTTTTGCAGCTGTCTGTATGTGAACACTGTGAACAGTGCATAAGTTAGCAGTTAATTTTCCCGAAGAGTCCACATAGAAACGGAAGCATGATCAACGATCGTATACGATCAGAGGGAATAGGCTACCACAGAAGACCCGGATCGTTTCAAAGAGGATCGTATTTGATCTGGGCTCGTCTAGCTTTGAAGCTCCCTTTTCAAACGGACAGACGTGGAGACAGTGGAAGCTGAAGGCCCCCTAGACTGAAAGGTGCAGACAGTAGATTTATTCGGTTTGTCGATTTTCGATCGATAGATCGTGTTCTCCCTCGCGTTCGTCCCGAGGCTCGCACGTGACAAATCGAATCGAGGCCAAAGGGGCGCGCGCAAGCACCGCGCTCAAACGGAATCGAGACGAGACCGATGAATAGAGGAATAGATCTGTCGCGTTTAGGTCGGACTGTGCCTTTTTTCCTCGCCGTTGCTGCCTGGACGTCACCGACGCGCCGCGGATCTAGATCTCGTCGGATCTAGATGCACCGGTTCACCGAGAGACGCTGTTCTCGATCCGACTGCACTAGCCACCGATCCACGGGAGAGAGACCGATCGATATCGTTCGCTATTCCACTGATCCCTCCACCATAATCCCTACCATGTTCCTGGCAATGGCGTCGTATCTCGTAATTTGCAATTTTTCCAGAAAAATTGTATCGTTTAATCCTTTACAATATTTTTAGACTTGAATTTTTCAGACAATTTCGCTGGTAATTCTATGTACTTTAAAAGTACTTCAAATTAAATAATATTTCATTGTTGAATAATGATTTATTTCTATTACATTGTTCAACTAAAATAATAAATAATTTCATCTGAAGAAAACGTTGTAGAAATAACACAATTAATTATTACATTCAGATACGCTAATGTTTGCAATTTAATAATTAAAGTTTAGCTGCATTTGCTTCTAAAATTGTTCTTCAGTACACGAAGTACATAATCATGTAAAATTCGAACGATGACATAATTTTGAAAAAATTATTTTAAATAATATTTCATTGTTGAATAATGATTTATTTCTATTACATTGTTCAAATAAAATAATAAATAATTTCATCTGAAGAAAACGTTGTAGAAGTAACACAATTAATTATTACATTCAGATACGCTAATGTTTGCAATTTAATAATTAAAGTTTAGCTGCATTCGTATCTAAAATTGTTCTTCAGTACACGAAGTACATAATCATGTAAAATTCGAACGATGATATAATTTTGAAAAAATTATTTTAAATAATATTTCATTGTTGAATAATGATTTATTTCTACTACATTGTTCAAATGAAATAATAAATAATTTCATCTGAAGAAAACGTTGTAGAAGTAACACGATTAATTATTACATTCAGATACGCAAATGTTTGCAATTTAATAATTAAAGTTTAGCTGCATTTGCTTCTAAAATTGTTCTTCAGTACACGAAGTACATAATCATGTAAAATTCGAACGATGACATAATTTTGAAAAAATTATTTTAAATAATATTTCATTGTTGAATAATGATTTATTTCTACTACATTGTTCAAATGAAATAATAAATAATTTCATCTGAAGAAGACGTTGCAGAAGTAACACAATTAATTATTACGTTCAGATACGCTAATGTTTGCAATTTAATAATTAAAGTTTAGCTGCATTTGTTTCTGAAATTGTTCTTCAGTACACGAAGTACATAATCATGTAAAATTCGAACGATGATATAATTTTGGAAAAATTATTTTAAATAATATTTCATTGTTGAATAATAATTTATTTCTATTACATTGTTCAAATAAGATAATAAATAATTTCATATGAAGAAAACGTTGTAGAAGTAACACAATTAATTATTACATTCAGATGCGCTAATGTTTGCAATTTAATAATTAAAGTTTAGCTGCATTTGTTTCTAAAATTGTTCTTCAGTACACGAAGTACATAATCATGTAAAATTCGAACGATGATATAATTTTGAAAAAATTATTTTAAATAATATTTCATTGTTGAATAATGATTTATTTCTATTACATTGTTCAAATAAAATAATAAATAATTTCATCTGAAGAAAACGTTGTAGAAGTAACACGATTAATTATTACATTCAGATACGCAAATGTTTGCAATTTAATAATTAAAGTTTAGCTGCATTTGCTTCTAAAATTGTTCTTCAGTACACGAAGTACATAATCATGTAAAATTCGAACGATGATATAATTTTGGAAAAATTATTTTAAATAATATTTCATTGTTGAATAATGATTTATTTCTAATACATTGTTCAAATAAAATAATAAATAATTTCATCTGAAGAAAACGTTGTAGAAGTAACACAATTAATTATTACATTCAGATACGCTAATGTTTGCAATTTAATAATTAAAGTTTAGCTGCATTTGCTTCTAAAATTGTTCTTCAGTACACGAAGTACATAATCATGTAAAATTCGAACGATGGTATCATTTTGAAAAAATTATTTTAAATAATATTTCATTGTTGAATAATGATTTATTTCTACTACATTGTTCAAATGAAATAATAAATAATTTCATGTGAAGAAAACGTTGTAGAAGTAAGACAATTAATTATTACATTCAGATACGCTAATGTATGCAATTTAATAATTAAAGTTTAGCTGCATTTGCTTCTAAAATTGTTCTTCAGTACACGAAGTACATAATCATGTAAAATTCGAACGATGATATAATTTTGGAAAAATTATTTTAAATAATATTTCATTGTTGAATAATGATTTATTTCTATTACATTGTTCAAATAAAATAATAAATAATTTCATCTGAAGAAAACGTTGTAGAAGTAACACAATTAATTATTGCATTCAGATACACTAATGTTTGCAATTTAATAATTAAAGTTTAGCTGCATTTGCTTCTAAAATTGTTCTTCAGTACACGAAGTACATAATCATGTAAAATTCGAACGATGACATAATTTTGAAAAAATTATTTTAAATAATATTTCATTGTTGAATAATGATTTATTTCTATTACATTGTTCAACTAAAATAATAAATAATTTCATCTGAAGAAAACGTTGTAGAAGTAACACAATTAATTATTACATTCAGATACGCTAATGTTTGCAATTTAATAATTAAAGTTTAGCTGCATTTGCTTCTAAAATTGTTCTTCAGTACACGAAGTACATAATCATGTAAAATTCGAACGATGATATAATTTTGGAAAAATTATTTGAAATAGTATTTCATTGTTGAATAATGATTTATTTCTATTACATTGTTCAAATAAAATAATAAATAATTTCATGTGAAGAAAACGTTGTAGAAGTAACACAATTAATTATTACATTCAGATATGCTAATGTTTGCAATTTAATAATTAAAGTTTAGCTGCATTTACTTCTAAAATTGTTCTTCAGTACACGAAGTACATAATCATGTAAAATTCGAACGACGATATAATTTTGAAAAAATTATTTGGCTGTTCAAATAAGCTAGCAAGATTATTTCAAATTGCACATGGCCAAACAGGATAATATTTTTTTCAAATAATTAATTTCGATAATGCCCTGGTTGAAGGCATTCTATCAATCGACCGGGCATAAACCAGCATTCACGCGCTCAGCCATAATACCCGCAGCGACGTCTACATCGGGCTGCCGCAATGTGGAACCATTGCAGCATCGTCGCGTCGGTGGCTGAAAGAACGAAACCCGGTTTGCTCTGCAACACTGTGGATGCGCTACAAAGACCAAGTGGTCCAGCGGAAACCGGGTAGCAAAGAGCTGATACCCAGGCGACGGTTGATTAATGGCGGACGAGAAGAAACGGATTAAAAGTCCCAGCGAAATAATTAATTTCTTTCTCGCGGGAGCGGACGCGATCGTCGTTTAACCAAGATCATCAGGAGGCACGACCTTCGTCGCAACGGTGGCTCATTAATAAAAAGGAGGAAAGAATGCGCGCTGCGCTCGATGCGCTGGCGCCGTGCAAGTTGAGGGGCCTGCGCGATGCGCTCCGCGGGCCCGAGGGGACAGGCTCTTCAAGGTTGCGATCATCGTCGGGCACCGTCACACTACTCGCGAAGAAAAAACGCGAGGATGCGCAGAATTCCGCGTAAAGAACTCAGGGATCGCGAAAAATTTTTATCAAATTTTTGGGGACTTTTGAGCGTGTGGAGAATCGTAAAATTGTAACTTTTAGATAGAATTTTTAAAAAATCTTCTCGACACAGAGAAACATGTACGTCTTGAAATTCTCAGTTATCCTGAAATATTTTTCTCCTCTGGATTGTTGTATTTTTATTTTTATTTCTGCAAGTTATTAATTTTTAATATTTTTAAAAATTTGAACAAATGTACTTTTTGATATTCTCAGTTATCCTGAAACTTTTTCTCCTCTGCATTGTTGTATTTTTATTTTTATTTCTGCAAGCTATTGTTTTTAATATTTTTCAAAAATCCTCACAAAATTGATAAAAATGTACGTTTTGGAATATTTACAATTTTGCTGAAATTTCCTGTATCTGGCTCGTAATTTTGTTTTTATTTACAGCTACAAAATGACCGGTTCCAGATTTATTATTTTACAATTATTGAGATAATAAAAATGATTTTATAAGAATTTATTGTGTATAAATATCTTTAGTAGAGCACGTATTATAATAGGAGCCGCACAAAGTCTAAATAAAATCAATCTTGTCTTTTTTATAAAGGAACATGTACCAGTTACTTTTAAGCCTCGGTAGGTTTAGTGTTAAACGAACCTGTTTCATGTTATCTCTTCAGGTTGCACTTTGATTGCAGAACTGCTCACTTCAAGTAGCGGTACAATTTCCATGAAATATGATAAACATTTTTTTTAATCGTCGAATTTGCAAGAATACATTTGCAGGAGTTGCATTAAGACTCGAGCATACCATATCCTGTGAGCAACTTCTAATTATGCACTTACAATTATCATGATACATGATTAGATTTCGGATTTTATTCACTTTTACTTATCTATTTTACATAATTTTAGATAAAGATGTACTTAATCATGATACTCTAGATTCAATTAAAATAGGAAAATCTTGCAAACGATAGTTAAAAGTGCAGTTATTTTTTGGAGTTGTTTGTGAAAAGACACAATTTTCCTAAATTCCAAAAAAATGCAAGATGGAAGACCTAAAGAGATGGGATGAACTGTTGAAGTCCTCGCTTCATTAAGAAATGGCATCTCACTAAAATTCTCTGGTGAAAATCCTGTTCCAGCGAACAATCATTTAATTTAGAGTGTCACGGATATAATTAGCGTTTGAAAATCGCAAAAACGCGTCCACAGTAGCTGAAGGGAATGAAAGAACGGAAACCCGAGGTTTTCCTTTTGCGAGAACGTCACGACCCACTCTGCTTCCGTTCACACGCACAGTTCTCTAGTATTCAAAGATTTTCATCTGTTTCTCTCTCCACTAGGATCCTACTGTTTCAAGAATATCCACGGGAGCTTTCGGTCGACTCCTTTTTCTGAATACTATTTTTCTCCTCGTTCCCTCGTATGGGTAACACAGCTGGCGAGGATGATGTGCAAATGATAGCACATAGATGCGTTGATGATAGATCGTGGGGAAGTCTTAGAGGCTGCCAGTGGACGAAGAACAATGGCAGTTTCGGAAGTACTTCGGGTGGACTTGACAGTGATCTCTAACTTCTTTTTAGGGGACTTCTTGCATTCCGTGGTAATTGATGAGAAACTCGAGATTGAGGGATTGAAGGTTGATTGTGCAGAAATCTTCCTAGACGGCGACGCAACAATGGCGGGTTGGGAAAAACGCTGACATAGTTGCGCGGACTTGACAGTGATCCCTTTCAGTTGGCGGAAGATGGAGCCTAGAACTCTGCATTGTTCAAGTTTCTTGAAGCTCTTTTTATTTTATTCCCCTGTAATAGGCGAGCTGAACTTAACTGTTCTGCTTTTGTACTATACATAACTGTTTTAATTTACCCTTGGAATCCTCTGAGTTCTACGCCTATGCCGGAGTCATTTCCGACTTGCACGGATATTTCACTAATGGGGCCGGCTTTCGTCGTATTTCGGATTAGGATACCTATGCATCACCAATGAGTCCAAAATTACATACGAAGGGTTGAATTCCAAGTCTCGCATTAACAATTGGAAAATTTTTATTTTGCATGAAGATCCCTAGCAAGACAGAAAACGTGAAGAAGTACTCTGTCAAACTTTATCGACCGCGTATTTGGGAATCTCTTGGCGAGCCAGAGGCCAGATCTTTTCAATCTCGTTCCAGGCGGGATTTATAGGGTAATAATCCCGCGAGCATGGCCGAGAAACTCGCGTTCGTTGGCCGAGTGCAATTTGTCTCTTCGACTTTCGTTTTCCAGCTCGCGAGTCTCGTTTTTCGTTAGCTACCTTCCTGTACCGTGGCACCTTAAACGCGCACCGAGAGACCAGGAACGACAAAAGTCGGCCGGGACACCATTGGTACACGCGGTCTTTGTTATTTACGAGCGGTGATACCGAGTATTAAGTAACGCTGCTTTCACTGTCGCCTACACGCCCGTTTAAATTCCTCCCGGTTACTCCCAAATCCGATCGGAGACAGGGGACAGGAGACAGCGCTCTGTGTCGTTCACCTGACGTCCATTGTTCAGTCGACACCCACGAAAAATCACACCTTTCGAAATTCCATCCCCCGGACTGCCGATCGATCGCATTTTTCAAAGACGGGGTTCGCGGGTTCGCTGCGAGGCTGCTTAGATCCTGCAGAAGGCTTCATTGAACGCGGATCGGTTAATCTTTCATTCATCATCGGTGAAGCAGACGGGACTTTAGCGAATCTCGTTTTGTCAAAGTTTGATTCAATAATGAAGGAATACATCCATTTTGTTTAATTTTATTTGAAGGATGATCCATCGCAATTTTAGTAGGAGTTGAAATATTTCTGTTAAGTCGTTGTTAATTGATCTGGAACTTACTTATTCGTGAAAATACAGGGAGGTCCGTTTAAGTACGAACACCTATATATCTCGGTTATTATTAGTCGTACAAAAAATCTCTACAGAATAAAGTTGTACTGTTTCAAGGGGCGAATTTGATGAGGGTATACATTTTTTCTCAAGGTCAGTTTTTTACAAGATTTCAAGGCCATTGTTATTTTTTTTAAATGGAATGAGGTATTTTTTAATACATCAAGCGATGCAGCTGTACATTCGTTATAAAAAAGTACTAACCCATGTATGTCGAAAAGTTAGTAGTTCAAGAGATATTTCAATTTAAATAACTCTAAAATGCCATTACTGTCGTACTAATACGTTAGCGTTTACTTACTAGTGTAACGTCTTAGTACGACAGTAATGGTATTTTAGAGTTATTTAAATTGAAATATCTCCTGAACTACTAAATTTTCGACATACATAGGTTTACTTTTTTATAACGAATGTCCAGCTGCATCGCTTGATGTATTAAAAAATACCTCATTCCATTTAAAAAAATATCAATGACCTTGAAATCTTGTAAAAAAATGACCTTGAGAAAAAATGTTTACCATCATCAAATTCGCCCCTTGAAACAGTACAACTTTATTCGGTGGAGATTTTTTGTACGACTAATAATAACCGAGATATATAGGTGTTCGTACTTAAACGGACCTCCCTGTATAAAATAGTTTTAATAGAAATATATTTTCTACGTTGCTGAGATTGGAGATAGGCGGTGCAACTTGCTGCTAGAGCAAAATAGAAAATTGTTGGAATACTGGTGTTTAGAGCGTTGTCAAGTCCAAGATTGCTGCTGGTTCAAGAGCAATCAAACGCTCTGGGTTGCACAAGAATGTGTACACAAATCACACACTTTGTCAAAAACTCTTGTAACGTCCAAGGTTCTACAGTTCAAAGTTCAGTCCATAACACAAGTTCACTGAATTGTTCGTGACGAGATCACAGAAAGTCCATAGAAATAATGAAAGGAAGTTCATAAAAATAACGAAAGAAAGTTCATAAAAAGTTCGAAAGAAAGTTCATATAATTAACGAATGATAGTTCACATAGAGTTCATGAGTTCACAATAAAAAGTTCATAAAAGGTTCACAAGAAGGTTCGTAATGATGTTTCGTAACAAAGTTCATAATAAAGTTCGTATTGATGATTCGTATCAAAGTTCATAAGAAAGTTCGTAAGAAAAGTTCATAAGAAAGTTCGTAAGAAAAGTTCATGAGACGGTTCGTAAGAAAGGTTCATAAGAAAGATCGAAAGAAAGTTCATAGAAAGTTTAGAATAAAGTTCACAACCCACTTCACAGTTCAACTTCGCAACTCCCGTTCACAATTCAAGTTCGAATCCGAATTAATACGTTTTAATAATGCGCTTCGTAACGTTCGATGAATTAATATTTCAAGATACAAGGTTTGTATGATTCTCTCAAAAGCCCGTAAAGTTCTGCTCGCTATTTCTCCTACAATTCCCTACCAAAGTTCGGGAAGAGATCGTTTCTTTGGTAGGGATAACCAAGGGACCAATCACCAGTTCGGGGCGTAATCCAAATTATGTGGTACGCCTACTAAATCCGTGATTTTGTTTCTCACGCAATCCTCGTAAATAAAACAAGCCTATGAACAAGGCTCCCTTGTTCAGGTATCTGTCCCCAAACTGGTGTCGCCTTTCCGCTGAGTGTGGGCCTGCGATGCGTCAGTTGTCATTGACTGGGGGTACGGCTGGTTTGTTTTCCCGAAACGAAAGAGGACACTTAACTTTCAACCGTACCCAAGTCCGTAACTAATTCTAAGAGCTAAACACGCCAATAAATAAATCGAAACTGACAATGTTCCAAACGATCGTGGCACAGGCCCAGACACAATGTCTAGACAATTCTAGACAACTGGAATTGCTTAAAAATCATCTTGTACACAAGTATAAATAAATGGTTAACAAAGTACTAACTATAAAATGTGCATTCAAAGTGCAGAGTTGTCTGGCCACATTCCACTTAAGCCAAAAGATCTGCCATAATTCGTCGAAATCGTATTTTTCCGTGGTGAAACGTGTGGCAGAGGATCCCATTACATTCTCCCGGCCGTTTTTGGTCTAATACATCAAGGCTAACCCGGAGCTGGCCTAGTCTCGTGCAACAGATGCACCGATAACCGCGGCGACCGGCAACAAACACACCTAAGTGCGTGCCTGCTGATGAAAAGGATGAGGAACCCGGGACCTAACCTAGTCTTTCTCTTTATCTCTCTGTGTGTTTGCCCGCGTTCTATTTCTCTCGTTTACTCTCCCGGTTCCGTTTCTTTCATGGCACATGAATGAACGCGTGCGCGCGCGCTCCTCGCTCGCTCGCTCGCTCGCGAGAGAGCACACAGGAAGTAGGTTACTGTTACGTCATGCGCGGCACATGCACCGAGAGAGCACGGTATAGTTTCTCGGCTCATATTAGACCAGATCCCGCCGATAGACCGGCTCGGAGAAAGTAATTAGAGAGAAAGAGAGATTGCGAGATGCGGACGCGTCTCGTCGCGCGTTTCCGCTCTGCTAAATTCAAGGTTACCCATTGTCGGTGCTATGCTTCGCAGTATCTTCCGGTTTCATGCTATTGCAAGATCTGCCCTGAATGCACTTTAACCCTTGCGACACTTCAGAATTTCTTAGGGTTAAATTGCGGGGTCTGTGGAAGTTGTAAATGGCTGAGGCAATTATATCTAAAGTAACAATTCATATTTTGATACTAACAATAAGTTACTACAGTTACTACTTTTTAATATTTATATAACAGGAAGATAAGAACAATTTACAAATACCGATTAACAATTATCAGCTTGTGAAAATTAATGAAAGAAATAAGTTTCTGTTTGGCTATCATGGTTATTCTGCATAAAGATTTGCACTTTAATGTTGATATTCAAGCAGAGACACAATAAAGACTGCATTCTATTATCCTGTTCGCACAACATCACCCAAGAACTGGTTAAAAAGTCGATAAACGGAGTTGTAAACAAACCCAATCGCCATCAACAGCCTCCTAAACCATTCCGCTACACAAATTCTAACAGAAAATCTTATCGAAAAGCGTCCTGCCTATACTGGCGAAGAATCCGGACAGAATTCACTACATTCATTTTATTCATTTTATTTATTTCATTCATTTCCAGGCCTAAAGAAAGGAACAAGCTATCGGACAGTTTCCAGTGAACGATACAGGTCCTCGGACCCGAGCCGCAGGTAAGGATAACAGTCCTTTGGGGTTCTGCCGGGTCTTATTAATACGCAACAAACGTACGTAACAACTGCGGCTGAATCCGAACTCCCATTCTTCGCGGCGCGGCGCATTTGCATAAACATCCTCGGCCCGGTAATAAGGATCATTATGCTCGGAAGAATATTCGCCACGGACAATTTCGAGGCAGGGCCTTCTCTCGATATAAATTACGAGTGCGGTCCGGCGCGGGTGCGTCCATGCGTGCATATGCATATCCGCCGTAAAAAGGGACAGGGAGCGGTGGCGTCTGCACGCACCTACGACGGAGCCCTTTCCCTCGACGCGGGATCAGGAATACAGAGAAACGGAGAGGAACAGGTAGAGACGGAGAGCAGCCGAGTCGAAGAGAAACAGAGACGGAAGGAAACAGAACCAAAGAGGGACAGAGACAGAGGAACAGTAAGGCAGAGAAATAGAGATAGAGAAACAGAGCCCAGGAGAAATGGAGTCAAAGAGGGACAGAGACAAAGGGACATAAAAGCAGAGAAATGGAGTCGAAGAGGGACAGAGATAACCAGAAAGAGAAAAGGGGGAAGAGAGGGAAGGGTGCTGGAGCGAAGCTAGTCCGGATCGTTTGCGTTCCGCACGTGAAATATCACTGCCTAACGATCGACGCTAACGGCAAGGAGGAAAGGATATTAAGCGTTCCTCAACATCGCGTGGGAGTGACTCTCGCTTTTGCTGGAAACGAAGACGAGCACGGCACAGCGCAGCGGCGGCGATTGCACGACCAATATCCTGCCGCGAGGACCATTCTACGGAGTCATGCCGCCTTCAGGGAAACTCTGGACTCCGAACCTCCTCCAGCGCTGGAATCCGGACTCGTCAGAAACGACGGATTCCAAATTCATCATTTCACAATTATTGGAGTTGTAGACTTGTACACACATGTACACAAAATACCTTTAAACAAATAAGAGTGTAGTTATGTCCAGGTGAACTTGTGATCGCAGGTCTTCGGAAGACTCGTTCACGAAGAGGATTCTCTTGGAATAGAGTGGGATCGGTAGGAAATCGGTGGTCGGTGAATATCGGCGATCGGTTCCACGGGGTAACGCTCTACTTGCCGAGAAATGTCAACCGCATTCTACAACGGCTAGCTGGCCGGCCAGAACACATTCGCCCGGCCTAACGCTTTTCCAAGCGCCTACGTTCCTCGTTTGATTCCCCATTGTTCGCCTCGGATGATATCCTGAAACGTGTTTCACGCGCGCGCACCACACGGAGACACGCCGCGCCGGCCCGAGAGAGCCCGGGGAGAGAGACCGAGCCCCCGAGAATATGCATATTTAGCCGGGGCCTCACGGGCCCCGCAGTCGGGCCCCGAGAGTTAATAACCGAGAGCTGTTGCGAGCCCAGGCTTCTTTCGCGCCGGCTAGACGGACGTGAGACGGAGAACGAAAGCCAGACAGCTGTGGGAAAGTGATCCTTATGAGCCCAGGACACCGGAGCTGTCCTTTCGTCCCGGCTCGCTCGCATTACCTGGAACAGTCGCCTGATCGATGGGAAAGGGAAACTGATCGAAAAATGCTGTTACACCAATTTTTCATTCGTTGGTTTGCATTTCATGTTTTGGGACGGGGTTATCCTGGTCTGTATTTTAAAAAAATTTTTGGACAGGCTCATATATGCTATTCTGTATTTATTTTACCATTTTTGCGCAGTGTCATAGTAGGCTCTATTTATTTCTCCATTCTTTGGGCAATATTGTGTGCTAGTATTTATGTTAACATCTTAGAGCAGCATCATACTGTTCCGATTTTATTTTATCATTTTTGGATAGCGTCATAGCAGTCTGCGTTTGTTTTACCATTTTTTGACATTCTCATGCTAGTCATTATTTATTATACCTTTTTCGGGCAATACCATCTCTGAAACGTAAGTACTCATCACTGGAACTAAATAACTGTTCTATTGCTCTAATTACACTGTCCAACAAATTAAAACTTTGTTTTTGTATTTCGATTCCCACTATACGATTCTTATACAGTTTTTCGCGCTGATTCCGAATCTGTCCTTAACTTTTCTCCAGACGTACAGTTTTTGATAAAATTGAGTTTTAAAAAAAGACATATTTTTCAATTTTGAACAAATATTGTGATGTTATTATAAAAGATGTTCTTTACAGCAGAAGATTCTGTAGACTAAACATGTTTAAACAATTATCAAAGACGGAGAGACACCACTTTTGCACCAATTTTTGAGGATATTTTGGAATTTATCTCAAAAAATAAGGGTCCTGAGGAAAATCGAACTATACCACGCGATAGAGCAGACTTTTATCTTGAGAAATCACCCTTTCAAGTTTGCGCAGTCGTCGTTTTTTTCGAACCAGAAAGCAAAATATCTTCGCCCGACATGAGTTGCCGCGCTGTATCCCGTGGAACGCCTGTTGAAAAATGTCTTCTTTTAAAACTCAATTTTCTGAAAAACTGTACGTTTAGGAGAAAAATTAAGGACAGATTCGGAATCAGCGCGAAAAACTGTATAAGAATCGTATAGTGGGTATCGAAATACTTTTTGGCTGTTGGACAGTGTTATTCGTTCCATTGTTCAGTAATTTTGAGTCGTGCCTCAGGAGAGAACAGTCGAGTGTAAAGGGTCCAATCATTGCTACTTACGGAGGAGAGACAACTATGTTGAAAGCTCTTTCATCAGTTAGGAATTACAAAAGAGGAGAATAAAGTCTTTAGATCAAGACTCGCAGATGACATAGGGCAATCGTCGAACCGGTCCACTCTCCGGTCCGATAAAATCGATCCGCTAGCGACGAAATGATCCTGTTAGGCCAGCGCAGCGTTTCGGGGCACGTCGATCAAAATCGATCTGTCGCAACGCTGTGCCCAAGCAATTTGCTCGCGACGAAATCGGCTAGCACGTAGTAGATTTCTTCGAGTGTAAGGCGAGGCAGCAGCGCGGGCGAACACACACCGATCGTGACATAATGAAGATAGTATATAACAAGGCGCGCAGGACCCGTGCTCTCCTTTTCAGGTCAGCTTCCTGCTATGTCGGCAACCGTGATGGATAGTCCGGTTGCATGTCTGACGTGTCGAAACATCTGTTCGCTGAAGAATTATTAATCGCGAGAGCACCGCGAGAGACGTATCTCGCTAGATCCCCGAGAGGGGATCGCGGAATTTCAGGACAACGATCCGTTGCCCCGTAGAAAGTACAATGCCGACATAGTGATCGATACGGGCTGGACATGTTGCGACGGGGCCCGCCGCTACAGATTGACCTCATGAATGTTACTCGATTTTTTTATGGCATACTTGCTGGGTCTTAAATGTGACAGATATCTGTTGTCTCTCGTAAAAGTGATAAGTAGACTGCGGATTTTATGCATTTATGATAAAAGTGGGCAGGTCTAATTTTTGACAGCAAAATAATTTGAAGAATTTCAATGTGCTACTAAGGTGAAGTGCCCTAAGTCTGGACAGTCCAAAAGTGATACCTAAATCTGGACAATTGAATTTTCATAGTAAAATCAGTAATTAATAGATTAAATAATTATATTGTATATTCTGAGGCCTTAGCTACAAGTAGGTGTGAATATTATTTCATTAAGACATCAATTGAAATTTAAAAATGAATTCAAAGATCATCTGAAAACAGTATACAAAATAGTCTATTTACATGCGAATCATGTGCATTTATAGTTCGAACTTTTGTTAGAAAAAAAGGTATAATTTAAGCTCTCAGACAAAAAATAATTATCACGCATAATAATATTGATATTTTAAAATAAATTGGCAATCAAACTTAACGTAAATAATAATTATTAATCCAAATATTAGATGTCCAAGATTAGGACTGTTTTCAAATATAAGTACTCCATACTGGGACGGGATGACAGTAGCTGTCCCACTCTAAGCTTATACGCAATGTGCTTACGCCTGAAGCCGGACACGTGTTTGTGAATAAAATCAACGCATTGTTTGCAAATTATTTAACTACATGTACGTATAATTAGTGTTCTATTAGCTTGAATAACGTATGTAGAAAATGTATTCCGGTTGTAACGTTAATAATACTTTATGTTTACATCTTAAATCTATCGGTATTACTACCTAACCTTAAAAGTTGTATTATGACAAGTTTTATTAAAACAGTAAATGAAAATAAATATATATTTGGTTAAATAATACAATACTATAATCTATGATAAGAATACTACATTCTTTACGCAAAGCATCTTCTATTCGTCATGCGCAACAGCGCCACCAACCAACGTTTTAGGTTATGTTCGCTCGATCAACTCGTAAATTGAATTTGTCCCGATATAGGATTTACTTCTGTCCAGGTACTAGCTTAGATTGGATTTAATATGTCCAACTATAGGTTTGAATTATTCTTGTTAATACAATCAAGATATTAACCTAAACAATGATTTTTTTATTTTAAATTACTTTACAAACTCTGAACTGTATGTTAAAACTCTTACGAAATTGTTTTTGTTTATTTAAAGTGATAGAATTTAAAATGGAAAAACATGCTGTCCAGGCATAGGACACTTCACCTTATATCATCTTCAACCTGTTAAACATATTCAGCAAGAAATTAAATATTTATTTCATCCCAGCTTGTCGCGATTCAGATTGAAAGTTTTTATTTTGCATAAAAATCCGCAGTCTAGTGATAAGGAATTGATTTAGGTTTCGGGCAATTTTGATTATATAAGCGTCTTTAGGCATTCAGTAATTAAACGTTTAAACCTAGGATGAGAAATTGACAATGCCTGATTTGCTCAGGATGCAACTTCGCGAAAAAAAATCTTCGTACAAAATAAGCATTTTGAATAAATACTTTTAGGAGGTGGAAAGTAATATATTGACGCTTTTCTTTCAATGTGTCTACCGTTTCATTTCGCTGGTACTCTTGTCGTAGAAACATGAGCTTCGCAGCCTGACGATTTTATTTTTGGGGATGATCAATGCACCAAGGATTAACGATAGCAGCTATCGATAACTTGACGACAGATTCGAAAGTAAAACACAGCCATTGTCTGAGTCACGAGCCCGCGAAAGCGGAGAGAATCGCAGCATCCCATTTAGTCGAGCGACAAAACGGCCAGGCCTCCACAGACTCAGTCATTACATAAACGACGGTAATTCGTGCCGTCCAAGTAATTAGTTTGCTGAGAGAGAAAGAGAGACAGAGAAGGAAAGGGGCTAGGCTCATTGTGCATTTTGCAACTGTTAAATAGCCGACGTGAAAAAAGCCCGGTGAGCATTTTAGTTTCTTAGGAGAGATTTATGGCCGAGAGCTCGCACAAGATAGAAGAGATGTTCAGCGACTTTCAGACCAAACACGAAGATGTTTACTCACGAATCTCTCGATCTTCCAGAAAAAAGAAGCACGCTGTAAAGAGACGCAACTTTCGCGATTCAATTATAGCGCACACGCGAACGAGCGTTGCGTTCATCGAAATGGTCATTTAGTAATTGTTTCCTCGACGTTTCTCCACTCCAGAGGGTTAAATGTTCTTGCATAATTCGAGAATAATTCATCCGAGAAGCATGACGCACAAGCTGGTACATTCAAGAAGTCGCTTATTTAACTATTTTGGCGACCCGGTCCTAATTTACTGTATTTCCTTCAACAATTCTTCTTGTTCTTTTGAAATAATCTTGAAACCGACAGAAATTAAATATTAACTACATAATTACATAAAATTTTCATCGGAAAAGGAAGCTTTATAAGGACGAATTAAAATGGCCGTGTGAAAAAATTTTTCGGAGCCTGTACAGTCATCCTCGGAAAATTAAAACAAGCACAGGCAGAACATGTAACAATCCCTTTCTACATAATTACAGGAACGTAGAACAATTTTAACTTTTGTTGAAGATGCCTGCGTCAGATAGGGAATTAGGGTTTCGCGTTGCTAAAACCCACGTGTGGGACCAGGATCGGTCCGGAAAAGGAACTGCAACGGGTTAACACGTGCATCCATATGTAACGAGCGAACAATAAGGACGCGAGAAGGTAACGCGGCCCGCCGCGCCGGTAAGTGTTACAAGTCAACCCGGGGCTGCGCATTGTATGCCTCTTCGTGGCATACTGAACGGATACCCGTTATACCCGTTCGAAAGATTCAAGCGTTTTGCGCAATCGGTCTGTTACCGGGTCTCTCTCGCAAGTTCCCTCTCCCCGTGTCTCACATTCTGACCAAAGTGACACACTTTCCTGCGATAGAATCCCAGGCAGAGTGTGCTGTTGACCTATCGCGTGTGTTCGCGGCCGAGAAAAACCGTTCTGAACACTGTTCACCGGGAACCGTTCCATATCGGAATCCTCGACGATCAGAGACGATAACTGCCTGTGATCGACGATGGGAAATCGATGGTTCGCTTCTTGCGATCTTCGGATCGTTAAACCTTCGGGAACGACGTCTGTGTATCGCGAGAGGTCAGACTGTTACTGTACAATTAAAGCAATTCACTTTATAAACCAGGTGCTGATAATTTATGATGTTGCTTGCGGTTTTTATGCGAAATAAAAATTGTTTGTAATAATTGCAGCATTTCTTAAAATTTAGATTCACTCGGTGAAAAAGTGTTCCCTTGTTAGTGTAGCTATGCTTTGAAAATCTTGGTTTGTTTGGCTCGCTCGTTAAGGCTCGCATCCGTTTCTCCGCAAGACGAGAGGTGTTACGTAAAAATGGTGAATTTGCACAACGCGGTTGAAAGGTTAAACGATAAACTTAGCAGCTGGGGAGGCTCGAGGAACGACAAATGGAGATGGAAACGACGAGCTCCCTAATAAATATCAAAAAATATCACCGTGCAGGTATAAATATAAATAAAACTGTGAAACATCGTTGTGTTCTCGAAAAAAATCAGCAGACAATTAATAAGCGTGTGATTCAACACTGGTTTGAAAAATTCAATGGACAATAATTGCAAAAGAACTAAAAGTTGATCGTACGAAATTCGTCATTTAGCTTCGAAATTCGACAACAAAAGCTGCAATTATTTTTGCACAATAATTGAGCTATTGTGCGAAGAATAGAACACCCACGGACACAGCGGCGATCGTGTCCTGCAGTCTTCCAAAAAAAGGACGCGGAAGATGTATTAGGTACTTTCCGGCGGATTCACGCTTCGCCAAGAGCCGGTGGATCGTCCGGGGGATCTATCCCCATAGATCAAAGAAATATTCCTCCCCCAAATGGTCCTGTGCACAGCAGAGCGCGTTGTTCCTTCCTGCGTGTTTCGCCGGGGCCTTAATGTTTCTGTCAGCCGGGACATTGTGCAAGCCTATAACTTTCTCGGGGGACCACCTCGATATAATCGAATGGGGGCTCGATTCGAAGGGCCCTCGCAGAGACAGACCGTTTTCGTTGCCAGACAAGAGAGGGATCGTCCTCTGTGATCCACCGACGCGATCCTCCTCGATTTCCAGGAAGCGGAGGAGACGAGGGCTGGGAACGAAGGTCGAGCGAATACCGCCGATGGCGGACGTGTCTGGCTTCATGGCCATTTTTCGGGATTCCGACTACCTTGGACCCTGCAGAGATTCGTCGGCAGAATGTCTGAGAATGAAATATGCTAATTCACTGTGGTAGCGGCGAGCGACATAGGCGAGCACAGACCATTTGTTTCGGACGCTTTTGTTGGACGGTGTCTTCTGCTCCGGTAGAAAAATCACGCTTCGAAATTGATTCTGAAGAAAGCATTATTTTGAAACTGTAGAAAAATTGAAATGATTTAAGAACACTGCCTCTTGCAATAAATGTGGAAAATTATATATGTATAAAAATGTGCAGTCTAAATATTCATACCGCGTTTGAAGGGTTAAAAAATGATTAAACAAATTTTTCGATACAGTCGAAAATAATAGAACTACACGATCTAAGAAATAGCACGGACCCAGGAGCTTTTCGACAATATTCTAATACAAGGATCACTAAAAAGAATAAATTTCGATCGTTCTCTCTGCAAATTAATTTTTCCGAACGAAGTACTAATATTGAATCGCCCCGGTTCACTGTGGTAGCGGCGAGCGACATAGACGAGCGCAGACCATTTGTTTCGGACGCTTTTGTTGGACGGTGTCTTCTGCTCCGGTAGAAAAATCACGCTTCGAAATTGATTCTGAAGAAAGTATTATTTTGAAACTGTAGAAAAATTGAAATGATTTAAGAACACTGCCTCTTGCAATAAATGGGGAATATATATATATATATATATGTATAAAAATGTGCAGTCTAAATATTCATACCACTGCTGCGTTTGAAGGGTTCAAAATTGATTAAACAAATTTTTCGATACAGTCGAAAATAATAGAACTACACGATCTAAGAAATAGCACGGACCCTGGAGCTTTTCGACAATATTCTAAAACAAGGATCACTAAAAAGAATAAATTTCGATCGTTCTCTCTGCAAATTAATTTTTCCGAACGAAGTACTAATATTGAATCGCCCCGGTTCACTGTGGTAGCGGCGAGCGACATAGACGAGCGCAGACCATTTGTTTCGGACGCTTTTGTTGGACGGTGTCTTCTGCTCCGGTAGAAAAATCACGCTTCGAAATTGATTCTGAAGAAAGTATTATTTTGAAACTGTAGAAAAATTGAAATGATTTAAGAACACTGCCTCTTGCAATAAATGGGGAATATATATATATATATATATATATATATATATATATATATATATATATATATGTATAAAAATGTGCAGTCTAAATATTCATACCACTGCTGCGTTTGAAGGGTTCAAAATTGATTAAACAAATTTTTCGATACAGTCGAAAATAATAGAACTACACGATCTAAGAAATAGCACGGACCCTGGAGCTTTTCGACAATATTCTAAAACAAGGATCACTAAAAAGAATAAAATTCGATCGTTCTCTCTGCAAATTAATTTTCCCGAACGAAGTACTAATATTGAATCGCCCCGCAATAATTTTTCGCTTGTGCGTTTTACGCTCGCGAACGCGCGGTAATGCTCGCGCTCCCTCTTCGAGCGTGGCAATAAACGTTGTCCCAGAAGACCAGAAGCACCATCGCGCGGAGCACCACCTTAGAAATAATCCATCCTCGCGTTTTATTAACGCGAGAGAGCGCGAGGCGGAGGCTCGCGTATTCCATCCCGCCTTTAATAACAATAATTTCTGACAACTCATTCCCGTTTCAGGTGCCGTCGAAACGGCACACAGAGGATATTTTTCTCCAAACTATACGGCCGCTACCCTCCTCCTCCTCCGTGTGTTCGCTTTCGAAATGGTCCGAGGCAGTAAATTGCCCAAGCTCTCTTTGCTTGTCTCAAATTGGACGCGAGTTGCACGCGCGCGACCATTATCCACGAAGGTCGTTACTCGAGCGAGCAAACCGAGCAAGCTGGAACTGAGCCGCGCTGAGCTGAGCTGATTTGAGCCGAGAGCTTTACCGAGAGCTGCGTGGCACTGTGTCAAACGGGCTAGAATTGCCGTGCTCGGTCTCTCGCGCTACGTGAAAATGAAACGGGGGCAACGAGAGACCGACTAAACGCTCCGACACGCTCTCCACGCTGCGAACCCGCCTCCATTGTGCACTGTGAAATCTCACGACAGACAGCCTGCCCTGGAACGAGTCCTCGGGCCGCACGTGGCCCTCATCTTGAACATTATTATCCCCGCGAAATGACAGAGGTCGCAGGAACGCCTAATCCGACGCTCAAGTTAACCCTTTGCTCTAGAAACTCTCCTGAAGATCGAGTCAAGACGATTCTGCAAAGAGATTCAGTGGAAAATCAAGTTGTTAGAACAACTCACATACATCGACGATTATTAGCGATTATGTAATCACTTTGTTGATGATAGTTTAGCTACGCTTTATGGAGTATTTTATGAAGCATGATTTTCTGACACAAATATTCTGCACAAAAGTAGCACAAATGAAGTAGGTTAAACGATCATGTTTCTCCTCAAAGAAATTACTAAAAGTTCTGATACAACCATGAAGAAAATTGAACGTCAAGTGGCCAATAATAAGAACAAAAGTTTATACTGAAGTTTCCTTTTGATGCTGGATAATGGAAGACCATGGCAATATTATTCAACGTTGTTAGGTGTCTGGACGACGTACCCGGTATCAGGGCAGGACTACAGGGAAACAGATAATGAGAGAAACAGCTGGAACGTACCGAGGAAGAGTCGTGAGCTTCACTGCTCCCGACCCTGCTCCCAGGTGGAACTCAGACCTTGAAGTGCAGCGAACGTTCTCGTCTGAAGAGCAGCGCACCGTTCAAATATTAAAAGGAATCGTCCCTCTCTCGCCGGGAACATTTCCATTTTCCGCCGCGAGAAGTACGAGGAAACAGACAGCCTCGTGATCTACGGAGGTGGATCGGACGATGTATACTCTGCTCAGACGAGAAAGTGGCCCCAGGGACAGTGTACAGGCAAACGGAAACTCTATTTCGCGATCGGTTAGGTTACGCGATCCAATTCGCTGATGTTCGCGTTTGATAATCCTGTTGGTTAATCCTGAGAAAGTTAATCTTGAGACGCTTTGGACGTATCGATGACAATGCTGTAGACCAGAGTTGGGCAGTATTTAAATACCTCTCGCCTCGGCTCTACAACGCCATCTCTGTACTACGATATGGAGTAACGAATAAACCATTAACCAACCATTAAAATTAAAAGATACATAACTTTTATTCGTTATTCGAAGGTACAAATAAAAAAATATCTTTCAATCGACTTTTATTTGAATAATTTTGTATTCGCCGAGAATGTATTCGATGAATAATAGTTACAAATTGTATTCGAAGCTTCGAATACATCCACTTCGAATACAATTTGTAACTATTATTCATCGAATACATTCTCGGCTAATACAAGATTATTTAAATAAAAGTCGAATAAAAGATACTTTTGTATTCGAACCTTCAAATAACAAATACAAATTTTGTATCTTTTATTCGTTATTCGAAATTTGTATTTAAATACAAATTAAAGACAATGTATTTAAATACAATTTTTGCCCAACACTGCTGTAGACCATTCAGTCAGTGCATTTTTTAGGACGCGCTTTAAAAGGTAGATCCTCTCGTTCAGGCACTAAGCGGTGTATAGCGAACAACTTCGAAAGGAAACGAGGGAATAGCAATTCGCTTATTTCGAAATAAACAGCGTCGTCTTCATCATTTTCATCTTTAATATCACGATGTTTAATAGACAAGAATATCATTTAGCTTCTGTTTTTCATCATTGTCACAAAAAATGTTTATTTTGCATTAAGATCCGTAGAATATTAGTACCATTTAGCTGCTGATGTTCTCAATAATTACACTGTCCAATAAATTTAAACTTTTTTTATGTTCCCCGATTACTGTTGGGTCCTTCTTATAGAGTTGTTTGCGCTGATTCCGAATCTGTTTTTAATTTTTTTCCTATACGCACAGTTTTTGAGGAACATGGCTTTGAAAAAAAAACATATTTTTCAACTTTAAACAAATATTGTGATGTTATTATAAAAGATATTGAATTGTTCTTTGCAGCAGAAGATTCTGTAGACTTTCCCGAATACAGTGGTATCCAAAATTAATACATTATGAATGTTTAAACATGTTTAAACAATCATTAAAGGCGGAGAGACGCCACTTTTGCACCAATTTTTGAGGATATTTTTCAATTTATCTTAAAAAATAAGGCTCCAGCGGAAAATCGAACTATACCACTCGATAGAGCAGACTTTTATCTTGAGAAGCCACCCTATCAAGTTTGGATCGTCGACGTTTTTTTCGAACCAGAAAGCAAAATATCTTCGCCCGACATGAGTTGCCGCCAGTGGCGCTCGGGACGAGATACGGCGCAGCGACGGGATACGGAGCGGCGAACGACCTATGTAGTGGTGAGCGCCACTGGCGGCAACTCAGGTCGAGCGAAGATATTTTGCTTTCTGGTTCGAAAAAAACGTCGACGTTTCAAACTTCAAAGAGGGGTGTCTCAAGATAAAAGTCTGCTGTATTGCATGGTATAGTTCGATTTTCCGCTGGACCCTTATTTTTTAAGATAAATTGAAAAATATCCTCAAAAATTGGTGCAAAAGTGATGTCTCTCCGCCTTTAGTGATTATTTAAACATGTTTAAACAATCGTAATGTATTAATTTTTGATACCACTGTATTCGGGAAAGTCTACAGAATCTTCTGCTATAAAGAACAATTCAATATCTTTTATAATAACACTACAATATTTGTTTAAAGTTGAAAAATATGCTTTTTTTTTCAAAGTCATGTTTCTCAAAAACTGTGCGTATAGGAAAAAAATTAAAAACAGATTCGGAATCAGCGCAAACAACTCTATACAAAGGACCCAACAGTAATTGGGGAACAAATTTGGTGTTGGGCAGTGTTACCAGAACGTATTAAAAATCGCGTTTTAGGGGAGCACGAAAATATTGAAGAGCGTCACAGTGATTGCCTCAGCAAGGATTTCGATTCAGCATAAAGATCCGCCGTCTAATAACCTGTTACCAGGAGCAATTAACTTGCCGACGAGGCTAACCGTTGCCTCGTTGAACTTCGCAGACGTAGACCAGCGAAACGAGCTCAGGAAGCGACGGTACGTAGATTTTTACGAGGCGGAGATGCTCTCGCGATTACAGTAGAGCGAATTAATCATAATGGCCAGCGCGGTGCGGGCAAATTAGGTTTCTGGGTATTTCGACGACGACGCGTTCTCCGCGGATGCTCGGCGTCCATGGAACACCGTCCTCTCTCTCTCTCTTTCTCTATCCCCGCCCGCGCCGATGATCGGCGAGGCAGCCGAGCCATGTAATTGGTCGGTGTTCTTGCACTCAAATCGGCTGAGAGCGGCGTAATCTCGTTTTGTTACGGCTATGCTCGATTTCGCGTGAGAAGGAGGAGGTGGATGTCTTTTCTCTAACGAGAGAAATCGTTCTTGGGGAGGATATGAGGCTTAATAACCGGGTCAAGAACCGTTTAGAGCTCCTTAACCGTGCGAAACTCGGCCGTGGTTAATTGCGAGCCAGCCATTTCCCTCCGTAAAAGGGCGTCGGGGCATCAGACGAAGTGAACGAAGTCACGGCTCGACGGGATACTGTTTCTTCAGACCCACGTTCCCCTCTATCGCGTTTTTCCATCCCGAACACCCGCGGCAGAAACCAGAAAATTTTTCAATATCTACCATTTCTTTCGTTGCACGCGTGCGAGCTCGTCGAAACGAGTAACTGACATTCAAGATGGCAGAAGGATGCGATACTTACTAAACTTATTACAACATTCGCCACAATAAACTGGGATAACACGGTCAAACTCATTTTACACAGAAACATGTCATAAAGTCTAAAAAATTCCGTTCACTTCGCACAACGCCACGAAGGCCATTCAAAAATTACGTTCAAAGTAGTGAATGTACCATTTACGTTACAATTCGCCAAAAAGCAACGTAAAAAAGAATCACGCGAAAGTGTAGATTCCACAGTTTCGAACAATTGTTTAACGACCCGGGTGTGACCATGCTCGGCGGAGTTATGGCCGTTTGAACTTGCAACGCGCTCGCGTCTAATTCGATTGCAGCTGGAAAGAATTCCGAGATCGTTCGACTCGTCGAAGTGTGACCAAGAAGTTCGAACGCTCGCCGACTTTCTACGCTAGAGTAATCGGGCCTGTACGCGAATAAATCGCCGTCGGTTCTCTGCTCTCCCGAGCTCCGCGGACTCTCGTTTTCAAGGGAGAACGGAACGGCGAGAGGATCGCTCTCTGGAAATTGCGCTCGAGTTTTTTCCGGGACCCGTTTTTGCCCCGGGAGACCAGCCCGCGAACATTATTGCGGTTCCCGAGACGGCGACATTGCCCACAATTCAGCATCGGTATACCGATCGGGGGAAACGCTAGTCGCGCCCTAATTTATGCTACCCGCTCTCGAAAATGATTTGTTAACGCTTCGCGAACCGGTTTCGCGGTTCTTGCAACTTTGACTCGCTAATAGATCGCTCCGCGGGTTGCGTCACTCGGACGGATCGACGTGACCTGAACGCGTTTACGCTTCGAGGGATCTTTCTTCTCCTGTGGATCTACATTGCTGATATTAGCTGCAAAGTTGTGCCAATGCAGTGTGCGTCTTGCGTTGCATTCTAGATGATTTTACAGCGTTGAAAAATCATTTTAGAAAATCGGTCTAACTAGGGATGAAAATAACGCCAAGTTTTATTTGAGCGCGTTTTTATTACCCCAATTGCAAAATAGTATTTTGTGAAAATGGAGTTACACTCGCATCGATATTTAAGTTGACGCGGCCGAATTCCAAGAACGCGTTGCTTTGTTTTTCTAGTGCACGTGTTGTACTTGATCTTCTCGTCCTTTGCTTGTGTTAACATCGAGTATGACCACTGTCGCAGATCCAATCAAAATTCATGGTGTATAATTACTTTTTAATAATAATAATAATATACTTGATAGCGTATAAAATGGTTTCAACATATAATATTCATATTTACAAATAGTTGTCACTTGTAGCATCCCTAAAACTAGAGAACTGGCGCTATTTGAGAGAGTACAAATTTACAACCGAAGGATGGAAGGAAAAAGTTTGAGACAAGTAGCAGTAGAGTTTGGAATATTCAAAGGTGTCCAAAAAATATGCCAAAAATTAAAAAGCACAGGTAAACCTGAAAATTCGATAAAAACGGGTAGATAAAGGCACACATCCGCTCGTAAAGATCGATAAATACTCAGAGAAGTAAAAGAAAATCCGTTTATTAGTGCAAAACAAATAGAAGAAAATCTGTCATTGCGAATATAAATTGCGCAAATTAAGTCACGCATACACGAGCACAATTTACATGGATGGATATCTCGAAAAAGACCGTATATTTCTAGTGTAAATGCCCAAAAACGTTGAACTTTGCCAAAGAATTGTACAAGAAACCCATTTCATTTTAGAAATCCATAATATGGAGCGATGAATCCAAATTCGAGTTGAATTCGAATAAGAGGAGGAAGTGTGTTTGGAGAATAGAAGGACAGGCGTTTAAACCGACATTAATAACTCTCACTGTTAAATACGACGGTGGTAGCATAATGATATGGGATTGTTTCAACGACAACCAAGTTGGAAATTTGACAATAATTGATGGAAGAGTTACTGCTGTATAATACATAGAATTACTAAGGGAGAATTTATTTAAGTCTATTGAAAAATTCGGAGTCGAGAAAGCCTACATTTTTCAACATGATAACGACCCGAAACATACGGCAAAAATAGTTAAGGAATTTTTAGCAGAAATTAATATTTCTGTTCTCTCATGGCCACCTCAGAGAAAGAGTCCGGATTTAAATCCCATAGAACATGTATGTATATGGGATGAATTAGGCCGCTAAATTCCAAGAAATGAGCGATATATAAAATCTGGCTTCACCGAGCTTTAAAAAACAAATCAAATATGAGATTACTGCTGAAACATTAGAAAGATTAATACAGAGTATGCCCAATCGCTTATTAGAAGTAATAAAAACGAAGGGTTATCAAACCTCGTATTAATTACTTCAATATTTATTATTGTTATATAGTTAAACATAATATTATTAACATTAGATTTAGTGTCAACTTAATTTCCGACACCAGCAAAAATATAAAAAATCTTTAATTTATTGTTGTTTTGATATAAAATAAAATCATTGTTGAATTTATGATGACTACATAAATATATTTCTGTTACAAATTCATATGTCATTTACTTTTATTACACGCTTTTATCTTCAATTTTCTAAAAATATAAGCGTCAACTTGTGAAATGATGATGTTTATTAATTTTTAACAAAATTTAGAATAATTTCAATATTAGTCAAATTCTCTAAACATTTTTACCGTTTTCCACTTAATCTCTTTAGCATCATCAATACATAAGATCCACAGTCTAATGATCACACACGAAAGTCGAAGGCGCAAATCAGCGCATGTAGAACAGAAGACGTCACCGGTAAAGAACACGTTATCGAGCTGGTTGTTCTAGAGCAACCGCGAAATGATTAATGAGCTGCGTCACGCGTTAATTGCAAATCGGCTGAAACACAAACCGACGCTTAGCAGATTAGCCGGCGATTCGAACGCGCGGCTAAAACAGCACGGTGAACGCTATAATTGTTTTCGATCCGAGCGTTTAACAACCCCGGTGGCCACGTTTCTTTGCCTAATTTCGCCTGCGTCGGATGGAAAACAGTTTCGTCTGGAACGAGGATCAAATTGGTATTCGCGCGATCCGCTTTTGTAACCGATAATCAATTTCCTTACGCAATTTTTTATCGAACCACGCTGTTATTACTTGCACGGTTTTTGATCGATCGACTCTAATTGGTGTTTCTAAGCATAAGTCCCGCGGGTCGGTCTTATTTTCTTCTTTGTCCGGGGAGCCGATGTTTAGCGGGCTATTTGAAAGCAGAACGTCATGATCCAGTCCATTGAATTTGATAAGAGAAGCGGTGTCGTTCAGTTGGTCACATTTCCTACGAATCTGCATAGAATGATCTGAATCGGGTGCGTGCGCAGGTTACCGATCGTTGAAAGTGATAAGGATAATTGGTTCGGGCAGGGACGAGTTTCGATTTATTACTACGAACTTTCTTAGCGTATTGCATAGCTTGCTCGGCAACTTTCTACCGCATTTCTCTGAATTTGTTTCTTTGTTGTTCACGTATCGCGATATAAACACCGAAGCAAAAAATCGAGAGCAATCTTGCCAATTTCTCCGCGTAAGGTGAAGTGCCCTACGCCTGGACAGCATGTTTTTCTATTTTAAATTTTATCACTTTAAATAAACAAAAACAATTTCTTAAGAGTTTTAACATACAGTTCAGAGTTTGTAAAGTAATTTAAAATAAAAAAATCATTGTTTAGGTTAATATCTTAATTGTATTAACAAGAATAATTCAAACCTATAGTTGGACATATTAAATCCAATCTAAGCTAGTACCTGGACAGAAGTAAAGCCTATATCGGGACAAATTTAATTTATGAGTTGATCGAGCGAACATAACCTAAAACGTTGGTTGGTGGCGCTGTTGCGCATGACGAATAAAAGATGCTTTGCGTAATATGTAGTATTCTTATCATAGATTATAGTATTGTATTATTTAACCAAATATATATTTATTTTCATTTACTGTTTTAATAAAACTTGTCATAATACAACTTTTAAGGTTAGGTAGTAATACTGATAGATTTAAGATGTAAACATAAAGTATTATTAACGTCACAACCGGAATACATTTTCTACATACGTTATTCAAGCTAATAGAAGACTAATTATACGTATATGTAGTTAAATAATTTTCAAACAATGCGTTGATTTTATTCACAAACACGTGTCCGGCTTCAGGTGTAAGCACATTGCGTATAAACTTAGAGTGGGACGGCTACTGTCATCGCGTCCCAGTATGGAGTACTTATATTTGAAAACAGTCCTAATCTTGGACATCTAATATTTGGATTAATAATTATTATTTACGTTAAGTTTGATTGCCAATTCATTTTAAAATATCAATATTATTATACGTGATAATTATTGTTTGTCTGAGGGCTTAAATTATACCTTTTTTTCTAACAAAAGTTCGAACTATAAATGCACATGATTCGCATGTAAATAGACTATTTTGTATACTGTTTTCAGATGAACTTTGAATTCATTTTTAAATTTCAATTGATGTCTTAATGAAATAATATTCACACCTACTTGTAGCTAAGGCCTCAGAATATATAATATAATTATTTAATCTATTAATTACTGATTTTACTATGAAAATTCAATTGTCCAGATTTAGGTATCACTTTTGGACTGTCCAGACGTAGGGCACTTCACCTTACATAATTTTCGGCGCGCAGGAATCTCAGTGCTCAGTGTCCTCGATATCCTGAACTCTTTCTGAAAACTTTCAGTGCTCAGAACTGACGGTGTTTGCAACTCCAATTTCTCAGAACTCTCAGAGCCTAGAATTACTGGGAATTAGGAGCATTTTCCAACGACAGGATATCGTGCACAATGTGTTCATTCTCCGGGAGAAGCAACATTCTCCTTAATTTTCCGTTTTTTATAACTCAAAGCTTATCATCTTTCATGTCCAATCAGCGGTGGTTCACGTCGCCGCCATCTGATATATCTTATTAATGGAAACGCACACGGCCGGCTGTTTAAATATCGAGAGCTATAGCTGTAGTCGAGTAAACGTTCTAATCCGTGAGCGGCTACGAGCGACCTTCGATCGGCGAAGAACCGGAAGATCGAGTCGCCTCTCCGCTCCGGTGCTCCCGAGAAGCGGACCAACAACCGGCGACTCTTCATGGCTCTCGTAAACGCCAATTACAATAATTACGATAACCGTGGCGCCTGCACGGTCGCAATGGACGCCGGTAACTCCCTGGCCCGCGTCTAACTAGCCGATGCTTCGTCTTAGTTTATTAATCACGCCGGTTAATTAATATTCCGGGGTGTACCGAGGGTAACGATTAGATGATCGGGCGTGGCCGGGTCCAGTTACCGCACTGTCTAATAAGCGACCTTCATGTGCCCTTGCGAGTTTCAATTTGCTGGATTCAGCCATCTCTCTTCGTCACTCGCTGAATATTCCATAATTTACATGTTCTCAACTTGTATTCAATCACGGAACTCTCAGCACACGGCATTCTCAGCTCCTGGAACTTTCAGCACTCCGAATTCTCAGCGCTCCAATTTCCCATTGCGCAGAACTCTCAACATTCAGCGCACGAAGATCCCAGCAATCGGCTATAGAAATCGTAGAATTCAACGTAGAGCATCGAGAAGGTAAGGGGATGAATATTCTTTTGACCGTTCGGTGTCGCCGTTCCCGCTGATTTATCCTGTCCGCCGGTTCTCTATATTGTTTTTCGCATTTTTCCTAGCCGGATGATAAATGTCTCAATAGCCGGGGAGCGGTGGTTAACACCGGTGATTTGAATGCGCGCAAGGACACAGGAGGCGGCATCGCATCGGCGGTCGGTGTGTGTCTTGAAATGGCTGCCAGGTAGCGTCGTTTATTTTCCCGCGATTCTTATCGCGCGGCCGGTATTCGATCACCGGTGTCCGGGGCAGTTCTCGTTTCGCGAGATCTGTTCTCCAGGTGAAACCCAATTGAATTAGTTTACCTGGATAGATCAACCGAACGACGATCGATCGAATCCGTAAATCCCGCGGTTCGCGCGCTGCGTGGAAGAAAGTTAACAAACTTTCGAGTGCAACGGCAATGGCTATCCCGAGACTGATGGGATCCGTGAGCCTGATGAGACTACTGGGAATCGCAGAATAATGTGGAGTCCTGTACCCTCAGACCACATGATTCTCAACGCATCCAGTTTTCAACGCACACAATTCTCAGCGCACACAATTCTCAGCGCACTTAATTCTCAGCGCACTTAATTTTCAGCTTACCCAAGTCTCAGCTCACTCAATTCTCAGCGTGCCCATCTCTCAACGCACTCGATTCTCAGCACACCTCATTCTCAACATAGAATTCTCAGTCTACCCAATCTACAACGCACTGTTAGAGCGTAGAACTCTCAAATCCAAGAACTCCAAAACTCCTAGAAGTCTCAGAGCCCTCTATTCTCACACTCCGAAACAACTGCGACAGCGAGACAACGCGACACCTTGAGGAACGCTATCTAATCGCTTCTCTCGAGAGATTAGTGGTTCGAAGAGGAATCGCTGAGCTTCTTCTCCAGGTACTCCAGTCGGTGATAAGCCTATTAGTAAGCGAGTTTCGACTTGAGATGCGGTGAGAGATCGCTATCAACTATGTTAATTATCAGCGGGATCGCATCGAGATCGGAGGTGATCTTTCGCGGTTTCCAGGCTCAGATTCTATGGCAGGAGCTGGTTTTATGCTGCGTTTAATACTTGTTTGCATTAAGATCGCTGGTGTTAGTGTACTTTTTCGTAGAGTTAATCACGTAAGTGTATAAATAGCTGGTCAATATTAGATGTTCGAAGAAAACGAGGTTTTTGAACGTTTCGTGGATGCTGATGGACTTGTTACTTGAACTTCGAGATGTTTTTCAGGGACTATCTAATTTTAGCTAATAAATGCATCGTGTTCGTAAAACGTTCGAAACCCTTACTTTGTTTATTCAATTATTGAAAACTGGGACTGAATATGTATGAATTTGTTATATTTTTGAAGGACTATAAAATAATAATTGGGACAAAAAATCCTTCACTTTCTGCACATCGTTCTGTACCTAACGGGACTGTTTATTCCCGAAAAGTATTCCCCTTTCTTCAACATCCGTGAACGACGGATGTGAATGATAATAAATGCGTAATTACATAAACATTGGCGGTCTACTTTTACCTGTGCGCCAAAGAACTTCCAGTAAAATCGCACGCGAAGTTTGCTTCTCGCTTAATTGCAATTTGCACGAATCTCATGTTTGTTTCGCGTTCCATCGAACGTGAACGGTAACTTCCGGCCCCGTTCTCCGCCCGCGTTCACTTTTATTCCAAACCGACCACGTCGCGTATAAATAGTCAATAATAATCAGGCTCGTGAATGTAGGAAGACTGAGCGAGAGGCTCGCGAATCGTGTAGGTGTTCTAAACAGACGGAATGTTTCCTGCTTAATTTTATTCGTTACTCTACCGCGAAGAAAAATCGCTTTAATGGATATCTTATTCCCGATTCCAGCATATTGGAGGTCAGATAAATCGATGCAATAGAAATTCCACCTGGTTTTAAAACTGGATATAGTATAACTCGAGAATTAATTTAATCGATGCAATGAGAGCCTTGGATTGAAATTAACTTCGCTGGAACCTGTTAACTGATAGGCGAATTAAATCAATGCTCCATTTTACGAATAAAATTGAACAGAATGAACAGAAAGGAACGTTCTAATCTAATTTTTAGTGAATATCCGAACCTCAGAAATAAATAATAAAATTCTACTAATAAGATCTGCAATCTAGTTATCATACCAATTGTCGCAAGAAATTCCCACAGTATTTCTTAATGCAAACAGGAAAGTTGATCTTACGTCAGATAGTTTTGTCAGTATAGACAGAGATAGATTTACACCCATACCCATACGTACCCAGATTTAGCATGAAACAAAACATATATCCACTTTTAAATCAGTTCTGTTTCATGCTAAAAGACCTCGGGCGTGAGCACTCTCATTTCCTCTCTGCTTATATGTGTCATGCAATTTAATTTTTTCATGTTTGTTATACTGCACTGTCACAGATACTGCACTGGGTGGGTCACTCTGACCCAGGGTTCGCCTCTCGAAGGTTAACAGCCGGTAAACGAGAGAAACCTAACCCGTAATTGGAACTCTGTCGCGAAGGCTCCGTATCGGTTATCGGGGGCGAGTTACAGGTCCCATGACTAAATATCGTCGAGGAAGAAAACCTGTTGCGTTTAATCACAATTTAATGCAACACACACTGTGTCTGCCAGACTTAAATTCACCAAGAGCGAAACAAAATTATTTTAGCACACAATTGCGCTGCTAACATAGCTGCACAGCCTTAATCTTCGAGTTTCATTTCTTATTTCCTTCATCTTCATTAATGTATAAAACGTTCTTTCATTTTTGCCTATGTGTAATAATAATGTGTGCCTCTAATAATGCCAGAGCAATGTAAGACGTCAAAGTGGTTAGAAAGTAATGAGCAGAGTCCGAATTTGATGCACGTCTCAAAATAATACTATACTAATATTTGTAAGTCAATGAAATTCTGGAAAGAAGAAATAAATGTATGTACAAATTCTGCTTGCTGCAAGATTTTTATTTTCCATGCAGATCGACAGAAATGTGTACTTGCAAAAATTGTGGAAGAGTATTGTTCCTCGATCCGCGACGGGTCATGCGGATCGCAGAGAGCAATTCCTTCGCGAGTTCCGATCGCCGTGTTCGCGATAATTCGCAGCATCGAAACGAGATGGAACGGGGCGACCAGTTCTAATTAGTGTCTCCCATGATAGTTACGCAGCCTCCAGCTTATCTTATCGCGTAATACGCGAACAATGTTCGCGTTATCGTCGCGGCCGCGGACAAAACCGAGTCGCGTAATTCGGTTTTAACGCGTATCCCTGTAATCGCGGGCCCGTTATCGAGCAACAAGCTGCATACCAGCGAACCGACAGGTATGTGTTCCGCAGGGGGCGCAAAGGGGGTATGGAACATCGTCGAGAACGAACAGAATTGCGCCGGCGGCAGGGCCCGCGAACAGAAAAAGTTCGAGCGTTAACGACGATACTCTCGCCAGATTCATGTTTCCTGGTTTGTCTAACGAGACACGCGGTAATATCCCCCCCACCCTTCTTTCACTCTTTCTTTCTCGCGACCACTCTCTCGATAGAGCGTACGCGACGCGCTCCGATCAAGTTGTTATGATGGAATTATTTTATTATAGCGAGGTCCGTGCAATCGAAGCCACCCAATTTTCAGAATCCTCAACTAACAGATCTCGTAACATTCAAAGCTTTTTTTCAGAGATCTCAACTTGTAGTGCTCTCGACACTCGGAGTTCTCAAGTTTTGAGGCACCCAACTTGCAGAGCCTTTAATTTTCAGAATCTCCCAATTTTCAGAGCTTTAATTTTCAGAATCCCCTTATTCTCAGAGCTCCCATTTTCCAGGAGTCTCTACTTTTGGAGCCCCCAACTTCCAGAGGCTTTAATTTTCAGAATCCTCTTATTCTCAGAGCTCTCATTTTCCAGAATTCTCTACTTTTGGAGCCCCCAACTTTCAGCGTCTATAATTTTCAGAATCCCCTTATTCTCAGAGCTCTCATTTTCCAGAATTCTCTACTTTTGGAGCCTCCAACTTTCAGAGGCTTTAATTTTCAGAATCCCCTTATTTTCAGAATCCCCCAGTTTTGAGAGCTCACGACTTTCAGACCATTCACAAATCAGAGCCCTCATGTTTCAATACGCCCAACTTTCAAATCCTCCTAATTCTCAAAGCCTTCAGAATCCCTCGACTGTCAAGGACCCAATTTGTAGTGCCCCCAACTTTCAGAGGCTTTAATTTTCAGAATCCCCTTATTCTCAGAGCTCTCATTTTCCAGAAGTCTCTACTTTTGGAGTCCCCAAGTTTCAGAGCCTTTAATTTTCAGAATCCCCCAATTTTCAGAGCTTCAATTTTCAGAATACCCTTATTCTTAGAGCTCTCATTTTCCAGAATTCTCTACTGTTGGAGCCCCCAACTTTCAGAGGCTGTAATTTTCAGAATCCTCTTATTCTCAGAGCTCTCATTTTCCATAATTCTCTAATTTTGGAACCCCCTACTTTCAGAGGCTTTAATTTTCAGAATCCCCTTATTCTCAGAGCTCTCATTTTCCAGAATTCTCTACTTTTGGAGCCTCCAACTTTCAGAGGCTTTAATTTTCAGAATCCCTTACTTTCAGAATCCCCCAATTTTGAGAGCTCACGACTTTCAGAGCTTTCACAATTCAGAGCCCTCATGTTTCAATACGCCCAACTTTCAAATCCTCCTAATTCTCAAAGGCTTCAGAATCCCTCGACTGTCAAGGACCCAATTTGTAGTGCCCCCAACTTTCAGAGGCTTTAATTTTCAAAATCCCCTTATTCTCAGAGCTCTCATTTTCCAGAATTCTCCACTTTTGGAGCCCCCAACTTTCAGCGTCTATAATTTTCAGAATCCCCTTATTCTCAGAGCTCTCATTTTCCAGAATTCTCTACTTTTGGAGCCGCCAACTTTCAAAGGCTTTAATTTTCAGAATCCCCTTATTCTCAGAATCCCCCAGTTTTGAGAGCTCACGACTTTCACAGCTTTCACAATTCAGAGCCCTCATGTTTCAATACGCCCAACTTTCAAATCCTCCTAATTCTCAAAGCCTTCAGAATCCCTCGGCTGTCAAGGCCCCAATTTGTAGTGCACTAAACTTTCAGAGCCCCCGACATTCAGTGCCACTAATTTTCAAGCCCCTTAATTTCCAGTGCCCCCAATTTTCAGAGCTGTCACTCTTCAAAGCCCCCGTAGCTTTCGAAGTCCAAAACTCCCAAACCAGAACTCTCAAAGAAAACAATCCGGGCGTCCCAAAGAATGTCTTGAAGCGATCATAGATTGAGAGCCTGGGAGGTTCGATCGACAGGTAAAGGCAGCAGGTGGGCCCGAATAAAAGGCACCTAGCAGCGATCGTCTGCCTCCTCGCGTCTCCTCGCGATAGGTGCCACACAATGTGGCTCTCGACGGCCGGCATTGAGCATTATATGCGTAATTTACGAAGGTTATTTACTATACAATTAGATATCCTGCGTCACGTATTACGCGCGGGAATAAACAGAGAAAGAGAGACCTGTCTCTCTCTCTTTAGCTGATAATGGTCCCCTGTGTGCTCGTGCTCGCGCAGGGTCCCGTCAGTCGCGAGAACGGAGCACGGAGAAATCCTTCAGTTTTTCTATGCCGGCCCCGGCCTAGGCATAATATACGATACACACGGTGTAACGAGGTATGTAATGGGTAATAATGCGTAATGATATAATGCGTACATTCCGCTCCGTGCGTCCGCTATAACAAACATTGTTAGTCGGGGATGCTGGGCCGGCCGTAAAACGGTCCCCCGGTTCCTTCTTCTCGGTTCCACGAAGGGGAAGAGGGAAAACCAAGGGCACCCCGATGATGATACGCTCCTGGCGTAATGCCCGACAGCACCGGGAATAAAAAGGACACGAGCGGGTCCACACGACCGGGGATCTCTAATTCACCGTACAAATAGGTCTAACGTCTGTTGCGTTGCTTGTCAACCATCGCTTTTGTATGCTCGTTGTGTTAAATCTTGGTGCAACACCGTCGGGATTATGTTAGGGACATGTGTAGTGGTTTAAGTAGGTATCTCGGTGCGTTGACCTGAATTGTGAAAGCGGAGGGTTGAGTCCATTGAGTGGGTGTTGCCAGTCTTTTCTCAGAGAAAAATTTTTAGCGTCCCTTTTTCAAACTTACAGGTTCTTTTGTTATTATTATTGCATCATAGAGTTAGACGTTTTCTCTCATTTTTAAGGTGCAAGAATTAGTAGAGTACCATTTTGTTGACATCAACTTTTTCGAAGAGGCGATCATTCCACATTTTTTTATTTTGTAATTATTGAAATCATGGAGGTTATTGATAATTTATCTGCGGATTTATTGTCTTAACACACCCTTTGCATCGTTCAGACAATGTTAAAAGTCAGCCACTCAATAGTCGTTCAGTACTTTCACTACTGAAGTTCAAATTCGCGCAAATACCAAAGTGTGAATGCTACTTGTGCACACTCATTCTTGCATCTTTTATGGCACGCATTTACGAGATTAGAAATTGTTAACAGGTAAAGCCTCTGAGTCATCGTATTCTTTCTATTCAGACGATATCAAACTACGTGATAAATTAGTTTTCCAACGAAATACTCCATTGTCACGATGGCCGTGTTATCGCCTTTTATCTAGTTCAACTATTAAACTTGCTATCAATGCACATTCCACAATAATGAACGCTATCGATGACCATCGCATTTTCTAGAAAGTTGCGAAAAACCTGTTCACATCGAACAAACACCTTCGAGGAAATGCAAACACAGTGATTCTTATCGTACACGTACTAGATAGACTCCAAAAAGGAATTCTCAAACATTGCGACCTTATTCTACTGACCTACTATCCTTTAGACGTAACTTCGTGGCTAGGCAAAATCGCGGAAGCCTTTTAAAGAGATGAATGCCAAACAGCATTTTTCAAAACTGTACCATCAAGTTCTTTCAACGAGCGATCTCTCTTTTGATGAACATTTATGTCTGAAAAATTACCCGCAGTTTCGGAGCAAGTTCAATGGACAGGTCACCCTGTTTGGAGCATTACACGAAATGAAAAGTACCTTTTAGCCTAAAACCGTGGAATTAAAAATCTCAGAGCACAGAAGTCTGAGCTTCTGAAGTTCTGGGAATCTCAACGCTCCAAAATTTCGAAGCTCAGAAGTCTCAGCGCTCAGAAGTCTCAATGTTTCGAAATCTCAATAGTTAGATTTCTCAGCACTGAAAAGTCGCAGCGCACTAAATTCTTAGCACCCCAAACTCCCAGCGCTCCAAATTCTCAGAACCTTAACCTGCCAGCGCTCCAAATTCTCAGCGACCCAAATTCACAGCGTCTCAAATTCTCAGCACACCTAAATCTCAATGCTTCAAACCCTAAACGCGCCCTAACCTCGCAGCACCCTAACATCTTAGCGCCTTAAATTCTAGGCGCACTAAATTTCGAGCGCTCAAATTCTCAGCGATCCAAATTCTCAGCGAGCCAAATCCTCAGCAACCCTAAACCTCAGCGCCCAAAACTCTCGAAGCCCTAACCTCGCAGCGCCCTAACATCTCAGCGCCTTAACTTCTTAGCGCAATAAATTTCCAGCGCTCAAATTCTCAGCGATCCAAATTCTGAGCGACCTAACTTCTTAGCACCCCTAAATCTCAGCGCTCCTAATTCTCAGCGCCACAAACTCTGAGCTCCCAAAACTCTCGAAGCCCTAACCTCGCAGCGCGCCCTAACATCTCAGCGCCTTAAATTCTTAGCGCAATAAATTTCCAGCGCTCAAATTCTCAGCGATCCAAATTCTGAGCGACCTAACTTCTTAGCACCCCTAAACCTCAGCGCTCCCAATTCTCAGCGCCCCAAACTCTGAGCTCCCAAAACTCTCGAAGCCCTAACCTCGCAGCGTCCTGGCATCTCAGCGCCTTAAACTTTTAGCGCACCAAATTCCCAGCGATGCAAATTCTCAGCGTACCGAATTCACAGCGTTCCAAACTCTCAATCACCGACCTCCCAAAATCCTGACATCTAAGCACACACCGCAGACCGACTCGATGAAGTCCAAAAAGACGTTCTCAGTCCCAAACAGTTCACAATCGAATTGCTCGCGTGTTCAGAACAAAGAGGCGATCGTCACGACGCGCTGTACAAACAATGCCATTTATTCGCCGATTGTCGATCTGAAAAGTTCACAGAAACATAGGACACAACAGCCGGAACATGTTGTTGCGCAACAACAAACCCGCGGCCAAACCTTTCGCGGCGTAACATTGACTTTTTCAAGTGTAATTGGCCGGCTCGCGCTCCGATTACTAATCGACGCCGCGGTGAACGTGACACACATTCGATTTTAACCTCGGCGAGCGCTCTCGTGCTCCGTTGCGTTCACGTATTCAACGGGCCATTGTCCGAGAGAATCGTCGAGAGAGTAAGAGAAAGAGGGAGAGAGAAGAAAAGTTACGGGAAAATCGTGATCGCAGCCCGCCAACCTGAAATTGCTTGCATTCGAGGAAAAGGTTCCCGCGTTGCGTTGCGGCAAACAGGCTTTTTCCTTCGACGCTACAACGACTATTAAGGTCACTACCACTGGCCGGCTTTTTAGTACCATCTTCTTTGGAAATTCAATCGAACCTGGTCGTGTCTATTACTCGTTACAATAATCATGGCCGCGAGACTCTCGGGAGGAAACAGGATCAACAACTTTCCTTCTGATGCTCTTTTTTCACGCGATCGGGCTTAGGAAAGTTGTGTTATTGTTACGCAACGCGGTGATAGGACAGGCTGTTCCTGCGAGTTTAATTGGACTCCGGCTGCTAGGATATTATTCTCGTGCCTATTGCCGGGCTGTATTTTTCTGCTTTGTTTAATATTTTGTGTTGGGGAGATCTCGGGAAACCGATAGTTGTAATATTACGGGTAAATTGAACTGAAATCCGACCGTGCCAGATGAATGTTTAATACGGAGATCTGAAATGTGTTCGAAGTAAGTTTATTCGTTCGAAGTAAATTCTAAGTGAAGTACGAAGTTCGATCACAAAAATATATTGAAAGTAATATTGGTCTGATGCTACTCATTGGGATTCTCAAAAATACAATTTCTGGTCGAAGATCTCTAACGTTAAAATGACAGAAACGTATTCTTGTTTTGAGAAAAGTCGAAACAATACGTATGATGTACAGTTTGGAAGACATTGTTAATAGCCATCGCAGTATCTGGACGAACGCGCATCGCAGTGCACAGCCGAGCCATAAGAATCCGGATTTGCAAACCAGTCCGGTCCCAGGCCGAGTATTAACAGTTAATAATAGTAACGCATAATTACGATGTTCTAATATCGGAAGAGGCAGCAAAAAATCGCACCGCGGGAATACATGTTGAACATGTAACCGATTACACCGAGGCGGTACAGCCGACCTGCCGCAAAAATACGTCCGCCACGAAACACCTATAACAATCAACTTCTTTTTAATTGATACCAAGAAGCGGCAATTATCCCTGCGAATAGGCGAACGCTCTTGGGGCGGTGGATGGATAATCGGTCATGCAGGTTCGATTACGCGAGTTAAACTGTTTCCTTATTTCGTGTATCAGAACCTTCCTTTATGCACGTCCGGTGGAAACGAGCACGAGTATATTGCCGCACAAAAGAAACGCTGCTTCGATTCATTTCGATTTTCCTGCCGCGATTTTCAGAGATTCTCTTCTCAGCACACAGAACTTTTGGAGCACCGAAAACTCAACGCACCGAATTCTCAGTGAGCATCGAAATCTCAACGCAGCGAATTCTCAGTGGCCATCGAACTCTAAGCACACAGAACTCTCAACAACCAAAACTCGCAGCGTCCTCCGAATTCTCAGTGCACCAAATTCTCAACGCACTCAACGCTAAGCATACGGAATTTTCAGCGCATCGAACTCTAAGTGCCCAGAACTTCCAACGCCTCAAATTCTCAGCGCACGAAACTCTAAACGCTCAAAATTCTCAGCATTCCAAATTCTCAGTGCGCACAATTCTAAGCGCCCCGAATCTCAGCACCCCGAATTCTCAGTGTGCCGAACTCTAAGCGCCCACAACTCTTAGCGCCGCGAATCTCAGCACCTCGAATTCTCAGTGCACCGAACTCTATGCGCACAGAACTCTCAACGCCCAGAACTTCCAACGCCTCAAATTCTCAACGCACCCAACTCTAAGCGTCCCGATTTTTCAGCGCATCGAACTCTAAGCGCCGAGAACTTCCAACGCCTCAAATTCTCAGCGCACGAAAGTCTAAGCGCTAAAAATTCTCAATATCCCAAATTCTCACTACGCTGAACTCTAAGCGCCCATAACTCTCAGCTCCTTGAATTTTCAGTGCGCCGAACTCTAAGCGCACAGAACTCTAAGCGCCCTGGACTCTCAACGCCCAGAACTTCCAACGCCTCAAATTCTCAGCGCATACAACTCTAAGCGCTCAAAATTCTCAGTGCGCCGAACTCTAAGCGCCCCAAATCTCAGCACCCCGAATTCTCAATGCGCCGAACTCTAAGCGCCCAGAACTTCAAGCGCCCAGAACTCTAAGCGCCCACAACTCTCAACGCCCAGAACCTCCAACGCCTCAAATTCTCAGCGCATAAAACTCTAAGCGCTCAAAATTTTCAGCGCATAAAACTCTAAGCGCCCCGAATCTCAGCACCTCGAATTGTCAGTGCGCCGAACTCTATGCGCCCGGAACTCTCAACGTCCAGAACTTCCAACGCCTCAAATTCTCAGCGCATAAAACTCTAAGCGTCCCGAATTTTCAGCGCATAAAACTCTAAGTGCTCAAAATTCTCAGCATCCCAAATTCTTAGTGCGCCGAACTCTAAGCGCTCAGAACTCTCAGCGTTCCAAATTCTCAGAGAACTGAATTCTCAACGCTCCGAGCTCTCGGTTGACCGACCTCCCAAAACACAGACATGCCGGACCACCGAATTCCGATTCGATAAAATCCCAAGACACATCAGCGAGTACTCCGAGTACCGGTATTCGTTCATATCTGCACCAGGGGCCGTGCCCACTCTGAACAGGCGAGTATTAATATTCCAGAGTACCGGTGCTTCAGCGTCTCCGTTCCGCAGAAACTACAATAAAAAAAAGTGGGTCCCGCAGAAGAGTTTCGAGAGGCGGTCGAAACAGCCGACGAAGGCACGTACGAGGCGGGGGATCTCCGAAGATAAATTTCGACGTTGATCAACGCGATCCTCGTCGGCAGGGCGGACCACTAACGGTAAGGGATCGAGAAAAGGGACGAAAAAAAGCAGGAACGAAAGAAGACGGGGAACGAAGTCGAGAGGAGCGCCTTGGTAGGCTCGGCTTTACGATCGTCTTGCCAGAGAAGATTCTTCGACCGTCGACTTTTTCGTGTGGCAACGTTTTATTCTAATAAATTGAGTGGATATTATCTTTCGTGGCCCTGTGTCATAGACCAGAATACTCTTAACCCTCTGCGACTAATGTATAATATATTGCTTTGTTATAATGACGTGACTGCATCCATTTAGACTTCATATAACTTTTTATTATAACATGTGCGTCAATGAAGAAGTTCATTCGACAATTTCTGATAAAAATGTCTTCATAATTTCAATAATTGTGAAAGATGAAATTAGAAACAGTTATTTTGGTTTCGATAATTCTGGAATATTCTCTATCTGAAACATATGATAAGCAAAACTAATATAATAAAGTAGAAAATATTAGTCGACGAGGAGGAGTATAATAGAAAGAAGACAACAGGGAATAAACAAGAATAGAAAAAGTGGATATTTAACCTGAGCATTTGCATGTTCCATGGCATGCTGAAGACCTACACATCGAACGTGTTTAGTCTAGTGCTGAAGAAACTTGTTGGTTTTTGAGATGCAGATTCAACGAGTGGCAAGAAGTGACCAGGTCAACGTCTTCTCTCATCGTCCCGCGAAAAAACGAGAATGGGAAACTATATCGAAGAGTGGCAAGAGCAACCAAGTCCTCGGTCCCATGTTTTTCTACCCGTGGAACGACGACTCGGCGTTCCAGGTAATGGAACGTGTCGCGTTGATGTGCAAACAGTCGAAAATAAATTGCCATGATTCACGGGGGATTAAGACAATGCGAAATGCACGAGCGAGTCCGGAGCCGGCGTGCAACGTTCACTCCATTTTTCACGGCAGAGTACTGCGAACGCTGAATAGTCGTTCCAGGAATGGTACCTGCGATATTTTACACCTGGAGCCAATTGCACAATGAATTACAAGCTTGAAATATCGGTGCGTTAGAGCACAATTGCTTCATGTGAACTGCGACTCGAGGTACGGTAAAAATATCGCTTCAATGGTGACCATTGGTCCCGGAAATGATACCTCGAGGTTTAATAATAAGTAAAAGTTTATAATGTTCGCGAGTTCGCAACAAGGCTATGGTTTTTTATGTATTTATAGTAGATGCCAAATATTTGAGCATAAGAAAACTTGCATATTGACAAAGCTGGTTTACAAAATTTTTAAGTACAATGGAACTATTATACTGATACTATTTTTAAGAATTTATTTACAAAAGAATCTGAATATATTAATTTTTACCATAAACGATATTTTGATTGGAAAATGAGATTTTTCCTTCGTTCTGAAGTGTCTAATAATAATCTTTGAGAACAGGAATTTGCATGAAGATACGCAGTTTGATTGGTTCCCCTAATGGTACCTCTTCTACTTAATCCTTCTACTTTATTGCAGAACACAAGACAAGCTCATAATATTGACGAATTACAACACAATTTATCAATGCCATGAGCAAAGGATTTGCAAAACAATAAAACATTTCGAATGTGAAACATTGGTCCCATTAATGCTACCTATTCTACTTAATACTTCTACTTTGCTGTAGAATACAAGGCAAGCTAATAACATTGATAAATTAGGGCACAATTTGTCAATATCATGAGTGAAGGCTTGTAGAATCGTAAAACATTTCGAATGTTAACCATCGGTTCCATTGATGGTACCTATTCTACTTAAAACACTCGTGCTTATAGCAGGGTACAAGACAAGCTCATAATATTGATAAATTAGGACACAATTTATCAATGCTATAGGCAAAGGTTTTACAGAACAGTAAAATATATCGAATGGTAACCGTTGACTCCATAAATGGTACCTATTCCGCTTAAAATATGAATCCCATTACACGGTAAAAGAAAAATGATGATGGTGAACTAGAACGAAGATTGATTAATACTATGAACAAGAACTCGTGTGAAATATTTTAAATGCTAACCATTGGTCTCATAAATGATACGATAATATTGAGCACCGGCATTTTTTATCGTAGCATAAAGTACTAACGTACTAAGCTATATAATCTTGGTAAATTATGTAATATCCTGGTCAATTGGAATATAGTGCAGTAAAATAATAGCAATTGTACCTAGTCTATCTATAAATTATTGCACAATAAAGTTCAAAGCCATAATATTGGTGAATTAGCTAATATAAAAAAGAGTTCAGCTGGTACAAAGAAATATTACAAATACTAAACATGAATCTCATAAATGTTACTTATTTTACCATTTGTGTTTTCCTTCAAACCAAGAGGCAAGCTTATAATATTGTCGAATTATAAGAGTCATTAATATCTCGAACAGATTGATTAAACAGCAAATTGATTAACATTACGTACGCTGACCAATGGCTGTGTAAAGGATGCCTATTCTACTTATCATATCTCCCGTATCGTGCGATAAATCAAGCTCGTAACAACACTGAATTATTGTATAAATGCACCAATATTATGGAATCATAATATTGTATTATTTTACAATACACCCAAGGTTTTAAGTACGACTAGTACCATTTACAATTCCAACATCCAATGCATTTCACAAATTATCCTAACCTACCAAAATCAATCGACCGGTTCCTTATTCTACAATTATTAACTCTTTTCACTCGAATATCTGATACATCACTTAAAATTACAACATTTTCAATAGAAAATTCCAGGTGAGTTGTAATGCTCGGATTCTGAAATCAGAATAGCCTCGAGTGGGTTAGAATTCTAAAACCGCTTCTATGAGAAACGACTGCATAATTCCAGTAGATATCATATCAAAAACCTTAAAAAACCTATATAAAATCGGTGTTCGTTTCCTGAAGCAACAGACACTTTCAGCGCTGGCAAGGTTCAGTACCAAAGCAGCAGCGCCTGCAAGCGTTCCCTTTCGAACAAAACGTATATCTCTCGGGCGAAGATTCCTCGGCGATTCCGCCCTGTAGTACCAGAAGGTCCACTGGTCGAGTGAGTCGCCTCGAAAACTATACCCTACGAAACTTTCCACTCACCTGCCGCCGTTGCTTGATCCAGAACGTGGTGGACGAGGGTCGCCGCGAGGCACGTCCGCTTGCAAACTAATTTTTGTTTTCCCCACTGGTAACTCCACTGTGTAGTTGGCACTGTATTACTGTATATACATCTGGTATACTCGACTCGGCCGTCTACGTACTCGCACGCATATATACCCCTCTCGTCCTCTTTTTCTCTCTATCTATAGTATACCTGCGTACGTGCAGTATAGCTGCAGCTATGTACGCGCAGGTACCGGGTCGGGTTCGCGGCAATTAACGTGCAGATTGGTCCACGAGGGGCAGGGTAACACGTGAATCAAGTGAACCACTTTTTTCCCGGTTGGGTACGGCGAAAGGGAGAGGCCCTCGGCTTATCCAGAGCCTCGGTTAGGCGAGTTGTGCGAAAAATTCTAGCGTAAAATGGGGGAGGGAAAAAAAAAGGTGACGACTGGCCCTGCTCTGACACAGATCACTGACCAATTCCGCTGGAGGACTGACGCGATACTGACTCGACGTCGCATCTGGCGAGGAGCGCGACAACCGGCTTCGCGGGCTTCGGTTACGCTCGGCCAACATCGGACTGGCTCGGCTCTCGCGAACCTGTAGCCGCCGCAGACAAGCGAGGCGACCCGCGACCGGCCGTGTACCCACAACCGTGGACCCGGTGTGCTCTTTCTCTCTCTCTCTCTCTCTTCCTCTCTCTCTCCCCCTCTTTTTCTCTCTTGCTCTTTCTCTCTCTCTCTCTCACTCTATCTCTGTGTGTACGCGACACCGGCACACACCGCACCGCGCGGGTACAGTACGTCAAGGTAAGTAACGTGCACGAAGGTATAGGTACGCCCACGCAATTTAGGCCCCTGACGATAATGAAGAACTCGCCTGTACCCCCTTACGTGAGCGTGCATTATGGCCGCGCGAGAGACGCCAGAGAGAGGAACGTGAGGATCAACGCTGGCATAGTTTTTGATCAGGGGTTTTTTTTTAGATGTAAGGTGGTGGCGAACTTGGTGTGTTTAGCAGAGTATTTATGCAAACGAAAATTTTTAAGCTTCATTTTCAGGCTACAGACGGTAACTACGAATTTATTTTCTTCATTGTAGCGGCCTTGTTAAACTATTTTCAAATTTTATCCGAATTCATTTTCGTAATTGATTTTCTACAGATGTTCGAAATTATCGTGCGACATAGTGGAGTAGGCCTACAGGGATACCACTGACAAATCTGTGGTTGCAAGGAGAAACGCCGCATGTCACAATTTCAAAAAATATGAGTTTATGCATTAATTGAGATTTACACTATAGGATTTACGTATTTACCAGAAAAAAAGTCATGAAAACAAATACGAAGGTTAAAAATAATAATGCAATTTGACCGATGTCCTATGTCAAAGCATTAGTGATAAGAACTTTAAACGGCAATATCTCGAAAGTGAAAATATGTGACATGCGGCGTTCTTCCTGACAACCACAGAAATATAGTCCATTGCAGGGTTGCCATATTTTGCGGGTACAGGGAACCAGTCCCCTTACCGCTGCGCCCCTCGCCCAGCTGCGCCCTGTTCCCTGTTCCCGCAAAATATGGCAACTCTGGTCTACAGTAAGGTGAAGTGCCCTAAGTCTGGACAGTTCAAAAGTGATACCTAAATCTGGACAATTGAATTTTCATAGTAAAATCAGTAATTAAGAGATTAAATAATTATATTATATATTCTGAGGCCTTAGCTACAAGAAGGTGTGAGTATTATTTCATTAAGACATCAATTGAAATTTAAAAATGAAGTCAAAGTTCATCTGAAAACAGTATACAAAATAGTCTATTTACTTGCGAATCATGTGCATTTATAGTTCGAACTTTTGTTAGAAAAAAAGATATAATTTAAGCCCTCAGACAAAAAATAATTATCACGCATAATAATATTGATATTTTAAAATAAATTGGCAATCAAACTTAACGTAAATAATAATTATTAATCCAAATATTAGATGTCCAAGATTAGGACTGTTTTCAAATATAAGTACTCCATACTGGGACGCGATGACAGTAGCCGTCCCACTCTAAGCTTATACGTAATGTGCTTACGCCTGAAGCCGGACACGTGTTTGTGAATAAAATGAACGCATTGTTTGCAAATTATTTAACTACATGTACGTATAATTAGTCTTCTATTAGCTTGAATAACGTATGTAGAAAATGTATTCCGGTTGTGACGTTAATAATACTTTATGTTTACATCTTAAATCTATCAGTATTACTACCTAACCTTAAAAGTTGTATTATGACAAGTTTTATTAAAACAGTAAATGAAAATAAATATATATTTGGTTAAATAATACAATACTATAATCTATGATAAGAATACTATATATTACGCAAAGCATCTTCTATTCGTCATGCGCAACAGCGCCACCAACCAACGTTTTAGGTTATGTTCGCTCGATCAACTCGTAAATTGAATTTGTCCCGATATAGGCTTTACTTCTGTCCAGGTACTAGCTTAGATTGGATTTAATATGTCCAACTATAGGTTTGAATTATTCTTGTTAATACATTTAAGATATTAACCTAAACAATGATTTTTTTATTTTAAATTACTTTACAAACTCTGAACTATATGTTAAAACTCTTAAGAAATTGTTTTTGTTTATTTGAAGCGATAAAATTTAAAATAGAAAAACATGCTGTCCAGGCATAGGGCACTTCACCTTATTTCGATGGTAATGTGAAAACCTATTGATACGGATATCGCGGTAATGCGCCACAAATAGGGCCTATGGTACGCGCCTGAGCTGGCTCGAGAGATAGGACCGCCACAGGGAGCAAGATGTGCGGCCGGGTCGAGGGGTGTAGCCTTCGAAAATCGGCCGTCGCGAGCCATCAATTCCGAGCCCTGCAGTAAACCAATGCTCCTAATTGCTAAAAAAAAGTTGAGGTCACGTGATGAAGGTTTTGTGAGCCACTGTAACTCCTCGGGACCGTCGCAGTTTCGCTGTCCCCGTCTGAAGAAAACCGATAACCCATGAAATTTTCGGCGATAACGATTCGTTGTGAGATCGCCGTCTCGAGGTCGGCCGTTTAGATCGTCGTTAACGATAAGCGGGATCTGGGGGCGGGCGAGCCGGTCGCCGATCCGCGGCGTCTTGCACGAAAACTCGCGTTAATTGCTGGCATTATTGCATTACCCCTCGGTTTTTCTGCTTTGTTTCGCGTCGCGTTAAGTGTATTACCTTGTAGAAATATTGCCCGCGTATCGGTATCGGGCTTTCCTGCGGGGAGAAACTGGTTTTCACGTTTTGTGCCCCCCCGCGCGCGCGCGTCCGCTAATAAAATCGCAACGGCGAACGGGCGATAATCGTCGTCTTAGCGGTGTCTGCATGCGCTCGCGTTTTCGTCGCGATCCTAATTTCACCAGGCCGGAAAAAGGACACGGCTTAACGACAGTTGCCCACGAAACAACCTCGGACTGCTACTCGAAACATCCTTAACAGCACCCCGATCCCGATAAATCCTCGATGGATCCTTGGATCGAAAATATTACGTCTCCGCATTAATCGGGGCCCGAATTACCACATTTGTCCGGGATATGGGCGATATCGCGATCATCTTCGAGCATCCACTGCGCATGACCGCAGGACTGGTTCGCGTAATCAGCGAGAAATGCAATTTTCATTTGCTTCGATTCCGTCTGCGTTAAAGAATTCGTTATCGCGAGATCTGGCCGTTCGTTCTGTGTTTATTAGATGTCTAGCAAGCTACGATAATAGCAATGATCTGAAACTGAATCACATGGAACCTTCTTTCTTGGTTGAACCATTTTAACAAATTAAAAAAATTATTTACGTAAAAATAAATTTTTTAAAAATACCACGTTTTTGAAACGGACTAAAAAGTATAAAATAATTTTTTCTAGCCCAATACAGATTCCTAACCCCGTACAGATAGTCCTGAAAATTTGTGATTGTGAATTTTGAATAGCTATGAAAATGCTTGTAAGATTTAAAACGAAAAACGTGGGGCGCAAGATAATACATAGTAAGGAGTGTAGAGAGTAGCTGCCGCTGAGGAAACTCGCAAAACAGTTCATATCATTTGCAGTGCAATAAAATTGTTAGTCATTTAGGTGTTCATGCATCAATTATCTATTGCATGCGCCCCACGTTTTTCGTTTTAAATCTTACAAGTATTTTCATAGCTATTCAAAATTTACAATCACCAATTTTGCAGGACTATCTGTACGGGGTTAGAAATCTGTATGCGGCTAGAAAAAATCATTTTATACTTTTTAGTCCGTTTTTTAAATGTGGCGTTTTTAAAATTTTATTTTATACTTTTCAGTCCGTTTTAAAAACGTGGTATTTTTAAAAAATTTATTTTTATTTAAATAATTATTTTCTGCTTTTTAGCCTTATATGTGTGAAATTTTACAATCGATTTTGAACATTTTGATGAGATTATAACAGAGACATGTAGTAAATTTCAGACGGTATTGCGACGCGTCATATCGAAAACGAACGCCGTGGTAAAATGTCAAAGATAAAGGTTCGACGGAGAATTTCGGTGTAACTGTTCTTTCGCTTGGTAAACAAACATTATACTATAATAATACGTAATAACTTTGTAAACACCGCACGGAGCTCGAACGCACACTGACGCGCACTGAGCTCCTTCGGTGCGAAGCGGGTCAGTGGAGTGGGGATGAGTCAGAGTGGGAACAGGTAGTAGAGTGGGGACGCTGAACGCGAAGACGTACTACGTCACGCGGCGGGGGGGTGCAAAGGTTCAAATTATTAATAATTTATATCTCCTGAACGCATAGGCTTTTTTAAAAAAAATTTTTTTAAATATTGCATTGTCATCCAGTTCTGAGCTATGTTTAAAATTTCAAGTCTCTAGCTCATTGGGAAGTTAGTTTAAAATAAATTCCAAAATTTGTACTGAACAAACAGACAGACAGACAAGAAAGCGAGTTAATAAAAACGTGGTAATAAGATGTATACGGGTTCAGATTCTTTCAATGTCCCCACTATTTTCAATTTTATCTACTCAATTTTGTCACGAGTGATAGGGGTGCGCGGGTACCAGAAAATCGGGAATTTTTTTCGGGTTCGGGCGGGATCCCGAAAGTTTGACACTGAAAGAGGAATGAAAACTCTGAAATTTGGAAGACGAAGAATTAAACTACAATGAAACCTCTGGGACTGCAAGACTGTCTGTTTTAGTCCAATAGTAAATCTGTAAAATTTTTCTAAAAATCTTTTTGATTGAATCCTAAGATGCAAAACCAGATATGTTATTGCCACAACGGGAAAACATGACAGCGTTGTGCGCGGTGTGTAGGAGTTCGAACAATTTGCGTTCGCGGGCCGGACCCCGGGTTTGATACGAGATTCCTCGCGCCTTGTTCCTTGCAGGACGACCTTAATATCGCGGAAGCGAGGCTAGGTGAAAAGGATTCCAGCGTTCAGTCAGATAAATCGAGCGATCCCCGGCGAGGTGGTGTTTAGCGATGTTAACGAAACAATTTACTGCTCCGCGCGGGTCCGCGCCGTGCGCATTTGCATCGGGCCGCGCGCCCGTGTAACGCGGGCAAATTTATGGATTTGATAATAATGAACTCGCGGCTGCATTACGTTCCGCATATTACGGAATTACACGGCATTACACGACGTTCTGACGTTAAGTACAATATTCAAGGATATAATAGAATGCGGTAGATCATAGACTCGGGCTTGGGCACCCGTGAAACTGCGAACTGCGCTGCCGACGTGGCCCGAGACGGGGGAAAACAACCCCCTCTTCCGCGTCCCTCAATGTTTACTCTGCCGATTAGTATGGCTCGATCACTTTCGCGGCACGGTTTATTCCGCATTTATCGGAAAATACAACTTTCAGTGTTTCCTCTGCAATTCCGACCAATTACAATTTTTTCAAAATTCTTTTCTCACGTCGTGTAGTAGTATACCAATTGTTCTAACTTCTAAAAAAAATCCAGATCGTATGGTCCAATATTTAAAAAGTCACTGTATGTTCTAACTCTTAAGTTTTTATATAAATGATAATAAAAATATTTTAACAGTTGCAATTTCTTAGGATCTGTAGAAAGACGCCCTAATAATGTTAGAAGCTGCTCAGATTTTGGCAATTTCTTCTTGTCTCGAGTTCGAAGCCTGGATCTCTAAGTATCCTCGTTGGGCCATCACTCTTTGCCATTAATCGGCAACTAAAAGAGCATTGCTCGAGTACTCACGAGTATCTTGGTACCTTATTGCATCCTGCACATAACGTACTACAAACAGCAGCATACTAGTGCTGGCTCGCGCGCGCGCTTCGAGAGCTAAAAAATCGTCGGGAGGTTTCGAGGGGCTGCGAACACGCATACACAAAGAGAAAACGAAACAGCGAGAAAGAGAGAGTCAGATGGTTAAAGAACAGAAAGAGAGGGAGAAGGAACGGTGTGCGTTGCCCAGGAGGTTTAATTATAAGTAATCTCGCGTCCTCGCTGAATTTAATGCGCACGAGAGATCGAAGAAGCGAGGATTTAAGGCCGTGTTCCCCCGGCCGTTATGAAAAAGCGACATTATGGCTGATGATACGGAGAGTCCGCGAGCACTCGCTTCGGTTGACTATCCAACCTGGGAGAAACCGAGCTCTTCGAGACCGAGAAAAAGAGAGGGACCCGCAACACGCTAAACAGTACATTCGCAATCATGAGGGTTGGCGGATATGTAAATGCACGTGGGACACTGATCACGCACACTGGAACACACCGGACATCGCTCCGCGCAACGTGCGCGGGTGTTCGTGTAAATCCTGCGACGCTTCTTCCAGGCGACACACGCACAGTGCGTTGACAATGGACAAAAATTAAAACCATTAAATCTTCATTTATGACGAAGGTAAGAAGGATCCGGATCTTTATGTAAAATAAAATGTTTATGTGTCAATTGCAAGACACAGGAGCTAAATATATTTTTCACTAATAATTTTAATGTAGTGAAAATAATATATTAATATTCTTAAAGTACTTTAATCTTTTCACTATTTTAAATTGTACCCGCTCATTTTTGTAGAAACAGCATAAAATCTGGAGTCCAGAAATCTTTTCATTATCTCCGCGTAGCGTGCATTCTAATCTAAATCTACCTATCTAATTATTAGACTGCGGATCTTTGTGCAAAATAAGAATTGTCCTTATCAATTATAAGAAACGAAAATTACATGAAAATACTACTAATGATAAATAAATGCATTCGAATTGCTGGTAGATGAGCTGAAAGAACAGTCTACCAGTGCAAAGGGTTAGAGTTTGAACGTCTGCAGCTGTGGGTCAGAGTGGACCCGACTGCGACCATCGTAGGGTTAACGAGCTGGAGGTAATGAGCACCGGGGATAAGAGAACCAAGAATTTAACCTCGAACTTCCGTCCGCGAGGTTCACACGAATGAGGCATGTCCCCGGACGAATCAGGCCGAACGTTTCCCTCAGGTGGCATAGGACGCGGCTCGGCGCAGCGGTCGTGAGATAATTATGGAAATGAATTTCGATCGTTAGGGGGGCGTGGATGCTGGCTCCTCCGTGACACGACCTGACCCCGGCCAGCCAGGGCCCGCCCACAACCATCATTTTCCCCACAATTTTCGTGCCTGTGTGTAAACACACCGAACGGTATATTACTGGCCGAACCGTGAGTTCGCCTTGCTGCGCTGTACTGTACTCTTCACCGACGCCGAACAACCTTTCCGACACAACATTACGTGTTACCCGTCATGCACCGACCACGACTCGTCGCAGTGTTCGAGACAATCTTAAAAAATCTAAAAATGTGAAATCTAAAAGAATTGTCTCAGCTGGAGGAGGCCACCTAAATATCTTCTTTATTTTTAACGGCACAGTAAAGATATTTATGGCATAATTGAAATGGTATCGAAGGAGGAATATCATAGAAGAACAATTTTTTTGTCCGGTCATTTTTTCACAGTTTACCCCATCTTGTTAATGATAATTCTATAAAAAAATAACAGTGACCTTGAAAACTATGAAAAAATGACCGGACAACAAAATTGTTCTTCGATGATATTCCTCCTTCGATACCATTTAAATTATGCCATAAATATTTTTTTTGTGCCATTAAAAATAAAGGAGATATTTAGGTGGCCTCCTTCAGCTGAGACACCCTGTATAATGTAGGTATACTACTCACAAGTATTATATGAATTTATTGTTAAATTTATTGTTGCTGTTAAATTTATTTATTGTTATACGGGTGAGTCATTTAAAGTGAAACAGATGTACATACAGTAGCGGACAAAAGTTTAAGACCGCTCTAAAGAAGACGATAACTTTTTTAATATTGTGCTATACGATTTGAACTTTTTTGGGAAGCTAGAGCAATTAGTTTACTAAAGGGTGTGAAAAGAAATTTTTTCAAAAATTGCAATTGATCGGAATTGCTGAAAGAATACTAAAAGTTGAATTTTTAACTTTTTTATGTGGGGCTATATTGAAAATTTAAAAAATACGTTTTGTAGATCTGTGTCAATTAAATATATTCTGAAAATTTCGTCAAAATCGGTCGACGTTGCAGTGAGCTACAAACGTTTAAAGATGGTAAAAATTGCAGATTTTCACGAATTATTGCAGGAAATCGTGAAAATCTGCAATTTTTACCATCTTTAAACGTTTGTAGCTCATTGGAACGTCGACCGATTTTAATGAAATTTTCAGAATATGTTTAATTGACACAAAACTACAAAACGTATTTTTTAAATTTTCAATATAGGCCCACATAAAAAAGTTAAAAATTCAACTTTTAGTATTTCTTCAACAATTCCGATCAATTGCAATTTTTGAAAAAATTTCTTTTCACATCCTTTAGTAAACTAATTGGTCTAGCTTCCCAAAAAAGTTCAAATCGTATAGTGCAATATTAAAAAAGTTATCGTCTTCTTTAGAGCGGTCTTAAACTAGTGTCCGCTACTGTATATCTCGGAAATATGAAGCATTTTGGAGAAAAATGTTTCAGACAAAAGTTGTATGGTTTCAAGGGGGTGTAAAGAGGTGTAAATCCGACCATGCAATCTTCACACGGTACACTTTGAGCAATACTAATGCAGGCGGTACCGTCTCTTTCAAGCCTTATAACTTAAAAAATATTTAACCCGGTGTTGGTAAGGTGGGAAAATGTATCGTCAGTGGTAAGGTGGGGTCTCACAGACACACCGAAATAATATATTGTATTATAGAAATAAATACCTATTTCATAAATATGAGATTAGGTATTGCTTAAGAGGCTTGCAATTTATCAGAGTAAAAACGCAGAATCACGAAATTAAATTTGTATTATTCAAAAATACTTAACTAATGAAACATCTTTACAATGTTACAATCAATCTAAAATCTCTGGGGTCTGTGAGACCCCACCTAACTAACGCCGGGTTAAGGAAACAATATTTTATTATAGTTCTTATATTTCTCTTGTTACAATGAGATGCAGTTTTTGTTCAGTTTATATAAAAAAAAATTTATTATTTTTTCTTCTTCAATAATTGTTGGTTCAGGTTATGCTGTTTTCAAATATTGCCGCCAATACTTGTAGATCGCCACCATTGATCGATAACGATCGACCAATTTAGCCGAGTCCTTCATACACACACACAGACATGTTTTGTTTTTGGACTGAGTTTAGCACGTTTCAGTGCCTCAGTTACATTATTGCCAGCATGAGGTAGAGTTGGTATTGTAACTCAGTATTATGTGTTATACAGTTTTGTCCTTTTTCACAGCAAGTACGTATAATTTTGATAATCTCTTTGGCTGTGCTATAAGTAAAACGTTTTATATATTTTTTGGATCAAAAATTTATCCTCATTTTCTCCTTTTTTCTTTTTAGACGCAAAAATTGTTGTCTCTTGACAATGATCCACATTGGGATCGAAACGTTGAGAAGCTTTAGTTAATTTTGCATATTTGCTGCTTGCTATAATTGATCGAACTTAGCGCCGATATCATATTTATAACTTATATTTTATTATAGTGTTTTGGAAAGCTCTCAAAACAAGATACGAGAATATGCAATAGAAAATGCAGAATTCTATTTAAGAAATTGAAGATGACCTTCATGTGATTTTGAAATGACAATCCAAGGTTGAATCAGTGACACCGTTTTATGTTCCCCTTGAAACCATACAACTCTTGTCTGAAACATTTTAAATAACTCACCCGGTATATTTTTGTGTGACCTAGCGAGACCTTGGATGATCTTGTGCCGTGGTGAACGAACTCGTCACACAACACACTATAAAAAAAATTCGGCTTACCTAGGCCTCTCCACCTAGAACGCTCTGCTATTTTAAAGAAAGTTTTAAGGACGAAATTGGATGTTATAGAATGGACAGGTGTGGGCGACCATGAGAGAGTGCATCGGCAGCTTTCCGTTTCTAGTGATTCCAAGCTTCTTGATGAGGATATACGCGAAGAAGCTAGAGTTATATTGCGACCTCGGCGTCCTCCGCGACCTAAGTCTGAGGTATTTCTTGGGCCAGATCCACCTCCTAGAAGAACCAAAAGATTTTCAGCTTTTGGAGTAATTTTCTATTTAATTGTATCTTTTTGTGTCTTTATGTATACGATGTATATGTATACATCGGAAGATGTCCCCCTCCGAACAGAACATTTTTCGTTCGATCGATATTTTTATAAGAATCATTATCAATTCATTTACAACATTGTCACCTCAACCTTGTAATTTCTTTCCACAATTGCATTCCCCTTGCCGATCCACGGAAACCGAAAGTCCTCCTGATCGTCGCGCGTCGCCATCTAGAAGTAGTTCCCGTAAACAACGACCGACCCCGGAAGTTCTGTTTTCTAATTTTCGCCGAGAGCGTATTTTTCAGGTGGATCGGTGGGTATATCGTCCAGCCGATCCCTTAATTACATAGCCAGCGAGTATCATTAGGATATCGCGTCGGAATTAATATATGGTTGCCGAGTATACGTTAGGTTCGCGGTGCGTCCGTCTTCGGGTGGCCTAATCATAGCCGCGACATTAAGCAATCTCGCGGTATCTGAGCGACATTTCGCGGGCATCGTGGCCGATGCAAATTCAGAGACACCTTCTGACGGTGGTACCATTACGAGTAGCCACGGCTTGGACACTTCCCCGGAGTGCATTAGCAGCGGATCGTAGCCGATCGCTGGCTTTTCCGAGTCGTTAGGAGCGGTTCGCGAATAAATTACGCGTGCCATATCCTATCTCCGTGGAATGAAGTAATTACAACGTTAACCCGTTTCTCGAATCGGGTAAATATGTCCAATATGACCGTGCTGATAGCGAGAAGAAGGCACGCTCGTCAACCCGGACAACGATTTTTCCGTGAATCGACGCGATGATTCTGCCATGCCAAAAATAACGTGAAACTGGTTTTAAACGCGCTTGTTATCCCCGTAAGAAATTAAGTGCAACGTATCATTCAAGAGAGCTGTGTTCGAGACCAGCCCCATCTAACCGATATCGGAACGACAATTTTCATTAATTGCCCGGTAATTAAACGGGGAACAGTGCGATCATCTCGGACTGTCGATTATGATACACATGGAGCGCTCCATTTTCTGATTGAAATAGTTCGGTGTTCTAGTGAACACTTAGGCTGCATGATTCTTGAAATTAGTTTTCGCAAATAATTATTTAATTTCCTAAGTGCTATTTGTATGAGAAGGCTTTGTTAAGATTTTACATTTCAGAATACAATTTTAACGATATTTGATGGTTGTTAAGGGGGTAGTCCCACCCTAGAATCTTACTAGAATCCTACTAGAAAACATGGGTTTGCGCGATTCGGTTGTTTGACCTTATTTGAGCAGATTTTTGGCTGGGTGAGGGCTCATTCTAAAGAGGAAGGTTCATCACACTGCGCTCTGGTCATGAGGTTAATGAGATTATGTTTAATATGTATAATATGAGGGCCCAAAGTAGAGAAAAAATCTAGGAAAAAACCCGCAGATTTCAATGCATTTTTCTGTCTCTAAAAGACTTTTTGACTGCTATGATGACCAGAGCGCAGTGTGATGAACCTTCCTCTCTAGAATGAGCGCTCACCCAGCCCAAAATTTGCTGAAATAAGGTCAAACAACCGAAGCGCGCAAACGCATTTTTCGACCTAAAATCTAGTAGGATTCTAGTTATTTGCTAATTTACTAGTATCCTGCTAGATTTTGGGTCGAAATAATGGGTCTGCGCGCTTCGGTTGTTTGACCTTATTTCAGCAAATTTTGGGCTGGGTGAGCGCTCATTCTAAAGGGGAAAGTTCATCACACTGCGCTCTGGTCATCATAGCAGTCAAAAAGTCTTTTAGAGACAGAAAAATGCATTGAAATATGCGGGTTTTTTTCCTAGATTTGTTCTCTACTTTGGGCCCTTATATTATACATATTAAACATAATCTAGTTAACCTCATGACCAGAGCGCAGTGTGATGAACTTTCCTCTTTAGAATGAGCGCTCACCCAGCCCAAAATTTGCTGAAATAAGGTCAAACAACCGAAGCGCGCAAACCCATGTTTTCTAGTAAGATTCTAGAGTGGGACTAACCCCATAAAGCTTGCATTAAAAGTTTAGAAATGTCAAAAAGGTTGGACAAGATCGTGACGATGTAAAATACTTTAGATAAAACATTCGTCATTTTTTCATCTAAACAAGGGACTTTTATTCAACAAAAGAACGGAGGAAACTTATGGATGTACCTAACATTTTTAAAGATTTAGAAGGATTTGAAGACGGCTCGATTGTACTTTCAAGGATCGTATATTTTTAGTCGCAACTTTGACCTATCCGAAATTTTGTTAACGATCCAAAGGCTATGTGAACCGGTTCGATTCAGCAATGAGCATCTTCGGTCATTGACCAAGCTAGGTGAGGCCTCGGGAATAAAAAGAGATTAAGCGGTCTATAAAAGTGTCAAACCTTCGTCAAAGGCCCACAAACGAGCCAACAAACGTTAGCAATTGGACGTCGTCTAGCCATATTCTGTTATAGGCTATATCGATTTCTCTACGAATCTATTCAAATAGCATGTAATTGAACCGGAAGTGCCTTATCCTTGAAGCCTTTCAGTGGTTTAGGAATTCTTCAGCAGTTTGCATTCAACGACCTCTGTTCAAGGACCTCAATTTTTGGTAGACACTGTACACGAAATCCTGCTGGAAGGATCAACGGAAAAAGGGTTCGAAGATTGGACATCAGAAAAAAAGGATCTGAGGATGGGTCGACAGTCTATGCCAAAGAATGGACCACCGGGATGAACTATGACCATGCTCGGATACCTTCCACCTCGGAGGGCTCGTATTTAACAGCATCAGAGATGATAACGATCGTGAATGTTTGAAAGATGAAATATACTTGGTGATTAATATATTGTGGATTTCTGTGGGTTTAAGACGTGTAAAGATTTCGAGGTCGGCCATGATACGAGATTTACCTTGAGATTCGGAATGATGTTGGATTTTATTTTGCTTGCTGAAACCGTTAGTTTCAGATTTGAAATGCTGCTGAAGGCCACGGTCTAAAAGAATGATCATAAAAGTAGAAACTTGTGAAGACAGTCCAGCGATGAAATTGTAATTAGAATAAAAAGCATTTGATTTCTAAGGTATAATAACAAAAGGCTGTGATATTATTCAGACAAAAACTCAACAAGATGCATACATCGACTTTTCAAAGCAACATAATTTTGTATATAAAAAAAATTGTTGAATTCCCAATGATTGAAACACCCAAAAAATATTTAGAACTCTTCCGACGCGAATAATATCTGAGAATAGTCGCTCAATCAGTAGGTCGTCCGTTCAAGGTTGCCCAACGGGCTACCATGGAGGCGTCAGTAAATTGCCCAAGGATAACACTGACAATCAGCCGCGACTCCAATCGTGGAGGTGCGCGAGCGCGCGCGGGTCTCATGAATACCGATTCGCTGATGAGTTTGACGATGGCCAAGGTGAAAAGAGGAACGGGTTCGGGCGAACAGGAGGGCGGGGTCCGCACGAAATGCGCGAGCACGAAAGAAAATTGTGAACACGATTAACCGTAATTACTGTAATGACGATGCTAAAGATCAAGATAAGCGGGATGGGCAGCTGACACACGCGCGGCTCCGAACCGGCTAGGACCGTAACGGGATCAAAATCAATGGACGGGGCTTAACAGAGGCCTAAAGTGGCACGCTATGGACTAGCCGTGGACCCCAGAGTAATGTTATCTATGGGGATAGAGACCCGACATTGCAAAGATACCCCAGACAGCCCAGCTTTGGATTTAATTTGATGTTGAAACAACTACAAAAATAAACAACAATTTTGTGGCTCACTAATGACTGAGAAGCAAAGTTTCAAATTAATTGTACAATTTAATTTGCTTTAAATAATGTAGTGGATTTTATTTTGAAAAACTGATTGCATAACGATTCATTCTCATGATTCTCAATGATTCATACATTATAAATGCATAATGATTTAAGGTTTAAGTGGGCTATGGATTTTTATGCAAAATAAATATTATCTTAATTGTATTAATTGTCTAATTGTGTGTTTGAGCTTGCTAAGAACTCTTACAAATAAAAATGATGAGGTGTGGACTCTGAAAATCAGTGCAGTAATAAGAGGTACATTGTACAAAGAGATAATAGAGGGTGCAACGGTAGATCGTCGCAGCATCGAAGGATCGCCAGATTTGAGGGATCAAGAATATCGTGTTTAAAGAATCTTCGGAAAATTCAGCAGCATGGCTGATAAAATCTTCGAGCCCGCGTTATCACCTGCCAGGGTAACTTGGCACCGCTCGCTTCAATGGCTTCCTAACAGTGTAGAACGCCACGGAGAGAAACCTGTTTGTCATGTACCTCGTTCTCTAGATATATTAACAGCGGGCCTGTTGCTCGCGAGCAATGGCTCGCGCTTAAAGGAAATCGTGTTTCTCGCTGGTTGTACGCCGATATTACGTAGCGGACAATAAAACTTCCTGTTCCGATGCATGCACCGGCCGATCGGTTGTTCCCTTCGAATTTAATAGAGTTTACGGGACACACGAGCACCTTTCCTCTCTCTCTTTCTCTCCCTCTCTCTCTCTTTTGCGTGAATTAATTACGTCAACTTTCTCTGATTGGCCGCGCGTGTCATCGACCGTGCGGAATGCCCCGAGGAAACGAACTGTTCTGACCATGCCGAAAACAGTTCGACCTCAGTCATTGGCCTTGATTGACTTTCATGAAACCGGAATGCCCTGAACAATCATCGTGGGTAACCCAGTTTACCTGTTATTTCCCAGGATGACGTTCACCCGACGAGTTTATATGAAATCAGGAATGCGGTAATTACACCACGAATCTTTATGCAAAAAAAATTGTCCACTTCCACTAATTTTTGTAAGACATGTATAAAATTCACAGTCTATTGATGATTATTAGATTGCGGATCTTTATGGAAAATAAAAATTGTCCAAGTCATTTGTAAGTCATTTTGTAAGTTATTTTTTGTGGAAGTACGCGATAAGGGTTTACGAAGGTCAACTTAGATTTTTTCGAGTGGAAGCGAGCTTTTTATTCTCTATAAAAAAAGTATTAACCCATGCATATCGAAAAATGATTAGTGTAGGAAATATTTTAAATATTTAATTACAAAGGAATTTACGTAGCATGGCATAGCATTAGAACACTTTTTAATACCTGTGACGATGAAGATGACGATAAATCTTGCCACAAAATGTTCTGATCGGCTCAGTTTGTATATTGCGAGAAAACAATAATATTTTTATGTGTGATAGGAGCATTTAAAAAATTGCAAACTATGACTTGAAGATTCTCGAGCACAATCAATCCTCAGAGTGAAAATTAATTAATTTTCTGTGTTCCAAAGCATCTTGTTGCATTGTTTAACTTGAACTCGAAGAGACGAATACCAACAGCATGCCTGCAGAATATTTATAAAAATTCCGTCACCGGGAATGACGTTCGGAAACAATCTTTTTCTTAGCATCCCTATGGAGCCGCTCTCTTCTCATTGGTCTACGTCGACGAGCTGAAAGATCAGGCTACTATAAATATAATTACAACTCGTTTTCCGCGCGGCCTTCGCAACCGAAGAGTTTAATCGAACGATCTTGAAGCCTCGTCCCGCTATCGGCGATGCCATTCGACTCTATCCATCGAAACAAAACCACTTCTCGCGTCCTGAAACCGATATCGATGCAGCGCGTCGTTTGTCACTTCGCTCTGTTAAGCTGCGGTTATACCGAACGCAAATCTCAATTACTTGCGACACGTATCGATCACTTGTTCTGCATCTCCATCGAAATCCTTCAAATCTGCCATCAAAATCCTTTTTCTAAACAGGAAAACTGTTCGAATATTAGAACAATTACTTACGTAAACAACCAAAGGTACTTTTCAGTTAGGTGTTGTTTAAAATTAATGGATAAAGTGAAGTGGGCTAAGTGCGCTCTAGTTTTTGTAAAGTTGGACTTTAAACTGATGTATTTTCAGTCTGGTACGTAAAAACTTGACGCTCTTGGTATCAAACTCTTGCCACAGTCATTACTGATGAATTAGTATTATGTAGAATTCTAATTTCGTTTGAAAATTATCATTTTGATAGGATATTGTACAAAGTGTCAATTACTATGCACTTGCCCCGAACATGGGGCAAGAGCGTCTCTGAGAGTTAAAAATGCTTTCAAACCTTGTTTCAAGTGCTACGGGGCAAGAAAAGAATGATTGAATGTTTTTTATTGCATTAAATTATATTGTTTAGTTTTATAGTTATCCATTTTTAAACAAACATGTACTTTTATGCTGAAATATGAAAGGGGACACATGTGTCGATGAGAACATAGTGTCGGTCAAATCATGTCGATGAAGACATTTGTACATGATTCGACCATGTCGATGAAAGTTAATTAATTAAATCGTGTCGATGAAAACAGTGTCCCGTCGCTAGTGACCATAGCAGTTGATGCGACGTTAAACAAATAATAAATAAATAAATAAATAAAACAGTGTCCGTGAAATGAGTTGTCGACGAACCCAGGTTATCCCATACAGTACGCACTTACCCCATCGTGATAGTACGCACTTGCCCCGTGTAGTAATATTTACGGGGCAAGAGCATCTTAGTGTTTTCCTCAATAAATTTAAAAAAATACAATGAAAACGGTTTATTTAATGTAAATCTACGTCAATATGTGTTGTACTTACCTAAAATATCAACACAGAATATATTAATAACTTGTAAACTATTGCACGTTCAGGCTAACCTCAAAGTTGTACGTGTACCTCGCACGTGACTGTTTGGCATTGGTTGATTTAAGCAAGGAAAACACCTTTACTCTTAGGCGACATCTATGTCGAATAGTTCATACTAACTTGTACTACATTAATAAATACAAGCTAGAGAAATTTCGTTCATATTATAATAAAAATAACCAGTTAATGCACTTGCCCCGTTTACGCACTTACCCCACTCCACCTTAGTTTATTTTTGTGACAGTATTTGGACTATTGTTACATTATTTTCAACGCATTAAAATTATTAAAACAAGAACAGAATGTAGACGTACCCTGTGTATCTTGCAATTAATACAGATAACATTTACTTTGCGTAAAGATCTACACATTCAGAATGTACATAAATTACACAGATCTAAAAAACGTATTTTTTAAGCTTTCAAAACAAGCACATATAAGAACATTCGTAAAAAACAAATTTCAGTATTTTCTCCGTAATGGTGCTAAGGTACTGTGGTATTGAGATTGAGAGTAAGTATAACCGCGGCCTTACGGTTGACCGATTTTTTCGCCTCGCGTTCGCGTCGCCGGTCCGCATCTGAGTCGTTCCGTCGATTCTGAGATTTCACGCGTGATCTCCGCACGCGGAAATGATAAATGACGATATTTTCCGTTGCGCTCGCGAGGACGACTCTATCCCGCTGTCACTAACGAGCTGTCACACGGTGAATTCCTCTGCCGCCGTGCCCGGTGACGCACGCAACACGCCGGACAAGCCGGCTGAGATCTGTATCTGATATATTTATTTATGCGAATAGCTGGCCCGCGTACAAATTAAACGAGCGCGAGCCGCGCAAGCTTCCAGCATCCATCACCCCCTCTCGCGCCGGCATTTTTGTAACCCCGAGCTTACTAACAACCTAACACTCGCTATCTCTCTAGCACATAGTTTTGTCTGATTCTTTTTATTTATTCAATTATTTCTGTCTTTCTTTTATGTTTTCTAAGAGTGATACTCTCAACAAACAGAACAATTCTTCTACAGGGTGCCTCTAAAATGGATTTCCTTGAAACGCGTGATTCACAAAGTCAATTGAAGTCACTTTTTCCCTTGCGAAAATGTTCTCCGCGGCTTAATTAAGGAGTCATTAACGAAAAACGCGGACCAGTCACAGCGCGGCTACTGCTGAACGTGGCGTTGGCATTGGCCAACCCCGTCCATAATAGCCGCGCTCCGATTAGTCCGTGTTTTTCGTTAATAACTCCTTAACGGAGCCGCGGAGAACATTTTCGTAAATGAAAAAGTTGTTATAAATAAGCCCAGGAATCACACTTTTTTAATATATTTATCCCGAAGAAATTGTTTGTACTGTACGTTCTAATATACATCAAATTGAATTTTTTTTATGCTTTGAGTTCGAAGTAATCTTACGACAGTCCGTAATTTTATGACAATCGTTTTTTTAAGCAAATTAATTGATACTGTCTTCAGCCATTAAGCGTCCTCGAATGAGCTCTTCGTCTTCCACCCATAAATTCAACAAAGTCCTTCGTCGAATCCTTTCACAATCTAGCATTCAATGGAGCCGCACATCCCTCTCTACAAAACCGCCATCCTTGAAATTCTCCAGCTCCCATGATCTCTTCTACCAATGAAACACCGAACGGATTCTCCCCAGTAAAAAATGTAGTTGCAACTTCGAAAATTTCTCAGTGATCCGACTGTCAGCGAGACGGCAAAATTCTTCGGAAGTATAATATAAACATAACCGGCTCGTTTTGCGCGTCTTCACCGCGGGCACGGTAATTCCGTCGACATCCTGCATTTAATTAAACAAAAAGTCCGTAGCACCGCACCACTGATGGAATCTTCCCAGCAACAGCAGCGTCTCTATGGCCGCCGCGCCGCCGCGCCGGGATTCGATAGCATAAATACCGGCAGCGAACGAACGTCTCGCGGACCTCTCCATCATTTTACAGTTCGCCTAGCGTTTCTGGTTTCTCGACTTTTTGTTTCCATGTCGCGTAAATTGTAACGCCACTGGCTTCCGATCGCGCTGGGTTGCATCGTTTGCATCCCGATCACTCCGGACAGACGTTTAACAAGAGCAAATGTGATCGTTGCGGCTCGCGTCTGACCTATCCGGGGATCTACAATGAAGATAGACGATAAAGCCAATGCATCCTCCTTCATGACACGTTTTTTTGTAAATTTTTTATTCGGAAATGGTAAAAGATACAAATTCAAAATTTTGCAGGATTGCTACTACATTTATTTATTTAATGTTGCTTCAACATCAAAGGTCATTAGCAACACGGTACACACACACACTTTCTGTTATATAGGTTTCAAGGGTACAACAAAATTTCTTTTATTTCAAAATTCGTAAAATTATTCTAACAATTCAAATAGTCAAAAATGTCCTTCAGAAATTCTAAAAAATTCTAAAAAAATCTGACACATTCAGACAGATCTTCGTTGCTAAGTCTAGTTGTAAAAAAGGAAGTCCGCAAAAAGTTCGGAAAAACGCAAATTTGATACTAAAGCTTAGGAGCGTTCGTCCTGGAAATTAATTAAATAATGAGGTATTGTCATCAACACCCCCTCCAAGTTTTTTCATATTTTTTTATATATCATATTTTAAAAATCAATTTTTGCGACGTTTATCTTGTGTGCGATTTTTCAATTAGATGTATCAGTCGCGTTGAGTAATTATTACCCTACGAACGAGCCTAATTATAATTGATTCTGTGACGGGAGAATTTCCAGATAGATCCTGGTTTATGAAAACGGCGTGTTTCAGAAAAATCCTTCGTCGTCAGGTCATCGACGTCCCATCAATTCCCGGCTCGTTCGCCGGTCGCGAGGCAGATATCATATTGTTGCTGTTCCCGGTTCGCCTGTAATTACTAATTACAGGCTCCGACAGAAGTCACGGCTCCGGAAGCGAGCGGACCGCCATGACTCGTCCCGCGAACCGTCCGTTCGCATCTCCTCGTCCACCTCTAACGTTTAATATCCTCCGCCGGGATTGTCTAATACAGCCGAGTCATTGATTGGCAGAAGATAGAAGCCGGTTACCCGGCAGAAGCCTCGAAGATTAAATTTCCTGTAGCCAATATATATATATGTAATATATATTGTATAAAATATATATATGTACATATATATATATTATACACAGGCCATTCACGAATACGCGGGCTGAAGAACCGGCTAGGAAAAACGCGGCCGACACGATCTACAGGCCCCGGCCAGTGATTTACCTTGTGTGTCGCGGTTTCACGGTGATGACGCCGCGCCCGTGATTCCGTCGAAGAGGATCGACTTCCGTCCGTAGACTTCCTCGTGAAAAACTGGTAAACTACTGTAAAAATCGGACCGATACATGCGAGGCCATTGAAATCGCCGACACCGAGCCATAATACGCTTCTTCGCGGAACTATCACCCGCGGAATCCTGAGGTCTCGCCTGATTTCAAGGCGCTTTCGAATCGCGCGAAAAAATCGGAGATCACCGAGATTGAATTGGTAACTGGATTTTTACGTAAACTTAAACTCATCTTCCTTCTCAACGAGCGATTAAATTGAATAAAGAAAATGTTACTTTAGACACATCTTCTTTGAGAAATTATTGAATACTTGCGAAGAAGGTCCTTCAGCTCTGCAGTGGTTGATTACAATGACTAAATTATTTTGATATTGTGGGTTTTTTGATGACGTTCTGTAGATTGCCTGATAGTCCCGTAGACAACGTGTTGATCCGACTCTTTGGACAGTGTATCGGAGATAGACTGACGTGTACAGGGAACTATAGTCTTTGTTATAGAGGTTTAGAGCAGTTATAAAGAGGTCGCAGCTTTAGGAGACGAAGGCGAAAGTGTTCGATCGAATCGATAATAGCGAAGCGCGTAACAAGGCGAGGATAAAACGGAAAGTGAGAACAACGATATTGTATTAATCGGAGCTGGATAGCATCGGGAAAGCTTCGACATCGGTCGAGACCCACCTTAACCAAGCCGAGATGAGGGATGGGAGAGGTGAAACAGGGAGAGAAGAAGGAACATTCGCTTCATCAACAGCTTTCATCGCAGATCGTCGCTAAAAATCACCGTTTCTCATTCAATTATCTTCTTCACGCTCCTCCCTGCTCCGTTATTCATTCGGTCATCCTGCTCGGCTATTCAACGATCGATCTTCTTGCCTTCGACGGCAACACCATACTCTTTCTGCGATCTAGTGGATCCATCAAACTCGAGAAAACATCGTGATAAAATGTGCAGGAAAGATATTAACTTTGAACGTGGCTAGCACTAAAAGTGACTGGTATGTGTTGCCTTTCAAAAATTGCAAAATTATGGCGGAACTTGTTGCAATCTTTATAACAAGATGTGCTTCAGTAAGAAAATTCATTCGGTAAGTTGTAAATATTCCGGATATTATAAAATTGTGAATATTGCTGCCAATATTACAAATATCTTCCAGTAACAACGTCCGTTCACTGTCAGACATCGTCTTCCACTTCTCAGAGGATCGTCAGACACCATCTTCCACTTCGGAGAGGATTGTCAGACATCACCTTCCACTTCTCAGAGAATTGTCAGACGCCGCATCGCATCATTTTGTCTCTCTGCATCCACGACTGAAAGGGTAACAGTACCGTGGTCTTTCCCTCGAAGTGTACGAATGTGAGCACCGTAATTTCGTGATCTTCGAGGAACATGGTCGACAACGGCTTGTCTAATGTTAACGTAGTATCAGAAGATCGTCTCCGTCACGTCGACCGCCGAGAATTTGCATAGAATCGCCTCGAGCGACGTTTGTCTGCGCTCTTACGAAGTTTGGGAACAACCGAACTTATATTTATAGATGTTGTAATACTCGCAACGATCGAGGACCTCGTGAAGAGCCCCGTGGTTGCGTAATGTTTGACAATGATTGCTGAACTAACTTTTTTTCGGCGCGAGAAGAGGCTTCGTGCACGATTCGTTGCCAGTTGAACTCGAAGCGGCCGTGGTTCGTTGAAATAATTCTGTTAGTCAAACAGAAATTCATTTCTTCAAATGATGATTGGCCAGCGGGTGCATCTGATAAACCAGTGTCTAAAAAAGAACGGTACTATAATGTTCGGGAAGACAACTCTTAAGGGGCCACTACACGATCAATAAGATTGTCGATATTCGCGTTAATATTGACCCTCTATATTGAAGCGCGTATCAAAATGCTTCGATATAAACCAGTGGTCGGCAACGACTGCACCGTTCAGCCCGATTTCGGGGCATGCGCCTCCCGCGCGTCTCGCTCCCCGTAACGGCCCTAATGCTCATGCCCGTACCGTTTGAAATGCGCGTGGCGCATTAGGGCGACATCGGTATCAATAGGTTTCCACATTACCACGGAGGGCGCCACGCGCATTTTATACGGTACGAGCTTAGACCATATACAGGGTGTCCCAAAATTCGTGAACTTCCCAAAAGGGGGTTGTTCTTGAGAGCATTTCAAGCGACATTTTCGTTTGCAAAAATGTTATCCGCGGCTTTGTTTAGGAGTTATTAACGAAAAACACGGACCAATCAGAGCGCGACCTAGACGCGAGTTGGCACAGTCGGCCAATAGACAGTTGACGCGCCGGGCCGACTGTGCCAACTCGCGTCTAGGTCGCGCTCTGATTGGTCCGTGTTTTTCGTTAATAACTCCTAAACAAAGCCGCGGATAACATTCTTGCAAAGGAAAATGTCGCTTGAAATGGTCTCAGGAACCACCCCCTTTTGGGATGTTCACGAATTTTGAGACACCCTGTATACATACCTATAGACCCGGCATAGGTATAGTATCTGTATAGGAAAACCGCGAGTGCAGCTCGGCAAAGATAAACGGACAGCGTGACGTCACAAGATAAGTCTTAAGATAATTTCAAAATGACTGAAACGGCAGACCGACGCCGACACTTCGCCATTATACACTTGCTCCGTGTGAATTTTCTGTAGTGATTTCAAATTGTTCCAGAAATCCAGAAATAGAAATTAAATTGAATGTTATTTCTTCCCTGAATAATTGTAATAGAGCAGAAATCATGTATTGACATTTTCAATTTTTAAAATTTTTCAACGATTTTGAATGTCATCTACTCAATTTTTTTGTAAATGCATAAAGATCCGCAGTCTAGCAATAACTAATCACAAGCGAGATAAATGTAAATTGTGTAAAACTAGCAGTACTACCTTAAAATGTTGTAAATGTAAACAATTGATATGTAAAAAACCATTTTGTAACCTGCATAATATGCGAAAGTTGTTAATCTTCAGAGTCAAATATCGCGCGATTCCTAAAATGGTTAATATATATTACTATTATTACTTTATTCTACTTCATTGTAATATCTTAATAAAACATACAGAATAAACGTCTGTATCTCAAATACAGTTTATAATAGATAATTTCATGATACAATGTGAAATTCTTTGAAATTATCCTGTCCATTCTTCCCGCGTACTGGGTACATGTACATAGCGCACCCGCTGATCCCTCCCACCCCCCATATAAGCCAAGCGTAGGCACTGTCGATGAGCATAGCTTATACATCTTTCGAGAATGTGACGTCACACTGTCTTCATCTTTGCCGAGGGGAAAATTGTCTGCGCCGGGTCTATAGGTATATACGGTCTAAGGGTACGAGCGTGAGCACTAGGGCCGTCACGGGGAGCGAGAGGTGCGGGAGGCGCAGCCTCGAAATCGGGCTGAAACGCATCAATATTCTTCTCATCAATACTCTTTCTGGCAAAAATATTCGTGCTGCATGGTCGGGGCTATTTCAGTGGTGTTTTTTTGCGAATTTTGTAATACTTTCCAGTTCGGATTTGCGTTTGGTAGAAAGAAAAATAGACGCTGGTCGAAAGAGTGGTACAAGCTGAGAAGCCGCTTCACACACGAACGTCTGCTGAAATTTTGCGTTCTACAGAACCGGACGACTACAAAAATTTTCTTCGAATGTACGAAGAAAGCTTTCAAACTTTATTATAGCTAGTTAGGCTCAACATCCAGAAAAAAGACACTGTCATGCGCGAAGCTATCCCTGCAAATTAAAGACTTTCTATAACATTGAGATACCTAGCGTCTGGAATGGATTTTGATTTTTTCTTCACTCTATACATATAAAGAATTTCGCACTCTCCATGCGTACACACGCACACACATCCAATATCGTAATTCAAAGGATGATATTAGCTTAATCTAACGCGTAATCTATCAACCTAGGAAAGGAGCCATCGTCGCATATTCGCAGCCTCCCAAGTTCCCCGGTACGGAATTTGCGAAATTTGGTGTCTGTCGACGTCCTTAATTACGTAACGGTCATTTCGGAGCACCTTGGACATCACATACGGATCTTTATACTGATGCGTCAATTTCGTGCATACACGAGGCCTATTGTCAAAATTTCGAACCATAATTTAATTCTACAGTGTAATTCTAGGGATGTCTTTCGGTACAACATTTTCTTTAACAAAACTTACAGGGCTACCCGAGAGTCTAATAACGCTGTCATAGAAAATTTGTTCGTTTCACCTAATTGTAGATTCACGGAGCGGAGAAATTCGCCGTCGGCCTCACGATGCGCCGTCACGTACTCACAAGCAACTGATATAAAAGAAATATTAACAATAAACCTCCTAGACGTTCAAACGGATCTTTAATATTGACAGAAATTATAATTTTCTATCAATATCCGTCAATACTGACAGGACACTTCAATACGCTCCTAGCGATCATTATTTCCATCAATATGGTCCTCTGTTAATATTAACGCGAATATTGACAATATTACTCACCGCGTACGGGCCACTTTAGATCTGACCACAGAACGACTGTCGAAGAAGAGGAGGCGGAGAGGTGGGACAAGGACTTCTATTAATTATATTAATATCCAATCTATTAAGCGACCGTAATAACGACAGTACGTAAATGGTAAACGATTGGCAATTAAGCTTCACGGTCGTCGGTAATAAAATGGAGCCACTGGACAAGGGGATAAGGGAGAGTAGAAGGGAGGTAAGGGCCTATGAAAAATAACGCGCGAGAAGATGGCGGGCGCAAGCATCGGCAACAAGTTATCGTCCGCGGCAAGAAACTCTAATTGCGATTGGCTCCCGGTATAAAATATAATAATCCGAGCGGACAGATACAGTAAACATAATTTCACGCTCGCACGGAGAAAGTAATTTGGCGGTCAATGAAAGATGAAATTTCAATTGCGGTTAATTACAGAGGCGAGGCACCGTGGAACGGGACGCTCCTTCCTGTTCTCGCGTGAATAGAGAACTGATGCCCCGATGACGGATCCGAGTTATGATATACTCAGATCCGGCTAATTACTGGACCCTCTCTAGAGGCATTACCTGGAACGGACCCGGCCGCGCTCGTGAATCATCGCTATCGATGATGTATTGCGCCGAGGAAATGGTAAAAACATCGAGGAGCGAGGATAGAACCGTGCCCCGACCCGACCGGGACCAAAGAAACCGGTAACGACGCTTTGTTGCCGTTCGACGACCACGATTTGCATTCGCGAAGAGGTGCAACGGGCTTCAATGTAACTCACCGACTGGCGGTCCGCGCCTGTGTACTGGCTTTGCGAGGAAAACAGACGAATTTTCTACCCTTGCGTAAAATGTTTTTCTGGATATTTCAGTTGATATTGAATTATTCCAGACCAAGAGCAGCCTGCAGCCAACGAAATCGTTCTTAAGTGGATTGTTCTATCGTTTGGAGAGAAGTAGAATCGCGGACCATCATCTCCAGTGTCTGCTAGTTTGCGTAACGCGAACATTCGCCGGGGTATCGGTTGCCAGCGGTAATCGATCCCGTAATTACTATTGAGAGCCGGTCGTAACGAGGAAGGCGTTAAACGAGACCTAGAACGATATCTAGGAAGTAGAACAATGAGATTGAAACGGCAGCGGAAAATTTGTTCCATTGCGGTTTGCCGTTCACCGCTGAACAGTGTGCGGGACCGAGAATACGCCTCTCCTCTCCTATAGTCGACGAACGAAAGCGTGACAATATGCAGAGGGAAGTCGAGGAAGGACAACGGTGCATTTCCAATCGATTCCCACAATGGCAAACGACGTGTAACGCGTTAATGGGAACACCGCTGTTCCGAACGAGTCCCATTTTTCCTGGTCACGTCGCGATTCGTAAAAAATGAACGCGTTCCGCTCGCCACATAACTGCGCAAATAATCGTGGTGGTCTTTTCGCATCTGACGAGCTCTTGTCAGTTTCTATTGTGCTAAATGATGCGTACAACGCAAGTCTCGAGGTTTTGTTAACATTGGGCGATTAGTCGCCCATGGAAATAACGATTGGAACCATTTGGATTTTGTGCCACTCGATGGTTCACTGAATGATTCAATTAATAACTTTTCGTAGAAAATATAACTTTTCCATTTTATGTATCTTGTTCTTTTACGTGCTTCCGATGTTTTATTTATCCGGGGTGTCTAACATAATAATGGCGGTTGAAACTTTGAATTCAGTGGGATTGAATAGTTCACCGAGTGTTACAATTAATAAATTTAGAACAGATGTAATTGTTTCGTTACACGTAAACTGTTTCTTTATACGGTAAAATGTTTTTGTTGTTGAATAAGATGAGGCCAATTCTGTTTTTGTTTTTAGTTGGCGGGATTATTGCCACGTATGATAATTTAGCTGTTTATGATGAAGAAGTCGTAGTTAACGGTTGAGAATGGTTTTACACACCACAGGATTGCATTGTTGATTAATTCTTGCAAAAATTATAGTAAGAAACTAAAACGTCATCTTTCGTTATGGTCAATTCATGACCTCAATGCATGTAATAAAACTCTAAATATACAATCTCCAGCAAATAGGTATTATAATTAAACATTCAATTTAATATGATATTTAGTTTATACAATATAAATATAATTCTACAAACCTGATGTAGCAGAATTATACTGTTGTGAACAAAGCATGTACACGCCTACAACTTAATACCGATTATTCTTAACGGGGGATACTCAGTGTTACGACAGTTATAGAAGGGGTACACAGATGACGAAACTTTGGGAAACACTGTTGTAGACAAGCGATGCCGATGCTGAAATCTTCTCCAGGAAATGATAGCGCCATCTCTACAAGAATGTCAGAACTTTCTACTCCATTTTAGTATCGTTACGTAGAACCAGATGGCAGTATAATCATCATGTGGCCGCCGAACGATCAGATACCGCCGAACGGTATCTCATCGGGGGTAAACTTTCGAAAATCGGTCAAACTGAATTGAGCTAATATTTTGCGCAAAGGTTCATTTTGCATTGAAAAGATGTTTCCCAAAGGGATTTTTGGCGACTCGAAAAAAAATTTCCTATTATTGTAGTGTCATTTTCTACCTTACCGAAATAACATTTTCTGATTTGTTCGATTTTCGAAAGTTTATCCACCGACGAGATACTATTAAAGACTGCCAGCCTTATGGGAGTTTGTGTCTCTCGAATTTTTCGGTGTTCCTTACGCCCTCTAGGATACATTCTAGCTCCATCCAGAGAAACAGAAGGCCATCGACGGCATTTTGTCGGTGAAGAAGACCACTGAGGAGATTCTCGACGCGATGCATCGGTGAGAATGCGAGTTATCACGAAACTATATCGATTATTATTAAATGTTACATTCTCCGCCATAGTTCAGACGATGTTTTGGTACTATTTTGACACTATTTAGAATTTTTAGCGATGTGGTATTTCAGATCACTGTAAGTTCCACGTTATCCCCGCGCCCGTCGCGCCCGGTTATCCGTCCCGCTGAATAACACAGGGACTGGCAGTCTTTAATAGTATCTCGTCAAGTAGAAGAAGAATGGTGTACTATAGAATGCTCACATTACCCAATCTGTAATTGCCTTATAACACTATCACCGACGAGATACCATCTCGTCTCTTTATCTCAATAGAACCAGACGATACATAACATTGTTCACGGCCGGGGCGAATCAGCTTGAATAATGCATACATTTTGTTCTGAAGGAAGGTGAAATTGCAAAATGTTATGGAAAACAGTAGGTATAGCAATAGAATTTATTGAAAATCAACATATTTATTAAATGTGCAGCTATTAGCTCGATATTATCCTTTATTCATAAGAGTTTCACTAGAAGTTCTTACAAATAAAGGATAATACCGATTGCCCAGGTCTCACCACGAGGAGGTTGCTGCACAAGAGACCCGAAAGAGAGTCAGAACGAATGCAATATTCCTTCTGGCTCCCTTTCTAACAACGGCGGACTTATACTAAATTACGCACGCAAGTCGAGCAATTATTGCGGAGCAAAACAAGAAGAAGAAGATCGGAGAAGAAGTCTCCGATCCACGGGGGATCAAAGGCGAATCAGGCAGAAGGCTCTGATTCTTTCAAAGAGAAAAAATAAAACGAACCAGAGCAGAAGGCTCTGGTTCGAAGGGACGCGGCGCGTGCAATGCCGGGAGCCCTTCTCCGGTCAGAGGCGATACCCGACGTGTCCTCGCCAAGAGAGATGGTCACGAGAAGAGTTCAAACGTAACACCATTCGTCTGCCAACTACCTGGCCACCAGGAACGCAATGCGATGAGGTGAACCCGGGTAGGATTACAAACAGAGAGAACTCTGCCAACTACCTGCCACCAGGCATCGCAAAGCGTTGAGGTGAACCCGGTAGGATGACAGAGAGAATGGCAATACGAGTGAACAGGTCTCAATGAACCATCTCTCTCAATGTATCGACCCCGAATACCGACTCCAACCGGTCTGGAACATACAAGCAAGGTCCGACACAGCAGAAGGCTGTGTCGGAATAAAAAAAAACGAGTAACGAGAAGTTAAGACAATAATTACTCGACATATACAATATTAAAAACTAACGCACCCACGCAAGTCGAGCAATTATTGCGGAGCAAAAGAAGAAGAAGAAGATCGGAGAAGAAGTCTCCGATCCACGGGGGATCAAAGCGAATCAGGCAGAAGGCTCTGATTCTTTCAAAGAGAAAAAATAAAACGAACCAGAGCAGAAGGCTCTGGTTCGAAGGGGACGCGGCGCGTACAATGCTGGCAGCACTTCTCGGTCAGAGCCAGTACCCAACGTGTCCTCACCAAGAGAAATGGACAGTGAGAAGTGTTCAATCGTAACACCATTCCTCTGCCAACCACCTGGCCACCAGGAACGCAATGCGATGAGGTGAACCCGGGTAGGATTACAAACAGAGAGAACTCTGCCAACTACCTGCCACCAGGCATCGCAAAGCGTTGAGGTGAACCCGGTAGGATGACAGAGAGAATGGCAATACGAGTGAACAGGTCTCAATGAACCGTCTCTCTCAATGTATCGACGCCGAATACCGACTCCAACCGGTCTGGTACATACAAGCAAGGTCCGACACAGCAGAAGGCTGTATCGGAATCAAGAAAACGAGCGAAGTGAAGTTAAGACAATAATTACTCGACATTTACAACGACGGTATAAAATCTTAATTACTAACGCACGCGGCCTATAGGCGATTCAGGCACCCCGGGGACGCGACTCCCCGTACTCACTCATGGCAACATCCGTGAGTGAGCCCCTGGGGTACCTCACTCGGCAAATAAAACTAACTTATTGATATATCCGCTTCTTGATTTGCCTTCCTCTCGGGGTGTCCTCTTCTTGGTACGTCCTCTTCTTGGTGTGTCCTCTTCCTAGTTTGTCCTCTTCATAGTATGTCCTCTTCTTGGTGTGTCCTCTTCCTCGTTTGTCCTCTTCTTGGTGTGTCCTCTTCCTAGTTTGTCCTCTTCATAGTATGGCCTCTTCTTGGTGTGTCCTCTTCCTAGTTTGTCCTCTTCATAGTATGTCCTCTTTTTGGTGTGTCCTCTTCTTAGTGTATTCTAACTAAAACAGACTAATAATAATTAGACATATCATCATACATTACAATACATTACCCCGCACACGAGTGCAAGCATAAGACCCGCTCTCAAGAGCAAACCTAAGACCAGTTCTCGAGAACCGAACGAACCCCGCACACGAGTGCGAATCTAACCAGCTCACGAGAGCCCAACTAACCCCGCACACGAGTGCGAATAAAACCAGCTCACGAGAGCCAACCTAATACCAGCTCACGAGAGCCAAACTAACCCCGCACACGGGTGCGAATAAAACCAGCTCACGAGAGCCAACCTAATACCAGCTCACGAGAGCCAAACTAACCCCGCACTCGGGTGCGGCCTATAGGCGATTCGGGTAGCCCCGGGGACGCGACACCCCGTACTCACTCACAGCTCTATCCGTGAGTGAGCCCCTGGGGGACCTGCCATCGGAGGAATACCAATTTCAGACAACATGTGAAAATCTTTAGAATAGGCACTTGTGAAAGTTCCGCAGCGAACAATTCGAAATTCAGAAATAAAAATTGTCGTGATCACTGACTGAATAAGTAATTCGAAATAACGAACTGAAGATGGGCCAAGGGTAAACGGAGAAAGCATTGTTGTACCCTTGGCCGACAGCAAGCTACCTGAAAGTAAATTCATATACAATTTAATGAAATAACGTTTTTATATCTCGCAATTGTTATATTCTACTACACAATCTTATCGAAAATTATAAATGTGCAATGTGCAGCTATTAGCTCGATATTATCCTTTATTCAGAAGACACTATAAGTTCTTACAAATAGAGGATAATACCGATTGCCCAGGTCTCACCACGACGAGGTTGCTGCGCAAGAGACCCGAAAGAGAGTCGGAACGAATGCAATATTCCTTCTGGCTCCCTTTCTGACAACGACGGACTTGTACTAAATTACGCAGATACGTCAAGAAATTATTGCGGGGCAATAGCTGTGAATCGGAGAAGAAGTCTCCGATCCACGGGGGACCAAAGGCGAATCAGGCAGAAGGCTCTGATTCTTTCAAAGAGACAAACTAAAGCAAACCAGGGTAGAAGGCTCTGGTGCGAGGGTGACGCGCGAATGGCCAAGAGGAACTCAAGCTGCAATACCCATTTCTCCCAACCACTTGCCGCCAGAGATGGACATGAGTGGAATAAATTTACAGTGGAGAGGTTTTACATGAGCGAGCCACATCTCTCAAAGCCTCCCCCCATTATTATTATCTACCACGAACTGCCGTACCAACCGGTATGGTACAAACTACATACGAGCAAGGTCCGACACAGCAGAAGGCTGTGTCCGAATCAAGAAAACGAGCAAAGTGAAGTTACGGCAATAATTACTCGACATATTTACAACGATGGTCTACAATCTTAATATGTAAACCAAATATAACTAACTTAAAAAAAACACTCTAGTCTTCTTCCTCTTCATTGGTGTGTCCTCTTCATTCGGTGTGTCGACTTAGTTAGCAGCCGGCTGTTGTAATCTAGCTGAAACAGACTAATCGTATTTAGAAACAATGCTGTTGAATACAGAATTAAATCACGCACACGAGTGCGAATGTAACCAGCTCACGACAGCAAATATAAACCCGCACGTAAGCGCAAACCTAAGCATGCACATGAGTGCGAATACAATATGTCCACAAGAGCAATTATGATTTATAATCATGTTCACAAGTGAACCAGTTCACAAGAACAATTGTAATCCTACACATGAGTGCGAATACAACCAGATAACCAGCTCAAGAGAGCAATTGTAACCTCGCACAAACGTGCGAATACAACCGGCGAACCAGCTCGTAAGTATAATTATAACTCCGCACACGAGTGCGAAAACAACCAGCGAAGCAGAGCACAAGAGCAATTATAACCTCGCACACGAGTGGGGCGCTCAAAATATAAATTTGATGAAGAATAAAATTGATAAATTTGAAGAAGAGTCAATACCGAAAGTCTCGAAAATTTCAATTAGTATGAAGGATATGGTATTCGTTGAATTAACAGTTGAAGGACAGGTTTGTTGAAACTGAGCCATGGAAGTTGAAACTGACTAAGGAGACTAAGGAAATTTTATTTTATTTTAAAATACGTATTAATATTTGGCTGTTTGCAACATTTCGAATTTTGCAGTTAAACATATATTCTTTATTGTACGATGACTTTTACGAGGACAAGACAGCAGTTTCGCGATCGCGAGCTCGAGACACGAAAACAATAACGAGACGGTACCAACGGTCGAACGTTGGCAAAAGGAATGATTATAAACATTAATTAGCTAGAATTAATAAATGTATCATAGTATTATGTTGAATAAATTAATGCGTGCGGATGTTCATTGTTTAAAAGTTATTCTGTTTCTCGAGTTTTATTGTCTATTTTTACGAAAACATTAGATGGCAGGATAGTCAAGGGAGTGCTCGTTAACATCATTAGCAAAAGGAATTGTTATAAACATTAAACAGCCAGAAATAATAAATTTATCTGTGAATTGTATTGAATAAATTAATGCGTGCAAATGTTTATGGTTTAGAAGTTATTCCGTATCTCGAAGACTATTAGCCACTTTTACTAAAAAATTAGGTGGTCAGATAGCCAAGGGATTGCTTGTGGACATCGCTGTAAAATAGAATTGTTATAAACATTAACCAGCTGGAAATAATAAATTTATCAGTAATTGTAACGGCGATCGAGATTGAGCGATATCCGGTTGGGGTGAGGACCGTTGAGCGTCGAGCGTGGGGCGCACGCCCGCGCTCGGTCAGAGAGCTCCGTCAATCAGTCAGTCGGGCGGGGGAGGGCGGCGTGAGCGGTCGAGTTCAGTCGGGCTCCGGGACCAGGAGGACCAGGGACCTACCAGAGGTGGACCAGAGGTTGACCAGTGGTCATCTACAGCCACCCTGACCTACCTTCAACAATCCTATTTTGAACTTCAACTGTTCCTTCAACGAACACCGGTAAATTTGATTACTAATATTCTTCAATGCTTCCTTTGCCTAGCTTTGGCCCAGTTTCAACAAACCTGTCCTCCAACAGTTTATTCTACGAATACCATCAACTGTTTTCTCTAATTTTCATCGAGACTTTCGGTATTGAGTCTTTTTCAAATTTATAATTGAATTATTCATCAAATTTATATTCTGATCGCCCCACTCGTGTGCGGGATTATAATTGCTCTTGTGAGCTGCATCGCTGGTTGTTTTCGCACTCGTGTGCGGAGTTACAATTATTCTTACAAGCTGGTTCGCTGGTTGTATTCGCAATTCTGTGCGGGGTTACAATTGCTCTCATGAGTTGGTTCGCTGGTTGTATTTGCGCTTCTGTGCGGGGTTACAATTGTTCTTGTGAACTGGATTGTTGGTTGTATTCGCACTCATGTGCATGGTTAGGTTTTCGCTTACGTGCGGGGTAGTATTTGCTCTACTGAGCTGGTTTCTGGTTGTATTCGCACTCCTGTGCAGGATTATAATTGGTCTTGTGACCTGGTTGTATTCACACTCATGTACAAGATTATTAATTATAATTGCTCTTGTGAACAGGTTGTATTCGCATTCATGTGCAGGATTATAATTGCTCTTGTGAACTGGTTGTGTCCACACTCATGTGCTTACGTTCGGGATTATATTTGCTCTATTCGCATTCGTGTTATTTCTGAATTTTCAATTATTGGCGTCGGAACATTGACAAGACCTTTTTCTAAAATTTATCAAATCTTGTTTGAAATTGGTATTCCTCCGATCGGAGGTCCCCCAGGGGCTCACTGACGGATGGAGCCGTGAGTGAGTACGGGGTGTCGCGTCCCCGGGGCTACCCGAATCGCCTATAGGCCGCACCCGTGTGCGGGGTTAGTTTGGCTCTCGTGAGCTGGTATTAGGTTGGCTCTCGTGAGCTGGTTTCATTCGCACCCGTGTGCGGGGTTAGTTGGTCTCTCGTGAGCTGGTTAGATTCGCACTCGTGTGCGGGGTTCGTTCGGTTCTCGAGAAATGGTCTTAGGTTTGCTCTTGAGAGCGGGTCTTAGGCTTGCACTCGTGTGCGGGGTAATGTATTGTTATGTCTAATTATTATTAGTCTGTTTTAGTTAGAATACACTAAGAAGAGGACACACCAAGAAGGGGACATACTATGAAGAGGACAAACTAGGAAGAGGACACACCAAGAAGAGGACATGCTATGAAGAGGATAAACGAGGAAGAGGACACACCAAGAAGAGGACATACTATGAAGAGGACAAACTAGGAAGAGGACACACCAAGAAGAGGACGTACCAAGAAGAGGACACCCCGAGAGGAAGGCAAATCAAGAAGCGGATATATCAATAAGTTAGTTTTATTTGCCGAGTGAGGTACCCCAGGGGCTCACTCACGGATGTTGCCATGAGTGAGTACGGGGAGTCGCGTCCCCGGGGTGCCTGAATCGCCTATAGGCCGCGTGCGTTAGTAATTAAGATTTTATACCGTCGTTGTAAATGTCGAGTAATTATTGTCTTAACTTCACTTCGCTCGTTTTCTTGATTCCGATACAGCCTTCTGCTGTGTCGGACCTTGCTTGTATGTACCAGACCGGTTGGAGTCGGTATTCGGCGTCGATACATTGAGAGAGGTGGTTCATTGAGACCTGTTCACTCGTATTGCCATTCTCTCTGTCATCCTACCGGGTTCACCTCAACGCTTTGCGATGCCTGGTGGCAGGTAGTTGGCAGAGTTCTCTCTGTTTGTAATCCTACCCAGGTTCACCTCATCGCATTGCGTTCGTGGTGGCCAGGTAGTTGGCAGACGAATGGTGTTACGTTTGAACTGTTCTCGTGACCATCTCTCTTGGTGAGGACACGTCGGGTATCGCCTCTGACCGGAGAAGGGCTGCCGGCATTGTACGCGCCGCGTCCCCTTCGAACCAGAGCCTTCTGCTCTGGTTCGTTTTATTTTTTCTCTTTGAAAGAATCAGAGCCTTCTGCCTGATTCGCCTTTGATCCCCCGTGGATCGGAGACTTCTTCTCCGATCTTCTTCTTCTTCTTTTGCTCCGCAATAATTGCTCGACTTGCGTGCGTAATTTAGTATAAGTCCGTGGTTGTTAGAAAGGGAGCCAGAAGGAATATTGCATTCGTTCTGACTCTCTTTCGCGTCTCTTGTGCAGCAACCTCCTCGTGGTGAGACCTGGGCAATCGGTATTATCCTTTATTTGTAAGAACTTCTAGTGAAACTCTTATGAATAAAGGATAATATCGAGCTAATAGCTGCACATTTAATAAATATGTTGATTTTCAGTAAATTCTATTGCTATACCTACTGTTTTCCATAACATTTTGCAATTTCACCTTCCTTCAGAACAAAATGTATGCATTATTCAAGCTGATTCGCCCCGGCCGTGAACAATGTTATATATTGTCTGGTTCTATTGAGATAAAGAGACGAGATGGTATCTCGTCGGTGATAGTATTATAAGGCAATCAATATGTGAGCATTCTATACTATATCATTCTTCTTCTACTTGGCGAGTATCTCATCGGTGGTAGAACTTTTAGCGATTGGTATTTCAGATCACTGTAAGCTCCACGTTATCGCCGCGCCTGTCGCGCCCGGTTACCCGTCCCGCTGAATATACAGGGGCTGGCAGTCTTTAATAGTATCTCGTCGGTGGTACTAGCAGTCTTTAATATTATCTGGTTGGTGATTCAGATCATGATCAACAGAACTAATGGAATGGCTAGTAGCTTTTGAGTATCACAGGTAGATGGCCAGTTAAATGAAACAGTCTTCCAGTGAAATATAAAAGAGAGCAGCACCGAAGGTTGAATTTAATTTTGAACCAAAATGCTCTTATCATAAAGCGGGATCCTCCGCTTTCAATTTGAGCCCTGAAACGTCTAAAAATTTCTACGGGAATACGTTTTAAAATTGTCTCGTAAAAACTCCTTAAAATCGAATGTTCTTTGTCTGACCTGGTCGTCAAATTTCTTAATTTTTCGAATTCCTACGTGTTATCGCTTGAACGATGCAACAATTCAAAAGGGAACACGCTTCTGCATATAATTTATGTTTATATTGTATAATAATGCTACAATCTTTTTAATAATTAAATTAATGGAAATGATTCATGGAAATCCGTAATATTAATATATATTGTAAAATACTATTTAAAAATTGTTTGAATATACGTGCCTTATAAACTGGATGCCTCCAAATCGTATTCAACAGCAGGATTAGAAATGAAGACTGTGACAAAAGGATACGTTGAATGATTGTATTACAATTATTTCATTGAATATGTAAATATTTGTTCAAAGATATCGGCACAACAAATAATTATACTCACAACGACGGTGTACTTCATGGTAAACGCTTTGCCATGTAACTAAACAACTAAATTACAGAACAGCGAATTGCATGTACCACTTCCTGTCTCGCTGTGATACAGAAAGAGCCGCATAACTTTTACACCACTTTTCGCAACGGATATATCAGTATGCGAAGGAGAAAAGTCGAATACGAAAATTTCGTAGAATGGCCTCGGGAAAATGTATATGCTCGAGACACAAATGTGCAGGTGTAGATGTACATTTGTCTAAAGAACGGGTCTAGACGCGTAGTTTAACTTACTTCGGCATCCCGAAGCGGAAGGTGAAATTCGCTATCATCAAGTGTTACCTGTCGTCAACTATCGCGACACGCCCACTATAAAGTAATAAGTATTACATTGCGTAGAGCGGATCGATGTTCCCGCAGTTTTCCAAGTTATTCTCCTTTCCACCATCGAGTATGGTTGCGATCGGCCTGGAAGGTAGAACGATCCTTGAAGCACACTGCCAGGTAACGAGTCAGGAGGTAATAGACTCAGAAGAGCCACAATAAAAAATTTCATTAATAAATACAAGCAAGATAGAATTTTCGGGGACAATTAAAAAATTTGTTTAGTGTAACAGTGAATTTTGTTGAATTATTTTAGACCGAATCTTCCTTTTACATATACACGTTTGCGATTATTGCGAACAATTTTTATTTTGCGTAATGTCTGTTGATAATATAACGCCTTTTGTTAAGCAGCCCGATAAGCAGACTGGTTCAGAACAATGAATTTCCAAATATACGGGGGCGAGCAGTACGACCGACTCATTAAGCCTATAATGACGACCGGGAGAATAATCTCGATCTGGCCGTTGCCCGCGGACAGCAGCAGGTCGACGATATTGTTAAGAAGGTTCCATCTGTTCTGCATGTTTTTCCTGGTGAGCAAGTTTCTAGGAATTAGGAAAAATAATTGGTCTGACTCGGTGGGTGTTTCACCTGTTCATCGCGAGGCTGGATGCACAGGTGGTCGTGATGTCGATCGCGCTGACGGCCGACGTGATTTACAATCTCAGTGACATGGACGAGGCGACAGAGTGTGCCCTAATCTGCACGGCCTTCTACTTGTGCGTCGTCCGGTTGTTGGTCTACACCGTTCATCAAAAGGACATGCTGTACGTGGTGAATACAATGCAGGAGGACTGGACCGTGTCCTCCTACGAGGACAGGATGATCCTGTCGGAGAAGACAATGTTCGCCTACCGACTAGCCAAGTTCTTCATCAGCACCGTGGCTGTAACCATCGTCATCTTCATGTGTGTTCCGCTTCTTGAAGTACGTACATCAATGGAGAGATCATGTTCTAGCTCAGGTCTGGGCACATTTGCCTCGATTGAGGAAAAACTGTAACCACCATAGTCGCGAATAGCTATGAAGGTACGTTGGTGGGGCAACGAAGACCCGGGACACGTCGCGTGAACGCGAGGACGGTGCGCGCTGCATGAAAGAGAGGTTGGTGGGGGAAACAAGCGTTTGATCGGCCCCAACCGTGCCCAGTCCTGTTCTAGGTGCTGGCATTGATATCTTGGTTGTAAGGTGGTTTGATTTAGTGAGAGGCAGTGTTGGGCAATAAATAAATTGATTTAAATAAATAATTATTGAAATAATGATTTAAATAACAAGTTATTTGTTATTTGGATATTAAAATAAAACGCAAAAATATTTATTATTTGAGCATGTCTAAATGAATTTATGTAAAATAATAAAGTTAATTGTTATTTACAAATACAATTTGCAATTATTATTTGTATTAACAAATAAATTATATCGTATTTTCATTCATTAATCGCCCTCCGGACGAGCCCGACCACTGGCGGTATACCTGAAAAGGTTGCTATGTATATCAGAAAAAAAAACGCGCAAGGATCAGCACCGCGCTCCGACAACTCCGACAGATGAACAACACGTGCGACAGACCCAATCAAATTGGTACAAAAAATAGTTGTATTTACGTAAATATTATACATACGGGTAATCACGATATTAATTTCGCCACGTGTTCATTGTATACGTACCTACACAAAAAATAAAATTTTAAAAAACGCCACGTTTAAAAACGGACTAAGAAGTATAAAATAATTTTTTCTAAACCCATACAGATTCCTAACCCCGTACAGATAGTCCTGAAAATTTGTGATTGTTAATTTTGAATAGCTATGAAAATACTTGTAAGATTTAAAACGAAAAACGTGGGGCACAAGATAATACATAGTAAGGAGTGTAGAGAGTAGCTGCTGCTGAGGAAACTCCCAAACAGTTCATATCATTTGCAGTGCAATAAAATTGTTAGTGATTTAGGTGTTCATGCATCAATTATCTATTGCATGCGCCCCACGTTTTTCGTTTTAAATCTTACAAGTATTTTCATAGCTATTCAAAATTTACAATCACCAATTTTGCAGGACTATCTGTACGGGGTTAGGAATCTGTATGCGGCTAGAAAAAATCATTTTATACTTTTTAGTCCGTTTTTTAAACGTGGCGTTTTTAAAATTTTATTTTATACTTTTCAGTCCGTTTTAAAAACGTGGTATTTTTAAAAAATTTATTTTTATTTAAATAATTATTTTCTGCTTTTTAGCCTTATATGTGTGAAATTTTACAATCGATTTTGAACATTTTGATGAGATTATAACAGAGACATGTAGTAAATTTCAGACGGTATTGCGACGCGTCATATCGAAAACGAACGCCGTGATAAAATGTCAAAGATAAAGGTTCGACGGAGAATTTCGGTGTAACTGTACTTTCGCTTGGTAAACAAACATTATACTATAATAATCCGTAATAACTTTGTAAACACCGCACGGAGCTTGGAATCACACTGACGCACACTGAGCTCCTTCGGTGCGAAGCGGGTCAGTGGAGTGGGGATGAGTCAGAGTGGGAACAAGTAATAGAGTGGGGACGCTGAACGCGAAGACGTACTACGTCACGCGGCGGGGGGTGCAAAGGTTCAAATTATGAATAATTTATATCTCCTGAACGCATAGCCTGTTTTAAAATTTTTTTAAATATTGCATTGTCATCCAGTTCTGAGCTATGTTTAACCCTTTGCACTCCGCGCTATTTTAACTGGAAAATTAAACATTTCTTCTGATCTAGAATACTTCCATTCCCTATGATTTTTGAAATTGTATGGATATGAAATTGTTAGAATACCTCATACAATACCTAAATGTTTAGTAATTGATTAGATACCGATATATTTAATAATGTAAACAATATTTTGAATAATGATACAACAATTTCTAGTGGTGCCTCAGAGGGGACAGCGGAGTGCAAAGGGTTAAAATTTCAAGTCTCTAGCTCATCGGGAAGTTAGTTTAAAATCAATTGCAAAATTTGTACCGAACAGACAAACAGACAAACAAGAAAGCGAGCTAATCAAAACGTGGTAAAACACAAGAAATAAGAGAAGACCAAAAACTATTTAATTGATTTCCACCTCAATCCAAATAATAAATAATCTTTTATTTGCAAATAAGAAATAATAAATACATCATTTTTGGAATTATTTAAATAATGTTTATTTAAATAAAAAGTTTAGTTATTATTTACAATGAAAATCACACGTTTATTTATTATTTAATTATTTATTATTTAAAATAAAATTTGCCCATCACTGGTAAGAAGTTGGCAACGGTTTGACGATGATGTTTGACGTTGCTACATCACTGAACGCTAACATTCCTTAATTTTCCACAGATCTACGTGGCAGGAAATGATAAAATCCTGCCCTTCCGTGGATATTTCTACATCAACCATACCGTATCACCGATTTTCGAGTGTTTCTACCTGTTCAACGTGACAGCAGGCGGCTTCGGAGGAAGTATGATCGCCGGTGCAACTAGCTTCAACTTGGTAGTGATAATGCATGGATCAGCGAAGTTTGCGGTTCTACGGAAAAGGCTGGAGGCCATAAGCGGCGACGATCCTGACTCCTCTTCTGAGATGACGGAGTGCATAATTCGCCATCAGCAGGCAATAGAGTGGGCTTGGTTTATTCGACACTTGAACAACTAATGTTAATCAAAACTTCATCAATCTGAAAATCAGAGATACAAAAATAAGGCATTCTCATTTCATGTGTAAAGTAACAAACAAGAGATTGCCATTAGAAAGCAAACAAGTTTTCTTCAGACATTTCTCCCTTCTTTGAACATTCCGCAAAAAGAATTCCCTAGTTCAGGTGTCGGCAACCTGCGGCTCGCGAGCCACATGCGGCTCTTTGGATGTTTTTTCTTATGAATAAATAGATTAGTTTTTTTTTATCAAGTGACTTTATTTATGCGAGTACTATTTTTTGTTGGCAAGAAAATATTTTGTGGCTCTTTAAAAACTTTGAAATTTTGTAAATTGTAATTTTTGACTCTTCCGACTCAAAAGGTTGCCGACCCCTGCCCTAGGGTCAAAAACAATTTCTTTCGTTTCGAACAGGTCCTTGTTTTTCCAGGTTTGCTGATGCGCTGGAGAGGATTATAAACGTTCTGGCTTTGGGTCAATTCGTGATTAGCACCGGTCTGATCTGCTTCGCGGGTTTCCAGATCACCTCGGTGTGTTCGGCATTCTCGCTGCTTTGTTCAGGCGTCGTCAATAAAAAGTAACCTTTTCAGATGATGGAGGACACGGGACGGCTGATGAAATACTCGACCTTCTTGAACTCCGCCATCCTCGAGCTGTTCATGTTCAGCTTCAGCGGGGACGGGTTGATAGAGGAGGTAATCGGGGAAAAACTGGTCCCCATAGATTCAAACCAGACAAGAATGATCTCAATATCCAGAGTTAGATAGTGGCACTTCCCGGAGGAGTTTCGATAAAAATTGTTTAAATTACACGCAAAATAATTCGCGTGTTCATATATTTACCAAGAAAATTGATCGTTAAAAGTTTGCAAACAATTATGTAATGATTCGATATCGACGTCCAAGTTTTATGCCTCAGTAAAATTTCAAAGTGAAAATATTCATCGGTTCGAGAGTTACGCTGTACAACGTACTTAAAAACGCAGTTTCGAGATAAACGGCTTTAAAGTTTCGCCAGTTACGTTACCGTCCTGTAACTCCCCTAATTGTGCGAATATTTACGTGAAACGTTTTTAAATATTCGCAAAGAGCGAGGGGTTTGAAAATCAACGAGGAGAAGAAGGACGGAATGTTTCCGAAGTTTCAGTACTGCTCTGTACCTTTCCAAGTCGCGAGGTCGTTTAATCGAACGCGGTCGCGAGCGGATTGCACGGTCAAAGCTCCGCGAATCGGATTGATCAGGTTCCTTCTCGAACGGAACCGGAGTTTTCCCCGTCTCGGGGCTATTGAATTATTCTCTCTGTGCCCGGGACTGCATCCCGGGGAAATCAGCATGGAGGAACAGGCATTAGTCACTCGGAAGTTACAATTATAATTAGAATCGCGAATGTGTTAGGAACCCAAAGAGAACGAGGTGGCCGAAAGTACTATACCAACCGGGCAATCTCGAGTGGTCAAAGTAATCGCTGGCAGAAAATAGAAGTGGATCGCGCCGCTTTTATTGGACTTTGGGGACTTTGACTTCGATTATTCGCCGGTTTTGTCGAATGAAGATTTTTTATGTTGTCCAATTTATCCCTTTATTCCTATACTATAGAAAATGATTGATAATTGTTAATCGAACAGAGCGAGAACGTCGGTCTGTCAGCTTACAGTTGCGAATGGATCAAAAGCCGCTACTGCCCGAACCTAATGATAATGATGATGCGGTCGATGGTCCCCAGCCAGATCACAGCGGCGAAATTTTACAGTATGTCTCTGCAGAGCTTCTCCACGGTGAGTGAAAACCACTTTCGATCCCTTTCAACCCTTTCCAAGTCCTCCGAACTGCTTCACTCGATTCGAACATCAATATTGTTCACTGTAATGGAATCGATTGATGAAGAACATCGAGTGCATCCCTTGCTAACAAGGGGAATGATAAAGCGACCCTTCAGACCTTTTTAAACTTACATATCAAGTAGAAATGCATAGAAGAAGCAGTCGTTGCGTATCTTTTTTCCAGAGATCGTTCATATTCAGGGGATGATAGCTATCGAATGCGAGGGTTGCAAACCATGTTTACTCGTTTGCATTCATGCAGATAGCTTCTTGCACATACAAACAGATCTGTTAGTTTTCATCCCCTAAGTAAGGTGAAGTGCCCTAAGTCTGGACAATCCAAAAGTGATACCTAAATCTGGACAATTGAATTTTCATAGTAAAATCAGTAATTAAGAGATTAAATAATTATATTATTTATTCTGAGGCCTTAGCTACAAGTAGGTGTGAATATTATTTCATTAAGACATCAATTGAAATTTAAAAATGAATTCAAAGTTCATCTGAAAACCGTATACAAAATAATCTATTTACATGCGAATCATGTGCATTTATAGTTCGAACTTTTGTTAGAAAAAAAGATATAATTTAAGCCCTCAGACAAAAAATAATTATCACGCATAATAATATTGATATTTTAAAATAAATTGGCAATCAAACTTAACGTAAATAATAATTATTAATCCAAATATTAGATGTCCAAGATTAGGACTGCTTTCAAATATAAGTACTCCATACTGGGACGCGATGACAGTAGCTGTTCTACTCTAAGTTTATACGCAATGTGCTTACGCCTGAAGCCGGACACGTGTTTGTGAATAAAATGAACGCATTGTTTGCAAATTATTTAACTACATGTACGTATAATTAGTCTTCTATTAGCTTGAATAACGTATGTAGAAAATGTATTCCGGTTGTGACGTTAATAATACTTTATGTTTACATCTTAAATCTATCAGTATTACTATCTAACCTTAAAAGTTGTATTATGACAAGTTTTATTGAAACAGTAAATGAAAATAAATATATATTTGGTTAAATAATACAATACTATAATCTATGATAAGAATACTACATATTACGCAAAGCATCTTCTATTCGTCATGCGCAACAGCGCCACCAACCAACGTTTTAGGTTATGTTCGCTCGATCAACTCGTAAATTGAATTTGTCCCGATATAGGCTTTACTTCTGTCCAGGTACTAGCTTAGATTGGATTTAATATGTCCAACTATAGGTTTGAATTATTCTTGTTAATACAATTAAGATATTAACCTAAGCAATGATTTTTTTATTTTAAATTACTTTACAAACTCTGAACTGTATGTTAAAACTCTTAAGAAATTGTTTTTGTTCATTTAAAGTGATAAAATTTAAGATAGAAAAACATGCTATCCAGGCATAGGGCACTTCACCTTATGAAGGATGGCGGCCAGAAGAATGATCCGCTGAATATTTATCGTGTTTTACGGTGTACTGTTTGTTGCTGATTAAGATAATAGTTTTGGTAATATGTCGTTTCATTTTCAGGTGCTCAGTACCTCGTTCTCGTACTTCACGGTCCTGACGGCCACCAAGGAGGACTAATGGCCGCTACGATGAACGTAGACGCGCACCACATGCTTTACGATTGTAGACCCTTGATGACTCAACTTGCAGAGCGTACATATACATACATATACCATAGTCGTTCCACTAGTCTAAAAATATCCGTGTACATCAAAGCGCCGACTGAAAGTTCGCGTAGTCCTCCTCGTTCGTCGACGAATTAACGGATTTAGGGGGTTGATCGCGACCGGAGACAATGGCTACTGGTCGCGACAATGTCCGAGGGCCCCGGAACTTCACGACAGATTGACAAATAGAGCTTTTACCAATATACAAATTATTATTTTCACAATTTACCTGGTTTTAATCAACCTGCGCATCCCCTCAGTGATTGCGAAGTCGGCTTTTCAGGGTAGTTAGACATCTTCGTCTCGTTTCTTAGATTCTTAGTCATACTTGTTTACAAGTATCAAAGCACCATAAGATGACTCAGCGAGGTCCAAGGACCGAGCGGTCCCATTATTGAACCTTCCTCAGAGGTAGCAAATACTCGAACGGACGAGAACCTAGGACCTAGATGACGGTTACCTGTGATGTCATAGCGTTCGCAGCGGTTCGGGCGAAATGTATCGAGTTCGTCCGCGTTCTCTGGGTGGGGTAAACCACGAGCGAATGGTCTTGGGAAGCGACTCGAGGGTATTTTCATCGTAACAGTACAACACGTGCACCCGGCCACAGTGCACGCACAGCCGGCACTTCTCTGCTCCACCGATTCCGTGTGCATCCTTCAGTGTTCGCCGTGTCTCCATGCGACAGAAGGAACCCTGGAGCCGCCTTTAACAAACCGTCAAACACATCGCGTGTTTGGGAAAGTTGCAATTCAACAATTGGAGATGGAAACTGGATGACGTCGATCGCAGTCGTCCACGGGATGACAATATGGCGAACATCAAGGTGGCAGTGCGAGTGAGACCGATCTCGGCCAGGTGAGCTTACAATTTACTCGGTACTGTTCTTTATCGGTATGGTAGCCTTTGATGTCTAAGTAAATTCTAGCAATTATAGTCGAGGTTTATGGCTGTTGGGAAAATGGAGGTCCCAGGGTAAAAAATGAAATTTGCGATGTTTGTTAGCGAGGATCACGCACGGGGTAATGAAAACGTCCGCGGAAAATTCTAGGTTGGCCTGCTGGTCTCGCCGTTAGGCTCGCTTCTGCCTCGCAGGCCGATGTATTTTAAGAAACAGCAAAAACCGGCGCGCTCTGGATACGTATACGCGATCCCCCGGGAGGTCAAGGTTTACCGCCGCCGCAATTTCATTTTTGCGGAACGGTTTTTTCACCGGTTTTACGAGCCCCGCTGCCAATATTCCGGTGTCTGCCGGTAACACACGCAGACGTAATTACTGAGGTAGAGGACGCGGTCGCTTCTCTGTTATAGATATGCTTGTTCGAACGGAAATCTGCTGGCAGATTCGCGGGAACGGCGTCTCCTTTTCAGCACGTCTGCTACCGGACTCATTTCTATAGATAGAAGCCGCGGCGACAGTCAGACAAACTGACAATTATTACGGGAACGCAATCAGGTCGCGACCGGAGACGTTTTATGGTTATAGATTGCCCGACGTTCGATAGCTTCTTCGTTTATTTGACAGGATCTTGGCACTCTGGGATAGTAAATGTAGGAATTGCTTTGGTGCTTTTTTATTGAGTTAATTTATGAAACCATTTTGGGAGCTTGAAGTACTAATTAAAGAAAAGATGACGGTGATTTGTTAGAAATTTCCCATTCATTATCACGTTTATATGAGCTTGCCGAGTTGTCGTTGTTGTTGTTGTATGCGTCAAATGTTGTAATCGAATTTTAAACCACTTCCCGATGAGCTAGAGACTTGAAACTTTAAACATAGCTCAGAACTGGATGACAATGCGATATTAAAAAACAAATTAAAAAAAGAACTGTGCGTTCAGGAGACGAAAAAATTTTAATATTACACGCTTCATAGTTCGTCATCACGTTCAGCGATCCCCACTCAGCGCGTCAGCGCTCCCTACTCCACTACGCGGTCCCACTCCGATTCATCCCCACTCCACTGACCCATTTCGCACCGAAGGAGCTGAGTCAGTGTGCTATGCCGTTCATTCAGTTCCATTTCGGATGATTTCGGACTACAGCGAGAGACGTCATCTCTCGGAGTCATCCCCCCATTCTACCTCGCGTATTTCCATATCTTGCGTTTCTATATCATACTATTTCATACCTTTTTTTTCTTTTTTTCTTCCCATAAGGGTTTTATTTTTCCCTTACTCTCCTGGGGATGCTGGTGGGGACCGTTTCTTTCATTCACCCACCAGCATCTATCCGAGAACAGCCACTCATGTTCTTGGCTGTAATACTATTTCATACCATTATTACTATACCTTGCGTTCCCTTTAAAAAAGACTAAATTGTAGAAAATAAAAAAATATATATAGAAAAAACTTTTTAAAAACCACACTTATATCAAAATGCACTAAAAAGGAGAAAATAATCTTTTTAGACATTAATCACTATAAAAATAAAACCGTGGAGCGCCCACGAAGATTACGTCAATATAGTTTAGCGCTCCACGCTTTTATTTATAGTCACTAATGTCTAAAAAAATTATTTTCTCCTTTTTAGTGCATTTTAATATAAGCGTGGTTTTTAAAAAGTTTTTCTTATATATTTTTTTTGTTTGCATTTAGAAATATCAGAGAATATCGAATATTAGACAGCGGACCATTATACAAAATAAGGTCCGGACAGGACTCGCGCTGACCGGCCGCGAGTCGAGGACGTAGGTCGGCTACCCCCACCGACAGTCCAGGCTCCGACTCTCAGATCACTGGTCACCCAAGCTTGAATTAAATCACTAAATACAGTTCAAATTATATCGTGTTTAGTGTCATTAATTTTAATAAGAAAAATACCACAAATAAGTTGGCAAAAGTCTCATGAAAAATAATGAAAAGATGCTTTGTTCAGTTTGGATAATAAAGGTTCTACTCTACAGTACTGCACGAAGTAAAATAATAATAAATACAAGTTTGGGTAGGGGTTTGTTTTTGTTTGTATTCAACTGTTGGAAGCTAATTCTACGCTGCTTTGACTCCGGAAGTGGCTGCCAACTCTTTCGACGGTTAACTCGAACTACCCTATTCAAAAACGAAGACGGTGAGCAAATATACAAGTCTTCGTCGAAGAATAAGACACGATAAAAGCTCATAAAGTTTCGGGTGTCTCGTTGAGGTGATGAACGTTGTCGAGTAGGCGAGGGGATTCGACGAGGTATATTTAAACTGGCAGTAGAAATCTGTCGCGCGTTTACGTAGGGTAAGATTCACCCCGTATGTTTAGTCTCTCTCTTCAGGGCCATAAGATAAAATCTCTAACGTCTTGTAATCATTATATGTCCTCTTTCAATAAAATGTGTCCAAGTGGGTTTTCAGAGGCAATTTCAAACGAGGTAAAAATGTCAGCAGAGGCAAAAAACTCTTTTTATCTGGGCCCTTATTGAAAATTTAAAAACTGCATTTGGTAAATTTGTGTCGGTTATACATATATGTCGAAACTTTCATCGAAATCGGTTGATGCGGAAAAACGACAAGCATCGAAGGGTCAAACAATTTTTCGATTTACTGTATGTCGAAAAAACGTGAAAAAACTGTGATATTCGGCATCTTTAATCGTTTGTAGATCATTGCAATGTTGACCGATTTTGATGAAATTTTCAGAATATCCACATATGTAACTCGTACAGGTCTAAAAAATGTATTTTTTAAATTTTCAATATAGACTCACATAAAAAAAATGGTAGGAAGCAGCATTTAAAAGTTTCTCCACGATTCTGACCAATTGCAATTTTTCAAAAAATTGTTTTACTTCAGCTAGGAAACTTTTAACAGCTCGAAAAAATTAACTTCTTAAAAGTGTCTGACTGCATTCAAGGTCCATAAAATTGCACGAATACGCAAGACCAAGGGTCAGGGATGTTTGTTGTCCTGATCGGTCTACTTGATTCCTCATAAACGCTAGATCCTCGCGTCGCCTCGGCCGATCCGGGGGATGTTCTCGACACCCTGACAAAAGTATAGTCGACGACGGTTCGGACCGGGTCCGCGTAGGAATAGCACGACACGCCGATGACACACGACTCGACAGTTTAACGACTCCAATAGGAGCAGCGGGAGCGAGAGCGCATCCGTTCTAGAATAACACTTGACTGGTTTGCGGCGCCACGGAGGGTAGATGCCGGATAATAAAGCCGGCTGTGCCCGTTGCTATTCACGTACGAGGCTCTCGTAGCCCAGCCCCGATTCATTCAGAGACCTCCGCGTCGATGTTTTCTTGGGACTCATGCGGTTCGCCGAAGTCGAGCGCCTTGGAATCTCACGATCTCGGAATGAACTGCAAACACCCTGCGATCCCTGCACTTCATTCAGAATTTCATTCGCTGTGCTTCGCGTCAAGGATGAACTGCCATCGACTGCTGAACTAGGAGAATCTAGATTTTAGCTAGATTTCCCGAGGATGCCTTGAATTGGCGATTGAGGGTTGAGTTAGGGTGTTGGAGGACCTGTTGGTAGCTATGGGACCTCTGTGATCTTACATGGAATTTCTCTCGCACCCTTATGAATTTATGGTGTACAAATGAATTCGTAGCTCTTTATTCATGAAGTTATTGCTATTTACAAAACTAGTGACATATATTTTCTCTATGCATTTAGTAGTAATAAACAAAAATTGTCTTAAGATAAAGCTTGTCATAGTAATTATCTACCCCAATTAGAACTCACTCCTTTCAGAATTTCAATGAACATACAATCAACGTGTTATTTAGTTGTCAACGACGTGACTGATCTCACTGTACATTCATTTTAAAATTTTATATTCAAAAGGGTGTATTGATGTTTTGTTACTGTAAAAATTTGTCAGCATTCACACAGTTAATAATTTACCTTTCCATCGTATTGATGGCTTAGCGTACTGTATCAATTTAACAGTAAAATGAAGATGAATTGTTAAAGAAGAATTATGACTTACTCCGGACAAATGTGAAAATCACTTTCCCTTTGAACTCGACCCAATAACCACAGAGATTCAATTTCCTTCAATGGCAAAGTATCCCATTGTCGGCAGACATTATCGTTTCAAACTCTAAGCTATTTATCAGACCCGCGAGGGTAATACACATTCTATTATATAAGCAAACGAACCACGTAAACGTGGGGCTCTCGATGAAAATTGCAACATCGAACGTGCACGAGGCATCAGTGACTGGCGAAATTGATATTCGTGTTCATTTATGGAGAATGAACACAGCGCCTAGCAAACACAGCTAAATGTTTACTAAACAGACGTGCAAACATCATTGTCGTTATAGCTTCGTTAGACCCCTACGAACAACAATTTTGGAGGCTAAAATGTTGAAAATGGCGATGCTATATACCGAAACATTTTTTATAATCTATATCTTATATCTATATATTTTATATCTATATATTATATCTATATCTATATCATATATCTTAATTTATAATCTATTTTACGATGTTCGATAATTCATTGTTATCTATACAGGGTGTTGCGCCACATTTTACCACCTCACATATCTTTGTTGTTGTTAAAGATACGTCAAATGTCTGAAGAACTAAGTTGAATGGTAAAATGGGGCTTATATGATACCAAAAAAATTTTTGTTTTTATGTAATTTTTTTTAAAGATATGAAGGTGATCTTTATTTTTTTAAATGGAATGAGGTACTTTTTAATACATCAATCGATGCAGCTGGACATTCGTTATAAAAAAGTACTAACCTATGTATGTCGAAAAGTTAGTAGTTCAGGAGATATTTCAATTTAAATAACTCTAACGTCTTAGTATGACAGTAATGGTATTTTAGAGTTATTTAAATCGAAATATCTCGTGAACTACTAACTTTTCGACATACATAGGTTAGTACTTTTTTATAACGAATGTCCAGCTGCATCGATTGATGTATTGAAAAATACCTCATTTCATCTAAAAAAATATCGATGACCTTGAAATCTTGTAAAAAAGTGACCTTGAAAAAAAATTTTTACCATCATCAAATTTGCCCCTTGGAACAGTACAATTGTATTCTGTGGAGATTTTTTGTACGGCTAATAATAACCGAGATATTTAGGTGTTCCCATTTAAATGCCCCAACCTGTATAGGGTATAGCAATATAATATTTCTTGCATTTTAATGTAGATTCGAAAGAATGTCTTTCTAGCGGTAGCGACAACGCCGCAATTTTGAATCTCAAAAATACTGTTCCGTACTAAAACGTTACACAAGTAAGTAAACGCTAGTCGCTTAGTACGACAGTAATGGTATTTTAGAGTTATTTGAATTGAAACATCTGGTAAACTACTAATTTTTCGACATAATAGATTAGTACTTTTTTATAACGAATGTCCAGCTGCATCGGTTGATGTATTAAAAAATACCTCAATCCATTTAAAAAAATGAAGGTGACCTTCATATCTATAAAAAAAAGACATAAAAACAAAATTTTGATTTGGCATCGTGTCAGCTCCATTGTACCATTCAACTTTGTCCTTACCACATTTTACGTATCTTTAGAAACAACAAAGATATTTGAGGTGCAAACGTTAGGTGACTCACCCTATATATAGGGTGTCTAAAAATTCCTTCAACATCCGGAAATGGGAGGTTCCTGAGATCATTTGAAGCGACATTTTCCTTTCCAAAAATGACGTCCGCAGCTTTGTTTAAGAGTTATTAACGAAAAACAAGGACCAATCAGAGCGCGGCTACAGCGGATTGATTCTCGGCCAATGGCGACGCCACGCTAAATGGAACCTGTCGCAGAGTCGGACTCCGTTCGCTCTGATTGAAATGATTGAAACAAATTGAAACTGATTGAAAATGTCCCTTCAAATGATCTCAGAACCTCCCATTTCCGGATGTTGAAGGAATTTTGAGACATCCTGAATATATACATACATAAAATACAAAAGTATGTATGTATGTATGATCCCAACGATCTGATTCGGTGGGTCTGTCGCACGTGTTGTCCATCTGTCGGGGTTGAAATTGTCGTAGCGAGGTGGTTGTAAATAACACTGTCCAACATCAAATTTGTTCCCTAATTACTGTTCGGTCCTTCGTATAGAGTTTTTTTACGCTGAATATGAATATGTTTTTAATTTTTTCCCTATACGCACAGTTTTTGAGAAACATGACTTTGAAAAAAAAACATATTTTTCAACTTCAAACAAATATTGTAGTGTTATTATAAAAGATATTGAATTGTTCTTTATAGCAAAAGATTCTGTAGACTTTCCCGAATACAGCGATATCAAATGTTAATACATTATGATTGTTTAAACATGTTTAAATAATCACTAAAGGCGGAGAGACACCACTTTTGCACCAATTTTTCAGGATATTTTTCAATTTATCTCAAAAAATAAGGGTCCAGCGGAAAATCGAACTATACCATGCGATAGAGCAGACTTTTATCTTGAGAAACCCCGCTTTGAAGTTTGAAACGTCGACGTTTTTTTCGAACCAGAAAGCAAAATATCTCCGCCCGACATGAGTTGCCGCCAGTGGCGCTCACCACTACAACGGTCATTCGCCGCTCCGTATCCTGCCGCTGCGCCGTATCTCGTCCCGAGCGCCACTGGCGGCAACTCACGTCGGGCGAAGATATTTTGCTTTCTCGTTCGAAAAAAACGTCGACGATCCAAACTTGACAGGATGGCTTCTCAAGATAAAAGTCTGCTCTATCGAGTGGTATAGTTCGATTTTCCGCTGGACCCTTATTTATTGAGATAAATTGAAAAATATCCTGAAAAATTGGTGCAAAAGTGGTGTCTATCCGTCTTTAATGATTGTTTAAACATGTTTAAACACTCATAATGTATTAATATTGGATATCACTGTATTCGGGAAAGTCTATAGAATCTTTTGTTTCAAAGAACAATTTTAATATCTTTTATAATAACATCACAATATTTGTTTAAAGTTGAAAAATATGTTTATTTTTCAAAGCCATGTTCCTCAAAAACTGTGCGTATAGGAAAAAAAAAATAAAAACAGATTCGGAATCAGCGCAAAAAACTGTATAAGAAGGACTCAACAGTAATTAGGGAACATAAAAAGAGTTGAAATTTGTTGGACAGTGTAATCAGCCGGTTCGGAGCTGATCCGTACGCCGTTTTTGTCTGCTATAACAACCTTTTCTGGTATACCGCCTGTGGTTGAACGTGATCCACCCGGAGGGCCTAGCTACGGAGATCGTGCCTACGGCACGCGAGCAGCGTCTACTAGCTAGTTTACTATAAAAAGTAGTAGAACTACATGATCTAAGAAACAGCACAGACTCGAGGTTTTATGAAAACGTTTCAATGGACTTACGGCTTGACTGGCTCCAATGGGGATCCTCCAATGATCGAGATAAAATGTTGACAGTTTCGGTAGAGTAAATTACCTTCGTGACAGTTACGGAGAAAATAGCGTACTATGATTCCGTGCCAATATCAGAACGTTTGGATGCCATGAATGTGGATTTGAATGCGAACTAAAATTGTTGTACCTGAAACAGGTTCAAAGAGGAACTTTTGCAGTCACCCAGTAGAATACGACGCGTTTAGGCGGGTCTATCGCGGCAAAAAGTGTCGGTAACCGAATTGGAACTTCTCCCAGGGGGATTTCGAGAGTATCGGCCGGTGTCCGTTGACGAGCCACGGTTGAACGGGTTTTCGGGTCGCCTTCCGTCGCGGCCGGCACAACATTTGGCGTGACCAGACACCGGGAAACGCGGTTATGTGGCCCAGGGTGTGTGACGCACACACGCGACCGGATTCGGTGCTTTCACCCCGAGGTCCTCGCGTGATCCTATCGGCCCCGATTCGGTCTAATCGGGACGCGATTCCGTGCCGCGCGTATATCGCGTTTTTGCGAAATTAACACCTCGCCGGTGCCGAACGTGCCGGACGTGCCCGGATCGTTCTGGGTCAACCGGTGTGCCGTTGATCGACTATGGCGAATCCCGCGCTTCCGCCGCGACCCGATCATTTCCGGTATCCTTCGCTAGGAACCCGTCGGTTCGCGAAAATTCGCATGGTTTCGTACTTCCTCGCGTATATCGGCATGGATCGTTTGATAAATTTCTGGATTTTTAGAAATTCCTCAGATTCAAAGGGCAGATTAGGCAATTCAAGGGATCAATTATTGTTCTTTAATATTAAATTTATGGAGTACTAAAACTATCTATCACATCGGGTATCTCCGGCTGTCGCGGCAGGTTCGGACGGTCACCGCACCGGAGCGCGATAGTGGGGGTAGCCGATTCTACATCATCGACTCTCGGCCGGCCAGTGAGAGTCACCCTGTCGCGGCATCACATTGGGCTGGATCGAAAAAAATTATTTCGGTAGTGTGATTTAACGTCGCATAATTTCTTAATGTAGAATAATGCTGTTTACTGTAGACAAGAAATGGGGATGATAGATTAAACCGGATCGTCAAAATATCGCGAAAAAGAAAGGACATTTTCCGGGTGCCGATCGCAGATTCTAAAATGTTCAACTTTAAATGTTCGGTACAACTATAATTTGGTAACAATAACAATTATTAATGATATCGGCGCTACGGTTCGATCGTTAAATACAAAAAAACAAAAAATTAACTAAGCAATTTTGCTAATTTTCAAGTAAATCGACGTTTCGGTCACTGATTTGGACCATTTTCAAGATTATATTGAATTGCGTCTGTAAGAGAAAATGAAAACAATTTATACATAATGACATACAATTTTCAAAAGTAGTAACTATTCAAAGTTTAAATGTAAAGGAAACAAATTTAATTTCACAATTTTTCACTCACTTGCTTAGGTGTCATTAAGTATGATAATATGAGAATCGTGAGACTCGTGGAACACGTGTGTTCACCATGTCTGTTTTCACGACATTTGAAAATGGTCCAAATCAGTGATCGAAACGTCGATTTACTTGAAAATTAGCAAAATTGCTTAGTTAATTTTTTGTTTTTTTGTATTTAACGATCGAACCGTAGCGCCGATATCATTAATAATTGTTATTAACAAGAATATGATCGACATAAATAAGTTTAATTAACTATAATTTGTATTTAGTTTTATTAATCCTTAAATTGATCTCATCAATATGAGAAACTTAATTTCTTGGTAAAATAAAATGTCACTAAAATCTTTGATCCAACCGACTGTGCGGCAGTCCGGACAGGCACTACACCGGAGTGTGATAGTGGGGATAGCCGATCTACATACGTCATCGACCCTCTGAGCACAAATTGCCCAGACCTTAGATGGCTTTGGCTCCTGCAAACTTGCTAGATACGTTGCAATGTCCAGAGAATACTGTACAGAGAAAGTTCATTAAATTACAATTTAAACCAAAACGTATGAAAATGACTGTACGAACTTACAGTAGTGTTGCAATGTGTGGCCCTCTTTCTGGAGTCACGTTGGCCCACTTCGCGCCCACTTCGCAGTTAGCTCGCCATTATCGGCTTCCATTCCCCGTGTCGCGAATTAGCAATCGCAACAGCGAGCTGCGAAATGGAGCGATACCGAGAAACCATTCGTGGCTTAGGCCACCATTGCCTTGCGGTGATCAGGGATTGCTATTCTATCAGTACATGTATTCTACCAGTACAGACAACCTAAAGGTAGCTCAAAGATAATTTTTAAGAGATTGTATTTTGTATGATCCAGGGAGCTGAATCGAACGGGTTCGGACGTTGTGGTTCACACGGATTCGAATGGAATCTCGCTGACGAACCTCAAGGTGTCTTCCAGCAAGGCAGGAGATAGTCGCGAGAGGACTAGGAGATATGGTTTCGACTATTGCTTCGACTCGTCCAACTCTGAAGCTGAAAATTTCGCGGATCAGGAGAGGATCTATGAAACTCTTGGTCAGACTGTTCTGGAGGCTGTCCTGTCGGGATACAACTCATGTCTGGTCGCTTATGGGCAGAGTGCTTCTGGGAAAACTTACACTATGATGGGCACTAAGGTATACACTTTTTGTCTTTATTCATGTATCCCGCTAATTGTTCGAAATTAGAGTGCTAAATCTGAGATTTAATATTTTGACATGAGTGACCTCAAAAATTCGATAAAAACTCTTTTAACGTTGATGAAGTTTTTGGATCCTGAACAAACTTGGTGCACTGCACATATTAATGCAAATACAGGGTGGTCTTTTTATCTGAAGACATTGAAATATCTCGAGAACTATGTATTGGATCAAAACAAGTGGGCAATGAAAGTTGTTCGTCGAGAAGGGGGACATCCAATGATACCAAACTGGACCCCCCACCGCCATCCCATGGGGGTGGGGGTGGGAGAAGATGAAAAACTTAAATGGGAACCCCCATTTTTCATTGCAGATTTGGATTCTCCAGAAAAAAATACACAAATTTTACCTAGGAGTTTTTGCATTTTGGTTCACAGATAGTGCTGTAATGGACAAAAATCAAAATGGAAAAAGTCGTTGAAAATTGGGCATATCTCGAGAAATACACATCAGATCAGAAAAATAAAAGTAGACGTATTTGATATTTTTAAGAATGCTATTCAATAACACCATAATTGACCCCCCACCCCCACTTCCTGAGGGTGGGAGAGGGAACTATTTCAAAATCTTCAATGGGAAACCCTTTTTTATAGCAAATCTTGGTTCTCCATTGATTTTATATTATTGGTGTAATTTCTTTCACAGATGTCGCTGCATCGAAAGCAGTTGGAAAAATTCATTGGTTTGTTTATCAATCCTCAGGAAGTGGGGGGGGGGTCAATTATGGTGTTATTGAATAGTATTCTTAAAAATATCAAATACGACTACTTTTATTTTTCTGATCTGATGTGTATTTCTCGAGATATGCCCAATTTTCAACGACTTTTTCCATTTTGATTTTTGTCCATAACAGCGCTATCTGTGAACCAAAATGCAAAAACTCCTAGGTAAAATTTGTGTATTTTTTTCTGGAGAATCCAAATCTGCAATGAAAAATGGGGGTTCCCATTTAAGTTTTTTATCTTCTCCCGCCCCCACCCCCATGGGATGGCGGTGGGGGGTCCAGTTTGGTATCATTGGATGTCCCCCTTCGCGACGAACAACTTTCATTGCCCACTTGTTTTGATCCGATACATAGTTCTCGAGATATTTCAATGTCTTCAGATAAAAAGACCACCCTGTATATATTTTGAAATATGGACAAATGATATTTTGATTATCAGCTCAGTAAGTTCAATAAAATCAGAGTACTTTGTTCAATAAAATAAAGATTGAAAAAAATGTATGCTTGATGCCGAGAGTATTCTATTAGTAGGTACAAGAATGCATTTTTAATCTAGACGAATAACTTCATGACTTGTATGTAGAAACAAAGGTTAGTCATTTCACGTTCCGAACAGCTTCCGCGTGAAACGAGTGGAACGAGCGAAACTCGGAAGCGAGGAAGGCACAAAAGGAATCACGTATCGTTATCTATGGGTCATCGAAATGGCCCCGGGCGATCCAGACGGCTCCTCTCCATAATTGGAACCGAGTATAACTGGGACGCGTGCAGTGCGCGCGCTTTTAAAAATCCCGCGGCGCATCCCTCTAATGTAAAGCCGCGGGGCAATTTAATTAAGCGACGCACCCGCGAAAACAGTTTCCATTTACCACCGGGGGAAATTCGCGAAAAAGAATTACTGTCGACTGGAGGGGACACGATTGCAGATGAATTTTTGCGATTGGCTCCTCTCCCGCTTCCGATCGTTAACTATTATATTGCCTTTTAATTGGGAAAGTATAATTTTCCGGCGAGTGCGATACGCCACCGTGGTAATTGATCGTTCCACGGACCGTACACGGACTTCCTTTTTTATCGTCGATTGAAGGCGGTGCTTTCAAAGCTATTATTTTGTTTGTAATTTTCTGAGGTTTTGTTTCAGCGAATTCGTAGCAATTAATTCAAGTTGACAGTCCGTGAATTGGATTCGACCCTTGACTATGTCTCTTGTATTTCTGATATGTCAGGTTGCTCTGAACGTTTCTTTCGCAATGTGCACGTTTATGCTCATTTACAGTAGCGGACAAAAGTTTAAGACCGCTCTAAAGAAGACGATAACTTTTTTAATATTGTACCATACGATTTGAACTTTTTTGGGAAGCTAGAGCAATTAGTTTACTAAAGGTTGCGAAAAGAAATTTTTTCAAAAATTGCAATTGATCGGAATTGTTGAAAAAATACTAAAAGTTGAATTTTTAACTTTTTTATGTAGGCCTATATTGAAAATTTAAAAAATACGTTTTGTAGATCTGTGTCGATTAAACATATTCTGAAAATTTCGTCAAAATCGGTCGACGTTGCAATGAGCTACAAACATTTAAAGATGGTAAAAATTACAGATTTTCAAAATTTTCGGTAATAAATCGTGAAAATCTGCAATTTTTACCATCTTTAAATGTTTGTAGCTCATTGCAACGTCGACCGATTTTGACGAAATTTTCAGAATATGTTTAATCGTTACAGATCTACAAAACGTATTTTATAAATTTTCAATATAGGCACACATAACAAAGTTAAAAATTCAACTTTTAGTATTTTTTCAACAATTCCGATCAATTTTTGAAAAAATTTCTTTTCACATCTTTTAGTAAACTAATTGCTCTAGCTTCCTAAAAAAGTTCAAATCGTATAGTACAATATTAAAAAAGTTATCGTCTTCTTTAGAGCGGTCTTAAACTTTTGTCCGCTACTGTATGTTTTATTTTCTCCCAAGCTTCTTATGTATCCATGCCATTTACACTTTTCACAAAATTAGTTTAAATTAATACCAAATATATCAATTAACAAATTTCATTGAATTGATATATATAACGTTTTTCAGGAGGATCCTGGACTGACCCCGAGGCTGTGCGAGGGACTATTTGCCAGGATCGAGGAAGATCGAAAGAATCAGAAGAATTGCTCCGTCTCAGTCAGGTAATTTCTGAAATATTGACGTGAGAATACTTTTTTGGTATGTTGATCGATTGTCAAATATTTTAAGGTTACTTTGATTTTTTGAATCTGCTGTTTCTTTTTCTTCCTAGCAGTCAATCCCACTGTGAATATAAAATTATACTCTGACGATCTTACGTTACGTTACAGAGATTAAAAAAGTACATTTATTCCGAATTTTAGCTCATTATATGTGCCCAAGTAAACAAATTAAGTGAATATACTTTCGTATGTATGTAATGTAGCTTTACGATCTCAATGACCTTAAATTAAAAAATTTCTATTGTCAGTAGAAGATCGATTTTCGCGAATATTTTCTCAGGAATAAATTTAGCGACACCAGCTTTGGATCGCCTTGTAGCAAACAGTCAATGTCGTAGTTCGGGGGACAGAGTTCGACTCCGCGAGTTTTCGGAAAATCGGTGTGAGCGAAGCTTTCCCGCGTGTCCGACGCGACTAAAACCAGCTAGGTGTACACGTAAGTCTCGGTTCGATCCTTTTGGAACATAGATGAGGAAGCATTAGCCGGCCGATAACGCGTCCGGATTGATAACTGTGGGAAACTCGACATTCGTCTTTCACGGACGCGGCCGCGGCACATAGGCATCGACGTGTTTGCACACCAATCGGGTGCGATCAAGGCATCCCTCTCTCGGTCAAGGTCCAGCTATCCGGCCAATTTTACACTATCGTTTTCAGACAGATCGTGCTTCAAGTTCGCTCGTCCCGTTCGTGCTGTCGATCGGCTTTCGATTCCGAGCACTCGATTTTACACTGCAGACCTCGAATCGTTTCGATTACGTTTCGCATGCGTATGTGTGTAGGTACTGTGCGCTGCGAGATTTAGTTCGCATTCCGACGGTAGCCTACCCACCAGGGGCTTCGGGAAACCCCTGGACTGGTGTTACAGCGACGACAAGTTTATCGTTTCCCTTGTTACACTTTTTTTCTCCCCTCCCCAATTTACCCTCCGGGAACGAGCAAAACGGCTCTGATCGTTTCGGCGGGGCTTCTGAACGATTCGTTGATGCTTCTTTGTGGTTGCAGTCTCGGCCGTCGAAGATTAACCCCCTGACACTGATCGAGGGTGTTAGCCAATTACCCTACTTCGATTGCGATGAATGTTGATCGGGGATTACGGATTTTATGCGTTTGTTAACACATTACCGATCGGTGATTATTGCATAATTTTAAGAAATCTATGGTACATGGCTAAACACTTTTTAATGGAACCTTCAATGGCAACAGCAATTTTCATTATAAACTAACAAGTCACCCACAAAATCGTCATCTAATAGTTTCATATAAGATTGCAACGTAAATGCAAATTTCTATTATTTCTTTTGGTACAGCAGAATGATTGAAAATCAAATTAATACGCTTCCGGTAGGAAAAGTGTTAAACTAGAAACGGAAGAAGAATTTCGAAATTCTATTATAAGTTAAAAAATAAATGGTATCTTTGGTCACATTAAATTTTATTTAAATTGTGTAGCACTGGACATTTTTAAGTTGTCAGTTTTAATATACATCATATTTTATAATATTAATTTTCTTTTACTTACAAGGGAACATATTCAGATGCGAAAATCCGATTTTGATTGAACTTATGGGAGCTTATAGTTCTTTGAAAAATATTTGACACGTGTTTTTTTTATCGGCAACCATCCACTTTGAAGGGGTGAAAACAGCCCTCAAAGTTGGGGGTCAAAATTTTCAATATATTGTTTAAACAAAAAACTTTTGTTAAAATTTTCTTGCGCGACTACATTTGCCATTGAAAAACACACAATTTAAAAAAAAATCAAACTTTTTCGACCTCTGGTTTCCGAGATATCTCAAAAAATATGGTTTCGACCCCCAACTTTGAGGGCTGTATTCACCCCTTCAAAGTGGATGATTGCCGATAAAAAAAACACGTGTCAAATATTTTTCAAAGAGCTATAAGCTCCCATAAGTTTCATCAAAGTCGGATTTTCGCATCTGTGAATATGTTCCCTTGTTAGACAAGCATTAAACATAAATTTAATTGTGAACAAAACATTGTTCAAAATTGGTACCAATTAAACGACTGCTTCTTGAAGTACATTTTAAATACAATTGTTAAAATGATAGACAGCTATTTTCAATATAAAAATTTTAAAAATTTGTTTAAAATTAGTACGAATCAAACGACTGCTTCTCGAAGTACATTTCAAATACAATTCCTGTATATTCCTATTGGGAGTGAGGAAGAAAATTGAAAAAGAATGCAGGTTGCAAATGGTTAATTGACAACCACCTACGTCATGGTAGGAGAAGGGGTATCGACGTTTCTGGACCAGAAGCGCTCGCGATAGAATGAAAGTGTTGGTTAATTTGTGGCTAATTCCGCGGATGGTAATCAGGGAACGCGGAAAATATCGTGTGTATGTGTGTGTCGGAAAGGGGTGGGTGCCGATGGTAGGGGGTTGGACGTTGGAAGTCGAGCTTAGGAGCCGCGAGCTTACAAGCGCCGCTGGCCTGGATGTGTCTTGTAAGCTCAGTGCCCCGTGACTCGCAATCCTCGACGGACGTCGGCTCGCTATACCTGGGTAAGAATTCGAGGAACCAACCCCTGCAGCTTTCGATTGAGCTTTTTCGCCGCGGCGTCCTATTCGTTGGACGCTCGAGTTTCGCAAGTATGATCGCGGAAAACACGGGACCGGAAATTCAATCGTGGAGAACGTAGTCCCTTCGCGATTTTTGGTAAGACGTTTATGGACGATTATGATAATCACCCCATCTCACTCTTGCACTTTTTGATGTTCGACCTTTTTGCACTGTTACGAAATGCACTATTGCAAAATGCACCGTGCAAGATATATCCTCCTGTAAAACTTATATTGAAAGTATCAGTGAGTTGAAGTCTTAATTTGTAAGATTTTTTTCTGTATTAGGATCTAAGTTTAGGAATGTTGCTAGTGAATTAGAATTTGGTGATTTCGTGAAATTGTATTTTATTGCACCACAAGACGCTTCGATAGATAGCGCCCGCTTATACTTAATATAATAGATAGCAACAAAAACGGATCTTCGAATTTAATAAATTAAATCGTATCACACTTCCAGTGATAGAAGAATTTTATTCCGATTTAAAAGAAATGTGTTCATACTTATATAGAAATTCTAACTGTGATCTTTATCACGAAATTAACAATATATTACATGATAATAGATTAAGTAGTCAGCTTTATAATTTATAAATCTTGATTACCAACACACTCTGAATTTTGCTTCGAAAAATGAAGAACGTCAAATCTCAGCCCATCCAATTCACTCCTTGAAGTTTCTATTAAACGCTACCTTGACACCTCGGGAATTTAGTTGTTAATTATTTACAATTGTTCTTAATATGCTAGAGAACATTAAATCTCACCCCATTGTAGTGTTAAACAGGCTTGCCACGACTTTCACCACAAAACACAGACCGTAGATCGAGAGATCACATTCATCCCCGGAATTATTTCTACCCTCTAAATCTCGATTAGCAACCCCAGCCCGAGAAGGCGAAGAAACAAAGCTTCGGCCGCAAAACACACGGTAATTCCAGGCGCAGGGAGAAATCTTCGAATCGTGCTTTTCCTCGTAAACACCGTTTTATTCCCATATTAAACGTTGGTGGGATTGTCCGTAGCCGACCTCGAAGGAAAAAATAAAAACCTGCAACTTACTGCGCCCGGCGCTGCTGGCAAACGCGTAAAAATTGTATTTACCGTTCGCGCGAAATATCGGTTCCCTTTTTTTTCTTCCTCTCTATCCTTCCATTTTCAAGCTGTTTCGTCGATGAATGGCGGAAAGGGAGACAGCCGTTTCTCGTCGGTGATCGCAAGTTTTATCGGCGCTTAGACGTTGTAACGCGTGTCCGAAACTGGGTCTTTCGAAAAATCGTTGGGAACATGTTTGTTGCGCGAAGTCGCGTAAACTGCGACAGGATACGGTCCGGGGGAAGACACGTTGTTTCCGGTCGGATACGGACTTCGTAAATCCTCGTGTACCTCGCGAACTGTAGAATGGAGATTGTAGAATGTGTCGGCCATGGGGAAGATTGTACTGCGAATGATTCGATCCGATCGAACGCGTTTAGACACGTCGAAGTGAATTCGGCGATGCTATCTCGCGTGGAAATTGTTCGATCGAACTTGCGAGTGTTAAAAACGACACTTTTTTGACAAACGTAGAATATTGTATTGGGTACTATTGTATAATAATTCATAGATTCGTGCACCTGGAAAAAGTATTGGTGCATTTTTTAACTTTGGACGGTGAATATTACGCTAGATAAATTTACTTTTCTAAATTTATGGCGAAAAGGAATGAGTTAGAAGCATAATCGTGAAAACATTAGAAGCATCTAAAAATGTTACGTTATTTTCAACTCTTTGGAATTATTAGAGAGAGATGCACATTTTTTAAAAATATATTTCTATCTAAACTTCCATATAAATTTCTATTTTCAATAAACAATTAGCAGGGTAATTTTAATAAAAATTTATTTAATAATAGTAGTCAAAGATCGTGGGCTCTGGGTTTTCTACTTCACAATTATTGGAATTATAATAATTTATAATTATATAAAATATAAATGAATGCAGCACCTCGTTACTTTTATAAACGATGCAAAATTGTCGCTTTTAGCGGTTCGTACTTCCACTTGTTAACAAATGTAAATATTCTGTGAATATCCTGCTTGGAAAGAAAATAATTTACAACGATGAATTTTGTTTGGCGAAGGACACTTCAAGTCTGTTTCCCGCCGGCTCCTACAGAAGATTTTTCAAGTGAATTCAGCAAATTCGGAACTTTGCTTGATGTATTGCGGGGTGAACGAATCGGTCAGTTTGAGCACCTATTCTCTTTGGGGCACCGGCTCTTTCTCGTCAGTCGTCGACGTAAAATCGTTAAGTGGGTCGACGGAAGAAAGTTCGGATTTTGCGTGTTCCCCGGGACGTTTCCGATGGACGAAAATCATTGCGGCGCATTAATTAGGTTCGTTCTGTTCCTGCTGGACACATTCTTCGGTTTCCGTATTCGTTGACACACAAAAACCAGATTTCATATGTAAAATTTCCAATTTATTTAAATCATTAAAAGAAGAAGTACATTATTACTTAACTCCGGACAATTCTGTCATTTGCTTATTCGTATTTATTCTTTTCTATTCAGAGAACTTATGAAATCGTTTACACCATGTTTAACTTATTTAAAACTATTGAAAGATGAAATACATTTTTATTTTCAAACAATTTTGACATGGAATTCCATGTCCATTTTCATTTGACGCCAATAGTTTGCAATTGAGCAAAAAAGACTACCCAGAGAGCAAAATACATTCACCTCATAAAGATTCGATCAAAAAATATTTTCCCCGGAAATTGTTCCTCAGTCAAACAAAAAATTGCTCGTGATCGCAACATTTCGCAGTCGTCTAGCTAGCGGGAGGGCCCAGTTCGACGATCGCCGATTTTTGTAAAGGAACGTTCATCGTCGAGAAGAGTCCCTGGCGCAGTTCATCATCCGTAACTGGCCCATGAATCATCCCTTTGTTCCGCGTTCGTCGCTCTCCCGAAAAACGCGACGGTGAAAAAAAGGAAGAACGTTGGCGAACGAAAAAAAAAACGAGAAAAATCCAGAGAGAGAGATGGTAGAAGGTAAAAAACAAGAAATAAACGACAGATTTACGCGTGTCGTACGCGGAGCAGCGTGTCACGCGTACGCCGCGCTCGAAATACTATAAATTCGCGTTTATACGATCACCGGCAGTTATTAAAAGTGGTACGGCGGCGATTCGTTGTTCCACGAGAGAAAAATACGGGCACTGTCGCGGGACGGCTTGTCGTCTACTTCGGATATAAACCTAGTATCGCCATTCACTCGTCCCGCTCTTTTCTAGAAATCCTGGCCGCGGGATTCGCGAATAAAAAAAATTTTGTTGAGCCTCTGATACGTTGGGTCTGTGACATCCATGAATTAAATATACGTATAGTGTTTTTATTGTGGATTCTTATGCAAATTCGTCAGCCAAAAAATTCTTCATCGTTAAAATACAGTAAAAATGATATTATTAGGTTGGCAAGAAAGTAATTTCGGCATTTCAAGATGAAATAAACCCGAATTTGTTTATTCAAGCGATGAACTTTAAACCAATAAAATATTTTCTTGTTTATTCTTTTTTGCAAAAGATTATTGAACAAAAGGGAATATATCTTGTTCATTAAAGTTTATTGTTTGAATAAAATAATTATGCTCTATTTCAACTTTAAATACCGAAATTGCTTTCTTGCCAACCTAATAATTCTTGTCAGTGTACTGTTAAGGGGGATCTATACCCTCGGATTGTAACTAGAAAGGAACTAGAATCTTACTAGATTTTGGGTCTAAACATGGGTTTACGCGCATCGATTTTTTGTCCTTATTTGAGCCGATTTATGACTGGGTGAGGGCTCATTCTATAGAGGAAGGTTAAATACCGCGCGCTCTGCTATTGATTTAACGAGATTATGTTTATATCTAATAATATGAGTACCCAAAGTAGATAAAAAATCTAGAAAAATAACCGCAGATTTCAATGTATTTTTCTGTCTCAAAGAGACTTTTTTGACTGATGTGATGAGCAGAGCGCGCCGTGATGAACCTTCCTCTATCAAATAAACTATTGTGTAGCTCAAAATATGCTCGTATAAGGACAAAAAATCGATGCGCGTGATTTCATTCACATAGCAGAGATTTCCCCATATTACGTTCATGAACACAGAGGTTATCTCTGATGTAGAGGCAATCTAGAGCCAATTTTATTTCAGTTAGTTTAGACGAGATGATGCCTAGTCAGAAGGACTGTCAATCAGTGCTGCGATATTGTGCAACATTTCACTGCTGCACTGCTGTCAATGTGGAATCATAGCAAAACTGGCACAGACGAGGTACATATTCTCATCGGTGGCACTAATATTAGTGCGACCTGCCTGTATAACGGCATTCGCGACGAGATGAATAGAATATGGAAATAGCAAGCAACTCCATCTCGTGTTCATTATGCAGTCGCGTATTTATCAATGTTACCAAACTTTTTTTCTGCACAGAGGTTGATAACATTGATAAATACCCCAAAATCTGAGGGTATAGATCCCCCTTAAGCTGCGGCTTTGCAGATGATTAGAAGGTCCGGGATCTGGATACAGGTGCTCAAATAATTACGGACAAAAGTCGAGTCTATTTTCGTTGCAAGTTTAAAGAACAGACGATGGAAACCGGAAGAAGCGACGAGTCCTGGTCGCGTGGTGGTTTTATTAGGCCGAATTTGATGAGTTCTGGAATTCTTGATGGAAGTGACACACATTTATTAGCTGACTGTGGCTTATTGGTCATCGAAGGCATAAAAATGCACAATCTAATTATGACTGTTTGGAAACAGCCACACTAAAAAAATTCCTCATCGTAAAAAGAACTAAAAATGCTACTAATACTTGTCAATGTCCATACAAAAATTCGTAATGATCGGAACTCCAGTTATCACTGTTTAAAAACAGTTTTCACAGTCGAATGATTCAAAAAGAATTTCGACGTAGCAACAAACGAGCGAGACGGGTAAGCTCGATTTGCCGATTGTCCCCGAAACATCATCCCCGTTAATTGTTTATGAAACTTGAAGATTTATTCATGAAATTCATCGCATTCCCAGCCCGTCCGACGCGCGCCGTGGCAGTTAGGTTCGCGAAAGTCTCTCTCGTGGCTGCTCCCTTCGGGGCGGTGAAAGTGGCCGCGTTTTCATTCGGCACTGTGTCCATTAAGTCGGCGGGCTCCTCCGGCGCAATTAAACTCAATCTCGCGCCGTTTAATAATGCGAATAATAGGATGTTTAAACGAGGTCGTCGTCGTCGTCGACAGAACGCGACGCACTTAAAACTGAAGCGTTCCTGGTTCGACTGTCGAAGCATTCCTTGGCCTCTTCAGCTTCCGACTGCCTGGTGAATAATTTGCAACCTTGCCGCTGCGGAAACACGCCTTTTTCAGTTACAATTAATCATTTGCAAATTGCTTGTCCAAATCATTTTCAGTACCTGAACAGTAAAATCGATACTCAAGGGGGTGTGTTGGTTTTCGAGAACGTTTTTGCACGAATTTTTAGGAATTTTTTCTCGGGAAAACTTTTGGACCTTTTACGTTGGGATTTGGTATACATATGTATGTGTATTTAGAGTACACGCGCGTTCTTTTTTAAGTGAAAATAATTAGAAATGCATGAGTTGCATATATTTTTATAGAGAGTGTATATAGAAAAACATGGGCCGACAGTGTAATTTTAAATAATAAATAAATATGGAAATAAAGTCAAGGTGTTACTGAATATCTCCTAAAAAGATTTTTTTCATTTCTTTTATTTTATTCAACAATTACTGAAAAAAAATATTGTGGTGTACCCCCTTAAGAGCCTTTAATGGTTAACCTTTATGGATATAAACTGTTAAAAGAATGCCATTGGCTTGTATTTTACATATTGTAAAAATTCTGATCAACAAATATCCTCTTCGCAGTTTTCGTTCAATTGCATCGTTTGCAAGCGATTGCTGCGTGCCAGACCAAAATGGCGGCGGCAACCCTTTTCCCTTTGGTTGTCTAGATCCGCTTATAGATTTCGGGCCTCGTGAATCTTTCTTCGAGGCAAAACGAGCCGCGTAACCACGGATTTACATGGCACCCCTGTCCAGGATAGAACGGTCGCGTCCCGTCCGATAAATCGTTTAAGCGGACGCGCGCGCGAGCAGAATTCGGCGCGGCACCCGACCGCTTATTTATACGCGTTGCGTGCAACAACACCTCCCATGGAATATGGCGCAGGGAACAGTATCGCGTTTTATCGTGCGGATTCACGGGATCGTGATATCGCCGCATCGGCACTAATATTTGCCGATACGACCACCGTGCTGACTCTACCTCAGAACATACCGAGACTCGGGTCTTCATGCGAGAAGCTCGAGAGAGTGGAAATGGGGTAGCTTTACTCTATGGCTATCTTACACCCGGCGCCTGAGGTCTGTGAATAATTTAGCGTCCACGGAAAAATTATGAGACTTTAGGATTGTAGAGCGTATGAAAAATTTTAGAGTCTGTCAGAGAACTGCAGGACCTATAGAAGAGGTTTTAAAGTGTACGACAAAATTTTAGACCCATGAAAAAATTATGAGACTTGAAAAGTGTTGCAGAGCTTGTGAACAAATTTTAGAGTCTGTCAGAAAACTGCAGGACCTATAAAAGAGGTTTTAGAGTGTACGACAAAAATTTAGGTCCATGAAAAAATTATGAGACTTGAAAAGCATTGTAGAGCTCGTGAACAAATTTGAGAGTCTGTCAGAAAATTGTGGGACTTATAAAAGTCCTTTTAGATTGTAAGAAAAAGATTGTAGGTCCATGGGAAAATTATGATACTTAATGAAAAAAATTGTAGAGCTCACGGAAACGTTGTAGAGTCCGTGAAAAAATTATACGCCGTATAAAAAGGCCTCTGGAGTGTAAGAAAAAATTGTCACGGCTACGAGAAAAATTATAAGACTTAAGATAACATTCTAGGATGCATAAAAGCATTTATGAATTGTAGAAAAATTCTAATGTATAAAAGAATTTTAATATCGTTAAAAAAGTTGTGAGTTCTACGAAAAAATCGTAGGGTTTGAAAAAATTCTGGAAGCCACGAAAAGAATTGTTTGACCTACAAACTGTATGCAGCAGTCATCAGCGTAGACAAGGGAGGTTCTACGAACTCATATTTCGTTCACCGGATACCGACATAGATATCAGCAAGTGATTTGCTTTTCCTCTTCAGTATTATTAGACTGCAGCTTCTATTTTTTCATGTTATTTAATACATAGCATAACGAGGAACAAAATTTATTTTGCAGTCAAGGAAATTTCTTCTGTCAGGCATTACACGTTTCCATGTATCGTAAATGCATAATGATTCCAGTTACTATGATTGCGTCACTTATTGTTCATTTCACAAAAGATACAACATTCTCGAGCTATACTGTGTTTATACGAGGAATAGTCTGTATACGCTGCTAGGACATTTCGTGACGGACTGAATTTTGAATACAAACTGTCCCGTTTCCTTCTAGGAGCTAAGGGTGCCGTGTAGACACTTTACTATTCGTTAGTTCCATGGTCGCTTATTACTCCTTCGAAACATGATAAACATGAAAGTCCCCTTCGCGTGACCGTCAGTGTCGCATCGTGTCGCCATGTTTCCTTTTCTGTTGTCATCTGTAGAACTCTTTTCACGCAGGACAGTTACAATTTCTATGTATCAAGCCTGACAGCAGTTCACAATTTTGGTGCAACCCTTTCAACGCTAGGAAAATAATTAAAATTTTAAATTACTTGCTAATTCAAAAAACTCACTCGCTCAGCAACTCTTTCCAAGTAAACGCTAAAAATATCAATCACTAAAAATTGCTACAATATTGTAAGTTATAAAACCGAGGAAATTGAATTTATTTATATCTTGGAAAACACGGACCAATTAGAGCGTGGCTAATACAGACGGATTTCGGCCCGGCCAATGCCAATGCTGTGAGTGGTCTGTGTTTTTCGTTAATAACTCTTTAACGAAACCGCGGTGAACATTTTCGTAAAGGGAAAAGTTATTTCTAGACTGCGGATTTTATGCATTTATGACAAAAATGGGTACGTACGATTTAAAACTGTGGAGATATTAAAAAGATTTAAGGCCACCAGTGTGTTAGTTTCACCTTAACAAGATAATCGAAACAAGAATGAAAATTTTGTCTGGCTCTTGTGTCTTGCAATCAATGCAAACATTCATAATTTTGCATAAAGAACCGCAGTCTAGTTATTTCAAATCACTTTAGAAATCAACATTTTCAAGGTAATGCAACATTCTTGGAAATACAACAACACTCTCTATATGTAAGTTAGTTGTTCGCACCGTCCGATACGGAATAAACTAAAATTAGTAAACCAAGTCAATATTTCCCTGTTTAAAAATTCCCTGCTAATTTTCATCACAAATACACAAAATTCGCAGTCTAATAATCACGGAACAAGCAGCGTTGCATTTGCACACTCATCGTCAAAATCAGCCGCGAATTTGATCCCTCAAAAATTCATCTGACGATAAAGAGCGCGAAAGCGCCGCGACAGACGTGTGATTTCCCGAAAATATTTCGTCGACGCGAAATCGTTAATTTTCGATCCGTGGCGCGGCAGCGATTCCGGGCCGTGCGTATCAACGAGATCCCCTGTAAACAAAATTTGCTCGGCCCAGGAAAATTCCGCGATAACGAAGGCATGGCGACCGGGAAATCACATCCATCGGCGAGCGTAAATTTCCCCGCGGTGCAAAAACCGGGAAACCGGCTAGCGTTTCGATCTGTTCGCTCGGCACGGCCAGGAATTTTCCCAGCGAGTGGTAGCTGGATACCCGGCCATTGACAGGAATTATTAGCAGCGGGCAAGCAAGCTTTTAGAACACGTTTTTGATCCGAAAGAGCATCGAAATAAATTAACCTCGCCATTAATGATCGCAGCAAACACGATCATAGACGGCGCTAAAAAATTCTTTTTATTCTCGAATCCTGCAATAACAATAGCAGGTTTACATCCGGAGTAGACGACGAGCCACTTTTTATCCTTGGGCGACGGAGCCTGGGTCTATTTTGGCCCAAACATAAATTCGCAATGTGGAGATCAAACAAATATAAGGTGGAGTGGGGTAAGTCTGCCCTAGTTTTTGCAAAGTTGGACTTTAAATTGATATATTTTCAGTCTGGTATGTAAAAACTTAACGTTCTTGGTAATAAACACTTGTGACAGTTATTACTGATGAATTGGTATTATCTAGGATTCTAATTTTTCTTGAAAATGATCATTTTCATAGGATATTGTACAAAGTAGTGTCAACTAGGACGCACTTGCCCCGAAAACGGAGCGAGTCCTTCACTGAGAGTTAAAAATGCTTTCGAACCTTGTTTCAAGTGCTACGGGGCAAGAAATGAACGACTAACAAGTTGTTTTAAAATGCTTCTTATTGCATTAAATTATATTGTTTAGTTTGATAGTTATCCATTTTTAAACAAACAAGTACTTGTATACTGAAATATGAAAGGGGATACAGTGATATTAAAACAAAGTTTAAAAATGCTTTCGAACCTTGTTTCAAGTGCTACGGGGCAAGAAAAGAATTATTATCAAGCCTGCTACAAAATACTTTTTATTGCATTAAATATATTGTTTAGTTTTATAGTTACCCATACACTACTTACTTACCCCACCGTGATAGTACGGACTTGCCCCGTGTAGTAATATTTACGGGGCAAGATCATTTTAGTGTTTTCCTCAATAAATTTAAAAAAATACAATAAAAACGGTTTATTTAATGTAAACCTACATCAATATTTGTCGTACTTACCTAAAATAACAACACAGAATATATTAATAACTTGTAAACTATTACACGTTCAGGGTAACCTCAAAGTTGTACGTGTACCTCGCACTGTTTGGCATTGGTTGATTTAAGCAAGGAAAACGCCTTTACTCTTAGGCGACATCTACGTCGAATAGTTCATACTAACTTATACTACATTAATAAATACAAGCTACAGAAATTTCGTTCATAGTATAATAAAAATAACCAATTAACGGACTTGACCCGTAGACGGATTAACCCACTCCACTTTACATAATTCAGACAACTCTGCGCCACAATTTTCACCGCAAAAAATTAATTTATTCTGAAAACTGGTACTAATCTGGAATAAAAAGTGAATTGCACTGGAAATTCGCGCGATTCTGCGTTCTTATAGTGGCGGTATTGCCGCGATCTCGATTGAATCCGCGTCGAAGCCTATCAAAGGCGTCGTAAAAGAAAAATCACCGGTGAAAGGGGTTGAAGAGGGCGGGTCTGGCCATTTTGATTATTTCTCGAGTTAGTCGGTGATCCAATAACTTCCGGAAGACCTGTTCGTGCCATGTGAGAGACGATGTCGAGGAATCGGACTGCTCTCGGGTCAGAAAGCTCCGAGAAATGCACTAGAAAGAGGGGTCGATGAAAACCCGATCGCGGCGGCAGCACCGGAAAAATAAAGAGCATCGAAGGAAGTACGAAAAAGGGGTGAAACGACGGCCGAGGAGGGTGGCGAACGTTGGGGGTAGGGTTTGCTGGGAAGTCGGAGAACCGCGGAATTAAAACGTACCGCAAAAGCAAGGTGGTCTGGGTGGCGAATACGAGAGAGAAACAAACAGCGATGGCGCAAAAGGAAATCGAAGAATATGCGGCAAACAGAATTAGCAGAGAATATTTTTCTCGATGGAAGAGGACGAGGATCGGGAGAATCAAGGAAATCAGGAGGATTGTGGTTAAATGAATTTTCGCAACGACGCCATATTTGTTTCGACAGGCTTGCCAAATGTCGATCGTTTCGTTCTCTGGCGGAATTTATTCGAACGGGATTATTTAACGGCCACCGATAATCACTGGGGGTTTGTGAAATATTACCGTTCCTCTGGTAGTGTTCGTGTGGTGGGGGATGTTGATATTGGTCGGAAATTTCCGCAGAAAATAGTATTATTGGTTCGGTGATGTTTTAAATGTTTCTGTCGTGGCATTTTTATGAGTTGCGGTGTATCATTGAATGGTTTGTTACTGGTGGAGGGATGATATCAGAGAAATTAATTTGTGGACTATTGACAGTAATGATTGGTCAATTTGTCGGGCAAAACGTACCTGTTACTGGTCAGTGGATTTTTATATTCCTTTATGATCTCTACTGTGTTTTTCTTTATAACAGCAATTTTTATTTAATTAAACATATCACTTTCATTTCATGGAATCTTGTGGAATTTATTGAGCTGACAGTCGGAGCGTTAAAAAATTATTTGTGAAATAGAGAGCGAGACCTCGATCGCTGGTTTTGGGCCACTTTGATTTCCCGGAGTCTTGTGGAATTTATTGGGTTGACAGTCGGAGCGTTAAAAAATGATTTTTGAAATAGAAAGCGAGAGAATTCGCGCACTGTATTTTTCCCCGACGATATTATATAACTGAACGAGTTATTTTTGTCGTTCATCGAGCGATTCCAACAGTGCCATCAGCGCAAATTGCCATAAACCGCGAGCGGCGCACGTGTAGCTCTCGATTTCCCTACCATCGAAGCGAGGACCGTGATTTTCGCAGTTCAAGGGTAAAGTAGTGCGCGAGGATCGCCAGCCCGGTGTCCCGATTATCAAATCGCTGGCGAATATTAGCGAGCCCCTCGGTGCCATGGCAATTTTCACGCGACATTAGCCCATGTCGCGTTTACCGTAGCGACGCGTCCCGTCAGTTGTAACGTGATCGTTGTTAGTTCGTAAATTAAATTACGCCCAGCTCCGATCCCCGTTTATTGACGAGTAGTACGACTCGCTAATAGGTATAATTAATCGCACAACAAAACCGGAATATCGATCCTCTGGGACGGGACCGACACGTGACCAGATTCCGCATGCCGCGCGTTTCCGAAATCCCGATCGAGCTTCGCAAAACGTTCCGCCGAAAAAGTCGTTAATCAGCGAAACTAGTTTCGCACGCTGATAAACAGACCAAACACGTTCACCTCGTTCCGGTTCCCGCGAATTCTTTCCGCGAGACTTATCGGCACCGATCTACTCCCTCCGGACACGTGTAGTTCTGTGATCGATCGTCTCGGGATAAATATCGAACGCTGTCGAAAGTCGAATAAACAGAAAATTAAACTTCGGAGGACTTGATTGGAAATGTAAATAATATTTGTGTCATCAATTTTGTTGGCCATTGACAGGAATTATTAGCAGCGGGCAAGCAAGCTTTTAGAATACGTTTTTGATCCGAAAGAGCATCGAAATAAATTAACCTCGTCATTAATGATCGCAGCAAACACGATCATAAACGGCGCTAAAAAATTCTTTTTATTCGCGAATCCTGCAATAACAATAGCAGGTTTACATCCGGAATAAACGACGAGCCACTTTTTATCCTTGGACGACGGAGTCTGGGTCTATTTTGGCCCAAACATAAAATCGCAATCTGGAGATCAAACAAATATAAGGTGGAGTGGGGTAAGTCTGCCCTAGTTTTTGTAAAGTTGGACTTTAAACTCATGTATTTTCAGTCTGGTATGCAAAAACTTAACGTTCTTGGTAATAAACTCTTGTGACAGTTATTACTGATGAATTGGTATTATCTAGGATTCTAATTTTTCCTGAAAATTATCATTTTCATAGGATATTGTACAAAGTGTCAACTAGGACGCACTTGCCCCGAAAACGGGGCGAGTCCTTCACTGAGAGTTAAAAATGCTTTCGAACCTTGTTTCAAGTGCTATGGGGCAAGAAAAGAATGATTAACAAGTCTGCTTTAAAATGCTTCTTATTGCATTAAATTATATTGTTTAGTTTGATAGTTATCCATTTTTAAACAAACAAGTACTTGTATACTGAAATATGAAAGGGGATACAGTGATATTAAAACAAAGTTTAAAAATGCTTTCGAACCTTGTTTCAAGTGCTATGGGGCAAGAAAAGAATGATTAACAAGCCTGCTTTAAAATGCTTCTTATTGCATTAAATTATATTGTTTAGTTTTATAGTTACCCATACACTACGCACTTACCTCACCGTGATAGTACGGACTTGCCCCGTGTAGTAATATTTACGGGGCAAGATCATCTTAGTGTTTTCCTCAATAAATTTAAAAAAATACAATAAAAACGGTTTATTTAATGTAAACTTACAGCAATATGTCATCACACTTATGTTCGAGAAAGATTCCTCACTGATTGCAATGACCTTGAAATATGTTATCAAGGTCATCATTCTGAACAACTTTTCCTTATACAAGTTATCGCTGGATGACTAAATATGACATAACGATGATAAACTTGCCATTCAGGGCAGGGGAGGGGCGGAGGCCAAAATTTTGAAGAAAATTTTCTTCAATAGTCACTTCAAGTTCTTTTTGGAAACGGGAAAGATTCATTCATGGAAAATTTATTTTCTTCACTTCTGGACTTGGATTTATCTCGTGGCAAAGTTCGTAAAAGATCTGAACAAACACAGTGTAAAATAGTAACTGTTCGGTGCGCTTTGGAGGCAGTGTTAATGGCGGTTGCTCGACACGACCGCCGCCGACTAAAAAAGCAGGGGAAGTAGCTCCGAGTAGTGGGGCGCGAAAGTTTTCGAGTGGCCTCTCATTTTCATCAGCGGCGATGGCGCGACGAAAGGGCGTCGGGATGAGGAGAGAAAACGTAAGCTGGCTCTCGTGCCTGTCGGATATTACGCGGACGAACGGCGTCGGAATAAGAATCGATCGGCGTTTCCTATCCGCGAAAGAATATATCTCTTATAGGACAGGCGAGAGGCGAAAAGAGAACCGAAAAACGAGGGAAAAAAATAGCCGCCACCGAAAAAGAATCGGGATCGAGAAAGAAAAGAAAAAGAGATCGTGTCGAAAACTCGAGCTCAAAGTTTCGAGGCATTGTTTCGAGAGAAAGGACAGTCCCGGGCAACGGGTTAGGCTATTTCTGAAAATCGATGCACCTGAAAATTGCAGGCCTCGGCGAACAGATTGATCGCGGGCGCGACACGCCGACGATTTTCATCCCGGTTCACGCGACAGCCCCGCAAAAACGGCGACGAAGGGCCGACTTCCCTACAAAGGGACACGCGAAGGGTTGACTGACCTGGCTTTTAATCTCCTACAAAGTCCAGTTTGACCTGGTTCGGTGGCAGACCGTGATCAAAGAGGGCTTTGAGGTCCACCGGCACTTCGCAGGACCTGGCCGGCAATTTTTTTTAAACGGTCATGATCTTTCAGCCAATATTTATTGTACTTCTGATTTTATGCTCCGAGCTTTGCACGGTACTTGGAACTCCATGGGGAAGTCGGGGGCCAAGTTAAAGTTGGAAAATAAACGTTTATACAGTCCCTGCTCACTTTATTAGACCCACCTGAAGAATTGGTGCTTTTTGAAATCCTATAAGGAATTCAACGCTGTTTTCAACCTATGGGGTAATGATTTTATACTACAAGGTTGCCTTATGGGTTGCCTATCCAAGTGTAAAATTTTCTTGGAAGAGCAAAAAATCTTACCATGGCCCGGCAACTCACCGGACGTGAATCCGATTGAAAATGTCTGGGAGTGCCTGAAAAGAGAACTGGCCAAAGAAAATATAACGACAAAGACCAAGTTGATAGAGAGAAGAATCTATCACTGGCACCATAACGTTGTATTAAAAGAAATTGCACAAACTTGCATAGATAGCATGCCCAGAAGAGTTGCGGCTTTAAGAGCAGCTAAGGGCGGATTAACAAAATATTAGTGTTTTAAGAATTATATTGATCTATTTGTGTTTGTATCCATTGTTTTTGTAAAATAAATATATGGAAAATTCATTGGTCATCATTAAGTGATATTTGGATAAAGCTACTATACCCATTATTCATGGTAAAACTACAAATATCATGATTATAGAGGTGAGTCTAATAAAATGAGCAGGGACTGTACATACATTAATAGTATCTCAAGGATTTGAAACATTATATTCTTCTAACCCTGTTGTAGACTCTTCAGGTGCATCACACGTTCACAATATTATTAAAAAAGCAGAGATAGGTACATGAAAAACAATTTTCTGATGACTTTTCTCAAGAGTGATGCTAACCTTGAATTAATTTTCACACCAGACCCAAAAGTACAATTTCATTGGAGTGTTAAAAATGTTTACTTGTGGAAAAAGTATCTCCAAAGTATTCAATTTTCCCTTCTTCATTCAATCTTAAGGATCAAGGAGGACGTGTCAAGCAAAGTGACACCGAAGCTTTCGAACAGAATGGAGACAGAGACTTCACGCGATTCCGCGACATGAGACGTTCGAGCGTTTCGCTCGTAAATATCGATCACCGATTACTGGGTCACGGGAAGCAAGACCGCGAGTGCAAAATTCTGCAAGGTGCAAAATCCAGCTGCTCCTACAGTCCCGTCTCGCGTGACGAGTGATCTCCGTTCGGGTCTGGGTAGCTTCACTGGCCTGTTCAACGAGGATTCAATCTTCTCCGAGCTTCGTCCGTAAATTGGCCCTTCGCCGTCGTCACGTATTCATCGTCGCGAAATCCCCGAGATTAACCATTTATTATAGTCGTGACGGTGACTGTGGGTCCTTATGCACTTGCTGCCTCCGAGGTCCTGCGAAGGGCGAGAAGACACCGATGGAGAATATAGGGAAGGGATCACTGGACAAAATTGTACAATGAAGCATGTTTACACATTGCTAGAAGTGATAACTAAAATCGTCGATTAATTTCTTGAAACTATTAGCTACAGTTCCTGATAAGTAGATTGTGGCTTTTATGCATTTATGGTAAACATGAATAGATTGAATTAAAAAATGCTGCAGCACTGTTTTAAATAATATTTAAATAATACTATGGACAATTTTTATATTGCATAAAAATCCACAGAAAAATATTTAAAACAGGGTACTTTTTATGCCTATCTCGTTTAAAATTACTTTGGAACTTGCATGTTCCCAAAAGTCTGGGAAGATGTCGGTGATCTCTGATGAAAATCATTTCTTAACAAAACAGCCGCATCGACAATATTCACAGGCGCCAACTTCGACTGGAGATAGTTCAGCGAAAAGTTCCAGGCAGTCGATAGCCATCGGGAATCAAACTATCGATTGCGTGGCGCACTCCCGGGGCAAGATTGTTTTTTCCCTCGTTTCCACATCGACTAATTATAAACGAGCAATCAAAACGCACCGCGCGGACCCGAGCCACGTTTTCCCACGTCTGTTTGGAAATGATCTGAGGTCCGACCGGGCCGACAGGATGATTCGTCGGGGCCCGCTAATTGATCAGAAACCATCGTCATTAGGGAACGTCGTTTAACGTGATTAAGTCGCCGAATTCGTACGCGATAGCATGCCGTGCCGCTCTTCCCATCCGCAATGAAACGGTAACCGATCAAAAGCTCCGCATTACTTATGGCTGATTGATCGATAGAACCCTCTCTCTTCTCTCCTCTCCTCGCCCTCGCCGTTTCTCTCTTTCCTTTCTCCGATCCTCCCTTCTCCTCTCCCTCTCCTTCCATTTCTCTCTTTCTGTATTTCTCTCACTTTCTCTCGCGCTGAACGTGGAAGCTTTAATTCGACTGCGAGGCGAGCTTTCGATTCCCGGTCATTACGATCGAAACTCTCGTCGCAAATTCAATTCGATCCGCTCGCTACCCGACTGTAGTGTTTGTTGTCGGTCCTCATTTAATCAAGCCGCTCGATTTTCGATGCGTTTACCGGATACCGATGCCGACGACTGCGAACCTACCCGAAACTCGAAACGTTCCGAACTCGTGTCGCGCGGTGCCGGGTCTATCCGGACCCGGAATTTGATTCCTCGAGCATGCCCCTGTCGAATTGTATTTGAACGATCTTGTCGCCGGATCAGTAACCGAATTCTGTTGCTTCGTGTTTCACAAATGATTCTGCTTTGATGCAAAATGTAGCGACATACTGAACTTTCGAAAGATTGTTGATTTTACTCTGTTCTAATTTTATAAAAGAAATATATAAAAAATCTATTTAAAAACCACGCTTATGTTAAAATGCACTGGAAAGGAGAAAATAATCTTTTAAGACATTAGTGACTATAAATAAAAGCGTGGAACGCTAAACTACATCGACGTAATTTTCGTGGACGCTCCACGCTTTTATTTATAGTCACTGATGTCTAAAAAGATTATTTTCTCCATTTTAGTGCATTTTAATATAAGCGTGGTTTCTAAAAAGACTTTTTATATATTTTTTTATTAGCTACTTTTTAATCTTTTTTAAATGGAACGCAGGATATAGTAATACTGGTATGATATAGTAAGATATAGAAACGCAAAGTATGGAAATACGCGAGATAGAATTCAGGGGATGTCTTCGAGAGACGACGTCTCTTGATGGAGTCCGAAATGGAACTGAATGAACGGAACACCACAACCACACTGACCTTCTTCGGTGCGAAGTGGGCCAGTGGAGTAGGGATGAGTCGGAGTGGGAACGCGTAGTGGAGTAGGGAGCTCTGGCGCGCGGAGTGGGGATCGCTGAACGTGATGCCGTACTACCGAGCGTCGCGCGGCGAGGTGTGACGGTTAATACAAAATTGTTTTCTCCTACAAACACAGTTCTTTTTTAAATTTGTTTTAAATATTGCATTATCATCCAGTTCTGAGCTATGTTTAAAGTTTCAAGTCTCTAGCTCATCGGGAAGTGGTTTAAAATTCGATTACAAGATTTGACGCATAGAACAACAACTCGGCAAGCTAATATAAGCGTGGTAAAAAAATAATCGTTGGACAATGTAGGCTCATTTTGAAGCTTGAAGATTCTGTTCGAGCGGACAGAAACTGGGCTATCAGAGCCGCCAGATCAGGAGAACTGACTCGAATTGAGGGAAAAAAGTTACTCCCACTCTACCAGCACCGGACAGCCACGTGACATTATGACACATGCACGACAGAGACGAAACGCGTAACGTCACCAGGTCGCGGCTGAGAAGGGGAAAGTAGAGTGGGGGGACAAGTCCTAATCTCTGCTGCGAATTTAGACGTCAAAATTTTTTTTCGTGATTCAAGCCAATTCTGAAGTCCACCCTTTAAAACAACCCAAAAAGATTAAATTGTGAATTAGGGGAATAGGAAAACGGTAAATTTTGTATCCTCGAATGTGGCGGACCTTCCGCCGTTTTTCCGTATTTTGTTCTGTTTACTGTTTCGTTAGGCGATCTTATCGAACGTCGGGCGCCGTCGGGAACGAGAGAGAAAGAGAGACGGAGAGAGAGAGGGGGAAACGAAGCATCAGATCGCGGACAAAGGTAGCCGGTTATCTTCGTGAAACTTTAAATAGCTTTTTCGCAATTCACTCTACGCCGCGCCCGGTCTCCGCGGCGATAAAAATGCAGAGTTTACAAAGCAGCCGTTACTCTTTAAAGGGGCAGGGGTGCAATTTTCTTTCGCGGAACGCGAGCTTCTTCTTATTAGCGGGGTTCCAGTGAATTTTGCGATCGTAAATGGAAACAACCCTTACTTACGAGCTCGAGAAGAACCGGTTGCTCTTTCTATTCTCGCTACCTGTTCTTGGCTAGCGTGTAATCATCGTGGAATTTCGCAATTGATGTTCCGACCCATAAATTTAGGGGATGAAGCTAGCTAGACCTAGTGCAGTTCACGCTGCACCTGCACTCGCCATTTTTACTGCGGGGTGAACTGTTTCCCGTTTTATTTATTTATTTACCGACGACTGGATCTGTGGACAAACACACGGCCGTTTTCATTGGCTAATTTATTGAAATATTGGCCCAAACGAAATTGACAAAATTGAACGTATAGATACAATTTTAATTGAAATTGTTTTATTGGCGACTTTTATTGATGAAGGTATATATTTTAGGTTGAAGTTATTTTTATATTGTATGCATAATGTTGCCTGCAATGTTTGTTTGCAGTTGCAAATGGCAATTGGTCATAAAAATAATAATAAAAATTCCGTGTAGCCCAATTTGAATTGAAAAATTGATTGTCTTCAATGATTTAATTATCCAAATGCAAAAAAAACGTGATTGATGCTTCGAGTAAGATTAACTTAAAAATTTGTTCAACTTCTTTTACATATGTAGAGCCCCGAAGTATATGCCTGAGAGTATTTCAGCAAATTTTCACGGAATTTTGTGAAAAGGATTCTAGCGTAACATTTCATAGTCTGAGGAAGCATAGTGTCACGGCAGGACTTAGGTGAACAAATGCTGTACGGAGGGAAAAATAAGAAACTATAACGTACGGAGGGATAAGAGATTGCCGTGGTATCCAGGTTTTAGGGTCAAGGAAGCCGTGAACGTACGCGGCCCGTTCGATTTTCTAATTTCCGGAAGCGCGTTCGCCGAAATGAATGAGCGCCGCGCCGCGCTCTGGTCGACGCTGAATACTTACAGCAGCCGAGCGCGGTCTGACCACCGACGACCCTATCTACTTCGACTCCAATTCTGCCGGGATTCGTGAGTGAAATACGTGACGTCAATGGCCGGAGTCCTTTCGCCAGGGAGCGATGAGCGCTTCAAGTGCTTCCGCAGGGCCAACTTGATCGAAATTCAGTCCTAGCCCGATGATTTCAATCATCGGAACACGAGACCTTACCAGTGACTTCCACCTGAGTCGACTTCGTATCGTGAACTTACTCTTGCAATCTTTCTCGTCCTCTCGGACGAATTTCCTGAACTCGCTAACCATTCACGAAAATCACACATGATTTTCTTAGTCCATTCGATGTCGACGAGGTATCTTAATGCAAAACGCGTTAATGATTAAATATTTTGTATTAAGTGTGGCAAGATTTATTCACAAAGAAGAATATAGTAAAGACTCGTTACATGTTCACTATTAATTCCAACAGTCCAAACATTTTCTCTTTCACTTTTGTAGATGACAAAATGCTTTTCATTGACAGTCTATTGATAACTAATGAATCTTTTCCGCAATTTCAAAAAAGAAAGTAGAAAATAAGCAACAAGAACGCTTAAAAGAGTGTTAGAACCGTATCGATTCCCGGCAGTTCTGAAGAAAATCCCTCGGATAAAATGTTTTCCATTGATCCCGCGAGCAATTACCGAGTTCCTGCTGTAATTACAGAGCAGCGGCGAGTGCGGGTGCGTCTCGTCGTCGGGCACAAACAAATCGACGACGGCGGCGGCAATTGTTCGCGGGGAGACAGTGCAGGCCGAAAAGCGGAGATTTAGCGGACCGTGGACGCACACTTTTCGTCGGAACGGTGCCGGTAGGCGAGCGCACGGGCCACCGCAAGCTCCTGGATCCTCTTAACGTCATTATCTGCTCCGCTGTGCCCGTGAAACGTCCGCACGTGCGACCGTAAATCCGCTTAACAGCGATCGGAGTTTCCATGGTGCTCGCGGCCCCGTGGAAACACTTTCCTGCCTCGGTGTTCCCTGGACGGTTTCCGTTCTTTACATTTGTCTCCTTTCGCTTTTACACGGCCGCTGTGTCTGCGCCCCGTAATTCACCGATACCGATCGGAGGGGAACCGGAAATCGAGAAACCCGATGGAGGAAAGCTCGCGTTAAATATTTACGAAACGGAAATTTACTGACTTCCAGAATTTTTTTTATATGTCAAGGTCATCCCCCGAATTGTGTTTAAAAGGTTTTATTTGATAACCGTTGTATATGAAATTCTTTCGAAATGAACATTCGTAACGAATCTTTACTGCAGTCATTTTAATGGATGAATGTTGATATTGTCCATTTTTCCCCATTTCTTACTTATTTCTTTTTAATCTTAAGATTGAACATGATTGGTACTAATTTCCATCACCCAGACTTCCTGTTCCCCACATATTATCTCCTCTCGTTTTTCTCTACTCAGATTGATCAAAATCGAATCAGAAGCACTACGTGCAGAATAAATTTTCCCGAAGGATCCGAACGACTCCGATAGTCCCGCGCGAACAGACGAGTTTCCGAAGTTGTAACAGCTGAGAGCGAATCCATCAGCACGGGCTCGTTAAATTAACGCAATCAATCAAATGGCTGAAGCGTAACGCCGGCTGAATTCTGTTTCAGTTACCTGGAGATATACAACGAGAGGGTGAGAGACCTCCTGAAGCCGTCTTCGAGCGCGAGCGGATTGAGAGTTCGCGAGCATCCTCGACTCGGCCCTTACGTTCAAGGTATCGGCAATCGGAGACGCTCCGTAGTCCCGGATAATTGCGATCTTCGTGGAAACTTACCCCCTTCTCCCAACTCCACCTCCCCTAGATCATCCTTAAACCTTTGTAACCTTACGAGGATTTCTTCGAGATCTTCCAGTCGATTCCTTACACTTCCGATCTAGGATCTCTCGCGTAGCCGAGATTTCTCTCGGGTTCCCTTGAACTTGATAGACTGCTTTCCACTTATATCTTCAATGATGTTCGATATTTCGATTTTCCTTTCCAATTCCTCTCAATCCCCTTTTATCAAAGACAAAATTCGCCGACTCCCACTCACAGCCTTTCCACTCTCCGAATACTCTCGTGCAACGAGCTTCGGTACAACCGGGTCAATTTTCGAGTCACGAGCTCGCGAACGTTCACTATTGGGTTATTGATACTTGACACCTTAAACCGACGACGTTATGTCACGGCAGACGAATATTTTATTTAAGCTGTTCCGACAGCTTTTGCCAGTTGAAACATCGCTATGGTCGCGACAGGTTGCTCAATTTCATAATTGTATGTGTCGCATTCAACGAAGAGGGTGCACATTACCATCTAGCACAGGGGTCGACAACCTGCGGCTCGCGAGCCACATGCGGCTCTTTGGATGTTTTATCTTATGAATAAATACATTAGTTTTTTTTTATCAAATAACTTTATTTATGCGAGTACTATTTATTGTTGGCAAGAAAATATTTTGTGGCTCTTTAAAAACTTCGGAATTTTGTAAATTGTAATTTTTGACTCTTCCGACTCAAAAGGTTGCCGACCCCTGATCTAGCAAAATGGGAATGTTGCTAGGGGTGTGGTCTGAGAAGAATTTAATCGCGATTCTGCTCTAAAAACTTGTGATGACGATGCGGGACGTAGTAGATTTAAATTTAAATAAAAATAAATTTTTTAAAAATACCGCGTTTTTAAAACGGACTAAAAAGTATAAAATAAAATTTTTAAAAACGCCACGTTTGAAAACGGACTAAAAAGTATAAAATAATTTTTTCTAAACCCATACAGATAGTCCTGAAAATTTGGGATTGTGAATTTTGAATAGCTATGAAAATACTTGTAAGATTTAAAACGAAAAACGTGGGGCGCAAGATAATACATAGTAAGGAGTGTAGAGAGTAGCTGCCGCTGAGGAAACTCGCAAAACAGTTCATATCATTTGCAGTGCAATAAAATTGTTAGTGATTTAGGTGTTCATGCATCAACTATCTATTGCATGCGCCCCACGTTTTTCGTTTTAAATCTTACAAGTATTTTCATAGCTATTCAAAATTCACAATCACAAATTTTCAGGACTTTCTGTAAGGGGTTAGGAATCTGTATAGGGCTAGAAAAAATTATTTTATACTTTTTAGTCCGTTTTTAAACGTGGCGTTTTTTAAAATTTCATTTTATACTTTTTAGTCTGTTTTAAAAACGTGGTATTTTTTAAAAATTTATTTTTATTTAAATAATTATTTTCTGCTTTTTAGTCTTGCATGTGTGAAATTTTATAATCGATTTTGAACATTTTGATGAGATTATAACAGAGACATGTAGTAAATTTCAGACGGTATTGCGACGCGTCATATCGAAAACGAACGCCGTGGTAAAATGTCAAAGATAAAGGTTCGATGGAGAATTTCGGTGTAACTGTTCTTTCGCTTGGTAAACAAACATTATACTATAATAATACGTAGTAACTTTGTAAACACCGCACGGAGCTCGAACGCACACTGACGCACACTGAGCTCCTTCGGTGCGAAGCGGGTCAGTGGAGTGGGGATGAGTCAGAGTGGGAACAAGTAGTAGAGTGGGGACGCTGAACGCGAAGACGTACTACGTCACGCGGCGGGGGGTGTAAAGGTTCAAATTATTAATCATTTATATCTCCTGAATGTATAGGCTTTTTTAAAAAAAATTTTTTAAATATTGCATTGTCATCCAGTTCTGAGCTATGTTTAACCCTTTGCACTCCGCGCTATTTTAACTGGAAAATTAAACATTTCTTCCGATCTAGAATACTTCCATTCCCTATGATTTTTGAAATTGTATGGATATGAAATTGGTAGAATACCTCATACAATACCTAAATTTTTAGTAATTGATTAGATACCGATATATTTAATAATGTAAACAATATTTTGAATAATGATACACAATTTCTAGTGGTGCCTCAGAGGAGACAGCGGAGTGCAAAGGGTTAAAATTTCAAGTCTCTAGCTCATCGGGAAGTTAGTTTAAAATCAATTGCAAAATTTGTACCGAACAAACAGACAACCAAGAAAGCGTGCTAATAAAATCGTGGTAAAAATTAGATCTTACAAATTCTTGATCTCACATTGTACATACAATGAACAATCTGATTGACATACCTGTCTTTTCTTTACGGATGAGGGGGAACATGCAATTACGCACACCCCAGAAAGGGTTAGTGTGGGGCTCGGGCCGCGGATGGTTGGCGTACCCATACTCCACACCCACTAAAAACCTTAACCTCACCAGGGATGGTCAATGGACCGCCCCTCTACTAAACTTGTTCCAATTTCTAAAGCGATACGCTGCACTGTTATCCATAATTTTCACGGATCTAATAAATTGGGTCGAAACCATAACATGTTCTTGGCCAATACCTGTCTGGACTCTATTCTGTTTACCCATGACCCGATTTCTGACCCAGTCTGTAAGATAAAAGATCGTCAGTAGACCTAGAGTAAGAAGGTGTGGAGTACAAAAGTTTTGAGGGTTGTTTGGATACAGGATTGACCCACCACGTGGTCCGCACCCTGGGTTCGTTGATGTCCTACGTGGAGGAAGGGACTCGGGCCCGGAAGACAGCGTCGACTCTGCAGAACCCGAGCAGCAGCCGCAGCCACGCTCTGCTGACGATCGCCGTAACCCCGGAGCCGTCGAGCGTCGCTTGCGGCGCTTCCTCCGCCTCCGCTTCCCCCTCCACGAGGAGGGGCAAGGGATCCCCGCCACGCGGTGGCAGTAAACTACGCTTGGTCGATCTGGCGGGCAGTGAAAGCGCGGCCACGTGCGGCGGAATCCACCGGCTGAAGGTGAGTCACTCGACTGAATATAGCATCGTCTTCGCGAAAATGTAAACTGACCGAGATTGGTACTCTTCGAGTTAGATAATTTTCAAAAATTAATCCCATCATCGTATAGAGACACCGAGATTTTTCGTGGGTCTTCGTAAAGGGGCCCATAGACGATCAATAATTAATATTGTCAATGTAGGTTGACAATAATATTGAAGCTCCCGAATTAACAATGAATTAATTAATTGACAATGCGTTTGAACTCCTACTGAACGGTCAATATGTCCTTTCAATGCGCCTCGTCAATATTATTGATAGGCGTATTGACAATATTATTGATCGTCTAGGGCCCCTTAAGCTTTGTGTTCTTTTGGAATTGTTTTACTTACAATACTATAGCCAGAGTTGGGCAAAAATTTTATTTAAATAAAAATTTCGAATAAATTGAGTTTTTTCCAAGTGGGTTTTCAACCCACTTTATTCGAAATTTTTATTTAAATAAAATTTTTGCCCAACTCTGACTATAGCTTCATCAGGGACAGAATACACATTGGAAGTTAGGAAAAAATTCCAAAAGGACACCACTACATGACCAACAACGTACAATATGAACATTGTAGATGCAAAAATTATGTCTGACGAACATAATACAATATATTACACAGTATTTATTTCTTTTTCTAATTTACGAGTATCACCCTCTTCCATCACACACATCGGAAACAAGTTTCGAGCAGCCAATAAGTTCTAAACGTGTACACCATAGCTCATCCATTTTATTTATTCATTACAAAACCTACAAACCTACAAACATTCTCATCAGAACCACACTACTCATTGCAATAGAAAGAGTATAACTGTTACGTACATACAGAAACTGCAGCATATACAAACTTCTTGTTATTTCAATACGACAAAGAACGTCCTCCAAGAATCCTCAACCCAGAACACCACAAAATCACATTCTTCAATTCTTCGTGTTCTTTCACCATAGGACCATCGCCGTATCGCGCGACGTGTAAAAATTTGCGAAAAAGAAGGCTCGCCGTGTTTCTTGCAGGAGGGTGCGAACATAAACAAGAGTCTAGTGGCTCTAGGGAACGTGATATCAGCCCTCGCGGAGAGAGGCTCGACCGGAAGTGGTCCAGGCAGAAGGTTCATCCCTTACAGAGATTCTTCGCTTACTTGGCTGTTGAAGGACGCACTTGGCGGAAATGCCACTACCATTATGCTCGCCAGTAAGTGTCTTCCCTTTGATCTTCCCTTCTTCTGCTCTCACTTTCCCCCGTCCCCTCGACCGCACCCTCTTTCTCCTCTCTTACCCCCTGCACCTGTTCTATCGCGTCGCATTTATTCTCGGAAGGCTCCGTTCTCCCGTGCATCCATCCATTAAACGATGATTTACACGTTCAACGAGCGGCTTTCTTTTTTTTTCTCTCTCTCTCTTTCTCTTCCCGCCTTCTACCAACCCTCCCCTTTTTGCTAATCCGTTTTACGCTCGTCCCAGATTCACCCGCGTCCCGTATCCATTTTGATACGGAGTCATTTTAAATATTTTTTTCATCGTTCCACGGCTCGGTTGCATTGGTTCCACAATTTAAGCGACGGCTATGGAAAAGAGACTTCAAAATGGCGATAGTTAACTATTCCAATTGGAAAAATAAAGTTCATATTACTAGTCATGTCAGAGTTTTATTTAAGAAATTGTGAAGAGATGACTTCGTGGAATTCAACGCAATTGCTATTAACAGTGAAAGGTCCATTTTAATGATTCCAAATGAAGATCCCGTAGTACGGCAGAGGAAATTCGATCCTGCGATTGCAATATTTAATTCGGGAAGACGACGTAAGAGTGGGGGCAGAGCAAAAAATTGGCCGTCGCTTTTCCCTCCCCATATTATCCTCCCATAAGCATCCACAACGTCCGGACGCTTAACTCCCTCTCTTTCTTCCTGCCTCTGATTCTCTCATTCCGTTTCTCTCGCTCTCGCTCCGGCTTTCCATAAATTCCGGTTAATTGCCGGAGGAGAATTATTATCGCGAGCCTCTGATTCATGAAATTGTGCCCGGCGATACCGGAGCGCCGACTCCGCCAGGATCGTAATTGGTTTAAATGCTTTTCCAGGCGAGCTAAGGCACGGCCAGATTATAATTCAATAACTGGCGCGAAAAACCGTAGTAACCGGAATTCGGTAAATACGAATAATCCTATCTCAGCTTGTGCCGACGTAGCCTCGATGTACATACAAAGCGGTTGAGAGCGGGCTCTGCGAGCTTAGGGGTTTGTAGTTTTCGGTGGATGCTGTGGAAAGTGTTTAATCGCTGTATTGTCCAAAATAGGCTCATTTAGAAATTTATCTACTCCTTAAGTAATGGGTTATCCAAAAGTACCTTTAGGATGTTGAATGAGAATATCTGTCTAACGCCATGTTTGTTCCTTGTCACTTTCATATATTTCTATCCTACAATGATAGACAATTTTAACAAGGGAGTCGTATTAGATTGAAGAGCGTGTTAAAGTTGTTAAAATTTATTTTGCAAATCAGTGTTCAATAAAAAATACCCCTCGTAAATTACGTGATTTTTTCGGCATGCATAATCGTTTACCATCAGGATAAACAATTCGAAATTTGGTTAAAAAATTTGATGAAATTGGATCTGTTCATGATAAACCGAAGTGTGGCAGACCAAAAACATCTCGTTCGAATGAAAACATTGCTGCTTTTCGCGAAAGTGTTGGTAATGACCCATCAACATCAATTCCACGTTGTTCTCAAGAATTGAGCATTTCTTGGAATTTATGTCTGTAAGCATGGTCATGGTGGTCATTTGACAGATTTCGTCTTTCACACATAATTATCATAGATGATACCTGATAATTAAATAAAAAAACCAATTAAATTAAAAATAGTATGTTTTTTATTTAAAAAAAACTTCCTCATAGTCTATTTTGGATAACCCTGTATAATATAATAAATACTTCTTATGTAAAAGTCAAAGTTTTACGTATGTGTAGCCTAAACAAAATACAGACGTAAGGTGAAATGCCCTAAGTCTGGTCAGTCCAAAAGTGATACCTAAATCTGGACAATTGAATTTTCATAGTAAAATCAGTAATTAAGAGATTAAATAATTATATTATATATTCTGAGGCCTTAGCTACAAGTAGGTGTGAATATTATTTCATTAAAACATCAATTGAAATTTAAAAATGAATTCAAAGTTCATCTGAAAACAGTATACAAAATAGTCTATTTACATGCGAATCATGTGCATTTATAGTTCGAACTTTTGTTAGAAAAAAAGATATAATTTAAGCCCTCAGACAAAAAATAATTATCACGCATAATAATATTGATATTTTAAAATAAATTGGCAATCAAGCTTAACGTAAATAATAATTATTAATCCAAATATTAGATGTCCAAGATTAGGACTGTTTTCAAATATAAGTACTCCATACTGGGACGCGATGACAGTAGCTGTCCCACTCTAAGCTTATACGCAATGTGCTACGCCTGAAGCCGGACACGTGTTTGTGAATAAAATCAACGCATTGTTTGCAAATTATTTAACTACATGTACGTATAATTAGTCTTCTATTAGCTTGAATAACGTATGTAGAAAATGTATTCCGGTTTTGACGTTAATAATACTTTATGTTTACATCTTAAATCTATCAGTATTACTACCTAACCTTAAAAGTTGTATTATGACAAGTTTCATTAAAACAGTAAATGAAAATAAATATATATTTGGTTAAATAATACAATACTATAATCTATGATAAGAATACTACATATTACGCAAAGCATCTTCTATTCGTCATGCGCACCAGCGCCACCAACCAACGTTTTAGGTTATGTTCGCTCGATCAACTCGTAAATTGAATTTGTCCCGATATAGGCTTTACTTCTGTCCAGGTACTAGCTTAGATTCGATTTAATATGTCCAACTATAGGTTTGAATTATTCTTGTCAATACAATTAAGATATTGACCTAAACAATGATTTTTTTATCTTAAATTACTTTACAAACTCTGAACTGTATGTTAAAACTCTTAAGACATTGTTTTTGTTTATTTAAAGTGATAAAATTTAAAATAGAAAAACATGCTGTCCAGGCATAGGGCACTTCACCTTAGTTGAACAACATAATTCATGTCACTTCTCAATAATTCCATTTGGTACCGTGTATTGATTAAACAATTTCCGAATCCACTTCGTAAAGTGGATCATTATAACGAGCGCTGCAAACCCAGAAAATCTTGGACGCCATTATTCAGCTCTCTGTACATAATCCCGTAGCCGCAGGTCCAAGTACTTAAAATGTCACACAACTAGAAGATCGTTGGATGTCCCGTCAACGAGGCAACGTAGATTATTGGTAGATGGAACTGATTGGATCACGCTCTGTTCACACGTAGTTTTCCATGTACATACGTAAACGGTCGCGATAAATCACGTGTCGGCAATGTAACAAGCGGACGTCTTTGGTGTCTTGGTCGAAGAACTGCTGTAGTAAACTTCCGCAAACGGGTCGGCCGTAAATCTTGTAGAATTTAAACGTAGTTAGACACCGCACCGTAGAAAAGTACATACCTAGGTACACAGTGGAGTCTCTTGTTCTGTATGTAACTCTTGCAGGGTCGGCTGAAAATCGTGGTAACCCCGGAGATGAATGAGCACACTTGTGCTCTCTCCGCGGATTGTGCTTCCACCAAAGAATTCTCCCGGAACTAAACAACGCTTTTCTTGACGATCGAGAAATCCTTCCCCGGGATTTCTCTTGGTATTTATGCTCGAATATTTGTCCTGCCCCTGCGGGCCTTCACAAAATGAACTCGAAAATCTGGTGAAGCATATTAACATTTTATTAATTGTGCTGTACCAAATCTTCTTTTACACAATAAACAAATTTTCCGGAGCAATTGGAAGCAGCAAAATTTGAATAAGAACTCATGAAAAGTGATCTATTGCCTGAAATATTTATATAAAGATATTACCTACAATTTTTCTGAAACTTTTGTCGTTCCTTGTCCTCACAAAATTTGAGAACATTATAATCTTATTTAATATGTGCAAATAAAATGATGCAGTGTCCTAAACTGATAATACGTACAAATAAAATGATACAAATACTGGGGATGATCTAACGAGACAGACTACTGTATATATTTAAACAATGCTATTCTAGTTGCTTCGGAAAGAGACTGAGAATGAATTTAGTCCCCGTTTAATCGAGGTTCTACTGTATTCATAAACGGAAATACGCACCAAAAATTCGCAATTTTCGTGAGGCTGCCCGATTAAAAATGAACCATCTCCGCTTCGATCACGACTTCCAGCCCACCCGTTAGAAGAAAATCCTGTACATAATGTACGTAACGTAGGGTCGGCTTTTTGCTGGATCGCCACGAGGGGATTCGCCGTTGCAATAACTAGACACACGTTAATTCGGATTATTCGGCCCCGCGGGTCAGCTCGTCGCTCTGATACATTAGAGGATACAATTAACAGCCGGTACTAGAAAAACCACGCGAGCCAATTAGCGATCCTCCTGTATATGTTGTTTATGCGTGGGTGTGTGTGTGTCGCGCGGAAACGGAAGAATCCCCGAATATCCCTAGGACCGGGACAGGGACGCGTATAATTAATCGCGGCGAAATATTCCAAACCGCTGATCATCGACGGCTAATTGAATTGCTAATAGCATTCGGGTTTATTATCGAGCGGAGGGGGACGTTTAATATTCAGTGTCTGCGTTTATGATTGACCGCGTATGGGGAACAGGGAGAGAAACGGGCTTTGGACGCGGCACAGGGATCAACCTTTCGGGTGATGGCACTTTGTCGAATTAAATCCGGCCGCCCGGACTGACGTTTTCTCGTTTCAAGGAAGATCGAAACCGTGGCCGATCGAATGTCCGGATTTTTTCCACAGGAAACGCACGGTCCGACCGCCGCGCCCGGACTCTCGCGATTTTCTCCTTTTTTCGAGTCGACTCAAATCGAGTCAAACGAGCATTTAATTGATCGTTCTGTGGAATTCAATTAGCGAGCTGCGGGTTCTCATGCAAATTTATCTTTTCGATGCTAGGAATCGGTGGGTGGATTCGAGTGACTCGTTCCGGGGTATTTATTTGATAAGTATCGGGGAAATAAATGGAACGTTAAGTAAGTTACGGATGTTATAATTGAATAGATGGGAAACGCTAGAAAGTCCTCGTGAATTTTATGCGAGGAAACATTGCGGTACTTCTAGCGTTTGAAATTTAGTAATGAAATTAAGAGTTACCGTAGATGCTGACCAAATTGCACAAATTCCAAATTGTATTGTTCCTCGAATAGACTATAAATATTGTAAGCGCACTAAATTGGTTTTTAGCGATCCTCGTCTTTTTTGTGGGTCTTTAAGTATTGTAGTTGTACGTAGCGTAAACTTAGTTTTTTTATCGAACTTATACTTTTTAGACTTGTTTACAAGATGGGTTACATTTTATTCACGATGGTTTTCTTCTTCATCACCCAAAGATTGGATATCTTTATAAATATCCTATTGTCAACTTCAGAAAACTAATTTTAATTCAGATTTCGTCTCAGACAGTCTAGATTATACAATTAAGTCTGCATAATCTAATGAGAATTTGACATTTTCTTAAACATTTAGCTTCCCCGAAAAACGCAGGGTGATGACGAGAAACGATAACAAGTCTGAGACCATACAAATCGTTTTCCAGCTACTGAGACATAAGGGAAAATTGTGAGAATTTGCTGGACAGCGTCATTAGGGTCGATGGTCGTCGGATCGCGAGAAAAACGCGGAATGATCGAAAGTGAATTGCATTCGTCGTCGGTTCGCTCGCGGGCTGTCGATTCGTGGTCGCGGCGGTGAACGCGAGCCCGCTCGAACACGTTCCTGTTAATTACCACCTGTTCTCTGCACCGTTGCACCCCGTTTTCCAGCGATATCGCCAGCAAGCGGCAGCTACAACGAAACCGCGCACACCCTGCGATTCGCGCAAAGGGCGCAGAGCGTGGTCAACCGGCCGGTGGTCAACGAGGATCCCGTGGCCAGGGTCATTCGGGAGCTGAGGGACGAGGTCGCCAGGCTCAAGTCCCTTTTACTCGAGAAGGTAAGGTCACCCTACCAAAACAAACCATTTCCCGATCCATCAAAACGCGCCGCACTGAACAATTACAGAAGTGCTCTCGTATGACAGTTATACAGGGTGTTTACCTACAGGTGGGAGAAAATTTAAGGGGTGGTTCTCGACGATAATCTAAGACGAAAATGAAGAATAAAAAAATTGCGATTTCGGCTTCGTTATTTAGTTATTAACAATTAAAAATCCGCCTAAAATGCTGCAACACTTCTAACAAAAGTGTGCGTTGCGTACGTCATACAGGCGCGCGACAGTCTCGTATCAAGTGACAAACGCATGCATACCTTGGTTCTCATTTGGGGCCCCAGCGAGGTGAAAATATTTAAAAAATCGTTGGACGACATTGAACCTACCTACTCGTTAAAATCCACAAGGGCGTTTCTAATATCCGCCCTATGGAATTATCGAGTAGAAGGGGTCAATACCCTTTCACTTTTACATTCATTTCACACATATCCACAATTCCTTATCCTGCACTATAATTGTTCATAACACTGTACTTAATATACTGGAGGAAACGCTCTAACACTATTTACAATATCATAAACACGCACTACGAGTTTCTGCGAACGGAAATCTTCAACGCGTGCGAGAAGAATCGCCCGAACAAGCTAGCATCCGTATGCACACTGATTCAAGACAGCTGATGTGGTCAATGCACACACATGAAATATTTCGCGGTCACAGGCAGAATGAGAAGGAATCACGAAATTCGTGAAAACAGGATAGACAATGTATTGGTATAGCAACGCGCGACGTTTGGGCGGTAGTTTGCTGTAGATCTTCATTTGTTTTATCGATCTGGCATCGACCTCATCAGCTGTCTTGAATCAGTATGCATACGGATGCTAGCTTGTACGAACGATTCTTCTCGCACGCGTCGAAGATTTCCGTTCGCAGAAATCACACGCGACCTCAAGATGTCCGTTCCGTCTGTGAACGAGTCTCGCGACGTAAATCAAGTTCCATATAGTGCGGTGTTTCAACATTAAAGGATTACCAGTTCTTTACATTCTCCTCATTTCCCTCAGTAAACTTGTACTCTCTGTAAACTCGTAGTGCGTGTGTATGATATCGTAAATAGTGTTAGAGCGTTTATTCCAGTATATTAAGTACGGTGTTATGAACAATTATAGTGCAGAATAAGGATATGTGGATATGTGTGAGAAGAATGTAAAAGTGAAAGGGCATTGACCCCTTCTACTCGATAATTCCATAGGGCGGATATTAGAAACGCCCTTGTGGATTTTAACGAGTAGGTAGGTTCAATGTCGTCCAACGATTTTTTAAACATTTTCACCTCGCTGGGGCCCCAAATGAGAACCAAGGTATGCATGCGTTTGTCACTTGATACGAGACTGTCGCGTGCCTGTATGACGTACGCAACGTACACTTTTGTTAGAAGTGTTGCAGCATTTTAGGCGGATTTTTAATTGTTAATAACTAAATAACGAAGCCGAAATCGCAATTTTTTTATTCTTCATTTTCGTCTCATATTATCGTCGAGAACCACCCCTTAAATTTTCTCCCACCTGTAGGTAAACACCCTGTATAATTATGGCATCTTTACAAAATTTTTCACAGAAATCCATTAATGATATCGAAACTATGTTATCAGTAGACTGCGGATCTTTATGCAACATAAAAATTGTCTGAAATTGTCAAGAAATAGAAACTACATTGGATGTTATTTCTTCCCTCAACGATTTTAATAGATAAGACATCATATATTGACATCTTCAATTTATCAACAATTTTCGATTTCGTATACTCAATTTTACTATTTTAATTTTAATTTAAAATTTTTTTAAAATTTAATTTAATTTTAATATTAATTTAATATTAATTTAATTTTAATTTAATTTTAATATTTTTAAATGCATAAAGATCCGCAGTCTAGTTATCAGTCAAGGAAATTTTTTAAGTTGGTTCATTTATACGTTGGACAGTGAAGTTCGGGACTTCGTCATAATTTTGTGCTCTTGAATCTGTCGCGAGCAATCAGTTCTCGATTGGCGAGATGACAATGCTCGAAACAGCGTATGAAAGTCGATGGGCGAGGAGGTTCTCAATGCGATTCCGCTTATAGGAATGATACAGGAAAATCGGTGGCCGGTGTAATGCAATTATCAAGAGAAATTCGAGCGAGGCTAGTGGACGGCGGATTATGTAACTTGTGCAAGGATATTGTAAAATTCGCGTTCGGCCGATGGAAAATGGAGCGGTAATGTGAATCACTCATTAAGCGGGCGCGCACCTGCGAACTGTATTTTATCAGCAATCGTTCGTTCGTTTTCGAGTCGAACCCCGGGCGCGGAACCGCTGGCGGTCGGTCAATGAGTATCAAATAAACGATCCATGCATTTCATTTGCGTAATGACGTTTCGACGCGAGTTTATACCGATAATAAACTCGAGCGATTTATCCGTTCCCGATTCGCCGTTCTACGGGGGTTCGCCGGCCACCGTGCACATTTTGTAATCGGTCGATTGCAAATCAGCTCCGATTATAAATAGACGCCTCCCAATTTCCCCCGGTGGAATCTCGCGCCGTTTCACGGAGTATTTGCTAATTTATTTTTCTGTTTGCACCCTCGGATGTAACGCGACGCCGTTTGTCGAGCGAGCGCCGAAAAGTGCCATTGTTGCGGCTTGTTTATCGCGAGCACTTTATGTAAACGCGGGCTGCCCGGGATAATGATTTTCCTGGCGCGTCCTTGCCGCTGTTGCATCGGCTGTTACAGAATCAACAGGGTATACAGGGTGTCCCAAAAATGTTGTACTTCCTTGAAATGGGCGATTCCTGAGGTCATTTGAAGTAACTTTTTCCGTTGCGAGAATGTTCTCTGCCGTTTCGTTACGGAGTTATTAACGAAAAACTCAGACCAATCAGAGAGCGGCTACTGTGGACGGATTCCGGCTCGGCCAATGCCGTTTTTCGTTAATAACTCCTTAACCCTCATCCGTCCCTCGTGTCAATTTGACACAGTTTTCGCGAATTAAGGGGTACTGTTCTGTTATTTGTCGGTAAATTTGCCCGAAAGTTTGTGACTTTTATTTTTTTAATGCGAAACACATATACCTAGCATTGATCATGGAAAATAATAATGTCAAAACTGCAAGTCGAATTTGTCACGAAAGAGTCCCTGTGTGTCAATATGACACATGTACTCTTACGTACTGTCGCGGAGTTTTTCAATCACCATTATTTCAATGAGAAATTTATACGGCATTCGGAAATTGAAGGAAAATTGATTTTTTCTAAATTAGAAGAAAACGTATTACTCATATAGTATGGAAATTTACACGGGACGCGATCGAAACTGCCACACAGAAGTAAAGCAGGGTCAACGCGTAGTGCTGCAATTAGTTGAAGGTTTGGGTGGACGCAATGTTATGTGTCACAATTTTTTTACTTCACACGAATTAGTAATTATATTACAAAAACAAAATATGACGCTTGTAGGGACCATACGAAAAAATAGAAAAGAAATTCCACAAATTTTACTCGATACGAAGAAGAAGCCACTTCATCATTCGGAGTTTGTTTTTGAACACATACTAAAAGGTACAATGGTGTCTTATGTGACAAAAAGAAGACGATTTGTTATTCTACTTAGTACGTACCATACATCAAAGCAAATGAGTAGTGAAGTAGATAAAAAATCCTGAAATAATAAAGTATTATAACGCTACGAAAGGAGGCGTCGCGTCGATGTCCTCGATGATATGGAGATGGTGGGCACATACAGATGTAAGCGCGAAACAAATAGATGACCAATGGTAATTGTTGCTAATATGTTAGATATATCAGCATGCAATGCTTTTATAATATTTCCTTCACTCAATGCAACGTGGAATAAAAATAAAAAATATCGTCGACGCCTTTTTTTTATTGAAATTGGACATTCTTTGGTGCATTCGTATATGTATTACGTTTCGCACACATCTACCGCGAGGATCTAATGCGACTGCACTTGTTGTACAAATAAAGGGTATACCAACAGTGATTGTACCGTCTTGTAGTAATCCTATAATGCATACTCCACCAACAAAAAAACGAGCCCTGTGTCACATATGTGAGAAATGACCGAATGCTAATTTACATAGTGCCCGATGTGATTTGTCCAAACAAGCAATATGTCCCACACATCGCTTTATTTTATGCGAAAATTGTGCAAAAACTAAGATGCAGATGTTAACGCATCCATTTGAATACAAAAATATCGAAAAATAACTTTCTATTTTGTTATTTCGTCGATATTTTACCACTGTGTCAATTTGACACCGAGGGACAGATTCAGTTCGTGAAATGAGGGACGGATGAGGGTTAATTAAGCCGCGGAGAACATTTTCGCAAAGGAAAAAGTGACATAAACTGACATTAGGAATCAGCTCTTTCAAGGAAGCACATTTTTGGGAAACCCTGTATTACATCTGAAACCCCCCAAAAGAGACAACTTGCACACTTATCAATTACTCTACTTGAATACACACAACTAATTACTTTTTCACTAATCAATTGCCTCTCCTCTCCACAGAACATCGAGCCCACCCAAGCGTTGTGTTCCTGTCAAAAGATCCAGGATCAATCATCAGATTTCAAAGCCATCGAAGCCCCACCAGGAAAGTCAAAAGTCTTAATAGAACCTTACGAGGACCCAGATCCGGACTCAAAGAACGAAGACACCCAGAGAGATTCAAAACCAGAAGAATACCAAGTCAGTAGGAGCATCCTCCCTCTGAGGAGGTCCACGTCAACCGAGAGTCTCACAACTTTAGACACCGGTTGCCCCTTGAAAAGATTCGGTTCGTATGAGCTGTTATCCTCGAAAGATCGTTTTGAGAGGACCTGCAATCGTGCCAGAGTAACAGAGTTGAACGACGAAGAGGATGAAGTCAGCGAGATCCATGAGTCAGTGTTCGTCGACATTCCGACTCTGGTAGCAGTGTTGATCAAGCCGGATGACAGTCTCCAAGAATCGTCGACGCAGCTCGAGGAGATTTGTTCCGACGACGTAGCTGAAGACGGGATCGACGTTGAATTCATCGGGCACGAGCATGAAGGGTTTGATGATCCAGAAAAGCCAGAGAGCATCGACCACGATGACAGGAGTAGTTCAGTGAACTCTTGCCAGGCTTCTGGAGACAATGAGATAGATGTCTATCAATCAGAGATCTACAAATCCACGCCCAACTTGAAGGAGAAGCCTAAATTCAGGAAACAGGACTCAGTAGACCTGCTATCAGCTCCACTCCCCACAAATCTTCACACTTCCAAGAGGTTTGGATCTGTGGAAGCAATCCAAAGAAAGAAGGAGCCCCTCTTCTCCCTGGAAAGGTCCCATACGAGCCTAGATAGGCGTTCTGTAGTCCCAGAAAGAGCGACGAAGTTGAACAACATCCGGGAGATCGATGACCAGAAGAGCGTCAAAAAGAGTCTTTGGCTAGGTAGCAAGGAACCATTACAGAGGAAAGGTAGTAACGACTCTGACAAGTCGCTAAAAGATTCTCAGAGTTCAGGTAAAGGGAAGAATGTAAGGAAGCCAAGCTTGGAGAACCTGAAGAGGAAGACCAGCAAGGACAGCAGCTCCAGCAGTTCAAAAGACGAGCAGATCTTGATCTCCAACCTTACCAGGGACAAGCTATTACACAGGAAGGACTCTATCGAGCAGGAATCACCTTCTACTAGATCTCACACACCTATTCAGAGAGTTAAGAGAGCTCAGATCGTGGCAGCAGTCACAGAAAGACTGTACTCTAGCAAGAAGGTACCAGAGGATGTATCTGGGTCTCCACCAGAGGGGACTGAAGTCAAATCTCTAGCGAGGATGAAGCTGCAGGAGATCTCGAGGAAGATGCTGGGGAAAAGACGAAGAGTCTGCGTGGACACGCAGACTGACTGCGCTAGGACTATCAGGATGAGGGACACAGCATCTTCGACGGAGATGCCTGAGATTCAGGACGTGGCAGTGTTGACGGACAACCATGAAGACTGTGAGGTCGTTGCTGAACGCAGGACACCAGTTTTAAGAGTAAAAGAGATGGCTACTATAACTGATAAACCGAAAACTAGCATCGTCAGGTGTAAGGACGTAGCCAGTCTAGCTAATGACCTAGACGAGTTCGAGTACGAGCTTCATTCTCCAAGACACGACTCAGGAATCCTTTCTGATGATACTCAGAACTATGCCGAGAGCAATTTGTCCAGCACAGAGGTGTCGGATGTATGTCATGAAAATGATCATCGAGCAGCGATGCATGTTGAGAGCTCGACCAATACCTTGTACTCTTCTTGTAGGAATTTTGCAGTGCAGACTCCTAGGCCTAATACTCTAGATCCTCGTAGGATAGAGAGCAAAGCTCCAGTCTGCTTGAGACAGTGTTGTAATCCTGTTCAAGAGCCTAGGAATCCTTCGTCTGTTGGTAGTCCTGAGAAAAGCGTGATTTCTATATCGCTGCCAGACACGATCAGCATCACAATTGAGAGCACCAATGTCATAGAATCCAGGATAGCTGTGATGGACACACTGGAGAAGGACAAGGCGAGGTCCAGGACCAGAGATGGGGAGGTTCAAACTGAAGAAGCTAAGGATACGAGGCCAGAGATTGTTTGTTTCAAGGATGACAGTAGATCGACGCTTAGTCAGACGGATAGCCGAGTGTTCAGGATTGAGAACATCTTCCAGGACCCTAACAATGTGTCTAGAAGGGTGGATGCGGCTGGGGGAAGGGTTGATGGGGCGAGGATGAGGAATTCCATCACTTTCAGGAACTCTCTTGGGACTTCCTACGTGTCTCAGGTTAGGGATGGAGAAGTTGGTGGTTTTGGGGGACGGAGGCCGGGTGAAGGGTTCATCAGAGATGGCTTGATCACAGAGGCGTTCATCACGAAGAAGAAGTTCGACTTTGGGAGGGAGGAGGACCCGTGGAGGCAGTGGTCGGTTCCTGGAGCTATTAATAAGATCCATAATTTTGGATGCAATGAGAGACCTTCTTCGTGGCAGTCTAAAGTTGGTGAGATTGCTGGGTTGACATTGTCGTGCTCGAACTGTGCCTCGGAGAATGGTTTCATGTACTCGAAGACAGACCATGAAGTGCAGGGTGACGCGAAGCCTTCGGAGAATGGTGCCAGCGAACATGATCATAGTTTCTCGGATGACAGTTTGGATTACAATGAGAACAATGTGATGGGACAGACGATGCTGAAGATGGGGGAGTGTGAACTGAGAGAAACTATCTGTCCACCTGATGTCGTAGCACATACGACAAAGGATTGCCCTAAGGTGACAGCCCTAGAAGCAGAGTGTAACGAACTTGGAGATTTCGAGGACAGCCAGGTTGAGTTTCCGAAGATGAAGCCATCAGAGGGAGAGGTCCTAAAAGTGCATGATTATAAGGACCTTATCCTTGGTAGACCCAATTACAGCTTCAAAGACGTCAATGAAGACCCTGAAGATTCCAATCGTCTGAATAGCAGTGGGAAGAAGAAAGTATCTTTCTCAAGTAGTCCAGAGGTTGATGATAAAGTGTCCTTGGAGAATGAAGCTCCCAAGCAGAGTCCAAAGACGTCCTTGAAGTCTATCATTAAGAAGAGGAAGAAGAGGAGCGTGTCGGAGATTGTGGACGGTGTTCAGTCGTCCAATGATGAGACTGATGATTCCCAACAAGAGGAGAAGAGTTTGAAGTTGGAGGATGACTGGGAAGAGAAAGTACAGGCTAGAGATGCTGAAGAAAAGTCGAAGGAAGGTTTAGTGTCGGAGAATAGCGAGTCAGATAGTTGCGAGAACATTGAGGATGAAGAGGAGGATGTTCCTTGCGACCATGCAGCGAAGAAGATCCTCAAAGAGTATCTTAGCGAGGCTGTGACTTTCATGCGGAACCTGAACTCCATCAATGAGTCCATCAACGTTGCTAGCGTGCTTGGAAGGTGAGTCACTTCATTCAATGAAAATTTTATTCAAGGATAATTTCAAAACAATTTTGATAACCTCATCAATTTTGCTCAAGGTGTTCATCGCCCAGCCACCAGAAAGGGGTCGGGAAGCAAGGGTCCCGTCGCAGAAGCAGCTCCTCATGGAATCTGGATCACCAGAGGCAAGAGGTCTTTGCGACGGACGACGCCGATTATCCGGAGAGCGACGAAGACATCGTCGTCTCGACGGAGTCGTACGACCGTTGTCTGAATGGAATCCAACGGCTGGAGGACTGCATCCGGAGGGTGGACAGGCATAACGAGCTGCTTCGCGTGAAATACGGTGTCAACTGCGGATCTGCTGGCGCTAGACTGAGTTTAGCGAGTCCTAGCACGGATCGTGCACCTATGACGAGCGAGTTCGTGGTTTCCGATAGAAGAGAAGATAACTCCAACATCATCGAAGACTGGACCAGCCCTAGGTTCACCGACTATCACCCTAAACCAACTCAACAGTCCGCAAAATCTCAAAACATGGATGACGACCTAGAAAAGAGGATCTTCGATCAGCTGATGAACGTGGCGAACGCGACCAGCTGCAGAGCATCGAGTCGACTTCAGAACAGATTCTCCAAGACCCCTGAACATAGAGCTCGAAGTCCTATCACTTACTCAAAGCTCAGAGAGAAATACAATCATGCGAACGAGTCTTTCTGTGGAGATCTTCGTGGTAGTTTGGACGTAAACGAACCGAACTGTACGAGTTATGAGATTACGGGCAATCTGTCAGTCGCTAGGACACAAGGGATGTCTTTCGATGATCTAGAGTCTATCATGGGGGATGATTTCTTACCCTTGAGGAGATTGGATCGTATAGAAGGGAAGCTGCATGTGGACTCTTCTAGATCGCAAAGAGACGATTCGTCGAACAGTTCATTCAGAAGAGCCAAGTATCGCGATGACTCAGACGATGAGTACTTGGGACTGAAGAGCAGTTACTCGTCGCAACGTGTGGCGGACTTATCCCCTGTTAGGGGATTTCAAGAATTAGACGACTACTCGCGGAGAATTAGAGACGGCTCGAAAGCGTTCCCAAAGGACGAAGGCTCGAACGACATCCTGCAGTTCAGGGACAAGCTGAAGTATCCCGGCAGTCCTAGAGCGAGATTCCTGGAGCTTTTGAGGGAGAGACGCAGGATCGTGGAGAGCAGCAGGGGAACGAGCGCCTCTTGAAGCCCTCTGTGCAAGGATTGAAGACAGTTATACAGTAGTGCAAAAAAATGAACATAAAGGAGATTTAATTTAAGTAATTGTCACCTCACCTTTGTAATTGTAGGACCAATGGATAGCCGAGAGTCTGCCGATTAAAATGAGTCCAAACAGGATGTAAATCACTGCGATCGTGTACAAAAGTAAGACGCAGATTACTTCATATTAAATCGGTAAAATGAATCCGATTTTCCTCGTGTTTGGACTCATTTTAATCGGGAGAATCTCGGCCATTTATCGGTGCTACAATTAACAAAGAAAGGCGAAAATTACGGGAAACAACATTTTCTTTCATGTTTACTTTTTGTGGCATTGCATACATTGTACTCATTCTCTACCCTTGGATGATGAGGTACCTTCGCCAAGATACTGAGTGGGACAGACTCGTGTAAATTTAACCGTGCGTTACCGTAACGCTGGTTGTAAATTGTATTCGTCGCATATTTTTCTATCTCGACGCGTGAACCACGTCGTTCCTGTAAATAATAGAGTTCAGCCTTTTGTAACGTTTACGATAGCGCTCTGACTTTTCGATCCTCGCTCTTTCACCTGGCATTGTATCGCGTAACTCGCGCCCCCATTTCGTGATATTAAAAGATCTTCCTCTGCGCTCTTTGCAGAATTGTAAATAGTCCGATGATATGGGAAGAATCCTTCTTGTCTCTGGTTGTTGAAAATTGCATGTGATCGTGATGAAGGAGCGATCCTTCAATGGTAGAAAAAGCGTTTGAGATTGACAGTGATGATCCAAAGATGTCAATCGATTTTTTAGAAAGTGAGAAGGTACTTTGGAGTGAACCGTGTGAAGAGTAACTTTTCAAGACTTTTCTAATCTTTATTGATTACTTCTCTTATGTATCTAAGAAATACTGTCAATAAATTATTGAGGTGGTATAGGTTGACGGAAATAATGCATCGAATAAGTAACCTCTCTCTCGATATACACTAATTGTAAGTTTATTTAAAACTATTCACTAGGCGCGATTACATTAACACGCACTTGGGAAATCAACACAGCGGAACGGAACGTCGCGGGAGGTAACATGAATGTTCCGAGGAGGAAGGACGGATGAAGGCTGGCGGAAAAACCCGCCGGTCGCGAAAACGTCCAACGAAAAAAGTCCCTTGGACGTGCGAGGCTGGCTATAAGGTATGTATAAATAATATATTATAAATAATGTACGTGAACCTGACGTAGTTGGATTTGTTACGAACCAAAGACACTCGCTGACGGAACGATATCGGCCCGGGTTGGCTGTCAGATGTGTCAGCGGACCCATCATAAGCAGGCTGGTACCGGGCCCAGATAAAGACTCTAAAAAACCCTTCAATATACATACTAGTAACGGAATTGCCCGGGGCCTGGTAGCGACGACGTCGCGTCGCTACAAAATCATTAATATTACAGTAATTTTTCAATCGAAGTCCTGGGTCGCCTACCTAATCGCAGTCCAGTGTCTACTCCAGGCATGCACAGATGTACGATGTGGGAGCCGGAGCCCTCGACCCGGCTCATGAGCCGGGTCGGAGCCGTGACCCAGCTCGGACGTATGGAAGGGGAACCCACTAATTGTAAGCGTGACTTGTAAACACAGCGCGAGAGAAGACCAGTGGGAGGGGCGTGGGGAAGTGGAGAGCGCGCCTGAGTGGTAAGACTACAATAACGTAGACGCCCCCACGTCATACGTCCGAGCTAGGTCACGGCTCAGAGAGCGCACGGGAGCCGTTTGGGAGCACAAGAGCCGCTCTGAGAGCTAAGATCTCTGCATGCCTGGTCTACTCACTCCACTGCCGGCCAACGCTGCGCCGCACAGTGGAACCTTCCGTCCAAATCGGAGACAAAATCAAAGAACTTCCGATAGAAATGAGATAGAGAGCTGAAATTTTTTTTAATTACAGCTGAGACTTCACAGAATATGGGAAAAATAGGGAGATGATGGTACGAACATTTTTTAACCTTGAAAAAAATCGTCAAACTTGCACAATGTCACGAAAATTGTGGTTTTTGCAATACCACGGGTAGAAAAAAATTTTCTTGTAACATGCCATACATCATTTCCTGTAGATTTTTCCTTGCTGAATTCAAATCTGGTCTCAAAATTTGTCTACGACTTCAGGATTTTACAAGAAATCGATTTTTGTGAACGAATTGTTTAACGAATTTTCTCAAGGTTATAAAACGTTCGTACCATAATCTTCCTATTTTCCCATATTCTGCCAGGTTTCAGCTTTAATTTAAAAAAAATTGCATCGCTCTACCTCATTTCTATCGAAACTTCTTTGATTTTGTCTCCGTTTTGGACGAAAAGTTCCACTGTGCGCCGTATCCCATGGAACGCCTCACAGTGTGGGACGATTTTTTTCAAGGTTAAAAAATGTTCGTACCATAATCTCCCTATTTTTCCCATATTCTGTGAAGTCTCAGCTGTAATTAAAAAAAATTTCAGCTCTCTATCTCATTTCTATCGGAAGTTCTTTGATTTTGTCTCCGAAATGGACGAAAAGTTCTACTGTGCGCCGTAGGGCGGCGATGATTGATCTCGGCTCGGTTATATCTGTATGAACACCACTACATTGACTCGAATGAATCGAATTTTCAAACTTCTTAATTTTCATTATTTTTTTATGGGACTTTCACTAACTTATTTTTGGCATTTCTCTGATTAAAATGACACCAAACACGATATCATTTCAACTGTATTTAGTGGTTTAATCGACGGTGATAGTTTCGAAGGCAACGGAGAACAGCGACAACGCGGGCCTTTGAACTGTGCCGGCGACGGCGACTGTCCGCGTCTCTTTCTTTCCAATACGCTGATCTTCGTTGCGTTCGAAACTGTCATCGTCGATTAGAATTATTTAAATAAAAATAAATTTTTTAAAAATACCACGTTTTTAAAACGGACTAAAAAGTATAAAATAAAATTTTTAAAAACGCCACATTTACAAAACGGACTAAAAAGTATAAAATAATTTTTTCTAGCCCCATACAGATTCCTAACCCCTGAAAATTTGTGATTGTGAATTTTTAATAGCTAAGAAAATACTTGTAAGATTTAAAACGAAAAACGCGGGGCGCATGTAATAGATAATTGATGAATGAACACTAAATCACTAACAAATTTATTGCACTGCAAATGATATGAACTGTTTTGCGAGTTTCCTCAGCGGCAGCTACTCTCTACACTCCTTACTATGTATTATCTTGCGCCCCACGTTTTTCGTTTTAAATCTTACAAGTATTTTCTTAGCTATTAAAAATTCACAATCACAAATTTTCAGGACTATCTGTAAGGGGTTAGGAATCTGTATGGGGCTAGAAAAAATTATTTTATACTTTTTAGTCCGTTTTTTAAACGTGGCGTTTTTAAACATTTTATTTTATACATTTTATCCGTTTTAAAAACGTGGTATTTTTTAAAAATTTATTTTTATTTAAATAATTATTTTCTGCGTTTTAGCCTTATATGTGTGAAATTTTACAATCGATTTTGAACATTTTGATGAGATTATAACAGAGACATGTAGTAAATTTCAGACGGTATTGCGACGCGACATATCGAAAACGAACGCCGTGGTAAAATGTCAAAGATAAAGGTTCGACGAAGAATTTCGGTGTTACTGTTCTTTCGCTTGGTAAACAAACATACTATAATAATACGTAGTAACTTTATAAACACCGCACGGAGCTCAAACGCACACTGACGCACACTGAGCTCCTTCGGTGCGAATCGGGTCAGTGGAGTGGGGATGAGTGAGAGAGGGAACGGGTAGTGGAGTAGGGAGCGCTGTCGCGCGGCGTGGCGACCGTTGAACGCGATGACGTAGGTTTCGCGGGGGGGTAAAAAGGTAAATATTTAATTGTTATATCTCCGAAACGGATAGACTTTTTAAAAATTTTTTTTTTGAATAATGCATTGTCATCCAGTTCTGAGCCATGTAACCGATTTCAAGTCTCTAGCTCATCAGGAAGTTAGTTTAAAATCAATTGCAAAATTTGCCACCGAACAAACGGACAAACAAACAGACAAACAAGAAAGCGAGCTAATAAAAACGTGGTAAAATAGTTTAGTTTAATTAGATTAGAAAAATGCCACGAATATGTTGGTGAAAGTTCCATAAAAAAATAATGAAAAATAAAGAAGATTAAATTTTGGTGTTACATAGTGATGACGCACGGGCCTTTAAACTGTGCCGGCGACGGCGACACGCTTCGGCCACACGATCCTATTTCATTCTGTCCTTCTCTATGTTCGGCTCGTCGCTACTGACGTTCGTTCAAAACACAGCTGTTGGGACTTCGATTGAAGAATTACTGTATTATCATTAATTTTTTATTTTCTACCGCGTGCTATGATGAAAGAGGAATATTCAGAAAGAAGTTACCGGTGTTCCAAGCCGTCCTGCATAGAAGAGCTGACGCCGGAAGAGCAGCAGAGGATTTGTCGTGTGCAACTTCAACAATAACGATCCGTGCGTGCTGCCTTTTCACCTAGTCCCCGCTGAAAAAATGTTCGCGTATGAATCGGCATCGACTTGTTGCAATATTTCGCTGGCTAAGGTGGATGCTGTGCGAAAATATTCGCATCGCATCGTAAGAATCGATCTAAAATGTCTTCGCGTTTAAGCGTGCACGAGCAAACGAGCGTCGTTACGCTTGCATCAGCGAAACGACGATTTCCGACGTCTTCGAGGTGTTCTTCGTGTTCTGTTCCAAACTATGATAGAATAGAGAAACAACGGCGATGCAGAGGACAGAGCAGAGCTGTTTGTAAACTGGAGTTATCGTGCGACAGCGTTACGCGATTAGGCGAGAGATAGAGCGCCGAGATTAGCCGAATTCGCGTTGGCACGTGACGTGGCCACGATAACGCGTGCCAAATTATTAATAAATTATTGTCGAGGGGCTGCGTGTTACGTTGTATATCGTGTTCCCCGTAAGAGGGAGGCTGATTTTCGAGCACGGAAATTTGGGAAGGTTTACTATACTATGAGTGTAAAAAATATTAAAAATTTTATGATCTTATAATGTTTTTATACAATCTATCACAATACATTGTGATCTCCTCTACGTCGTACATCTAAAAATTCTGTACATAGCACTTTTTAGTGTGCATAAACGAACAATCGGCCATCAACGTGCTCATTTGCGTTTGTTAATTCTAGCATTCGCAAGCTCCGATCCATCACGCGGATTCCCAACGAGGGGGCTCCTCGATCCCATACACTTCTTTACTCATTTCTCCTAAGAAAAAATTATTACAAACAAAAGGTTAGTAATATTTAAGCGTGTGATACTTAATGAACATTCTATATTGTATTTAGATGTATATGTATACAATAGAATAGAATATAAGATAATGTATACATCAATACTAATCTGAACTCGATTCTTCAGATGACAAACATGAATGACAGGATACATTTATAGAATTCTTTTTGCATACATGATTTTTACATTCATAGCATTTTTGTTTCGGTTTCGATATATTATTATATTTGATCCTTAGTTCTGGGATTATTTGTTATTTTTTGGAGAGACACTCGCGTCGACGTTTTTCTTTTCTATGCACTGTAATTTTTTTCTATAGCAGCAGAACCTTCTGGATATAAAACTATAATGTATAAACGACAATAAATAATTTTTTCAAAATTTTTCACCCAAGAGAAATAGTCCTAATCTCAATTGTTCCAACCTGTGGGCTCGAGGAACCCCCCCTCAACACTGGAGTGCCAGGGTTAATGATCAGCCGCGAGATTATTGTTTTTTGCACGTGACGCGTGGGGTCGTTGGCGTTTCGCTCTTATAATGCGCCCGGCTCAGTCAGCGCCAGTTGAAATAACACGGAACAACAAACAATAACAACGCGACACATATACTTTTTTTGCCTCGTTATTTATATTCGCATTTGTCACGAATAATTATGTGGAACAATGAATAATCCCGGAATAAACGTAGCTTGACGAACAGTGTTTTGACGAACATTGTGCGACTGCCGAACCACATCTGACTGACCCTATTTTAACAATAACAATGATAGTAATAATAGCTTCAAAATGCCAGTATCGTTTTAATTGCAAATAACAGAGCAGAATGTTTACCACGGACAACAAAGAACTTGGAAAGTTGTAAAATGAACATAAAGTAACCGATGCAATCCAGTAGACATAAAAAGAGTAAGAAGCATACGAAGTGATTATTATTAATTATACGAACAATGGAAAACACATGTTTTCCTGATTCGACACGCATTTATTTTCCAATTAATCATTCGAAAGAAATTATCTTCTTTTGAAAGTCTTCCATCAGACTCGTAATCACTGCCAATTAATTACAATTCGATACGATAGCTCCATGAAAATTATCCAACGGCTCCTCGCGATAACGTAAATACTATGAATCATGCTGGATTCTCAATAATATTTTGTGATCTTCTAAGCTCGAACGATTTTTAAATAGATCTCTTACATCTCCGTTTGATAAACAAAGATTAGCGGAAGCGGCCTTAACAATTCAATGTATGAAGAACAAGAACGACTAGCGAAAACAAACGATGATAGTCGACTGAAAAAGAATAAACTTTCGAGCACGATAATTTTCTTCTACTCTCGGAACCGTTCGAGTACTATCGGTTTAGCCGAGGTTATCTTCGGCTCGATGCTTCATGATCGTTATTCATCTAAACCATTTGATTTCGGAGTGCTTAGGCGACCGGCCGGAAGTGGAGGATCTGCACATCTGACGTTTTGTTGTCCATTCTCGTGACTATTTTTCAATCACTTATGGTAAGTAGATTTACTGTCGTGCCAAATATTAGGTTCCCTTCATTTTGTTGTTCATATACAAACAATCAAAATATATTCAAGTCTTGAAGATTGCCTCCAACAATTTCTATATATTTACGTAATTTTATAAGCAACTTATGAACCCAGTAAAAAATTGGAATATAAAATAAAGTTTATTCCCTTCCTTATTGTATACATACACAACCACTCTGACAGAGCTCTCAACGAAATTATCTTGATGACCTTTCTATTTGCGCAAATCTGTCACGCGACTGCATTTCTCATACAACAACAAAATTCTATCTTGCACGTCTTAGTCTACGGTTTCATGCAGTGTATACTCAAAACCTCAAGTTTCTCCTTCATTCTCTTCCTTCTTCATTCTACGTAGAACACTTCTGACAGCGCTCTCCACTAAATTACCTTGACAATCTTCTTTTTCCCTCTTCTCACTGCGAATTCCTATTTTATGTACCTTAAAATTGCTCTCGTGAATCTGTCACGCGACTTCATTTTTCACAAAACCTAAAACTTGTCTCGTGGACATTGTTGCTAACGGAGTTTATATACATTCAAGACTTAAACTCTTCACTGACAAATCTTCTCAATTCCCTCTTCCTATTTCTGTTTTGTATGCCTCAAAATTATTCTTGTGAATTCATGAATCATTAAATTTCCTTAACAATTTTCTTCTTCACTTCGTTCTACTACAAAGACTCATTTTGAGGAACCTAAAAAAATGCCCTCACAAGATTGTCACCCATTTTATCACAATATTAATAAATTTCATTAAAAATTTTCTTCTTCGTTCCTAATACTAGAAGTTTCTATTATGTGCATCCTACAATTGTTCTCATACAATTGTCACCCAACATCATTTTTCACAAAACTTGAAACATGTCTCATAACTCGTATACTCTGTGCCTAACTCGCCTATATTATCACAATAGTCAATTTTCTTAACAATTTTCTTTTTCACTTTGTTTTATTAGAAGATCTCATTTGGCCTCTTTATAAATTTGCTCATAAAATTGTCACTCACCGTCATGTTTCCCAGGCCCTAAAACCTGTCTCATAATTCATAGATTCCATGCCTAATTATACCTATGTCTTCTACTGTTCCCCCGATCACCCAATGGAATATTATTACTCGCGTAATCGCATCCTCTAATCGGGGGGAAAAACCGCACGACGGAGAACTATGGCAATCACGAGACTTGTCCTTAGCCGAGCAGTGTCGGTCGAGTGCCGGGGTCAAAGGTCCCAGCCTGATAACTCTTGTCGCGATACGCGAGTCTCGCACGTTCGAATAAGTAACTCGGCCGACCGACGATCGTTTACAGTCGATTATTCGCGAGTCTCGTAAACCCCTTGAGTGGATCGATCGATCGATCATGAGAGACCTGAACAGGAAGCAGAACCTGCAAAACGGTTCGATCGAGAGCGGTTGCAACGGCGATCTCGACCTCCACGTAATCACTCCGTCACCGAATGAATCACCGATAAAAATCGTTCGATCCAGTTCATCATTCAGTGAGAGAGATCAGGGAACGGAGATGCGATCGCGAATCACAGGAAATGAGCTTGATACTGCTGACGAAACGATCTCTGTCCCGTTGTCTCGATCTTCTTGCCAGTTTGTTCGCGATTGTTACCAATTTTACCTCGATCGTCCGCGCTGTTGACCCGATCAACTGGATCAGGTTTATGTTGAGGACTGAGGAGAGTTTCCTGTGTTTCTTTCCGCAGAGCAATGAGGAACTCGTCGACCCCTTCTGCGTGGAGGAGAACCCTCAGAAGATCACCTTTGAGGACATCACCTCCGCGGCGTTCAAGATCAAATGCGGAATTATTAACACTCCGTGCGTGGTAGGTTATCTCTGAGATACAGTGCACTGTCAAAACCAAAGTAATTTATTTAATCATATGAAAAAAAAACTTGAATTGTGTGATACTAACTAGTTCTTCGTTCTGCAGGGTGTCCCGAAATTCCTTCAACAGCCGGAAATGGGAGGTTCCTGAGATCATTTGAAGCGACATTTTCCTTTGCAAAAATGTTATCGGCGACTTTGTTTAGGAGTTATTAACGAAAAACACGGACCAATCAGAGCGCACAGACGGCCAATAGACAGTTGGCGGGCCGGGCAGACTGTGCCAACTCGCGTCTAGTTCGCGCTCTGATTGGTCCGTGTTTTTCGTTAATAACTCCCAAACAAAGCCGCGGATAACATTTTTGCAAACGAAAATGTCGCTTGAAATGGTCTCAGGAACCACCCCCTTTCAGGAAGTTCACGAATTTTGGGACACCCTGTATAATATTTTTCACTCTTAACAAGTAACTGGTACATGTTCCGTTATAAAAATGACGAGATTGATTATTTTATTTAGCCTTTGTGCGGCTCCTATTGTAATGCGTGCACTACTAAAAATATCTATTATCTGTATACAATCGTTTCTTATGAAATCAGTTTTATTATTTTCCTAATTGTAAAATTAAAAACCTGAAACCCGTCATTTTTGCCAGTGTTGGTAGGTTTAGTGTTAATCTTTGATATAATGAATATTGTAAAAATTCATGTTCCAATTTCAAAAAATAATTCCTTATATGGGTGACATGACGGTCAAACTGTATTTTAGTGTGGACTGCGTATTTTTTATATATTTTAGAAGGTTTTATTAGTAACTTTAACATTTTTGGGATTTTAAACACGAATATCAAAATTGAACCCAGCGAACAATTTCTTCACCTAATCGTTTGTTTAGCGATCGCGACTGTCAGATCAGACGGGGATCGATCTATACCTGAAGAAGGACTTCCTCCAAACAACCGGAAGCTTCAAAGAGAGAGGAGCAAGGCACGCTCTGATGATGTTAACGGATGAGCAGAAGAAGATCGGCGTGATATCGGCTTCCTTGGGCAACCATGCTTTAGCGTTATGCTACCACGGCCACAAATTGGGGATTCCTGTGGCTGTGGTGATGCCTGTCTTAGCGCCGATCATGAAGATCGCCGCCTGTCGACAGTACGGTGCCAAGGTGATCGTCGAAGGTCGTGACATGGGCGAAGCGAAGCGTATTGCTCTCAAATACTCTAAGGACGAAGGGATGGTGTACATAAATGGGTATGAACACGAATTTTCAAAGATTCGTAGCACCGTAATATTGGAGACACATTTGCAATAATATCTGCAATTGGAATTTAACTTGAAAACAATATTTTCCCACCTAGAATATTCTATAAAAATTTGTTTGCTTTTTATGCATATGAAGCTGCTGCAATTTACTCATGCAATATTTGCACATTTAGTAATTTCTTAAACATAAGCACATCTAATAATGTGAAAATATTTTGAATAAAATGACACAGTTCGTTTATAAATATTATTAGTAACAAAGACGCGCGTTTGGATCAAATTCATCATAACTATGCACCAGGGTTAACGTCCGCTCTCTGATTCAATACAAATTCATAATAATGCTAACACGTATCAATGATTCTTCGACCCGTTGGTTATTAATCAATAACCATTATTAAATGGTCGAAATAATAATTAACGAAGTCTCGGCTTGATTAGTAATCACGCTAATCCAGGAATAAATTGTACACTGTTCGACAGAAATGATTGAACACCGGAACTGATATAGTCGCGGAGAAAAGTATTGGGGCAGCTGTTGAACTAGTTTTTAATTATGCAGTTCCATAGGAGTCTGTAATAACTTAAAAATGAAATTCTGTGTTATTAAAATTGCATATAGAGTATTTTATAATAGCTTTGTACAATGATTTTAGTTACGATCATCCGGATATCATGGCTGGGCAAGGGACGTTGGGTTTGGAGATCGTGGAGCAAGTACCGGACATCGATGCCATTGTGGTTCCTGTCGGCGGGGGTGGTTTAATCGCTGGCGTGGCATTGGCTGCGAAGACCCTTCACCCTAACATCACGATCATCGTGAGTAATTGTTTATTTAAGCATTTATCTCGTATCTATCGTTTCTCATTTATTGAATGTTCGAAAAAAAGCATTGAAATAGTTTCGAAGCCTCTTACCAACTCAATATTAAAAAATAAATCTAGCAAGTACATCATCCCCCAATTTGCTAAACACAATTTAAAGATTAAAATGCCTTGACGTTTTCATTTTTCGAATTTGGACTCCTAAATTACAAATTGTAAATGTTCTCTTTCCTTTTTTGGTGTTCTAGGGCGTCGAATCGGAAAGATGTCCCAGCTTCTATGCAGCGCGAAAATCAGAGCGACCCACATACACCCCCATAGAATCCACCTTGGCTGACGGCCTGGCGGTTCCCATGGTCGGATACAATGCTTTCGCAACAGCAAACCCATTGATCGATAGATTAGTCGTGGTCAAGGAGGAATGGATCGCCATCGCAATTTTAAAATTGGTCGAGAGCGAGAAGTGCATCGTGGAGGGTGCTGGTGCAACAGGATTGGCGGCCATATTGGCAGGCCAGCTGGACGAACTGAAAGGAAAAAGGTCCATTTTAGAAAGGCCTCATTGAATGCACATAATTATATCAAAATAATTATTCTTTCTTTACCTTCACTGAGGTCTAACATTTCTGTTTCTATTAATTAGGGTTGTGTTACCGCTGTGTGGAGGCAACATCGACACAACGATCCTAGGGAGATGCCTAGAACGAGGTCTAGTAGCCGAAGGTCGCCTGATGAAATTTACAGTGACAGTGTCCGATCGACCTGGAGGAATTGCAGAGCTTTGTAAAATTTTAGCCGGCATCGGTGTCTCGATAAAAGACATCATGCACGAGAGGGCGTGGATCATGTCGGACGTTTTCAGCGTCGACGTGAAGGTTGTCTGCGAGACCATTGACAGAGAACACGCAGAACAGTTGAAAAAGATATTGAACCAGAACTATAAGAAGGTACTGTTCGGCACCACTGAAATGTGCACTTTGAACTCGTGAAAATAGACGTGAGTTGCAACGCTTTCGAAGATCCTTGATCCTCAAGATGTATAAAATGATCACCAAAAAATTGTGATCCTTGAAAGACCTTCAAGAATTTTCATTTATGAAGATAATACAAAATGTTAAGTTAATTCAATAATCACGTAATTAATTTAATACGACGCTATACTTTTATAACAATACTTGAGTATTGAGTAACACGAACCAATTTTACAAGAACTGAGTTCTCTTCTCATTTTAAATAATGTTTCACGTAGTGTTATTTTTAGAAATAACATCATTTTAGAATGACCGCATCCATGGATGTAATTATAAAATAAAGTAACGTGTTGTTTGAAATAATATTTCAAGAATAATATTTCAAATAAAATTTTAAATATTTTCATTTCCGGAGTCCCCAGGCTTGTTACTAACCGAATACAGTCCAACTTTAACCCTTTGCACTCCGCTGTCCCCTCTGAGGCACCACTAGAAATTGTTGTATCATTATTCAAAATATTGTTTACATTATTAAATATATCGGTATCTAATCAATTACTAAACATTTAGGTATTGTATGAGGTATTCTACCAATTTCATATCCATACAATTTCAAAAATCATAGGGAATGGAAGTATTCTAGATCGGAAGAAATGTTTAATTTTCCAGTTAAAATAGCGCGGAGTGCAAAGGGTTAAAATTCCATTTATTCGAAGGAACAGCTCATCTACTTCGGATCTAGGCTCGAAATTCGCAGCAGGAACGGGCAAACAATTACACAAAGTAGTACAAGCATCAGCATACCAGAGCGATCACGGCGAACCCTCGATATCCGCGCTCGGCCAGAAATACGAGGGAGCACGGGGGGCTTTTCAATTTTCATAGCAGCATGATCTCCATATCGGAGCGTGTACATGCCAATAAAGAGATCGCCGGAACGCTCGGAGTTCCAGGATCTCTCGTAATATCTCATCCGGCGAGATCGATGGTTTGGAAATTCGAGAGCGGGGTACACGGTGTAATCGCGCGGCTCGCAAAATTTATTACAGTTTCCTTCGGCGCTGGGATGCGCAGCCGAGAGAGCAGCCTAGCCGCCCCGGGAAATTCGCGGGCCGTGTGTTTCGCAAGTTTTATGCGGGCTTATGCGGGGTACGTGTTGCTTCCGGTTCACGCGGATATGATCGGGTTTTTGCGTAAGCGGCCGATCGTAAAGCCCGGTTTTACGAGCCTGATTACGCCGCGGGACAGCCGGCGCTCTTATTACCCGGCGAGCACGTGTTTAACAACTTCGTGCGAGCTATACTCTCGTCCTTGCCAGCTCCCCGTGTTATTGTCGGCAGGTGGTAGCTACGGGAAATGCGTAAACGACGGGAGAATTGTGATCGCTGTCGGATCCTGTGGCCAGCACTAGAGATTTCATCGGGGCCCCCTTCAACCCTCCTACACCTTTTACGATTTTCCTTCCCTTCTTTGTTTTGTGCAGGATGTATAAAAAATTTGTGTCATGACACTTGCAAATAAAATATAAAATGATATAAATTATATCAATATCTTAAATTGAGAATTCTATTTTAAATATTACGTCTTTTTTTAGAGGAAGTTTTTATCCTGCTGTGATAAATTTTTAAAAAATTATTATTTTCAATTATAATAAAAATTTACTAATCTATTTAATTTTTATATTATAATTTAAAATCCCCTCAATTTTAAATTTACATAAAATTTTCATTTAAAAAATTATTATTTTCAATTATAATAAAAATTTACTAATCTATGTAATTTTTATATTATAATTTAAAATCCCCTCAATTTTAAAATTACATAAAATTTTCTTTTAAAAAATTATTATTTTCAGTTATAATACAAATTTACAAATCTATTTCATTTCTATAATATAATTTAAAATCCCCTCAACTTTAAATTTAACTATTGTCCACAAGCACTGAATTAATTATGAGTGATTGTGAACAAAGCTGGGCAAAAATTTAATCAACGATTGACGATTAAATTTCTACTTCAATCATTAATCGCAATTTACAATTAATCTCCTAGTTTAGTCGTTAATTGCGGTTAACGATTAAATACTTACTAATCGTCAATCGGATAATTGATTGACTGACGATTTTTCGATGATTTCTTCTTTTAATCAACGATTGACTTCATCAATCGATTGAATCAATCGTCGATTTTTCGATGATTTCTTTTTTTAATCGTACACATTGATCAATCAATCATGATTACAATTTTAATCGATTAATGTCCAACTCTGATTGTGAATTAAATTTGAATGCATGGATAAAGAACCTCAGTTTTACAAGCATTATTTAATTCTTGAGAATTGTACACTTTCTTTGGTTCCAGCTGTTTTTTCCTCGTCGTAATTTAATTATGAAAATATTGGGTTGAGTGGAAAGCAACTTCAGCTATTGTTTAAAGAAAATATGCGATCCTGATAAAGGGAAGTTGAATTAAGAAGATGTTGGGAATGTACAATATTACCCGTGAAAGAATAGAGAACAATGGAAGCCTTTGTTTCGCGAGTTTTATAAATTCTTCAAAATAGTAGGTCGTGTTTCATTTTATGGGCAGACTGTTATTTAAAAGATAATATTCTTCGAAGTTTCCGAACAACTTCGCCACCAGTGACGAACATACATAGTTCTTTAATGTCGATTGTGAAGCAATTTACGTTACATTAAAATTAACCCTTAATTGTTGGTGCCAAGTCTGTGAGACGCCATCAAAGTTCTGAAACACGCGATAACTTCGCTAGAAATTTTATTGTCAATAAAATTTTAGTGGCATTGCGTACTTTATGTCCCCGATGCGCCTCAGGAAATATTTAAGTGACACTCTATGATTTAATGACACTACTTTCTCAGGGTTTAAACCTCAATCAACTCGAATACTACAGTCATCAATCAATTGCTTAAAAAAATTAGAAATTCTTTTCATATGAAAAATTATTCTCCGAACATATTATCCAAATCTTCCTTTACTATGCTCTCAGGTCTTTAAACACAGCATAAAGCACTGTTCCAAGAATAACAAGAGAACATTGCCGCACTCGCTTCTCTTTATACTTGTTTCTACCCTCGGGAAAAGATCTTATTATTCCTCTGCGAAGGGTCAATTCCGACCCATTTGCAGGTTGAAAGAACTGTAACGAGAGTGTGGGAACCCTTTATGAAATTTCACAGTGACGCGATAATATTATTTCACTCATGTTCGAAGAAACTCGGATCTTGGCGCTCCGTAGGGGATCAATTTCTACCGAGCTGCGAGTCTTCTCCATCTAGCGATATGCTACTCTGAGACCAACAAGAACCTTGTGAATTTTTCAGAAATTTATATTTCAAAAAATGTTTCTCTTTTCATTATTTTAACTAAAAACACAGTGCACTGCTTGTTCTTCTCTATCATACCATAGAAACAAAGCCGCCATCTTTACACTATTTTTACAGCATTATATCGAGTTCCTGCAATTTTCAGACAATTTTCTGTTATTGTCTAAATCATGAACTTCTACTAATTTAAAGTGCAATCAAATCATGGTTCAATTTACTATCATATCTTTTAAGGTTCCCATTCGATCCCTTCTGATTCGGTATCTTCCACAAGAAGCATCCTAGCTTCTTTCTGCCAATTTTCTGTCATTGTCGAAACCATGAGCTACAACTTCCACTAATTTAGAGTGCAATTAAACGAAGTTTCAATTTTTTAAGGATATCTTCATGGTCTCCATTCAATTCCCTGTGGTAAACTCAAAAATTCGTTTCTGACCACAGGATGCATTTTCAATGAACCACCCCAAGTTCTTAGACGAGCATCACCATAAAGGACGCCGCTGTCGCCGGATTAATGCATCTTTACAGCTTGCACGGCCCGGTTTCGTTATGTTACATCGCACGTGTTACACGATGGTTCATGCGGCAATGTAGGCTGCGCGGGGGCGGCATGCTCGCGTAAAAGCAGCGACTTCTGAGACTCCTTTCACCGGCGGCTCACAATACATGACGATATGTCACCTTTCTAATATCAGACCGCGCCGGATGAGTTATGATATGTGAACCATCCGGCGAAGGAACCCGATGAAAGACTCCTCGCCTTTCTTCTCACTGTGCTTTCACGCCGCCGCGAATCCGCGCCATTTTTTACGGGAACGAAAGAAAGAACACCTGAAGTGAAAGCTGGGGCAACATTGTGCCGGAAACACTGCTCGAATTTTAATACAGGCGAGCCCGGGATCCGAGGGAATTTTCAAAAGATGGGAAAATGGATCGCTGATGCGAATCGACAACGAGTTTCCCCGATTTCCGTGGTTTTCCACGGCACCACGCTTTCCCACTTCCGAGGGCTGGATTTCGAGCTTGAAGAGAAGTTATTAGATTCGATTTTTTCTTTTTTGGCCCTTGCGGTGAGTGCTGGGACCCATTTTGCAAGGACGGCGAGTCAAAGAATTTGTGCTCGAGCGAGCGTGCTTCTAGATCGTTATACTTAACGTAATTTGATTAAAATCTGGCTGTAGGAGGTTTCAGTATTTTATGCTTCGCTGGAAATCATCTATAAAAAAATAATATTAAAAAATGGTTTTCTTTTTCGCTTGTTTGTTAAGCTCAGATTTTTATTGTATATGTGAGCTGTAAAGAAATGTTTAGACTTAGCTGACCTTGACCTTGAATTCCAAGGTCAAATTTTTTTGGTTGCATGAAAGATGTTTATGGAAATAAGTACATAAAATTTGAAACTGGCAAAGTTAAAAAAATGAAAAAATACGGGAACAGTACAGTGGGTGTACAAAGTATTCGTACACTTTCTAAAAACTAATAACATTTTTATAATTGTACCAAACAACCTGATTTTTTATAATCAATTAGAAACATTGGTTTACGAAATGATATACAAAAAATATTTTCCAAAAATTATAATTTACAAGGTTAAATGCAAAAATAAACTAGAGGGCTATTGTTGCTCGCTCGCTTCGCGAGCTCGCGGGCAGGACTGCTCTTGCGAGAATGTTAGTGGTATGCATGGCTAGTATAGGGCCCACAGCTATTAATGTCTTTCATTTTGTGTGTGACTCTCCACGAGCCACACAAAGAACTTCCCGATTCGTTAGTTGCTGTATATTATTATTATTATTTATTAAGTGTACGTTTTGAGAAGATTATACGTTTTCAGGGAAATTCAATAGTTTTCTACTTATCAAAATGTTTGTTATATGGCGTCGCATTAAACCAATATCGTATGCTCGTTGCTCGCTTGGTTCCTTGTTATAGCATACTAATGTTGCAAAATAAATTGTCTTAATTAGTTGTTTGCAAACGATACAATTCATCATTATCCGGGTTTGCAGTATTGATCTTGGTTTTCTTCGATACTATTAATTTAAATTTTCTCAAAATATATAAACCGCTCAATTTTGAAACTCTGCTCAGTGCTACATACAACATTTGTAAAGTTCGTATTTCTGATGTTTTAAAATCCATACATACTTTCTCGTATGTTTGTCCCTGACTTTTATGAATCGCAATCGCTTCAGCAGGAACCACTGGAAATTGACTACGTGTAATTTGTTATTTTCCTTCACTCGAAATATTTACTTGATTCGATATTTTTTTATTATTGGTGTTAAATTTTGATTTATATTTGCATTTTTCATATAATCACGATAACGAGTTCTTACTTTCACTCCTACCCTGGCCAATTGAAAATCTAACCACAATATAGACGGAATTTTAGTATTTTCTTGAAAAGTAATACATTTTAATATTCCGCATGCTCCATTAACCAATTCGTCTTCAACGTCAATGTTATTAATTATCATATATTTTATATTAATTTTCAATTTAATCTCAGTTAACCATTCGTTTTGAACTCATTGTTTATTTAAAGATTGTAATATAAATGTTTTTGTACTTTCATCGATATTCTTTGAAAATGTATTCTCGGCGATGATTAACTCACTCTTGCATTGGAATAATTTTCGATTATTGTAAGCGGTTACATTAGCATTAGTTGCATAATTGGAAAAAACATTTTTTTTAATTAAAAAAAACAAGAAAAAATTTTTTTTAATTTTATAAAAAATTTTTTTTTAATTTTATAAAAAAAAATTTTTTTTTAAATATGTCTAAATATATATATTTAGTTACGTTTACTTCTTCGGTGGATACGCCTTTCGTATAAATTGCAATGTTTAATCAACTCCTTTCGAAAAAAACTAAAAAACTACTTGACCAATATGGACCAAAATCTAATCAGCTCTAAGTTACAGCGAGGCACATCGATTGCATCATTCATCATTCCGATCGCGTTGTTACTTTTTCTGAGAACGTTAACGAAAAATTTGATACCATAGAAACGGACATACGTACACACACACACACACACACACACACACACACACACACACACACATACCGACATTTTGATAAAAATAGTCTAAAATGACTCCAATGACCATGAAACGTGAAGATCTGCTAAAAATTCGATTTTCGATTTTCGGGGTAATTACAATAACTTCCCTATAAAATCGGGAAGTTAAAAAGGCATTTTTTAAACTTTTTTATTTGGGTCCTTAATGAAAATTTAAAATGTATGTTTTCTAGATCTATGTTAGTCATACACATGTTGAAAATTTCATTGACATCGATTAACATACACACGAGATACAAGCGGTTAAAAAAGGTGAAAATCGTAGTTTTCCACGACTTTTAATCAGTTTCTGCTTAAAATTCACAGAATCGTACATCTTTCGACGCCTCTTGTTTTTTCCTGCGTCAATCGATTTCGATGAAATTTCCAACATGTATATAAAGAACATGGATCTAGAAAACATATGTTTTAAATTTTCATTAAGGACCCAAATAAAAAAGTTTTAAAAAATGCCTTTTTTATTTTTGCCTGCAACCTTGTAAATTGTAATTTTTGGAAAATCTTTTTTGCATATCAGTTTGTAAACTAATGCTTCTAATTGATTATAAAAATCAGGTCGTTTGGTACAATTATAAAAAAGTTATTAGTTTTTAAAAGGTGTACGAATACTTTGTACACCCACTGTATATGTATTCAGTTCCTTAAATCATCAAAGGACACTGACGAAGTGGCGATGAGAATTTTAATTCTTAAAAAAGGTTCGCTGTGCGTTAATGACAAAGAATAACTAATTCGTCGATGATGAAGGATATATGACACCAAAAAACCATTTAGCGACTGCATCGAATGCTTCCATCGCGCGGCAAACTCACCAAAAAATCCGCAGACAGCCAATCGAAAGGAGCACTATTTCGGCGGGAGATTTATCGTCGCGCGAAGAACTAGCCGAATCATGTCCATATCCCTATCGCGATCGGCGGAGCGCATTCGATTCGCAATTCCGGGATCGAGGTATCGACTCCGCGATATGTTTTGTGCCGGCCCGATAAGAATACAGGCCTGCGTTTTCGTAGAAAGCTGTTTCCCGGAGACCGCGAATAAATCGCGAGCGAAACAAAACGAAATGGGCAACAACAAAACAATAAAAAAAAGCGAAAGAAAAATAAACGGCCCTCGGGTTCGGTGTACCGCGCGTGGGGGTGGTTGCGGTTCTCGACTCGAGACCCTCGCATTAGTTTTTATTCGGTGTTTGTTATATGTACACACAGGTTGGCAGAAGCATAGGCGTAGGCATCGGCCGGTAACCGAGAGTCAGACCGCCCACCTACAAGCTACGGGCAATAAAATGGATTTATCGATGCCGCAAAATGGCGGCTCCTTGGCCGTTCTCCGGCGTGCTCGTACTTCATTTTGCCGATATTAAATGCTGTAAATTCAGGCGGCTGCTACTTTCCCTTCGCCCCGAGCACACCCCCGCACACAGCGGCGCCCCCTTTACCTACCGCTTTTCGTTTCGACGTCAGTTTTTCTCCGAGCGACGGAAACGAGGAAAAGAGTGGACGTCGGGGGGAGATGGGAACCGAGAAGGAAAGAGAACTGGCCGTGGAGAACTCTCCTGAAAGAAACGATGTTCAGGTTTTCCCAGGAAATGTAAGTGGCTACCTCCTACCAACACCTTTCCCCTAATTTTAGATACTTCTGGTACCTTATTTATTTTCTTTACCAGACATAATGTATACATTGTTTGCATTTTATAATTTTTTTAAATTTTCAAGCAAGAGCCAGGTAAATGTTTCTTTTTTAAAATAATTTTTTATTTACTTATTTATGTCATAAGTGCATGCAGTCTATTTCTATATTGTATGTAATGTCGATTGAGAAGAGAACAGAGACATTAAGCTTTTAAACAACTCGAGGTTCGTCCTTGTACAATTCTTTTGTATAAAATTAAACATTTTCAAAAAAACCGGAGCCTTAATGTTGAAATATTTTTTGGAGTCACAGTAAAGATGAGGACTCATTTAGCAAGCTCCTGCCCACACCTTCGATTTCCAATTTCTCGCCGTAGATCAATGGATCCCCGTAACCACCCTTGCAATGGCGTGCCACAAGGAATCGGCGAATCGCGTCGAGATTTTTCAGAATTAGTGAAGAGGGAATGGGGCGAAGGGAACGGATTTTCGAAGAGCTGCAGGGCCAGAGTTTTCCAAGATGAAAGTTAATTCTGCTGGATAATCCAGCTTCGTGAGGGATGGGGGTGGAAGAAGGCGGAAGGGTGGCGTAACGAGGGCGAAAGAAGATCACTGCTACCCCCTCTGGTCGCCATTCCTTTTTTAGCTAAATCTTGGAGCGGATCGAGAGCCTCGCCGAATTTATGAGATCTCGCGAACGGAAGACTAGTCCGCGGGGTAACAGGGATTGGTAGAAAGGAATAGGGGGTGGCTCGGAGGAGGGATTAACTTTGTCGAGCCATTTTGTCTACCGCGAGCGAGCTTTGTGACCAGGGGAAGACACATTCCCAGCAATTAGCCAACCCTGCCCCCATGTCCGTCTGTAAACTGGCGATCTGCAGGGCACCAACTGCTGAGGAAGTTTTGAATGTTGGGCTGGAGCTGTAAGTTTGTAGAGATATCTACTTTTGTAATTAGCAACAATTTATAACAAAGGAAATTTTTTGTTATAATCTTAAATGGAACAGCAGAAGGGCAATCTTTGAGGAAGCTGTATGAATATTTGTTTTCAGTTGTTCACTTTTATTGGTATTGTTAATTTATTGTGGGAGATGAATTTACTGAAAATACCAAACATTTCGTTATATAAAAATAATGAATGATTTTAGATTGCAAGGATACGATGGGAAAAATTATTTGCAAAAGCGAAGCACGACACAGGAAATGTTTCAGCATCAGCATGCATCCAGATTGACAAACTCTGTTCCAGCAGAGGGTTGCATATTGTTCACATTGTTGACCATTCAATAGAATCGATTGAATTAATTAATTAATTGAATTGGATTGAATTCTTTGATGGGGCCAGACACTATTTGGTGTTCGACCATCGTCAAGTACTTTCCTGCCAACAAAGAATGAAACATTATTCTGCGATTTTTTTCGAGCCTGTCCGTGGAAGAGTGCAGAACTGCAGTTATAATTAGACTGGTGCAGTTTGTGCAACTTCACGCGTGCACAGGCAACTGTCGGAAAGCTGATACTAATTAAAATTTGATCGTGTCTAATTTCGACTAATTAAAAGCGAAATGGAAAAGTGAATATTGCTGTAATTTGTCAAGACCGTTACGCGCTATCAGTATGAAAGACTTTCTTTTGTAATTTCATAGCCTTGACAGATGATCAAATATAACAACATATTTAAATAGAATCAGTAAAAAATTTCATTTCATTGTCATACATACGTCTTATTATTTCATGCATTTTATGCAGCAATGTCTGCGTAAATTATGAAACAGTAAAATGTTTCTTGCAGCTGTATTTCTCTCCAGACAATTTCACTCTGCATAATGATCTTGCGTTGTTATTCTAACTATTACTATATGTATATATTTACCTCATATTTTATCTTAATTAATCATTTAGTTTTTCATCAAAATTAAAAACCCGAGGTAAAACTAGAAATTTTACAGAGGCCAGAGAATTACATAAAATCGAGAAAAACCTGGAAGGAACCCATCCCATTATTTTCATTCTCCTGATTCAGAATATTTTTTGAAGTCTCTAAAAAGAGCAAAAATATAATAACAATAAATAATAAATAAATTCAATATGATTTTCATACTCAGTATTTAATTTCTACTATTAATATGTCTCTGACGACAATCATAATATTGTTAAAGAAACTCGTAGGGGCACAGAATAAACAATTTATGACTTCATAGTGGACTTTCGAAAAATCTAGGGCGCGACTGATCTATTAGCGAATATAATCGCCCCGAAGGCACTTTAAACTTGGAGCCCCGTATCCACCGCAGAATGTCTTCGAACAATTTATGAACTCGCCAGACATTCTTGCGGAACTTTGTTGCGAATAACTTGGGAAGGGGCTCCAAGGGGGGCTGGTGCCCGTGAAACTTTTCTCATCCACGCGACGAATAGAACACGCTCCCCTGAAATTTGGTCAACGTCGTCGACGGGGAAACACTGTGCACGAGGCCAGAGGAACAGCACGAGCAAAAAGAGGGGAATAGAAAAAGAGTGTCAGGGGTGGATCTGCCAGATTAATTGGCCTGTAGCCTCTGCCAAAGACTCTGGCCTTCCGAGAAGTCCAAAAACATTTTATACAGAGAAACACAGGCATCAAACGTGCTCCATGAAGAAGCTGAATATTTCCACCTCGGGGATTTAACACCACAACTTCATCTGTCAAGATAACAAATCTCGGATTCTTCAGCTTAAACGCTGGGGAAGTCTTTATTTAATTCATTTTTTCTTGGGGCTAATTTTACGAGGATAAATGTTTGTTTTCTCGGAAAGGAGAAGGCAGATTATTTCCTTGTTTGCATCGCATATAATCATACAATATCAATCAAAAGTTTTGTATTTAAATGGAAGCAGGTATTTTGGTTAATCCATTTTGTAATAAATAAAAATTTTTAAAATCCTCCACACTCACCTGTTTTTTATTTCTTATTTCATAGCCTGCATTAATAAATTACAAATTCACCTGGTTTGTCCAAGTGCATTTTTGACAACACTTCATTGCATGGGTCACTGTCCTCACAAACATTAATATTTTTTAATTAAACTTTAAGAGAATTTACTTCATGATACGCAGTACAATGTGTCGGTACAAAGACATTTTATAAAACATTCCACAACAATATAAAAATACCCTGAAAGTGATGGTCCTTTTCCACGTTTTTCAGAGTTCCTCTTTAAAGTTGAGGGCACCAAAAATCCATGGTCCGGCATTGAAATTCACGGTCGACGAAGTACAAAGAGAAGAAAGGAGCCTTGTGGAAGTTACTTATTAGTTTTTAAGCCACCTGCGTCCTCGCATTAGCCGGGGAGCAAATAAATCCCGTGCGGAAGGGGCAGATTTCGTCGAAGCCCTTGTCCCCCTCGAGAAGAACAGCTCGCCGGGTAATTAACGCGGCCGGTGTCTTCCAGAGGGTGCGGGGGTGCGCAATCGTTTGAGGAATGAATTACACGGCGTTTAGCGACACTGCCTCCCTCGCATTAACTTAATGAAAACCTAGAAGAGAGATCGGCCCGCAGAATCGGGCGAGAAGAACCAAGGTTAAATAAACTGGTTGTACGAGTCCTCGAATTAATACGGGGATAAAGAAGCTCTGTGGGATCGGTGTGGGATTGTCCACTAGCCGAAAAATTTTAGGAGGGTGGACGAGAAGCTCCTACCGGCAAATGAATCAGAATTCTACAGTATAAAGACAATATAAAGATTTTAACAATAAACTTACCGGTTTTGATCGAATGTTTAAGATTCCATATTTTATAATTTAATAAATCATGAAGATATTCTCATGGGAAACAGCTGATTTCTGTATTTGAACACACAATAAAAATTGCACGTGCTATTTGCACTATATTCTAGAAAGAAGAATGGAATTAAAAATAACTCCCATTTTTAATCATTTTGTGAATTAGCTTTTTATTTTTACGAATGATAAAATAACATTTCATGTAATTCATACATTTAATTTATACTTTCACCGAGTTCGCTGAATGCCCTCGGAAGTTGATCATACTCTACTTAACTTCGGGGAAGTTTCGATGAGACGAAAGAACGTTGGCGGGACCCTGAAGTCCTCTAAGTCCTGTCGATTTAGTGGACGTCGGTGAACGTGCTTGCACGTCGCGATTTCGGGACGTCTTTTTGCGGAACGAATCAAGAAAAGTGAGATCAGGTAGCTCTGTTACCAAGAAAATATAACCCTTCATTTTTAAGAGAATTTTTCACAAACATATTTTCGTCTTCAACCCTCTACAATCTAACTTGTTCAAGTCTTCACGAATTGTATACAACACACAAAGAAAAATATATAAAATGACTGGAACAATCAAAATCAGAATTGTTTGATTAGAGAGAGGCGATGGAAGAATAAAATATTAAATTCCAGCATTGAATTAAAACAGGACGGAATTAGAGCAACGAGGAAATTCTAGAAAATATTTCCCCAGACTACGCATTCCGGTAAATATTGAAGCATATTTCATAAATGAGAATTCCAATTAGACCTGAATCTTTTAGCGTAATTAAACCGACAGATTCACATCTATGAAACATTTAGACCGACGTGATCTACTTACGCGGCTGCGTCTATTCGAAATAAACACCGCAGAAATTATTCCCTGTGGAATGCAAATGTTCGTGCCGGTTAAATCCAGACTTGTTTTTAGTTTTTCAAGTTTGTAAAACATATTTCCATAAATTGCCGAGTTCCAGGCGGTCGTCAAAGGGGACCATGCGTCGCCGGAACGAAAACCAAAGCGTTTCCAGCGCGCGGCTAGACCGTGTGCGCCACTTTTGCAGGTTTTGTATGTGGGTCATGCTGCCGAGAAAGTGTGGCGGCGAAACGGCGGCTTCGAGCCCGTGATAGGAACTCCGTGGAGCGTGCAGGAGGGCGCGATGTTTTATGGAGAAGCCTTTCAGTTTGATTCACGGTTTGAGGAGAACGAAAAAATACGAACACCTCGGTGTCTATTGTTTTATGGTGATTACTTCGCCATTCTACCACCCGGTTACCGTGAGTTAAATTACACCTGTACGAGAACTCGACCGTTCGCTTATAGTCTTTTTCACTGAACAACATTAGAAGAATTTATTCAACCACAACATTTTCATCTTTCACAAAGATCCGTTGTCTAGTCATGGATTAATGAATCCTTAATTTGTGGGGTAATGTTTTTGGTAAAAGAACGACATTCATAATTTTATAAGAATTTCTCACGAACATCTTCAGCTCTTTTATTTTCTATTGAAAATATTGAAATAATCCTTTCAACAACTACAATCCTGCTCGACCATTTTCTACCACGTATTTGCAAAAATATTTAAAAATCGTCGACGAAAAGGGTAACGAAAAATTGACCATAAAATGAACACTGTCCCAATTTTAATTGCCATTTAGAACTCCCCTAAAGCCTTTTAATCTCGCAGATTAAAGGAAGAGCAACGAGATAGCGTCTCCAACTTCCAACAGATACGCAACGCGCGAACACGTAGCAAGCGGCTCGGTTCTTTCTCAGGAGAAGCTACAGCTTGCTGATTTGCAGAATTTATTCGCGAAAAGTTCGCTCGTTAAAAGCACACGCGCGCGCGAGCGCGAGCGCACATACCACCGGCGTTATCAACCCCTTTTCGCCATCAACGCCGGCTGAAACAATGCTGGAAACGTATTGGCCAGCAGATAAGGCTCGCGCTTTTTTTATTGGCTCATCTGGCCCCGCTTTTCACTCCGGCGTTTCTCCAGCACGATTCTGGGAAAGTGCTGGAGCTATGAACGACGGAAAATGCCGTAAGATTACGTATCCTGGAATTTTGGTTTGGCATGAACTTTATTGTATTTTGCACTCATTCAAAACATGATTGTGTTTAGACGTTGTTTTTTTACAGTTTTGGCTAATTTGAATAAATTGTTTGAATGGCGTGAATAATCTCGTTTTAAACTTATCCCAGTTTGTTGTAATTTTCAAATTTTAAAACATGATGTTTCGGCTATATTATTTCTCTTTGCTGGATTGACTTCATATCACCGTTTTAATTTGACACATTTTACACTTACTCTGAGTTAACTAAATCTTATTTTAAACTTATCCCAGTTGTTGTTGTACAGTTTTTCATTTTCAAAGAAGAAATTTACAAAAATTGCTTTTCTTTCTAGGTTATGGTCATTTTCGTTGCTGTATCAATCTAATACATTTTTCACAGACTCTGAATAAACAGTATATTCTACACACCGTTTTATTGAGTGATGTAAATAATCTTATTTTAAACATACACTAGCTTACCTTACAATACGGTGGCTTTTACTTTCTCGAGGCCATGAAAACGTGGCACGAAACAGGTTGCAGGAGCAACTGGCCAAACAAGCTCGGTATTTCAATCGCACGAAACACTCGCCCTCTGTCTAGTCTTCCAAATAGAGCGTAATTCGTATCGTGTTAGCTAGGGGCTGCAGCTAGTTTGTTGTTACCACCCTGGTTCACCCTAAATCTTCATTTATCCTCGTTCTTGGGGTGCAGGGCTTAGGAGCGGCATAATTAGTAAGTTCTTTTAACGGTGGCCGGGCGTTGATCAACTCGCCGGGATTAAATTTTCGAGCTGGCGGCGGGCGATCGATCTTGCCTAATTACGCCGCCAAGGTGACTCCTCCTAAGGTTCACGGCCATTCGACTGAGAAAGATGGTGGTCAAGGTACCAAGCAGCTGCGTTACCGTTGTCCACTCGACAATGCAGCAATTATTTCTACGAACAAAATGAGGGTTGATAAATGTTGCTGCAATCAATTGTCTTATTATTGTCAACACTTCATCCTGAACATAAAGAACAAAAGAAGTAGATGAGGGCCGATAAATGTTGCTACAATAAACTGTCTTATTCTTGTCAACATTCAATCCTCAATATGAAGATGAACTCTGGTTCTTCACGAATCGAAAACAATTAATTGACAAATAAAGAGAGAACATTGCCAGCATGAATTAAAGATAATGGACGAGTAAGTGATAAGCAAAATTGTATTGTAAAATCGCCTGGTCCCACTTAGGTGTGTCGCTTGTGAATATTTAATCCTTAATATAAAGACGAACCTCATAAATTGAAAAATAAAAAGAGAACATTGTTAACATGAATTGAAGATAATGGACAAGTAAGTGATAAGCAAAATTATATTGTAAAATCGCCTGGCCCCACTTAGGTGTGTCGCTTGTGAATATTTAATCCTCGATATAAAGACGAACCTCATAAATTCAGAAATAAAAAGAGAACATTGTTAGCATGAATTGAAAATAATGGACGAGTAACTGATAAGCAAAATTATATTGTAAAATCCCCTGGCCCCACTTAGGTGTGTCGCTTGTGAATATTTAATCCTCAATATAAAGACGAACCTCATAAATTCAGAAATAAAAAGAGAACATTGTTAGCATGAATTGAAGATAATGAACGAGTAAGTGATAAACAAAATTGTATTGTAAAATCCCTTGGCCCCACTTAGGTGTGTCGCCTGTGAATATTTAATCCTCAATATAAAGACGAACCTCATAAATTGAAAAATAAAAAGAGGACATTGTCAGCATGAATTGAAAATAATGGACGAGTAAGTGATAAACAAAATTGTATTGTAAAATCCCTTGGCCCCACTTAGGTGTGTCGCCTGTGAATATTTAATCCTCAATATAAAGACGAACCTCATAAATTGAAAAATAACTAGAGGGCTATTGTTGCTCGCTCGCTTCGCTCGCTCGCGAGTAGGGTTGTTTTTGCTCGCTCGCTTCGCGAGCTCGCAGGTAGGACTGCTCTTGCGAGAGGGTTAGTGATACCCATGGCTAGTAGGGTCTACTGATATTAATGTTTTTTATTTGGTGTGTGACTCTCCAAGAGTCACACAAAGAACTTCCCGATTCGTTACTCCTTCGCCAACATCGCTAACATCGTTTTTTTTTTGTACTTTCATCGATATTCTCCTAAAATGTATTCTTTCGAATAGAGATGATAACTTCACTGTTGTATTGGAATAACTTTCGATTATTCCAAGCGATAACATTAGCATCAGTTAAAAAAAAAAATTTTTTTAATAAAAAAAAATTTTTTTTTAAATATAAAAAAAAATTAAGAAAAAAAATTTTTTTTATGTAATTGCGTTTGGTTCTTTGGTGGAAAATTTTCGTCCTCCCTTATAAATTGCATTGTAGAATCAACTCTTTTCGAAAAAAAAACTAAAAATCTAAAAAACTACTTGACCAATATGGACCAAAATCTAATCAGCTCTAAGTTACGACGGGGCACATCGATTGCATCATTCATCATCCTGATCGCGTTGTTACTTTTTCTGAAAACGTTAACGAAAAATTTGATACCATACAAACGGACATACGCACACACACACACACACACACACACACACACACACACACATACAAACATTTTGATAAAAATAGTCTAAAATGACTCCAATGACCATGAAACGTGAAGATCTGCTAAAAAATCGATTTTCGATTTTCGGGGTAATTACAGTAACTTCCCTATGAATCGGGAAGTTAAAAAGAGGACATTGTTAGCATGAATTGAAAATAATGGACGAGTAACTGATAAGCAAAATTATATTGTAAAATCGCCTGGCCCCACTTAGGTGTGTCGCTTGTTAATATTTAATCCTCAATATAAAGGCGAACCTCATAAATTGAAAAATAAAAAGAGAACATTGTTAGCATGAATTGAAGATAAAGGACAAGTAAGTGATAAGCAAAATTATATTGTAAAATCGCCTGGCCCCACTTAGGTGTGTCGCTTGTGAATATTTAATCCTCAATATAAAGACGAACCTCATAAATTCAGAAATAAAAAGAGAACATTGTTAGCATGAATTGAAGATAATGAACGAGTAAGTGATAAGCAAAATTGTGTTGTAAAATACTCTGGTCCCACTTAGGTGTGTCGCTTGTGAATATTTAATCCTCAATATAAAGACAAACCTCATAAATTGAAAAATAAAAACAGAAATTTGTTAGCATGAATTGAAAATAAAGAACGAGTAAGTGATAAGCAAAATTGTATTGTAAAATCGCCTGGCCCCACTTAGGTGTGTCGCTTGTTAATATTTAATCCTCAATATAAAGGCGAACCTCATAAATTGAAAAATAAAAAGAGAACATTGTTAGCACGAATTGAAGATAATGGACGAGTAAGTGATAAGCAAAATTGTATTGTAAAATCCCCCGGCCCCACTTAGGTGTGTCGCTTGTCAATATTTAATCCTCAATATAAAGACGAACCTCATAAATTGAAAAATAAAAAGAGAACATTGTTAGCATGAATTGAGGATAATGAACGAGTAAGTGATAAACAAAATTGTATTGTAAAATCCCTTGGCCCCACTTAGGTGTGTCGCCTGTGAATATTTAATCCTCAATATAAAGACGAACCTCATAAATTGAAAAATAAAAAGAGGACATTGTTAGCATGAGTCGAAGATAATGAACGAGTAAGTGATAAGCAAAATTGTATTGTAAAATCCCCTGGCCCCACTTAGGTGTGTCGCTTGTGAATATTTAATCCTCAATATAAAGACGAACCTCATAAATTCAGAAATAAAAAGAGAACATTGTTAACATGAATTGAAGATAATGGACAAGTAAGTGATAAGCAAAATTGTATTGTAAAATCGCCTGGTCCCACTTAGGTGTGTCGCTTGTGAATATTTAATCCTCAATATAAAGACGAACCTCATAAATTCAGAAATAAAAAGAGAACATTGTTAGCATGAATTGAAGATAATGAACGAGTAAGTGATAAACAAAATTGTATTGTAAAATCCCTTGGCCCCACTTAGGTGTGTCGCCTGTGAATATTTAATCCTCAATATAAAGACGAACCTCATAAATTGAAAAATAAAAAGAGGACATTGTTAGCATGAATTGAAAATAATGGACGAGTAAGTGATAAACAAAATTGTATTGTAAAATCCCTTGGCCCCACTTAGGTGTGTCGCCTGTGAATATTTAATCCTCAATATAAAGACGAACCTCATAAATTGAAAAATAAAAAGAGAACATTGTTAGCATGAATTGAAAATAATGGACGAGTAACTGATAAGCAAAATTATATTGTAAAATCGCCTGGCCCCACTTAGGTGTGTCGCTTGTTAATATTTAATCCTCAATATAAAGACGAACCTCATAAATTGAAAAATAAAAAGAGAACATTGTTAGCATGAATTGAAGATAATGGACAAGTAAGTGATAAGCAAAATTATATTGTAAAATCGCCTGGCCCCACTTAGGTGTGTCGCTTGTGAATATTTAATCCTCAATATAAAGACGAACCTCATAAATTCAAAAATAAGAAGAGAACATTGTTAGTATGAATTGAAAATAATGACGAGCAGGTGATAATATTAACAGCGAGGCACCTCCAGCGAAATTGCATTGTAAAATCCTCTGGCCCCATTTAGGCGTGGCGTTTGAACAGGAAACAAACGAAAGGGAAAGAGGAACGATTGTATCGTCTCGTTAGAGCGGCTCGATGGCCAGCAATTTGCATTCGTAACATTATTTACTCGATCCTAGAGATCTCTTTGAGGGTGGAGCCGTCGAGAGTGGAGGAATCGTAGACGTCGATCGAGGAGGAGGAGGATGGTGAAAATTAGTCCCGGGTAGGGAAGGAATCCTGGAAGGAAAAGAAAGAGTCACAGTGGGAAGGGGGACAACCGAGACTCGTTGTCTGCCAATATTATCGCGGGTCGTTATTGAAAATCGCTTCTGTTTTATGATATCGCGCCGGGCCGTAATGGCTGCCACCGAGATCCAACGAATTGCCAATCTTATCTGAAACGTATTAATGCCTCGCGGAAATTGCTTCCGCCGTGATCGCCGCCGGTACTTTCCGGCCTGGCGTCGCCGCCGCGCCGTTGCGAAAGTCCCGGACTCTTTTCAACCTCCTCTTCGCAGACAGGTATCGAAAACGGCGGCGAAGGCCGTTTCCGAGACACTTTCGAGATCAGTGTCTAGAAAATTGAATACGAAGCGGTAATTGCCGATCGAATCCGCTTCCCTCCGCGCTATTTCATTGTAAAATTTCACTACCAAGATTGACTTTTAACACTTCGCGCTCGGACGCCCTCGGGAAACGTAATCGAAATGTACTTTTACAGCGTAAAATATATTTGATCGTTTAACGGCTCGAGACGAGTTTGATCCGGTTTGTGTTGGACCTATCTCCACAGAAGTACACCCTATTGGAATGTTGGAATGATGAACGTTTAAGTGTCGGAACGTTGGAATGCTAGAATGTTGAATGTGCGAATTACTATCACGTTGACTGCAATTATTTTGTGTTCTGCATCAACAGTGCCACCAAAAGAACCTACACAGCAATGTCCATCATTGTTTGAAAGTTGGAACCAAGTTTGACAGATCAACACCCTATCCCCATGTATTTAACTTTCTCCCCGAACTGCAGCTCTAACGCCAGCCCTCAAACGATAATTTGCTCGGCAGCGAACAAAATTGGAGAGAATTAAATGACAGTGGACGTCGGCGCAAACGCTCGCAAACGTAGGTTTCATTTCAGATTATTATCCGGACAGGTTGTCCACCTGCGGGGCAGTTAAATCCACCTGTATCGCCGGACACGTTGGCGTGGGTGGCCGTCCGTTGCCGTGTCGACGTCATCACGGTCGCACGACGCGTAACAACAACAACGGCAGGAACCAGGAGGACAACGAGGACACGTAACCGGCGCGCGGTTCCTGCGGCCGCCGCGCAGCCATGCCGGAATGCTAACGTCCGCATTAATACAAACTCCGTGTAATTAGTAGCACACTGGCTACGGGGGACGTTATTCTAATGCGCTCACCAGTCACGACGCGTACCCTCCCACGGGTACACCCGCGTCGTTTACTTTCGACACCCCTGTCCGCAACCCTTCCACAGTCACCACCATTTTTTCACAAATTACGCATGGCTGAGGATGCTCCTTTTTTGAATGAGGGTGCAAGCTGAATCACAGGAAACGATATTAACGACGCTAATCCGTCTGCTCTGTTTACGTAATTGTTGCTTTACTGCTTTTGATTAATTCAGGTGAATGCACCCTTTAATGGCGGGCGCTTCTGATTATTTTGTAGCTGCTCTTGCTAGAATCATTCGAATTTTTGTGTATCAACTTTCTTGTAAATATCTAATTGAGATGTATTATTTTGTAATTAACTTTCATAGAGAGTCATGTAAATGGTGGTACAATCAAGGAAAGCCAATCTTTTACACAAAAATTCTATTCCCTGTCTGAGAGTTATTTTTTCATCCAAATATTGTCTCATTTTGCCACGAACGGTGCACGAGGGTAATATGGGACTACCGAGCATGGGGATCGTTCTAATTTTCTTAATAAATTGGGTTCAAAACTGAATGGACCTACGCAGTAATGTAATACATTTAGGCTGGACTCGTTTTCTCCAAAGTAGCGTTTGCATTATAATACAAGAATTAATACTAAAAGGAAAGAAATGCAGCAGAAGACGGTAGAAACTCGTCGAAGAAACATAAACGAATTATTCTTGAATTGTTTGATGGGGGAAGACCCTGCGGCCAATCCAATCCAAACAAACTTCTATTTTAATTTCTAAACTGTATACATGTTACAGTGACTATGCTAAGTGGACACCTAAATGTATACATTCACCACACAACGTATGCACATACTAATTTCATAAGGAAATGTATTCACAAGCAATGAAATTTAAACTTTTCCTGGTACATGCATACATTTTCACACCTGATGCAGCAAAAGAATGCATCAATTTAAATGATTATTTTTGCTGGCACGTACTATGCTAACCAATTAATTATGTACTGCACATAAAAATGTTCTGCGCATTAATACCTTAAAAAAGAAATGTACAAAATGAATTGTTCACAAAATTTAAGAATTGTTAAGATAAGTGTTACCATTTTGGAGGATAAAAGTTTCGATAGAAGGACTGGGTCAATAGGAAGAATGTCTCTCGGTGTCGGATCGACTTTTGTCAACGGGAAATTGTGCGGCGCAGTAAAAACTTCGTCAGCGCGTCGACGACGCACATTTTCGAGCGGAACACGACGTAAACCGACATCGTCCCAACGAACAAGAAGTTCCCTTCTATTGGATGGGGTTCCTAGGACCCAAGCAAACCTCACAAAAATTCTTCTTGGCCTCGACGGATTCTCTTGACTCTTCGGTTCCCGTTTTTATTCGTGTTCAACGCTTCCGAGGAAGAAAAGGGTCTTTTCTTTCGCGATGCTGTCCGGGATACATGACTGATACGTGTGACGATCGGAAACGACTTGCACGCGGCCTCGAACCCGGTGGCAACCCGTTTAACGAGCTCCGGATGCCTCGCTATTTCTTTCTTCCTTTCGCGAATTCAAGCCGCGAGCCTGCGCGCGGTGTCTGCGTTACACGATTTTTCCACTCGTTGCGATATCGGATCCGCGGAATTCGGATCAGTTGTTGCACATGCTGCGGTATTTAAATCGGAATGTTTAAGTTATCGCAGCTCAAAAATCCTGCACGCTGTCGGGTCTGTGCGTTTGTAATAAATGCTGAAGAAATTCGAAGAATGTTGGAGGGAACTTTTATGATTTTTCTTGAAACGTGGCTGGGGATAGGTATTTAAATATTGTTTCAGCTTTTTTAAAAAATTTTTTAATTTGCTTCTTTGGGGTCGACATTGATTTTTCAGAAAAATGTAATATTTTCTTTGAAAAATTGATTTTTAACGATATCTACAATTTAATCATGAGGAATTGACTCCTGTAATATTTCAATTGTTTGTGGATGTACTATAATAAAATTACACTGGTTCATAGAACGGATGTAACATTTATTAAATATTTTCTTCGGGGTATATTTCATACGATTTTGTGCATCTATGTAAATTGGTCTGCTGCAACGTCTTATAAGAAACAAATTCGAAGCTGTTAGTTTAAGAAATACTTCTACTTTAATACTGCGAAACGGTGCTAGTCTGTTTTTCAGAAGAAGAGACGTGAAATACGGACGGACAGCTATTGTGACTATCAGAGCGTCTCGGATTCCTGCTTCCAAAGAGAAAAAGATACTGAGGCCATTTCGCAATATTAAAGTGGAAACATCTCTTACACTGATGACTAGAGTATTTTTTAAACTCCAACACAAATTATTCAATTTGAATATACTGAAAATAGCCAGCTGCATTAATTATTATAAATCACACAGTCCTGTTCAGTAAATATATTGTGATATATTGGTCCAAAGTTATCAAAACTATTACATTAAGAAAGACATTTTTATTTTGCATAAAAGACGCATTTAATTAACGATATTACTTTTATTAACTGCAAAACATGTCATTTAGAAAGAAACTGCCATATAATTCCAAAACTTTTCAGAACCTACCAAATCAAGTAGGTCAAATTTCCCGATTTATTTGTGCCGAAAGTTTCGAACGGAAGGGAAGAAAGGGTTTAAAAGCCGAAAAGTTTTCGAGAAGCGCTTATTAAAAGTTGATCGTTCCGCGAATTTGAAATTCGTCGTATGATTGAACGGACTCGAACATTATGCGACCGTTAATCGCCGACATCGAATATTGACGAGAGAGAGCGGCGCTGGTCTCGAGAAATAACAAGACAGAAAGTGCTCGGGAGCCGGCTGGCAAACGATTTTCCGCTATTTTCGATCAAAGGGTGTTCCCGCAATCGCGGCCCTTCGCGTAAGCGTGCTTCGTAACAACGCGGCCGAATTAAACGCTCAAACGAATCCAGGTCGAGCGTACTTCGGGGGCCGGGCTCCTTACAGAAATCTGACTTTTCATCGTCGCCGGAACAGAAATCGCTGCGACTCGCTATACCACTGCACTGGGTTCGCGGAAATGTTTTTCCAGCCGTGTTTCGAGGCTCGCGACTCTGTGATTGCCTTCTGCGAACTGTTCGACCTCGATCACCGCGGACACACCTGGATACGTGGTAAGCTGAAACGAAGTGGTAACAAGGCTCATTAGCGGATACCAACCCGGACAGATCCGCGAACGTTTTGCCACCGCGCCTCAACCTGATCAAGATCCAGTGCTGTATCACCGCTTCTTGCAACCCATCTTTCCCCGAACGTGTCATAATCGGAGCTAATAGATCCTCGAGGTGTAGAAAACGATTGACCGATTTTATTTTCTACAATGGAAAAGAAAATTGTGTTAGAGGATTTTTTGATTGTGCCAATATGAGGAATGCTGCATCGTCTAGTGCAGTTGAATTTTTTTCGAGATTTAGGATTTTAATAAATTGGGAAATTTTTTAATTGTTTAAACAGGTTTAAGTAAGGTGAAGTGCCCTAAGTCTGGACAGTCCAAAAGTGATACCTAAATCTGGATAATTGAATTTTCATAGTAAAATCAGTAATTAAGAGATTAAATAATTATATTATATATTCTGAGGCCTTAGCTACAAGTAGGTGTGAATATTATTTCATTAAGACATCAATTGAAATTTAAAAATGAATTCAAAGTTCATCTGAAAACAGTATACAAAATAGTATATTTACATGCGAATCATGTGCATTTATAGTTCGAACTTTTGTTAGAAAAAAAGATATAATTTAAGTCCTCAGACAAAAAATAATTATCACGCATAATAATATTGATATTTTAAAATAAATTGGCAATCAAACTTAACGTAAATAATAATTATTAATCCAAATATTAGATGTCCAAGATTAGGACTGTTTTCAAATATAAGTACTCCATACTGGGACGCGATGACAGTAGCTGTCCCACTCTAAGCTTATACGCAGTGTGCTTACGCCTGAAGCCGGACACGTGTTTGTGAATAAAATCAACGCATTGTTTGCAAATTATTTAACTACATGTACGTATAATTAGTCTTCTATTAGCTTGAATAACGTATGTAGAAAACGTATTCCGGTTGTGACGTTAATAATACTTTATGTTTACATCTTAAATCTATCAGTATTACTACGTAACCTTAAAAGTTGTATTATGACAAGTTTTATTAAAACAGTAAATGAAAATAAATATATATTTGGTTAAATAATACAATACTATAATCTATGATAAGAATACTACATATTACGCAAAGCATCTTCTATTCGTCATGCGCAACAGCGCCACCAACCAACGTTTTAGGTTATGTTCGCTCGATCAACTCGTAAATTGAATTTGTCCCGATATAGGCTTTACTTCTGTCCAGGTACTAGCTTAGATTGGATTTAATATGTCCAACTATAGGTTTGAATTATTCTTGTTAATACAATTAAGATATTAACCTAAACAATGATTTTTTTATTTTAAATTACTTCACAAACTCTGAACTGTATGTTAAAACTCTTAAGAAATTGTTTTTGTTTATTTAAAGTGAGAAAATTTAAAATAGAAAAACATGCTGTCCAGGCATAGGGCACTTCACCTTATCCATAATGTTCTAAAAATGTGTGCCATTGCATTTCTAAGAGAGCGGTGATGTCAATAATGTATGGCGGCGCACAGTGGAACCTTTTGTCCAAATTGGAGACAAAATCAAAGAACTTTGGATAGAAATGAGGTAGAGCGATGAAATTTTTTTTAAATTATAGCTAAAACTTGGCAGAATATGGGAAAAATAGGGAGATTATGGTACGAACGTTTGATAAACTTGAGAAAATTCGTTAAACAATTCGTTCACAAAAATCGATTTCATGTAAATTCCTGAGGTCGTAGACAAATTTTGAGACCAGATTTAAAATCAGCGTGAAAAAATCTACAGGAAATGATGTGCAGCATGTTAAAAAAAAATTTTCCGCCCGTGTTATTGAAAAAATCGCAATTTTCTTGAAATTGTGAGAGTTTAACGAATTTTCTCAAGTTTATAAAACGTTCGTACCATAATCTCCCTATTTTTCCCATATTCTGCCAAGTTTCAGCTATAATTTTTAAAAAATTTCATCGCTCCACCTCATTTCTATCGAAAGTTCTTTGATTTTGTCTCCGATTTGGACAAAAGGCTTGACTGTGCGGCGCCCTTACCTGTAAAAAACGGTGAGAATAGCTAAACTTTAAACACGCATAACTTTTGAACCAGTGCAGTCAAAATCTACAGGATTAAATAAAGAAATTTAATAAATTTCTGGTTACCTCGTGTGAAGTTCGGCCCCGCTGACTAGTAATCAGAACGCATAGAAATGGACAGACTAGTAGAGCCGACAACAATATTTAACCGAAGGGTGTTTTCCGCAAATTTCCCAATAAGAACGAAAATTTGCATGCGCGCCATGGATGCAGGGATGCAATTCGAGGTCCCGGCCGGCATTCTATCCCTTAGATGCAATTTCGCGGGACGTGTTGGGGCGTTTATGGTGCTGTTGACTTCCGCCGCAGTCTCGTAAATGAAGAGCGTTTAAGTTTCTTGTACATGGGACCGCGTCGGAAGAAGAGGACCGGCTGACGAATGATTTTTTCCGGGATGAAGGAGGCTAACACGGGGCTTAATTAGCGAGGATCAAGATTCACGTTGACTAATAGCTCTGGCTAGCGATCGCCGGGCATCGTTAACCGTCCGGTTACGAAGATTCCACGAGCTATGGGCCGGGGCTGGACGCAATTCCTCATTAAAGATAATGCCTCCTTCGGACCGACAACCGCGCTCGCACGAAGACGTAAGAACGGATTGTGAGACTGGCATTCCTCTTAATTAGGATCGCGAGCCCTTGTCCCGATGCTGCGAACGGTGAGATACAGTCCTCGCGGACTGGTTTGTTAAACAATCGACCGGTCGCCTACGAGCTGCTCCCTCAAGGCTGCGGCCACGCTCTTTCGCACGCTGTCCGATGCACAATTCCACACAGCTTGTTGTCTTCGTCGCGTATTCCGACTTCTTCATAAACGTCGCGGTCGTGCGAAATTCATTTGGCTACTACCGAATTTCAAGGTCAAAGGGTTGTCAATTTTGTTTATTGGATCGGAGAGGTTGGAAATGTTTGTGACAATATGTTGTTACCGTAAAATGTAAAAGGGACGTCGCTTCAATAAAAATTCATCGACATTTGAAGCTTTCTGCAAATAAATGTTCCCCGTTGAAATGACGAATCAAAAAGCAGAAAAAATTCTCTGTTATGCATACTGTAGCAGCAATATGTCCAATGCTTTTTTTGAATTTCTGTGACCTGATAAACAAGGTAAATCAAACAAAAATTGACAGTTTGATAAATTATACAAAACTGGTGCAATTTCCAGGAAATTAGATTAGCTCGATCGACGCGAATTTCTGCAGTTCCGATTTTTACCGAGAACTATTGTCATCAGTATCGCTGGATTAGGGTATGCTGATATGTAGACATTGATTAGATCGTGGATAACCCTTGATAGACGATGGTGCTTGACGATCTGTCAGTGACTGATGCTCCCGTGGAACGAGCACAGGGAGCTTGTGGATTATGGAATATATTAATAAGCCGATTTTTGATAGATTTTCCAAGGTGGCAATTACCACTAAATAAATATTGCTGGAGTATATGATTTGGTGTAGAAATCAAGTAGGAAATTTTTGTGGCAGTTTTTAGAGCAGATAAAGTTCATTGAATGTTGCGAGAGGAACTAGACAGTTATATGAGCCAGTTAAGAATAATTGTGACAAACTTGTATTTCTCTCTTCGATTCTACGAGATGTTTTACTTGAATGTATGAGGTATAGCAAGATCACTCCGTAGGGGTAATTTCTTCCCGCCAGGATATCCTCCCTCTTTTATTAAAATGACTTTCACTGGCATCATATCGAATGCATGAAACCAGAGAACATATGGAATTATACATGAAACATAGAAATCCTCATGCAACTAGCTTATACGACTAAATCATAGAACCAGATATTCATGCATTTATGGCACGCGAAGTCGTGTAAAGTATGCCCGAGACTCGAAACGTGTTATCAGCTACTATCATGTTTACCTCATGGAACGTAACTAATTTGCAATCTATTCACGGCGAAGATAATCACCGACTCTCCACGTTCCCTCTCGCAGTTACTCCAACATTTCGCGAACTGTTTCAGTTCTCCTTCCAAAAAGTCTCTCCAGGAAATGGGTCACTTTAGAGCGTTCACGTTAATCCCCGGACGAGGCTGAACACTACCGTACGATGAAATATGAAAACTGATGAAGACAACGACGGTCATCAGTGTATCACGGGCGCGGGCATTAAAATTCAGACGATCCCGCGGCAACTGCACGTACCGTGCACTTTTCTGCGAGAATGGGCACCGGGCATAACAATATCATTTCAAATTCAGATTTCAGCTAGGAACGCGAGAGCGTGCAAGAGCTGAAATATGCAGAAAATGGCCGCGACCCGCTGCCGCATCAGTTTGTCGCGGGAACGGCGAGTCTAACCTGTGCCATATCCGAAAGGAACCGAAGTTCGACTTCCCAAATGACCGATGCAATCGACCTTGCAAATGGCAACGATAGCCATCCAATCTCGGCCGACACTCTGGAGGGCTGCGAAGTGGATGGATACGAGAGGACCGGGTCGGCACTGCTCGTATACGTTTCCGGTAGCCTCGATTGTTTCGTGCGGGGCTACTTTCTTCGAGTGCTCGTTCGACCAACAGTCACCTGCACTCGGCTACTCCGGCTCGGATCGACGATGCGACCCTAAATTATTCCCGGCATCATGCTCCGCTGACGAACCGACGAAACGAGAAATCCCTTCGCTACGATACTGGACTTGATCAATCTTAAAAATACGGCGGAGCTGACGGCCACGTTTCATGGTCCTCGTTCTAGCGCTTTTCAATCTTCGAGTCACCCTTTCCGTTTGTCTCAACGTTGCAGTGTTTTGGATTTTATCCTGTCTTAAAGAGCCACGAGATTCTTTCCGAACTCCACAATTTGTTTCTTCTATACTACCCTGTTTTTGTAGGGTTCTATACTTTTCTCACTGCACCAACAATTTTTGGAATATGGGTTCCAGAAATATTTAATTTTATTTATTATATACAGGGTGTTTACCTACAGGTGGGAGAAAATTTAAGGGGTGGTTCTCAACGATAATATAAGACGAAAATGAAGAATAAAAAAATTGCGATTTCAGCCTCGTTATTAAGTTATTAACAGTTAAAAATCTGCCCAAAAAGCGGCAACTTTTCAACAGCGGTGCACGTTGCGTACGTCACACAGGCGCGCGACAGTCTCGTATCAAGTGACAAACGCATGCATACCTTGGTTCTCATTTGGGGCCCCAGCGAGGTGAAAATGTTTAAAAAATCGTTGGACGACATTGAACCTACCTACTCGTTAAAATCCACAAGGGCATTTCCAATATCCGCCCTGTGGAATTATCGAGTAGAAGGGGTCAATGCCCTTTCACTTTTAAATTCTTCTCACACATATCCACAAATCCTTATCCTGCACTATAATTGTTCGTAACACCGCACTTCATATACTGGAAGAAACGCTCTATCACTATTTACAATATCATACACAAGCACTACGAGTTTCTGCGAACGGAAATCTTCGACGCGTGCGAGAAGAATCGTCCGTACAAGCTAGCATCCGTATGCACACTGATTCAAGACAGCTGATGTGGTCAATGCACACACATGAAATATTTCGCGGTCACAGACAGAATGAGAAGGAATCACGAAATTCGTGAAAACAGGATAGACAATGTATTGGTATAGCAACGTGCGACGTTTGGGCGGTAGTTCGCTGTAGATCAGGGGCTGTCGACTCCTATATGAAAAAGTGGCAACGAATTTAGTTTCTTCTGGATTTTAGGTGTGATGGCAGCACAGTAGTGCCCCGGCGGTGGGGATATAAACTGTACCCCCACCCCACCGCACATTGCTGCGCACTGTCAACTGTCATATGTGATACTGTTTAATTGCATTTAATTGTTTAATACGGTTGCATACTGTGTCTTCTGTATTCATTATTGTGTGATATTCAGTGCTATTGTTTGGCATCGACTGATCGACATCGCTGGATGCAATATTCAGCAATATTTGCATAAACTTTCTATTTTATTTTCATATGATAAATGCATAAATACTGAAGAAAATATAAGTTTGCTGATATATATTATTATGTATATATATTACTATTATTGTAAAATTTACTATGTATGTAGCATATACGTAATTTTATGAATAAATATGTTTTATTACAAATTCATTTTTCTAACAAATTCATAACTATTCATATTCAATAGCTAGCGATGAATACGATTACACGTACATAAGAGGTTGGCTATGTGTGAGTCAGGTGTGTGTGATCACCACACACATATACGTTATAACTACTGTGCTGCCACCACACCTAAAATCATCGAGAGCAACTAAATTCGTTGCCACTTTTTAACATAGGAGTCGACACTCCCTGCTGTAGATCTTCATTTGTTTTATCGATTTGGCATCGAACTCATCAGCTGTCTTGAATCAGTATGCATACGGATGCTAGCTTGTACGAACGATTCTTCTCGCACGCGTCGAAGATTTCCGTTTGCAGAAATCACACACGACCTCAAGATGTCCGTTCCGTCTGTGAACGAGTCTCGCGACGTAAATCCAGTTCCATAAAGTGCGGTGTTTCAACATTAAAGGATTACCAGTTCTTTACATTCTCCTCATTTCCCTCAGTAAACTTGTACTCTCTGTAAACTCGTAGTGCGTGTGTATGATATCTTAAATAGTGATAGAGCGTTTCCTCCAGTATATTAAGTACGGTGTTATGAACAATTATAGTGCAGGATAAGGATTTGTGGATATGTGTGAGAAGAATTTAAAAGTGAAAGGGCATTGACCCCTTCTACTCGATAATTCCATAGGGCGGATATTAGAAATGCCCTTGTGGATTTTAACGAGTAGGTAGGTTCAATGTCGTCCAACGATTTTTTAAACATTTTCACTTCGCTGGGGCCCCAAATGAGAACCAAGGTATGCATGCGTTTGTCACTTGATACGAGACTGTCGCGCGCCTGTGTGACGTACGCAACGTGCACCGCTGTTGAAAAGTTGCCGCTTTTTGGGCAGATTTTTAACTGTTAATAACTTAATAACGAGGCCGAAATCGCAATTTTTTAACTTCCCGATTCATAGGGAAGTTACTGTAATTACCCCGAAAATCGAAAATCGAATTTTTAGTAGATCTTCACGTTTCATGGTCATTGGAGTCATTTTAGACTATTTTTATCAAAATGTCGGTATGTGTGTGTGTGTGTGTGTGTGTGTGTGTGTGTGTGTGTGTGTGTGTGTGTGTGTGTGTGTGTGCGTATGTCCGTTTCTATGGTATCAAATTTTTCGTTAACGTTTTCAGAAAAACTAACAACGCGATCAGAATGATGAATGATGCAATCGATGTGCCCCGCTGTAACTTAGAGCTGATTAGATTTTGGTCCATATTGGTCAAGTAGTTTTTTAGTTTTTTTCGAAAGGAGTTGATTAAACATTGCAATTTATACGAAAGGCGTATCCACCGAAGAAGTAAACGTAACTATATATATATATATTTAAAAAAAAATTTTTTTTTATAAAACTAAAAAAAACATTTTTTATAAAATTAAAAAAATTTTTTCGTTTTTTTTGAATTAAAAAAAATTTTTTTTCCAATTATGCAACTAATGCTAATGTAACCGCTTACAATAATCGAAAATTATTCCAATGCAAGAGTGAGTTAATCATCGCCGAGAATACATTTTCAAAGAATATCGATGAAAGTACAAAAACATTTATATTACAATCTTTAAATAAACAATGAGTTCAAAACGAATTGTTAACTGAGATTAAATTGAAAATTAATATAAAATATATGATAATTAATAACATTGACGTTGAAGACGAATTGGTTAATGGAGCATGCGGAATATTAAAATTTATTACTTTTCAAGAAAATACTAAAATTCCGTCTATATTGTGGTTAGATTTTCAATTGGCCATAGCAGGAGTGAAAGTAAGAACTCGTTATCGTGATTATATGAAAAATGCAAATATAAATCAAAATTTAACACCAATAATAAAAAAATATCGAATCAAGTAAGTATTTCGAGTGAAGGAAAATAACAAATCACACGTAGTCAATTTCCAGTGGTTCCTGCTGAAGCGATTGCGATTCATAAAAGTCAGAGACAAACATACGAGAAAGTATGTATGGATTTTAAAACATCAGAAATACGAATTTTACAAATGTTGTATGTAGCACTGAGCAGAGTTTCAAAATTGAGCGGTTTATATATTTTGAGAAAATTTAAATTAATAGTATCGAAGAAAACCAAGATCAATACTGCAAACCCGGATAATGATGAGTTGTATCGTTTGCGAAAAACTAATTAAGACAATTTATTTTGCAACATTAGTATGCTATAACAAGGAACCAAGCGAGCAACGAGCATACGATATTGGTTTAATGCGACGCCATATAGCAAACATTTTGATAAGTAGAAAACTATTGAATTTCCCTGAAAACGTATAATCTTCTTAAAACGTACACTTAATAAATAATAATAATAATATACAGCAACTAACGAATCGGGAAGTTCTTTGTGTGGCTCGTGGAGAGTCACACACAAAATGAAAGACATTAATAGCTGTGGGCCCTACTAGCCATGCGTACCACTAACATTCTCGCAAGAGCAGTCCTGCCCGCGAGCTCGCGAAGCGAGCGAGCACCAATAGCCCTCTAGTTTATTCTTCATTTTCGTCTCATATTATCGTCGAGAACCACCCCTTAAATTTTCTCCCACCTGTAGGTAAACACCCTGTATATAAATAATTATTTGATTTTTTTAATGGCCCAATAATATTTCCGTGGCACCGTCTACTGTCCAAATTTGTCTTCCATCATTTCTTGCGATCACTGGACGATTTTCCTACCAAAACCAAAGTCGGGAGATCCGCCTGACACCTCCAATTATTATCCCAATCATTCCACAGTTCTCCAGCGATCGTTATAATTCAGCGTGTCGTTTCGCTGGTCATCGTGGCTCGCAAACGGGCCGTGGTCCTACAAGGACGCGGAGAAATTATTAGCCTAATCGCGGGGATTGATGGCGCGACTAGTAATGGGCCAGCAGCAGCCGAACCGACCGGGATTCGAGCTTCCGCATCACGTTCCTGTCACTCGGTTCTGCGGTGATTATGGAGATGACATTAACGTCCCAGGGGGGAGAGCCGGTCGACGTCCGGCGCGCTTCCGTCGACGGAGGAGTATCGTCGTCGTCGACGACGACGATCGGCGACACCTACGGCAACCTGCAGAGGCTTTCCTCGTCAGCCGGAACCGCGAGGGAACCGAAAGTTCCGTCAAGTTTCCCCGAGACTCGTCTTCTACTTGCTCTCTTCCCCCCTCTCTCCCTCTCACGGCGTGATTTAATCACGACGCGGCCACGAATCCCGGATTCGTCGACCGGATGGGAATCGTCGCCCAACAGACTGGTCCCGTTACCGGTAATGCGAAATCGATGCCCGGAACTTCCGGCCAGGATTGATCGGCGTAGTTTCGGGATCTTAGTTTTGGCGGATGTGGCAGGAAGAAGAATTAGTACGCCGCTCGACCCGTGATTCGCCTCGCCGAGTAATGGGGCCCACGCCATTTTGGATTAGACGCCGTGTTGAGTACAATCCGACGGGAAATGGCTCTTGTGTCTTCGGTAACTAACTTTGGATAGACGGCTCTTCGAGGTTTTATACGAATTTGTAGGCGAAGATCGGGTGCTGATTTGTGTACGATTTCTTTTAACATGAATTGATCAACATCAGTTTTTATGTTTGGCGCTCTCTTGTGTTTGAATAGCAGCAGCTGGGAAAATTGTTTGAATATAACGATGCAGTTTAATTATGTATGTGTTCGTACTATTAACATTTTCGCAATGAAACATATTCCTTCCGCTATTAATCGAATTACTAAAACGAGAACAAAATGCCTGCGTTAATAGAACGCGAGGGGTTGAACCGCCGCGCCGTTATAATTAAATCTGAGGCCTGGTAATTGGTATTTCTAGAGCATAGTGCGGCATCGAAGAACGAAAATATCCACGGCGAAACGAAGGATTAATAATGCTGTCGTTCGACCGGAAGAACGAGCGGAGGAGCGCAAGAAGCCGGTGGAAAGAAAATCTGAGAGAAACCGGAGGACGCAAAGGGGTGGTTGGAGGAAAAAGACGACCGGGAGAGATGAGGAGAGGAGAGAGAGAGAGAAGACGTGATCCAGCAGACTCTGGAAGATGACGTACGAGCTCGCGGGGATGACAGCCGCATCCGGTGCTACCCGGGACACACGGAGAAATGCATTTTCCTGGGTTTATTTAACTGCGCTACACGCCAGACGATAGAGCGCCAGTGTTTCACGACTAATGCGCGCTCTGCTCCACCCCCGCACACGTTCTCAACTTTCTTTTATTCGTTCCGTTGCTTCCCCTACCCTTCGATTCGTTCGCCGGTCTGACAGCGTTTGAGGCCACGAGCAAAACAACCGGACGGGAGTGACAAGACGACGACTGGGAACGGGGGCGGATCCGCGAATTCCGACGCGATCGCGATTTTTAGCTGGTCCATTAGTTCTTGCGAGCACCGGGCAGACAGCTGCGACTTTTGACGCGATCGGGGATACCGTTTTTAGCCGAGTTCGGAAGTCCCCTTCTTCCAGAAGCTATTGTTTCTAGAAACGCGATGGTTCTTGTTCAGTAGGTCTTCTAGGGGAGAATTATTTAAAGATACGCCTCGTAAACTTCAATTATTCGTCTATTCGTACGGTTAAAAATTATTTTCATATTCATCTAAGTAGTCAATAAAACAAGATATCATTGTATAAAAAGAACTTTAACCCTTTGCACTCCGCGCTATTTTAACTGGAAAATTAAACATTTCTTCCGATCCAGAATACTTCCATTTCCTATGATTTTTGAAATTGTATGGATATGAAATTGGTAAAATACCTCATACAATACCTAAATGTTTAGTAATTGATTAGATACCGATATATTTAATAATGTAAACAATATTTTGAATAATGATACAACAATTTCTAGTGGTGCCTCAGAGGAGACAGCGGAGTGCAAAGGGTTAATACCACGTTGTTGTCGATGCAAAGAGGAATTCAGCGACCTACTAAATTGATCTTGAAAAAGCTCAAGATAACCTTGATACCCCAGAAAAAAATTGGTTTTCACATCAATTCTCGTAAATTATAGTCGTAAAAGATTTTCGACCGGGGTTGTACTATGACATTTATGAAGTCCAAGTATTTTTATACCCAATCTTTCAATTTCCAACTCTACTCTTTACTGGCCCCAAATTTTGAACCTCAATCCAGGTTTTAAGGGTCTAAAAATTGTTTGTAGGGTAAACTGTACCATTGCTGGCACTGGGATAGTTATTGGCACTCTTGATTTAACCCCTATTTTCTAATTCTTAATTTCCTAAAGAAGGAGACACTTCATATCTATTATACGCCTATACGTTCTGCAATAGCTGTACATTAACAAAACGAAAATAGAATTTTATTTCGATTTAAAAGAACTTAATAGCATACATCTTTATTAGACTCTGTTCAGAATCTTCATCACGAGTCTAACTCAGGGGTCGGTAACCTGCGGCTCGCGAGCCACATGCGGCTCTTTGGATGTTTTTTCTTATGAATAGATTAGTTTTTTTTATCAAATAACTTTATTTATGCGAGTACTATTTATTGTTGGTAAGAAAATATTTTGTGACTCTTTAAAAACTTTGAAATTTTGTAAATTGTAATTTTTGACTCTTCCGACTCAAAAGGTTGCCGACCACTGGTCTAACTCGATATTGTAAGGCAAGGGGTTAAACGGCAAATATTAAGAATTCCTGGTATAGAAAATCATTTTTTATTGCTTCTGATTTATATTTCAAAGCTACGTTGTAAGTTTTCACAACAGAGTTCCACATATGATTGTTAGCAAATGTGCCAATGACGGTACTATTTGTCTCACGATTGTTATTCACTAAATACATTTTATAATAAACGATTTATGACTCGTAAAACTGTTTGATTTTGCTGAAAAATCTCTATTAGCTTATAATAATAGAAACTTAAGCTCGTTTAAACTTTTCAAAAAAAGATGAAACGATTTTTACTACGATTTTAGCTTAGGGTGCCAATTATTGTACAGTTTACCCTACATCTCGAGCAACTAATTCCACGAACGCGTCAAGATTTCCCGTCGATCTATAACACCGGCTTCTCCAAACCAAAAAGAAAGGGCACGAGCGATGCCCCGAGCGTCGTGGAACGGGTTAAAAATATTGCCACCGGGGTAAATAATATTTTTAACTCCCATCGGGCCCGGTGCTCGGCGCTTGTCCAGCACCGTCAGCCGCGAGAGCCCTGCCGACTTTATCAACGCGTGACATTTATTAATAGCCTTTCTATCTTTAAAAGGAAAGATGACACGTCGCCGTGTCACCTCGTCGCGCGAACTAACGAGACTAAAAGCTCGTAATTGATTCTCTTCCGGCGGCCTGCGTCCTCCTCGCGGCATAGGCAAAAAAGAAACTACCTATTAGCGAGGCGTTCATCGGCTGCCATTAAATTATGGCCACGCTACTGTCCGGATAACGACGGCGTCGCTTCAAAGCCACCCAGTAATTCTTCATTTGCCGTTGCCGTGTCCTGAACCCTGTCTCTGTGTCGTTCTGTTTCCTCGTTTTTTTTACGGTCAAGGTACTGGTCAGCCTTTGTCAACGCGAAATTCGGGATTTTTGCAATGGTTTCGAGGCGACGACAAAATTTTCCAACGATTCGAAAATATGCTGACTTTCGGAAATTTTCTTCGTTTATTCTTAATCTATTCCTAGAAACGTAAACAATCATTAATTTCCGAACACAGTGGATTTGCTTAATTACGAATACATTAAGCGTTCTGTCAGCAGCACAGACGTTCGATTACCATCATTCTGCAGACGTCTGTAGCGTCTGTGAGTCGGGAGATTAGCCTGTGATCAAAGGCGTCGCGACGCTCGGTTACATCTGGATGGTTAGCCGCCACTCGTTTTCGGTAGGCGTCGTTCGCTTAATAAGTCCGGGAGTACAAATTGACTGTGTCGCCGAGATAAATCAACGCGGAGCTCTCGCGGCCGATTATTCGTTTTGGGGAATTATTTTAATTGGTGACCGTGGTTCGCGGGTCGTTACCAACCATCGTTTACTCGACGAAAATATATTCCCTCTCTTTTTATTTTATTCAGCTCTCGCTCGGCTGCTCTTTCGAGGCCATTGTGAACATCGTCGATGATTTAATTGCTCGTCCCACGGATGCCTTTGAATGTCGCGCGGTTATTATCAGCCGCGGCTGGCGACGAGAACGCTGGCGATGTGTACGCGTGCACGCGTGTGCGTCTCTTTGTTAAAATTTGTCACGTTCCGGTTTATTACGATTCAATCTCGGAGAAACGCGCCGCGTCGCGCGGCGACAAAAGACGTCGCCCGTATACGCGGAGCAGACGGATCGGGGAAATCCGTGGCTCGTTTCGCGTCTCTACGTGACGGAATAAACGCGGCAGCCCGCATTACGCGAGCTCGAGCCGGCTGCATCCTCCATCCGACGCGTTCCCGTCACTTTAAACATATTACTTTTATCGTCGGATTCCTTTTACTCGACCCCCTGCGATGGCCCACTGCGGGAATTTTACACTGAAAAAATTTTCACCGCTATAGAACATTTTCGCTTTTATTCCCGTAAAATGACGCCTCAAGGACGTCTGACATAGAATATCAAAATCGACATTTATAATTACAGTAACTATACGATCTAAGACAAACGTTTATTCCTTTCATTGCGTGGTCAGCGGGATTCACAACAAATAGTAGAACTACGCGATCTAAGAAACAGTACGGCCCTCAAGGTGTAACATAGTTCAAGACTTTACTGCACTTACTTTAAATTACATGGACAGTTGCTGCGTTAAAGACTAACTTTTAAAGATTAACGTGTTTACAATTTGGCGGATACAGTCGATTAAAACTCACGTTCAATCATGATCGAATAATTTTAATGGGTGGCTTGTGGGTGCGAGGTGTAATGGCTGCAAAATCGCGCAGAAATGCGAAATCGAGTGGCCGTTTATTGAGTCGTCGCTCGTCTCAGGATTTGTCCGGCCACGTGCAAACGGCTCCTCGTTTCTGTCGTTGTAACTCGCGACGTGCTGTCGTCCTGCGGCCCCGGCCAACACAACGTCCCTCCCCCCGGAGCCTGCTGCAATTTACTGCTGATGGGAGGTAATTCCGGTGGCTGATAATCGCGCCAGCATCCGGCTGATCCGCACAATAAATACGGATACCTGGCCGGGGCCGGTGATTAATGGTGACCTGGCATCGGCTCACTTACGAATTTCTGCCCACTCGAGTGCACACGATCTCGCCAAAGTTTCGCACCGCGTCATCCGGCTCCTCTGGATTCTGATCCCCGTCGTTTAGCGACACCTTCGCTTCCTGTCCGATTAAGTGAGGACTGTTTTCATCTTCTACAACAGGGCTGCCCAACTTCTCCTTCACGAGCCACACAGCCCCCACCATCAATCACTCCGTTGATATATAAGTGTCATGTAGTGGGGGAATGACACCTCCCACCTTAGCGGAATGAAAAGGGGGAGCACGACACTGGATAACGGAGCAGGCCTGTTCTACACGATAGTAAGGGGTTAAACTTCGCTTCGGGGGACCAAAAATTTTCAACTTTTTTAATATAGTCCTCTAGATTTTTACCAGAAAATGTCAAACCTGTAAGTTTTAATGACCGGAATTCACTGGTTCAAAAGTTATACGTGTGTGAAATTGGCCGATTTCAAGCGTTGTCGACAGATTCGAACTAAACATTTTTTCTCAAGGTCATTTTTTTACAAGATTTCAAGGTCATTGATTTTTTTAAAAATGGAATGAGGTATTTTTTAATACATCAATCGATGCAGCTGGACATTCGTTATAAAAAGGTACTAACCCATGTATGTCGAGAAGTTAGTAGTTTAAGAGATATTTCAATTTAAATAACTCTAAAATACCATTACTATTTTACTAAAAAACACCATTACTATTTTAGAGTTATTTAAATTGAAACTACTAACTTTATGACATACATGGGTTGGTACCTTTTTATAACGAATGTCCAGCTGCATCGATTGATGTATTAAAAAATACCTCATTCCATTTAAAAAAAATATCAATGACCTTGAAATCTTGTAAAAAAATGACCTTGAGAAAAATTTTTACCATCATCAAATTCGCCCCTTGAAACAGTACAACTTTATTCTGTGGAGCTTTTTGGACGACTAATAATAACCGAGATATATAGGTGTTCGTACTTAAACGGACCTCCCTGTATTCTGTACATCTTTGCTGTGTATTTATTGCCACAAGTCCATTGTATCTTTTAATCGAGAAATCACTTAACTAAAATTAATTTTTATTTTCCTCCTACCAAGAATGTTTCCGTTTCGTTTTCCGCAGTTGATCGTGGATGTCTCCGAGACTATTTCACCCGACTGTACCAAAGAAAATTGCTCCGGGTACACAGATAAGGGTACGTATCCTCGTGTCATAAAAGGTCACGTCTCCAGCTGTCGTGACAACGCGACTTCTAGTTTTCATAACTGCGAAAGTCACGACCGCGACGTCGTGACCACGCGATTTCAGCTTTTCTCGCGAACGAACCTCTCCCGCGATCTCTCGTGTCACGATACTGTAAAAATTTCGATCTAACGTCACGTGAAAACCGGGCTTAACGGAAGCACGCTCGACACCGAGACGAGTCTCGAGCAGCCTCCCACCACTCCGCGTCTCGCGCTCTCCGTTTGATCGAGCTTCCATCCAATCAGCGTTCCGATTTTCACCGAGACCACTTCGATAACCGTTCATAAGGATAGTCGAGCATCATTCCTACCCTTCAGACCCCTTCGATCACCCCAACCATCAGGATGAATTTCGTCGCGTTAATTTACCACCTGACCCACGGTTTCCACTTTTAATCTCGCTCTTGAAGGCGATGGACCATTCCCAATATAACTAAATACTTTCAAAAGCTGTAATTTTCAAAGACATTTGATCTAAATCATTATTGTACACGCTCCGTCAAAATTCACTCCTCAAATTTGTATATCTCTTCATTTTAACGTACAGTAAAGATTCGATTAAGAAAAACCCGCCAAAAAAAAAAATTACCAGATTCAACTAAAAGGCACCGCATCGAAAAGCAAGTTCCAAAAGCAAGATCAGGGGTTGAAGCCACCTCCATTTCCAAAAACAGAATCAGTGCGAAAAACAAGATGAAACCCTTCCTGAAGACTCTCCCACCCTTATTTAGCTGGAGCAACCGTTGGCTCGAGGGAAATCGAATCTCGTTGGGTGGTTTGGAAATAGAGGGGGTTGTTGGAGGCATCAGGAAATTGGGTGGTTAATCAGACGGTCTCTGTCAGGCAAGATACAGCGTTTTGTAAGAATGATCGACTCAGAATCCAGAATTAGAACGCATCGCAAGCCTGTGGAAGGGTTCGACAGCTTTACCTTTGACGTGGAAGCAACCTTGCAATAGAACAAAGATCTCCCGGGAAATTCTGTTGTTCCAGATACTGTTTTCAATAAACACTGATAATATCGATATGTCACAGTACTCTCCTAGATCTAGCGCAGAGGATGAACAATTCACAATAATAAGGTGAAGTGCCCTATGCCTGGACAGCATGTTTTTCTATTTTAAATTTTATCACTTTAAATAAACAAAAACAATTTCTTAAGAGTTTTAACATACAGTTCAGAGTCTGTAAAGTAATTTAAAATAAAAATATCATTGTTTAGGTTAATATCTTAATTGTATTAACAAGAATAATTCAAACCTATAGTTGGACATATTAAATCCAATCTAAGCTAGTACCTGGACAGAAGTAAAGAATATATCGGGACAAATTCAATTTACGAGTTGATCGAGCGAACATAACCTAAAACGTTGGTTGGTGGCGCTGTTGCGCATGACGAATAGAAGACGCTTTGCGTAATATGTAGTATTCTTATCATAGATTATAGTATTGTATTATTTAACCAAATATATATTTATTTTCATTTACTGTTGTAATAAAACTTGTCATAATACAACTTTTAAGGTTACGTAGTAAGACTGATAGATTTAAGATGTAAACATAAAGTATTATTAACGTCACAACCGGAATACATTTTCTACATACGTTATTCAAGCTAATAGAAGACTAATTATACGTACATGTAGTTAAATAATTTGCAAACAATGCGTTGATTTTATTCACAAACACGTGTCCGGCTTCAGGCGTAAGCACATTGCGTATAAGCTTAGAGTGGGACAGCTACTGTCATCGCGTCCGAGTATGGAGTACTTATATTTGAAAACAGTCCTAATCTTGGACATCTAATATTTGGATTAATAATTATTATTTACGTTAAGTTTGATTGCCAATTTATTTTAAAATATCAATATTATTATGCGTGATAATTATTTTTTGTCTGAGGGCTTAAATTATATCTTTTTTTTTAACAAAAGTTCGAACTATAAATGCACATGATTCGCATGTAAATAGACTATTTTGTATACTGTTTTCAGATGAACTTTGAATTCATTTTTATATTTCAATTGATGTTTTAATGAAATAATATTCTCACCTACTTGTAGCTACGGCCTCAGAATATATAATATAATTATTTAATCTCTTAATTACTGATTTTACTATGAAACTAAGTCCAGACTTAGGGCACTTCACCTTACTTCTTTCTCGAACCACCTCAGTTTCAAAATTGAACCAGCTTTATTCCGACAGTCTACATATCGAGAATAATAAAATAAAAAATTTAATGTTCCAATGTTAAACTGACTTATCTACCGGAAATCTATTAAAAGTATTTGCAATAATCGTACTGTGCCAAAAGAATCTTAAAAATAATGTCAATAATAATGCCGAACGAAATTATTAGATTACATTAGTGGGGGTGACTTATTAAAAATTTATGTTGCAGATTTTTCTCGAGTTTGAAGTTTTGGGCTTGGTCCATCCAGCTTATTCGACATACTGTGGAGTAGGAGGGGTGCCGGTGACGAAAAATGGGGTGCAAGAGGGTTAAATCCGGCGGCGTGGCCGTTCGAAAAAAAGGGTTAGGCGAGGGTGGAAAAACGTCACCGATCCGGGCCGGTCGTTATTGCGATTTCCAGTTCAGTGGTATCTACATAATACGAGTCGCGTACAAACGAGCCGTCGCAATATTTCACCGTGCAGAAACACTTGGACCGACTCGGTGGCTCGCGTTCCACGCGCGGAATATTTGTTATGGGCCCCGGCCAATTCTGTTTCCATCAAAAGTGGGATTAGCGACAGAGAAGGATCCGATTGAATACGCCGGCTCTCGAATCCGGGGATCACCGTTTTTCAAGAAGCCGCACACGCTCGATCGGTACATTGTTGATTGTGTTCTTCCTTTTTTTCGGGGCAGGTTTTTGTTTTGTCGCCGTCCGGGGGTCGTTCGAGGGAATTTATTGCGGATGTGCGAGGAAATGAATGGATGCGGATACGGCTTGGCCAGGGCGTGCGGAAGATTTGTTTCGAAGACGAGAGGTTTCTTGGTGTTCCATTTCAAGGTGAGACTCGTATCTTCAAATCTACGTTAGTCCTATTTAGTAAAACGATTTTTAACTTCTGTACGAACGTTTGAGTTTGAAACATTCTTGAAACAATAATTATGTTCAGTTCTATAGTGTAAGTAGTTCTCTTGGATTGGTATGAATAGCCAATGGGGAGGTGCCACCGATTTCTTCGTTGCAGTTTTGGTTTGCGTAGCCACCGATGATCAGTTTGAGCTCTGACCAGGCAACCGACGCGACGGGCGTGTTCGTTTTGCTCTTCTTATACATACACACTTTTCGTAAAGCGGAAAATAAACTATATCTGTTATTATTAAAATATAGACGCGTTATTTTCAATAAAACGAATTTCGAAAGTAGAGGGTTCAACCTTAGAAAATGAGACATGGTAAAATATTCGGCGACGACTTTTCGCCAAGTTACAATACCTTGAACATTGGCAATTTTTGAAGGAAAATTTATTGATCCTTTAATTTTGCAAGCCGGTGTGTGAAGCAAATTTTACGCGGCGGTCTAAGACTTCGGCTTGTTCTACTTTTTCGTCAACCGTCGAAGAAAAACGGCAATATCGACGAGCAATTGGCCCCCGCTTTTTCCTCCGTTTCACACCCGGCCCTTTACGGTTCCGCGCGAGTTCTATTAAAAGTGAAACGCCCGAACCCGTTTTATTTTCTCGCGGGAGGGTCGCAGTAAAAGCGAGAACGCAAGCTACCACCGATTTCGCTAATGACCGGCTGTAAAACGCCCTGTGAAATTTTCGTCCTTTATGAGCGAGGGGAGGGAAAAACTGGGACCGGCCGTTTCGCTTTTGCGGGGGTGGACAGAGAAAGGGGTTGGTGGCCAGGCGACTGGCGTGGTTATATTCAAGCCACGTTCCTCGATACATCGTCAAACCGGCCTCTCTCGCGAACTTCTTCAATTTCCGCCGAATACTCGGCCGGGTAATCGACGGGTCTTTCGCTTCTACACCGCTCGAATATGAAAGAACTCTTCGTGACTTCCGCTCATCGTTCCCGCCCACGCACCCGCCTCTTCTGAACACGAGTATCGATGCTACCCTCCCGCAACGCTGATTTCGGGTTAACGACACGCGACCCTACCAACGAAGTCTTTTTTCCCTTCTCTTCTCCTCTCTGTTTCAGTTTTATTGGTTCGCAGGCCGAAAGAGCCTGCTACTCGGCTTGCGAAATACGAGCCACTTATGCCTCGCCATATCTAGGTTACCCTTCCAGCCCTATTGCCCTGAATTATTACTCGAGGGTCAGCGGCGTTACCTCTTTATTAGTAAATTATTAGGCGACCTCGTAAATAACTTGCATCCCGGATATCGGAAAAGTAGTAAACTGTATCGAACTAACGCGAGCCAGGGTACGAGCTAGGGATGCGTAGATTTCTTTGCGAGTGTCGACTTTGTTTTTTCTTCGCTTTGGTTGCGGATCGAAGAGTCACAAAGGTGTTGTAATACTAGAACATATGTCCCTTTATAAAAGGATTGAATTTATTCCATAGAATCCTTATAACATGAACTTGAACAAAGAAGTAAACAAATTTCACCACAAAATATTCCTGTGACTTCACCAATTGTTAAAGACAAAATCTGACAGCCGTCACTTTGGGGAGGGCTGGGACGTTCACTGAAAACATAAATAAATGAAACAGTATTTTTGAGATCCAAAATTGCGGCGTTGCCGCTACCGCTAGAAAGACATTCTTTCGAATCTACATTAAAATGCAAGAAATATTATATTACTATGTCCTACACAGGATGGGGCATTTAAATAGGAACACCTAAATATGTCGGTTATTATTAGTCGTACAAAAAATCTCCACAGAATAAAGTTGTACTGTTTCAAGGGGCGAATTTGATGATGGTAAAAATTTTTTTTCAAGGTCATTTTTTTACAAGATTTCAAGGTCATTGATATTTTTTTTAAATGGAATGAGGTATTTTTTAATACATCAATAGATGCAGCTGGACATTCGTTATAAAAAAGTACTAACCCATGTATGTCGAAAAGTTAGTAGTTCAAGAGATATTTCAATTTAAATAACTCTAAAATACCACTACTGTCGTACTATGTGTAACGTTTTAGTACGACAGTAATGGTGTTTTAGAGTTATTTAAATCGAAATATCTCGTGAACTACTAACTTTTCGACATTTATAGGTTAGTACATTTTTATAACGAATGTCCAGCTGCATCGATTGATGTATTAAAAAATATCTCATTCCATCTAAAAAAATATCAATGACCTTGAAATCTTGTAAAAAAATGACCTTGAAAAAATTTTTTACCATCATCAAATTCGCCCCTTGAAACAGTACAACTTTATTCTGTGGAGATTTTTTGTACGACTAATAATAACCGAGATATTTAGGTGTTCCCATTTAAATGCCCCACCCTGTATATTATAATACTACAAAGTGTCCCAAAATTCGTGAAAATCCCGGAAATGGGAGGTTCCTGAGACCATTTGAAGCGACATTTTCCTTTGCAAAAATGTTATCCGCGGCTTTGTTTAGGAGTTATTAACGAAAAACACGGACCAATCAGAGCGCGACCTAGACGCGAGTTGGCATAGTCGGCCAATCGACAGTTGACGCGACAGACCGACTGTGGCAACTCGCGTCTAGTTTTTCGTTAATAACTCCTAAACAAAGCCGCGGATAACATTTTTGCAAAGGAAAATGTCGCTTCAAATGGTCTCAGGAACCTCCCATTTCCGGGATTTTCACGAATTTTGGGACACCCTGTATATTGAAAATTTTCAAAATTTTAAAATCATCTTTTCCAGAGTATCCGAGTATTAATATGATTGCCTGTATATTGGTAAAGACGGGAAGAAAATATTATGACTGACGGCTCGAATATAACCAAAGGGACCGAATCTCGAATCCTCCGATTAAAGGATTCGCAATGATAGACCATAGTCCCAAATCTGAAAAAGGATCTATCACATGGCGACGACACGGCTCTGCCCGCGACAGGACCTCGGCGAACGAGCCGACAGCAGCATTAACCAACAATAGACGTTAATTTCGTGATTGACGCTAATTTTGATTAGCACACGCGGCTTCAACAATTTGTATGCATCATCAACGATGCGTGCCGATAAGAATTAGATGTACCCTTTGTCGCCGGGACGACAAAAGTGCGTGCACTGTGGGAACATTGTTCTCGATACTATTGACTGCCGATGCTGGTATCAATTTCAACGTAACCGGAGGATCACAGGATCCATTGCACCCTTTGCTACAAAAATACTCGATTACAATCGAGATTGCAATCGTTTGTGCTTTGGTGACGTGTACACGACAGAAATCACTATTCTCGAAGGACCTCGCTTTTCAACGGAGGCAAAGTGTACGCTCTAAGTCGAGACGTTTGTTTGTAGATTGTGCTCGGACTGTGTAACTCGACTATAATACGCTTCCATCTTCTATGAAAGGCTAACACTCTGTTTCGCTAGACTATACCCGCGCTCGAATCTGCTATGCATGGTTAACACTGTGTTGCTAAGCTGTGTTGTTGGAGGTTTGACGAGCGAGTTCGCGCAACAACTCTAGCGAATAATTTATTGATATACAGTGAAGATTTTAAGGACGTTATTAACGCTGGAACTGGCAAAAGGGTCGCCCCAGATTTCTAGCTTCATAATTACTTGGTCCGTAAAAGTGCTTATGGGAAAATCCGATCGATAGATCAATTCACTTGTGAGTAAGCTATACATAACAAAAATTAATTAAGATCTCAGTGAATATATCTTTATACAGGGTGGTCCACGCAACTTGCACACGTATAATAACTTCCAAAGTATGCGTTGCACGAAAAAATGTTGTATACAGAAGTGGCATGGTCTGAAGGGGTATATTATGTAGTGTATTTATTTTTTACAGGTGGTAACGTTTCGGAGATTTGAAGGTCGACTTTGTTTTTTTAAATGGAATACTATATTTCTTATACCAAAAATGGAATAATGTCGAATTCTGAGTGAAAAAAGTATTGAACTTCATTAGTCCTAAACTTAATAATTAACGAGTAAAATTGTCAGGAGATAAAGTGAAATTACTCGTTAATTATTAGGTTTAGAGCTAATGAAGGTCAATACTTTTTTACTGAGAATTCGACATTTTTTAAAATTATAACACGATCGTAGAGAAATAAATAATTTGATAATATAGAAAATGAGAAGACGAGAAACTTTTCACCTAAGGAACGTGGAACTTGAAAAGAAAGGAACTATCCCAGAAGAAAGATGTTAGGAGAGACAGTGTACATTTCCTGTCGCAACCGCCATATGTAGGTACTCAAACTAATTGTTAGAGAAACCGAAGCAAACAGAAAAGTGCAATGAAATAAAAACGAAATAGAAGGAAAACTATACGATGATACACAGGAAACATCAAGAGACAGAGAAAGGAGGACGAGCAAACAGATCTCGGACGATGTAGAAGAACCAATTAGAAGTAAAGCAGAGAACAACTTGGACATTCAGAAGAACAAATCAAAGAATGCGAAATTTTTTCTTCGTACTTTCCATTTAATAGCGTCTAGCATTCTACAACCTGGTTTAGCGACGAAATTCAACCCTCAGTATTGCCGAATTTTTGCACCCAAGTTTTCAACTATTAAACAAATTGGCAACGGTTAAGATATTTTTCTGCAACCTTCATTTTTGAAAACTCTCGGGCCAGGTAACTGAGCAGTAAAGACGAGCAAAGTCCGCAAGACCGCAAACATACAAGGTGAAGTCCCCCAAGTCTGGACAGTCCAAACGTGATACCTAAATCTGGACAATTGAATTTTCATAGTAAAATCAGTACTTAAGTGATTAAATAATTATATTATATATTCTTCGGCCGTAGCTACAAGTAGGTGAGAATATTATTTCATTAAAACATCAATTGAAATTTAAAAATGAATTCAAAGTTCATCTGAAAACAGTATACAAAATAGTCTATTTACATGCGAATCATGTGCATTTATAGTTCGAACTTTTGTTAGAAAAAAAGATATAATTTAAGCCCTCAGACAAAAAATAATTATCACGCATAATAATATTGATATTTTAAAATAAATTGGCAATCAAACTTAACGTAAATAATAATTATTAATACAAATATTAGATGTCCAAGATTAGGACTGTTTTCAAATATAAGTACTCCATACTGGGACGCGATGACAGTAGCTGTCCCACTCTAAGCTTATACGCAATGTGCTTACGCCTGAAGCCGGACACGTGTTTGTAAATAAAATCAACGCATTGTTTGCAAATTATTTAACTACATGTACGTATAATTAGTGTTCTATTAGCTTGAATAACGTATGTAGAAAATGTATTCCGGTTGTGACGTTAATAATACTTTATGTTTACATCTTAAATCTATCAGTATTACTACGTAACCTTAAAAGTTGTATTATGACAAGTTTTATTAAAACAGTAAATGAAAATAAATATATATTTGGTTAAATAATACAATACTATAATCTATGATAAGAATACTACATATTACGCAAAGCATCTTCTATTCGTCATGCGCAACAGCGCCACCAACCAACGTTTTAGGTTATGTTCGCTCGATCAACTCGTAAATTGAATTTGTCCCGATATATTCTTTACTTCTGTCCAGGTACTAGCTTAGATTGGATTTAATATGTCCAACTATAGGTTTGAATTATTCTTGTTAATACAATTAAGATACTAACCTAAACAATGATTTTTTTATTTTAAATTACTTTACAAACTCTGAACTGTATGTTAAAACTCTTAAGAAATTGTTTTTGTTTATTTAAAGTGATAAAATTTAAAATAGAAAAACATGCTGTCCAGGCATAGGGCATTTCACCTTAGTATGTCAAGTGATTAGCACCACCCCAAACCAGCCACCCCCGAAACCTAACATTCCACAGCGTTGGTTTAGGGAAGAAGTTGAACCCCCGGCAATGAAACAGTCGATTCCACAACAGGATCGGCAGGGGGTTTGAGGAATAGCCTCGCAGGTGCAGTCTGCGAGGGTGGCTGTTGGAGAACGTGCGGGGGGTGGCGCGACCGTTGAGAGGGTCGAGAGGAGAGAAGCTATGGTGGTAGGGGTAAGCGAAGTCTCGTTAAAAATACACGCGTGACAAGGTCCTTTACGCGACGCGACTTGGTCGCGTGCTATCGCGACAAGGCTCGGGGGTTGGGGGTGCTTTATCGCCGACACTCGTTAGTAATTGAATACTTCGTTGAGAGGAGGGAACGCGCCGGGGCGACATTGTTGTTCGTGGCTTCCGTCGCGCGAGCCTCCCCTTAAAGCACAGTTCACACGCGTTACCGTAAGTGCAAAGATACTAAGCTTTACTGTCGCACTCTCTCTCTCTGTCTCGCTCGTTTCGATATCGGACATCTTCCTGTTGAACTTCAGGATAAAATTTCCTAGTACCTCGATTTCGAAAGCTAGCTAAATGTTGACGAAATTTGTTCTTCTCCAACACTTTCCTGATTACTTATTTCTTCCAAACAGCATACAGTAAATATAAATTTTCTTTTCTGTTAAATGATTAAAAATGAAATTCTAATTCTTCTAACTGCAGAGAAAATGGTACAGCAAGAGGTTGTTATTATTTCTAAGATTTTGTATTCAGAACACTGCATATAATTACACAATTATCTAAGATGACACTATTTTAGATCACAAATCTTCGAACGACCACTCCTTTGTAGAAAAATAATTTCAGAACAATAAACTAGGAAGCCACTTCCTAGACTACCATGCGCCAGGCTAGGGGATGCAAGTTGCAGGCTCCAGAGGCGTGTGCAGGTTCGATGGAATTAACCAGACGCAGGTAAGGGTTGGGGGCGGCCAGATTGAGAGATTTACCGACTACGGGTGGTCAGGTGGCCGGTTATTTATGAAAAAATCGATGCTCGCTGCTCGAAAGTATATTTCAGAGGGATGACGGGGGTGGCGTGTGTAGGTATGAGAGCCCGAGCGAAAGGAGAGGGTCCGAGGGAGCGAGACGGAAAAGGGAACGAGGAGCGTGGTATGAAGAGAGGGAAAGAGAGAGAGCGAGTGCCAGAAGGGTCCATAAAATAGTTCGTGTAACGATATAGCGCGGCGGTTCCCTGAGCGAGTAGAACGGACTCGGCGTTAACTTAGTCCTATGATTGACGGTTTCCGGTTCCGGCTTGCTCCGGCCCCCGACTGATATATCACGACTCGCCGGATGTCTGCGCAAAAGCATCGCCGCAGAATTATTGGCCGGTCACGCGGACCTGCCCTTATCGAATTTCCACGCTCGAAACCGAGCCTAATGTTTCCCCGGAATGGGAATTTTCGACCGCGCACTATACTCTACTCGACGTTTCGATGTCCGCCATTGTCTTCCTCCGCGGACTGGACAATGCCAGGGGATCCTCAACGACGATCTATAACGCCGAAGAAATATCTATATTCTGTGTCTTCGTGCTTAAATAAATTATTTAAAAATTGCTAAAAACTTGTATATAATGTAAATAATCACTTTTAGCACTCCGTAAACCTAATGTTAATAATGTACAGCAATGTCTACATAAACAATCTTCCACGTGCATTTTCATTAATAACTTTTTAAAAATTTATTTTCTTAGATTTTTCAATTTTTTTACGCAAGTTATAAACTTTGAATACGTTGAAAACCAGCGATGCAGAGTTTATTTCAACCTTTATCAGAACGACCTCTAATACCGTATTCAAGGTCACAATCCGATCTTGAACGCAGCCGAAGCTCTGCACCCCCGTTGCACTTCTTCCGAGATCCGGTGCACTTTCATGGCGAGGAGCGCAACCAGGCGCATTCGGCGGTTCCATTCAGGTGTTCTCCGCATTCCAGACAGCCTCTCTCCCCATCAATTAACCCGGGGCCGAATCTCGAGTCTTTCGCGGTTAGGTTGACAGGAACCCTCGGGTTCGCGTCGACGAATTAAAGAACGATCGAGCCTCGACTATACCGGGTTCCCCGTCGTCAGATACCGGGCGAAACTCTCGGCGACGACGTTTCTCCCCATCCGTCGTCGTCGACGGTTCGTTATTACCAGCGGCGTCGAGAGCGGCAGACTGTGCGTCGTTGGTAACGCAGCCGCCCTCTTACCTCTTGCCTCCGCACACTCGCAGGTGAGTACGTCCTTCAGAGCGTCTGAGCCGCGGCGTTACACCTGGCCCCGCCACTGTGCCTGCCTGAAAACTAGTCGTTGAACTTCCGAACAAGTTCAATGTCCGTGCGCGTTCGATTCGGAACTAGAGGTCCGACTGTCAGTTAGCATTCGGAAGGCTGGTTTTCATGATTGTACATGTGGCAATCTTAGATTGCATTTTAACCCTTGGTGCGAATTCACTTAAAAGGTCCTAAAAGCAATCCTTTCTCTGTAAAATTATAGAATGTAATAAAATGCAGCGAATACACGTGGTATTGCATAGGATTCGTCTGACGCGTCTGACCATGACCAACCAATTCTACTTCGCGCATATACTAAAGCACGCAAACCTGGAAGAACTTAATCTCGATTCTCTCGAAAACAAAGCGTCAAACGAAAAAATGTTATTCCTTTTCTTCGACTTATTTTTACATGTAGTATCACCCCCTGAAGGTTGTAGCACCCGTCCGGCCACACCCTGTATATTCACTACGTTCCGAAGAGAACCAGTTGTGATATGGGACAATAATAAATGACAAAAGTTGATGTCACAAGGAAAGGATTGCACTTAGGACGTATATTGATTAGACGTTTTTTAGTATGGTATACTGTACTATAAACAATATATACTATAGTATTCTATAGTATACTATATACAGGGTGGGGCGCCACATTTTTCCACCTCAAATATCTTTGTTGTTGTTAAAGATACGTCAAATGTCTGAAGGACAAAGTTGAATGGTAAAATGGGGCTTATACGATACCAAAAAAATTTTTGTTTTTATGTAATTTTTTTCAGAGATAACCTTTTTAGAGGTGACCTTAATTTTTTTAAATGGAATGAGGTATTTTTTAATACATCAATCGATGCAGCTGGGCATTCCTTATAAAAAAGTACTATGTATGTCGAAAAGTTAGTAGTTCAGGAGATATTTCAATTTAAATAACTCTAAAATACCATTACTGTCGTACTAAGACGTTAGTGTTTACTTACTTGTGTAACATCTTAGCACGACAGTAATGGTATTTTAGAGTTATTTAAATTGAAATATATCCTGAACTACTAACTTTTCGACATACATAGGTTAGTACTTTTTTATAACGAATGTCCAGCTGCATCGCTTGATGTATTAAAAAATACCTCATTCCATTTAAAAAAATGAAGGTCACCTTCATATCTCTAAAAAAAATTACATAAAAACAAAAATTTTTTTGGTATCGTATAAGCCCCATTTTACCATTCAACTTTGTCCTTCAGACATTTGACGTATCTTTAACAACAACAAAGATATTTGAGGTGCTCTTTACTTTACCGGACTCAAAATTTGTGCCTTTTTCCTATAAATTATGATGTATTTGGTATGTAATCCAGTAGATTTGTACCCGGCGCGGATGCAGATCAAAGTTTCGAACCTCTGGGATCAATAGTTGAGGAGTTGTGGTCGCTTAAAGTTGAGCATATTTCTAGTTTTTTGACAGGTAAGGGCGCCGCCATATTGGTTTGTAGTGACGTCGCACGCCGCTTACTGAGTTCGTTAGGATTAAGTCGAGGGGGACGATGGGGCGGCAAGGTAAGCGGCTCGCGGTCGTCAGTACAAACCAATATGGCGGCGCCTTTACCTGTCAAAAATCTTAACTTTGAGCGACCATATTTCCTGAACTGTTGGTCCTAGAGGATCGAAACTTCGATTTGTATCCGCGCCGGGTACAAATCTACTGGATTACATACCAAATACATCATAATTCGTAGGAGAAAGGTACTAATTTTGAGTCCGGTAAAGTAAAGTGTACCCTACTATAGTATAAGGAGTACATAGTATAGTATACTATAGTATAAGGACTACAATGAGTATACATATATGTAGTATAATATAGTATAACATAGCAACGAAAGTATAGAATAGTGAGTACAGTATAGTATAGTAAATACAGTGTAATGTAGTGAAGGGGATGAGTGGCGCAAATGTAAATGTAATAAATTCAGTCAAATTTAACTAGGTCCTACTGTACTTTTGTCCAGCTAGTTCCTGTCACTCTTGTGCATCCCCAGCGTAGTTCCGAATGCAGTAACGGCGCATCGCGTCCAGTTTCGTCACGAATCCAGTATTTTCCCGGTCGTGAGTTACGAGGAGCTCGGTTGAACAGTGGTTAAGGGCGGCTCGATCCTAATTCTTCCGCAGTGGACGTTAACAGCCCTAAAAGGGATAACCACGTACATGGCCTACGTGATACTAGATACAGCAGCGCGGGGAGGAAGGGTATCTATAATTCATGTAATCAATTGGCGAAACGAACGATATAACTTAGCCATGGTACATTCGGTTTTACGATCGTTTTAGACCTGCCCGGGACACATTTCCGGTCTTCCGGGCGCCGTTTATCGCCGCGGATATATTCTGAGGACGTTGCTGGCTCTGACGATCTCTCTCTTTTTCTACGCTTCAATTCAACCCGTTGAATTTCAATTAATCCATCTTACACCGTTTGATTATTTAACGACCGCCGCGCCGTGGGGTCGAGACGATGCGAATCGTAAAAAGATAAGCACTGGCTGTTTGTTATAACAGGCTCTAAAGTAATTAGAAGGAACCGTAATTGCGGATCTTCATGCGAGACGAACATTTTTCTTTTATGCGACATTAGGCTTTTAGTGCTGTTGGAAGATCGTAAGGAACGAAATGTTTACTTTCTAAGAGAATTATGTTTTATCTCATTCCTATAGTTTTATTACTGTTGCACAAAGTCCTCGCTCTGTTTTCTGGATAAACAAATTTTTATACTAATTAGCAATTACATTTTTTCATCATTGATTACGTGTTTTTCGTTTCAGGATTCATTGAAAGGCAAGAACGTAGGATCGAGTTGGCCAGACTGAAGAAGATCGTTGTATCGATGGTACTGGTTGCGGCAGGCCATGCTTGCGTCTGACCTAAGCTATGATGGACATTGATTACGTTGGGCTTAGGTTCTGTTACGGTTAATAAGATCCAGGCTCGCGATAGCTTTGAGTTATGACGGACTTAGGACACGGTGAATCTAGATTGGACGAGTGTCGCAGATGGTAATTAACTTGAGAGGCCTCGGGACCTCGATACCCATAAATTAATAAACTGCGGATCCAAAATCCACTGAAGAACCTAAATCCTCAAAGAACTCGAACCGATCTGTGATTTTATATTGTGTAGCGAACATTTAACAACTCTTGAATCTTAAACACTGATCAGCCATTTAATCCTAGAACATTTCAACTCTGAAACATTTAAAAACTCTTCAATCTCCAAACGCAGAAGGTGTAGCACTAAAACTGCTATTAAATACTGCCATATTATTCAGAACCAAATAAAATCACTAATGAAATAAATAAAAATCTACACAACTCTTGTGACTCAAAATTGCTGCAACGTTTCTTATTTTATCAGGAAATCCGCAGCGTAGTTATCAAGCAGATTTATTCACCGCCACCGTCTCGCCTGTCTGAGCTACAGTGTCCGGGCTATAGTCCGAAAGAGAATCAAAGTAGCACAGTGGAGGTGTTCTCGCGGAAACAATCTCCCCGGGTAAGGAGGTACGAAGCTAGATGAAGCGCGGCCGGGTATCTAATTCCGGTATCACGGGTGGGCCGGATGACTTTCCAGACTCCTCGGTCCTTCCTCATCATCGTAAAGTTTATGCCGCGCCGTGTTGTATACGGTTCGCTGCGCTATTACATCGTTCGGGGGGGTGAAGCTCGGTCCACGGCCAGTCTTCAGGGGGTGGCTTGCCACGACGAGGGTAACAGAGGGCGGGAAGAGGGTTGCAGGGAGGAACGTCGGTGGGCACGTAGACCGAGCTTCCGAGGTGGCGCGGGACGCAATTTCAGCCGGCTCTTTATGGGCCATCACAGACGACGACTAAACTTCCGAGTTGGCCATCTTCTTCCTGCGATGTTAACTATATGCTCGTCACGGTGAGACCGGGACAAGGGGGTGGGATGAGAAAAATTACCCAGCGAATTCGGGGCCGGCGTGGTCTTTACGTCATACTTGTAACGCGAGCGAAAATGCTGTCAGTTGTCTAGCTATTTTATTGTATTGCAAAGTAACCCTTTTAATTAGAAAACTAAACATTAGAATTTATAATATTTCCTTCCTGTATGATCTTCATTTTATGGAATTTACTCAATTTTTAGATCTTTTAAAATCTAGAACAGTAAAAAATTTAGTCGTCAACATAAACGTCCCAGTATACAGGCGTCGTTAAATATAAACAAATTTAACAATTGTAAACATTATTTTGACAATTAATTTTTAATAGTGCCTCAAAGTTAACATCATAATTTCTCCTACAAATTGGTCTCCTCTTCTACGATTTATAATTCAATATCTTATAATTTCAGGTATTTCAAGCAACATTCACAGCCTCAGTAAATGTACAAAGGTGATAAACTTCTTTCGTGCTTTTTTTTCGCGTCAGAAATCCGTTTCTGACGGTTCTGACGTTCCTTCCTGTATGATTTTCATTTTATGGAATTTACCCAATTTTTAGATTTTTAAAAAAATCTAGCACAGTAAAAAACTTAGTCGTCAACATAAACGACCCAGGATACAGGCGTCGTTAAATATAAACAAATTTAACAATTGTAAACATTATTTTGACAATCAATTTTTAATAGAGCCTCAAAGTTAACATGATAATTTCTCCTACAAATTGGTCTCCTCTTCTACGATTTATAATCCAATATATTATAATTTCAGGTATTTCAAGCAACATTCACAGCCTCAGTAAATGTACAAAGGTGATAAACTTCTTTCGTGCGTTTTTTTTCGCGTCAGAAATCCGTTTCGTACCAGCGCGAACACTGCCTCGCGCAATATCATCCGCGTCCCCGCGAATGAGAAAACAATAGATAGAGTTGGAAACGGTATAATCTTATTACCCGGCGAAATTACACGGAAATCCTCGTTGCTCACAACGAAGAAACGATGCCACCCCCTGGTCTCTCGTTGTTCCATCGTTGTCTTTTCACCTGGTTCTCTTTATCGCGCCGGAAACGTTTACGCTCGTGAACGTCGAGCCGCGCGCTCCCGTTAATCCGCACAATTTCGACGCGCGATTCCGGCGAAAACGAATTCGACCGCCATTGTTCCGCGCGCACCGGGAAAAAAGGTATCCGCATTTGCATGAAAATATCCAGAGCCCCTGGAAATTTTCCCGAGGCCGACAGACTGACCGATACCAGGCGCGGCCACCGCAAATGGGCAAAAAGAAAACGCGGTCGACTGTCCGTTGTTTTCGGGATTTCGAAGTTATTTCATTGGGATTAAGTCGATCGATGAGAAATCTCAGAGTTCTTACCGTGTTTTAAGTTATTCGGTGCCTGGGATAAACGGGGCTACTGGCTCTTTCGTTTCATCTTCGTGTTCTTAATTCTGGAAGGACCAAAAGACAATCCACATTGATATTCCGAGAATTATTCTTCGACAATTCTCCATTTCTATACGTTTCATTTGATTAAACTACAATTAATGTTATCGGCGCACTGGTTCGATCAATTGGAAAATAAGCAAATTTGCAAAAATACCACATGAAATTTAATTCAACGTTTCGGTCTCAATTTAGACCATTTTCAAGAATAGAAAATTTCAGTATTGCGTCTGTAAGAATTAATCAAAGACATTTTTAAATGGTTAGGCAAACGTGTTTTCACACAAGCAGAAAGTAATAAAAGGGATTTGAACTCAAAAAGTGTGTTTACAACACACTTTTAGAAGTTTGAAACATTACTGAACCGGTAATGTTTTATGATGAATCACCTTCCAAATAATTTAATTTTTGTTTTTCTCAATAAAAAGCATCCTGAATGTCGATTAATTTAGTACCAATTTTCATATTGGTATTTCAACAACTGCAGTTTTGTTTGAGTGAGTTCAAAAGATTCATATTTGCCGCCATTTATCGATTGGCCAATACAGAGATCTTTGTTCTTCGATTCGTTTTCAGTTCAAATCTTCACGGTTTACTCAGTCCGCATGTCACCGGCATGGAACCAACATGTTGTTCCGTAACCTTTAAGAATTTAAATTAATACTTTTTTGTTTTATAAGCATGTAAGTTTTTACACACTTTTTGAGTTCAAATCCCTTTTTTACTTTCTGCTTGTGTGAAAACACGTTTGCCTAACCATTTAAAAATGTCTTTGATTAATTCTTACAGACGCAATACTGAAATTTTCTATTCTTGAAAATGGTCTAATTTGAGACCGAAACGTTGAATTAAATTTCATGTGGTATTTTTGCAAATTTGCTTATTTTCCAATTGATCGAACCAGTGCGCCGATAACATTAATTGTAGTTTAAACAATTGCCGATCGAGATTCAGAGAACTGTTTCATTTGATTGTTTTATTTTATTGTATATTCATTCATCATTTTGGGCATACTAACTAGGAACGATTCCGACCCCAGAAATTCAAAAAATTATAAAACTGGGGATATGTATTTAAATATTTAAATATTTAAATACATATTAGTTAAATATTAGATAAGACATAGACATACAGTAAATGTAAATTTTTTTCCTCTTCCAGAAAATGATAAATGAGTTCCTCAAAATAAATCTCGAAGCAAAGAATCCATTCTTTGAAGCCGTGTATTTACAAAAGCATCTCGCTCACTTCGTCCCGAACAAAGAAGAATCCATCACGTCAAAGGCCACTTCTCCAGCGAAGGGTTAAGCCAACGTCAGCCCTCCAGGCTGGAACAGATAGGTCTCGATAAGAGTGCTCGGAAACCCGCTCGTATCTCCGGATTCGTCTTCCGTAGGCGGTTTTTGAGTTCTTTATAGTAATACCAGTGGCGTCCCCATCGATCGAAGGTACGGAAACAGGACCTGCAGCGTGTAGCATTAATTCGATTCGATCCTCGATCGAATCTACTTTTCATCGAGATTCGCCCCGTAAAAAGGGTCCGGCATCGCGCGCGTGGTTGCGGAGCTCCGTCTTAAAAATCGCGTTTTCCAGGGCAACGCTGTAAGGATTTATATCGGGCTCGATTCCTCGAGGAAATATTTTCCAAGCCGCGAGATCTCGCCACCTGGAAACCTCGACGTGACCCAATAAACTTTCCCGGTCCATGGTTTGGGGGCCGAAAAGTTCGATGCTCGAAAAAAAAGAACGGCGCTTTTAGTCGAGCCGGTCGCCGAAGCAAGAAGAAAATCGAGAGAGAAAGAGTGAAGAGAGGAGAAAGAGAAGAAAAAAAAGAAGACAAATAGGGAGAAGGTCGGGCACGAAAAAAACAACGTCGCGATCCAGCTTTATCGTAAATCCTCCGATCGAGACGTGCTCGAGTGGGCGTCTTGAGCGGTGGACGAACGAAAAACGGGGTCAATTATGTGAAAACTGGCCGACAGGGGTTGCGGGGGTGGGCTCCCGGTTGTTGTAAATTGACGTAGAAGTCGAGTTGACGCCTTGTATATATTGATTATCCGTTTAGCCGGCCACTGCAATGCACCAGTCGCTCCTGCTCGGCTTCGAGTCCCTCTCGTCAATTTGCATTCCACGATTTCCCTCCCGGACAGATAGCCGCGTGCACCGATTTACATTCTCTACACCGCCCCCCCCCGCCACGTTTTCCCTCTTCCTCTAGCCGACGATGTTTCTTCCGCATCCGCCCTCCGCCCTCCCGCCACCCGAAGGGCCCACTCGAGACGCTGTCCTCTCCATTTATATTTATTCACCGGAGTTACTTATCGGAACACAATTACCGGCCCGGGACTCGAACCCCGAAGTCGACGGCGAAACTTTGGAAGTTCGATCGATTGCCGATATACGGCCGACCGTGTCGAACTGCGGGGGTATGTGCTCTTTGACCTCCGCACTGGAGAGTGACGTTCTGGTTAGTAATTGGTTCGGTGAACATTGTTTTATAAATTCGCCAGGATTTGGAATGAACGAGAATCTTAGCAAGCACCTAACGAGAACCTGAACAAAAGTCTAAACAAGTACTTGAACAAAGGTATAAATAGACAGGAACCAGAACAAGAATGCAACCGCACAAGCCTAGACAAGGGTACGTCACACGATACCTACAAAATTGAACCCAGAGCAGTGTTGGGCAATAAATAAATTTAAATAAAAATTTAAATAACAAGTTATTTGTTATTTGGATATTCCAATAAAAAGCAAAAATGATTATTTATTATTTGAGCAAGCCTGAATGAATTATTTTAAATAATAAAGTTAATTGTTGTTTACAAATACAATTCCAATTATTATTTGTATTGACAAATAATGAAAACCTGAAATGGTTGCTATAGCAGACAAAAAACGCGCACGTGTTCATTGTATACATATACAAAATACAAGAAATAATAAATAATCTTTTATTTGCAAATAAGAAATAATAAAAAGATCACTTTTGAAATTATTCAAATTACTTCTATTTAAATAAAAAGTTTAGTTATTATTTGCAATTAAAATCACACGTTTATTTGTTATTTAATTATTTATTATTTAAAATAAAATTTGCCCAACACTGGTCCAGAGTTACCAGATTAAGACTCGTCCCTCCATTCTACCTTCCCTTTCTACAACGCAATTTTCTACACGCAGAGTTGTGCTAATTTAAATACATTGTAATTGAATTACATTGTATTTTATATTCACAGTATTTGAATTATATTACTATAAAACTATAAAACTATTCACTTCATTTAATTGCTAATTACGCGAATCATGAGTGCAATCGAAATACAATGTAATTGAAATGAAATATGATTGAAATAAAATGTAATGGAAATACAATCTAATGCACATTACTCAATGAAAACATTACTCGCTTAATGTGAAAAATATCTTTCATTTTTATCCTATTGTTTCTTCCGTTTCGCATTCACAGACAATTCAATTTTATGTTTATGTTTACGAGGATGTTTTTTTATGCGACGATGACCAAGCTTCGAAAATGCAGCAACCTTAGTGACAAGATGTTTGAACAATGAGTGTTCATTAAAATAATTTCAAACGTGCTATAAGTCAAACAATTGCCATAAATGAATATGACCGCATAAGTGATTAGTGCCACACGAAGAATGTTCTTCTTTTAGGTCTATTCTATTAAATATTGTTACTTTTTTCTACAGTAATTTTGTCCTATGTAATTCTACAATTTATGTCTTTTCTGAAACGAACGTAATAAACAAGTTCAATTTTGATCACAGAATATGCACGTACGAATAATACCATGTTCATCAAAGCTACTAATCTTTTTCTTTTTTTCCACCTCTTATTATTCTTATATAATTCATAATTACACTGTACTATGTGTTTCAATTGTAAAATCGAATTACATTGTAATAATTTATTCGAATAAGGGACCAGAATTACAAATTACATTGTAATTTAATCGAACGAAGTGACTGAATTTCGAATTACGAAATAATTGAATACAATATAATCAAATTACTATGTAATTGTAATTCGTGATGTAATTCAATCGTAATTCAACACAACTCTGCCTACACGTCCGCCACGGCTCGACCACGTGACGCGTTTCGTCTCTGTCGTGCGTATGTCACAATGTCACGTGACTAATCCGGTACTGGCAGAGGAAGGGTAGCTTATTCCCCTGATCTGGCGAATTGAGCCACACACTATCTGTGTCACTCCGAGATAAATGCACGATTAGGCCACATCTAAATTTTTTTGGACAATGAAATTTTACGGCTTGTAGTTATTTACTCGGACCGAACCATTTCCGTCAATGAGACCACCGAAGCAATTAAACAGTTATTATATCCTCCGCGAGGGAAAGTCGACGAGATAAGAGAGACGATGGGTCTCTTGCGCGGTGCGATGCAGTAGCTGCGGACTACTTTAAATTCCGAACGGTTTCCCGAGGAATTATAGGTATGCAAATTAGTCGGCGGCGTGACATAGAATCGTAAATTATTTTCCCGCGAAGAATGATATTCTTTTCTCGCATTGTCCCAGCTTGGACCAAAGGAACTTGGCTGATACTCGGACTTCGTTAGGGGATTCCTTGATTATTTCGCGAAATGTAGAACAGCTACAGAATCTACAGAATATTCCTTTCACGCGATGCTGAATTTGCACGTGGATCTATTATCAATTCGCACCGAAGTGATTTGATTGTTTTATCGTTCTAGTATATCTACATGATTGTTTTTCACGATTGTTTTTTAAAAAATCAAAGTCCTTTGTCTGTGCAATATTCTGTAAAAAGTGTAACGATGTACATATTCGATGGGTGTTCCATCTCTTATTATGTGTATTATTTTGTCATCTAATGGAATTGTTAGAAAAGACAACAAACTTTTATACTGCGTCTGAAAATTGACGTTTATCTAAAGATTCGAAATTTAATCATTGCGATTTGACTCTTGACAGTAAGAGTTTTTAGAAATATTAAAAATATATTTCTTAGAGTGCCACATCGTTTATTAGAGTCAAGGGATGCGTCATCCTTAATAGAATTTTTCCCGCACACGTTAAGCAACGCAAACGGCCAGCGAATCTGCGAAGCAACATCCGATTTAATCTCAGCCCCTTCGAGTACTAAATTCCAACAAACTCCCTCCCTCCCACGCAACGCCCACCCCCTGTTCCGTGCCACGCAGCATCCGGTAGGCATATTTACTAATCCCTGTGGATTTATGATCCCGGCTCGGCACGATGTTCAACCGTATCGCATCGGTTATTAGCCCGCAGCCATTTATTGTTTCCCGCTGTCGAGTTCCACGTTTCTATGCGTCACCTTCAAACCCCGTATGCGATTTTCAATTCTCTTTTAGTTCACCGATTCTCCGAGTCCAACGCCTTGGCGCCACTCAATCCTCATCACAAATGAAGTTAGGTTACACTAAACCAAGCCTCGGAATTAATGACACGCGACGGCCGATTTTCGAAGGCTACGCCCCCTCGACGTTGTTGTTAAACAAATTGGATTAGACATCCTGTTCAGATTTGATCAATTATATTTTTAATTCTGCAGTCTAACATCTTGGTACCTTTAACCCCTAGCTGCGAATTTTTATTTTAAAAAAATTGATTTCTCTTCTTAATAACACTGTCCAACACCAAATTTGTTCCCTAATTACTGTTGGGTCCTTCGTATAGAGTTTTTTGCGCTGATTCCAAATCTGTTTTTAATTTTTTCCCTATACGCACAGTTTTTGAGGAACATGACTTTGAAAAAAAAACATATTTTTCAACTTTAAACAAATATTGTAGTGTTATTATAAAAGATATTGAATTGTTCTTTATAGCGAAAGATTCTGTAGACTTTCCCGAATACAGTGATATCAAATATTAATACATTATGATTGTTTAAACATGTTTAAATAATAACTAAAGGCGGAGAGACACCACTTTTGCACCAATTTCTGAAGATATTTTTCAATTTATCTCAAAAAATAAGGGTCCAGCGGAAAATCGAATTATACCATGCGATATAGCACACTTTTATCTTGAGAAACCCCGCTTTGAAGTTTGAAACATCGACGTTTTTTTCGAACCATAAAACGAAATATCTTCGCCCGACATGAGTTGCCGCCAGTGGCGCTCACCATTACAACGGTCGTTCGCCGCTCTGTATCCTGTCGCTGCGCCGTATCTCGTCCCGAGCGCCACTGGCGGCAACTCATGTCGGGCGAAGATATTTTGCTTTCTTTTTTTTTCAAAGTCATGTTCCTCAAAAACTGTGCGTATAGGAAAAAAATTAAAAACAGATTCGGAATCAAAGCAAAAAACTCTACAAGAAGAACCCAACAGTAATTAGGGAACATAAAAAAGTTGAAATTTGTTGGACAGTGTAATTATGATAAGTTGAAAAGAACGCAAGAGAATATGTTCTTTAAATGTTTTCACTGTTTTGCATTTTACCCACTTTTATTACAGATGCATAATGTTTCGAGACACCCTGTATATTTTTTCTGGTACTTGGAGCAACCAGAATCTATAAAGGTGTTGAGGAAGAAGCTGTTAATGCAACTTGTCTCCAACAATGCATTGGTACTCCAAGTTTCCAGAATATTACGAAATCCATTAGTCCGTCGAAAGTAGCAACCGGGGAACTTCAATCAAGCCGACGGAAGTCTCTGTTGAGCCCGTTCCAAGATAACCCAGATCCCGCGAACTTCTCGGCGAGCAGTCGGTTCGTTTCAATTTTTGATTCGCCGTTGATCGGCGGTTTTCATTTCCATTCTACATCGAGACAGCGGGTGCGCAACTTGCCATTCAAATTTACGTCCGGCAGCGGATCTACCGATCCTACTTATCGCCGCGGTAGAACACGAGGGCCGCGATTAATTTCCGCAGGCTAGCGTTCACCGGCACGCTAAATCAGCCGGCGGCTACGCGTCCCCCGCACCCTCCCCCTTTGCAAATTGTCTACGGTAATGCATCTGCAATTTCCGTCGGTTCGAGGAGCTCGGGCTACCTGGCCGAAACTTCGCCGGCACGGTAATAACGACACGGAGGAACCCGTGGCGACGGGTTCTCGCCCCAATATTCGGACACGGTTGATTCCCGTGCGCAGCCGCCCCTCGCCTAGACACCACCGTAACACCCCCATTCCGACGCGGTACCAATACCGCCCTGTCCGACCAGTGTAGCAACTTTCTACGTGGAGCCCGCGATATTACACCGAAATTGTTGCGTGCCGGAATTTATGCAAATTCGATGCTCGCGATTACACGCCGCTTCTCGAACCACCCCTTGATCGGGGGTGAGAAGAGGGGTTGGAGAAACGGTCGAGCCGGACCAACTTCGACAACTCGTTCCGGCACGTCTTCGGAGACAAGGGCGCTTTCAAGTTCCACCGTTTCGGGTTACTCTAATCCGTTTGGGACCCGGTTTATCTCAGAGATACAGGTGTCGTTTATTAACCCTGGAAGGTGTTAGTCCGAGTTAGTGATAGCCGGTTTTATGCGTTTGTGGCGAAAATTGGTGAGTGGTTAAGTGAAACACAAAGTAGAAATGACGTCAGAAGAATCTCGAAGGATTTTCAGATTCGTTAAAATTGTGAAAAGAAGAATACGCTTTTAATCGACTTCGAAAAAGGAGGAAGTTACTCAATTCGATCTGTATGTGCCTTTTTTCGCTTTTTTCTATGTATGTTCACCGATTACGCCGAGATGGATGGACCAATCGGAACGAAACCTTTTCATCTTGTAGAGTATGTCTCCCGATTGGTCTCTTGGAAACAAATTTTGCATTTTTTCATTCTTTCCGGTTTTTATTGCAAATAACCAATAAGACCGAAAAACCATCCTACAGTGTTCTACAAATTCTGCTGGTTCCACTAAAAATTGTGAAATAAAAAAATTTTATACAAAAAAATTAAACCGACTTCGAAAAAGCGCACTAAAAAGTATGAAATAATTTCCATTTAATTTATGTGGATACACACGAACTCAAATACAACACAATCTTTTCGGAGGCGGCGCAAAATTGAAAATTGTCCAAATGACAGATGTTGCTGATTATGATTTCATTAGAATATGGTGAACTTGGAAATCAGTAGGTGGGAAGAGAAGACACATTAATATATGAAAGCATGTAGAAGAATGTAAGTATTGTATTTAAGTTCGTGTGTATTCACATAAATTAAATAGAAATTATTTCATACTTTTTAGTGCATTTTTTTAGTGCGTTTTTCCGAAGTCGGTTTAATTTCTTTTTATAAAATTTTTAATTAGTTACTGTGTCTTAACGCGAAACATTTTTATTTTGTATAGTGATCCGCAGTGTACTCGGAAAGAAAAATTTCAGCTACATACTTTTCACTTCTCGATAACGTTCGAAAGAGTTTAAAGACTGAAGACTCATAGAGCTCAAGCACATAAAACACGAATCATCAAATCTCCCATCAGAAACAATCAGCCCTCTATCGCATGAAACGTTATTCAACGTTTTCCCACCAAACAGAATGAACCGGAACGAACAAGCATGAAGCATAAACCGTTCCCGACTTCCAGCGGATCTAGAATCCCCGTGTTCCTTCAAACGTGGAGGAAAGGTGGGCAAACAATCGACTCCGGCGGGAGATCTACGAGTCCTCGTTCCCCGCATTAAACTCGACCCGACTCGTCCGACTCGACGCGACTCAACTTCTCGCGATATACGACGCGGGCCAAATACTAGGACGAGGGGCGGATGTATCCACTTGCAAGGTCGTTTGCACAGGAAAACGTCGTAGTTGATGTTAATTCACGACGTCAACCCCCGGTGGATCATCAAGCCCATTAGTCGCGCAGCCTGGCGAACCTCCTGGCATGGAAATGGTCTGTTTACAGGATCACGGTCGACTGCGTTTAATTTAGCAGCCTCTCCTCGCCCGCCCGGAGACGGCGGGCGTCGACGTCGACGTCGACGACGTACACCCGAATTCGAATCTCATCGTCAAAGCGGAATACTGGAGCAAGCGGTTCCGACCGATTACCCATCCTGGCCTCCCTCTTTGACAAACTTCATCTCGTAAAAATCGCCGATGAAATCGCGCGAGAGCTACCCTTGATTGTCCGAGGAGAAATTTCACCGTCTCAAATTTGTTTCCCAGTTTATCGGCCATACTCTGCGACTGATCGAGGGACTGCAACGCAGATTGGACGGCCTTGCTGCGCACCTGACGCCTTCAGCGACATCTTGCGACCAAGGTTATGGGAGTCGCAACACCGTACTCTGTGCTGGATTAACCAATAAACATGTCAACATATCAATAGCATCGAATTGTCTGAATTTTATATTTTTTACACAGTAATAATATTGCTAAAAAATTGCGTTGAAGTGATCTCGTATAAGGGGACCCCAAAATCTTTCAAGTGCTCAGGGCCTCTAGGGCAAGAGGCAAGTCTTTGTTTTTGATTATATTTTTATGAAACTTTTACCAGCACATGAGTGACATTTTTCTGATCTACACTTCGTTTCGTATTTATTGTTTATCGGTGGGACGATGAATGTGGGATGACGAAAAAATAAGAAATGTTACATAAACACAAAAAGTTTCGCTACCTTGTTACATGTTCTGCAACCTCCGAAAGAGAATAAGGCGCCAATTTATAAGAGTACGGAACAACTGTAAAATCGACAGAACTCTAATTACCGATCCGAACTTTGCATTCTCCAGCGGCAGTAGATGAATGCCGAAGGGCCCGGGCTCAAGGGGGAATCTCCAGAACCCTCGAATCACAATTTGGATTCCAAAAGACAGGCGGAGGTGCTCGAGTAGGTCGGGCCGCTTTGATCGTCGTTTAATTGGTCCGCCGTTTCCGGCGAATGCAAAAATACAAGATGCGTATGTAAATATGGCGGCGAACGGGTCGCGCCGGGATCACAGGGAACGATAATAGCGAGCTACGGTGAACGAAGATGTCCAGGAAAAGGAGGGTTCTGGGTGTGGGGTTGGAAGGAAGCGACGGATGGGATCCGCAGGAAGCCAGCCTTTGACTAGGCAAATGAGCAGCCTCTCGTGACGACCTCCTCTCTCTCTCTCTCTTCCTCCCACTCCTTTCTCTCTGCCTCTGTCAAACAAAAGAAGAGGGCACCATCTGTGGGTGCAACCCTTACGGCGAAGTACCTCCGAGCCGTCTCCTCCCCATTTAAACCCTTTGGCCTCGCCGAAGATGAAAGATGCATGCCTAGATCGCCTCGCTCTATCTCTCGTGTCTCAGATGCTCAGATGGGGCGCCGGCCACTTAGCGATAAGATCGTTCATAACGGCACAGGATTCGCCGCTTAAATGGATCAGGAAAACGACACTACCCTTTGTTTACCGGCTGTTGCATTTGCTAGCCAATTTGTCGCCCCCGAAACCACTGCAAGCATTTTTTTCGGGTCCTCTTCTTCATGAGGCTGAAGCTTTTCTTGGACGATTTATGAGCAGGGTATAGGTCTCCTGAAATTTGCACCATTGACAAGGTCTGGGTTAGGTAGACAATAAGGTGAAGTGCCCTAAGTCTGGACAGTCCAAAAGTGATACCTAAATCTGGACAATTGAATTTTCATAGTAAGATCAGTAATTAAGAGATTAAATAATTATATTATATATTCTGAGGCCTTAGCTACAAGTAGGTGTGAATATTATTTCATTAAGACATCAATTGAAATTTAAAAATGAATTCAAAGTTCATCTGAAAACAGTATACAAAATAGTATATTTACATGCGAATCATGTGCATTTATAGTTCGAACTTTTGTTAGAAAAAAAGATATAATTTAAGCCCTCAGACAAAAAATAATTATCACGCATAATAATATTGATATTTTAAAATAAATTGGCAATCAAACTTAACGTAAATAATAATTATTAATACAAATATTAGATGTCCAAGATTAGGACTGTTTTCAAATATAAGTACTCCATACTGGGACGCGATGACAGTAGCTGTCCCACTCTAAGCTTATACGCAATGTGCTTACGCCTGAAGCCGGACACGTGTTTGTCAATAAAATCAACGCATTGTTTATTAATTAGTCTTCTATTAGCTTGAATAACGTATGTAGAAAATGTATTCCGGTTGTGACGTTAATAATACTTTATGTTTACATCTTAAATCTATCAGTATTACTACCTAACCTTAAAAGTTGTATCACGACAAGTTTTATTAAAACAGTAAATGAAAATAAATATATATTTGGTTAAATAATACAATATTATAATCTATGATAAGAATACTACATATTACGCAAAGCATCTTCTATTCGTCATGCGCAACAGCGCCACCAACCAACGTTTTAGGTTATGTTCGCTCGATCAACTCGTAAATTGAATTTGTCCCGATATAGGCTTTACTTCTGTCCAGGTACTAGCTTAGATTGGATTTAATATGTCCAACTATAGGTTTGAATTATTCTTGTTAATACAATTAAGATACTAACCTAAACAATGATTTTTTTATTTTAAATTACTTTACAAACTCTGAACTGTATGTTAAAACTCTTAAGGAATTGTTTTTGTTTATTTAAAGTGATAAAAGTTAAAATAGAAAAACATGCTGTCCAGGCATAGGGCACTTCACCTTAGTACGTGAAAAATTTTAGACCCAAATGTCAATCAGAAAATGTTTAGTTCCTGACTGTATGTTTATGAAACCTTTACCAACACATGCGTGACATTTTTCTGATTAAAGGGACTCCAAACATGACACAATTCGATTCACATTTACTTATTTAATCCAAGATATTCTAGAACCTATGTAGACTATCCAAACCAATCAGTGTGACACAAATTTTCAGACGATAGAATAGTTACCTAGCTGCAGTGCAACAATTTTTGCAACTTCTCTTTTTCTTGGGGCTTAAACCTTCTCTTGGCCAACCTATGAGCAAGACATAAGACTCGTAAAATTGGCACCATTGACAAGGTTAAACCAGGTTTTATAGCATCGCTCCCGGAGAGTATTAGTACCCTGGAAGATGAAGCGCGCCTGGAAAATTATTGGAAAATTGCTTCAGACTTTGAACAAATTTTTATCTGTGTTTTTCGGCCCTGACAAAAGAGAGTTTATTTTTCATACTACGTTGGTACTGGGTTTATGATCGTACCTCGGGGGCGGTATAGACTGTAAAGCGTTTATTGGGTGATTAAGTGTTATTTGCTTGGGTTATTGTACCGTTTGATTCGCCGAAAGGAAATACGTTATTGAAGGTTCAGCTTCAAAGGAAGTGTGTCCTTACGATGAGCATGAACTTGTTTCTTTTAGAATGTTAACGATGAACCTGCTTTGATGGGTTCGCAGAGGAAATCGTTAAGGGTGCATTACGTTTTACAAGGCGGAAGTCTGGTTTGCGATTGCATTGGAGGATTTTAGAAAAAGAAATAAAATTATAGTCGAGATGAATAAGTATATATTTGTATTTTATAGTGCATGTATATTCTGTTTCGTATTCTACTTGATAATTATATTTATAGCCCCGAAAGTGGTACAAAGGCATTTTATTTTAAATAAATGATTATAGAGAAGCTGCTGCTTGATTACCAAACACCATTGAGATATTTTCACTAAATCTAGCAGACAATGTTGCAACATATAAATATGTACAACAATTCCAAAGGGTACAGTAATAAAAATCGATTCTTCGGAACAATTCTGCCAAAAATGTCCGTCCTTCGAAAAATTCGCGTGTGGAGGGAAAAAAAATCAGTTCGTATCGGTTAAAAAATTCTGGCCAGCTGTGTGTGTAGTGCAGACGGGTCGGAACGGTGCCGATTATTTTTCAAACAGGAGTTAATCGCGTCGATGGCTCAGGAATCGGATCCCCAGCGAGTGTTTCCGGGTCGTCGGCGTCCATCGTCCTGGGTTTATCTGCAGAGAAAAATCTCGACGGTCCGCGGACAGACGGTGATTCGATTTCCAGTCGACCCCGTAGACTCGTATGTAGGAGTCGTGGGGGATCGATAGGCATCCAGGACGCGAATGCAGCCGCACGAGAAATCCCGGGAATCGCGACGAGAGCCGCGTAAAATCGACTAGCGATGCGATATTAATGCAACCCCGTTGGAAGAGAGTACGAGGGAGAGAGAAGGAGGGAGATAGGGAGAGAGAGAGTGAGTGAGAGGGGGATGGGGGAACTCAGTGTATGCAGTACGATCGAAACGTTCGCGTGCTTCCGCGATGATGGAACCCGTAACGTCCGACTGCCATTGTTATTTCCTCGAGGCGATCTCTCGAGTTTATCGTGGATAAAGTCGACCTTAACTCTCGTCCTTTATGCCCTCCTGTGTGTGTGCGAGCTCTAACTGCATCACCGAGGGGATGTAACGCGTCCCCAAGACGATCTCGTAAAAGATTTGTAAGCTCCGTTATCAGGAAACCGTAAATTCTTATTACTATTATTATGATTATACCGTCCTTAGAGGGACATAATTGGACGTGAACCTTACCGGTGTGTGAGAAGGGTTGCCTTTTCACCCTTTATCAAGTAACGTGGTATGATCGCTTCAAATCGATCTCGACCATTATTAATTTTTTCGCTAATTTAAGTTAATTTAATTTCACTGAACTAAAAGAAGCTGGACTTTATTGTGTTCTACTTCGGTGGTCCTGTAGTGAGAGGTTAGAAGATCGTCAATTGTGAATTTTTATTGAAGATTCAGTTTTTTAATAGTATTGATAATTTTCTTCAAACTTTTTCTTAAAAATGTCCATTAGTTCGGAATATTCGTCCCATAAGAGAATGCTGTAAAATTCTGTTCTTCCCGATCGAATTAATTATAGTGGTGCCAGTCAGCCAAGAACCTGTAAAACGAGTTCCAATGGCGGATAAGCGAATTTCTGATCATTGCGCGCGAAAGCTCTGCGAGATTTCGCGGTACTCGAGGAAACCGCTTTACAGGTGTCATTGGACCGTGACCGGATGCAAATCAAGCAATCCCAGGGTAATCAGATCCCGGTGCATTATGGTTTGCGGAATCCGCGGCACGAGACGTTAAGTACCCGCGAGCAGATTGGAAAGGAGCTCTTTGCCCCGCGGACCGATTCTCCGGGCTACGTTAAGCCCTCCCGATTCATCGAATCGTTAAAGATACCCGTTCCTACCCTTGGATCCTTTCATTCAGCCCTGTTCACTTGAACACTGCACAGAAAATGCCATTTAAAGTCACTGTATCATTTTATACTGCATCTTTCTATGTACTCTTTTCTACATATTATATTTCATTGTTAGTTATTTATATTATTAATTTAATAAAAAATAAAAAAGTAATTTATCTTAATATATAATTAACTATATTTGATTTAACTTTTTTAGACTAGACTGCGAGTTGTAAGCATTTATGACAAACATGAATATTGTGAGTGAATACTATGAGTACTATATTATTAAGTAAGTAACATGGTATACTACCTTCGACCAATTAAAATTATTAAAGGTTGGAAGAAATTCCCAAGTAGCTTATGCAACATGCAGAAAATTTATATTCCTCTTGACGACCCTAAATAAGAACACTAAATAAGACACTAAATAAGAATTTTTATCTCAGTGAGAGAATATTTATCAAGTCGAGTTGATCCCTTTTTCCATCTTGATATAGAATGTACAAAGTATTCGTACACCTTTTAAAAACTAATAACTTTTTTATAATTGTACCAAACGACCTCATTTTTTATAATCAATTAGAAGCATTAGTTTATTTTATAATCAATTAGAAGCATTAGTTTACAAACTGATATGCAAAAAAGATTTTCCAAAAATTACAATTTACAAGGTTGCAGGTAAAAATAAAAAAGGCATTTTTTAAAACTTTTTTATTTGGGCCCTTAATGAAAATTTGAAACATGTTTTCTAGATCCATGTTCTTTATACACATGTTGGAAATTTAATCGAAATCGATTGACGCAGGAAAAAACAACAAGCGTCGAAAGATGTACGATTCTGTGGAGTTTAAGCAGAAACTGATCAAAAGTCGTGGAAAACTACGATTTTCACCATTTTTAACCGCTTGTAGCTCGTGTGTATGTTAATCGATTTCAATGAAATTTTCAACATGTGAATGACTAACATAGATCTACAAACATACATTTAAAATTTTCATTAAGGACCCAAATAAAAAAGTTTTAAAAAATGCCTTTTTTATGTTTGCATTTAGCCTTGTAAATTATAATTTTTGGAAAATCTTTTTTGTATATCATTTCGTAAACCAATGCTTCTAATTGATTATAAAAAATCAGGTTGTTTGGTACAATTATAAAAATGTTATTAGTTTTTAAAAAGTGTACGAATACTTTGTACACCCACTGTACATAGAATCTTCGTAGTATATTCTTTTAAGTTGACGAATTAATTTATTAATGCAAAAAATTTGAAAGTTTTTTTTAGAGTTGAGAGGATTTATTTAGGAAATTTAATATGGAAAGTTTAGTGGGCAGCAGCGTGCTCTTTTCATTGGGCGCATTAATTCGAGGCATTTTTATAATGGGCGTAATGGGAGGAACACCTGCGGAAGCCTTCCAGAGTCGGAAAACCTTCGTCCAGGCATAGAATCCTCAATTAGTAACTCGAACAGAATACTCGTGGACGGAGGCGCACCGACTGGCAGGTTTATGGCCGGCGAATAAGGAAGAAAATGCTCGGGAAACGGGCTACGAAACGATGGTTAATAAAATGGTCGTAAGGGAGCCGACAAATAGGGTCCGCCGCGAGTGGAAGTCTCGGTCGGTAAGCCGGCCGTTAAGCACCTTAGCTAACCAGATGAAGGTTCAATCCGAGGATAATCAAAGGACCGCAGGACTGGCCTTTACGAGTGTTCTTTCACAGCCGTCTTTGATGGAACCTTCCCTCTTTCTGACCTAACACTGTGCTTGTAAGTAGATAACCCTTAAACAGCTACGGGGCCAAACGAACTCCGCGTAGTCTTCGAGTGTTTATGCAAATTCACCTGGGAAGTAAAATTCTACAAAAGTTTATTCAGCAGTCTCCCTATTAAATTTCATTGAATTTTATATTGCGCTGCTTCCTGAATAATTCTGCGAAACGGTAATACGCAAATGTCCGGACTGACAAGATGAGCGTTGTAAAATACTAATAAATGTGCGTAACATTCTTAACAAAGCTAAGTCGCTTAGGTACCCTCATCCGAAATAGGATGAAAGTCGGTCCTGAGTCCTCGTCTTATATCGGAATGAAACTGTATTAGAGAAATATTGTGTAAAAAATGACTCCAATCTAAAACTGGTAGGAGTCCGAGGATTGAACAACCGCATTATTTTGATTTTTAGTATCCAGGGGCGGGGATGACGGATCCTGAGGATTTCGTCGAACGGCCCGAAGCGGAAGCGGGAGGTGGATCTGCCCGTAACCGCGGGCGACTTTCAAAGGCGGAATACGCACGCGGACTGTAGCAAGCTATAGCCAGCGAGCAAGCAAGCGTGCCGGCCGTAAATCTTCGCGGAGAAGTTCCCGCGGAATCGATACGGCCTGGTTTCTCGGTCAAAGCTCGTTAGCGATTCTCTCCGCGGTGAAGTTGCTCTAATTGGAGATCCCGCGCCGGATCGTCCTCCTCCGTAAGGAACCGGCGCGGCCGGTCTCTCTGTGTCTCTCCTCTCTCTCTCTTTCTGTATACGTTGCGTTCGAGAGAGGCGTTATTATTCGTCGAGGGGCATGATTCTGTGAAGTGCTCATTGTCGCGGAATCTAGTCTACGGGAAAGGCAAGTTGTCGGAAGAGGGTTCTGGGTCCGGGTCTTGGACCGGGTTCGTTTCCTTGTCCTACTTCATTAACCGTGTCGCGAGACCCGGCCATCCGGAGCAATTGGTTCTCGTCTTTTAAGAATTTCACGTTCCACCTGTGCCACCTCGTCGTTCGCCGGCCTTTGATCAACGATGGAACTTCTTGCCAGTTGCCGGGACATCAGCTACACAACGGATTCGGACTTTAAGGATGTTCTGGAGGTATATAAAAACGCAACAAAATTTTTGAAAATTTGACAAGATATAATTCTTACTAAATTGATGCAATTACCAAAGTTTGGGTTCGATTCACTGCACCGTTTAAGAATTATAACAACTTAAAGTTTGCACATTTTAACACGTCTTCTTATGGAGAATTCATAAAATTCCACTTCAAACCCTATTTAAACCTTGAAAAAACGCAACTAGAAACTCCAGTCTTTTTTTATATGTAGTAAAAATTAGGTAATTAATTATGTTCAAAATTTATTAGGATTCACTAAACAGTTACAGAGCAAAAAAATTCTGAACTGTTACAAAACGTCAAATTTATCTTGTTGTCTCTCACTAGCATGGAAACGTGACAAGTGTAGACCACTGAATATAGCTACAGAGGGTACAGTATTCGCAAAAGTTTAATGCAAAATATACTCATGAATGGCTTTCATTGCCATGTATTGATGGATTTCGAATTTCTTGTATTTTTGTCTCCCATTGTACCTCCAGTACATCCTTAAAAACGCGACCTCGGGATCGTTTAATCCTCGCCATCGACGTCTTCGCGAGGAAATGTTCTACAGTTCTCTCTGGAGATTTTTGCTGTGACTTTCTTTTTCAGTGGGTTGGTAGCTCAACAGTTTAGTGTGTTGATATTTAATATCTACGTAAGACTTAGCTATCTCAAATTTTGTAGCTGACTTAATTTGACCAATTCTTTTTAATTATATACACACATTCTTCATAATTTTCATAAAATTATGCGTACGATGATGCTTTTTCTTGAATGATTGCTTCCTTCAATTTTTAATTGGGGTTTCTTGCTATAATTTTTTTTTAGTGCACCTTCGTTATAGTCCTAAAATACGCAGCCTGTAATATTGCATCTTAAATATTTCCTACAAATGATTCTGTACTGATTCTGTATTCCTGTTTGAACATTACTGTTAAATTATTATTCTATATTAGGACAATTTTTTTCTAAAAGAATTCGGCATTTGTCAGGTACATGTATTATGTCGCTTCAGTGAAGACACAGCTTCAGGTTTATTTCCAATTGAAGATTTCTAGTTCGTTTTCCTTGAGTACTTATTCTTGCCAACAATGGCAGGGATATTGTGTCGATCATGGTCGCCGCCGCGGCTCCCTCCGTCGATTTTACTCGGTTACACCGTGCGCAGGATACAGGACGGACCACCAGCGTTTCAGTATGAAGTTATTATCTCCGGCGGGCTCCGTTCGATGCACTTATGGCAGCGCATCGCCTCGACACACTGTCGGTGAGCCCGACTCTTTCCTTTGCCCGCGGCGTCTCACGAATCGACGAGTCCTCGCGCAAGGACGAGCAAGGAGAAGAAGATCAAGCAGGGGAGAAGAGAGGAGTGGGGAACGGTGCGGTGCGTGGACACCCCTTAAAGTCACGTTCTAGACCGGAATTGCCGGCGTTAATATCTTATTACTGGTTTATCGTTGCGTGGCTTTCGAGGCAACTCGAGGAGGTGAAGCCAACCAGAATCCTGAACCCGTACGAGGTCGTCTTCAGAATTGAACTTCGCTGGAATGCCACGAAGCCGCTGAAGGATCGTGACTTCGAGTTTCGATCAGAGTGTGTTCTAAAAAATATGTTGAATCATTGCAGACTTTGCCTATCCATTGATTGATTCAGTATGGATTACGATTTTTCCTGGTTTTTGTGTGTTCGATAAAATATTAAACTCTTATTGAAATCTCCATAAAAATTGAAGATTTATGAACAAAAGTGAGATTTATGAAAAAGTGTGTGGCTATCTTTTTCAATTTTTAATACATTCTTTCTCTCTTTTTTATAAATTACAAAACTATATTCTGGAACTTCGATTAGCCATATTGAACATCCTGATCATCCTTCCACGATCATCTACCAGAAAAATGTATTTATGTTTCTTTTCTGCATAAAATAGGAAGATATGGACAATTTATTTTGAAAGTGGTGTAAGTCCATTTTCTCTTGTTTTTTTAATTTTTTTTTAAATTTTATTTACATTAAATTAAGCATGAATTACGTGATATCTCATTTTTTTCAAAAATGGACTTACACCACTTTGAAAATAAACGGTCCATATGTAGGAACGTAATTTAGTCTTCCTCCACTGTGGAGGAAATTGTGAAACAATTTTGACCATTTATTTTCTTATTTCGTAGATTGGTGATCAAGGTTGATCTTGTCATTTCTCAGGATTTTTCAATACAAGGATTCCGACTTCAGTAAAAGCGAGCCCTATTCTGTTCTCATCGACGAACCTGGTCCAAGAAGCACTGTCTTCTTGCTTGGAATCACTGACCCATCTACCAGGAAAAGCTTCCTGTTTTGCCCCGAATCGGCGATCCCGGTTTCAACGAGCCGTGCCCATTGTTTCGCCGTACCACTGGTCCACATTCCGAACAGTCGTTACCTTTTCTTTCTGGCAATCAAAGGTCCACGGGCCCGCGGAAGCATTTCCCGATACTCGATGCCCGAGTTCAGCAGTTCCTCGGGAACTTCTGAATGCTACGTGCAATCACAATATCGAGAATTCTAAACAGACGAACCCGAAGAACTTGAAGCGATCTAACAACCGGGAAAAATCGGATCGTCGACGTTCTGCTCGAATTCTCCTCTTGGGAATACGATTGTTAACTTAGGAAGACCTGACAAAACGATTAAAGATAATGTAAGTTATACGTGAAGCAGAACACGATTTTAAAACTGGATCTGAGATAATGAGATCGATTTATTTACAAACGAGATCAAGAACAGACACTTGAAGGCCACTTTCGTTTTCTTGATGTTTAATGGATTCTCAAATGATTCGTTCTTTACGAGGGCCAGGTTTCAAGGCCACTTTCATTTCTCTTTTAAACGATCTTGATTCGTGTATTTTCAAGTGAGGAATTTTGTACAGAATGAAATTTTTCAGGCCAGATTTTAGTTGAATTCAATTTTTCAAAAACGATGTCTAATTCATTCCCAAGCGATTTGCTCTACATTCTATATTCACAGCCACAGCAATCCAAATTTTTTGAAAAGGACGCGAGATAACATGCCCGATTTATTTACAGATCATCCAGCACCAGGTCAGAGAAAATTCATTGTTGGTGATCGCGTCGGCCGATCATTATGTCGCGCAACGTCCCGCCAGGGGACGAAGTATAATAACGCGTCGCGAATTTTCGCGGGCAGTTTACGATCGGTACAAATTTCCCTGGAAAAGAGATAGGATCACGGGTATCACTGACGGGTAATGTAACCCGCGTACCTGGTGGATTAACACCGTCGAGTTTATACAATGCGGGTTAGGTTGGGATCTCGCGCACCTCGGCGAGCACACGCGTATATGTGCACAAGAGAGAGGGAGAGAGAGAGAGAGCTAGCATGCACCGGCCAGGCATGCAGCGATCGTGTAATAAGATATTACCAGAGCAAAGCCACGAGAGGCCGACGGGCATAACCGGAGAGAGAGCGAACCCGGTGGTCCCTGCCGATTCCACGGAGCTCGACGGTGCCTATGGAAACCAACCCTGTCGTCTGTCATCATCGGCCAACTCCACTAGTCAGTATCAAACTGACCTTGCCACTCGAGCTTATCGCTCTGATATCGTTTTTCTCCGCAGATTTCTTCGAAAAATCTGTCGACTCCTTCGTTGAACGTGACGGGGACTAAGAGGATACGAGTTTGTACAAGGTGTTTCAAAATTATACAGGGTGTCCCAAAATTCCTTCAACAGCCGGAAACGTGAGGTTCCTGACGTCATTTAAAGCGACATTTTCCATTGCAAAAATGTTATCCGCGGCTTTGTTTAGAAGTTATTAACGAAAAACACGGACCAATCAGAGCGCGACCTAGACCCGAGTGGGCACAGTCGGCCACTAAACAGTTGGCGCCTTGAAACAGTACAACTTTATTCTGTGGAGATTTTTTGTACGACTAATAATAACCGAGATATTTAAGTGTTCCCATTTAAATGCCCCACCCTGTATATTATAATACTACAAAGTGTCCCAAAATTCGTGAAAATCCCGGAAATGGGAGGTTCCTGAGAACATTTGAAGCGACATTTTCCTTTGCAAAAATGTTATCCGCGGTTTTATTTAAGAGTTATTAACGAAAAACACGGACCAATCAGAGCGCGACCTAGACGCGAGTTGGCACAGTCAGCCAATCGACAGTTGACGTGCCAGACCGACTATGCCAACTCGTTCCTAGGTCGCACTCTGATTGGTCCGTGTTTTTCGTTAATAATTTCTAAACAAAGCCGCGGATAACTTTTTTGCAAAGGAAAATGCGCTTCAAATGACGTAGGAACCTCCCATTTCCGGCTGTTGAAGGAATTTTGGGACACCCTGTATGTCGTGACCACCGTGATTCTGCACCTCTATAGTCCGTAATTTTGCCCTTGACCCTTTTTTCAAGGTCAAACATTTTTTATTGTATCCTATAATACTCGTCGCGACGAACAATAGTCCCGAAGGAACCACGGTTCTCGAGTAAACCGTTGTCTTAGAAAACGACTTTGATGTGTCCGAATACATATGCATGTACACTGTAGTATAACTAGACCGCAAATTTAAAAAAATGATTGGATGGAATGTACATGTACAAATGTACAACAGTATAAAGACTAGAAGACAGAGTTGAGTAATGTGTACGATTAAAAAAGTAATCATTGAAAAATCGGCGATCGATTCAATCGATTGATGAAGTTAATCATTAATCGTTGATTAAAAGAAGAAATCGTCGAAAAATCGGAGACTGATTCAATGGATGGATGAAATTAATCGCCATACGGTCTGTCTATAAATTGTAACAAGGAAGGAGATGGAGACAGAGAGCGGAGATGGAGAATTGACAGAAATATATCTCAACAAAAACTCAGTTTACATTCTTCTCAGTATTCATACAGTTTTGATTCCGTATTTCATTTCGAAGTTTCAACAGTCAATCATTAATCAATTATACGATTGACCATAATCGAATTGAACGAAAACGAATTGAAAGGAATGTAGTCGTTAATCGCAATTAACGACTAAAGTAGAAATTTAACCGTTATTCCCAATTAACGATTAATAAGTATTTAATCGTTAATCGCAATTAATGATTTATAAGTATTTAATCGCTAACCGCAATTAACGACTAAACCAGGAAATTAATTGTTAATTGCGATTAACGATTGAAGTAGAAATTTATTCGTCAATCGTTAATTAAATTTTTGCCCAACTCTGCTAGAAGAAGCTATGGAAGTGGCCCCTGACTCAATATCCGACGATCAAATAAAATGAATAATAATCACCTTCTACCTCCGAAGAACTAGCTTCAAAAATATCTGTTTTAAAAAATTAATAAATAAGCCTCGAGTACGAACCGTCATCAATCTTATAGTCCCAAAAAAGTCCGTGTCATCTAAGGATTGAGGTTACCAAACAATATCTGAAATTTTTATTTCTTTGAAAAAATTCTAAGAAAAGTACACAGAAAAATTCTGAAGATTCGAGAAGGTGTTCCTCGAGGTGTCTCTCGCGAATATTACCAGCAAGTGCCACGTGAGAACCTCTGCATCGTGCAGAGGATGCGGCACGTCGTCGTGGCGGACAACTGGATGGATGGACGGGACTTCGGGTCGGTTCGCTCACTCGGAGCGAGCCAAGGGTATTATTAGGACCGGGGCCGAACGTAATGACTTAATACTACGAGGCTGCCCTATGTTGGAAACCGTCTGCCTATGTGCGGCCCGAAACGTTGCAGTCTCTTCGGGGCTCTCAGTCCATCCTCGAATACGCTCGGATACCGTGGGTTTCTCGCAAAGATTATTGGTTCACCGGCCTCGAGAAATTTCGTGCGAGCTGGATATACCGGCCATAGGATACCGTATTGGCACGATAATCATGGCAACCGCTACTGTGCATGGAAAATGTTGCCGTATTACTCCATGGAACAGTAGCTGGACTCGTAAACATCGACAACAGGAGTTTGACCCTCGTCCTGCGTTCTTCTGTCAGCTTGACACAGTTTTCACTGACATCGAGGGCTTAGTATGGTTTACACATTGTTTCACTAGTTGTGGACGACGTGGACGATTCTTTTTTTCTGTCTGTTATCAGTTGTGTCGGACACAACAATCATTGTCATCGGTTCGACGACAATCGTCGACACAAATAATTCTCGGAGAACAAATTTACTAATTGCAGTGGGTGATCCAATTGTTACAAACACTTACATAAATTAAGAACTTTACATTGAAACAGTGAATTTTTGAAATAAAAATTTTACTACGCTGATTTTTATTATTTCCTTATCGAGCATCAATGCATGTTTACAATAAGGAATATTTTTTGAATACCGTGGCTCTGATAATAATTTGATCACTAGGCTGCAGATCTTGATGCAAAATAAAAATTGTTTGCATCAATTGCTAGAAAAAGAAGCAAACTTAAATTGCACACTACTTGTGTTTCTATCACATGGATTATTCACTATTGCAGAAATGGAGGATGCATAATAACGTCGATAAGATTAATCGCCAAGTGCCAGCATCTTCCAGTTCCAAATATCCTCGAAGCCGAATGCCCGCGACGTTCTCTATGTTTCGCCAAGAATCTGAAATTCTCGGAAAATCCAAGCTAGCTGAAGAGTTGCTGGGTTCGTCAGAAAAAGGCGAGCGATCTTTGTCGGCAGGAATTCTTCCTGCGAGACACATCCTCGGGGCAAGCCGCGTCCCGTGGATCTTTTCGCAACGCCATCAGGACAAGGCTAACTTCCTTCTCTCTCGAACGTCACAGCTGACGGGTACTTTTTAGATATTTTTCTGATATACTACAGGTACCTGCTCATTTATTTTCTTTGTACCGTAGCCGCTTGTTTTCTAGTCAACATCTATTTGCTCTTGCAAAGATCTCGTTATGATGTTTCGAGATTCGAACGCCATTTCGGGAGAATGCGTGGCTTCAGCCATTGGACATTTCAGAGACAGAGATGAATCTAGAAAATTGTAGCATTAATTATAAACATTTCTGACCATTTCTCTTATTACTAACTATTCAACATGTAGAAAATCTTTATTTTCTTGGCCCATTCCTCCACCAAACAAAAAGATAATCATAGGATAGTGACACCATCCCCCGAAGACCCGTTATTGGGAACTATTCCCCATTTCCTTGCACTCTCCCCCCCCCCCCCCCTCCATAACGATGGGAAAATTATAACCTATCATTCCTCCTCGATCTTCCCTCTCTTCCGTCACCGTTACTCGCGACGCTAACGCTCCTAGACCTTGCCAGGCGCCGTCAGCAAACATTATCTCCTAGAATTACACGAATCTTCCCCCTTGAACACCATATTTATCCTGTGCCCACGTTGCATCAATAGTCAGTTTCATAGTTGGCCACTTAGCCCAGATCAGTCCAGCGCAGTTCACTTTCTGTCCATTACGAAAGCTTTCCAGCTCATGCTTGAATTAATCGAATACCTGTCCGTTTTTCTTCCCCTTTCTCTTTCTTTCTCTTTGCGAACGATGGGAATTCGCTTTCATAGCCGGCTGGCAATAAGCCGTGTTTCCTCCGTCGATTCTTAAATTCCCGACTCCCGATCGCAAACACGAAAGCTTCCGGCACGGGAAATGAATTTTCTTAACTCTTCAAAGCTCCGGACGGTCGCGAGACGGCCCCGCGTTCGTCTTCGTTCTTTTTCGCCATCGGCTCCGAGGAAAAGGGCGACTTTATCGGCGAGTAATTGGTTTAATCGTGCCGGGATAGCCGGGGACATGTTCGTTAATTGCGTCGGATCGGAGAACCGAAACGGGGCGTGTCTACACTGGACAATGAACGCCCTTTTTTGCCATAGCGAACACCGTTTGTCTGTAGGTGCCGCGATTCTTTGACCAGACCATCGATTTGTTTTCGTGGCAGTGGACTCAAACGTGAAGTTAACCCCTTGGACTATCGATTCAGTCTCACGATGAAGATTCTGAGCAGACATTATATTCGTCACATTCTCAAATACAGAAGCCTGTAGTGCCTCAACATGACCAATTCCATCTACCGACTTGTATGAGGAGTTCAAGAGAAATGCGCATACACACACCAGAAAGATTATGAAAGAGCAAGGCTTGATGAAAGGGACAATATTTTTCAACCATTATTATACTGGAAGGTCTAAGCCATGGTTTAAACACGAACGTCTCTCACGAGAACTTGTAGACACAGTAGTGAGGATATCAATCATATTGTTTGGCAATGTAGCCTCTTCGATTTACAGCGATCTAAGCTAATTCTAAGCTAAAAAGATATTAGTTGCCCGACCCAATATTAGAGCTTGTTTTCTCATTTTTAATTTCATAAAAAACTGTAAACTACGAATTTATTTTGATTTAATGTAAACTATGTATGTATGAATATCTATAATACACAGAGTGAGTCCGAAGAAACAGAATACCTAAATATCTCCGTTACTTTTCGTTGTACAAAAAAACTTCTTAGGACAAAATTACACTGTTTGAAGGGCCACATGTAACGTTGTAAGGGAAAAAATTTTCAAGGTAATTTTTTACAAGATTTCAAGGTCATCGATATTTTTTTAAACGGAATGAAGTATTTTTAATATATCAATCGATGCAGCTGGACATTCGTTATAAAAAAGTACTAATCTATGTATGTCGGAAAGTTAGTAGTTCACGAGATATTTAGATTTAAATAAGTGTAAAACACCATTACTGTCGTAGTGAAACGTCAGTGTTTACTTACTTGTGTAACGTTTTACTACGACAGTAATGGTGTTTTACACTTATTTAAATCTAAATATCTCGTGAACTACTAACTTTTCGACATACATAGGTTAGTACTTTTTTAACAGTTCTCTGAATCTCGATCGACAATTGTTTAAACTACAATTAATGTTATATTAATGTAAATTTGCAAAAATATCACATGAAATTTAATTCAACGTTTCGGTCTCAATTTAGACCATTTTCAAGAATAGAAAATTTCAGTATTAGTACTTTTTTATAAAGAATGTCCAGCTGCATCGATTTATGTATTAAAAAATACCTCATTCCATTTAAAAAAATATCGGTGACCTTAAAATGTTGTAAAAAAATGACCTTGACAATTTTTTCCATTACACCGTTATATGTGGCCCTTCAAACAGTGTAACTTTGTCCTAAGAAGATTTTTTGTACAAGGAAAAGTAACGGAGATATTTAGGTGTTCTTTTTCTGCGGACTCACCCTGTATAATGTAATTTACTCAGTTGAAGAACTGTAAACTACGAATTTAATTTGATTTAATGTAAACTATGTATGTATGAATACGTATATATGTAGTGTAATTTCCTTCAGTGCAGCAGAAATAGATCTCAGTTGAAATCTGAAATGCTTAAAAAAAATTCTGTTTTGTTGCTGTTCATATACAGTCATTGGACAACATATAGATGTGCGATATAAATTTTCCAAATCAATTTATGTAATCTGTTGAAAATGGTTATCCAAATGGTGATATTTATGAATAAATTCTGTTCCCGTCATAATTAAACTACGAACCTGTATGATCAATGAGAATTGTTTGAATAAATTGTGAGAAACAGGAGCCAAATAGAAATTTCATTCTTTCTCAGACTATTTCAACAATTGTACTGCTACCAGCGCCGCACAGTGGAACTTTTCATCCAAATCGGAGACAAAATCAAAGAACTTTCGATAGAAATGATGTAGAGCGATGAAATTTTTTTAAAATTATAGCTGAAACTTGGCAGAATGTGGGAAAAATAGGAAGATTATGGTACGAACGTTTTATAAACTTGAGAAAATTCGTTAAACTCTCACAATTTCAAGAAAATTGCGGTTTTTTCAATAACACGGGCGGAAAAATTTTTTTTTTAACATGCTGCACATCATTTCCCGTAGATTTTTTCACGCTGATTTTAAATCTGGTCTCAAAATTTGTCTACGACCTCAGGATTTTACAAGAAATCGATTTTTGTGAACGAATTGTTTAACGAATTTTCTCAAGGTTATAAAACGTTCGTACCATAATCTTCCTATTTTTCCCATATTCTGACAAGTTTCAGCTATAATTTTTAAAAAATTTCATCGCTCTACCTCATTTCTATCGAAAGTTCTTTGATCTGTTTTAAAAAATGTTCTGTGTAGCTAGGGTTTCATGTAGAAATTGCTCATTTTAATATAAACTCATAACTTAATCACCAGTAAACGTCCCAATTGCCCGAACAGTGCGCAAGGGTTAAATAAGCGTCCCCCACCATATCTGTGACTTTTACAGCCACCGGTGCGGCAGCTAATGTTTTAATAATACCTCGAACGCAATCTTCGCTCGTTTTGTTCTCTTGATGGCGATAATATCGTCCGATAACGCTTCCATTTCAACGGCAAACGGCCGGGATGGAGGCGACCGGTTTTCCGTGGAATTAGCATAATTACCATAGCCGAACGAATCGTCACCGGGAGCCATCCGAACGGGGCACAGCTGTCTAGTGATCGAGACCCTAACCGTGGTCAGGTTCCAGGGAGGTCGTTCTCGGGGTCTCATCTTCCTGGACAAAGTTGTCTTAAGTCCAAACGAGCCTCTCGTTTATCCATCACGCCATCGTAGCCTCGAGGCTGAAGTCGGGGAGGAAGCATGATCGCGAACCTCTGTGACCCGGCATTTTGCCTTCGAGTACCCGGTTTGGTTGGTTCCCGAGGAATACATTCGGGAAACCTGCAGTTTCGCACATGGTCTCACGTCGTTAGGCGTCCAGGGACGCGATCACCACGACAATGTATGGTTTCGCCGCTTGCGATTCATGGGAATCGATAATCCCGCGCGAAGAGTATCGCAATGAGCGTCGGGATTCGATCATGAGGACCTAAGTGTCAGTTTTTCGGATGATTTCTTGGAGACAACGGCGAATTATGGGGCTTGCTGGCCTCAGGCTCTTTCAAACAACATCCTCCGACCATCAAGCGGTCTTACCCAGTCATTATGTATGGGGTGTCTCGTTTTATTCGAACATCTCAATTATTGGGAATAAGAACACGTGATCGATCTATACGATTTCGGGGCGTGGATGTATAGTGGTGGGAAGAGAAAAATTGTATCAAGGTCGTGGTGAACTACTAGTTCAAGGTTTCCCTTATTTTTCTGACTATTAATGTCTATAATTTAGTGTACTGTTAAAATAAAATTAGGGGGATCCACGAATTTTATTTTAATATATATATATATATATATATATATATATATATATATATATATATATATATATATATATATATGTAGACTTAAGCTATGTCCACAGTGAAGCAACATCGATGTTGTGTGGCGTAGCTTAAAAATTACAAGCTTCATATGAGGCATAAAACAATGATATTGAACAACATAAACAATTTTGGACACTGATATGAGTTTTTGTGAGACACTGTACCCAGCTAAGCTAAGCAGCAGAACCATTTTAATTTAAGTCACGAAAGATCCTGCATCATACTGAACTACCACTTAGTGGTTCGCTATGATCGTGAAAGCAGCTCGGACTTCGCTCGCGGCGTTCCTCGCGCGTTTATTTCGCGGAATCGCGCCTGGTTCACCTTGGAACAGTGTTTTCCCCATACAGTGGGTCTGTAACACCGATCCGCATGCACCTGTCTCGATGACGATCGTCTGACCATCTGGCAGAAATTCATGCCCACCGAGAAAGAGAGATCGAATCGGGGCAAGCGCTCTGAACTTCTTTTAATAACTCGATCGAGATAATCGACGATCTCTTCCCCTCTCGGATCCCTTGATAGAGACGTCTCTCTTAATGACCCCGGCAGACTGACAGATACTGTCGGTCGAATTATGGTGCCGCGGAGTTTACTTTCTCTTAAGGGGCAATTTGTTTCTTCGGTGAAAAATGTGAATATGCGTTGCACCTTTTTTAATGTTTTAAAAGGAAAGAATTGTACGACTCATTTAAAACTTTGTGTGGGCTTTTGTTATACTTTTGTTAAGTTGTGTAAATTTTTTCAGCTTGGTTGGCTCATGAATATTATTCTTATCGCATACTGAACTAGGAAGAACAGGAACTGTACGATCTAAGAAAAACGAACGCCTCTTCCCTGCAAGATCGTCCAATAAAAAATTTGTTTTTGCCGAGAGGAGGAGATTCTCTTCTCAACGATTGCCCGGCGGGATTTTTTGCTTCGATCCAGCGATCAGCCCCGAATGGATGGACGACATAATGATTCGCGGCCCGGTTTTTCACTTAGGGCACGTCGATACGTCGATCCCACCCATGGGACAGTCCGGAAACGAGGCAAACGAAAATAAACCGCGCAACGACGATCTCCCCTGGAGTGTCATTTGTTCCACGCGATGGAGACGCCTCTTAAATTCGAGTTATGACGGACATAACGTACATAATGCACATAACGCACCGGAAATTCGACGGGCAAGTCTGCGAGTGTGCTTTGCGAGCTTGCCACGTTCATTTTTCTTGTTTCGCTGCCGTAATGGTCGAAAAATGAATTCTTATTGCGATCTTTACAGCCACTGGTCCTCCGTGAACGTAAATCAAAATAGCGACCGTGTGTATGGCATATGTATATGTATGTATATAGGGCAATACCTACGCAACAGCAGACATTTATTTGTACGTTTTTTTTCATCAGTTGAAAATAATGCATTAATATTTTTAAATTCATTAAGTGTATTTCCTGTTTTAAATTTGAGATTTACACATTTTTGCAACAACAAATGCATAAAATCTGCAGTATTCTTATAAATAATGAACCGCCTGACAATTTTTATCATTTCGTTTGGTTTTACGACTGACAAAAATATTTTCATCATACGAATCACTACAACGATACAACAAGAAGAAATCGCTGAAGTGAAGTGAACAGTTCGCCCGCAAAAATGAGCAAATGAGCGATATGCGGATCAGATCGGATCGGTTGGCAATGGCGGAGCAGTCGTCGCCGATCCTCCGTGGTCACACGACCCAGGAGGCGATCGAGGAAATACGTGGAAGCAATTTCGTGCGGCGCTTCAATAATTATAGTTCGCGGGGCGTAAATCACTTCGCCGAAAGCGTGCTGGCCCGGTGCCGTCAGGCTCCGGAGCTTTGCTCGAACTAACTGGCCTCCTGGAACGGAAGGCCTCCATCGTTCGGCGGCAGGGTTCGTTAATGTCTTTATTACCGGCGATGGTCCTGCTGTCGGCGAATAAAACGATCCGGCCGTGAAGGAGAAGAAGAAGAAGAAGAAACCAACGAGAACGAGCGAAATGGGGCCCCTGGAGTTTGTCGTTCGAGGAAATGCGGGTCAAGAGGCGGCCCCCTTCATTTCGGAAGATTGATCGGTGATAAGATCAGTCCTCAAAGGATTCGCCAGTTTCGAAATTGCCGCGGACGTATTAGCAGATAATGACATGGATCTTTCGAATACTCGTAGACAACAATTCTATAGAATTTAGATCAATTCATTTCGAATATAGGTAAATAATTTTGTCAGTGAGCTGACAGAGAATGATACTAATTTTATACAATTTAGATGAGTCTCCTTAAGAATCCTTAACAAAATTAATACACTAAATTAATACACTCTTCTTGATCCAGGAACGATCCCTAACCTAGAAAAGCACAAAAGGATGATTATCCCTTCTCAAATCTCTAAAAATAATACAATACACTCACGTAAAAATGCGATCAGAAAACTTTTTATAAAAACTGTGTATATGTATGTCTATGTTGTATAACACTAAAAAAAATTATTTAAAAAGTCTGAACACTAGCTGCCATATTTTTTGATCGCGTTATAAGCGAGTCTCCTGCATTACAGACAGCCTTGAGCAAAAATTTAATCAACGATTGACGAATAAATTTCTACTTCAATCGTTAATCGCAATTAATTAATTAACAATTAATCTCCTAGTTTATTCGTTAATTTCTGTTAACGATTAAACATTTATTAATTGTTAACCGCAATTCTCCTTTCAATTGTAATCATCAATCGGATGATTGATTAATGATTAACTGCTGAAATTTCGAAATGAAATACGGGATCAAAACTTATATGAATAATGAAAAAAATGTAAACTGAGTTTAGGTGTATTGTCATTTGGTCTATAATACAAACTCTGTTTACGTGCTTTTATTTTTTTTAATCAACGTTTGACGATTAACTTCATCAATCGATTGAATCAAGGTCGTCGCTCACTAGAACGCCCCGGCGCCCACCCGGCACCGCGCGGCCTCAGCTGTTTTGGATTTCTTCTATGTATTTTAATTGATGTGCGCACATCCATTTAAAATACATAGAAGAAATCCAAAACAGCTGAGGCCGCGCGGTGCCGGGTGGACGCCGGTGCGTTCTAGTGAGCGACGACCTTCAATCGTCGATTTTCCTTGATTACCTTTTTTAATCGTACACATTAATCAATCAATCTTGATTAAAATTTTAATCGATTAATGCCCAACTCTGATTACAGATAACAAGAGGAGAATATAAATCATCGAAGTAATAATGTACCAAGGGAAAGCATCATTGGTGAGATCAGGAACATTATGGCACCGTGTTTCCCGATGTCCCGTCGGATCATCTCCTGAAATCGATCGTTTCCAGCGGCCACCTGTCGCAACCCAATTTCTCGCGGGCAAAAATGAGGGATCGAAGATTAGGGCGATCGCTCGCGTAATTTACGGTACGCTCCTCGGCTCCGGGGGAATAAAGACCGGATCCTACCTGGCGCCACGGTGATTATGCCCTAACTGCGAGATAATAATGGCATATATCACCTGGCGCGCAGCGACCAAAAAACTTTTCCACTACCTGTTCCGTCCTGGTTCTGGCCGCGATGGAGACCGCCACTCCTACATGGTAATTAACCCCTTCGTTGTCGGCGATAAATTCGTTCGACGACTAGAACGGACGTTTCTGTGTTGGAGGCGGAAGAACGATGGTTTCTCTTGCTTAGAAGAACCGGCCCGGCATACATTTCGAGCCTTCTTTCAACAGGAAGAGAGAAAAAGAGGGAGGGAGAGAGAGAGAGAGGTGACAAGGGGATCCCTTTATTATCGGAGAGATTAAAAGGGTCGGTCAAAGGTCCGATTGGTGTTAAATGGACTCTCGTCTCTCTGGAGCGGACGTGACAGGTATTCCGATCGTTCATCATCCCCGGAACCTTTTATCGAAACGCGATATAACTAAAAGATGTCCTAAAGGTTTCGACATTTTTTGTGTTGGGAACGAGCCCTTTGTAACATTCGTTCGCGGATAATTGTCACAGAGTGTGCACAAGAGACTACTGTTATTTATTTTTACAGAAGCTTTTTTGAGTGTACTTTTAGTAAAAATGGCAATAATAGTAGGATAATTGAGTAAAGGCCATCTGATAATTTCTAGAAAAAATCCTGACCCTCGGGCATTCTGGTTTAATGATCATATGAGTAGCTCTCTGAGCCCTGACACTTTTGTTAACCCTTCTACTTAATTAGTAGAAGTCTACATAATTAGTTGACGTATTGAAAAAGCACTCCGTTCTTGGCAATTTTATTTTAAATAGCGAAAATTTTGTTTCGAAAATTTTCTTCGGAGTAACCTCGGATCCTTGCGGTTTCTTAGATTGTGTAGTGCTACTATTTTTTTGAGACCTCGGCAAAGTTGATTTTTGAGAAAGCTGCAGATAAAAGATTTTTCGGTCTGGTCCCTCGAGCCGCCGATATTGAATAACACCGCGGCGCGAGGAGCGCGTAGCAGGGCCGACGACTTTTCCGAAAAACGTGAACCCCTGTACGGCATTTTGGTCCTAATTAACGGTCCAGCCGGTTCGCTGGTTCCATTGTAAACGCGAGCACGTTTTTCCCTCGTTCAACGGTAAAAATTGTAGCGATCGTTCGGCCGCGGGCGTCGATTGCGCGCCGGTCCGTGTCTCGAAAATTCATCGGCGCGCAGAGGGGTGTTCAAAGGGGTGGTTTTCGGCGGAGGGGCGAAAAAAAAAGAAGTGGAAACCAAACCGAGTGCCGGTTTTTAGAGGGCGTTTTTCCCGCGGTCAGTATCATGGCCCCGTGGCGCATGGTTCTCAATTACGTTCAAAAGTAAATCCGGCGTAATTGATGGCAAAACGGCCACGCCGATAGAAAAACTGTGGTTGTTCTCGGCCGAAGCAATACGGTAATTTCCGGGTAAATTAGGCAGTCGGGGCTTTAATCATCGGCTTCATTAACGGCGCATCCTTTTATTCAACAGGTAACACGTCGATTTTCGCGTTAGAATTAACAACGTTATCCGGGCTCATTAACTGGGATAGGACAATCCGCCCTCTCCCTCTCTCCGCGCAAATGTGGTTCTAGCGCGTCCTCCAATCGGAGGGTTTGCGATCCTATCAACTATGATCATCGTTGTTACACTGCATTTAGGATAATTCACCCTTTCATCAAGTAGTTAAGACTGTCGCTGTTTCGCGATAAACACCGTCCGATCAAATATGTATTTTTACAGCGTGCAGGTGTTAGAATTTATTAAGGGTATTCACACCCCTTCATCAATCAGTTAAGAATTTCACCGTTACACATGAGAAACATTATTTAATGTATTGGGTATGGGAATAAGTTCCCGCCCCTTTTTGTTGAAAAGAAGCGTATAAACAATTCCCATAGCGTGAAAACGTTTTCCACCAGTAGATCGATCGACGTTTAATTTCAATTGACAGTTCTGCAAGTGTTTGACGTGGATTTCCATCAAGTAATGCTGGGAAATCTGTATCTTCGAATTTTTTGGCACACCATCGCAATCTTTGCCCTTACGTCGAAATGATGGTTTTTAAAGGAGCATCGTCCCCGTAAATATACAGGGTGGTCTTTTTATCTGAAGACTGAAATATCTCGAGAACTATGTATCGGATCAAAACAAGTGGGCAATGAAAGTTGTTCGTCGCGAAGGGGGACATCCAATGATACCAAACTGGACCCCCCACCGCCACCCCCTGGGGGTGGGGGTGGGAGAAGATAAAAAACTTAAATGGGAACCCCCATTTTTCATTGCAGATTTGGATTCTCCAGAAAAAAATACACAAATTTTACCTAGGAGTTTTTGCATTTTGGTTCACAGATGGCGCTGTAATGGACAAAAATCAAAATGGAGAAAGTCGTTGAAAATTGGGCATATCTCGAGAAATACACATCAGATCAGAAAAATAAAAGTAGACGTATTTGATATTTTTAAGAATGCTATTCAATAACACCACAATTGACCCCCCACCCCCACTTTCTGAGGATTGATAAACAAACTAATGAATTTTTCCAACTGCTTTCGATTGCAGCGACATCTGTGAAAGAAATTACACCAATAATATCAAATCAATGGAGAACCAAGATTTGCTATAAAAAAGGGTTTCCCATTGAAGATTTTGAAATAGTTCCCTCTCCCACCCTCAGGAAGTGGGGGTGGGGGGTCATTTGTGGTGTTATTGAATAGCATTCTTAAAAATATCAAATACGTCTACTTTTATTTTTCTGATCTGATGTGTATTTCTCGAGATATGCCCAATTTTCAACGACTTTCTCCATTTTGATTTTTGTCCATTACAGCGCCGTCTGTGAACCAAAATGCAAAAACTCCTAGGTAAAATTTGTGTTTAAAACATTTAAGTTTTTTATCTTCTCCCACCCCCACCCCCAGGGGGTGGCGTTGGGGGGTCCAGTTTGGTATCATTGGATGTCCCCCTTCGCGACGAACAACTTTCACTGCCCACTTGTTCTGATCCGATACATAGTTCTCGAGATATTTCAATATCTTCAGATAAAAAGACCACCCTGTATAATAAATATAATATAGTAAATATAGAACACCTTTCTTTAAAACAAAATAATGCAACATGACTTCCCACAAATGCTGCTTACTTGGAACAAAAGTCGACATTTTCCACGCAAAAAATTGATTGCTGTTCACGTTCGAAACAATTGCCACTAACTGCGTTTTGAAGCTTAGACATAGACCTTTGAATAACAGGTACTACGTTCCATCAAATACGCGATCGGCACTTAAGTACAACGACATCTGTCAAAAGGGCGGAAACTCATCCTCATACCCAATATCATTTGGTAAAAGTCAGGCATACCAATTTTTTTTATAAAATACTATAATGCAAAATTTGTCTCATATTATTTCAGAACAATTCTTCCACTACCAAATGGATGATCTTTGAAAAAGCAATAAAGCTAGACTCATTTTAAAGCCGGAAGCCTCCACTTCATAATTAAACCCAGAAACTTGTTCCAATTTTTTCAGTATCTATGGGGTAGGTGATTCAGCAGTCTCCCCTCCTGGATGGAAGATTTGATCCCCTACTGCAGTCTTTCTTAATAAAATTCCTGAAAAGTTCGTTGGAGCTCTTCGTCAATTATAAACAACCGTGAAGAGGTTGGCGTCGCCTCGCATCTCCTTGCATCGCCCCGCGTCGTGCGCGATTCATGCGAGGTTTCATTAACCGGTCTCGCATCCCCCGCGTCTCGTAATATTTCTGCTTCACGGTTTACGGCGGATTAATATTGAATTTATGGGCCAACTTCATCGTTATTGAACCTCGACCCCGAAGAAACTTCGCCGGTCGGTTACAGCTGCACCGCGAGCAACCCGGTTTTCCGAAGGGAAAGGGATCACCGGGGAAAATTCCGCGCCCCCTTCCCCACCCCCTCAACTTTTCATTCTATCCCGCTCTGAGAAAAATAATATTTCGCCCCGGTTGTACAACGGCGAAGGCGGTCCAATTAGGGGATTCCATTATGCAACTTTCGAGTACACCACACCACGGCCCGAGAGCTGAAAAATATAACTAATTTCGAATGTTTTCGCTTGCGTTTCGTACACCCATGGCGCGGCGCGGCGGTGGCCACGTTGCATATCCATTAGCAGTGCCAACGTCCGACTATGCCAAGTCGAATTACTCTACTGCAGAAAAAGCTGCACCGCCTGCTCTATTTGCTCGCGAAACTCTTCGTTCGTCCTTCGGAACCCAGCCAGCTTTTTTCGAATGAACGCCGCACTTGTGTACGCTAACGTAATGAGTTATTAACGATTTGCTTACCGGCTGCGCCTCAAGACTGTTATGCCATCGATTTTGGTACTCGAAACTGGTTTGGAGAAATTTCATTCTCAACAACTGCTAAAACCACTTGCATAAGTTCACAATTTTATATTGCTCGGAATTGCAGAGAAAATACTAAAAGCTGGTGTTTACAACGTTTTTATGTGGGCCTGCACTGAAAGCTCAAAAAATACGTTTTGTAGATCTGTACGAGTTATGTAAATTTCATCGAGATTAAATTTCATCGAGATCGGTGAACGTTGCAATAAGCTACAAACGGTGAAAGACTGAAAATTGCAGATTTTCATGTTTTTCGTCTGGTAATCGTGGTAAATAAGAAGATTCTTACATCATCGATAAAATTTCGATAAAATTGTCAGAACACAGTATTGTCTCCGTAACTGTCTTCGTAAGTTCGTGGAAAGATAGTCTCCTACAGCCCCGTACACCGAACTACTGGGAGAGAGCACTGTGCTATTACAATAAACCAGAACCACCCAGTCTAAGGTAAAAAGAAGACGACACCTCCGGCACCGATCGGTAACAGCGTTCTAAAATCGAGTAAATCTAAGAATCAGGAAGATAGTAGCATTGGCAGAGTTCTCTGACCCGATTCTGGCCTCGCCCCTCGGAACCGGAAACAGAGACGTCTCAGGGAGAGCGCGGTGGCATGGCGGCGTGATTCGTGGCGTGCTAGCGAGGAAAAATTGGAAATGCGGCTAAAACGAGGAAAAAGTTAAATTAAATACTCCGCAGTCGGTGGCGAGCGCAGACACGCGGCGCATCGACCCATCCTTTAACTCGGATTTTTCAATTTCCTCCGGGAACCGGAGCTTCTTCCTCTTGCACCGTCCCGACCCGGCCCGATCCGGCCCGAGACCCGCCTTTCGCCTTCTCGTGAGTCGGGTTCTGTCGTGTTACCCGCGAGCTGGTGTGTTCGGCCCTGTTTCTCCCTCTCTTTCTCTTTCTTTCGTTTCTCTTTCTTCTTCTCTCCTTCTTTCGGCTCCGAAGTCGCCGAACTATGTCGGGCCGAGGCTCAATGTCACTCCGACGACTCCTGCCACGAGCCTCCCCCGCGATAGCTCGAACATCTCGCAGCTTCTTTAAGGTAATCACTTGAGAAATTGCTCCCTTTGCCAGGCGGCCGACCGACGCTCGCTCTCCTGATCCTCCCCCTTTCTCGGATTCAATTTCTGAAGATGTATCCACTCCGTGGAAATTTTCTTCCGCTGACGGATGACGGGGAAACGTCACAGACGGCGAAAACGTTCAGACAGACCTCGTCGGTCTGAGCTAGTTGCTAATGTATTAGGGCTCGGTTGCTTTTCTTTCAGATTGAGTAAACATTGTCGGCTTGTTTGTGGGCGTGATTTATTCTAACCCATGTACAGTGCTATTTCACAAATTGACGAGCTTATAACGAAAATTTAGAAAATATGTTTTGTAAATTTGTTTGTACAATGTTCATAGGAGGACAAAGAAAACAATTTTATGTTGCACTTCACAGTAAAGCATTCTGTAAGAAATCGACCAAGGAGAACAGATAAAAATGGATAAGAATAATCGTTTACAACGGAAGAACATAACGACCTAAAGGTGCAGAAGGTGATGCCACACGAGGTGAATAACAGTGCCCAACGAGTCCGTCGTCCTTGATGTGACAAGACACTTCCGGTATACCGGAATCTGGCTTCGGTGGCCGCCAGATTCGAGGAATCGTGTTCCCGGCGAGACAGGTGTCGAGACGGTGTGCCGCGATCCTACGGGTCTACCCTCGATAGAGTCATTATCGAGCAGGTGAATCCGTGCACCGGCATGGCAGGGAGCTCGCGTAATTTCTCGGCCACACGGAGAGAGGGCAGACTCCGCGCGCAGCTGCGCGGCCAGGTAGATGATTAGACCGAGCCGTTCCCACTAATAAGAGAAACCGAATCCGCGCGCGTGGATTCGATGCGAGCGTAAAACGAAGCCGTGGCTCGTTAACGAAGACCGTGGAGAACGATGTTTTGGAGGATGGTGGAGAATGGTGCCTTTGGATCGACCTTGCGATTGCGATCCGCTCGAAATTTGCAATTTGGGTCCGTGGGGCCGAGTTTTTGGCGATGCAGTCTGTGGGAAATGTGAGGCTGAAACGATCCGAGTTTATGAGGGTCTTGTCACCTTGAAGACATTTAGGTGTACATTAACGTTAACAAAATATATCAACGAATGTTATTTTGCCACGTTTTTATTAGCTCGCTTTCATGTTTGTGTGTTTGTACGGTGATAAATGTTGCAATTGATTTTAAACTTTCCGATGAGCTAGAGACTTGAAATTTTAAACATAGCTCAGAACTGGATGACAATGCAATATTTAAAAAAATTTTTAAAAAAGCCTATGCGTTCAGGAGATATAAATTATTAATAATTTGAACCTTTGCACCCCCCGCCGCGTGACGTAGTACGTCTTCGCGTTCAGCGTCCCCACTCTACTACGTGTTCCCGCTCTGACTCATCCCCACTCCACTGACCCGCTTCGCACCGAAGGAGCTCAGTGTGCGTCAGGGTGCGTTCGAGCTCCGTGCGGTGTTTACAAAGTTACTACGTATTATTGTAGTATAATGTTTGTTTACCAAGCGAAAGAACAGTTACACCGAAATTCTCCGTCGAACCTTTATCTTTGACATTTTACCACGGCGTTCGTTTTCTTTACGACGCGTCGCAATACCGTCTGAAATTTACTTCATGCCTCTGTTATAATCTCATCAAAATGTTCAAAATCGATTGTAAAATTTCACACATATAAGGCTAAAAAGCAGAAAATAATTATTTAAATAAAAATAAATTTTTAAAAAATACCACGTTTTTAAAACGGACTAAAATGTATAAAATAAAATGTTTAAAAACGCCACGTTTAAAAAACGGACTAAAAAGTATAAAATAATTTTTTCTAGCCCCATACAGATTCCTAACCCCGTACGGATAGTCCTGAAAATTTGTGATTGTGAATTTTGAATAGCTATGAAAATACTTGTAAGATTTAAAACGAAAAACGCGGGGCGCATGCAATAGATAATTGATGCATGAACACCTAAATCACTAACAATTTTATTGCACTGCAAATGATATGAACTGTTTTGCGAGTTTTCTCAGCGGCAGCTACTCTCTACACTCCTTACTATGTATTATCTTGCGCCCCACGTTTTTCGTTTTATATCTTACAAGTATTTTCATAGCTATTCTAAATTCACAATCACAAATTTTCAGGACTATCTGCACTGGGTTAGGAATCTGTATGGTGCTAGAAAAAATTATTTTATACTTTTTAGTCCGTTTTTTAAACGTGGCGTTTTTTAAAATCTTATTTTATACTTTTTAGTCTGTTTTAAAAACGTGGTATTTTTAAAAAATTTATTTTTATGTAAATAATTTTCACAATATCTTTAATTTAGCTAAAATCTTTGTATATACTGTCATGATCAATATCTACTAAATAATGTATGAACATTTATGCATTCAAAAACTACATGATTGAACTATCTGGAAATATGATAATATAGACGATCTTATGATTCGTCGAAGAGTATAATTAATATTATTTACATTGTTGATTAAATTGTTATGGACGACGAGTTAAAATAATTGAATGACGAGCTATACATGTAGAATACCTAATTACAAGTTGTAATTGATATTATTGCGGTTCGAAAATACGGTCCCATGTGCAACAGCATAGAATCAGCTAATAATATTGTATAATGGAGCTCTCATTGGTGCTGTAAAAGTTTTTACACGCTTTTACTTCTCATGCAACTTTCAAGTTTTCAGCATAACGACCACATACCGGATGGAAGTTTTCACTATAAAGGACTTGTACCGTGCGTAAGTTTCGAGTATAACGAGGTCGTCGTTGAGATGCTAACTTATGGTGTGTGTATAGCGTTACAATGGCTACCGTAAATGATTGATATACTTTCTCAGATAAAATGCAAGCACATAGCGCAATGCGAAGTATACTTGTACGTAATCTATGTACGTTTAGCCTGTGTATGTGTGACTGGTTTAATCATAAAACTACAAATGTAGAATAAAAAGGAGACAATGAAGATTCTCAAAAGATGGCTTATCAATTTAGCCATAAATCTGAGCAAATAAAAATTTGAATACGAGTATTTTATGCAAGGATGTTCATGGTATATTACAATATTTTAGAGAATTTAGTAGCCCTAGTATTTCATTTGAAGATCCAGAGGCTTCAAGCCTGATTTTAGGATAAAATCTGGAAATTCCAGGAATAAATAGTGCAGCAACAACAGGATGCCGAAGACTCCCGAAGAGGCAAAGGCAGCCGAGTCGCCTTCGGTAACAGGAAGTCTAATGCAAACAGCATGCAGACGCGAGCCCGGATCGCGTATTCACGAAACGGTGGAGCAGCGAGACGACAGGCGGGCGCAGAGTGGCGTGAAATGGAAGTCAGAGCACAGACGCCTCGGTATCATCGATGTGTAGCTGGCCTGTCAATCAGGGACCTTAGACTTTAGACTATGGACGGTGCCGACAATCTCCGTCGACCCCCGCCGAATAAAAGCCACTTCCCGGAGGTCTCCGCGACATCGACAACCTGCCAGGAGTTATTCGTTCCGGATTTCGCGGGTCAACGGGCACCCTGTCCCCGGCCTCCTCGTCGCTCGACCTCCTCGCTCTTGGACCTCTTCAGGAAATTCGTAAATTCTCCCTTGGCTCTCCACAAAATAACTTGCTCGCTTTACAGTGACTTTAAAAATCAGTTTGTGCTTTTAGTTGTGATCTCAGGAGTTCGTGAACGTTAATTCGGTGGCTTTCCTCAAAAAGTTGACTATTTTACACCAAATCAAAGATATTTTATTCTGGAGATGCTACTTTTGTTCTCGTTTATTCATTTGTACTGGTTCGGGCAGATTTATCATTTTAAAGTCAGACTAATTTGTAAGGACTTGAGAATTCTACAAATCAAAGATATTTTATTCTGGAGATGCTAGTTTTGTTCTAGTTTATTCATTTGTTCTGGTTCAGGTAGATTTATCATTTTAAAGTCAGACTAATTTATAAGGGATTCAGTATTCTACAAATAAAATGGTTTGGAGATCAGGAAAGAGCAAAAGGATCTTGAAAGACGATTCGGTTCTAAAAATGAGACTTTCTAGTCGGGAGGACAGCAAGTCGGGAGGCACGATCTTGGTAATTCGCCCACGGTAGTTCGATCTGGGTCGTCCGCAACCCTTCATCGACGATTACCAGCTTTGTAGCAATTCTAGCTACCCGGGAGGGTCTCTCACGCTGCCTTTGAACCCGCCAAGACGGGATAATTGCACGTGACAGCCCCCTGCCGGCAGCGTTCCGCGGACGCGCGAACGCCTTTTTGCCCCCCGTTCTCTTTCTCTCTTTCGTGCCTTCCTTTTTCTTCGTGGACGTTGTGGTCCTTTTATTTCTTAACTCGCGTCAACTACGAAGCCTTTGTCCTTGGGCTTGTTTTTGAATTGCCGTGCCCTAAGTGAAGACGATCCACATTCTCGGAGAACAGACGCAGTGTAGAGGTAGATCAATCATCATATGGGGTTCTGTGTGAAATACCGACATGGTTCAAAATCGTATCAATTTTGACCAATGGGGTGCTGAAGATTTATCCGCGACCTACGTAGATCTTCCAAGGTCCTCCGAAGTTCACAAGAGCCAATACATCCTTCCTGTACTCCTGCAATTCCAATTTTAGACTTCCCAAATCCCAATTTTAAAAATTTCCAGTAAATCTACAATTAACAGTAAACTGTATAATATCTGCTCCATAAAATTTATCTCAAAAACAAACTCATGAGTTCGATGTAAGCTTCATCTCCTGCAACAATCTCTCTGATAAACATTACAGAGCCTACTGCTTCCAAATTTTTCTTGTGCAAGTTGTAGAAAGCAGAAACATTCTCCGAGAAGGAAACGACATTCGCTGCGGATTTTCTCGGATTTTCTATCCGGTGCTCCGGTGACTCTCAACGATTTCGCAGCTCCCGTGCTGCTTTCGCACACTCTCTCGGTCTCTCTCTCCCTCGCCGATCTTCGCGGGACGATATTTACGAGGGCCGGTCGATTTAATCACGATTTATGAGCGCGACTCGACTGATCTACGGGCGCGCGGATCGTCGAGTCACCCAGAAGGCGAACCGACGACGCTGTCGTCGTCGACCTTTTTTGCTGGTCGATACAGAAACGCTTCTGGTCCGCCACTTTTTCCTTTGATCGCGAATCACTGGCCGAGGCCGGGTGTTGTTTCGAGCCGGATTGATTCGCCCGATTAACTGGCGCTGCGGCTCCTAGTAAAAACCAACCTGACTAATTATTCCTTTGAGCGATCGCCATCGCCATTCGATTGTTCGCTCCTTTTTGAGCGCCTCGTAATTAACGAGACACCGCATGCCGATCGAGACGTTGCCAATATCGTATTATTTAAAATAAGATTTTTTGAAAAGTGTCGAAATGAAGTAAAAGTCCAACAAAATGTGGACATTGTCTTGCGTTTTGTATTTGTCCAAAAATGACGAATTTAATTACGGGTACTCTGAGTCAAACTAATTTGTCTTCAGAATTGCACATATTCCAGAAATAATACTTTTTTTTGGTTTTTGGGATAATGACAGACAGAAAGTGAAATAAATTCTTTTTCGAGGATTTACAGGTTTTGAACGGTGACTTGATGATTACTCTCAATTACTCTCCGCAACGAAAATTTGAAAGTTTTAATGAAGGACTGACGATATCCGAATAAAAAGAGACGTTTCACGAATTATTAGCATCGACAGAGAGTCTTCAGGGTGGGGAGGGAAGCTTTCCGAAGGAGAAAATCGAAAGAAGTGAAACAGGAATGATAATCAGACCGGAGATCGTTCGAGGACCGAAATACGAACAAACTGCAGCTCGCCGAGATTCCTTATTAAAATTATTAATGAATCGCGACGGAACTCCATCAGCGTGGAAACTTCTCTGTCGAGGAGTCGGGAGAAAAAAGAGGGAAAGTTCTTTCTGAAATCGAAGACGATCGGGCAACGAGGAAGCGCGTGAACGAAGCTGAAACGATTCCCGTCGGAGATTCTTTTGTTTTTAGCTCGTGACTCGGACAAACGAGGCAAGAATGATGGCCACTGTTCGTTACGGTGCGTAATCACACTTAGCATCGCCTCTGAGCCTTCCGGATTGGCTCCTCCATCTCAAACTGCCGGGAAATTATAGTTTCCCGTAGAAAAACTTCCTTGGAGAACGTAAACCGAAACTATAATCCTCTTAAGAACAAAGAGAAACATTTCCTCTGAACTGCGTTAAAAAGACTGATTGTTTCCGTGTCTGTTAAAATGAGAACCTTGCGTCTTTGTCATCTGTATGCTTTCTTATTTGACCTTAAACTTCTGAGTGACTCTTTAATCGTGAACCTTTAGGGAGACATATAGATAAAGAAAAAGTATATAAAAAAAACTTTTTAAAAACCACGCTTATATTAAAATGTACTAAAAAGGAGAATATAATTTGGTAATTATACAGAAAAGGTCTGCATACTCCGATTTTGATGAAATTTAAGTATGTTATGCAGCAACACATTCTGAACAACTTTTTCCTTTTCCAATATAGGCGAGTCGCTTTTAGTTTTTGAGATATTTGCAAAAAACTATCGCGAATACTGTATTGAATTTTTCGTATTCCTGCACGCTCCGCTGCAACGTAAGCCTGTTTCGGTGCGACGCTTGTTTACACTTTGACGCTGTAGAGATAAGAGAGAAAACAGGGGGCGGAAAGGGCCGGCCTGACACCGCACACACACCCAGTGTTTCTAAATTATACTCTAGATTCTTACGTATTTTGACGTGCTGATTACGAATATGATAGTGAAAATTTGCGCAAATGTTAATTTCTTAACAGAAAAGTCCTAATGTATGTTGTATTCGTCTCAGTTGATTTTATATTGTATAATATGAGAACCTTCTTTTTAGAAACACTGGGTGCGTGTTAAGAACTGGGTAGGTGTGTGTGGTGTCAGGCCGGCCCTTTCCGCCCTCCCGTTTTCTCCCTCATCTCTACAAAGTCAAAATGTAAACAAACGCCGCACCGAAACAGGAATACGAAAAATTCAATAGAGTACTCGCGATAGTTTTTTGGAAATATCTCGAAAACTAAAAGCGACCCCCCTATATTGGAAAACGAAAAAGTTGTTCAAAATGTCAATATCTATAACATATTTAAATTTTATCAAAATCGGAGTATGCAGACCTTTTCTGTATAATTACCAATAATTTTTGTATGCATTATGCATACATTTTTATTTATTTAATTTATAGATTGTTATGCATCTCTTGATGAAGTCCGAAATTGTCCGAAGTAGAACTGAATGAACGGAACACGAAGTGGGTCAGTGGGGATGAGTCGGAGTAGGAACGCGTAGTGGAGTAGGGAGCGCTGGCGCGCGGAGTGGGGATCGCTGAACGTGACGATGTACTACCGAGCGTCGCGTGGCGAGGTGTGTCGGTTAATATTTAATTCCTTGTTTCTGCCAGATGCATAGGTTTTTTAAAAAATTTGTTTTTTAATATTGCATTGTCATCTAGTTCTGAGCTATGTTTAAAGTTTCAAGTCTCTAGCACTTCGGGAAGTGATTTAAAATTCGATTACAAGATTTGACGTATACAACGACAACAACAACATCGACAACTCAGCAAGCTAATACAAGCGTGGTAAATTGATATAGAGCGCAACGCGACACGATTGTACACATAATGTACAAAATATATAGAATGACAGGTACAAATCGCGTGCATCAATTACTATTACACGATCGAGAATCAGTATGAGAGCGCAACCATCGCATTAACCTGAAAGGCTTGTTTCCACCAGATCGTAACATCGAAAAGAAGCAGAACTGAGTCGGACGGTTTCATAATCCGGATCGAAGCGTAATATTAAATGGAGAGTGAAACGTTCGAGGAATTTTTAATCTCAGTGTTTGCGTAGCGACGCGGGAGTAAGGAGGATTTTTAGAGTGCTGAGACATAGGTAAATTCCTCGAAGATGCCGGCTCAATTCTATGCAGTCTAATGAACATCCTATTAAATCGTATCGAATGGGACGGAACCTCATCAATTTGGAAAGAGAAACAAGAGTCCTCGATAAATCACGACAGGCTGGGAGGAGTCAAGCACTTAAGACGTATCCCATTTCCTTGTACCCTTTTAATCTGCTCGTTAATTTAAATTACTCCTTTCATCGATTCACTCCCACGGAATCGGGGAAAAATTCTACTATCTACCATATGGACGTCTCGCATTTTTCACGCCGTAACAGGAAAGCTGGAGTTAAAGTTTCAGCTGAGTTTTAGAGTTTCATTGGGTGCTCTAGTCCGAGAGAAATCGATTCTTTTGTGTTCGCTCGGATATAACGACGCAGTGATTTAGAACAGACAATTTGTAGTGTTGTACCTAATTAAATGGTACGTATAAAACATTTTGAACGCGTGTTAATTGACAGACAAATTAGAACAAGTCTCCATTTCATAGACTGACACCTACCACCAGTCTTCTGAATTGCTTCAGAGAAAATGACGCAGTGCTCTACTTAATTAAATGTTAAATATACAACATTTTGAACTTATGTCAACTGTCAGAAAAATCAGAAAAATTCTTTCTAGTTTTTTTTATTTAATTTACAGTTTTATAAATTGAGAAGAGCAGACACTTTCAGAAAATATGAAAAGTGCTTGCAAAGTTTCCAATGTCGTTTATTTTGCTAATTCGTGACTATATTTCTAAGATGGAAGATTCAGAGAAGCTGCAAGAGCAGGATTTTCGGATTCCTTAAATCGTAGAAATGTAATTGAATGAGTCAAGCCGATTGTCCAGGCACTGATTGATTCGCTGGGTTTGGTATTATCGCGGGTACGTTATTACTTTTACAGAAAAGGCAGAAAATCCGCTGACTCCGGTTGGCTCCGGGTCAAATCTGCCCGCGTGTACCCTCGCTGTCGAAGACGAGAGTGTCGTAGATCATCGCCGGCACGGCTAATCGAGCCGGTACCGTTTCCCTCGAACGTCTGTGTCGTCAGAAAAGGAGGAGGATAAACGCCGGTACTCGTAATGTATGCACATTCGCCGCGGGAGATCCTCTTAATACCTCGGTCAAGTTACTACCCACTCCCATAAGGCCTCTTATGCTCGTTCGAACGCCATAACTCTTTCCCTCTAACCTGTCCACCATGTAATTACTGACCCCTCGGCGAGAATACATGGAGAACACTGTTCGAATCTTGTGTTTGTCCTCGGCCCGCATCACTGAGAAATAAAACAAAGAAAATGTGGGTGTTTACACATTTTTATGTATTATTGAAAAGGTCCCAATAGAGATTGTACAGCTAAAATTGTTATCGAGGTCCTTGTGAAATATTTTGGGACTTCTGAAGTGTCCTAAAAATTCTTCTAGGACTTAGGGGTCTACATAAACCCTAGGAAGATTTCGAAACTCCTCGTGGAACCTCTAAGGATTATTGAAAGGTTCTAGAAGCCTTGTAGAGTCTTCCTCAGAAGTTCTAGAATATCTAAGGGTTTTAAAAATTCTTATCTTTATTGAACTCTAAGAGCCCTCGGGATCTTGATCAACCTTAAGGATTTCAAGAGCCTTTCCAGCACTGTCGAGTGAATTTATACCCTTCGGAGATTATAGAAACTCTGCAATCTCATGGTGATGAGACGTGATACCAATTTAGTTCCCTGGCGAATACACTTTCATCTTTGTTTTCTACGAAACTATCACCGCCCATGCCTGGGCTCAACCCTTGGCTACGTCGATCTATGAATCTCGAGGCAACCTATCTCTGAGATTTGGAAAATGACGTATCGGGGTCGCTTAAGCCACTGGATGAGATCAGGATAATAGATGGAGTCTCTTCTTCGCACGGCTGGATCTGCCGCATTATACGGTTTGTGTGTGGGTTCGTACGTGTGCACCGTGTGTCTGGTTTCAATCCTCTACTCTACCGTAATTGTATGTGAATGTATAAAATTAGTATAAACTCAAAGAAAGTCTTTTGATTATCCCTTACGCGGATCAATACTCAAATTTATGCTAATAATTGTTTAATGTGTAACTATTTGTGGATTTAAATGAGATTTTAATATTTCACTACGTTTCCATTTATCATTTCGATACAGATGAATTTTAAATTGTGTTTAATATCATATTTGTTTAAATTATTAAATTTTCAATGTACATTTTGAAGGTTCACTTAATGGTTCAAGTTTATCATATTCATTTTCGAACCGCAGATATTTATATGAACTTCGTAAGAATTAAACAGAAGCTTACACCTCCAATGAATATTTTCGCTCGGCGAAAAAGAAAGACAGATTACCCTATCAACCCTCCCTCGCGAATCCCTCTCATGTTCACGTACACCCATATGTCAGTATGAAAGCTAATCGTTTAAATTTAGACAAATAATTGCGCGTGCATCGTTGACAGGAGCGGTCGACCCGCTAAATTAGCGTTTAATATTTAACTAACTATTCTTATATCCTTATCCGGACACGGTAAAAAAGGCGAGTTTAACTAGAGAAGTATAAACGACCTTTTGCCGCGTTCTTCGCACCCTCATATATCACACGTGTTCTTTTTTTCGTGATACCTTAATACAGCGGAGAATCCCTCCCGACCCTCGTATATTCAGTTTTTCACCTCAATAAACTTTCGTATGTATAGTTGCTTATATTTTAAAGATATGGCGGCCGGCGCGTGGGTGTGCGGCCTGTCTGTACACGAACCTTTGTAGTACATAAAGCCATAGATATAGCCACCTGTAGGTTGAAACCGCGGTCCATTCCAGAGGGTTGCCAGGATCGTGCTGATTTATCATCAGATTTCGGTGCGCGGGGATAGTATTTATGCGATTACCCGGAGCTTCCGTCGAAGCGCAAAAAAAGAGCACGGACGAGCCTTTTATCGTATTAAATAATGCTTCGACCTTTGCCGTCGGCCGTTCGCACAAATTCAACCCTTCTGGCCCCGCAACCACCGCGCGTTCTCACCCCAACTTCGTCTAAAAGCTTGGCCGTGTTTTTCTTTTACCGCGCCATATTTTATCTTTGACTTGATTCTGCAATTAACAGACACGCGATCTACAAGCAGACTCAAATTGCGACGGTAAATTCAGAATACTTTAATATTTTTTCAACCGAGACTTTTTGAAAAGATGTGTTTCGTGATTGTTTAACAAGAAGCAATTGTTTTTTTACTTATTTTTTTAAGAGGACTTATTTTTTATCGATTTTCTACAGAATATACCCTAGTAGCACAAAAATATTGGATAAATATTTTTTAAGCCACACTTTTTAATATGAGAAAAATATTTCTTCCTATCTTATAAGTTAGGATAAAAAAGAATATTTGGTACTTAATATAAAATAAATATTGTATGTATATTTGAATATTAAAAACAGATTGAATCTGATATAAATATTTATCCAATATTTTTGTGCTACTAGGGTATGATCTTGCAATTATACAGGGTGTCCCAAAATTCCTTCAACAACCGGAAATCGGAGGTTCCTCAGATCATTTCAAGCAACATTTTCCTTTGCAAAAATGTTATCCGCGGCTTTGTTTAGGAGTTATTAACGAAAAACACGGACCAATCAGAGCGCGACCTAGACGCGAGTTGGCACAGTCAGCCAATAGACAGTTGGCGCGCCGGGCTGACTGTGCCAAGGTCGCGCTCTGATTGGTCCGTGTTTTTCGTTAATAACTCCTAAACAAAGCCGCGGATAACATTTTTTCAAAGGAAAATGTTGCTTCAAATGATCTGAGGAACCTCCCATTTCCAGCTGCTGAAGGAATTTTGGGACACCCTGTATAACTGGAATCTGTAAAACGAGCTCAAATCGTGATAGTACATTCAGACAATTTTTTTTAAGACGGACTAATTTGTTCCTCAATTTAGTAAAATAAAGAAGCAGCCCAGTTAAGTGTAGAAATAAATAGATAAAAGCATGAATTAGTAGTACATAAAATGAACTAGAATTTAGGGTGTTTTCTGGTTAGAACGGGGACTTCGAAGATCGTGTGTGGTCCGCAGGAAGCGATGATCGTGGCCGCATTTCGCGTCACTTATTTCGAGAAATAAGCAGGACGTCTTCCGCGGCCGTCGGCGAAATCGTTAACCCAGACTTTTCAACGGAGCCACGTAAATTCCGCGTGTTTTTCCGACGGGAGGTCGAACTTGCCGCAGTTCCGCCGGTTCGACGGCAAGGATTCCGAGCGATAAATAAAGGAACTTTCGGGCCGCGGCGCACTCTTCAATTTACAAGTTCTTAGGGGCGAGCGAGCGAGCGAGCGCGCGCGGCACCAAAGATGAAAGAACTGAGCACCAACCGAATTCCCTCGAAACTCTCGAAGGGGGCGCGGCACCCGCAATATTTCGGACACGACCTGATTCCTGTCTGATGAAAATACGCTTCCGGGACCCAGCTGCCCGCCTGATGGACCGCATTGATCGCCCGCCATGCGATCGATCCTTCGCGATCCCAAAAGCTCGGGTATTGTCACCTTTGGCCATCTACTGAAAATTCGCTGTAAAATTGCGACAATTCTCTCATAAAACGATATTATATTGTTTCTACCTTTTTAGTATGTAATCATAGCTTATCATTATTTAGTATATTTTTTAAACTAAATTTAGTATGATTTTCTAAAAAAATCACAAGTTAAATTGTGATGTGTTAATAATATTCGTACATTTATGCGAACAATATTTAGTGAACAATGTAGGGTGTACAATTAAATTTTTTTACAGGCTAGTGTGTAGAAATTGACGAAGATTTTTCCACATCACTAGTTAAATTGTAATGTGTTAATAATATACTGTGAACAATATTTAGTGAACAATGTACGGTGTACAATTAAATTTTTTTACAGGCTAATATGTAGATATCGACAAAGATTTTTCCAGATTCAAAATAATATGAAAGTTTGATTGAGCTTTCTTCCTTCCTCCAGTAGTTCGAATCACTAACAAATGCAATTGTTCATCGAGTCAACCTGCAAATTCTGCTGCATTCGCTGCTACTTTGTACCCCAAGAGAGAAACCACCCCGTTTATTCAAATTGCCCTTCTATTTATGCGTTCGCAGCTCGTAAACTACAAAAGATATCGAAAAAGCATTTACATAAATTTTATACTATTCCTGATGCTCTACATCCATTGCGTTAGCAAATTGCAGGAACATCTACATGGGAAAAAATCCGCCAAAAACATGGAATACCATTTTTTCGTTTGACGCTTTGTTTTTGCGGTAACCGCGTACTTACGGTAAATCCTAATCCGTGCGCGTTGTGCTTTCAAACGCAATTATCTCGGAAACAAAGAACCGTGGGAAAAATTGTGTTCTACAGTAATTTTGACACAGTTTCCCTTGTAGAATCACTAATTGTGTCTGGTTTTGTAACCAGTCTGCTGGTAGTGTTTCTCGAGAAGAAGAGTGTCAAATGAATGGTCAAATAGCGTTTCTCTTTGAAATATACTTATTATTAGCGTGTTACTTTTGCTGACATCGGTGCTTTCTTTGATTGTCAACATTTTTTTAGGGTCTACAAAATGTTATACAAATTTTTATTTCGTCGAATAAATTATGTTGTCTTTATGGGCTATTTGAAGCTGAATCGGCACTCGATGTGTTAATATCTTTACCAAACGCAACGCAAAAACAGTGAAATCCAACACAGCAACAGCCAACAATAAAATCTGTAACACCGGATGATCATCATCCAGTATCTCAATCTCGCAATTTCACAGGAGCACAGTTACCGGAGAGTAATTTCGTCGAAATCGCGTCATGGGCGCGGCTAATCATCGTGGTCGCGATAGAATCGATCCTGGACTGGTCCGTTGCGGTACATAACAGGTACGTAAGTACGTCACCTGGGTCAGCCGGTTACGATCGTACGACGACACGTAACAGACGTCTCTCTGTTTTACACGGATGTCCGAGCAGGACGCTCGCGGTTCAATTAAAGATCGTGTAATCGCATTCCAGGCCTTCTTCCCTCGGTCTCGGTTGATCGGGGTCCGCATAATGCGACACGACTTTTTAATTGATGCCTTCACGGGACAGGGGTGGGGGGAATCTCGATATCATCGAGACGGCCGGGGCCCAGTGTGTCGGTTCGCGTCCCGTTTCGAGAACCAGCGTGCCGTAAATATCGCAAAAATCGGCCCGGGGAATTGAGACAAAGTGTGCCTTGCGGTCGTCGATCGGCGAGAAACCGACGTGGGCCCTGAGCAACGTGGAAGTCCGAATGCGGAATCGTCTCTTTGGCGTTTAAGGTCGTCGATGATATCTTTCGAGCAGCAGGGAAGATGAAATCAAAAAGTAAAACCGCGGCGGACTTGGGTAATGCGGGGATGGGGACAGATTTTAACTAGGCATCTGGGAGAGGTCGACTTGAGACATGATGTGATGGTCTCATTCTACTATCATTTTTGCATAAACTAAGGTGAAGTGCCCTATGCCTGGACAGCATGTTTTTCTATTTTAAATTTTATCACTTTAAATAAACAAGAACAATTTCTTAAGAGTTTTAACATACAGTTCAGAGTTTGTAAAGTAATTTAAAATTAAAAGATCATTGTTTAGGTTAATATCTTAATTGTATTAACAAGAATAATTCAAACCTATAGTTGGACATATTAAATCCAATCTAAGCTAGTACCTGGACAGAAGTAAAGCCTATATCGGGACAAATTCAATTTACGAGTTGATCGACCGAACATAACCTAAAACGTTGGTTGGTGGCGCTGTTGCGCATGACGAATAGAAGATGCTTTGCGTAATATGTAGTATTCTTATCATAGATTATAGTATTGTATTATTTAACCAAATATATATTTATTTTCATTTACTGTTTTAATCAAACTTGTCATAATACAACTTTTAAGGTTAGGTAGTAATACTGATAGATTTAAGATGTAAACATAAGGTATTATTAACGTCACAACCGGAATACATTTTCTACACACGTTATTCAAGCTAATAGAAGACTAATTATACGTACATGTAGTTAAATAATTTGCAAACAATGCGTTGATTTTATTCACAAACACGTGTCCGGCTTCAGGCGTAAGCACATTGCGTATAAGCTTGGAGTGGGACAGCTACTGTCATCGCGTCCCAGTATGGAGTACTTATATTTGAAAACAGTCCTAATCTTGGACATCTAATATTTGGATTAATAATTATTATTTACGTTAAGTTTGATTGCCAATTTATTTTAAAATATCAATATTATTTTGCGTGATAATTATTTTTTGTCTGAGGGCTTAAATTATATCTTTTTTTCTAACAAAAGTTCGAACTATAAATGCACATGATTCGCATGTAAATAGACTATTTTGTATACTGTTTTCAGATGAACTTTGAATTCATTTTTAAACTTCAATTGATGTCTTAATGAAATAATATTCACACCTACTTGTAGCTAAGGCCTCAGAATATATAATATAATTATTTAATCTCTTAATTACTGATTTTACTATGAAAATTCAATTGTCCAGATTTAGGTATCACTTTTGGACTGTCCAGACTTAGGGCACTTCACCTTATTCGAGGTTCCACAATTGTATAATAAGTTTCAACGATTTTCTGTGAGGTCGACAATTTTTTTGATAGTCTTAGACGATGTGTATAATGTATTTAGGCTACGTATGACGACTATGACTTCATATTTTCTGTATGGGAAATGAATACACGGATGGCAGTGTGTAATGCTCGTATGTTTGTTTTATTAGGAACCAGTCGAGAAATTGAAGAGGGCGTTCGCTTGACATCGGCACAGCGAAGACAGAGAGCCGATTGGGACCCATACGCAATTAATATACGACGGTGCGTGGAACGAAAAGCCGCGAGCGCAACACGCACGCCCACCCCGTCTGGCATACAATGCGTATAAATCGTCATGAATTTTGAGAGCCCTGCAATTTCATATTGAATCGCATTTCTCTAACCGGCTGGCCCCGGCCAGCCTTCGTTTGCCGTCCACGTCGCCACCTTGTCCCTCCAATTCAATCCATGCGAAGACACACACTGAAATGCAAGGCAACAACCTAACTGTTGAACTTGTTCCATCCTAAATTATACTGCATCCATATATTACATTAAAATGGTCTGTGGAATCCTGTGACACTGAAACTACTACGAATTAAAAGAAAGGTCACTACAATTTATGAAAATTGCCAGATTCTGAAAATTGAGACTACGGTTGATTTTAGTGAGGTCTCCAAAATCTATAAAAATTGGGAGACCTGTAATTGAGGCTATAGTTCATTGCAGCGAGGTTTACAAAATTTGTAAAAATTGTAATTAACGTGTTTCTTATATTCTTTAAATCCGTATGTATAAAATCCGCAATTTAATTATCACACATTCCGTTTCAACGTCTTTCACTTGCAAACACGTCGCACATCTTCAGGAATTATTATAATAAATGGGTACGACATCGAATTGGCTCCGTCGCCCCGCACGCATCGGTATTCGTTCCGATTGCCGGATCAAGCGAGCAGATCATTCGACAGGCCGCGATCCTCTCGATCCTCTCGCGTCTCCTCTGGAGGATTCGCGACACTGATTGCTCGGTGACGTTCACGTCATCGGTGACCGCATTCTCAACCCGCGAGCTCGCTCTAAAACGAGCGTGCACAGCTTAATTGCAACCTTTATCGTTCCGTAGGAAGATTGATGTATGCTCGACAATGTTGAAGGGACATCGCTGCAGCTGCCTTGTCAATGTTATTTGATTTTTCTGCTTTGCGGCTCGAGTTTCTTCGAGTAGGCGACTGCAAACCGACCCTTTGCGGTTCGACGCGTCCAGCTGGGTACTTTGGATAGTGTCAGATGGTTAGATTGACGGTTGGACAGTGTTTGTGACCGCCCTTTTTTATCCTCACGGGGAAATAACTGTTAATTCTTATTTAGTATGGAGCGGTCAGTTTTTAAAGATGAAGGAAAAGAAAAATATTCTTTTTACTTATTAGAGAAAGAGTGAGACTATATGATGAATAATATGAGACTTTAATAATAGTATAACGACGAGAGAGGATTTTTAAATTGCATGCTGGGGTAACGTTCAGCCCACAAAAATTGCTCTCTGCGTTTCAAATTTACTTTAGATTTTACTAAATTAACAACGTCGTAATTTTAACTGTCCAAAAACTGGATAATTAGAGCCATTCAGAAATGTTCATACTGTTCTCGAATATCTAAAAGAAGTTAATGAAGAGGGACATGCGTTTTGCTTTGTACCTTGAATTAATCGATTTTACAGTTTCCCAGTGCACGCCAGTGAAACGTTCTTGCACGGAGAGTCGTTTCGGTGTAAGTTGAATTTTATTCACGTTGTTCAGCGGTGGCACTGTATCAAATCGTTTTTATCCGGGCCGCGATTGTGCTCGCACGATCCTCGAGGGCTGGAAAGTTGCCCAGTTAACAAGTCAAAGAGTCGCAAAATGCGTTTAATAGTTGCACACCGGTGTAAAGAGACTGAGGCTACGACTAACTTCTTCGGAACTACTGTGTAACTTGTACTGCTTCCGGTAATTACGGGCGGGGAGTCGGTGAATAAGGGTGTAATGGCCGAGAAGTGAATAATATTTAAGTTGAACTGTGGAATAACTTTCATTTCCCTTTTCGAAAATTACGTCGGCTCCAGAGACCGTTAATACAACTTATCACAGTTAACCCAACTTTGTTCACTTTCAAACTCTCTTAAATGTTGTTCAATTTAAACATTCTTATTATCTCCGCCGTTTTGGCACAACTGTTTCGACACAATTTTGTTCTGACTGGTGCTCGGACAATTTTTAACATTTTGCAGTAAAAAAAATACTATATACGGTACAATATATGTACTTTTACATGAATTAGTCGTTTCATAAAACAGTCCATTAATTTTCTTCGAAAGATGCTTATTGCAGGGCCTGGGCAACCAGTGCTCCGAGAGTCGATGACGTAGACGTAGAAGCAGATCCGAGTAGGCCTCCTCGCGCTGGACAGTCAGACACGGGCGCAATTTTTTAGTTTTTGCAATAAAAAAGTTATCAAAAGCAGTACAATATATGTACTTTTACGTAAGCTAGTCATTTGATAAAATAGTCGATTAATTTTTTGAGAAAAAATTTGTTTAAATCACGTTGTTCCTAGATGGTTGAACACGGGTGTAATTGCAGGGCACCGACGGCTAAGAAAATCCCGTGGGAGCCGCACCTGGCTAAAACGAGAGTGTTCGTCGAAAAACAGTATGATTGAGCGCGCAGAGAATGATCGCAGCAGAGACTGGCTATCAGCAGGTTCCGTGCAAACGAGAATTCGGGCCGGCAACGGTACCGTGCGCGATAATCTGCCGATCGAATTCGTTTCTTATTTATTCCCGGGGCTGGTCCTCCCGTGGCCCGGAGCGGTTTCCACGAAATCACGCTTGCCTCTCGCGGTATCTCTATAAATATTAGCCGGCGTTCGGGGACGCGCAGCTTGTAATTAGGGGAATAGATCGCCCCGAGTGACGCAGCTGGCCGTAAGTCAATGCGAGCGAACGCGCGCGCTCGATTCGAAGGGGCGGAATCCCGAATTCGAAATTTCGGAGGCGTGGAGGATCGTCACGGTAAACCCGAAATTTTCACCGGGAATCGGCTGCCGTCGAAACCCGCGAGGGGCCCCCTCGCCCCTTCGATTGTAATTAATACCTCGCCGCCTGATGCTCGGCTATCGAACACCGACGAAATCCAATATACCGATCCGCAACAGTCGTATGAATTATGGCCGACGATAACTGAGGAACCGTTAACTCTTACATCCTTCAGGAGCCTCCGAGCTATATCGAAACTTATCTTTTGGTTCGTTTGTTTAACTAAAGAATAGGCTTGATCCCTATGCGATATTCACGAAGTTGAGACATTTTACATATAATCATCTGTAGATTGTATATAATTGTCAGATATGTAAGGAATATCGAAATTGCGAAGGTCGAGAGCGGGCAGCGTGCGGCTCGACAGCGCGACGTGTACCCTTCAGGTAAAAACCCAGTGCACATTTGGGGGTGCAGATAGCGAACACGCTGGCAACAAACTAGAGTTTACCTGAGCGGTCACTCTTCCAGTGACGCTCGGAGTGTCAAGACTGAGAGATCCTTTAATAAATCGCACCTTTGCGGACGGCTTCACCGTCAATAGTTGTATTCATTATAATCGCCCACACCTTTCACAGCGTTAAGTTGTAGTCTAGTAGGCTATTATCTTACAGATATCTACAAAACTTGCTTTCTAAATTTTTACACGAGTACGATTTCCGTGGCCCCTCGTTTTGAGGTTATATTTATATTCTTGGGGTTATTTCAAGAAAAAAATGTATATACCGGGTGATTCACGACAAACAGGCCACCTAAATAGCTCCGTTAGAATTAGAGATAGAAGAAAATGTTAGAGAGAAAAGTTGTACAGTTAAAGGGGGCAAATATGGTGATATAAAAAAATGTTCCGATTGTAGTCGTTTTCAAGGTTTTTTGAAGGTCATCGATGATTTTTAAACAGCACCATATATTTTTAACTTCACATTGTTGTAGCTGATGTCAAGACGAGTTCAATGATGTGGTACACTATGACCTTCAAATGACCTTGATCTTCGAAAATTGACGTTCCTTTGCGCGGTCCATCTCTTCAGGCTATGGTGATGCAAAAATATTTGTTACGTAATGTGCATATCATCAATGGACCAAATATCTGGCAAGAATATTTTTTTCCGAAGGTCATTCTTTTCTGAGTTATCAAGGTCATCGATGTTTTTTGATACATAACTACATTTTTATTTTATTGCACCGTGTAACTGATCGAAAAATACATTCAGATATGTATAATAAAGTGACCTTAAAATGAACTTGATCTTCAAAAATTAAAGTTTTACCTTCAGATCAAGCTCAAGGTCATGTTACTATACATATCTGAATGTATCTTTCGATCAGTTACACGGTGCAATAAAATAAAAATGTAGTTATGAATCAAAAAACATCGATAACCTTAATAACTCCGAAAAAAATGACCTTTGGAAAAAAATATTCTTGCCAGATATTTGGTCCATTGATGGTATGCGCATTACGTAACAAATATTTTTTGCATCACCATAGCCTGAAGAGATGGACCGCGCAAAGGAACGCCAATTTTCGAAGATCAAGGTCATTTGAAGGTCATTGTGCACCACATCATTGAACTCGTCTTGACATCAGCTACAACACTGTGAAGTTAAAAATATATGGTGCTATTTAAAAATCATCGATGACCTTCAAAAGACCTTGAAAACGACTACAATCGGAACATTTTTTTATATCACCATATTTGCCCCCTTTAACTGTACAACTTTTCTCTCTAACATTTTCTTCTATCTCTAATTCTAACGGAGCTATTTAGGTGGCCTGTTTGCCGTGAATCACCCGGTATAACATAATGTCAAATCGGCCTGGTTTAGCCGGGAAAGTAAATTTCCTGTTTTTTATAAACCTACAAATATCTCGCGAACTATGCGAAATATGGCAAAATATCAAGAGTCCTTTTTTGTAGGAAATTTAATTTCCTATAAAAAACGTTAAAATGATGTTAAAATTCCATTTTTCACGAAAAATATTCACTAAAATAAAATAAAATAAACGCATACGAAAATCCAGGAGTAGTATGTCACTCTCGTTATACATATATGGGTGACATTCTTTTTAGAAACACTGGGTGCGTGTTAAGCACTGGGTGGGTGTGTGTGGTATTGTCTGTGTGGGGAGCTGCCTCCCTAAACGTAAAGTTTACTGTAGTTGCAACCAAAATTTAACAACGCTTTTTCGTAATTATCTCGAAAACTAAGTACGAGCGACGGATAGATGTATTGACAAAAGTTGTTCAGAATGTTGTCCTTGACAACATACGTCAAGGTGAAGGTCATCCGAATTAGGTCCCCTCATAGCTATATTTACCGGAGACAGTTGTTCTGCAACTTCACCGAAATATAAATATACTCGGAAACTGCGCAGCTGATAAAAAAATGTCATAGAACATAAATTGTTGGAAATTTCATTTTCTACAAAAAAGGACTCTTGATATTTTGTCATATTTCGCGTAGTTACCGAGATATTTTCAAATTTATAAAAAACAGGAAATCTACTTTACCGGCTAAACCAGGCCGATTTGACACCATGTTATATATACATCTTTTTCTTGAAATAACCCCAAGAACACAAATATAACCTCAAAACGAGGGGCCACGGTAATCGTACTCTCCCCTAAATTTTGATCAGTCTTGGATAAAAAAGTTATAAAGTTAATATTTACTATTTTCTCCAAAATTCCTGTCAATTACAATACTTACAATTCGTAAACTAATTCTTCTAAATTCTTGAAAAAATTCACATTCACTTTTTAGAAATTTATACATTTTTAAAGGGTGTATGTATACTTTAGTAATAAATTTTGAGCAGAAGATCAGTTTCAAGCTTTATTTTTGTCCCGAGATCCGAGCACAATGGATCGCGCAGAAGGGCCCAAAAAGTTCGCGAAAGCGGATCCGACCCTGTCCGCGTGCAAATTCGACGGCGACGTCATCGAGGATCGCGCGGACAGCCCGAACAAACGCAGGAACGAACAGGACGAGTCTCTCTCGGAGCCGGGCCTCGGGGCTACGACGATTACCATTCAATGGATGATCCATCAGACCCCGGGGCCGTCACTAAATCACGTGGCACGCAACAACAACACGCCCGCCGCGTATCCAGCCCGGTTATAATATACGCGATGGAACTATGTACACGCACCCGATCTCGTCGGGTTTCACGCACGCGGGATTTATACACGGCCGGGTTACGCCCAAAGTTTGTTCAGCGACGCGTTCCTCTCGACCTGGACTACCGGCTGCCTTCATCACTTGTTCATATCGCGAGACGTCGTCGCACGGTAGACAAGAACGCAACGCGTTTTCTTGGACAACGAAAAGATGTGGAAAAAATAACATTAAAAGTAAATTTTATACCGTCTGATGAACTTAACCCATTGCCCTACGATTTATTTTACGGTTTCAGTGATCACTGTAAAAAACAACTTCACCAACAATTTTCTTTTCTATAAACAATTTTGCGGCAAGTTTCTCTTACGAATGTCCACCGATCCAGAGGTGTAGGTTCACCCCTAGAACGGATGGCCATTATTTTTTATACTCCCTGTACATTAACAAAACCAAAATAGAATTTTATTTTTGTTATAGAAAATTATTGACATAGGTACATATTTCTATTAAAATCTGTTTAGAATCTCTTTATCACGTGTCAGACACGATATTGTAAGGAAAGGGGTTAATTTACTTTACACTACATTATACTTCACTGAACGCTATTTCTACATAAGGTGTCGGAAGACAACATTAAAATTTTCAATAAAAATTGATTGAGACTGTACTTTATCCATAATGGGCAAACTGAGACTTTATAAATAGAAGGCAATGTCCATAAATATTTTCAGGATCAAAGAAGATCGTCATTGTTTTTCTTGATTTTGTAGCTTTCATTTAAAAAAATCTTTGATTGTTTTACCTTAATTCTAAAAAAATTCACGGAATTGGAAACGAAAATAACGAAATGTTCCTGTTGTGCGAGGCAGCATGATACGTTTCCGCTCGCTGATGCACTCTAAGGATGGGCATTCGCGGATCGAAAATTCCATGAATAAATAAATTGCTATGCAGGTGCTTTTTATACAGAATCATTCTACGTATTCCGGAGAACGAAATGATACTGATTAATATTATAGCATCGATGCGCGAATGGGTTTGTACTACATAGTATTAAAGGGTGTAGGATAATTTATGTGTTTATCGATCTTTTCGGGTCAGAGAGGTTCAGAAGGTAGAGAATAAGTTCGATGAGATGTAACTTGTGCATTTCAGAAACGTAACATCATGAAGTATTAAAACTTTACTCGTGAAATGTGTCTTAGTGTAACCTAGATTCTAGGAAATCTGTTCCAAAAATCTTTCTACACTATTTAGAAACTTGAAAAGCATCGACAAATGAAGGAAAACACGAATTTAGAAAATGTAGAACTTTTCTTTATATATTATACACATTAATGAAACGACGATAATTCGTTTTCGATAAGAAATGAAAAATCGAAATTTTCTTGAAATATGTGCTAGATAAGACCATCAGCTTCGAACTCAACATAAAAGAAGTCTGGAACTAGATGATTAATGTGGGGCCAAGAAAAAGGCCAGATTTCCAATGAGTTTCTTGGTCGTTGAAGAAAATACAGGAAATTTATAGTTTCGTTGTAAAGAAAATACTATTTTATTCAAGAAGACCAGCACTTGAAAAATATAAAAAATGAAGTTCCTATAATATAACTACCTAGGTTCCTTTGGTATCTATATCATTGAAGTGGTACCTACCAATAAAGAAAATCTGTAATTACCTAACCCAGACCCAGAGCAGGAGGAAGGTATAATTCAAACTAAATTTGTTAAGAAAAATCCGGAGCAATACGATTCGGTCTCCCGCAGAAGCCATTCTTCGGACAAACGTCTCCCACCGAAGTGAAATCGAATAACCGCGTGCTTTGTCGCGAACTTAGTACCATTCCATGCGGGAACACCGTGGCTTTCTAAAAAAGGTAGCATCTGACCTCTTAAGGATCACCGTAGCGATCGTGCTAGGGGCGTCTCGTTCCCGCGAAGTGTCACGGTCTATTTTCCATGCGCGAGGATCACGGAGAGCAAGCCCATACGTCGTTCTCGGTTTGTTCGGCGAGAAAGACCGGGGATCACGAGGACAGGGTCTAGCGGACAGGAGACAAGGCCGCGTCACGCGTGTCCCATAAAACGTTCCCTAAATTGACAGGGGAAGCGGTATCGGTGGCGTCGATCCGTTGTACGGTTCCAGCGAAATTCCCGGGTGTGGGTGCACGGCCGTTGAACAATGCTGGGACGAACAAAGGCCACGTACGATGAATATCCGACGTTACACGACGTGTGTACCACCTATAACCGAGAGGAGGTGGCTGGCGTAGAGACCCGGGTTCGGGACGAACACAGATATCAGCAAGCGAGCAAGGAGAGTGAGAGAGAGGAGCGGGTCTCTGGTAGAGCGGGGCAACAGCGTTAACAGGGCCGAACCGCGAACATATTCGTTTTCTATAAGGAGCATGGCGTTTGGCTAACAGGCTCTATCAGGGCCAGGCGATCAGTCGTTAGCGTTTATGTCGCAGTTGGCAGAGAGAGCCTCCGTTCGCGAGCAGCAGCTTCCAAGGATGTCGAGCGAGAGTCGGTTTCGCAGTCGCAGGTGCTCCTCGCTGGCTGGCCTCCCCGTTCCTTCTTCTTCAACCCTCCCGGACCGGCTCCTCTCTTCTCGCGTCTGTTTCGTCGATTTTTCGCCTCCCCTTTTCCCGCCGAACCTCCCTGGACCCCTAGCGTTCAGATTCGTTTTCTTCTCAACCGACTACTCCACTCTCCCTTCATCCGGGCCTGTCCTCGGCTTTATTCTTATTCTCGCTCATACCGTCGCGTCGCCGGCTAAGGCCGAGGAGACCGAGTGTCAGAAGCCGAGGAAGGTGTGGGGACCCGCCGATGAAAGATACCACCCGGTAATGGTTTATTTAAATCAGACTCGGCTACCATGGACGACGGCGAGCGACGGGACGGGACCACGGCCAACGAAAAACCTTGTTAGGCCGGCGTCGCTCGTTTGATACGGAGACGCCGAGCAGTTAATTGACGCCCTGCATCTCGCCCCTATCGCCTGATCCCCGATAACGCTGCACCGGACATTACGGAATAGAGAAGGAACTGGCACCGTGATCGCTCTCGATACGATCCTGACTCGCGGTGAAATCGGCGAAAAGTTCGATGCGGTGTGGAGGGCCAGAAAGCTGGAGAAAATTCATGCCTCTGTTAATTATACGTTATTTATTACTAGACTGCGGATTTTATCGAATTATGCGAGTAGTGGGTGAAATTTAAAGATGTTGATGTAGCAGGACGTTGCATGTGAAATTCCGATTTCGAACTACACGATCTAAGAAACTGCACGGTCCCGAGGGTTTTTCTCAGATCAAGATTTGACTGCCTTACTATAGTCTACCCAACAACTTCTTCCAATATTGTATATTATATACAGAAGAACATGATGTAAGCATCTTTTCGTTGCACCATAATCGTTCCAAAGCTCACTGTTCTGCTTCCGGTAGATAAAATGTTAGAAATCGGAGGACCGGGTCCACGAGAATCTATGAAAGATAAAGTGACCGTCAGAAGAGCGTCGTCTCGGTTCTTCAGAGGCAAGCAGAGTAAAGAAGCCCGTGGAATGATAAATTCCGAAAACTTTCGAGTTCAATTTCGTGCTCCACCGAATCAAGGTGCAGTCTCTCCCCCTTTTTCTTTTGCGAACGCCTGGGGATCCGGAGCGACCCCGCGAAATTTGATTTACGCGTAACAACGTCCCGGACGATCTTTGCGCGTGGGCGTCCAAGATAAACCGAGGAGATGGCGAACGTGGGTGCGTTCGACCGATTCGATTGCAGCTGGCGAGTATCTCATGAATGTTCGAAGCCAATCGCTGCGTAGCCGACAACGGAACTTTTATGTTCCAGTATTTTTCCGTCGCTTGTTCGCGAAAATTGAACAGCGCGCCTCCATTTTCGAGAAACTCGGCCAACCACGATCGCCGAAGCCCGTTTTAAGGACTGAAAAACGATTCGTCTCCCTCCACCGAGCATTCGTGAACGTCGAGGTGCACTTTGGGTCAAGAAAATTCGTGAAAGAAAACCGGTAAATACGATCCTTGAATTGATCGTTCATTTGCAGACGACCAAAAAATTTTGCTCACAAGTAATCGAAATCATTCCCCATTACTTCTCACATTTCTATCATCTTACAAATCTTGAAAATAATCTTCATTATTTATAAATGAAGATGATTTTACCCAGTAATAAATTTCAATTTCAAATGCAGTTGCAATTGATTAATGACCACGAATTAATTTGATCACTTCATCTTATTCACTTCATACTTATTCGAAGTTCGAATATTGATAACGTATTCATGATGGTTAATAAACGTCCATAAAAATAGCCAATAATTACTCGAAGTACGAGTGCTTACATTATACTCATTTACATTAATGTGTAAAATGATCCAATAATTACTGAAAGTACGAGTGCTGGCAATATATTCATTTAACATAATAATAATGTACAAAAAAAAACCAATAATGGAAGTACGAATGCTAGTAATATATGTATATTTAGTTATTTTAATAACAGTATTATGTATTATACATAGTACAAGGATCAATATACGTATTGGAAGCTCGAGTGTCCATAACATATTTATTTATCTTAATATATATAATAACATAAAAAAGCTCTAATAATGTCATCGGGAGCTGCCAGGTAAAATATACTGCTTTAATGTCGATACAATATTTCTCGTATGTTTTCATAATAATGTCGCTGTACGGTGATTTCAAAGCTATTATTGATGAAACCTGTACTGGAATCTTTATTTATTTACTTACCGTATGAAGATCGAATAATGAGGTGAATACAAGAATGAAAAAAAATGCATGACTGGTTAATTAAAGCAGACTTGCAATTTCTAAGAAAGGCTTACAGAATAAAATACGAATTGTCTGCGTCGGGGTAAAATATTAGAAAAATTGCAGAATCAGCAGGTTCTCACAAAGTGTTCGAGGAAGCTTTGAGTGGATTCGTCAGACACACAGTGAAAAAAGGTCAGCGAGGGATCGGATGGGTCGGAGAAAGCGCGATTAGAAGGAAAACAGTGGAACATCAGCGGGTGCATTACGGGAAAGTCGATGGTTCCCCGCGTCAGCCATTCATCATCCAGGGAAACGAAAGGGTGAATGGGCCTCGTTCATGCTTGGTCCTGTAATAATACGATTGCGCGCGGGGTAATGAGCGTGCACGCGGCCGCTAATGCGACTGGAAATTACGTATCCACTGTCGGAACACATTTTCCGGCGGGATCTCGGTCTCGTCCTGTTCTTTACCCCGCGTCCCCGGCGAACAGCGACGGCGGAACTCTCGATGAGTAATAGCTGCGCCAAATGCAGCGATCTCGCCCGCTTCGTCATTAATAAAGACGTGCTCGCGCAAAATCCGCGGTTTCGACGGCGCGGCGTCGCTCGACGAGCGAAATCTCCGTAACGCCGTAATTTCGAATACGTGCGCCGGGAAGTTACGCGAGTTAACTCACACCGGATCCCTCCGATACTTGATTATCCCCATTTCCATCGGGACATTCCGTGCCTATTTTATTTTGTGTTTCGAAGAGGGGCTGGTAATGTGGCCCCCTTCTAATTGTTGACATTATTGTACAATAACAACATAATTTGTTGCGTCTACTGGAACCAAATTTACTTTAGACACTGCACTGTTTCTGCTAATGAGTAGCAGAAGTAACAACCTGAAGAGCAAAATTTTTTCATCGTCATATTTTTATTTTTACAAAAAATATTTTCTTGCGAATTAAATGCGTTGAACTGTTGCGTGCAGGAATATCAATCTTTTTAATGGAGTGGATATAAATAGCCCATGCTGTGTGCTACCTGCTAGAAAAGCGAATTTAAAATTTTCAACGCATTACTTATTAAAGAATTACTTCTTGCAATCGATGCCAATAATTTTTGCGTTTCGTAAAAATCCGCAATAAGGTATTATTTAAATTGGAAACGTGGGTCGGACCAGATCCGGCGATCGCGATCAAGGGTCAACGACCAAATGATTCATCAAGAAGAGATTCTGAAGCCGAAACAATCCGAGTTACTGGTCGGCCATGTGCTCGTGGGAAGAGGAGAAACGAAACCGAGATGTAGGATATACCGAGCTATGAGTCACAAAGATCCTGGCCGATTCGGGATGAATTACGTGCCAGCGAATTAATACCTCTTACACGAGGTCCTGACGCGCGAGATCCTCGGATAGGACACGTCTCCGCGGTCTACGTGACGAAAGAACGCTCGTTTTGTTCTTGGACCGTGTCCGTGACACAGGTTTGCTGGGAAAACTGGTCGCACAATGCGTGCTTCGTCCAAAAACTAATCTCCAGAACTCGTAAACCTTGTGTACCTGTACACAAAATCTTCCTCGAACCAGCCGAATGATCACTTCTAAAAATTAATTCAAAGCTGCACAACCTCGTAGCCAGTACAAATTCGTCAGCAAACTAATTCGAATTTTAGACATAAATTTTATAGAACGAAGACAAATGAATATTCCAAAGTTGCAAGATAGATTCAAGATGCACACTGTGGATAGGTATGAAGATACGTACGAGATGCATACAAGTTTGCATACAAACATCAAATTATTTTTGGAGGAGATTATAGGACCTGATATAAGAATGCATCAACCCTTAACTTTGCTTTGTATACTAACAAGATTGTTTCTCTTTAATCGAATTGTTCCAACCTTGGTGCAAAGAATAAATTATGCAAAATAAAAACTAAATTTCATTAAAATACTTATGTACGAATTTTTCTTTAAATATTCTTCATCCAACTACTCCAATTAAAAAAAATATTAAAATTAACACGGAACGTTTCTAACTTCAGTTGAAATGGGCATTAAAAAATGGTAAATGTGTAGACAGGACGCGTAAACTAAGAGTAATAGCGCTTCGATAGTAGCAATTCTAGTATTCCAAAAAATCGATAGGTGATAGAACTTATCCGAGATATGGAAATTTGCGGTCAACCGCGTCTGTCAGGCGTTTGACGGAGACCGTCGGCGAAGTTGCGATTCAGCGATTCGGGCCGGGCAAAACTGGCAATAACTTAGGCTAGATGGTGCGAGGAGATAAGGGCCGGGTATCACGGAAGAGGGGAAGGTGCGAACGCGACAGTGAAAATGGAAGCCGACGACTGCTCCAGCCGCGTATCCATCTGATTTCACGTGTCAGCAGGACTTGCGGTTCTCGGCCCGGGGACAGTCCGTGTCCGATCTTGTTCGGAGATACTGTCCTCTCCTGCGTACCGTTTCACTCGCAGCTTCAGCTTTATCTCACGCATAACATCGGTTTTCTCTAGCGTTCGGTTTTCTTGTTGAAATTTCTTCACCGTCGGAAACAATCCGAGCGTGTTCAGATTACAGAATTTACAAAGTGACGTATTCAAGTTGCACAAGCTGATTTTTATGGAACTGTCAAGAATTGATCTCAGAAAAATATTTGGTGCATATTCATGACTAGTATCTTATATTTTATGTATAAAGTTTGCAGTATTTACCTTGGTAATTAACTAAAATCTTTCAAATGGACTGGTAATTTGCATGTCTTATATCAGAAAGAAAAACGTCGGTTTTATGATTATTTTCATCTGAGATCTACAAATCTAGATATTTCAATCAGTGGATAGGACAATAAATTAATCTAAATTATATAATCTTAAAAGACCCTCCCTTCTGAAATTGTGCAGCCATTAAATGGACGTAAAATTTAAGTCTCAACTCTATCAGATTTGTGATCCTTGGAATATAAGTATATGATAAGGAATTCAAGATCTCTTAACCTAATTGTAAAATTCAGTTTCAACCCTTACAAAATTAATCAGTGAGGAAATAGCATTATTCTAAATTAAGTTGAACCTTTTACTTTTAGCCCAGACTGCAAAATTCTCCCTTAGGCTGTTCATTATTAACTAAATCAAGGAAGACGTTTTAATGTAATTAGAAACTTTATCCCAGGATGTAAAAGGAACACTGTTCGCAATAAATTCATCAAAATATTCTGACTCTATATATTAAAACCGTATTCTTGGAGCTTTCTATACTAAACGCCTCAAAATCTCTCTCTCAACATGTTCAAGTAACCGACAGGTTCGCGAATAAATTAAGCAAGATCATTTAACCTAAAATCCAATAGAACAGGCCCTTACCAGATGTTCGAACACCGAAGAAGACATCGCGATAAATTAACTAGGATGTTTTGATGTACGGTCCAAAAACAGCGGTAGTCAAAAGCAGATATCACGATGAACCAGTTAAGACGTTCCACAGCGATCCAATAAGGGAGCTGTATAAGAAACTTCTACGGGATAGGAATTTGACCCCATTAATTCTACCGGATAGATAAGTTATTCCGCTCGCGGCCGAATAATTTAGACGGGGACCATCTGTCCGGGACAGCGGAATCATCGGAAAATGTGTTCGTACGGATTATCGGTGTTTCCGACGGTCAAGAAATTTCCGCAGGAAAATCCTTAAGCTCCTGGCACTTTCGTGGGAGAAGTTAAGTAATAATTTATTAAACTTAATAAAGCGGCTGAAAAAAATATTCGACACGCGTTATCTTTTATCGACCATCGTTTAGAATGAAAGGGGCGAAAACAACCCTCAAAATTAATAATCCTCAACCCCCCGCCTTCGCTCCTGCTAATAAGTCGGACTCGAGTTTCGAATTCTACATTCTAAATATAAATTTTTCCCGTTCGACAGATTCTCACCAGATTTTTATAGAAGAATCTTCGATCAGCGGGGACGAATCTTTGAAAGCGCATTCACGCGACGCGACGTTAAGGGGTGATGCTAGTTCACGGTCTGGCGGCGAGTTAACTAGGAAATTCGCAAACAACGTGTCGCGGCTTTGAGGGAACTCCCGCGGAAGATTTTTCCCGGCCCGTTCCCATTTTCCCAGCGGACGTTCGAAGTTATGGCAACGAACGCGGCGGTGGTGTGCGGCGGTCGTTCCCGTTACGAGAGAGTTCGCGTGGCATGGCGGCGGCGGGAACTTCGGGGAATCGTAACTTCGTTACCGTTTCGCGAGGCAGCCCCCGGAGTTATCTGAAATTAGTCAGCGGCGTTCTTCCCCCGAGGGGCTGAATTAATTGCTTTTAAGAAGTTTCGGACGCGACGCTGAAAAGCGCGGACGTCGAGACGCGTGCGAAGCGGGCCCCGCGTTGCCTCGCTTTTTATCGTCAGCCCTCCGCCAACAAATTATTATCTTTTAAGTAATTCGTAAAATTCGCGAACCCGGTGATAACAGGCGCCGCGCCGCGCTGGGTCCCTCGAGTGAACTTCACGTTGCTCGTGACCCAGAAAATTCACTTGATAACTCTGCCGCTGGAACCGTTTATTTCGTCGCACGATATCGAGCATGTTGTTTGTACCTTCACCGGGACGGTGCAGATAAAGTGGACCATTGTGTATGACGCTGTCGCCGAGGTAGTAAAAAAATGTATTGTTTGAATATCAATGAAATTTTTATTGAATACTTCTATTTTTGCTTCGTTTACCTAACTTTTTCCGAGCGGAACCACCGCTTGTCACTAAAAAAACGACCGAGATTCCCCGATAGTCGTCTCGGGCAAGATTACCGTCTTTTATTTGGTGGACGCGGGCTTTCAGGAGGCGCGAGGCAGGAGCGTCCTTTTGTCAGGACATCCGCGAAACGAGGGCAGAAAAGGGGGAAGGAAGTAGGAGGGTCACAGGGGCTGGAAGACTGGCTTTCACGTCGGATAATGGGATGTTTTATGCGGAGGGAAAGCGATACCCCCGGTCACAATGTGTCCGCGGACAGGCGGGCCGCGCTGATAAATATTCAACCGAGTCATTCTTCCTAGAAACATCGACCGGTCCCCGTGTTTCGCGGGCCCGATCGATCAACCACCGACGTAAACTTACCGGCCACCGGCACCCCCCTTCCCCTGGAAAATGACTCGGCTTGGCCGGAGGGCAATAAAAGGAAACTTGTCATAGCCGCAGTAATTTTTCAGCGTGAGCAAACGTGCCTGGCCGGCCGCCAGAACGAGACTCTCCCTCGTTAGTCGGGTATCTTCTGACCCAATTTCATTTTCAGCGGGCGATCTACCCTCACGGGTCCTATCAAAGGCTTCGGTCTACTCTTTGGGAAAATGTGAGATAACGCCTGGTCATTCGATTTTCTTCGTTCTTGCAAGAAGGTGCCGAGAACTGCGATATTTCGATTCCAATGTAAAATTTGATGCTGACAGGTAGACAGCAGATTTTTATGCGAAATAAAAATTGTCTGGAGTGAAATAGAAATTTATTTTCTTTCTCAATAAGTTTAATATGTCCAAAATAATGTAACAGTATTTTTAAATCTTTTCTCTCTGCAGGGACCGATTTTTGATCGGGACTACGTGCAAGTTGCCAACCACTGTCTCCGCAATCGAGTCTCGCCGAGATCATCTCGAAGATGATAGAGTCCATTAGCCGAACCGAATCGGACTACACGCGCCATCGAGATTCGGCCACTCGGTGCACAGAAGCCACCCCCATCGACTGTTCCTCGCGGAGGATGCATCGCCGGAACCTATCAGATCCTCACCCTCCTCTCTGTGTCCCGTGGACCCTAACACGTCGCATCAAGATCAATGAAACTGTACAAACTGCTGGCCGTTGAATCTCTCAGAGAGATACGGGGTTTCAACCCCCGTCCACCTCCGTATCGCGTGGTCGGCCCGGTCTCGAGTCGTTCTGGAGCTGGAGATAGACTCGAAACGGGCCGCTTTCTCGCTGAATCGGAGACGGAAATTGAGGGATGCGGTCAGCGGGGGTGGTCAGGGGGGCACAGAGGGTTCGTCGGGGAGCCGATAAATGCTATCAGAGGACAGAGGAACGCGGGGGTGGACTACACAGACTGAGGGGGTGGCCGAACGAGCGCGCGCGAGAAGGAGATTGATTAAAACGCCGCGGGAGTTCGGCGTTTTCCTTTCACCATTGATTCCGTTTACCGGCGACGCTGGTCCCGGAGCCTCTTTCACTTATCTGTCAACACTTACGCCCGTCGATACTCTCGAATAATGGCTTTCCACCATCCTGACGGACGGGAATCCCACCCCCCTCGAGCAGGCCGAGATGAAAAAAGTTTTCGATCGAGCCGAAATGCCGCCTCTATTATCGAACAGCCGCTGTCCCCGCGGACCGATTCCAAAGGGAGAGAACCAGTTCTAGAGCAGTTCCAGAATAGACGTTCTGCACGTGGCGGTGGTCGTTAGAGGGGTTCACCTTCAACCCCCGACGAACAAGTTTCCGCGAGGAGAACCGCTAGCGTCTTTGTTTCTCGCGATGGCTCCCTCGGTTTTAACCTGTCCGAGAGATTTCCAATGGACTTCGGGAACATTGTCCGCGAATTTGAAGCTGTGGGGAATAGAAACTGCGACGGAGATTCTCTTACTGGTTTTGCGTCTTCGCCGAAGACTGGGTAAGTGAAATTAAGGACTGTCTTCTTAAATCGGCGGAGAGAGTAAGGTGAAGTGCCCTATGCCTGGACAGCATGTTTTTCTATTTTAAATTTTATCACTTTAAATAAACAAAAACAATTTCTTAAGAGTTTTAACATACAGTTCAGAGTTTGTAAAGTAATTTAAAATAAAAAAATCATTATTTAGGTTAGTATCTTAATTGTATTAACAAGAATAATTCAAACCTATAGTTGGACATATTAAATCCAATCTAAGCTAGTACCTAGGACAGAAGTAAAGGCTATATCGGGACAAATTCAATTTACGAGTTTATCGAGCGAACATAACCTAAAACGTTGGTTGGTGGCGCTGTTGCGCATGACGAATGGAAGATGCTTTGCGTAATATGTAGTATTCTTATCATAGATTATAGTATTGTATTATTTAACCAAATATATATTTATTTTCATTTACTGTTTTAATAAAACTTGTCATAATACAACTTTTAAGGTTAGGTAGTAATACTGATAGATTTAAGATGTAAACATAAAGTATTATTAACGTCACAACCGGAATACATTTTCTACACACGTTATTCAAGCTAATAGAAGACTAATTATACGTACATGTAGTTAAATAATTTGCAAACAATGCGTTGATTTTATTCACAAACACGTGTCCGGCTTCAGGCGTAAGCACATTGCGTATAAGCTTAGAGTGGGACAGCTACTGTCATCGTGTCCCAGTATGGAGTACTTATATTTGAAAACAGTCCTAATCTTGGACATCTAATATTTGGATTAATAATTATTATTTACGTTAAGCTTGATTGTCAATTTATTTTAAAATATCAATATTATTATGCGTGATAATTATTTTTTGTCTGAGGGCTTAAATTATATCTTTTTTTCTAACAAAAGTTCGAACTATAAATGCACATGATTCGCATGTAAATAGACTATTTTGTATACTGTTTTCAGATGAACTTTGAATTCATTTTTAAACTTCAATTGATGTCTTAATGAAATAATATTCACACCTACTTGTAGCTAAGGCCTCAGAATATATAATATAATTATTTAATCTCTTAATTACTGATTTTACTATGAAAAGTCAATTGTCCAGATTTAGGTATCACTTTTGGACTGTCCAGATTTAGGGCAGTTCACCTTATGTCGGTTTTGTAGTCAAATTCGTTTCATAGCAAATAGAATTTTTGAACGTATAAATCTTCCATTTTTCATCTTCTGCAAAAATTCCTGCAAGTAGTAGGTACGATACATACACTTTTTACTGACTTCTCGAGAAAAAATTCCCGAAAATCACGTTTGTCGTGTAACCTATTCACTTCTTAGAAACCTGGTTACACTAAATCCAGCTGTAATTCACTTTTCGCAAGCCGGTAAAGCGGGAGGACGCCTTAATTTCGGCAAGGGATGGAGCTCGATCGAGGGTTGGGTCGTCGTTGAGAAGAACCGGTGGAGAAAAAACAAGAGCCTGTGACCCGCTCCCACGGACTAAGCCCTCGAGAAAGACATTCCGAGGTTAAAGGCACGATGAATAGGTCGACCAGAGGCTGGAACTTTGTACGCGAGACGGTTACAAAGTGGTCTCGCGGACGTCTGGAGTGAGGGCGGATCGCATACGTACTTCATCTACTTGGCGGACCTCGACGAGAGAGGTCTGCGAGTCCGGGCCGACTCTATCCCTCTCTCTCTATCTCTCATAGTAGTCGTTCTCAGTAAGTGTGCAGACACGCGACAACGGGCCTCATTAACGGCGCAGCCACGGAACGATTCCCTCTGTCCACCGTCTCACCTCCGGGCTACCCCCTCTCTTTCTTTCTTTCCCTTTCTCTTTCTCTGTTTCAACCACGACGCGTCAACGCGTCTCTCCTTGTCTGCTCGTTTTCCTCGTGTCTGGAACGTAAGTGAATTCCTACTCGGAATATAATTTGTTCCGTTACTCCATTTCTTCTTTACTGTGTTTGACTTCGTGCTGACTGTCCCCCGTAATCGAGGGTGGTTCTTTATGGGGAAAATAAGTCGACGGTTGGCTGCTTTTACCCGTGGTAAGTGTTTGTGGTTTTTATCGGATTCGAGGAGGTTGAGGTTGAGTGTTTGAGTCAGAGTTGGGCAAACTCTAGTCACAAAAATGATTATTGACTAATAATTTCATAGGCTTTACAAAAGTGACTAGTAATTAATGACTAATTAAATACTGGAGCGTGACAATGACTTATGACTATATAAGTATTTAAGCGTAATGACTAATTAATAATGTTTAAACTTTTATTAAGGATGAATATTGACTACTGACTATAATAGCATAAATAATGACTAAATACGTAATCAGAATTCACTATGATTAATGACTAAAAATGGTTATAAGTTAAAATAAGGTATAATAATAACAAAAAATGTCATATTAGTTTATAAACGTATAAAATACAGATCATGACACGTTTGGTCACTGCAAATTCCGATATGGTTTAAGTATACATATTAATGTATGTTAATCGCATAATAGTGACTGATTACTAAAGATTGATGACTGATCATTTAAACTAACTAATGATTAATCATAACTAATAAGCAATAACTAACGATTACTTAGAGTTGTGACTAACTAGTGCCATGTAGTTATGACTAACTAATCAAAAAGTTTTAACTAACTTTTTTAAGTTTTGACTAACAATCAATCAGACTATTAGTCATTTTTAATTATTATTTAATTTTTGCCCAACTCTGGTTTGAGTGATGCGAGCGTTCCTTGGCATTTGTAGACAGATCGTGTACAGTTTATATATTTTTAAGAAGCATCTGTAGTAAATAGTTTACGTCTTCATTTAGGATAGAGTCAATCAAGCATAGAGGATTAAAAATGAAGCACTATCGAGTCACAGAATAAAATTGAATACAATAGAATCTTGCGCAGGTTCCCTCAGAATTTTTGTATAATCGCCAAGCTCCTTACCATAACTTGTTTGTTTGCGGAGGAATTAGCAGCGCCTGCTGTTTCATTGAGAGACACCGGTTCGTTCTCTCTATCCAAGGGACCTCGTTGAATAAAACAAGAACGAGCCGGAGTGTCGAACCAACGCTGCAACTTCTCCGCGAACTTGAGACGTAACCAAATACCGAATCCCGACCACTCAGGTCTCTCTCTCCTCTGCTTCTCTCCTCTCCTCTCTCTCCTTTCCTCTCACCGTGCCAGGGCAATTTTCTTAATCCCGATTCGCGCAGCGGGAAAAGTGGAGCCGGGATCTCTGTTCCGCGAAAACCGCCAAGTCAGGCGATCAGACGGGGATGAGTCTGAAATTGAAACGGCGCTCGAGGATCGTAAGGCTGCCGCTCGAAAATCGCCCGACACGAACGATTTCCGGCTCTGTCCTCGCCGATAAATTCCGATCTCACGATCCGACCACCGCTTCTGTTCGACCCGGCAGCGACATTTTTTTCCGAAAATTTTCGTGCGAACCAGAAAATTGGCACGAGGCTACTCCCGTCGGGAACGTCGTCTTCGAAATCTAATCATTCGGGATTGGACTCCGGGAAATCTTTTGGTAAACCAGGCTTATTTGCTGCTCGTTCGAGTACCGTTTTCTGTAGTTTATAGCGAACGGAAAACGTTGCTGATATTTTAGAACACATTTCTGCTGGGATGGTTTTGAGGACTCTACTTGATGTTGATGCAACTTTTTTGTGAGAAAGTCTAAATGTTGTATTGTACACAGAAAAATTTGCAATGATTCCCTTGCGTTGATAGTCTTCCTAAAAAATGTTCAATTTGTCCGTATCTCCACAGGAGACTAAACCAGTTGTTAAACCTTTTGACGACATTAAAATATTCATACCACGTCCTCGAATGAGGTTGTAAAAAGGGTTCAGACATGTCGCAGACTCTCGATTACCGATGCACTAACGAGGATGACCGGTTTCTCGCAGGTTATCGTCAATACGACGCGTGCAACGTCAGTCAGAAGCGCACGGGATGGTTCGCGATCAAATATTCAACAGACGCTGAGCTGCAAAGTGCCAGAAACTCGTCCCGGACCAGCGACTCGGTCCCGGACTCGTCCCGGACTTGGTACAGTTCCGGTTTCCCTCGGGAGAACCGAAAATCCGACAACCGGTAACCCTCGGCCTTCGGGAAGAGAAAACCTCTTCCCCGTTCTCCTATCCATCTCGCTAATTTCTTTGTCTTCGACCACTCGGTATTCTCCGCCCACTCTGCAACCCATTTCCACCATCTTCACAACACAGTGCCACCCCTTCCCTTGAAATATTAAGACGCAACCGCCGGGATCCGGAAAATTAACGCGGCTCGTCCGCCTCGATTCGATTCTCCGGATTGCCGGATGAATTTATGAATATCAATCCCGCAGAATTCGTAATTCCACCCCCTCCGAGGCTCGCTTTTAATTCGACGCCCCCGGCGTTTGCGAACGAGCTGTTGCCTCGGACTGTTTTCGGTGGAAACGGGGGCAGGATTGAAAATTTTAGCTTCGGGGAGTAAACTAAATAAGGGGTGTGTAAATTGTGTGCGAGGAATTGGGGATTTGTGCGAAAACTCGGTACGTTCAGTTTTTAGCGAAATTGTACTTGCGGTTTTGCATATTTTTATCGCAATTGCCGTAAGGAAAAATAGTGTACTGCCATTGAAGGCGGCATTATTTTTCTGAAAAGCGAATTAACTTATACGGTTAAAATCCACTCCCGCAAATCACAAACAAAGCATTTAGAAGACACGCGATTCCATTTCATCATGGCGCAACTAGCCGGTCGTTCTAGCAGGGATTTATAAAGTCCCAGCGGCACCGTAATCAAGAAACAGTAAACACGGCGGAACTTCATGGGACAAATGCGTCCCGCGCCGGTGGTCTAAGGGGTTGTAGAACGATTTTTCTATTTCCCAGTGATTCTTCCTGAAAGTGTTCCTTCCCCCAGCAGCCTTCCCAACAGGAAGAGAAGATCAAAGAGACAAAAAATTGTTCCCCATCGGCTTGACGATCTTTGATACGGCCACAACCTGCAGCCGGAACACAATTTAGCGCGTGTTCACAGCGTCGGGCGAACTACAAAGCGGCGAAACACGCCTGGTTCCGGTCCTCCTGCCAAATATTTTCATATTCCATTCGCGACTGCCACTTTTTCCGTTCCCGCTCCCATTCTATGTCTCCCTCACTCCACACCGATGCCAAAGAGTATTGGGATTTATAAGGAGGAACGAAAACTTCGGTAGCGAGACGCTGGAAGAGAAGGAGAGCAGAGCGTAGGTAGGTGGAAAAGCAATTTAAATTCCGATCGTTCATAAAGCGTAAGATCTTTCCCTCCTTCGCGACCTTCCCCTCTCGCCTTCCGACATCCAACCTCACCACTCACGTTTCCTTGTTTCCAAACCGCGTTCTATCGTTGGTTGATCTTACGAAAAATGAAAGTCCGAAGAGAAATGGAGGAACATTAACCCTGGAACGATCACAGGCTCTTCAAGTTCACTGAATATTGAGCGTACATCGTCGTCTGCAAAATTCGTTAAAATATTTATCGCCACGTCTTCGATTATGGATTATTGAAATTCGTCAGCAAGATAGATAATGCAGTAAGGCTAAGTCGCGCGCCAAATCAGCGTTCAAAATGACGAATCGTAGGAAGCGAATCGATAGTCTACGACAGGAATTTCACGGGAAAATGCGGAGCCGCTTACGTATTCCGAGGATCGGAGATCTTCAAAGACCTCTCTTTTCAGCGATGGGAGCTCGGAAGTGGCAGGAGGACCGACTGAAAGTAGCCAACAGCTTACGACGTCCACCCCCGCGCTGGGAAACTATCCCCCTGAATATGGAAAGAGCCGTTGGAGGCAAAACATGCACGTTTGACCCGCCATCTTCATCTTCTCGAGGTGCAACGAAGAATATATAATATTTACTTAGATTATGCAATTTTCATCATAATATATGTCCACCGAAATAAATTTGTTGAATTGTATGTATGTTGAAAATCTCGACATTCGTGAATTAAAAATTGCTGCTACATGATTTGGACGTATTGATATTTACAAAGGGATTTCATAAAAATTGATTTCATCCCTTAACAATATGTTGAAAACAATCTTCATAAATGCATAAAAATCCGCAGAAAGAAATTTTTTCCATTATTTGTTCCAACCAACTTGACAATAAAATTAGGTCTTTAGGCAACAGCTTACTCCAGCAGCTCTGTGCTAGGAAATCATCCGCCTGAATATGGAAAGAGCTGTTGGAGGCAAATCATGCACGTTCAACCCGCCATCTCCATCTTCTTGAGGTGCAACGTAGAATATATTTATTTGGATTTTAGCAATTTTTATCATAATATATGTCCACCGAAATAAATTTAATGAATTGTATGTATCTTTACAATCTTAACAATCGTGAATTAAAAATTGCTGCTAGATGATATGGACGTATTGATATTTACCAAAGGATTTCCCAAAATTGATTTCATCCCTTAACAATTCCAATATGTTGAAAACAACCTAACAACATTCTTCATAAATGCATCAAAATCCGCAGAAAGAAATTTTTTCCATGATTTGTTTCAACCAACTTGACAATAAAATTAAGATTTATTGCCAAGAGCCTACTCGAGCAGCCCTGTGCCCAGAAATCATTCGCCTGAATATGGAAAGAGCTGTTCGAGGCAAAACATGCACGTTTGACCCACCATCTTCATCTTCTCGAGGTGCAACGGAGAATATATTTATTTAGATTTTAGCAATTTTTATCATAATATATGTCCACCGAAATAAATTTGTTGGATTGTATGTATCTTTAAAATCTCAGCAATCGTTAATTAAAAATTGCTGCTAGATGATATGGACGTATTGATATTTACCAAAGGATTTCCCAAAATTGATTTCATCTCTTGACAATTCCAATATGATGAAAACAACCTAACAATATTCTTCATAAATGCATCAAAATCCGCAGAAAGAAATTTTTTCCATGATTTGTTTCAACCAACTTGACAATAAAATTAAGATTTATTGCCAAGAGCCTACTCGAGCAGCCCTGTGCCCAGAAATCATTCGCCTGAATATGGAAAGAGCTGTTGGAGGCAAAACATGCACGTTTGACCCGCCATCTTCATCTTCTCGAGGTGCAACGAAGAATATATTTATTTAGATTATGCAATTTTTACCATAATATATGTCCACCGAAATAAATTTGTTGAATTGTATGTATCTTTAAAATCTCAGCAATCGTTAATTAAAAATTGCTGCTAGATGATATGGACGTATTGATATTTACCAAAGGATTTCCCAAAATTGATTTCATCCCTTGACAATTCCAATATGATGAAAACAACCTAACAATATTCTTCATAAATGCATCAAAATCCGCAGAAAGAAATTTTTTCCATGATTTGTTTCAACCAACTTGACAATAAAATTAAGATTTATTGCCAAGAGCCTACTCGAGCAGCCCTGTGCCCAGAAATCATTCGCCTGAATATGGAAACAGCTGTTGGAGGCAAAACATGCACGTTTGACCCGCCATCTTCATCTTCTCGAGGTGCAACGTAGAATATATTTATTTGGATTTTAGCAATTTTTATCATAATATATATGCCCACCGAAATAAATTTGTTGAATTGTATGTATCTTTACAATCTTAACAATCGTGAATTAAAAATTGCTGCCAGATGATTTGGACGTATTGATATTTACAAAGGGATCTCTCAAAATTGATTTCATCCCTTAACAATTCCAATATGTTGAAAACAATCTTCATAACTGCATAAATATCCGCAGACTGCAATTTTTCCCATGATTTGTTTGAACCAACTTGACAATAAAATTAAGGTCTTTAGCCAAGAGCCTACTCGAGCAGCCCTGTGCCAGGAAATCATCCGCCTGAATATGGAAAGAACTGTTGGAGGCAAAACATGCACGTTCGAGCCGCCATCTTCATCTTGCTCGAGGTGAAACGGACGTGGTGCGCTTCGGGGGTAGGTGCACGAAGGCGAGAAAGCCTCGAGAGGCGCGGGAAAGGGGGTCGGAGATAGCGATTACGGTTATTTCTCGTGGGACACGCGCCCCCTCGTTTCGTTGGCCGCCCGCCGTTGTTGCTAATGGATCACATCTCTGAATTTCCCTGACATTACGTCCCTCATGTAAGATTTAAAGCGCAGTCCGTTTCTACCCAGGCACCGATGCCCCGCTGCTGAGCTAATCTCCGCCGACCTCGCCGATAACTCCGGCCCGGTCTTTTATCCGCATCCATCTAGGAACGCTACGCTCGAAACGACACCTGGAATTATTATTACAGAAAATTTCACCGTTTCTGTAATCTGCGAAAAGCTGCAACTTCTCTTGTTACGTTACTCGCGCGCGCAACGCCAGCTAAATAATAAAACTATCATGGAGGACGGCGGACCTTCAGATATTCCGCACGCCACCTGTGATTTTGATGACTGCTGATTTCATGCATTTATAACGGAAATGAGTAAATCAAACATAAGGTTTATATGTTTAACTCTCTTTAAAATTGACTTTAACGTCAATTTTAAAGAGAACGTTTCAATTTTCACCCTTGGTTCTCAGCGTTACAGCTACAAAAATGAAGTTTCTTCGTGTGACTCTGATCGCTCACGATCTTATTCCACGATCATGGGAGTGGAAGGGTTTGCTGGATCCGATGGAAGGGAAGTGATCGGCGGTCAGTCGTTTAATCAAGCTCCTCGAAAGACGCGCTATTAATTGTTTCGATAACTTGAATAAACCACGAGCCACAGAGGTTGTGCATCAGCGCGTGCATCGCGCGCCAACAGTCTCCGGGCGATCGTTGCATCATCAAAGGGCGGTAGGCACGCCCGGAGCGAGCGCTCTCCGACGAGTGAAATAGATCCAGCGGATCGACTCGATCAAAAAGGAGAAGAGTTGGGAATCAAATAACCAACTACGGGGGTAAGAGTGAAGGGGCTGTCGAAAGCGGCAATTATAAACGGTTCGCAAATATCGGGAGTTGTCGGTGACAGGGTCGAGCAACCCTTTAAATGGCCCGCGGTTGCAGAAAACGACATTTACAGTTGTCGAGCCCGCAGCGGTGTACACCAGGATCTACGGATGCATCTGGCGGTTTTGTAGAAGCCGGCCACGAAATCGGCGGAAAAATTATTCGTCACGGATACCGTGTGGAAATCGCGCGACACCTTTTTTTCGGCACCGTTTCATTTTCAGGGGTGCACGGGTCCGAGCGCGACTAACGTGGCCGCACCGGTGCAGCCGAGGGATGCTTTGTGCATTGTCGCGGGATAAACGCGGAATAAAGAGGATCCGAGGTCCCTGGAGATCGTCGACCGTCTCTCTCGCATACCTGCCTTTACACGGATACCGTGAAAAGGACGCGCACCCGCGCGCTGGATACTCTATTCGAGGTGAATACAGATCGACGGCGATGGGATATACAGGATGGTCGGAAAGGGAACATTCAAATGTACCTACGACATCCACAGTAGGAATAAGTTTTTAATATTTAGCAGGCGTATTTATTGGCAGACAATGTTCTTCATTCACTTTTTATTTGGCGACAATTTTTGAACGGGTATGTAGGTTGAATAATTTTTCTTTAGGGTCTGTACTCTTTATTTTCAGTTTGCAATTTTTCTGGGTGAGACTGAATATTGTATTATATCCAGAAAAAATTACAATATCATCCATCCATTAGCAACTTTTTTAAAAATTGAACAATTCCTGTTCGAACTATTGGTTAACATAGATTTGATCACATTTGTAAGACCCTTCTATCTTGTAGACAATGCTCTCCATTCACTTTTTATTTGGCGACAATTTTTGAACGGGTACGTAGGTTAAATAATTTTTCTTTATGGTCTGTAGTCTGTACACTTTATTTTCATTTTGCAAATTTTTTTGGGTTAGACTGAATATTGTATTATATCCAGAAAAAATTACAATATCATCCATCCATTAGCAACTTTTTTAAAAATTGAACAATTCCTTTTCGAACTATTGGTTAACATAGATTTGATCCCATTTGTAAGACGCTTCTATCTTGTAGACAATGCTCTCCATTCACTTTTTATTTGGCGACAATTTTTGAACGGGTATGTAGGTTGAATAATTTTTCTTTATGGTCTGTAGTCTGTACTCTTTATTTTCAGTTTGCAATTTTTCTGGGTTAGACTGAATATTGTATTATATCCAGAAAAAATTACAATATCATCCATTCATTAGCAACTTATTTAAAAATTGAACAATTCCTCTTCGAACTATTGGTTAACATAGATCACATTTGTAAGACCCTTCTATCTTGTAGACAATGCTCCCCATTCACTTTTTATTTGGCGACAATTTTTGAACGGGTATGTAGGTTGAATATTTTTTCTTTATGGTCTGTAGTATGTACTCTTTATTTTCAGTTTGCAATTTTTCTAGTTAGACTGAATATTGTATTATATCCAGAAAAAATTACAATATCATCCATCCATTAGCAACTTATTTAAAAATTAACAATTCCTTTTCGAACTATTGGTTAACATAGATTTGATCACATTTGTAAGACCCTTCTATCTTGTAGACAATGCTCTCCATTCACTTTTTATTTGGCGACAATTTTTGAACAGGTATGTAGGTTGAATAATTTTTCTTTAGGGTCTGTACTCTTTATTTTCAGTTTGCAATTTTTCTGGGTTAGACTGAATATTGTATTATATCCAGAAAAAATTACAATATCATCCATCCATTAGCAACTTTTTTAAAAATTGAACAATTCCTTTTCGAACTATTAGTTAACATAGATTTGATCACATTTGTAAGACCCTTCTATCTTGTAGACAATGCTCTCCATTCACTTTTTATTTGGCGACAATTTTTGAACGGGTATGTAGGTTGAATAATTTTTCTTTATGGTCTGTAGTCTGTACTCTTTATTTTCAGTTTGCAATTTTTCTGGGTTAGACTGAATATTGTATTATATCCAGAAAAAATTACAATATCATCCATCAATTAGCAACTTTTTTAAAAATTGAACAATTCCTGTTCGAACTATTGGTTAACATAGATTTGATCACATTTGTAAGACCCTTCTATCTTGTAGACAATGCTCCCCATTCACTTTTTATTTGGCGACAATTTTTGAACGGGTACGTAGGTTGAATAATTTTTCTTTATGGTCTGTAGTCTGTACACTTTATTTTCATTTTGCAATTTTTCTAGTTAGACTGAATATTGTATTATATCCAGAAAAAATTACAATATCATCCATCCATTAGCAACTTTTTTAAAAATTGAACAATTCCTGTTCGAACTATTGGTTAACATAGATTTGATCACATTTGTAAAACCCTTCTATCTTGTAGACAATGCTCTCCATTCACTTTTTATTTGGCGACAATTTTTGAACAGGTATGTAGGTTGAATAATTTTTCTTTAGGGTCTGTACTCTTTATTTTCAGTTTGCAATTTTTCTGGGTTAGACTGAATATTGTATTATATCCAGAAAAAATTACAATATCATCCATCCATTAGCAACTTTTTTAAAAATTGAACAATTCCTTTTCGAACTATTGGTTAACATAGATTTGATCATATTTGTAAGACCCTTCTATCTTGTAGACAATGCTCTCCATTCACTTTTTATTTGGCGACAATTTTTGAACGGGTACGTAGGTTAAATAATTTTTCTTTATGGTCTGTAGTCTGTACACTTTATTTTCATTTTGCAATTTTTCTAGTTAGACTGAATATTGTATTATATCCAGAAAAAATTACAATATCATCCATCCAGTAGCAACTTATTTAAAAATGAACAATTCCTTTTCGAACTATTGGTTAACATAGATTTGATCACATTTGTAAGACCCTTCTATCTTCGTCATTTTATTTCTCATCAAGAAACGATCTTCAGAACAGATTTAATCCATCAATGGTTCCGTAAAGAACTCGAAGGTAGCATTGACAAAAATTTCCGTTCACCGAATAATCCGTACATTTGTTCCCATTCGAAGAGACTCACCCCGTACATCCCGGTGACGCGCAAGCAACCGTAAAGCGGTACTAATTTCCCGAGGTTTAAACCGGGAGGCTAAAAGAGAGTCTCTGTATGGAGACCGAAATGAGATTTCCTCGAAGGGAATGTCACCGTGTCCTTAAGATAAAGAACAAACTCCGGTGCACCTGGTCGCCCCGAAGAAAGGGAGAAGGAGACAGTGTCCTGGGATCTTAGGGAAAGGGAAAAGAGGAGGGTGGGGCGTAGGGGGATGAAGAGGAGACGAAGAGATCAAGGCGAAGGAGGAACAAGAGGAAGAAGTCTCTGAAGAGGAAGGGGAGGGGGGGATCTGCCCCTTTACCATCGAGCATGCTGCACCAAGCCGCTGGAAACGTCCTAATAAAATCAGCCGAATTAATCTAATCTTGCCGGCGATCCCTCAGGCCTCTGGCACAAAGGATCGGTGCCCTGAGGTAGGTAATTCAATATGATTCGACAAACAGTTTAACAGAGATTACGTCGAGTGTAACTGAGCGGAAGTAATTGGCCGTGGTCCGTCTCCTTTCTCGTACTCTCCTGTCCCCTTTTCTCGCCGCAGCCTATCCCGGCATCAGCCTTTTTCTTTCATTTCGAATGACCTTTTGATTTCGTCAGGGATTTGTTGCGTGTCCGCGAGGACAATGGGATCGCCGGCCCGCTTAATGCAGATTGCACTCGTCTGCAGTGTCCTCCTTTCTCGACAGATTAGGGGTTGAACCTCCTAGTCGGCCGAGGAAAAATGAAATTTGTATTCATTACGGCCTTAACCATTCTTCACTCGGTCCACTTTTACGAGGCTTCGTTAGGCGGCCGTGGGAGAAATTTTCTTAACGAACTTCAACTTACAATTAACGACTAACGCTGTCAAAATTTCCTTTTAGACTTGGAAGGTACAGAAAAATTTATATCGTCTGTTAAATTTTTAATACAGCTCAATTTTTCAATTCTGAACTTTGTTGGCTATGTATTTTATTATTCGCACGTTTTTTAATACAGCTCAATTTTTCAATTCTGAACTTTGTCGGGTATGTATTTTATTATTCAGATGTTTCAAAATAATTTTATCGTATTCATATTGACGTCCAGATTGAAATCGTGGGATTTCATTGATACCGCAATGGAGAAATAGTAAGCCCGGTGCAAACGCGATTCCTTTATAAAATAAATGTGCAAAAGGCGTTGGATCTTTTCATGAGCCAGCCCCGTTAATCGTTGGCAACTCCACTTACAAGCAATTACCGCCACTCGGTTTGCTGATCGCGTGAAACCCGAGCCGTTTCACTGCGCTATCGTAGTCCAGCGATCACGGGAAAGTTTCTCGAAACGAAATCACGTCACGATTTACGGTTTTCTTCGCGTTGAAACGTCCCCAGGATTCCAAGTTCTCCCCCTGGAACAACCACTTGTCGCCAGACGGAACTTTGGCGCCGGAGAGCTACTGCCCTCTGAGAACGGACGGCTTCACTATACTCGGATCCCTTTGCCAAATCTGTAAAACGCAGTGATTATAAGGAAGAATTCCACAAAGTGACTGATTCATGACAAATATATTTTATAGGAATCCCGTTTTTGAACCATCGCTGTTCGGGTGGCATCAATTTTCAAATTGGGGGTGAGAAACATACTTGGTTGAATATCTTCGAAAGTATAGCAACTAGGAGGATAGATTTAAATGCAAACAGACAAACAAGAAAGCGAGCTAATAAAAACGTGGTAAAATTGTATCTTTCGTAACATAATTTAGCTGTGAAAATAAATTGCAGAGAATTCTATTTATTCAAACAATATATTATAAAGAAGTACTTCGAAAGGACAGTGCGAATGTATGTTAATGCCCTACTGCAGGTATTTCTCATAGCTTGCTGACGTCACGCACGTCATAAATGCATAAAAATTCGCCGTCTGCACATAGTAATAAATGGAAAGCGACACGCAGATGTGGGGGGAGGAAGAGTTTATTATTCCCAGCGAATCGACGAGCAACTCAAGATCGCGGAACCATTCGATTCGATGGATTCCGATGGGCGTATAATTGATCCGGGTCACAAGGGAAAAAGTCTGGTTTTACAATGCGTTGAACTCTCACTCGTTCCGGACTCGCGACCTTCCTCTCGTCCACGCCTCTTCTGTGTCTCTCCGTGGTCGGATCTCGTCGGAGATTGGGTTCGTCATTGTTTGCTACATGCAAAGTGGTCGTTTAAGAAAAGAAAAATGCAGCCGACGCGGCGTCCCTGCTCTTTCTCGCTCTCTCTCTCTCTCCCTCCGATCCTCGAGAGATACTGTACTCTGTTATTCAGCCGGAGATCACTTCGAAATTTCTTTCACTGCGCCGCGAAGAGACGCTCGAGATTACCATTAATCTGTGTAAGGCAAACCAATTTACATGATCACTTACGCATATAGAACACCATCGAGATACAGGCGGCGTGCTCTAAAAGCAGCTGCCCTGAAACCTCTTGAAAAAATTCAGAGAATCCAATTGAATCGAGAATTTACTTGCAATATGTGCATATCACTTGATGTGTAAAAGTATCTATGCAAATTAATCACTAAAATTGACATTAGGTGATAATGAATCAAATTATACAAGAATTTTCAATTTCTAAAATTATTTTTCTTCATGTTCGTTGCAGTTTTTGTACTTACCGACCACTGCGGTGCCTCGGCCCTACATATTCAGGTTCTCGCGTTCCTGTAGTTAATACCTCGTACCTGTCCAAAGGCAGGATGAACATCCCCGATCAGAGTTTCTCGGAGTCGCAGAAAAAGGAGAACGCTCTCGATAAATTCGGCCGAAAAGGGCCGACGAACCGAAGGAAAAGGGAGGAAGGTACGATTCGCGGACCGATCACTCGTTCCTCGGCGGAGAGGCTCCCGGCGTTGTAAATCCTAATCTCACGACAGACCGGGGCCGCTCCCAGCAGCCCGTTAATTAGACGTCCCGACGCCGGCCCGATAAATAACAAGAGCTGAGGGCTCCCGGCCGCTAATAGGGAGTCCAAGGCTGCCGGAGAGAAGGTGAAAGTGAATTCGCGAGGCAAAAAACCGGAGCGGGCCGAGTCGATGTTCAGCGAAGAAAGAGGAAGAAAGAGAGACAGAGAAACGAGACGAAAGGAAGAAACAGGAAGAAAGGATAGGGAACGGTCAGCAGGTGGAGCACATCTCGCCAGGGGAGTCCAGGGGGGTCCAGGGGGCGGGTGCAGTCGACTGATTAACTTTTTCGCGTTTTTTAATCCCCGTGAATTATGTATGTACCGGCCGGAAGGTGTGCCCCGGGCGCTAAAGAGCGCTGGGCGTATACAGGATGATCTAGAAGAGGGCTCGATCATTTTTGGAATGCGCTGTGCACACTGCACAAAACGAAGAGTCTCATTAACTTTGCCGGCAGATTTACTGCCGCGAGATTCGACCGGCTAGGCGCGAATTTTATGCGAGTGGAAGTCAAACACTGCCAGTGTTTTAGGGAGGCTCTACTACTACTCTGAGTGGTTCTTTTCAGGGGTGCTATCCCTGCTGAAGTGAGTACGTCATTTTTGTGATTATTAGGCGTGCAAATTAACCTCTTGCACACCAAACCGTGTACAATTGAAAAATGATTGGTAATTATTGCGAGCAGGTCTGCGTCCTCCGATTTTGATGAAATTTTAATATATTATACAGCAACGCATTTTGAACAAATTTTTCCTTTTCCAATATAGGGGGGTCGCTTTTAGTTTTCGAGATATTTGCAAAAAACTATCGCTAATACTGTATTGAATTTTTTGTATCCTTGCTCGCTCCGTGGCAACGTAAGCCTGTCCCCGTGCGGCGCACAGTGGGCTAAACCGACGAAATCTGTGTCAAAATCAAAGAACTTTCGATAGAAATGAGATAGAGCGATGAAATTTTTTTAAATGAAAGCTGAAACTTTGCAGAATATGGAATAATTATGGAGATTGTGGTACGAACGTTTTTTAACCTTGAAAGAATTCGTTAAACTTGCACAACTTCAAGAAAATTGTGGTTTTTCCAATACTACGCGCGGAAAAAAATTTTTTTTTTAATGCGACATATCATTTCCCGTAGAGTTTCTCACGCTGATTTCAAATCTGGTTTCAAAATTTGTCTACGACCTCAGGATTTTGCAAGAAATCGATTTTTGTGAATACAACTTATGAAATCATTTTTTCATTGAAATGAATTGGTAACCCACTAGTTTCAAGGAATATTGTATTCTCATATATAAAACACATTAAAAATAAAATGTAATGCATTACAGTCACGCTGTATGATTATTTTATGATTATTTTTAATGTGTTTTATATATGAGAATACAATATTCCTTGAAACTAGTGGGTTACCAATTCATTTCAATGAAAAAATGATTTCATAAGTTGTGTTCACAAAAATCGATTTCTTGCAAAATTCTGAGGTCGTAGACAAATTTTGAAACCAGATTTGAAATCAGCGTGAGAAACTCTAAGGGAAATGATGTGTCGCATTTAAAAAAAAATTTTTTCCGCGCGTAGTATTGGGAAAACCACAATTTTCTTGAAGTTGTGCAAGTTTAACGAATTCTTTCAAGGTTAAAAAACGTTGGTACCACAATCTCTATAATTAGCTTTCAGCCTTCATTAAAAAAAAATTTCATCGCTCTATCTCATATCTATCGAAAGTTCTTTGATTTTGACACAGATTTCGTCGGTTTAGCCCACTGTGCGGCGTTTGTTTACATTTTGACGCTGTGGAGGTGAGAGAGAAAACAGGGTCTCACTCTGGTCATACATATATAGGGTGAGCTTTCAATTTTTAAAGAATACTTCTGGATTTGCGCATGCGTAGTCGCCGCTCTCCTACTACCTAATCCTAACTAATTTTAATTTTATGCGATCAGAATTAGTTAGGATTAGGTAGTAAGGGGGCGTAGAAGGCCGGCCGTCAGACCGGCCCGACTACGCATACGGAAATCCAGAAGTATTCTTTCAAAATTGAAAGCTCACCCTATATACAGGGTCATCCGTTTTTAAACGGACAAACGTAAACCAGCTATAAAGAACCCCAAATGGAACAAGTTTTACCCCTGCCACTTTTTTTGTTTCGGCCTTGATTTCTAGAAAATTGCAAAAAACCATAATTTTTTTAGTTCACATAAACTTGAATATCTCGGGACTCCAGTTATGAATCTTGATGATTTTTCCTTTGTTTGGTTTAAAATAAATAGGGGCATCTTTTTTGTTCACAAAATATTTTTGTATGACCTTCGGATCTTTGTTTTTTTGGCATAGGGCAAAATTGCAATTTTCTAGAAATCAAGGCCGAAACAAAAAAAGTGGCAGGGGTAAAACTTGTTCCATTTGGGGTTCTTTATAGCTGGTTTACGTTTGTCCGTTTAAAAACGGATGACCCTATATGTATGATCAGAGTGAGACCCTGTTTTCTCTCTCACCTCCACAGCGTCAAAATGGAAACAAACGCCGCACCGGGACAGGCTTACGTTGCCACGTAGCGAGCAAGAATACGAAAAATTCAATACAGTATTAGCGATAGCTTTTTGCAAATATCTCGAAAACTAAAAGTGACCCCCTATATTGGAAAAGGAAAAAGTTGTTCAAAATGTCGACATCTACAACATATTTAAATTTCATCAAAATCGGAGGACGCAGACCTGTTCGCAATAATTACCAAATTATTTTGTGAAAAATCAAAAGAGAAAATTAATTTTTGTCTCTTTTCGTGTCACACAGGTTTGGCTGCGTTTCGCGCAGAGTCTCCTTTTTGTGCAATGAAATATTAACAAATCGATGTAATTGGGCGAAACTTCTAAGCGGACACGTTACGTAGAAAAACAGCAAAACTGTCTGGCAGGCTGTTCTCGCACACAGCGAATCCTTCCGCATTGTACTCTGATATTTATTACCGGTGCAGCGCCGAGTATTTTCATCGCGTAAAAAGGAGACTCTTGTACTCCCGCAGGCTCTGTAAATACTAATATCAAAGGGACATCAACTTGATATTCTTTCATTACACCTGTAGAGACGTATTCCATCGAATATTGCTCCTCTGATTTATTCTCTGCGTTCTGAATTCCTAAAAAACGCTTACAATTCTACTGCGGGTCTTTATGTAAAATGAAAATTGTGTGTATCAATTGCAAGAAGCAGGAGCTAAATAGAAATTGTATCAACATCTCTCAAGTTCTGTTTTTAATTACGCCCCCCCCCCAATGTAAGCATAAATGCTTAAACTCTGCAATATGGTGATAATGAAACGAAACAGAAGATCCTGGAGATCCTGAAGATCCTCCCTTTTGGAAACTAGTATAAAAACTGTAAAAAGAGAAAGGAAGGAGTCTGATGTTGTTGTTGAAAATTTGAAAATAGGAAGAAGACCAACGAAGAGAAGCGAATTAGCGAACGAGGGTCTGTCGCGAAAAAATCCCGAATTTCCAGCGAAAAGGACCTGTCCGGTCCCTGAAGACGGAGACAGCTCGAATATTGAATTACTCCACGCGTCGCGACACTCGAAAACATTCCAGCTCCGCGTCGGTTCGCGGGTCTGGACCCATTTGCTTGGGGGAAGCAGTTTTTTTCACGCGACAGCCAGCAACCCCCGGAGAAAGAAATATAATTCAATCCCGACGGCCGCGGGAGGACGAGGGTCAAAGGGTTGAAACGGCGAGCATTCGTCTGGCCTCCTACCGCACGACGGATCTTGCTAATTCGGTTTCGCATCGCGGACTTTAAGAGGACGTGCACAGGACGCGCCCGGACTCTTCATCCTTTGACGTTCTCGGAGCTTTTATTTTTCTAGTCTGGAAACCATAAATTATTATTGGAAATCGCATGAAGTCTAATTTATCATTTCTGGACGCCTGGGTTACAGAGTACGGGGTAAGCGAAATTAGTCGGATCTCAGTCATCGTTTCGCTAATTTAAAATTACAATTTTCTGTATTCAGGAATTTTTATTTCCGAAATTATTTGTTGGACTGAGCTTCGCTCGATCATCAAACTGCTTCTCGAATTCGAACTTCCAGTTCGCGGAACCGTCCCGAAAACTTCGCCCGTGTACATTATCCACTTAAGTGTAAACGCACGAAGATGGGCCATTTGTTTCTCGGCTAATGTATCCCATTAAGCGGCAGCAAACAATTCGGTTACAGGCAATCTGGCAGGCCCGGGTATTCCTCTGGTCTGGGTAACGTCTCTGTCAAAACCTCATTACCAATCGGCTGCTGCTTGGTCGGGTCTTGTCACCGGCTCCAAGAATCGGAATTATTTCATCGAGCGAGGCGTCGATCACCGGCAATTCGGTGCGCCGGGAATTCTCCGTCGCTCCTCTCGACAATCCAATAACGCCGACTGCAAACCAGCCTCGTTTATTCTATTCCAATTACCCTTGCAAATGACGAGATCGCGTTCTCGGCCCGACTCGGAGGACTCCGTTCTCCGGGAAAGAGAGAAACGCCGAGAGAAACGGACTGTGGCAAAGAGAAGGAGAAAAGGCGGGACGAAGGGAGAAAGAGGATCGCGCGAGAAACAGGTCCGGTGATTATGAAAAAACGAGGAACAGCGCCGGGGCACCGGCTCCTTATTAGCCGGGCGCAATATTCGGCGTAATAAGTTGCCGCGTACGGCGTTATTTTTCTCGTATTGGTATTTACGCTCGCCGTGGGAACACGCGGAACACTCGTATAAAATAAAACAGCCAGATCCTCTCGCCAAAACGTAATGGAGGACGGCGACCGCGATGCACGCGCCACGCGGAAACGCTAATGCACTCGTCCGGGTAACTCGTATTTACTAGGCTCGTTCAACTTACTGCCGGAAGTTATGCGAGTTCCGTCATCGGGAATCGATCCAGATAGTGCCCTGTCGATCGGGGAAACCGACTGATATTTTACATTTTACATTATTTTCTATTTTTTCTATTTTTTTATTGCAAATCCTGATTCTAATAAATTCCACAAGATGTAGATTTCCCATAGACATTGAACTCGAGCGAAGCCGACGCACATGTCCGAATAATGAATCGTAACTTTGTAGTATCTGTTAGGTAGCCTAACTGACGATTGCTCCAGCTGGTCCAGCACGAACCACAAAGTGATTAACGGCGATCGCGAAGCGATCGAGCGCGACAAATCCGCCGGAGTTGAAAAGTAGGAACTGGTCGGCTGTCGTCGTTGAGGCACGTAAGTGCGCGGCCGTCTTGATTCACGGCTGGCTTTAGGAAAGCAAATGGCAGACAGCGGACGGACGGATTGCGGGTCAAATTACAGGCCCGGCAATCCCATATATCGTTGGCCGCGTGCAGAACGAGGGAACGAGTTACATGGTACCTAACCGATACAATGCTACGCCTGCACGGGGCTTCATTATATCGTAGCAGCGTGGCATTATGTCGTCGAGCCGACTGTCGCGCCGCACAAAGAAATGCCACGGACAATGACACATAACTCGAATGATAAACTCCGGGGCCGACGGCAGCGGGCCGAATAAAATAAATGTGCAGCGGGAACACGATGCACTTCGCTCGAACGGTACCGGTCGACCGGTATCTCCGTTCCGCGATCGAGAGATCGGTGTTTAGATTCTGCTTATCGTCGGTCGCACTTCCGGATTTTGAACTGCGGGGTGTTCTTCATTCATTTAAAAGTTATACACGAGTAAAGTTGCTCGATTTCAAGCGCGTTTTTAAGAGGTTAGAACGCCGTCATATTGATTTCCAGACGTACGAGCGGGTATGATGCAGTGTTTTATCATTTTTCGTGGAATTGTATAATATTACTAGATTGCGGATTTTATGCATTTATGACAAAAATGGGTAAGCACCATTTGAAGCAGTGGACATATTAAAAAGATTTAAAGACATTAGCGTATTGGATTCAGTTTAATTAGATAATTAAACGAAGAAAGAAATGTTTATTTCGCTCTTTTGTCTTGTTAATCAATGCAAACCATTTTTATTTTGCATAAAGATCCGCAGTCTAAATATTACATTCAGAAAATTTAAAAATTTTTGATCTCCTGAAAGTTTAACCTGGACTGCTTATTGCTCAAAATTGAAGGTACCCATCCCACGACTCAACATCACAATCACAATGGCCTCCATCTCACCCATGGGACCCCATAACGCCCGCTGAACGCTCAATTTGTAAATCATATTGTGCCAACGGAACTTGTCCCTTGAAGTATCCCAGCTAAAATCTCAACGAATCAGGGCCCAGGCTCGCAAGGACCAAACCGAGGACATGTTTGCGGATCCATGGCACTCGAGCGTGACTACTTTGCCAGGACATTGAGCGATAGTCGGTGTACAAAAGCGACGAGAGCTTAAGACCGCCTTAGGAACGAATCTAGGCCCGCACGGTATAAACAGTTGTGACAGATGCTGGGTTATGTAAACAGGCCGATTCCCGGCATTGTGTCACCGTGATCGAGGCATGGGGAACTGGGGCCAGCATGGTCCCCGGAACGTTTTTAACCGGACCACAATGCCGGGATTTGCGAAACATGCGTTGCGACTGGATGTTGAGGCGAATAAAGGCCGCCTGTTCCTTGGCTTTTCCACTTGGACGGTCGTGCGGTCAGTTCAGCTTGCGTGACTGTGTCTTGCTATCTTGCAGGACGATCTGACGAATATTTGGACGAAATCCTGGAGGACATCGCGATCCAACGGGATTATCGGGACCCTCGTGGCGGTCGTTTTCTTTGTCACGAGTTTGTAGGAATGGTAAAATGCTTCGAGGTACAAAGTGGTGCTCTGTGCTATCTGATCATCGGACTGATACATGTGGGATTAAGGAAAATTACAATTCCTGTAATTTGTTCAATGGCTCTCCTTCAACTGGCTCAAAATATGTGGACACACAGTCTACATTTGTAACCAAAATTCAATACCAAAGTATATTGAACTTCACGTTACCTTGAACGATAAAAGTCATTAGTAGACTGAGGATGCTAAGGTGAAGTGCCCTAAGTCTGGACAGTCCAAAAGTGATACCTAAATCTGGACAATTGAATTTTCATAGTAAAATCAGTAATTAAGAGATTAAATAATTATATTACATATTCTGAGGCCTTAGCTACATGTAGGTGTGAATATTATTCCATTAAGACATCAATTGAAATTTAAAAATGAATTCAAAGTTCATCTGAAAACAGTATACAAAATAGTCTATTTACATGCGAATCATGTGCATTTATAGTTCGAACTTTTGTTAGAAAAAAAGATATAATTTAAGCCCTCAGACAAAAAATAATTATCACGCATAATAATATTGATATTTTAAAATAAATTGGCAATCAAACTTAACGTAAATAATAATTATTAATCCAAATATTAGATGTCCAAGATTAGGACTGTTTTCAAATATAAGTACTCCATACTGGGACGCGATGACAGTAGCTGTCCCACTCTAAGCTTATACGCAATGTGCTTACGCCTGAAGCCGGACACGTGTTTGTCAATAAAATCAACGCATTGTTTGCAAATTATTTAACTACATGTACGTATAATTAGTCTTCTATTAGCTTGAATAACGTATGTAGAAAATGTATTCCGGTTGTGCCGTTAATAATACTTTATGTTTACATCTTAAATCTATCAGTATTACTACCTAACCTTAAAAGTTGTATTATGACAAGTTTTATTAAAACAGTAAATGAAAATAAATATATATTTCGTTAAATAATACAATACTATAATCTATGATAAGAATACTACATATTACGCAAAGCATCTTCTATTCGTCATGCGCAACAGCGCAACCAACCAACGTTTTAGGTTATGTTCGCTCGATCAACTCGTAAATTGAATTTGTCCCGATATAGGCTTTACTTCTGTCCAGGTACTAGCTTAGATTGGATTTAATATGTCCAACTATAGGTTTGAATTATTCTTGTTAATACAATTAAGATATTAACCTAAACAATGATTCTTTTATCTTAAATTACTTTACAAACTCTGAACTGTATGTTAAAACTATTAAGAAATTGTTTTTGTTTATTTAAAGTGATCAAATTTAAAATAAAAAAACATGCTGTCCAGGCATAGGGCACTTCACCTGAAATAATGATGCGAATAAAATAGAAATTGATTTCGTCTCGTAATGACTTTCTTATATTAAATACGACATTACGAGATTCTTAAATTTTTCTTATCCTTTACTGTTTTATATTTCACCCAACCAATTTCTTCATAAACGCATAAAGATCTGCTGTCTAGTCATTAGATTCTGCCAATCAGAATTCTATTTTAAAAAATTGACAAATAAAGCTGTAGTTAGTCCTATTATCAACTATGTTGTTATAGAAAGAATCCATCATACAAAGATTAAACAGTTTCATTATGAATAAAAATCTTGCCACTACTTCCCTAAGTGCAATCTGTGCACATTGCACACATTGTCCGAATACACTGTATTCAACCATCTTAAAAAATTGTTAGAACTCCCACCTCATTGCAAATTGATTGAAACAATCGCCAGCCGATTTGAGGAGCTCCTGGTCTTACAAATTTGCTAATTGTTTTCGCGAGAACACAGAAGAGTAAACAAGTTCTGAAAAGGCAAAGGGTACAATCGGGGAACAGTTGCGTCATAGAAAAGTATTTGAACGCAGGCTCCCGGAGGCGAATAATATTTTCCAGGAGCCTTTGTTCGGTCACTGCAGCAATTAAACGTTCGCGGAAGGATAACTCGAGGCAAGGACCCTTGTTGTGTACCGGTTGCTCTCGCATCCTCTTCGGGCAACGTCGTCTACCGAGGAAAGTTTTCCAAGTGCTGAAGGAGTTGCTTGCTCTTCGCGGGGGCGATCTTTCCCTTATCGATTCATCGGCGAAACAAGCGTTCATCTAGAAGATTGAGTGCACCGAGGCGCAGCCGTAAAAGCTAAAAAAATTCTCTAGCTTCTTCGTTCGAGGTGGGGGCAGGCCAGAGAGCAGATACATAAAAGGAAGGTAAAAGAAGCGGCGGCGATGCTCTCTAAACTTCGAGCCGACTGCTCCATGGAACCTCGACGAATCTCGAGATAATCGCAGATGAAATGTCATCTTCTGCTACCCTTCGCCTTTGATCGAACCGGGAACGCCGTTGCTGAAGATACAGCATTGTCAAAATGAAGAACGGTGGACTTGATCTTTCTGTGAAATAAAAATTGTTTGCATAAAAGATAAAAGTAAACATATGCTACTCAATTGAACATTTTCGTTAACCATTAATCCCAGCCATAATTAACAAAACAAGTCTTAGTCTCCCCTATATTCATTTTCCCCCTCACTCTTAACAAAAAGAAAAAAAAAAGGCTCCCCTATATTAAGACCATTTTGAGAACACCATAATTCTTTTTGGCAGAAAATTCTCCAGAGAAATTTTTTAAAAATTCTACAGATTCAGAACATGGCAGCCGATCAGTAACGGATTCGATTCTCAAACCGCGAGCAAAATAAAAAAGGGGCTATCAGGAGTCCTGAGGTAGGCATAAACGTTTCCATAACAAGTTCAGGAACCATCGGTTGTTTGCAAAACGAAAAGCAGGTGGGCCCATGGTGCACGACGACCAGTGAAACCCTGTCAAGGTGGAACCCGTTCGCAAAACCACTCCAATTTTCTGCGATGACTCTTTCCTCCCCGGTTCCTCCGACATGGAGGATCAAAATACGCGACCGCAAGATATGAAGCATCACGATACCCATAATCGAGCGCGGCCGACCGAAATTGGGAGGTAAACGATCCGCAACAATGCCACGGATTCGATCGCCACTCCACTCGACCCCTCTCTCATCCCCTTGTTCTCTGCTACCCGCCAATTGAAATCAGTCTCACGAACTCGTCGTTGTGCCTGCCTGCGTCATTAATCCTTTTTTGTTCCAAGGAAATCGACGTTTCTTCTCGATCGTGAAGTTGACTGGGCTTCCGCGTTGCTAGTCGAACTTGACAATTACTGATGCTGACAATTTTCAGTCTGTACACTTCAAAATTTTGCAGACTAGTACATTGCAAAATCTGAATAAATAACGGAGTCAAGTGAACAATTACTGATGCAAACAATTTTTAGTGTAAAAATCTGATAAAATAGGAGTTAAGTGGACAGTAATTTCAATTCTCTTCCGGAAATCAGATTACAGACGCCTGATTATCCACAATAGGATAAAATTTTGCAATCCAACGGAATAGTCAGTCGATTCCTGAAGCGTTCTCGCGAATTCGGCAAGGTCTCGTTCCCATCGCTAGCGGTAGCCGTGCGTCGCATTGGTCGGCCGCGATCTAATATGCATGTATGCAACTGCAATACATACATATATTCAGCAGGTCCTGGCGTATGCATTACACATACGGGAGCCACCTACCGTGCGAATTCTTGCAGGTGTCGGAAAGGGTGTAGAACCGCTACAATACGAGAGAATCTGGGGGGACGGGAGGGAGGCTGATGGCCCGGCATGGGCAGCGGCATGGGGCACCGTAGGTGGACCGATAGCATCGTGACTTGCGCTTCGAGGAATCCTTCTCTTTCTCCCTTTCTCTTGGGAAGATCTCCCCCGGTGGCGGAAGCGTTTGATTTCTCCTGTTCGTACGCCTGTATTACGGTTGCCCCCGCGTTGTGGGGGGCGCACAATGCTCCTACGTACCCCCCTGGATCTCTTCCAGGTGAACACGTGGTCCGCGGCGACGGTGAAAAAGGAGGATAAGCGTTATCGTAGACAGACGAGCACCGTTACCGCCCGCCGCGTCCTCCAGCTGTGGATCCTCTCTCTTTGTTCATCTTTTTCTTTCCCTCTTTCTTCTCCTCGGTCTGAACAAATTGGAACGTCCGGCATCTCGTATGAAAACCACACTAATTTTCAGACAACCGCCGCCGCGTATCGGTCATTATGCACCCGGCAGCCCCGCGGGGTACCTGGCCGCGCTCTGCCATTCACCGAAGGCCTAGGGAGCCTTCTTCCTGCTCACCGCTGATGCTTGAACCCATGCTGCCTTATCGGACATCCTCGCGATCTCACCTGTGGATTGCAGTTGCGGATTTTCGCTAGTAATTGTCTTGCTGCGTTACGCTTGCGCGTTATGCAAATTGGCTCTGCTGCGTTTTGAATTGTGGAACGATTCCGATCTTGCTCCTTGTGTTTGACCATTTGAGACCCAATCTGTATTCTTGTACTTCAGGATTTGCTACAAAATTATGCAAGTCAGATTTTATGTATTCACCTGTGGACTATTGAGTTTAATTTATGTAATTAAGTTTGTAACGATTGAGAGAAAAGATCCGATTTTCAGTTAATGATAGGTTGCTATCTGCAATGATTTAGTCAGCTTTTCCTCCTGGCTTCAGTAATGGTTTTACAATTACCAGGATTGACATGTTCTCAGGGTCGGGGTTGAAGCTTAGGGTGAAGGGTTAGACACAGAAGACTAAGTACTTAGACACAGCCCACGAAAAAGTGGATAAAAATGGACCGGAGCAGAGCCGCCTAAGGGTGAGCTCCCTGATTCCACGGAAACTGATGTGGTAGGCTTCGTGTACAACCCTTGGTGGTGATGAATTGCACCCCAACATCTGGGGTTTACACGCATACGTCTTGGTAATCCATTGATATCCACAGCTATAGGTCCGAGCTAAATGACACTAACTGCGAATTTGTTACACGATTGATGGATTCGGAGACAGGACTCGATTAAATCCAAGGCACCAAATAAAAGATTGACACTTTGTCTTGTAGTCAGCGTAGGAAATAATTGTTTAGTCGATTGTCATTTAAAATCGAAGTATGAGCTTCTCTCGAGTACAGTAGCTTTATAAAATAGACAAGAATATATTTATCAAGATGTTCAGCAATTTTTAATTCTAACAAGTAATCGTCAATTAAGAAATGTTCATTTTGTCAGACTTCATAGTTTTCATGTTGAAAACGCATCAAGTAGCCAAAGTGTTAAGTGTCAAACAAATTGCCTCGCCTCCATAGAATTCCCCGTTGAACCCAACCCAACAGTCGCCGCGTCAGAGGCTCGAAACTTCAAGTCGCCCGAACAAATCGCTTCGGTTCTATACGATCCTTATCAACTCTAACTTAACAGCCAGCACGTCGAAAGGCTAAGCTTCAGGTACCCCGAAATTCGAGACTTATACAAGTAAAAGGAGTACGGGCCAGTAGTTCCTCGCGTCCGGTACCCTCTTCAAGCCTCCGCGGACGAGGTGGTTTCCCGATGCACCCATTGTACGGGCAACAATGAAGATCGGTCCGGACGGGCGGCGATGTTAATTAAAATTTCAGAATGTTTTCGTCTCTCGGAGCGGGAATGTGAATTCATAACGGGGCCCGCGGCGACAAAGGATCTCCCTGGACCGCGATATTCCCGCGACGTCGTTCCACAAAGACGCATTTTCATTTCGTACCGCTTTGTCCCTTACCCGGAAACCTTCACCGTTGTTAATCGTTATTGCCTCGTCGAATCGTTCTGGCATTGATATCGAGGATACCTTAACGCCAATTATGGCACATTTATTTTCATTAACTCTGGGAATTTTTACAATTTTTTTAGGAAAAAAGACGAAAGTGAGATTAATACAAAATTAAAATAGGTAAATCGAATGCAAAACGGTAAACAAATTTAAAGAATTTAAATTATATTGTATTATTTTTATCTCATTATATAAAAGTTTTATGAAAAGAAATAATTGTTCACGTAGATCCTGTATCAATCGACTAATCAAATTTCTATTTGGATAAAAATATTGCTATTTAGTAGGAAGCTTGATTTTTTGAAGATTGTAAACCCGATTTTCTTCTTTATAGGAGAAACACTTGCGACATATTTGAGAATCGATCTTTCGGAAATCGCTAGATCCCAACGTTCAGGTCCTTTTATTGAACTTTCCATTCTATCGCCTCTCGACCCTTTAAAGGCAGTGACTTGCCACTCTCGCGGTAGGAGAGCTCCGGTATCCAATGGACGCAGGGCTGTACATCATGGGAGACGCACGATTTGTCTTCATATCTGCTAATTTCTGTTTCTCCTTTTCAGATGCCTGGCGAGGCTCGATGACGAAGCGGGAAGGGAAACAGACATTTATTGGTCTCCCACTCGAGTGAGCTTTTTGCTGAGAAATTAAATGTTCGTATTAAATGGATACCGCAATTTTTAAGGTGTGTATCCATGTTGCAAAACTCTCTAAATATTTTATTCATCATATTTTATACATGTTGTATAATGGTATACATAACTGTGTACATGATGTACATTTGTATGTGTCGCTGTACATTATGTACGTACATGATGTGCAATACATATGCGTTATTCATATTATTTTTATTTTTTTTTATTAAAACCATATATTATAGAAAAAGATCGTGTTCGTTACACGGTAGCTTTACAAGAACCACATCTAAGAGAGGCTGGTACTCAGCCATTTCTTAACATGTCGCAGTAAAAAAATTACTGTAAGATGTACAATAAATGCACTTTCAAAGAAGCCACTCGTCCAAAGAAGAGCTCAATTAAATTTTTCAAAAGAATTCCTAAAAGTAACATTTTCTCAGGTTGCCAACCAACCATGGTGCTTTGACTCTCTCGAAGGAAAAGCTATTGTTTCAAAGGCTTTTATCTTGAAAAGAGGAGGGCACAGGAAAGAATGTATACGAGAATGGTCAAACTCACCTCGACACCCTCTCCGGTTCGGCACCTCGAACACGGCAGGTAGTCGATCCATCGTGGTAGATCGCAGCGAAAGATTTCGGATCGTCCTGAGCGAGGACCCTGTATCGGAGCGAGAGACCGCAACGCAATGCAACCGAATGCAACGCAACGAAACGAAACAGCGTGGCGAGAGGATAGTCGGCTTGTCGTGCCGAAAAGAGCGTGCATAATACGGGGCCAGCATTGTCCTCCACGAAAGGAACGGAAAGGAACGTATAGGGAAGGCAGGGAAGGCAAAAAGGAAGGCGTTAATCGTATTGAAAATTCGCGCCCCGTGTCCGACACCTCCCCTCACGGTCACGAAGGCCAAATCGCGGCATGGTCGGCACCGTAAAATCGCGGAAAGGCGTACGGATTCGCCGCGGAGACTCTCTCTCGGTCTTTTTAATGGAAAACCCGACCGTGAAACGTTCTCCCTATTCGTCGCCGAACACGATTTCCTGTTTCGTTTTGTTCGATTCCACAGCTGCACGCTCTCCCTTCGATCGTTTTCGAACCATTATTTAGTTTTTCCGCTGTTTCCAGCAGATGCCGACGTGATCGTAAATTAAACGATCCACGACGATCGCTCTGCCTTGAATCGATGAGATCACGGTGACGCCGTGTGTGGCCTGTTTACTCCGATTAGGCGGTTTTATTGTGATGTATGCCTGTAGAATGCAAACAATTAAACTGTAATAATTATTTAATATTATTGTTGTGTTATCCAGTGAGTTAGTGTATGTTACAAGATTATTCAACCCTCCAGTTTGCATACAAGACATCATTAATCACTGTATACTTGAGCCTCGAAAGATCGAAGCGTTCGGTGCATTTTGCCAATACAGTTCTTTTTAATTTGATGAATGAACGATGAATTGAAATTTCACGTTGTGATATTTTTAGCCTAGAAGTTCACAGGTCACACCTGGAATCCTCAAAAGCGAGGACAGCGTTATCTACATTCAGCAGCGTTAATCGCGCGTCGGAAACCGCCGCGTTTCAGGTTTGTTGAACGTCAACGGAGCGTTGCTCGCGTTTAAACGTCGGTCCATTGGCGAGAACAATAAGTTGCGTTTTTCACCACGTCACGGAATGGCATCGGACTATTTGTCTTCCAGAGGGTGGCGGCTACATAATATTCCGCCACTTTCCGCCATTGTTGCAGTCTTCTGTGCGTCCCAGTTTTACTTGTTTCCCTTTGCGCATTGTTGCGATCGTTACATTAATATTTTGCGGATGAAAGTCCGGCAAGTTTGCATTCAGTTAATCTTGCGTGACAGGCATAATTTATATCGGGTGTTCGCGTTGACTGGAATTACTTCCAACATTTTACGTGCCGGGGAACTTTGAGCATTGATCATCACGGTCGATCATTTGTTTTATAACTTTGTGTTATTTACAATTTTTTACCATTTTTCTTACGTAAATTTTGAACATCTTTTCATTGATAGTACCGTAATTGTATGATTTTTTTATGACACAGTGCCTCCCATTCATATTTGGACAGTCTTAAAAAAAAAAGAAAAAAAGGTAATTATTGCGAACAGGTGTGCGTCCTCCGATTTTGATGAAATTTCAATGTTATACAGCAACACATTTTGAACAACTTTTTCCTTTTCCAATAAGGTGAAGTGCCCTATGCCTGGACAGCATGTTTTTCTATTTTAAATTTTATCACTTTAAATAAACAAAAACAATTTCTTAAGAGTTTTAACATACAGTTCAGAGTTTGTAAAGTAATTTAAAATAAAAAAATCATTGTTTAGGTTAGTATCTTAATTGTATTAACAAGAATAATTCAAACCTATAGTTGGACATATTAAATCCAATCTAAGCTACTACCTGGACAGAAGTAAAGCCTATATCGGGACAAATTCAATTTACGAGTTGATCGAGCGAACATAACCTAAAACGTTGGTTGGTTGCGCTGTTGCGCATGACGAATAGAAGATGCTTTGCGTAATATGTAGTATTCTTATCATAGATTATAGTATTGCATTATTTAACCAAATATATATTTATTTTCATTTACTGTTTTAATAAAACTTGTCATAATACAACTTTTAAGGTTAGGTAGTAATCCTGATAGATTTAAGATGTAAACATAAGGTATTATTAACGTCACAACCGGAATACATTTTCTACATACGTTATTCAAGCTAATAGAAGACTAATTATACGTACATGTAGTTAAATAATTTGCAAACAATGCGTTGATTTTATTCACAAACACGTGTCCGGCTTCAGGCGTAAGCACATTGCGCATAAGCTTAGAGTGGGACAGCTACTGTCATCGCGCCCCAGTGTAGAGTACTTATATTTGAAAACAGTCCTAATCTTGGACATCTAATATTTGGATTAATAATTATTATTTACGTTAAGTTTGATTGCCAATTTATTTTAAAATACCAATATTATTATGAGTGATAATTATTTTTTGTCTCAGGGCTTAAATTATATCTTTTTTTCTAACAAAAGTTCGAACTATAAATGCACATGATTCGCATGTAAATAGACTATTTTGTATACTGTTTTCAGATGATCTTTGAATTCATTTTTAAATTTCAATTGATGTCTTAATGGAATTATATTCACACCTACTTGTAGCTAAGGCCTCAGAATATATAATATAATTATTTAATCTCTTAATTACTGATTTTACTATGAAAATTTAATTGTCCAGATTTAGATATCACTTTTGGACTGTCCAGACTTAGGGCGCTTCACCTTATAGGGGGGTCGCCTGTCCCGACGCGGCGTTTGTTTACATTTTGACGATGTGGAGGTGAGACAGAAAACAGGGTCTCACTCTGGTCATATATATATAGGGTGACCTTTCAATTTTCAAAGACTATTTCTGGATTTTCAGGTCGGCACGACCACGCATACGAAACTCCAGAAGTATTATTTGAAAATTGATAGCTCACCCTATATATGTATGACAAGAGTGAGACCCTGTTTTCTGTCTCACCTCCACATCGTCAAAATGTAAACAAACGCCGCGCCGGGACAGGCTTACGTTGCCACGGAGCGTGCAAGAATACGAAAAATTCAATACAGTATTAGCGATAGTCTTTTTTGCAAATATCTCGAAAACTAAAAGCGACACTCCTATATCGAAAAAGGAAAAAGTTGTTAATGTCGAAACCTATAAAATATTTAAATTACATCAAAATCGGAGGACGCAGACCTGATCGCAATAATTACCGAAGAAAACATTTTTTATCGAATCGAAATAAATAAAACATAAATATTGTCTATTCTATCCCACCGCGTCCTACCACAACATACACAGTCTTTATTTTGTTCCGACATTCACTCTCTGAAGAATATCACCAAAGAATTCATCAACAGACTAAGAAGAAAAACACAAAGCCCTCGGCGTCGAACCCAATAACAACAACAAGGTGTCCTTCTCGGAGCAGGTTCCACAAGTGTCCAAAAGCAAGTAATTCAAGGGTCACGGAGCGAATAAAGGAACGCTGGGGCAGAGTTTCCGGCACGTACGTCCCGGTGAGCTCCGTCTGTGCGAAATTGATAGACCGAGCTCTCGATTCTTGCAGCGCGGCCATGCCACTGTATTTCTTGCGGTTCGCTGGCCTCCAATCACCGGTGCGCCATAAATGACTCCGGCCGTAGTATTAACCGGAAGCGATCGGGGGCACAGCGTGGAGGATCCACGAATTGGCTGCTCAAAGCCGGGCAATTTCTCGTTGTCGTCCTTAAAAATCGTGTCGCGGATACGTGACAGTCTTGGCTCCTAGAGAAACCGTTTGGTTGTCCCCGGTCACAAACGAAATTGTCATCCATCTTTACGTATTGGCTCAGTGCAATAGTTCGTGCCAGACTCCTTATTGTATTTTGTTACCAAATCGGGTACGAATTCTTGCACTGACTTAATAAATTAATTGGAAACGGTTTGTGCAAGATAAACCACGAAAAAGAAATGTTTCATGCACGATCCATGAATCGGCCGCTCGAAGCCAAGCAATTTCTCGTTGTCGTCGTCCTTAAAAATTGTGTCGCGGATACGTGACCGCCTCGGCGCCAAAACCGGTCGAGCGGGTTTCCTCTATTTGAGTGTCGCGAACCCAACGAAATTGTCATCCACGATAGACGAAATTTCGGATTCGGCCATTGAACACGGCACGTGGTTATCGGCACTTCCAGGCCACTGGATTCCTCTTCGTCTACTCGGTCTCGTCCACCTACGCCAGCTACTTAAGCACTGCCAGCTCTTAAACCCGCCCTCTTTACAAGTTCGACTCGCGTCTCAGGATAAACGATCCACGAGAGCCCTGATAGATACGCCCGATAGATCCTCCAGGCTTCGTTTCCCGATTCGCGAAGTGGAGCGTTGCGAATCGACGCCGCTCTCGCCGATTAGGTATTCCGCAGGGTTTACTGCTGCACGCTTCAACGGGACTCGGAGTTTCATCGCGATAATAAATTAACGATCTACCGTGCCTCGTCGACTTCCTCGAGATCGCTAAAAACCGGGAAACTTAGACTTCGGGAAAGCAATGATCTTTGGACCACTTTGCAAATCTGGAAGATAAGAGTACCAACGCGACGATAACAGTGAGAAATCGCACTTTGAGAAAGTCGGAAGCGAGGAGGTAGGTTTCGTGTGGACATTCGATGCGAAACGACTCACACTAATGCAAGCGAAACTGAAGATTGCACCTTTTCTAATTAAAATTACACCAAACGCGATATAATTACGAATCGACATTTACGGTGGAGGTGCAATTAACCGGTTGTTTCACAAGTAATCATGATCATAATTATATTGTGTTTGGTGTCGTTTTAATCAGAAAAACGAGACGGAAACGATGGTAAAAGTTTCACTGTTGAAAAATAAGAATTTTGATTTTTGAATTTCACTCTCTTAGTCATTTTTTCCTCTTCAATAGTCATCCTCCTCGACACACTACAAAGAATGTAGTACCTCTTCTGGAACGGTACACTCGATATTTCAGTTACGGAGAGAATACTGTAGAACGAAAATCACGGGCGGGCAACCATGTAGAATTGACCCACTAGCATCGTAGAACGTAGACGGCAACAGTCGGGCTTTTTGACAGAGCGCAGTGTTTAATCGAACAGCAAAACAGCGGCGCAAGATTTTAACAAACGCGTCGAATTCCCCGGGATCTTTTTGGAGAAGCGTTCGGCTCTCGAATAGCCCGTGATATTCAATCTGAATGGGGAGCTGACGCACGGAAACGGCCACTGATTCGGGCATTGTCGCCCCGGTACCGCCGGCAAAAAGTCTGAACATGGCCCGTACACGGTAGTGGTAGGAGGACAACGAACGCAGCCGAAGTGGCTTGTCAAAAATTCAAGCACCGCTTCCGGGGCCGGCGCGGCCCGGGAAATACGTGGCAAGAAGAACTTTCGAAATTTCATCGTTTTCATCCCCTTGTGACCGGGTTGCCGACGTGAATGGAGCGCGTTGAAAAATTCACGTCGGTGCGCCCGCGTCGTGGAAATCACGCGAGCCCCGTGCTTATTCGACGCTATTCTGAATTTCCGGAATAATTGCGTAAACGGTAAATGACAGATTGTTTCTGATTTAACACCTGTGTCACAGAAGACCCATTTGTATACGTGGGTCAGAAGTTAAACCTTTGATGACCAAAATGATCCCTGTCTTTCGCTTCAGATCCTGCTACAGCATCATATAATTGTACACCAATTGTACATACAGTAAAACCTGTTTTTGTGCGGTAGATAGGGATCGCAGAAAAGAAATCGCACAAAAAAAAATTCACAAACTTCATAAATAGCTATAAAAAATAATTTTTCACAACATATTAAAGAAAATTTTGTTTTATGCTGTGGAGAAGGACCGCATAAAAAAGTCTCACTTAGAAAATATGTCAAAGCTTTACGAAATAGCGAGCAAGTGCTTTCCAAACAAAATAAATAATTAAATTACACATGGAAACATTTTTAAACATTTTAATTTCTCAAAATGTACGTAATTCAATTCTTGTGACGAACTGGTTCGAAATCGCATTCGTCACTAGAAGATATTAGATATTATTACATCTTTAGCATGGAACAGAACTTACATCATCTTTAGCAGGAAACAGAATCCACTTTACTGTTATTAAATCTGTGGCATGGACCAGAACTAGCTTCAACCACCGATGAGATAATATTAAATGATATTAACTATTACATAATAGTTCTTACTAATTTTTAATAAGTCCTTCGGTCCGTGGTATATACACACTGATAGAAAAAGCTGATGCCAACAGCGTTGAGATTGACCTAACGTCGCGGCGAACTTACATATGGCGAACAGAATCTCGATATTCACATACCGCATAAAAAAATCGCACAAAAAGACCGCACAAACATCGCATAAAAAAGACCGCACAAAAACAGGTTCGACAGTATGAACCAAATATTTATAGTCAAATATTCGTGATTTCGAGCTTTCGTGTACTATTTTACACGATTTGAAACAAGCAACAAAAAGAGAGGGACCACTGCACTTTTTAGAATATTGTACACAAATTGTTTGCACGTTCAAAACATTTGTTCAGCAAAAGTCGTGTTCATGTTAACTTCATTTTTAGTCTTTCGATTGTTACTTGCGAGAATCCCGCGACTCTGGCGTCCGGTAATTAAAATCGGTATTCCGCGGCGCACCCAGTAGGATTTCGCAGCATCTCCTTGTCCTAGAAACTGAAGTAGATCAATGAGGGTTCGCTGGGACGCGGAAACGCCGATGGATCACTCGAGACGTGTGCTTTTCCCAGTTAAAGGATCCGCGAGAGCGCACCGTGTGTACGTAGGTGAGACGCAGTAGAACAGGGGAGAGCCACGACTTGGGAATAATAGCCGCAAACAGCGAGCCACGACTTGTTGACGCTAATGAGAGACCGCGAGGCTAACGAATCGAGAGGGGGTGAGTTGTCTTTCATCGGGTGGATGCACGCGTGGTACATACACTCCTCCCGTCCCTCTCTCTCCCCTCGGCTCGCGGAGAAATTTGATCCTGTCGTCGGAGCAGGATCGGCTCGCTGATCAGCGATGTTCATCGCAAAGGGATTCTGGAGATGCCCTGGGAGTAAATCCGAGGCTTGTTTACGCGGCATATTTGCACTGATCGATCCATCCGTCGTGCGCCTAATCGAAGGGACGGTTAATGGGATTTGCCATACAAGGGAATAATTTCCTTAGCATGGGAACCGGCGGGCCGCGATCGATGCCATTTGCCACCTGCGTTTGATTAACACCGCCGCGTAACACGGCCGAGCTCGTACGCTAAATTGCTGAATTACGCTGGCCCGTGTTATCCCCGGGCCGGGCCGGCTCCAACCCTGATTCGCTTCTGTTGAAACTACTTTTACGATGGTTCCTAGGAAATCCCGGCGGGAAATTCAAAAGATCAACCGAGACTCCCGGATGAAAAATGAACAGCAGGGGAAAGGAACAAATGAAAACGCGTGGACGCGTCTTTGATCGCGTCCCCCCTAGGTAACCGCAGATTGTAGATCGGGGATCCAGCACGGATTGGAAGGCTCGATCCTGCCAATCGACGTCCAGTCCCTTCTGTTTGCCCGGAGTATCGCTAATGAGTCGTCCGGGGCCGATGAACCGCGATGAAGGACGGGAGGACCCGAGCCGGGATGTAGGACGACCCGAAATCCCGGCCATCAAAGCTAATATAATTATTGCGCGTAGGCCACGGCGAGCAAACGGCTCAGGGATACAATCAGGACAATCAGCATGATTGGCGGTCTCAAGTGTACACACGAGGAGAGTCAGGCGACGCCGAAAGCTTTTGGCCGCGAACCATGTCACGTCGCGGGACTGGACCACGTTTTCTTCCGCCGTGAGCCTTCATGGGACTCGGGCGCGACGATTCTTATGGGTCCCCGTGCAATTTCACGGGCAAACAGCTGGCACACGCCTCCTATAAACGCTGGATAAACAAGCAACTAGGTAAACACTCGCGCGGACCTGTGGGACAGCATTCGATAAGATGCTGGGGATTTTGGCGAACTTTTGATAAGCCCGATTGGGATGCTGCTGGAGAGTTCGTGATTCGTGCGCTATTTATTTTAGATCATTTAATGCGTACTTTGTAGTATTTAGGTACGATACTTGTCTTTTTAATTGCGTGGCGATTATGAAGTTAACTCTTCGACAATCAGCAACCAACAGGTGTCCAAACCTCGCAGAAAAACAGCTTCCGAGTGACAGATCTGTCCTCAAGAGATTGGTTACGACTCGATAGAGATTTTGCGGCACACCAAGAAGAAAGGCCAGAATGAATCATACATGACCTCAAACACGAGCTTACGCCTAGTAATCATGAATAAGTATACAGTTCCGAGACGGTTTTTTGGTGCTTATCAGCGAAAGGATCAGAGCTATGGTAGCTGGCTATCGGGTAGCCGCAGCAAAGGCATCGTCGAGGTCTCAGCTTCCGTGGAGCTGGTCCGCATCCTCTCAGGCTTGCTGAGCCGGTTCCAGCGTTCGCTGCGGTGTCCTGTAGCGGTTCCCCAGGAGACGGTCTATGAGCCGAGGGCCCCGTAGATAAATGATAGGAGGTACAAGCAGGTTCTGCGCTTGTCCATAACTTCTCCCCTAACAGGAGATGCTACTCGGTGATGGAGAGCGAGAGAGAGAGAGAGAGGACTTGGATCGGCAACGGACGCGTCGATATGCGCGCCGTTTACAGGTGGACAATGCCGAATAATCAACGAGCGTAATGGAGTGCGGCCTAAGGACAAGAGGGGCCCGGCCCCGGGGTGAAAGGCCGATAGTGAGGAGAGACTGTACGGTTAGATATACACGCCGATGTACACGCGTAAGGGCCCGTTAGACGCGCACGGCATGTTATTACAACACGCGGCTCCTCTATCGTATCTCGAGTTCGCACGGCTCTTAGCCTCTAATCGGCCCTCTCCCATCTGCGCCTATCCAACCCCGCCAGGAAGTGCGTGCGGACAAGGAGATGCGTGGCCTGCCATTGAACCATACTTGTGCCGCGCCGCCTCCTGATGACACGCCGATCTCTCTGTCCGCGCGGACATTCGAACCCTTGAGCGTTCACCTGCTGCGAAAGTCGCGGAAATTAGCTTTTCACCTCCATGTGCAGTGTACTCTTTCAAAGTTTTATCCCCACTATTCTGAAGGTATCAATTCGAACGCGTCGCAATCATTTGTTCCAGCGAATGCAACCGCACCAAACAGTGTTAAAGTAAGGTATACACATTTTGTATGTACATTTTGAGTATGTACATTTACAACCATAAATAAATATAGTGCACAATATACGTATGGCTCAGCCACCGTAGGAGAGCACAGAAATATCTTCAATGATGAAGTAGTACTGCTAATTCTAGTCAGTTCTAGCCTGACTCTTGTCAATGTATGTAATCACAAAATGGCGGATCTACTTATAATCTATAATAACAATTTTTTACTATACAGACTTTGCAAAGGCCTGAGTACCAGATCGGAGAGTTGTCGATGAATGAGTTGAGTGAAATTAGCTAGATGTGCATGAGATTTGAGATGATAATAGTACTAGTTTCCCCTGCAACACCTGCTGGGCACGTTTAGCATGCTTTGTCATCTCTAAAAGGTGTCTCAAGCTTATTTCGAAGCTTGTTCAATGTACGCAATTAGATCTACACGTTCCTGCGGTTTCTTCAAGCCAGCGAAGACCATTTTTGTACCAGGAATGTACTTCTTGGGATTTTCCAGGTATTCGAACAGCGTATTTCTATTCCAAGTGATGCCTTTTGCTTTGTTAGCCTCCGTGTAACTGTAACCAGCTGCTTGTCCAGTTTTCCTTCCAATGATTCCACTCAGATTAAGGCCGACCTTGTGTTTACCACCAGCTTCAATGGTGTGGCACTGTGCACATCTTTGTACAAAAAGTTTCTTTCCTTTTTCTACATCACCACCTGCGGGAGCGCCCATTGTTGCTTTTTTTAGTTCAGTAGAACCCGCGTGTGCAAAGTAGAATCGAAGACGTCTGCAGGTCAGCAGTCGAATAGATGCTCCGATCGATGTATAGCCACTTTTGTATAGTCAGATGAAAACGAATTCTAATCAGCGGCTACAGGTGCAATTTGTCTAAGGATTGATGCTAACTTCACCCAATTCCGGCAACAGACGAAAGTGGGAAACCGTCTCCCCGAACAGGAAGGGTAACTCTATCTTGGCCGGCTTCCTTTGGAGTAAAATCTTCTTCATGAAACTTTGAACTCCAAGTACTAATTTCTTCAACTTCAAAGAAGATCGTTCAACGAGGAGTCTCCTCGAGCTCTTCCGTCCGGATATTCTTGGTTAAGATTCAGTCTGTTCTCCACCTTCATTTCCCTTCTTGTAAATAATTGCTCCGACCGGAGTTGCTGTTACATTGCGGCGTACCGATCGGGTGCTCTTGTAGTCGAGTGTTTGATTATTTGCAAATCTTCGTAAGCCTGCACAAATTGTTTGAAAAAAAATTTACAAAAATTGATATTGTAATGAATTATGCTAATTCCTACTTTTTAAAAAGTTATCTATATAATTGCATAAATATCATCATTAATTGAATAATTTTATCGTAGCGTGGTCTGTGGGCTTTTTAGACCAAATTATAGTTTCATTTGTTTAATTAGAAGATAAAAGAAACAAGTCTCTACCTGGTTTTCCGGGTGTTGCATCTCAATAAAAATCTGTGGATTACATATTGCACATCGGTCACCAGCTACGTGTACTTCAACCAGCAAAAAATATCCGGTCGTGTCAACTGAACGTCTGTCTTAATAATTACGCTCATATTGGACACAGAAAATATTTTCCGGTGGAGGTAGAAGCAGATACAGCGACTGCCATTGACATGAATAAAGTACCACTGTAAAAACTAGTACACTTGTTGCTGTACAGAGTACGGAATGAGAATGTGATTCAGAAGATGTTCCGACAACTCTAAAAATGGTTACTTCGCTGGAGCAAGTTCCGGCGTGAACAGCAGAAAATTGGAGGCGAGGTATCTAAATCAGGAGGAACCATAAGACAGAGGAGATTCCTCCTTGTACACCATGGCCGATCAGAAGCCTAACAGGAATCCCCGGTGTACAAAGAGCGGCGCCGCGCTGGAGGGTGGGAACGCGCTTGCATTCTAGAGAGACACGTGCACTTACTCAGAAACCTAATAGACCACGGTTCACACGAGTTCCTCCGATTCCGCGGCGCATCTGCATGCGACGATGGAATGCGCCGCAAACCTGCTCGTGGGTGGAAAAGAATCGCTTTGGAATCCGACGATCGCCGCCGCGGCTCCGCTCTCCGCGTACGTTTCGATTGTTTCCGCCCCGTTCCGCGGCCACCTCTTAATTTCGCCGCTGTCAGTCGACTACTTTTTCTGGCCGGTTCTCGCGTCCGTTTGACGTGGATCCTCTTCGGCCCCGGGCCCCGGCCTGTCGCATTGTTCTCCGGCCCGAGGAAACTTTAATTGGCTCGGCGACAGATCGATTTGGCTCCACCGCTAACGGAATCGTTACCCCCGATTCCTATCGGCGATGGCCAATTGGTTTCCTCCTCGCGAGTTTCCGCTCCGATTGTTTTATTCCGCCGCTGACCGAAAAATAATGAGCACCACAGTTCGACGGGCACCGCGAAATTTCCTCGGGACGCTGCAAGTTTATCAATACAGACCATTTGAATGGTAACGCTGAAATGTCTCTCTTATTAGCCACTTGCACTGTGATTCATTTTACGTAGTCGAGTTAAAAGTTTCCTCTTCTAATTGGGGGTTGCTGACCACTCCGACGCAATTTAGAGCACAAAGCTCGAATGCAACAATTATCTGGGCAGCGTTCCCGAGGTAAGTTTAGAAGCATTTTCATGTCCCGCGGTGTAATATCAGATATTAAACTCGAAAAACAGGGAACATGTGCAACATTAAACGACTGAAACAATATTATTATATTTTAATTTGAATTTTGAATATAAAAGGAACTTATCCGCACCATGTTTTCTTATATGAATTTAGCTCTCGTGTCTCTAATAATATATTGCCAGCATCAGAAAATCACTAGTCGCTGGATACTCCTGTAGCCGGTAATAGCAAGAGTTGTTGCTGCAAATGTAGAAAATTGTTTGCGATTGCATTACTACAAACCGCTGTATCAGATTTTCTAGAAACCGCCGTTCCTCTGAAGTCAATTTTGTTATTTTTACTGCTTGCTGCCGCTACGAATAATTTATCCGGGAACCTGTGGGAACTCTGTAACAGCTCGCACTCCTGATTCTGTGTACCACACCGCGATTTTACACTTTTCGGTTTTCAATTTTCTCTCGGTTCCGCTTTTAATCCTCTCTTGGATTCATTTTCAATTTCCCTTGCAACGAAAAGAAAAATTAAGCAAAACACCACTAAAAAATAAACAGAACACCGTTCACGAACTATTTTATATTTTCCTAATATTTTCAATGTCTGCGGAACTGTTCCACAAGTATAATAAATAATTTTTTAAAAACTGTTTTCACTTTTCCAGCCACTATGATTTCACCCACCGTAATTTAATTGGCTGTCCAAGACATCGGTTCCCCATGAGAATTCTCGGGTCCCCGAGTCGAAGAGTTGGGCACACGTGGCGAAAAATATTCGGGCGTTTGATTTCCTAATACGTCGAAGAAATTTGGAGAGACTCGTTCGGCAGCCGCCGCAGGAAATGGCAATCGCCGTGCTTCAACGGGAAACGAGTTATCGGAAATCTCCGGGCACGATACAGACGAGCCGCGGTAAATCTATCAGAAGATTGGCACAAAAGACAGGCGTTCTCTGCTCTCGCGGTTAAAGCTTTAATAAAGTAAACGGGATTAAATTCCGGCTCCGGTTTTCAGCCCGTTCATCCCTCGGACCGAGAAAAAAATAGAGAGAGAAATAGCGAGAGAGCGTGAGAGCAGAGGCGAGATTTTTTAACGATGACTGATCAACAGAACTACGGTGGTACGGAGGAATCCCTGTAATTGACTGTATCGGTAAAAGGAGACGCCTTTTAATGAATAACGTAAAATGAAGGACCTTAATAATCGTAACAGCTATTATTCAATCAATTATTTGCCACGCCGACGCCGGCGACATGCTTAAACATTCGCCGCAACAAGAAGGACGTCTTATTAATTTTAGAGATCCCGGAGGACGTTTGAATTAAATTGTATTATGGACACTTCGATCCGGCGGGGCACAGCTTTTTTAGACTTGTCGATTTTTTAGCACATGTTAAATTACAGGATGTCATTCCTGCTATACTATACAGCAGACCTGGGCGACGCTGGCTCGAAAAACACATGTTGCTGTTTCTCTCCTTCTCTTGCTGGGTAAGCTCTCCTTCTCTTGCTCGGCATGACAGTCCCAGAGTGGTAGCAACATGTGTTTTTCGAGCCAGCGTCGCCCAGGTCTGCTATACAGGAAGTCTGATAAATCTAGACTGCAGGTTTTGTGCATTTTAAAATGCATTTTTATCCATGATGATTATAGGTAATTAATATAAAAACCAGTAAAATTTTAAGTAAAATTTAAGAACATTATTTTTAACGATTTATTAAAATTATATAAATTTTGTTTAACTGAACACTACGCAGTGTATAATTTTTCTAATCGAATAAAAGCACTTTAATCATTTCTATGAACTGCATGTTGCAGTCTCAATCAGTGATGTGAACAAAAATGATAGAGGTGCCAATTCCCGACACGTATAATGCTCCAAATATTTTTTAATCACCCACACGATCGCGGCAGATGTTTCTTCCGATCGGTGGACAGGTGACAACGTTCAGCACCGCTTCTTTGATCGATGGTTTCATAACGTTTCGCCAGGGATCGCTGGGCACGGAGCATTTGCGGCACGTCAGATGCATCGATCACCTTCGACCGCGGATGCTAATATGAATTCCGCTGCAGTCACACCGGTAATAGCTTCGTTCCCGGTGTATCTGTAAGTCGAGACCGCAGATGGATACGATTCCCGGACTGGAGACAGCGTGAATCGCTCGTTTGCGATTAATTCCTGCTAACACTAACCCTTCGACGATCGCACGTTAAACGAGCGCCGATAATAAAACCCGGTGACCAAAGTACACTCACGGATTACGGTACCTCGTTCGACAAATAGAATCGATGTTTTCTGACGATTCTTGCACACGATGACAGTCGTCGGTCCAATATATCCGCGGTTGCAGGCTGTGCACGTATGATTTTTAATTTCGAGTTATTGCTGTCCGTTCTGGGAATCCATCATCCCTTCTTGACAGTGATGCGAGAATAATTCTTTTATTCTAATTAGAAGTGTGGTAATTTCTATTTGATGCGATGAGGAGGAGATTGTTTTTAGTGATATGTTTAATAGTTTATTTGGCATTGGAATCTTGAATATTATGATATTGTTTAACATTATTTAAAAATTGTAGCTCTCCTTTTAAATATCAATGGACTACTAAGGTGAAGTGCCCTATGTCTGGACAGTCCAAAAGTGATACCTAAATCTGGACAATAGAATTTTCATAGTAAAATCAGTAATTAAGAGATTAAATAATTATATTATATATTCTGAGGCCTTAGCTACAAGTAGGTGTGAATATTATTTCATTAAGACATCAATTGAAATTTAAAAATGAATTCATCTGAAAACAGTATACAAAATAGTCTATTTACATGCGAATCATGTGCATATATAGTTCGAACTTTTGTTAGAAAAAAAGATATAATTTAAGCCCTCAGACAAAAAATAATTATCACGCATAATAATATTGATATTTTAAAATAAATTGGCAATCAAACTTAACGTAAATAATAATTATTAATCCAAATATTAGATGTCCAAGATTAGGACTGTTTTCAAATATAAGTACTCCATACTGGGACGCGATGACAGTAGCTGTCCCACTCTAAGCTTATACGCAATGTGCTTACGCCTGAAGCCGGACACGTGTTTGTGAATAAAATCAACGCATTGTTTGCAAATTATTTAACTACACGTACGTATAATTAGTCTTCTATTAGCTTGAATAACGTATGTAGAAAATGTATTCCGGTTGCGACGTTAATAATACTTTATGTTTACATCTTAAATCTATCAGTATTACTACCTAACCTCAAAAGTTGTATTATGACAAGTTTTATTAAAACAGTAAATGAAAATAAATATATATTTGGTTAAATAATACAATACTATAATCTATGATAAGAATACTACATATTACGCAAAGAATCTTCTATTCGTCATGCGCAACAGCACCACCAACCAACGTTTTTGGTTATGTTCGCTCGATCAACTCGTAAATTGAATTTGTCCCGATATAGGCTTTACTTCTGTCCAGGTACTAGCTTAGATTGGATTTAATATGAGCAACTATAGGTTTGAATTATTCTTGTTAATACAATTAAGATATTAACCTAAACAATGATTTTTTTATTTTAAATTACTTTACAAACTCTGAAGTGTATGTTAAAACTCTTAAGAAATTGTTTTTGTTTATTTAAAGTGATAAAATTTAAAATAGTAAAATATGCTGTCCAGGCATAGGGCACTTCACCATACATTAGGCTATTTTGAAAAGTGTTTACGACCTTCAACTGACCTCGAAAATAGTCCTCTTTCATTTTTAACTTGAATAAAATCATTTAAAAGCACACTTTTATATATCAATATACAGGGTGTCTCAGCTGAACGAGCCCACCTAAATATCTCCTTTATTTTTAATGACACAAAGAATATTTATGGCATAATTTAAATAGTGTCGAGGGAGGAATATCATAGAAGAACAATTTCTTTTGTCCGGTTATGTTTTCATAGTTTTTCCAATGTCACCGTTATTGTTTTATCGGGAAAACTTATTTTTTTTTATTCCATCTTATAGCGGCTGAAAAAATACATTTGAATATGCTTAAGTCATTAACAAGATGGAGTAAAAAGAAAGTTTTCCCGATAAAAACTAACGTTGAGACACCCTTATAATTAAAAATAACTAGTAATTATATGGTACCGTTTCTTCAAATTCTAAAATTTCCACAAAGATCCACAGTTTACTAATTGCTAACTAGAAATAGAGAAACTTAAAGAACAGTGGAATAAAATCGCGATGCACACTGTCTCTCGAACGCTTTCGTGTCGCAAAATAAGTTGGCAGCAACAACGAAAGGCGGCAGGGCAAAGGCTGGCGAAGTTAACCTCGAGCAACCACTTGATTTTAATGAAACTGTAGTCGCGCCTGGTTACGATGTTCGCGCGGGTCGAAGCATCTAAGTGACCACTTTAAACTTGTTCTCCCGAGACGCTTGCAGGTAAACGCTAGCGACGCTACTTTGCTGCACAGTCAACGTTTTCCCCCGGCCAGCATCTACTGGTCCATTCGACCCAAATTCGAGCAATTTCGGAGCTGTTTCTCATAAACGCATCTCGGAAAAACTAAGACCACGAAATATAATTATTAGTCTTCCGTTATCCCGACTTTCAAATCGATATTTTCCTCAGCGCCCACTATCTGGTCCATTCGACTCCTTCAGCAACTTCAGAACTGTTTCTCATAAACACCTCTCCCAAAAACAAAGACCACGAAATATAATTTTTCATTTTCGATGATCCTCGATTTCACGATTATTCCGGTTGATCCAGACGCGCATTTGCAACCGCTCGGCCGCGTCCATCTGCATTCCTGTCCCGGAATAGGCTGGAAACGTTAGTTCCGAGGAAGTTCCAGGAATCGTCGAACCGGGCATTCCTCCGTGGCCACGGTTGCAATTCCGTTCTATCGAGTTCTATCGGACACAACGGGATAAAGAGAGACAGAGAGGCACAGGGGTTTGGAAGCCCGAAGGGGTGGAGAACGCGAGAATTCCTTCGACCATAGAAATTTTGCATTCCTCGAGCAGCCAGAGCAATATCCAGTCCCGCGGCCGACTCGAAATCAATTGCAGCCGATCTCATTCGCCGGACCAACCCCTAAGCTCGCCTTGATAAACGTTTATCCTTTATCCGATGATCTCGCGGTAATTGCGGGTATTGTCGACCGCGATTTCGACGACCTTGAAATGGTAAAGGTCATTCTTGTTTGTTTATACAGAATCGTGTTCCAACGATGTGTTGGCAATTATCGGAATGAACAGATCACTAAATCTGAAGAACATTTTGTAGAAATACCTCAAATCTAGACACCTGTTGTAATTTCGTTAAAAAAAATCGATGAAAAATTTTTTTAACTAACCATCTGCAGGATAATTAATATAGAGGCTGTACTCTTTAAAATGAGCGCAAATAGACCATAGTACGATTTTTTTTCACGAAGTTACAGCAGGTTGAATGTGAACTATTTTTCACCCCATACTCGTACCTGATCAAAATTTTTCGAAAAATTCAACGCTTGATTTTTGAAATATTTTTGTTGCTCTACATATTATATACATTTCAAGATCTCCAAAATCACTATCCTATTCCGTTGAATTCCTGTTTTCTTCGAGCAAGATAAAAAATCCGCGGGGCGACAATTACACGACTGCATTAGTTCGCAGGGGGTGGTTATCCCGTTTTCCTTGATCCAGGAGGGTTGCAGGGGTGGATTCACTGGATCCGTGTAGCTTCTGGAAAAGCCTCAGCGTTGTAAGGAGATTCCGCGGAAGGAGATCCCACTCTTAGTCTGTGATTATGAAAACAGTCCCTTTCTGCGTCGCACCCACCCCTGCCAAACCCTGGCAACCAGTCACCGGCCGCTGGAAAAAGCCAAGGAGGGATAAAATAATATTGACGCAGTGTTTTACTTTCCTTGGATCGCAACCGCTGGTTCTGCTCAGGGAATCGGCCCGAAGATGAAGGAAGATCGGTGTTCCAGCGAGGGGGTGGGATCCGAGGCGTGCACCGGCAGCAAGAATGCCGCGCGCGCCATCAATAATCCCATTAAACCGGTCAAACACCGACCGAATAAATCAATAATGGACTTTTATCGGCGAACGTATAATATTTGCGCGTCCCTCGCCTCTTTGACTACAGGCTGTTCCACTCGGCTCGACTTTAAAACCGTAAAAGCTGGACAACTACAATTTCGTTTCGAAAAATTCAATGGCTTCCAATGGCTTGGTGCGTGTATTTGCCTTCGAACGTCGAGAATTTGCAATTATTTTGTGGTTAACACTAGATTCGAGATTTTTATGCAACGTGAGCCAAATGGAAATTTATTTCGTTTGTTGATTTTAATAAGCTGAAATTCGTACACATTTTTTCTTAAATTCTTTTTGTGTACCCCCTCATTGTTAACTGTTTCCTTATGTCGATCGTATATTGTTGTTAAAAACGATATTTTAAATGTTTTCAGCGCACTGGTTCGATCAAGTATTATACAAGAACACTATTTGCAAATTTTCACTTCTCATTGTTGCAATAAATGCATAAATTCTGTACATAATTAATCATGAATTTTAATTCGAGGATCTCATATGGGCTAGCATGGTCTGGGTTCTGTGACCAATTTATTGAAATTCAAGTGCGACAGCTTTGAAGGCCCACAAATGGTCAATCCCTCGCAATCGCACGTTGCTGTTCCATCTTGATAGATGCACTTTCAGGTGCAACATCGACGGGCACGGGACACGGACAGAAGAAACGCAGCGAAAGACGAACGATGCGCAACCATTAATTGGATTCCTGAGCGGCAATTTCCGGTTTGCAGGTTACGTCGTCGTCCTTCTTCTCGATTCCTTGCCCCGTCCCTTCGCCCTTTTCGGTCACTCAATTCAACCGTCGTTTCTGCCGTGTGAAAGCTTCGATTTCGTGAAGGAAAACGGGGTCACCTGACTGAACTCGATACGAAACGCACTAAAAGTGTGTAAATAAAAAACCATTCCATTTAAAAAAAGCAGAATTGACCTTCATATCTCCTTGACACCTCCACGCAGAAAATTGTTGCAGGACTTATACTAATCGTGTCCTGAAGCACATTGCCAACATAAGGGTTAAATTACTTTTTTCCCTCTCTTTTCATCTCATACTCTTTTTCCCATTCCCTTGGAACTATTCCCTTTCTCTGCAATCCTCACCAGCTCCTCGAACCCCCAAAAATTCCATTGTCGACCATCATCGCATCCGGAAACGTAATTTCTCCGACCATAGATCTCCGACGTCCGTTACCTTCCCGCGCGGTAATAAAACGGCTTTTCCAAATCAATTGCATTCCTCTTCCCGGTCATCGGAGCCGAGTATCGCGCCGCAACGGAATTTTTCGCGACCCGAAGACACTGGGCAGCAGTAAATCAGCGGGGACGAAATCGGCGAGCGTAAGTCGCGGAACACAGCTGCTCCTATACCACGCAAACTCCTTTCGCGAATCTGTTCCCGTCGCTCAACGAAAGATTCCAGACCGGGAGCCGTTTTATGGCCCTCGAACGGTGGATCAAAGTTCCGTCGGCGACAAAGGGACCTCGATCCGGCGGGTAAATGGCTCGTGCCCTTTTTCGCGGGTCGCAAAAGTTACGGGACATCGCGCGATATATCGCTCTCGGTGTCGAACCGCGTGCAGCTATGATAAAAGCTCCGGGAACTTCCGGTCTGGTGGAACATTTCGAAACTTCGAAACATTTTTAAAATTGCTCATTGAGGACGAGTTAAATTATTTATCGTTCTCTCGGTTCTTTTGCAAGACAATAAATTATTTGTAGGATTTTCGTGCAAAACAAAAATTGTCTGCATTTCTTGCAATTTTTGAATTGACTGCATTGAACTTAATAAATGTTGGTAAAGTGAACCCAAACGATTTAAACTCCAACCATTTCACGTTACCCGATCTAATAAACGTCTTATGTACAAGCCCGTTCTTTAACCAAGTTAAATAAATAAATAACAGTCCGACTGGAGCCCTCGGAGACCCAGGAGCTTAAAAAGCCACGGAGCAGCGTGCCAAAAAAATGGCGAAAGTTTTAAAATGCCGTAAACTTTGCCCACGAAAGGGCGCGCGGAAAGTAAATTTCGCGACCGTTATAAAAGGGTATGGATCGCGCCCGACAGTGCCTGCTGACCCTAAAAGCGACCGGATCGTTCCCCGGGTCCTTCCTTCTTCGCGAGAAGACGCCTCCTCCACCGTCGTTTCTATTTTTCCAGCTGATTCGAAGTTCCGGCGAAGTTCGACGCTGTTTGCGCATGTCATCGGTGCTCGTAAATACACAACTTTCCGAGGTATACGGATGTTGATTTGCGCAAACACGAGGAAACGGCTCGAGTAAATGTTTGAAACTGAAATAAAAGCTGGCTGCGAATAAGGGGACGTGCGCTGTGATAAATGCACTGTGCTCGGTGCTTGGTGACTGTGGTTAAAGGCCGGCGTCATGTTGATGCGATTTTCTTGGCACGGTTCTACTGCTTTGAATACGTTCGTAGATTGTCCGAGTTGTTCTTCGCGGATCTCTACTAAAAGACTCTGGAAGCTGTGGTTTTATTGGTTCTTTATGGCGCGAGGAATGTAGATGATGCGAGGTGGCAATGCTTCTGGCAAATTGTCCTTTTGTATTCATTCAACCTTTAAGCGGTGTCCACACCGAACCAACATCAAGCTAATTTTTGTTGCCCTCTTCTTCTTTTAACAAAGAAGGAGGGAAGGAAAGGTGCTCGATATTGCTTCAGTGTAAATGTATCTTAATACATTTTTCTATGATTCCGAATGAACAGTTCTTTGTGAACGATGGGAATCTAACAATTTTTTAAGATTAAAAAACAAAAATGGATTTCCATTAATTAATGGAAATTTATTAATTTTTATTCCGTAAAATTGGCGAAGTCAATTACTTTCCACAAAGAACCGCAGTCTATTCATGCTTCTTTTTGTCATAATTTTTCAAAATTCCTCGTAATAACGTGGCTCGCTCAGCAGCCTAGCGATTTAGGGTTGAAAGGACTCTTTTGAACCGCACAAGCCAGCTTTTACACCTGAATCCTTTTTTGCGGCCACAGGTAGAACGTGCGTTATGTGAATACGAGCGGAACGACCCTGCCGAGGTGGCCGCGCAACGCTGAAGGGAAAAACAGGAAGAAAAAGGGCCACGGTGCGCGCGTTTTATCCCGAAATCGACGCAACCGTTGTGTCGCGGGCTACGCATGACCTGATCGCTCCTTCTTTTTTATTTTTTTCGATCCCTCTTCTGGCTCACCCTGCGGCGCAACGGGTTCCATTCGCCTGCCAACGGTCTGATGAGCTCTTTGTCCTCGGCACGAGTGCCAATGCCATGACCGCGACTCGTCTCTATATGTGTCAGTCGCGGATGATGGGGAAATCGTTGCATCTGCCATTGATACCGGCGAGCGTTGGACATACCAAAATGTACAGTACATTTTTCAAAGTCCAATTTTCATACTTGATCCTGCCGCTGTGCCTCGAAGCCTTCGTAACCCCGACAAATTCTCTGTAGTCTTCACATGCATCTTCAAATTAATATAGCTCTAGTACGTTACAATCAGACAATTTTTATTTTACACAAAAATCCGCAGTCTGAAAATGTGTGAAAACACATTTTATTAATGAGGAACGTTATTCATTTAATTATTTCTAGGATATATATTATTTTCACCTAGATTTTCGCAGTTCCTCAAATGCATTTTTTCTCTGTCAACCACCGCCTTTTTCTCTGCAAAACTGCGAAAACCGATTTTTCCGAAACACTGCCATTCAAACGGAACATTTTGCGCAAACTCTAGCAACAATCCATCGCCGTTCTCCATCGTTCCAGAGACCGTCACAGAAGCTTTTACCGTGACAGACGTCGGAATTGATAGTTCGCGAAAAGAGAAGCGTGACCCGGTCGGCTAACGCGGCCGGATTTCGAATTTCCGTGGGAGAGAACATATATCGCGTGAAGAGAATGCATTCCCTCGAATATTTTCAAGAACGAATTTCCGGATCTGTTGCATCTCGATCGTTCCTCGACGAACGAGCCGCGCCAATTCACGAATGAATTACGTCCTCGACCGTGCCAGGAAGGGTGCGAGAATTCGGTCTAATAACACGTTAAAACCGGAAGGAAGTATTCAGGAAAGAGCGCGTCAATCTTCGGCGGCGATTTCGGGATCCGGGAATGGCTGCGCCCTTCTGCCAGCTCCGGAGGAACAGATTCATAGAATGAGAATGAGCTCCGGAGAATGGCGAAGCTAAATCGAGCCAGCTGTCTCGGAGGAAAAGAAACGCTTGGACATCGATCGAGCAACGTTTGAAATCAACGTTTCCTCTCGGAACAGGGAAATAACATTTGTATCTCGGAGACTGCTCCCACGACAAACCTACTTTCAACCACCGGGAAGAGGAAGGGCCGACGACAGAAGGTGCAACGAACCGAAGAACCGAGCCCAAGCAGGTCAGACTTGGTCTCTCTTCGCAGCCTTCTCAAGGTAATCGAGTCTCCTCGTTACCATTTCCCTATCTTCTTAATATTCCACCGCCTGGCAGCGTCTTCCCGCTACGATGCCCTTAGACTCTCTCTATTTCTCCTTTCTCTGACCAGATTTCCCGCCCTTCGATCCACTTTCCTACATTTCGCTCTCTTTTTCTGCCTTTCTCCGTCGATGTAAATCGATTACCCGCTGATTTCGGTTTAACGAGATCGTGATCCACAAAACGAACCGGGACACTGAAAAAACCTGAAAGCCTTCCGTCAAAGCTGGCAGAGTTGGGAATGGAAATGGCTGTATGGACAAAATTGTTTCTTATTTAGACAACAAACCCAAGGAACAAATAAAATGATTTTGTTGATTGCTGTTTGTGCAGCCTGGTACGGAAAGCAAAATATTACAACACTGTACTTTCAACTTCCATGATTGTTTTGAACATTTTTTATTTTGTGTTATCTTTTTTTAATTAATAAAAAAAAGTAATTTTTGTGTTTATTTTATGTTCATAATAGTATATTCGGTTTAAAATTGTTAAAAAAGAAGCTAACTAAATGAACGTAAGTATGTATACAGTCGGTGTACAAAGTATTCGTACATCTTTTAAAAACGAATAAATTTTTCAAAATTGGTCTCAGCAGCTTGAATTTTTTTTCAGACATCAGAAGGGTTAGTTTACTAGCTAATGTGTAAATAATTGTTTTTTGTAATTGTTATTGGTCGCAATTACGAAGGGAACAGTAAAGACCACGATTTTTAAATTTTTTATCTGTGCCTGTAATGAAAATTTAATACATGTCTTTTGTAAATCTAAGTAAGTTATATATATGTACAAAGTTTCATTGAAATTGGCTGACGGATAACAAAGCTATGGGCATTGTAAGATGTAAAAATCTTTCAATTTACGGTTAGCGATTAGTTTAAATCGCAGATTCTTACGATTCTTGCTATTTTTAATCAATTATATTTCGTAACATCCTTGATCGATTTCGATGAAACTTTGTACAAGTATACAGGGTGGTCTTTTTATCTGAAGACATTGAAATATCTCGAGAACTATGTATCGGATCAAAGCAAGTGGGCAATGAAAGTTGTTCGTCGCGAAGGGGGACATCCAATGATACCAAACTCGACCCCCCACCGCCACTCCCTGGGGATGGGGGTGAGAGAAGATAAAAAACTTAAATGGGAACCCCCATTTTTCATTGCAGATTTGGATTCTCCAGAAAAAAATACACAAATTTTACCTAGGAGTTTTTGCATTTTGGTTCACAGATGGCGCTGTAATGGACAAAAATCAAAATGGAAAAAGTCGTTGAAAATTGAGCATATCTCGAGAAATACACATCAGATCAGAAAAATAAAAGTAGACGTATTTGATATTTTTAAGAATGCTATTCAATAACACCATAATTGACCCCCCACCCCACCTCCAGAGGATTGATAAACAAACCAATGAATTTTTCCAACTGCTTTCGATTACAGCGACATCTGTGAAAGAAATTACACCAATAATATCAAATCAATGGAGTATCAAGATTTGCTATAAAAAAGGGTTACCCATTGAAGATTTTGAAATAGTTCCCTCTCCCACCCTCAGGAGGTGGGGGTGGGGGGTCAATTATGGTGTTATTGAATAGCATTCTTAAAAATATCAAATACGTCTACTTTTATTTTTCTGATCTGATGTGTATTTCTCGAGATATGCCCAATTTTCAACGACTTTTTCCATTTTTATTTTTGTCCATTACAGCGCCATCTGTGAACCAAAATGCAAAAACTCCTAGGTAAAATTTGTGAATTTTTTTCTCGAGAATCCAAATCTGCAATGTAAAATGGGGGTTCCCATTTAAGTTTTTTATCTTCCCCCCCTACCCCCAGGGCGTGGGGGTGGGGGGTCCAGTTTGGTATCATTGGATGTCCCCCTTCGCGACGAACAACTTTCATTGCCCACTTGTTTTGATCCGATACATAGTTCTCGAGATATTTCAATGTCTTCAGATAAAAAGACCACCCTGTATAACTGACTTATTGTTAGACCTACCAGAGGCGCCTTCTAAATTTTCATTACAAGTACGGATACAAAATTTTAAAATCGTGACCTTTACTATTTCCTTCGCAATTGTGACCAATAACATTTTTTAAAAAAGTTATTTACACATTAGCTAGTAAACTAATCCTTCTAACGTCTGAAAAGAAACTCAAGCTGTTACATCCAATATTGATAAAGTAATTCGTTTTTTAATGTGTACGAATACTTTGTACGCCGACTGTAAATAAAATCAGTTTGATAATAAAAGAAGTTTACCATCATGTTTTAAGAGAACGATTGAGTTTTGATCCATGGTTTATGTTACACTTTTCATGCTTGTGATGAATAGAATATAATGAAATAAATAAAAGTTTGACCTTCTGACTTTGGAACTCAAGGTTAAAGTTAATTTTGCCATTATCCAATTTCCAGCAACAGTATGCAACGAGACATGCGGTCAAACTAACGAAACTGCATTTTTTTCTTTGACTATTTAAACGCACCGCTCTGAAAACTTTTTGTAATATTGTGAGTATGGTACGGCCGATTTGAATAAGAATGGAATATTTGCTATTTACAGTTCGCAAGAGAGTTCCATTCGTCCCCGGTGTGATTCGATTCCGATGGTAGGTAGACGTGATTCGTTTGTCGCCGAGCCAACGATTTCGAGTCTTATTCCACCGGCTGTCGATCCGTCGAGTCCTGTTATCGATTTCTGAGGGTGTTCTACAGGGAGAAGTGTACGGTGTTCCTCGATTTTCAAGAGTTCGTTTGTCGAGCGAGTGGTCCGGATCGAAAACGAACGTGAAACGGGCCAGGTTCCATCGGTACAGCGTCATTAAATCGTTAACCGGTCGCGTTACGTGCAATTAAGCACGGCACGGTTTACGGTGCAAGATGAATTATGCCGGTGCTGCCTCGCCGTGACGATCACCGCCGCTGTAACAAATTCATTTTTAAAGGCAGCATTTGATAAATGCCCGGCCGAATTTCGCGCGAATGCGCCGATCAATCACCGGGCACGCCGAAAATCGTTCGCCTGGCCTGTTATCTGGTCGGTGTTTATTCGGTGTCGCTTCAAACTATTTTTCCTCGCCATTTCCGGGACGACCGCGGTTCATATTTGCACGGCGGACTCCATTATACCGTATTATGTTTGGTAATCGACTGTAGACACAGGTCGGACTTCAAAATAATTTTACTCGTCAAAAGCGCACAGATTGCTTCAAAATATATATAAATACACAAGATATAATTTCTTCTTCTTAAAAACTAATTAAATATTGGTGTCCCTAAACACTTTAACTAAAACAGGTTCTGCAAGGTTGCTCCAAAGATGGGTGACATTACGAATCGCAATGTTGCAGAGGAAGTCTCGAATGACGGCGCGTGGGGACAAAACGGAATGAAACGAGATCCAGAGAAGGAACAAAACCAAGTTGCGATGTTCGGTTCGTTGAAAATGCCGCACGTATCGCGAGCCTTCGTAGCTAGAGCTTTAAGCTCTCGTCACGCGTTTCTTGCGGCGAGCAGCCAGCCTCTTTCGGCCGTTCGGCCCTCGGCCAAGCCTTCGTCCCCATCTTTTGCCCCCTGTGTTTCGCTTTTAAATCACGTAACGGTGGAATCCTTGCCAGAATATGCTCGACGACGATACGTTGCCCCCGAGGGGGCACGACACGGTTATCGGTGATTAACGGACTCGATATCGCGGCGGAATGACTTTTTGCGAAATGAATTTCGCCAATTTGGGGCAGGGCCCTCGTGCAAAACGCTACTGTGCTGGGACGCCATACTAAAATGTTGCTCGGGCTCTTCAGGAACGACGTCGGTGCACTGACTCTAAAGAGTATTTGTTCTACTTGTACCTTTTATTAAACTTTATTATTTTTAGCATTCTCGTAAGCGATGGATATTTAGGAAGTAACATAAATTCAGTAAATGTTGATGTACAATAATTATCGGACAATTGTCAGGCGTCAAGATTCCGCAAAACCTGCTGTGTCGGATCGTCTGAATTTTCTGCGGTTAGTCAGAACTAAGTGCGAGTCGTTTGTTGAGCACTGGAAGCATTAGTTGCACGGGATTGCTGCGAATCCTAGCGCCTGCATTTTCGCAATGCACTTGGGACGTTTCTTTTACGATTACACAGTCTGACTTGTCTGAAGATCAAGAACGCTTTGCAACTGTTCCAATTTACTTGTTATTTACATGATACTTTCTTGTATTATATTTATGAATTTTATTACAATTTAATTCAACGAAATTGATTAACGTATTGGATCGTATAAATTAATCCGTACACTATATCAGAAATAGTTGTAGAAAATCGTATAAATTAATCACCATAAAATCCAAAGTATATAAATCGTTCAACGCCAAAAATATGACTAACGCCAGCCAGTTCTAGCAGACACAATCCAGAAGAGGTTTTATTAGTTTTCCAGCTGACCCTTGTGATTTTTAATCAGAGTCTCTAGTGCGATCCGCCGGCGCGGCGTCCTGTTGGCGGTAACGCGTTAATCGCGTGTAGCACGCGAAAAAGTGCTTGCACCTATATTCAAGCACTCTCCGTCACGCTTATTACCTGCTGCAGCAATTAGAAAACAGGTATCGGTCGTTCGCGACTCCCAATTTATGGCGGCGGTACATCCACGAAAACGGAAATCGCTTCTCATTAGCAACAGACAAGCGTCCGAGACTCTGAGAAATGACATAAAGAGAGCGAGAGAGAGAGAGATAGGAGAGAGGAGAGAGGAGTGAGAGAGGTGTATCCATCAAACTCGGCGCGGTAAGTTGTTTTAGCGTCGTCCTCCTTTAATTAAGCGAATTAATTAAACGGAAAACCGTCCTTAGCTCCGACGGAGGCGGCTCGTTAGAATTTCAACGAGCAACAAAAAGCAATCCGCTCCTTCTGGTGGAAAGTCGAAACATTTTGTGATCTAGGGAAAAAACGCTGATGCGAGGAGGGATAGAAAGAGCAGATTTGAAAGCGTACGAGGTCTTGGTCCTCTACGAACGGCCCCATTAGCGGTGCAACACGGGCCAACCCGCGTGCCCGCGTGCCCTTTTAATTACTGCGCCCCCTTCTCAGGGCTTGGGGGACGCGATGCACATTTGCACTCGTCGGATGAGTCGTTTACAGAAACTCTGCCCCCTCCATTCATCGGAGAAAATCATCCCCTTTTTCAAGAAATTCGAAACAAAAATTGTACATGGATACTTGCAAACGCTGGGTAGTAAATTTAACTCGTGAGAAGCACGAGGAAACTTTTTTCAGCTAAATGTTCTTCCAGACAACCAGATCTGTTCTAAACCCATTCAATTCGCAATTTGTTTTCCACATCGATGGCTCCCGAAAGCGACGGGCGGCAGCAACATGGTCCAAGACGCAGCTCCGCGTCTCAAAGCGAGGCGTCCTGAAATTTACACAGGATGAAATTCATCCCGGTCGTAATTAAAGCTTCCTTCGAACGGTCTTATTAAACCTCGCGGTCCCGGGGCTTAAAATCACCGGCGCGCTCGGCTGCCGATTACAGTTTCGCGATGCCTACGTCCTTCATCCCGCCAGTTCCTTCGGACTCGTCTCAGTTTCGTGTAATGAATACCACGACGTCACCGGTCCTGGCATTTTCGTGGCTCTCTCATCACGGCCATCGAGCCACGGTCGCCTTCTCTTCGTGGCTTTATTAGGGGATCCACCGCCACGAAAGACGACACAACGTACCTATCTACACCGCACTGTCGCCGAAGAACTTCGACCGAGAAGAGCAACGAGCTCGGGGGCCGAGGACGCTCTCGGCAACCTGGTCGTAATACCCCTATTAAAATGCAATCCCGCGTCTTACCCCCGTCGAACTCGGTAGCTTCGTTCTGCCCCCTCCCCCCCAAACCGACCCCTTTTTATTCTCACTCGTCAGCTCCCTGTTTGTCGCAGTCTTCGAAGTGCCTTTTTGTCCTGGGGCTCGTGTTTGTTTCAAGACTCTCATTCCGTTAATTAGCCTTCGGGGCGACGGGTGTGTGATCTTGCAGAACACCATGATGAGGCCATACGCGACAAGGTACAATGTTTGGGTCACTGTAATCATTTTATTCGTTACTTTGTACTGTTATATTTTTACTTTCTTTCTAAACTACAGTGGCATAAGGATCCACTTTCTTATGATTTTACTTGAATATTTTAATGCCTTTACTTTAAAATTTTACACAGTGTGCTCTATCGAATGGTCCATTAGCCTTTTAATTTGGTTCAAGGACATTTTTGACCATTTTATTATCACGTTTTTATTAGCTCGCTTCCTTGTTTGTCTGTTTGTTCGGTACAAATTTTGCAATTGATTTTAAACTAACTTCCCGATGAGCTAGAGACTTGAAATTTTAAACATAGCTCAGAACTGGTTGACAATGCAATATTTAAAAAAAAAATTTTTAAAAAGCCTATGCGTTCAGGAGATATACATTATTAATAATTTGAACCTTTGCACCCCCCCCCCCCCGCCGCGTGACGTAGTACGTCTTCGCGTTCAGCGTCCCCACTCTACTACGTGTTCCCAGTCTGACTCATCCCCACTCCACTTACCCGCTTCGCACCGAAGGAGCTCATTGTGCGTCAGTGTGCGTTCTAGCTCCGTGCGGTGTTTACAAAGTTACTACGTATTATTATAGTATAATGTTTGTTTACCAAGCGAAAGAACAGTTACACCGAAATTCTCCATCGAACCTTTATCTTTGACATTTTACCACGGCGTTCGTTTTCGATATGACGCGTCGCAATACCGTCTGAAATTTAGTACATCTCCTTGTTATAATCTCATCAAAATGTTCAAAATCGATTGTAAAATTTCACACATATAAGGCTAAAAAGCAGAAAATAATTATTTAAATAAAAATAAATTTTTAAAAAATACCACGTTTTTAAAACGGACTAAAAAGTATAAAATAAATTTTTAAAAAACGCCACGTTTACAAACGGACTAAAAAGTATAAAATAATTTTTTCTAGCCCCATACAGATTCCTAACCCCGTATAGATAGTCCTGAAAATTTGTGATTGTGAATTTTGAATAGCTATGAAAATACTTGTAAGATTTAAAACGAAAAACGCGGGGCGCATGCAATAGATAATTGATGCATGAACACCTAAATCACTAACAATTTTATTGCACTGCAAATGATATGAACTGTTTTGCGAGTTTCCTCAGCGGCAGCTACTCTCTACACTCCTTACTATGTATTATCTTGCGCCCTACGTTTTTCGTTTTAAATCTTACAAGTATTTTCATAGCTATTCAAAATTCACAATCACAAATTTTCAGGACTACCTGTACGGGGTTAGGAATCTGTATGGGGCTAGAAAAAATTCTTTTATACTTTTTAGTCCGGTTTTGAACGTGGCGTTCTTTAAAATTTTATTTTATACTTTTTAGTCCGTTTTAAAAACGTGGTATTTTTTAAAAATTTAACTTAATGTTCCATTAAGTGTACCTACTTGTAACAGTTGAAAACTGAGAAAACATTGACGCGACCGCAGCGAGGCCCAAGTAAAAAATCAATATGATGGTTAAGCTAAATAATGAACTTCGAAATTTCTTCTTCAACTACGAAAACTTCAGGTAAAATAAGCTAAATTTAAAGTAAAAATGATTCGTGTCGTTCACAGGTAATAAAAGAATGGACTCGGGTTAGATCGAAATTGCTTCTTCATATACCTGGGAGGGAGGGTAATGACGTGACCGCAGCCTGGCCTAAGTAAATCACGCTCGATCGCGTGCTCGTTTCGCGGTTCCGCGAACCAGAAGAAGCGGGGTTGTTGCCGATCGTCGGCCCTTTTCCGAAAACTTCCGCACCCACGATTACGAGCAGTCACGCTTTCGGATTTTCCCGCGAAAGACTGGCGTCGGGGATGATCACCAGGTGGATGTCTCGCGTGACGATCGCTCACCTGGCAAGAACCGCCAACTCTCGGACGAACCGGGCGACTCACGTGTCGCGACCAAGACCGGAAAAGTTCGCTCGGCAATTAGCCGACTGGTCGCCGCCAGGAATTAAGTCGACCACGAAATGAACTTTTGAATCCGTAAATTAGTTCCCGTCCGTTTGAATGCTCGCCTGCCTAGGCTGGCCGCGCTTTAAATACACACCAATTCCTTTTTATCGGGCCGGGTTGGGCCGGAGACGTTCGTTAACTTTTTCTCCGAGTTAATCATCGCGGTACGAGGACGACGTCTTTCGCAGGTAATTATTGTGCGACGATTCGTGAGGATGACAAGATTCAATCCATTTAAATTGCATTTATATTAATTTTTATATTGCACACATATCCGCAGTATCTATTTAACTAATCCGCCTAGTTATAATAATATGAAAATGATTGTCTGGTGCAGTGTTCCCGCGATTGTTGCGAGAACCTTTGGGGTATTGAGTCTCAGGAAACGAAATGGTACTACGTTTTTTTACCTTATTTTTTATCCTGGTACACACCGTGCTAAGCGGGAAGTTGTTGCATTGTACTAATGCTATTCCATACCTGAGAATGATACATCAAGTATCATAAAACCCCAATTTAAACACCGTAATACCTTAATTTCTTTGTAGCGAAAAAAGTCACATCATCCGCATACCCGAAAGTCACATCAATCGCGGGAACACTGTACAGTGTACGCACGTACGATCTCCAGAGGGGAGCTTTAACGAAGGCGAAATGTTTCAGGATCGACGAACCATCAGTATTAGCCACGCAAAGGACAGGCTCGTCGTTCTATTTTCTTGTCATTCTACCGCAGCTGCGGGCCGTCACGATCCCGGAAGGTGGAACAGGAAGTAGCCAGTTTCTCCGTGAAAGGAGTTTTGAACCGCGGCCAACCACCGCCGACAAATGTAATTACGATGCTGCGGAAAGGTGTCCTTAATTGTCGAATCCGTGGCGCACGCGGCGCGCAACGCTAATGCCTGGAACCTGCTGTACCTCCGGCTGATGCTCGAGCCTCGAATTTCTTTCCCATTTCAAACCGGAGCATCGCGCCACCGATTACCGCACGAACTCCTCGGAATCCACCAAAAAGTACTGCTGAAACGATCCCAGCGTCATTACACACAAATTGAAGCGGCACTGTTAATACCTTAACCCCTTAAGTGACTAGCCAGTCACTATCACACGTTCTGTACGTCATTTTATATTATTTTTTTTCGCTTTTGATTAAAGAAACAACGAGGAATATTTTATTGTTTTCGAATTTTTAAAGACATCATTGGACGCTGTCAGCAAAGTTCAACGGATTGTCGCTCACCAATTAAGAATTATTGCAATGAAAAAATTCTAGGTATGCAAGGGAGCTATTTTGAAGAAATAAACATTTTTACCCACTTGGTCACGTCACTTTCTAGACCACGTATTCATAGAGAATAGGAGGCAGGCTAGAATGAGATGCTTGTGCTGACGATTTCTGGGTTAAATGGCTGATGAAGAACGCGTCATCAGGCAACTTGGCGGTGTCTAGTTCCATGCTCCAGGAGCAGAGCTTTGGCATAGTGGAGTTTGCGGCCTGGATTTTCGCGGGACGATCGGTCGCCTAAGCCGGAGACGCGCGAGAACAAGCTTCGGCGAGTGTTCCGGGTTAAAAGCTTCCCCGCCGATCGTGGCGACGACGCGGCAGAAGTAGAAGCAGAAGCTGAAGCAGAAGCTGAGGGCGAAAACGGGGGTATAGGGCGGCCGACTTGGCGAACGGATGCAAAGTTTACGAAGTTCCGCGGTCGTTAGTCGTCGGTCGGGACTATCTTGCAACGGGCTCGGAAAGATAAGGGCTCGTGAACCGGCGCGCCGCGCGCGGATGAGCGAACTTCTGCACGCCGAAACTTGCCCCGAAACAGAGCCAACCTCTCCCTCTAAACGGCACTTGGTGTACGCGGCATGCAAAGTTGTCATTCGGCGAGCCGCTTATTTGTTTGGCAAGCATCCCTCTGCCCCTAATAACCTCGCGCCATTACCGGGCGAAGGATTATCTAATCTTCGGGGTCGACGTCGCGCGCCGCAGCCAAACCTGCCGAACAGCTGCCTCTTCGTGGTGACCGGGTTTGCTCGCCTGAGACACCATTAGCACTCTAACATTAGTTTTTAACGACCCGCCACCCTTAATTATCTAGTTGCTTCGGACGCTTCTTCGAAACTGTTCGAGCAAGACGTAACTATCGTGTTTGCTCGTTCTTGTCTCCAAAGACGTTCAAGTGTGAGGAATTGCTATACGAAATTCCTCCAGTTGTTCAACATTCCAAAGAAGCTCATTATCATTGTCAAAAATTTTTTGAGACGAATTTTCAGCGCCCCCAACATCATCCCCCTCCTGAGGAATAAGACGATACGCGGTGACAAAGAACATTAAAATCTCGTATGTCAAAGAAAGTTGAATTCTCTGAATTTATTCATTGTAACTGATTTAAAAAACATTTATGTATAATATTTTGACAGTTTTAAAATTTATATAAAAATTATTTTTAGACGTAGTAGCTTAAAATTGTCATTTTTATAAACTGAATTTTCTCGACAAATCTTGCTAAGTCCGTCACTGAAGTTAGGACAACTAAAAATCCAGAACACGAAGTCAAATAGAAAACAACCGACATTTTACTGACTATTTAAAAACAATCATCTACACAATGGCTCCAGGAATGAAGATTGACAATTCAGTATGATATACAGTTCCAGCACAGATAGTAAAAATAACGAGTGATCCACAAATCGAGTTTCACGAGCCATCAAAAGTAAAAATACAATCGCAGTCTCGAGAACCCTGCGAAATTAACTGGGTACCAGCAAACAGAAATATCGGAGGCCGTACGAGTGCGAACGAATGGTAGGTAATTATATTCCAGGTATTATTACCCGGTCCTCGTTCATTCTCCGATTATACATAATATTTCCAGGCTGCACGTCGGCCGAGTAAACAACCGTTATTCCTGCCCTGTTTGTTCGTTGCTAATAAACGATAGAGAATCAGTCACTGCTCTATTTAAACATATACGTATGTACGCTCCCGGAAATCAGCGCATTTCGCGTTTATTGGTGCTAATGAAAAGGTGACGGCGTGTGAGGGGAGCAGGCTGTACCGAACCACCAAGTTGCCGGGAAGCTAAACATGATCGCGCATAGCCATTCATTCTAAGACAGAAAAAAAATCACTGGCTCTGGAGCGTTACTGTTCAGCTACAAAAATCAGTTGCTGCACTTTGCTCTTTTCTGAAGCGAACTGTAAATTAAATTATTCAAGGGTAAGTGCCTAAGATTGGACAGTCCAAAAGTGATACCTAAATCTGGACAATTGAATTTTCATAGTAAAATCAGTAATTAAGAGATTAAATAATTATATTATATATTCTGAGGCCTTAGCTACAAGTAGGTGTGAATATTATTTCATTAAGACATCAATTGAAATTTAAAAATGAATTCAAAGTTCATCTGAAAACAGTATACAAAATAGTCTATTTACATGCGAATCATGTGCATATATAGTTCGAACTTTTGTTAGAAAAAAAGATATAATTTAAGCCCTCAGACAAAAAATAATTATCACGCAAAATAATATTGATATTTTAAAATAAATTGGCAATCAAACTTAACGTAAATAATAATTATTAATCCAAATATTAGATGTCCAAGATTAGGACTGTTTTCAAATATAAGTACTCCATACTGCGACGCGATGACAGTAGCTGTCCCACTCTAAGCTTATACGCAATGTGCTTACGCCTGAAGCCGGATACGTGTTTGTGAATAAAATCAACGCATTGTTTGCAAATTATTTAACTACATGTACGTATAATTAGTCTTCTATTAGCTTGAATAACGTATGTAGAAAATGTATTCCGGTTGCGACGTTAATAATACTTTGTGTTTACATTTTAAATCTATCAGTATTACTACCTAACCTTAAAATTTGTATTATGACAAGTTTTATTAAAACAGTAAATGAAAATAAATATATATTTGGTTAAATAATACAATACTATAATCTATGATAAGAATACTACATATTACGCAAACAATCTTCTATTCGTTATGCGCAACAGCGCCACCAACCAACGTATTAGGTTATGTTCGTTCGATCAACTCGTAAATTGAATTTGTCCCGATATAGGCTTTACTTCTGTCCAGGTACTAGCTTAGATTGGATTTAATATGTCCAACTATAGGTTTGAATTATTCTTGTTAATACAATTAAGATATTAACCTAAACAATGATTTTTTTATTTTAAATTACTTTACAAACTCTGAACTGTATGTTAAAACTCTTAAGAAATTGTTTTTGTTTATTTAAAGTGATAAAATTTAAAATAGAAAAACATGCTGTCCAGGTATAGGGCACTTCACCTTATATTCACAAAATAAATTTCTCATCCCCTAGACTAGAAGAACTTCTCATCCCACTCTTCGGAAGACGGTATAGTCAGCTTCCGTTGTTTAATGGTAACCATACTCTTCGGAAGCGCGCAGTATCGACTGCCATGCGATTGGGTGGTAACGCGGGGATGTCGAGGGTGGCTAGAATCAATCTTTCATCGACTCCATCTCCCGAGCTCGGGGATGGTCGACTTCAAAGGAGCCGGAATCGACAGTGTGGAGCTCGTAAATGGTGGGACGCAGGCACAGAAGAAGAAAGGCCGTGGAACAAACGGGACAAACGTGTCGGGGGTGGGTTTCGCGCGGGGGTGGATTCCAGGTTGAAACGCAACGCGACGTCCCTGTGCGGCCGACCGCAGGTATCCGCTCGTGTTTCCATCGATGGAGATGAAAAAAAAGGGGATGAAGGAGAGAAAATGGGGTGAAGAGAGTGTCCATGACACTGCGGGGGTGCGTTTTTCGCCGCGGGGGTTTTCACGCGAGAATGCGGCCGCTGCGGGGGCAGCGGATGACTCGACGGTGACATCAGAGAACACGCCGACCTGCTTTTGTGTCGTTTCTTAGGCCGAAACCGCCGACAAACGTAGCAGGCAGCGAAGGGGATGATTCTCACGTTGCTTGGGCTCCAATTGACGCCTAAACTGTGCCAACAGACTTCTGAGGGACCGCTAACAGGTGTAACGGGAGTGCGATCAATGGGGATCAGGTGATTTGGTGGGGGATGGTTTAAGGATCTATAGAAACGGTTTTTCTGTGATCGTTGGGCGTCATTGATACCGGGTTAGAGCGTGGAGAATCTTGTTAGATAGCGAGCTTGTAGAATTTTTTGCGTTAACGATTTTCATCCTGCTGCATTTTTTAGATCTTTCTTCAACTAGTCTTGCTTTCGTTTCAGTGACACTGTTATGATTGTGTGATCGGTCTTTGGTGAATCGTGCCGCCATGTTTTGAAAAATGGTTTCATGGAAGAAGCATACAAAAGAACTTCTTTGTCGTGTGAGTGAAATAAACAAATAGATCAATGAGCATATCAAGAAGACAGAAACTAACCGAGGGCGGCTTCCGTGGAAAGGATCGAATTACCGGAGCTCTCTGTTCCCGCATGGAAATCATAAGAGCTCGGATGAGACGCTCTAAGTCGAGCTGAGCCTTAGTCAAAACTTGCCGCAGAGGATCGCCGTCGAGGTGACACGCAATCAATATTCGACCGAACGTATTCAATGAGGAAAAGTAGTCCGCTGTGCGGCGGCCGTGGGAAAATGCGGCCGCCTTTTGCCGGGCGAATCTCGATGACTCTTCTCTTTTACGATCCCGGGGCATTTCCCACCTTTCAGAAGCACTCCCCCTTTTCCTTCGTCGGCGACCCTGCTTCTTCTTCTTTCCCGAGAAAAAGGAACCAGCGAGGTGCAAAGGTTGCCGCACTTCCTTCGCGCGCGTCTCGATTAATAGCCCGCCCCAGAGGTGCCTTTCTCTCTCCCCCCTCTCTCTCTCTCTCTCTCTCTTTGCCTCTCTCGGTGAGAGACCGAAGAATTAGTGTCTTGATCTTATAGAACTATTCGCCGAAGCACCGCAGACACTGTTCGATTCAGCTCGATGAATAGATTGCCAGACATCAAAGCGGCGTCGGGCCCTCTGTAATCGGTCTAATGTACAAGCTGTCTTACCCAAAGGCAACTGTAAGTAGTTGCTTCAGGTGTAACGATTAGATTGCTGCACGTCTCTTTACGCGTTCGAAGCGGTTAAACGGCTTCAGCAATTCGCGTGATACTAATTTTCCATGGAAATATTTCGTTATTGAATGATACATCGTTGAATTAGTTTCCATGCGCGCTTCCATACAATGCGCGTGATACTAATTTAGCGAGGAAATGTTTCGTCCGTTTCTGACCTTGAGGGTGGCTGAAGGTCATTGAATAATACATCATTGAATACGCTTTCATACGGTTTCGATGTATTGCAAACAAATACGTAGAATTTCCTTTAAAAAATTAAAGTTCTCCTTCAGTGCCTCAGCACTTACCGTTTATGGGCAAAAAACGCTGGACAGTTAATATCTGCAAACACCCTGTATAAAGAATGTATGGTCACCGAACCTACAAAACGGCTTTTCTCCGAACAATTCGCGCACGCTCAAAAATCCGTGGGGAGGTAAATCGTCAGAGCCCCACGAATGCGTGACTAATCCGCGTACCTAATCAAGCACGGCGTTGGGTTGGTATCGTGGAGATGTAAACCCAGGTGGAAACGTCACCGGGGTCTGGTTCGGTCGTCGATACCGGCATTAATTGAAGCCCGCCGGCATTATGCACAGTTATGGGACGTCGCGACGCGGACAGGCACGTAGCCGCGCGTTACCGAGAACGAGCCATAGAAAGCGATTTCCCGGGGCCGGTTTCCCGCATTATCGTGGAAGCCGTTGGAAGCTCGCTCGTAACGAGTTATTTAACGTTATCGTCATCACATAGAGGCGGCCGTTGGCAAACAGGCCGATATAAACCGGCGACGACGCGCGCGCGGTACGGCACGCCGTTTCAGCGCGCATAGCAAACTCTGTGTTCCCGGTGGCTCGCCATCACGGCCAGATCTATTTATTAGCTAATTGCCCCGCTATTTTTCCCGATGCTTTTAGCCCCACCGGATGATAAAAAGCAGCAGCTTAAGGCAAGCCCGGTCTCGACGAACGCGCCTAATGGCCAATTCTGACTCGATAACGAGCCATTTTCCGCTATCGTTCCCGCCCCCCGCTGCTTCTTGTTTCGACGACGCGCGGATTCTTTACGGGGGGAATTAGTAAACAAGAATTTCATGGTGTAGCACGGTGTTACGGGGCTTTAAGGATGCCCGGTCACGGTTTTGGTTATACTGCCAGAGATGCAATGAAGATGTACCATTTCCGCGTTCAACGATCTTGAGAAAGGGTCTCTCGGATTTTTGCAGGGAATGACCACTTTGAGGCAAGTAGAAGAAAGTATATTAAAAATACAGTTTTAGGGGTGTTATTCTAGCTTTATATTTACGGCCTGTTTTTTGAAAGACGAGACCCCGAGCTGCACGATACAATGGATGTCTACCCCGCTCGTGCAACCAGTGTATTGTTTTCTTCATTTTACTTCGCTGCTTCATTTTGTTGTCGTTCCCATTGTCTTGTCACGAATTTTCGCGTTTTGTTACGGTACTTCGCGTTTTGCGGAAAAATGATTTATTTGCGTATTAAGAGGGGCCATTTTTTTGTAATGAAGAGTGTCAAACTTCACAAAAGCTTTGGTTTCGTACAGTGATGATAAAAAATTGTCGGCACTGGAACATGTAGGAGAGTCATTTGTGTAGGAGCTACATGGACATTTTTTATTCATTTTATTTAGTTGAAAATGATAAAACAGTATTTTTTAATTTTTTACACCCTTCATCGCATTGGATCTACTCCGTTTTGTCATAAATGCATCAAATTTGTAGTCTGGTGAAATGAAAAAATGAATAAATAAAATTCGCTATATATTATATAATTTTATCATTCTCATGAAATTCAAAAATAAATACAGATAAATGCAGTTTATAAAATAATTTTGAAAAATTATTTCTACAACCAATCTAACTTGGATTAAATATATATCTACTAATTTCTAACCTTCAGAATCATTTGAAGACAAAAATGAATACAAATAATAAGTAAAATAATACTCGATTTAAGAACTTCCTTAAAGATTTCAAAGAAGAAAGATCGAAGGTTAAAGTCACGGTGCAGTTTTTCCGCAAACACGTGTATCAATCCCACGTGGCACTCCGTCGATGAATCGAGGAATCGTCGAGAATCATTCTCAATTTCGCTCGGGAGTGTTAAAAATGTCTCTGTCTGCTTATTGGAAGTCCACTCGAACAGCCAAGAATTCAAGAGACCGGTGAACGAACGGTGACAATTTCCCCAACGCCGCCGGTGTCGCGAAAGCGGCTCTAACGAACGGCGAGCAACCGGAAGTATCCGAGTGCTCGTGGATCGAATAGGAAATCCGCGAGGAATCGCACCCGGGTGACAAAGAATTCTCGTTTCCGCGCGTCCCGTCACGTATCGGATCCCCTTGCTACTCAATGCGACGTTAAACAACGATGGAAATTGGCCCCTCGAACTGCGAACGCGCCTTTATTAGCGTTTTCATTCACCGGGAAATTCGTTTCTCTGACATCTTCCACTTACAGTTGGAATTCGTTATTTTAAATCGTAAGTTCATTGCACTGATCTATATTATACAATCTCTACATTCCCTCTGGACTCGTTTAATATGTCACTTTGATTTAATTATTTCCATTCTTTGCAAAGAATTTTCTACGAAAACATGAAAATTTCACCGCATAGAACCCATACGGCAGAATCCCCATTGTGAGTTAAGAGTCATGGACACGTGAGCCATCTTTCAGCTCGATGCATCACCTCCAGACCACTCCGAGAAACATAACACCCCGAGTATCGTTTATATTACAGCCATAATAGAAGCACTAGACGCTGCATAATGCGATATCATTCGGGTAGGGCGTACATCGGCCATTGCATGGCCAATGGGCAGAGAAGCGCTGTCAGATCGAATCGTAGTCTCCCAGAGGATATGTTGGCTCATGGGACAGCCTCTTTGGACAAGAATAAAGTAGTATTTGCTGGCTAAAATACTGTTTGAAATAAAGTGGGAAAATATATTCCCAGAGGCAATTTTCTAAACCGTCTGACATCGGCTAATTTCATTTCCATCAAGCTCCAGGAGTTACAATTGGCAAGGAAAATTTTTATTTCGATTATATATTTGTTAAACTACTCGTGAAATTACGAAATTATAATAGCGAAAAATTAATAAATGAAATGTTAATACTTGTTGGAAGATTATTTTGAAAATAATAGCCGAAGGAACTTGTAAACAGCAAAATTGTGAACAATTGCAAAATTTTTGTTTGATCCACAAGAGTGGGGGTAAAGGTGCAGCCAATCGAAAATACCCCGTTCGGCAACATCAGAGTTCACTGGCCAGAATTAATTAATTTATCTCGCGTAAAATTGTGGTTAGCACCGGTCTTATTGAGGCTTCACTATTATATAATGTTTCGCATACGAAACCGGAGCCATCGTCGTTGTTGTTGGATAATCAATAACTGCCTCTGGCCATCCACATTTTTAATTTCGGGATCGGCTGGCTCGTTTCCCTCCGGAGCGCGATTTTAATATTCCGCGGGAGTGGGGAAATTCCAATATTCACGGGAATATTAACATTCGATCTCATACAAATCGCGAAAAGAAAGAGCAAATTGAAAACCGCGGCTTTTTGTTTCCAATCCGATCGTCGGATTAAGTATTTTTTCTGGAAAAATTAATGAACTTTTTAAAACAACTTCTGTATCCCACTTTCAGAAAGAATACAATGCATACACAATGTACATATGTACTTTTAAAAAACAATCTAATAACTTTTTCAGAAAAAATCTTAAATATCATTATTTTTAGGGACAGTTGACATGGCAGGATTTTGTAACGTGGTGCGTTGCGTGGATACGTTCAGGATCATGGAGAACGCAATGGTACGTATCGAACGACGCCGCGCCGCGGCAACGATATGGTTCGGTTGAATTACCAGCCACTATCCTGTCGAGATTGAATTATTAAATACTGTTGAATCCTTAATGAGCCTGCCCGACTTCCAGGTTACTGGAAACCGATCTTCAGCAGCAAACGTAAATAATCATGTCACCGGAAGCACCGCAGGAAATATTAACATCCATGCCGATTACTTTGGCTATCGATGCAGGATACAGAGGATGTATCGCGGTAACGTTCTTATTCTTAGAATAATTGTGTGAACGATTCATGTCTATTTATCTGACCTAAAACGAAAAAGAGCACTAAAAAGGAGAAAATAATTTTTTTAGACATTAGTGACTATAAAATGCACTAAAAAAGAGAAAATAATTTTGTAGACATTAGTGACTATAAATAAAAGCGTGGAGCGCCTACGAAGATTGCGTCAATAAATATTTTAGCGCTCCACGCTTTTATTTATAGTCACTAATGTCTACAAAATTATTTTCTCCTTTTTAGTGCATTTTATAGTCACTAATGTCTAAAAAAATAATTTTCTCCTTTTTAGTGCACTTTTTAGTGCATATTAATATAAGCGTGGTTTTTAAAAAGTTTTTAACTTCCCGATTCATAGGGAAGTTACTGTAATTACCCCGAAAATCGAAAATCGATTTTTTAGCAGATCTTCACGTTTCATGGTCATTGGAGTCATTTTAGACTATTTTTATCAAAATGTTTGTGTGTGTGTGTGTGTGTGTGTGTGTGTGTGTGCGCGCGTATGTCCGTTTGTATGATATCAAATTTTTCGTTAACGTTTTCAGAAAAAGTAACAACGCGATCAGGATGATGAATGATGCAATCGATGTGCCCCGTCGTAACTTAGAGCTGATTAGATTTTGGTCCATATTGGTCAAGTAGTTTTTTAGATTTTTAGTTTTTTTTCGAAAAGAGTTGATTCTACAATGCAATTTATAAGGGAGGATGAAAGTTTTCCACCAAAGAACCAAACGCAATGACATAAACAAAAATTTTTTTCTCAATTTTTTTTTTAGATTAAAAAAAAATTTTTTTTTAGATTAAACAAAATTTTTTTTTAACTGATGCTAATGTTACCGCTTGGAATAATCGAAAGTTATTCCAATGCAACAGTGAATTTATCATCTCTACTCCCAAGAATACATTTTGGGAGAATATCGATGAAAGTACAAAAAAAAAAAAACGATGTTAGCGATGTTGGCGAAGGAGTAACGAATCGGGAAGTTCTTTGTGTGACTCTTGGAGAGTCACACACCAAATAAAAAACATTAATATCAGTAGGCCCTACTAGCCATGCGTATCACTAACCCTCTCGCAAGAGCAGTCCTACCTGCGAGCTCGCGAAGCGAGCGAGTAAAAACAACCCTACTCGCGAGCGAGCGAAGCGAGCGAGCAATAATAGCCCTCTAGTTTATATATTTTTTTATTTTATACTTTTTAGTCCTTACATATCTTATAATCGATTTTAATTACCACTTCAACCTGTAAATTCAACCATCTTTTGTGAAAGGAAAAATATTGTATCATGGCGGCTGTAAATTGAAATTTCCATTCTGTAGGATTTTTGACAGGTAAGGGCGCCGCCATATTGGTTTGTAGTGACGACCACGAGCCGCTTACCGAGCAGAATCGCCGGTCTTTGTCGCCCTCCACCCGACCTAATCTTAACCAACTCAGTAAGTAAACTGGGCTCCTACGATGCGAAGTGGGCCAGTGGAGTGGGGATGAGTCGGAGTGGGAACGCGTAGTGGAGTAGGTAAGCGCAGGCGCGCGGAGTGGGGATCGCTGGCCGCGATGACGTACTACCGAGCATCGCGCGGGGAGATGTAATGGTTAAATTTTTAATAGTTTATATCTCCTAAACGCATAGTTTTTTTTTTAATTTGTTTTTTTAATATTGCATTGTCACCCAGTTCTGAGCTATGTTCAAAGTTTCAAGTTTCTAGATCATCGGGAAGTGGTTTAAAATTCGATTTCAAGATTTGACGCATACAACAACGGCAAGCTAATATAAGCGTGGTAAAAATAGTAGAACTATACGATTTAAGAAACAGCACGGGCCCAAGGGTTTTTCTTATATCAAGATTACTGTATTTCTTGATCAGTATCGGGCATTTCATATCCAGCAACCGAATACTTTCTATACTCATCTGATTTTAGAGTTCACCAAAAGTATTAGCATTACTTCGGCTCGAAGCAACAATCCTCGGAAGAAAACAATATTTCCGTGTATCTAAAGCGATGATCGTGATCGACGGGGGCAAGTTGGAAGGACGCGCGAGGGTAGTCGCGGGAAAATAGAAATCTAGACGGTGGTTGCCGGCTGAAGGTTCGATCGAAGAGGAATCGAGAGGACGGTGCATCCTCCTATTAATATTGACGTACCGGCTGCAGTATCTCTATATCTCCATTGAGTATTCAGGGTGAGGCGACGCGTTTGATTGGCGCCTCTGGGGTCATTTCGATGGATGAATGGTTCCTCTGTGTTCGACCCTCGTGTCGCCGTGGCTCGCCGAAGGGTTTTCGCGAAAAAGTGAAAAAGAGAGAGCGAGGAAGAGAGAGTGAGAGAAACTTGAAAACGACAAAGACGGAGAGAGAACGAGTGAGCAGAGCGATCGAGGACAGGGGAAAAAATTGATTAGCCCTTCAGGAAGCGCTATCGCGTCCGTGAACCAGGCCAGATACGTGCTCGGCTCGGTCTCATTGTCCTACGGGCAGCCCCGGCGTTCGACTAATTTCTCCTCGGCCCTCTTTTTCGCCGCTTTCATCCGGCCGCCGCGCTTTCCCTCGCCGTTCGCCGGGGCCCCCGGTTTATTTCAGACCACGAAGAATCCCGGAAAAATGGGAGAACGCGCCGGCGAGACGGAAATTGGGAGTGAAACGCTCCGCGCCGTTCTGCAACGCGGAAAATAGGGCGCGCCTGCATTGTCAGACAGCGAGAAGCTTCCCCGACGGAATATTTCGTCGGAAAACCGAACGGGCCGGATCCGACGTCTTCCTTAGCAAAGGTTCTTCCCCCACCCGAAATATTAGCTGTGCAAATAAGTTTTAACCTTCATTCGCCATTGTGCCAATTTCGCTCGTTTTTCACGTGAAGGATGATGTTATTCTTGCTGCTGTAACTTTGCTACTTCCATTTTTCAAATATGAAGTACAGGGTGTTCACGACTTGACTATCCAGCGTTTTTCTCGCAAACGGCAAATGCTGGGAAAAATGGAATGGGGAAAAGATGTACTGCGTTTTATAAATAATGTAACAGTGCATAGTACTTTCTATTCACGCTATTTTTAAAATTTAAATTGAACCTTATACAGGGTGTCCCAAAATTCGTGAACTTCCCGAAAGGGGGTGGTTCCTGAGACCAATTCAAGCGACATTTTCCTTTGCAAAAATGTTATCCGCGGCTTTGTTTAGGAGTTATTAATGAAAAACACGGACCAATCAGAGCGCGACCTAGACGCTAGTTGGCACAATCGGCCCAGCGCACAGTGGGCCAGATCGGCGCGCTAGCTGTTCACGCGTATTTCACCATTATTTCAAAACATAAAGACCACATTAAATATATCGTCGGATTCATCTCGGCATCAGCTATAATATTATTGAATAAAAAATATATAGTTATAAATAAATAATGAAGGTAAACACCATTTTTTATTAAAAAAAGAAATTATTGACATTTTTTGTATTGAGATTTGTAGAAGACTGATTACTTTTTGTAGGAAACATTTTTTTGTTACATCACCGGAAATGTCTGTAAACTCGTGTGAATAATGAATAATATTTGAAAACTGGCTATTCAGGCATTCAAACAAGAGTAATTCATAATTATTGAATGAATGAAGTTTATTATATTTAATGAAATAACACAAATGTGTTATTACTGTCTTATTTAAAAAATTACAAAAATTCAAACAAGATTAAGTATTATATTTTACAAAGTTCCTGACTATATTCGATTGATCATACGGATTTTCTGCTTATAACTCTGTTTATCTATGAATAAACAAAAATCTATACTATAATTCCTCTTAACAAAGGTAAAATACAGGTCTTTAATATGGAAAAACTGCTCTGATGCTATACTACGATGCTGTTACTATAATCTCTCAAATACAAATGATTCAACTGTGAGCTAGCAATAAGTTCGAATGTTTATCAATGGACGTATAATCTAAAAACTTCATAAGATAGGTCTGGGTTAGGTCTTTACACTCTTAAGGGTGTGGGTCGGATTTTGACCTTGGTCGTAGTATCGGTGCCCTCCGCATTTGTAGCTAGGAGCGCTAGTGTTTTTAGTCACTGTTTTACCGATTCAGTTACTGTATTGGTAAAATATCGGTAAAATAGTGACTAAAAACGCTAGCGCTCCTAGCTAAAAATGCCATGGAACTAATACTTGCACCAAAATCTCCCGTATAGGGATCTACTTCGTAGATTTCGTTTGCTGTGTTTAAACACGTATAGTTTAACATAATAAAGGTTTCATTGACATTGTATGTGACCCTGAATTCCGGGATGCCTACATTTTGGTCTATAAGAATCCTAAATCTCTCGATATTTAAGAAAATGTATGTGTCTCGACAATGGCAGCACTGTCGCTTCGTCCAATATTTGTGAAACTGCGCTACATGCTGCCGAATAATGCAAATTACGCCTCGAAAACGCAAAAGTAGGCCATATATGGAAGCATCCCGTAATTGTGGGTCTTTTATCTAGCGATTGTGACTACGTAGGGGCCCCAAATGTGCGTTAGAGAGACAGCAAACGAAATCTACGGAACCCTTGCAATCTCGTGTACGTATACAGTATCTATCGGTGTGTTAAGGTACTACCACACTCGCACTCGACCAAGGTCAAAATCCGACCCACACCCTTAAGAGCTGCTGAGTGGTCGTCAATGCGTCTCGCGCAACGCGATTCGCCGCGGAATTGCGTGACACGCGACGCTTTAAACCATCATAATTTCCAAGTTTGGATCGATTTGGATGTGAAATTTGCAGGATCTTTTAGAGAAGACGTTGCTGAAAATGTTTCACTTTGTTAGAGCACGACACTATATAACACTTTTAACTTATCCCTTGTCAAATGTGAAAAACTTTGACGGTATTCCTTGGTTGACTAAGTATTTTTTTTTATAACAAATTATGAACATTAATGTTTAGTTCCTGGTGCGTTCTCAACATAGATATACATTCTTCATACAAAAACAAATTGGGCACTTAATCTTTAGTAGGTTTTCCAGGACATCGTTATGGAGAAAAGGAATTTTTTCGGTGATAAATCGTATCTGAAAAAGTTTGATCTTTGAACGCTTATTGTAACGAGAGTTTTTAATAACTTTAATTAATATTATCGGTTTTGAATGTAATGGACATTTAAGAAACATTGTACATTCGTTAAAAATCGATATGAGGACTTCGGTTTTTTAGCTCATGAACAGCTAGCGCGTCGATCTGGCCCACTGTGCGGCGCGCCAACTGTCTATTGGCCGTCTGTGGCAGCTCGAGTTTAGGTCGCACTCTGATTGGTCCGTGTTTTTCGTTAATAACTCCTAAACAAAGCCGCGGATAACATTTTTGCAAAGGAAAATGTCGCTTGAAATGGTCTCAGGAACCACCCCCTCTCGGGAAGTTCACGAATTTTGGGACACCCTGTACATTTCTCTGTATACATTCTTCATGAACGAACGCTAAATATCACTAAAACAGGCACCGAATTTATTTGCACAGCTAATAAATGGGAAAATTCCGAGCTGATTCCAGGATCAGTTTCATCCCCCTCTGACGAACAGCTTCATTTTACCGGACGCTGTGAATTAATTACTGCGCCGGACGAATTACCTCAGAGTCCTCGGATGAGGCATCCGTTCGAGTCAGTTACGGAACTGGGCCATCCTTTTTAACGAGCATAAGCCGATGTCCTGGTAATTAGACAGCCAGGTGTCGCGTTTCGGGAACGTACCCCTGTTTCTTCGCTCCCCCATCTTCGGAGCATTGTCTGCTCTTCGGTATTCACCGATTCGATCACGCTAGGCTAGCTCCTCTAACGAGCGTCCTTGTCATTAATGATTCATAGGAGTTGGATATCCCTTGTCGAGGGGTGCAGGTGCAAAGACGAGATTTCTTCCGCGTGGACTCGGACAGACACGGTTCGGTTCGCCGGGAATCTAAGCCAGCAAATTGGCGAATGTTTTTCAACGTGGATCATCGAAGATTCGTTGTTGAATGAGTCAGGGATTCCCCCGGACAATGTCTACGGATTTTTGCTCCCGGTTTAGCCGGGATTGGTAATCCGCCGGTTTGTCGCTCGACTTGGGGCGAATCTCGACGTCCATCGGGATCTCGAACGATCGATAAAATCCTTTGTGGGCTCGGCTGTCCGTGAACTTCGACGGACCCTGACCCTGATTTCCATTTCAAATACTGCGGAAACAGGATCGGTCCATTTTGTACACATACGGAATCCGTTCTCCGGTGATTCGAGAGTAATGAGCTTCGGCGGTGAGACTCTGCACCCTGCACCCTGAATGGGTTCGATGTCAGCGACTGGACCGAGGATTTGTGTGCGAATACTAATTTTTGTGGTTGGCCAATATCGCAGTTGATTGGTTTCTTGTGCGGTCTTTCAGGAAGGGGATTCAAGCTTCTGTTGAAAAACATTTCTTTCACTGTGTTTTAGAACGTGTTTGTATGTTTGATATTCGCATTTGACGCAGAAAATAATCTACCTGGCTAATGTGTTTCAAATTAAAAAATTTGTTCAATTGATGTCTTTTAGGAAGAAAATAGTTAAAAAATGTGAATCACAACAATTTTCCGGCCACCAGCTGACGTCAAAACAAACCACTTGAAACGCGCAGAAATCCGGAAGTAAAATTTGAAAACGAGTGTCGAACTTCAAAGCTACACATCGCTGTGAAGGGTTAGCATCGCGGAATTGGCAGTGACTGTCGTTGGGTAGTGGCGAGCAGAACGGAATCGCGGCGATGAATGACACTGGGCTCGATTCACGTTGCAATCCAAACATGTCCGGCATGGAAGCAAAACGAGGGAGAGAGAGGGTAGTTCTGGTACCCGATGCGAGAACACCCAGGTAAATCACCGTCGGGAGCAATTTCCCGAATTCGGTCAACGGTGCTAGGTTGGAGCTTGGAGCTCGTGAAGCGTAGCGGCAGTCATTGTATCGATAGCAGAGCCTGGATCCCTGTTCGGGCTCAACGAAGCCGAAACCACGTGTTTTCGTCGTGTATGATCTCTGTCGGTGTCTGTGCTTGTCCGTGCTGGCATCTATGTTTGTCCGTGCTAGGCCCGCGAGAGCCCGTGTAGATATCCAGAGGTTTGGCGGTGTCCTCCGGTCCCTTTGATGTTGCCTTACACGAGGAGCGCCATCGGACCGTGAACTCTAACGTTCGCCGGAAGCTGATGCGGTCGCGTACCATCGTCTCACAAATTGTGGCATCATCTTCCCCGGGCCAGTTTCCTTTCGGTGGCTCGGTGCTCCGCGATGCGTGACGACGCTCTTTCTTCCAGAGCCGCGAGAGACGGGGGCTAAATGAAAAGGAAGAGAATGGCTCTCCTGACGCCCCGATTCAAGGGGTGGCCGCGTAAATTATTGCATGCTATTTGGGGAACGCGTGCGAGTCGTTCCCTGCACCCGCGATAAATAAAGAGGACGCCCAAATTGCTGGAATGTCCGGCGGCTACCATTCCGGGGAAGGCGATGCCAACCCTCTTAAGGGTGTTCCACTCCGGAGGCTAAGTGACCGTCGGAATCGTGCAATGTCCAAGTGGTCCCGTGACGAAGATTTCAGACAGCGTTCAGGAAATGTACAGGGTGGCTGTATGAAGCTGTTGCATGGAAAATACCCGCTAAAAAGAATTTAAAGGTCAAAGCAACTTTATCATAATTTTTTAAAGAGAACGGTTGAGTTTTGACCGATCGTTTCCGTTGCATTTTTTATCCGTGTAATGTTTTTTCTTGTAAATTTTTGACCTTATGGCCTTGATACTAATTTTGCTTCGTCACATCAATTCCCATCAAATCTAGGGTGCAGAATCACTCTATGATAGTCGCGAATAAAATTTCTTTACACCCTGTACAGCAAAACCTTGCAACCTTTCGATAACATCAGGCACTTCGAAGAAATCCAACTTTTACATCGTCTCGAAAAGTCGCTCATATGATGCAATCTCGAAAGCATAATGGTTGAAATGCTATAAGAAGATAGAGTTCAGACAACAGAATCATCCCGAAACAATTCCCCATCCCGGAGCAGTTCGACGGTGGCTAAAACAGCCGAGACGAAATAATCGGTAGCTTTTCGTCAGCTTGGTTGCCGGCAAAGGGGACAGAGAAAAGCTGCGGGGTTCCGTGTCAGCGCGGTTAGCCGGTGAAAGGCGAGACAAATATTTCCACACTCTCTCGGCCATTAAGTGGCACTAGAGTGAAGAGTCGCGGCGGGTAGCCGTGAAGGATTGACAAAAGGAGGATCGGAAAATTCGCGGCAGCCTGAAAACGGCCTGTCGTCGCGTCCGGCCGACAAAAGGGGACAGCTCTCGCGTCTCAATAAAACCGTCGCCACGTCGCAGACCGAGGAGCCATTATGCCGGTAACCGCTTTTATGAAATGTCGCGGTCGGCAAAGGAGCCTTGCCGAAATTCCTGGTTCAGCTTCTCTCGGTCACAAACATAGCAACTGCTCTCAACAATCATAGCTCCGTCGTCTCCATTCTAGCAACAAAACGCGCGCGCGGCGATCATGCGAGCTCCGCCCAGAGTGTCCCGCGGAAGAGGAATCGTTGCTGAAGAGGCGGACGAGTTTAAGAAGAGGAATAGGGAATGCGTGGAACGAGAAGGTGGGTAAAGCGTACGCGACCGAGCGGAAGCTTATAATTGTACGACGGACCTGGCTGTCGAGATCGAACTGGATCGGACCCGGCCTGCGGAACGCCATTATCGAGCCGGCCAGGTGTCCTGTCGTCGCCTCAAAGAACCGATCCTCTTCCTTTCCAAACGGCGCGCTCGCGTTTGTATACGTTGCGTTTCAGAAGCGCGCGTCCAGATCAAAAGAATTAACTTTCTTTCGCCGGACAGCTACAAAGGTGAGGACACCTTTGTGCGGTCGCGGACCGGCTCGATGGGATACACTTGTGCGGCGTCTAATGTGTCGGAAGATCCTAGTATGGGGTCTCTTTGGGTAACTGTTTGTAACTCAGAGATAGGTTGGGGAGAACGGTTAGCAAGTCCATTGTGAAGGTACTGATTTGTTTATTGGCTTGACGGAATGTTTGGTCGAGTCTTTTTCTGTATGCTAGCCCTCGGTGGATTGGGGAATACGACATTGTATAGATTTTTTATGATTTTTTTCTTGAATTTGTTGGTTATTCGCAAACGATCAAAATGTATTTCTCTGAGCAACTAACGAGCAGGTCCAATAAGTATGCGTGCGTTAATGAGTTAATTGAGCTGAATTACGGTAAATCGATGTTCAAGTAGAGTCCTCATAATCCCGATTCCGGGGCGCTTCATCTCCAGCCGAAAGCACTCGGGGTAAAAGTGGCACCGAGGGGTGGATTGATCTCGCAATCTCGCGACATCCTACTTAGCCGGTGGTCGGTGATCGTGAAAGTGTAGGCACCGGCAAAGAGAATGGTCCCTCGAATCGGCAAATCGAATCACTTAGAGAAGGTGGGGGTGTAGAGAGCTGGCTAGCTAATCGGACCGAAGAGGATCGTCTCCGTTCGGGCACGAGTGGCCTCAGCCTCTCTCGGGGGTCCTTATTATTAATCTATGAATTAAGCTCCGTTTAATTCGCGGGCAGGGTACGACGAGCCCTTCGACAACTCGTCCCGAACAAGGGCCATATCCTCTTGGCCTTTGTGGCGTTCGCGGAAGGCAGGTCTCCTCTCTTGGAGTCGCGAGCCGGCATCTGGAGGCTCTCGAACCCCTTCGAATTATCCTCGAATCGGTCCCGTGTCAATGGAACATTCGTCCTTCTCTATCCCTATCGGTCTCTCTATCTCTCTTCGTCTCCTGGCCCTTTAGAGGGAGGGACTCCACCGCGAGAATCCAATTACGTAATATCGTGGCTGCGCAATCCCCCCGAAGATGCATCGTCCGTGATCCTCAAGAGGACAGAGGGGCGCTGCTGTCGAAGAGGATCGAGGATACGAAGGACGCGAGCGATGAGACGTCGAGGGGTTTTTGGTGAACGGGTATACCCAGTTCCCGGCCCGATGGAAACGGTGTATGGGCCAAGCCAGGTGAGAATAACGCGCATCTTACGCTGTCCTGACTCCATCTGCCTACGTGGCTGCCTATCGTCATCGCGCGCTACATCCTGCCGGCCTGTATCCTTTCAGACGTATCGCGACATCGCCAATATCCTGCGAACGCCACCGATTCCAGGCATCCTCTTTCGAAAACAAGCAAAACACCATCCTCGCAATCTTCTGGGTTTCCAGTACAAAACCAAGCAATCCAAGCACCCTTTATATCACCCTCGCTTAAATCGTCCCACTTAAATTCTAATTTCTTAGCAGTTGAAATGTTTAAATATACAGGGTGAGTCCGAAGAAACAGAACACCTAAATATCTCCGTTACTTTTCGTTGTACAAAAAAACTTCTTAGGACAAAGTTACACTGTTTGAAGGGCCACATGTAACGGTGTAAGGGAAAAAATTTTCAAGGTCACTTTTTTACAAGATTTCAGGGTTATTGATATTTTTTAAAATGGAATGACGTATTTTTTAATACATCAATCGATGCAGCTGGACATTCGTTATAAAAAAGTACTAACCCATGTGTGACGAAAAGTTAGTAGATCAGGAGATATTTCAATTTAAATAACTCTAAAACAGCATTACTGTCGTACTAAGACATTAGCGTTTACTTGCTAGTGTAAATTGAAGAGCTGAAATTGAAATTGAAAACTTGACGTTGAAAATGGAATTGAAGATTTGAAATTGAAAAATTGAAATTGAAGAGTTGAAATTGAAGTTGACGGGTTGATATTGAAATTGACGTTGAAATTGAAAAATTGAAATTGAAGAGTTGAAATTGAAGTTGGAAGGTTGATATTGAAATTGAAGTTGAAATTGAAAAATTGAAATTGAAGAGTTGAAATTGAAGTTGACGGGTTGATATTGAAATTGAAAAATTGAAATTGAAGAGTTGAAATTGAAGTTGACGGGTTGATATTGAAATTGACGTTGAAATTGAAAAATTGAAATTGAAGTTGGAGGGTTGATATTGTAATTGACGTTGAAATTGAAAAATTGAAATTGAAGAGCTGAAATTGAAGTTGGAGGGTTGATATTGAAATTGAAGTTGAAATTGATAAATTGACGTTGAGATTGAAGAGTTGAAATCAACGAAGTGAAATTGAAAAATTGAAGTTGAAATGGAAGAGTAGAAATTGAAGTTGACGGGTTGATATTGAAATTGACGTTGAAATTGAAAAATTGAAATTGAAGAGTTGAAATTGAAGTTCGAGGGTTGATATTGAAATTGACGTTGAAATTGAAAAATTGAAATTGAAGAGTTGAAATTGAAGTTCGAGGGTTGATATTGAAATTGAAGTTGAAATTGATAAATTGACGTTGTGATTGAAGAGTTGAAATCAACGAAGTGAAATTGAAAAATTGAAGTTGAAATGGAAGAGTAGAAATTGAAGTTGAAATGCAAGTGTAGAAATTGAAGTTTAAATGGAAGTGTAGACATTGAGGTTGAAATGGAAGAGTTGTAATTGAAGTTGAAATGGGAGAGTTAAAATTGAAGTTGAAATTAAAGTTGAAAATAAAGTTGAAGAGTTGATATTGAAATTGAAGTTGAAATTGAAATTGATGTTAGCGTTTACTTACTTGTGTAACGTCTTACAATTAGCACGACAGTAATGGTATTTTAGAGTTATTTAAATCGAAATATCTCGTGAACTACTAACTTTTCGACACACATAGGTTAGTACTCTTTTATAACGAATGTCCAGCTGCATCGATTGATGTATTAAAAAATACTTCATTCCATTAAAAAAAAATATCAATGACCTTGAAATCTCATAAAAAATGACCTCGAAAATTTTGTCCCTTACTCCGTTATATGTGGCCCTTCAAACAGTGTAACTTTTTCCTAAGAAGTTTTTTTGTACAACGAGAAGTGACGGAGATATTTAAGTGTTCTGTTTCTTCGGACTCACCCTGTATAGGGTAGGTCTTGGGTAGGTCTGGGGAGAAAAGCGAGCAGGTAATTTTTGGGTCACTTGGTTCTATTTAAATTCTAATTTTCTGGCAATTTAATATTTTCGCTAATTAGATTTGGTCCAATATGAATGTCTACGTTGATCTCCAAAATGTAGCTTCAATATGATTTTATTAATTTTGATGTTTTTTAAGAAAGCAATAATTTCTATTTTATTCTGTATTTGAGGTTGGATTTAATCCATAAATTAAAACTCCAATATTTTCAGGCATTTTCAGTACACAAAAGTATCTATTACTGTTGCGTACGAATCGTTTCCGCAGAAACGGGTCTTTCAACCGACGCAGAAGTAAGTTTCTCCGAGTGACGGAGACTTTCAAAGTGGAAATATACGGTTTGTGATAAAAGAGTGAAGTTGGAGCGTTGTAAAAACAGTAACCGGGGGTATATTTGATACAATTGGGAGCCGGGTATTCGAACCAGCAAGACGCTGGAAGCTCTTCTGAGTTCGGAGCACGGATCATTGCGCATCGAGGATCCATCGAGGTTCTTTCGTCCCACGAGCGACAGGCCAGACCCGTCTCGTGATAAATCGCTCGCTGTGGAATACGCTCGATACACCGGGCTTTTTGCGCCGGGATCGAGGCGACGACTATTTTTACGTAACGACGCATCCGTGTAGAAGAGGACAATGAGGACGGAGACCGTTCCGCGTTATCGGCGCCGTAACGCATCTTCCTGAAATGCTAAGAGCGTGCACGTTATAGGAGACGTTAGTGTGGCCGATGCCACCCCCCTCCCCACCCAAGATCCAGGACCGTGACGTACCCTAAGTGCATTAGGCACTGTGTTTAGGGTCTGTGGAAATTTTAGGGATCGTGGAGGAAGTAGAACTTTATGTTCATAAGTAAAACAATTTTGTGTTAGAACATCATTTTGTAAATGAATAGAAAATTTATATAGATACACCCATTTTATTATGTCACTGTGTTATTTGTGGCCAGGAGACATTTTTCTATGTTAATTTTGTTACGTTAATGCGGTATTCTTTAGTATATACAGTATTATATTATTTAACCCATGTATTATCCTCGTGGCCGAGGCAATTTTTCCACGTCAATTTTGTTATGTTAATGTAGATATTATTCTTGTAGATGAAAAAATGGTTATATGTTCATTTTATTATGTCCATGTAGTTTCCCTATGCAAGATAAAATTGTAATATATTCATTTGATTATTTTAATATTCATTATCCTTGTAGTTAAAAAATGTATAATATATTAATGTAATGTTTTAAATAAAAAGCTTGACTTAAAGTAGAACGCCAACTACAACATAATGCAATGGCGACAAGATTTTAAATACACGTATGAACAATGTAAGCATTAAGTATATAATTCTTTTATTACAATTTTTTTTTAAGTTCACGAGAATTTCTGTTGTACTTGGAGAACGCGAACGAGACAGGGTGTTAGATCTAAAATGATCTAAGATCGACGCAGGCAGTAAATTTAACACAAACTCACCCAGGGCCTGTGAACAGGATAATACAATCCTGGCATGGTCCTGCAACTTCAATATTACGTGTGCCGCGTTGCGAAACTCTGCTCCACTCGAATTCCTGAACATCTACCAAGGAAACTTCGTGCGAACCACACCGAAGTTTTCATCTCTCGTGGAACAACGTGTGTAATGGATCCTTTATCGTTATCCTTGGCTCTCGAGCAATAGGATAAGACACCCGCTATAAGTACGCAAGGATAGACTATTTTAATTCTTGCACTAAGGGTTTCATATACTCATAGAAATTCACGTATAAACATAATCTTCACAATAATATATTCGTTTTATTATTTAAATCAATTTATACAAGTGACTCAAAAGATTTGCACAGAAGTATTTTTTTGCGGTATGTTTCTCCACCAATACCACTCAAATTGCATACAAAATATTTTTGGGTTCATCACAAATAAAAAGCATTTTGGTGGTTTTATATGGCCAACCACCTCTATTGTAAATATTCATTTGGTCATTCTAATTCCTCATCACCACCAGTTCGGTGACGTCGACCAAAAGACATTAATTCATAAAGTACCATTTTTCTGCAAATGGAGATTCGTGTTTCTAGCAACAATATACAAAAACCGTTCGAGTATGACGCGTCAAGGCCATCAGTCCCCGTGATCGCCATTAGCCGCGCACCTAAAAGCGAAATGCCGTATCTCGTGGGTCGTAGAGGACAGCGGTGTGCTCTCTCCGGGTCGAGGTGCGTGGTCTGTTTTGAAAATACGAGCCACTCCGACGCTAGCCGTGCGAAAATACGCGCCGTGAAAACGAAATCAATCGACGCTCTCTCATGGGAGCGTCGCGAATTTCCACGGAATTTTCGGCGACTCCCGGCGGCATTGTTGACGAGACGATCGGTTTCGGCCTCGTGACGAGAGAGCGCAGCAACCATCGATCCCAGAATCGATCGTCGTCCCCGTTGCTAAACGCCCCATGGTTTCGCGGTTGTTGCGAATGTTGCGTCGATGCGAGCCGCACGGAACGCGAAACCGCAACAGAGGCTGCGCCCGAGATCCTTGAGATGGTCGTCTTGGAGAATTTGCCGGGTAAACAGGACCAACCAGGCCTTGCATTGTCCCGAGCAAATTCTGGCCCGTTAATTAGTTTCCCTATGTCCAGATTACTCCAGCAATTTTCACGAAATTTCACGCTGTTTACACATTATCGTCCTGACAAAGAGTTTGTAATAAATAGATTGAGAATCTTCATGAAACATGACAATTTCCTGGCTTGTTTGCAAGAAACAGGAGGTAAATGACTAAATATTTTGTTCCTTGATAGTTTCAAACAATTGTAAGTTATTGTGGTACGTCCCAGTCGACCATTTATTAAACTTCAGCTAATTTCGAATACAATAAAATTTGCGAATTAAATAGTTTACACAAAAATAGTATGGTAGTATAAGGGAGAACGAACACCCACATTGAAAATACTCCTTTACAATATCTCCAATTTTTTAATATAATTTTCCATGAACATTCTGGCATATATGTTTCTTCTATCGATCGTATTTGCTGATAATAAATTTTTAAATGTTTTCAGCGCAAAGGTTCGATCTTTTGTTATGAATTATAAAGCAACTTTGCTAATTTAGACAAACAAAATCAACGTTTCGATCCTAGTTTGGATCTTTTTAAAGACTTATTTAAATTGCGTCTGTAAATTAAATATGTTATAGTAATTTTGAAAAACAGAATTATTGACTGATTGAATGCAAAAAATATTGTTCATAAAGACACACTCACTTGCTTTGGGGAACTAAGGTGAAGTGCCCTATGCCTGGACAGCATGTTTTTCTATTTTAAATTTTATCACTTTAAATAAACAAAAACAATTTCTTAAGAGTTTTAACATACAGAAAATAATAAAATCATTGTTTAGGTTAATATCTTAATTGTATTAACAATAATAATTCAAACCTATAGTTGGACATATTAAATCCAATCTAAGCTAGTACCTGGACAGAAGTAAAGCCTATATCGGGACAAATTCAATTTACGAGTTGATCGAGCGAACATAACCTAAAACGTTGGTTGGTGGCGCTGTTGCGCATGACGAATAGAAGATGCTTTGCGTAATATGCAGCATTCTTATCATAGATTATAGTATTGTATTATTTAACCAAATATATATTTATTTTCATTTACTGTTTTAATAAAACTTGTCATAATACAACTTTTAAGGTTAGGTAGTAATACTGATAGATTTAAGATGTAAACATAAAGTATTATTAACGTCACAACCGGAATACATTTTCTACATACGTTATTCAAGCTAATAGAAAACTAATTATACGTACATGTAGTTAAATAATTTGCAAACAATGCGTTGATTTTATTCACAAACACGTGTCCGACTTCAGGCGTAAGCACATTGCGTATAAGCTTAGAGTGGGACAGCTACTGTCATCGCGCCCCAGTGTAGAGTACTTATATTTGAAAACAGTCCTAATCTTGGACATCTAATATTTGGATTAATAATTATTATTTACGTTAAGTTTGATTGCCAATTTATTTTAAAATATCAATATTATTATGCGTGATAATTATTTTTTCTCTGAGGGCTTAAATTATATCTTTTTTTCTAACAAAAGTTGGAACTATAAATGCACATGATTCGCATGTAAATAGACTATTTTGTATACTGTTTTCAGATGAACTTTGAATTCATTTTTAAATTTCAATTGATGTCTTAATGGAATAATATTCACACCTACTTGTAGCTAAGGCCTCAGAATATATAATATAATTATTTAATCTCTTAATTACTGATTTTACTATGAAAATTCAATTGTCCAGATTTAGGTATCACTTTTGTACTGTCCAGACTTAGGGCACTTCACCTTAAATCTATGATAAATGTGCGACACGTGTGTCGCGTGCGTCGTACATGCTTGTTGTCAAGATACTAATGTACGTACGTATTTGAAACCGATCTAGGTTATATCAATCGATACAAGGCGGTAGATTTGAAAAGTTATAATATGTTCGTAAGTCCACTCTTACGAATATCCCTTGATGGTAAATCGTTATTAACATTCTACTTTTATCGGAATCAATTACATACATTTCATTGTATGTGAGGGAGTAGTTATTAATCATGACAAAAGTAAGGTTTATTGGAACCGTTGCGCCGAAAACATTAAAAAATTTATTAAAAATACATTCTGGCATCTTCTACCCTTACCCCGTGAATAACGACGCGAGTCCTCAAATCCAGGACACTTCACACAATTCCCATGAACTTCGAAGGTAGCTGGTAGCACAAACGAAAAAGCCGGTCGATAAAGAGTGACTGAAAAAACTGGAATCGCGAGCTCGGGGGCAAAGGAATCCGAACCGCGTAGGGGTTGAACGAGGCAGTGGAAGTGGCGTCGGTGATGGGTAATGAGAGGTGCTTCGAATTACGAAAGAAACGACGCACGGTTTTCCTGGGTTCGTCTCTCCCACACCCCCTCTCTGTGGAACATTCTCATCCCTTTCGCTCCAGTTGGCTCCAGAGCTCGGCTTTTCTTCCCAGCCTCGTCTATAACCATCCCCCATCAACATCAGGGAGTAGAGGAACGTATCTCGTCGTTTTGTTCGGCGCATCCGAAGCGGAGCCTCCTCGGACACGCCGGAATCTTGCGCGCAGGGGAGCTTCACTCGAGGAATTAATTTCCTTTGTGAGCTTTCAAAGAGCGCTTAGTGCGGTTGCTTTCGAGAATGACGAGAGGTTGATTGTAGCGCTCCGACGCAGCTACCCTGCCTACAGCCCTGAACTGCTGCGGGAACAAATCCACCCCACCAACACTGTACAGGTTACCGAATAACTTTTAAATACGATTAAGATTGTTGCTAAGAGGATGATATTCCACGGTCAGCCGCTCAGCCCAACGACGGTTTCCGGATTCTTGATGGAGCTGATCGGAGCCGACGCGACGGCTCGGCACGATCTGCCAGCATTTGATCGTCTTGCGGCACCTTTTGGAATCATGTGGTATGCGCAGGATTGTTGAGCAGTGCTGCTCGGGTGTAATCGTTATTCTGGGCCATCGATTCTGATTTTTCTTCCTGGGTGATGAAGATTTTTTGAATTTTGTTTGGAGGGTAGGACAAATTTTGACCTTTATATTCAAGGTGTACCTTTTAAATCGAACATGTAAATTATTTCCATTATTATCAAACGTAGAAACAAAAGTGAGGAACATGAATTTGAATGGTTTCTCCGGATCTTTATGCAAAATAAAAATGTCTTATCTGATTTGCAACAAACTGCAGTGAAATAGAAGTTTACTTTCTTCTCTATTATGTTTAATAGATTGAAACAATATAATAGTATGTTTAAATTTTCCTAATATCTTTGCTATTTTAAATTACACCTACTCATTTTTGTCGTAAATGCATAAAATCCGTAGTCTAGTGATAAGAAACAGTTCTTTCAAGGTTATATTTATGGTATTTTCAAGGTTATCAGCATTTTTGAACATTAACGTCTGTTTTTTATGATGTGAAGTTGAAGTTGGCATCAGACGAGTCGGAAGGCACCGAGCAAACAACTTTCGATATCAGATCGATATCGAGAAGTCTAGCCAAACACATACATCGCCTGTCTTCGTGCAGAACTTTCCTGCCGAAAACGCATTCCTCTCCGCCGATACTTCGCCGCGCTAAGGATACGTAACCGGAAACTATTCGGATAAGTCCTTGGTGATTGGTCTGCGGTTCGAGGCATTGGCCCCCAAGAATGGAAGAGGGGTGGCACGCAAGGTTTGCTCGGCATCCTAATTCATGAATGAAACGGCATTAGCGACGCGCCGCTGCGCCTTTGCCGCGGTCCTTGGATCCATGAGGTTTATGCCGGCTAAATTGCTTAATTTACCATGGAACCCGCCGGCTACGGGATAGAAACGGCAGGAGGAACCATGGAGAGGAAAAGAGAAACGTTGGAGAGGGGGCGGTTGCAAGCGTCGCGACGCGAGTCGACGCGGTAACGCCGCGGGCGAGACTTAAAAAGCGGTCGAATTGATATTGAGACGAAATTGGCCGAGAGAATCGCGGAAACTGGGATTGCTGGTTCGCGCGGAGATTGAATCGCGCATCGACCGAGCGTGTTGGTCGCGGGATGGGGTCGTACTGCCCTGGAAAAATATTTTGCGCGAGTTGTACAGCGAAATCGCCGAGCACCGAGTGGAAGCGTAAGGAACACGAGCTCGAACTCCGCCGATTGCCAGCTCTCTTTCAAATATCACACTTTGCGGGAGGTGCTGAGGAATCGGATGTACTGGGTGATCCAAAATACTCGCCAAAAATTTCGAGGTGGGACGAAAGTCGGAAAACCATGCAAGAAGTCGAAGAATGAGAAAAATGTACTTTTATGTAAGGTGAAGTGCCCTATACCTGGACAGCATGTTTTTCCATTTTAAAATCACTTTAAATAAACAAAAACAATTTCTTAAGAGTTTTAACATACAGTTCAGAGTTTGTAAAGTAATTTAAAATAAAAAATCATTGTTTAGGTTAATATCTTAATTGTATTAACAGGAATAATTCAAACCTATAGTTGGACATATTAAATCCAATGTAAGCTAGTACCTGGACAGAAGTAAAGCCTATATCGGGACAAATTCAATTTACGAGTTGATCGAGCGAACATAACCTAAAACGTTGGTTGGTGGCGCTGTTGCGCATGACGAATAGAAGATGCTTTGCGTAATATGCAGCATTCTTATCATAGATTATAGTGTTGTATTATTTAACCAAATATATATTTATTTTCATTTACTGTTTTAATAAAACTTGTCATAATACAACTTTTAAGGTTAGGTAGTAATACTGATAGATTTAAGATGTAAACATAAAGTATTATTAACGTCACAACCGGAATACATTTTCTACATACGTTATTCAAGCTAATAGAAAACTAATTATACGTACATGTAGTTAAATAATTTGCAAACAATGCGTTGATTTTATTCACAAACACGTGTCCGACTTCAGGCGTAAGCACATTGCGTATAAGCTTAGAGTGGGACAGCTACTGTCATCGCGCCCCAGTGTAGAGTACTTATATTTGAAAACAGTCCTAATCTTGGACATCTAATATTTGGATTAATAATTATTATTTACGTTAAGTTTGATTGCCAATTTATTTTAAAATATCAAATAGAAATTACTGATTTTACTATGAAAATTCAATTGTCCAGATTTAGGTATCACTTTTGGACTGTCCAGACTTAGGGCACTTCACCTTATTCAGAAAGTTTTCGAACTTTCTTTTTGGAGAGTGTGTTTTACGATATTGTCCTCATCACGATGCACGAAAAGATTTGTAAGAAATGACCTTCAAATGACCTTCACCCCAATTTGAGTGACGAAATAGCTTCCATACATTATATCTTTTGAAGACGCGTGTTATTATGTTTGTTGGCTGAAGTATACAATCGACGTAATGAATGTTTAATTTAAATATGAGGTATCGTCGTTTATAAATTATTGTTTATTCCATCGTCTTTGTTATATTTTGAACGAATTTATTGTGCCATGTTAACGTTCATTATAATTTATATTGCAATTCATTAAATATACATTTATATGCCAACGTGTATAATAAGTTCTATAATTAATAAATTTTAAATTAAATGTTCGATACAACTATTTTAAGTTAACAATAAATAAGAAATAACTGAATCCTCAAAAATGTGCCGTAGTATTAATATTATTGAATAAAAAGAAGCTTATAGAATCACCCCCTCCCTCCGACACAATACCAGAAGTTAAAAAATCTACAACCGGTTATTAGACCGTAATAAATTCGGTACTAAAAAGGAAGAATAAATATTCGTGTATTCGCCGAATAAAAATATTCAGAGAGCCGGGAAATATTTGCAGCACGTAGCCGAACACCCTGCGTGCATCCGGCGAAGGTTTGCCCGCGTTTGAGAAAGTAGAGGAACGTTGATCCGCGGTCGTGCACAGTTATTCGGCGGAAATTTCTGCGGTATCGGGAAAGCATTACGCCCGATGGGAAAGATCGCGGCATTCGCCGACGTCGACGACGACCGACGCCGCGCAAATTCATAATTCATTTCGACCGCAACGAGAGACGGAACGACCGAGCATACACTTCCGTGTTTACGCGGCCCCACCTTCCTGTTCCGGGACCAGGAATTAAAATCTCCGGGAGACATTCGCCCCGCCGAAGAATTATTGCGGATGATAATTCCGTGAACGCCAGTCCGACGTAATTCGGGTTATTGCTGCGCCGCGCCGTACAGGTTATTAATTTGTCGTTCAAATTGCCCGCGACGTTCGACGTCGCCGAGGATTTATTCCCGCGCGGAAAGAAGGCGGAATTGTTCCACGATCTGTATTGTTCTGAACCCTTTCCACACATTCGGAACGTTCGAGTGACCTAGTAAAATCCAGAATCAGATAAAATATGTTCTATAGTTTTAGTACTTTCTATTTGATGGAAATTGCATTTAAATAATCGGTACGACGTGTAAATTACAATTTATGTCATTGTTTGTTCTTTGTGTTTCATAATCAGTTGTTGTCACGATTTATTAAAATTCATTTAAAATTATATAATATTTTGCTGACGAATAGCCTCACACTATACTTTATTCCGTCCTACACACGGAATCATACATACATATATCCATTGCTATTATGGAATTCTAACCACGAGCAAATAAATGAATGTACTCATTCATTCTGTGGCCCATCTTTTTCCCTTTAATTACCAGTGATACACAGTAAAGTTGCAAAACAGCACAGTACACAGCACATTAAAGTTCGAGAGCCCTGTTTTAGGGGTTGTTTACCTCAAAGTGCGAATTGCGCCGGTGGATGTACACAACGAATTACAGAGAGAAAGAGAATAAGACAGAGAGAGAAAGAGGAAGAGAGAGAGTAAGGGCAAACGGAAGGGTCGCAGGGACGGGTTGTTTTAAGGACAATTGGGGAAACTTATCGGGAGAAAGTTCGTGCGTTTCGCAAATGGTCAGAACAGTTCCGTTAATGCCTGGAGCTAATCCGAAACTGGAGAGTCAGCGAGGGGAACGCGACGATGGTTTCTCTGGTCCGAATTAGGATCGATCGAAAAAACGTTTGTCCGGAATACAAGTAGATGGGGAGGATCCTGCTGCGCTGCCTTTGACAATGAAGCCTTTAAAAGCAACCTGTTGAAGACTCCGCGCGTCGCATAATCGTCGCGCATCCTCCTCATCCTTGTCGTTGGCGTCGTTTTTGGTTATCCGCTCGGAAACGCACCTAAAGAATTCATAGCGATACGTTTAAGCTGCTTCGACGGTGCCTGACACTCGCCTTAACTAAGGTGGCATTAGATCCGTTATGCCAGTAGATGCTCTTTAATTACTTCTAAGCATTATTATATATTTTGACGATGTTAATGCACTTTTTGTACAGGTTATTTTAGAATTGTATTTCGCAGCCACTATAGCATGATTCTGCACCTCTGGGTAGGTGGCGATCTGTTAAAAAAAATGGACAACAAAATTGACCTTGTTTCTTTATTCAAGGTTACACTCTTTTATTGCATCCTATAGTACTCATCACGAAGGACAAAAGTCCCAAGGAAAGTATAGGCCTCAACTAAACCCTTCTCTTAACAGACAACTTTAAAATTTCGTGAACTATTTTATTTCATATGTCTAGAGGGCTTCCTCAAATAGTATAAACTACTCCCCACGGCACTGTAAGGCCGTTTTTTCTACGGCCTGCTCCGGAACAAGTTTGATCAGGACGCGGCGATCCGTACGTAATGAACGGCACAGAGGCACGCTCGAGAGCGAGGCAGCGAGCCGCTGTCCGGCGCACATGCACCGATGCAGTTGCACCTGGCCGGAACGATCCTTTGATATCGGTACCGATTATCGTATCGCGACGGATTTCGCAATCGAGGCTCGCGCCGCTTGCAATCGACAGGCTCGCGGTTTATTGGTCGCGCCATATCGAATCGAGCCTGCATCGCGCCTCCTTAACGTTTCGTTTCCCATTAACACGCCGGGATTTTTTCCTCGTTTTTTCCACCACAACAAACCCACGCATACAGACTCATAGCAGCACCAAGCCGGATTCCTTTGACGCCCCCGATCGCTCCCGCGACACAACGGAAGCGAGCGAGCGAGCGCTTTTCCAAACGCTCGATCGAGCCCCGCTCCCCAACGGGAGAATTTTACAAATTTCATTTTACGCTTGGCTCGGCCCGGGTTTGTTTAGCGATTAGGAAGCGTCGTTTAATTCCACCTGGCGCCGTCCAATCGGACTGAAACTAATCTCCATACTGTGCGACCGTGGCCAGCTTTACGGAGAGTTTTATCGCGCGCCGCGCCGCGCCGCACTGGCCAATTTTCACCTGTCAGGCGAAATGTTTCGAACACGCCCGCCTCCTCGCCTCGCCTACGCTCTTTGAACGGCTGCTTTCCGGAATTAAAATTCTCGCTACACTTATTCCATACTTGCCGGTTAATACTTCGTGCCACGCGAACTGTAAGTAATTGGTTAAACGCCCGCGTTCGCGCTGCGTTTGCCACAAATTTTGGACGATGTGATAGTAGCTTCAACGGGGTATTCAGTTCTCGAGACCGAACTTGCACGAATTTTCTTCAGGAAAACTAGCAGACCTTCTGCAGTGGGATTCAGCACATTTGTTCATTGATGTCCGAAGCACACGTGCGATTTTTTCCGAGTAAAAAATGACCATAGCATCAGTTTGGACATAGCTTTACAATACCACAACAAAGCCCGAGCACGAATGTTATCTGAAAGACACGGAGGAGGCAACGACCTAACCCATCGTCCAAGGGTCCATATGTTTAGCGCATTTTGAATGGGCCGTCTCGAAAGACAGTGGGATGCATGACTGCATAAGCTCGCGAGTTTAATCTAGGCGAGAGGCTGGTCTCGTTTCGGTGGAAGCCGAAGAGTCTTGAAAAGCTCGAGGTTCGTCGGGGTAAAAGCTACCAGCGACTATAGTCCGACGACACGATACACGCTTTGGATTAGCGAGAGACAGCAGGGACGTGTCCGGAGTTTTCGTGTCCGCAGATTTCTGCAGCGACGTTTTTCCTCAGTCACTTTTGTTCGAGGCCGCAGCGGCGCGGTGGTCTCGCGTTTCTTTTTCCGGTCGGCTTTCTTCGCGTCCCGCTTTTACGTGAGAGAGCGGGAACTTTTAAAACGATTATCCCTGCAACGGGAGAACGGTGTGTCAGAGGGTGAAGGGCTCGGAGGAGTCCCTTTGATCGGTGCCTTAATGAAAGGATCGCTGGGCGATGCGACGTCTCCGTCCGGTGACCAAACTAGAAGGGAAATGGCCGGAGGAGTACGACAGGTAAAACAACACCGGCGACGTAACGACCTCTCTCTCTCTCTCCACTCTTTCTGTGGACTTTTTTTAAGCTGTCCATCTGCCCCCGTACCGCCCTCATGTATCACCCTGGTGAGGGCTCGGTCAAAGGGCTACTGGCTAATTCGATAATGCACCTGAATCTCTGTACGCCGCGCGCGCGTTAAGAGGAGCACAGAGGCATCGGACCAACGAGCTTTGATTCGAACAGTCTGAGATTACAGAGAGGAAAATTGGATACCGAATTCCGATGTCGTGTAAACCTGCCCCGCAAATTTACGCGAGGCTGCCTGCGCGATGCAGCTCCTTCGGGGATAACGATCTGATGTCTACGACGCGCGCGGTCATCGGCCCTCGTTGCCATAATTCGGAGAAAGGTGCCGAATCAATTTAAGGCGTCTATGAAAAGACTGTGTCAGACATAAGGTGAAGTGCCCTAAGTCTGGACAGTCCAAAAGTGATACCTAAATCTGGACAATTGAATTTTCATAGTAAAATCAGTAATTAAAAGATTAAATAATTATATTATATATTCTGAGGCCTTAGCTACAAGTAGATGTGAATATTATTTCATTAAGATATCAATTGAAGTTTAAAAATGAATTCAAAGTTTATCTGAAAACAGTATACAAAATAGTCTATTTACATGCGAATCATGTGCATTTGTAGTTCGAACTTTTGTTAGAAAAAAAGATATAATTTAAGCCCTCAGAGAAAAAATAATTATCACGCATAATAATATTGATATTTTAAAATAAATTGGCAATCAAACTTAACGTAAATAATAATTATTAATACAAATATTAGATGTCCAAGATTAGGACTGTTTTCAAATATAAGTACTCCATACTGGGACGCGATGACAGTAGCTGTCCCACTCTAAGCTTATACGCAATGTGCTTACGCCTGAAGCCGGACACGTGTTTGTGAATAAAATCAACGCATTGTTTGCAAATTATTTAACTACATGTACGTATAATTAGTCTTCTATTAGCTTGAATAACGTATGTAGAAAATGTATTCCGGTTGTGCCGTTAATAATACTTTATGTTTACATCTTAAATCTATTAGTATTACTACCTAACCTTAAAAGTTGTATTATGACAAGTTTTATTAAAACAGTAAATGAAAATAAATATATATTTGGTTAAATAATACAATACTATAATCTATGATAAGAATGCTACATATTACGTAAAGCATCTTCTATTCGTCATGCGCAACAGCGCCACCAACCAACGTTTTAGGTTATGTTCGCTGGATCAACTCGTAAATTGAATTTGTCCCGATATAGGCTTTACTTCTGTCCAGGTACTAGCTTAGATTGGATTTAATATGTCCATCTATAGGTTTGAATTATTCTTGTTAATACAATTAAGATATTAACCTAAACAATGATTTTTTTATTTTAAATTACATTACAAACTCTGAACTGTATGTTAAAACTCTTAAGAAATTGTTTTTGTTTATTTAAAGTGATAAAATTTAAAATAGAAAAACATGCCGTCCAGGCATAGGGCACTTCACCTTATAATCTTCTTAGACCCAGAAGTCACAGTTCCGCAATTTTCCAGTTTTCTATAATTTTGAACAATAACGTAATCTTCAGGAGTCCTATATTAAATTGTATATCATTAACATTATTCATTTATTAAGAGGAATTTTTATAATAATTTAATTTTAAACTTAATTTTAGCTGAATTTTCAGATTTAATTAATGTTAGAAGACGTATCTGGTAACATGTACAGTTCCTCTTCTCTCAGAACCCACTTGAGTGGTTTAATAACTTCTCTTTATATTGCAAACGTATAAGTATCGTAGCCGAAGGTATACGAGGAAGATGCCATTTAGTTATGTTCCCGCACAGTGTGAACACGCAAATTGCCGGGTTTTCGCGAGACGAAAGGGGACCAACCCCCTCCAAGGTCGCCTTTTGTAGCCTAATGGCACGCCTGCGCGAAACCGGGCTCAATTTTGTCACCCAGCACAAAGAACTAAAGGGCGAGAGGGTGCTGCGTGTATAGTTTAACGCAGCAGACGCTCCGCGACCCTGAAAACCCACCCCCGCGCTGCCACACTCACTTTTCGCCTTGATCGTCGTACCAACCTCCCCCCATGGTGTGAAAGTCTCTCATTTTCGACGCGACCTTCGGCTAACGAGGTTAATAATAATTATGGATTTAAGTGGGAGTTTATGAAATTTGCGAGTCTCTCGCGCCTACGACGACGTGTCGCCATCCCCTTCGAACGTCTGCGTGCATTGAACTGATACGTTCTCGGGAAATTTTCTTGTAGAAATGTTTGGAGATGATTTGAAAGAAGCCTCGAATGAGTTATCCAAAAATTAAACCCTTGTGAGTCTTTTGATTTTGGAACTTCTCTCGTGCCAAATAATTTCAGTGCCTACTTTCATACATTTATATATAAATTATGTACATGCTGACTATTTCATCGAAATTGGTCAATTGGTTTATGAGCTATAAACGATTACAACATATTTCTAATAGTCAAACCACAAATTCAAACAAAAATTAAAACGATAGTGCCCAAATCAGCAATTTTCTAGTTGCCGAGGCGATGACGCGATGAAGATATCCAGCAAAGAAATTTAGAAAACGTGCAAAGGTACACGAAGAGCTGCCGTAAGGAGAATTTGTTTTCGCAGTGTTCATCACCAGCACGGCTGATCGAGCAAGTTCTTGCTCGTTAGCACGCGGCCTAGCAAGAAGAGGGTTATCGTCGTTATTGTTAATTACTCGCTGGGGATGGGATCAGTCAATGTTCCTCATGCGTCTCGACGTGCCGAACAAACGGTGCTCTTCAACTCACAGCCATTAAACCTTGCAAACCTTCTTTGTGGTTTTATCTCTATGTTTTGAGAAGTTAGCAGAATGTACTCAAACGACGTAGAAAAGAAATTTCAAAAAAATTTCAATTGGTCGAAAAGCTGAAAAAAAAGATGCATTGCAAATTTTACCGTATGAATTTCGCTTAATTTCAACCCTAAACACAATCAGACGAAAGATGCTCACTATTAACAAGCAAAGTGTATTGTCAGAAGGATGTATAATCTCAGAAGGACGATCTAAGGAACAAACTGAATTAGCATAGTCCGCCAATCAGCCGGGAATTTCAACTAAAAAGCAACTTTCATGTACAATAAATTCTGTCAGATTTCTGCAGCGCAATCAATTATTCGAGCAGCCGCAGCTGCAATAATACTCGCGGTAGCATGAGTGGGTCCTTGTAGATCCGCCGCTCCCGATACGTCCTTCGCGTCGCTTTGCCACGGTTTATTAGGCTCCGAATGAAAGTATTACGCAATTAGCATAAATTAACACGGTATCTGATCCCGGTCGACGCTAGTGAACGAGAACGACTGACCGACGGGTATTTTTGCATTCGTTTGACGCGCGTTGCTCGAGATAACAGGACAACATAATGTCTTTAAGAACGTGCTTTAGTGGCGGAGAGGCTTGTCAGGGTGTCTGAGAGATTTGTAGTCCTTGGGCGACAGCTGTTCCCTAACGAATGAGGATCGATGATATTTCTTCTAGCTTGGGGAATGAAGATGTAAATTATTAGATCTGAATTATTCGACCGGCTCTTTTAACCTTGGTGACCGGGACGCGATTGGCGAGCTAAGAAACAGCACAAAGTTGCGCTTACAGTATGTAGATAGAAGGGTTCAAAGAATATTTTAGCCTTTATCAATTTGTAATTGATCGAAACAAAAAATTGCAGAATTAAAAACTGAAGATTAAATGTAACTTTACCAACTTTAATATTATATGGTACATAACTTTATTATTCCGAAGCAACTTGTATTTCTAAAAAGGTACATGATTCTGGATACTCATTATAATAGCTTTACACTCGCGAATTAATTACTTGCAACTGTTAATTACTCGAAACATGATGAACAGCAGTTATGACTTCAAGCATCGATAATAGTTGGCTCATAACACATTATTATAGCAGTCCTGTCATTTCAATAATTGAAGTTTGTAGCAGATCAACGAACTCCGTCAAACATTATCACCCACGTAATATTTCAAACAGCTTAGTTAACAGATCCGAAATAAATTAGCGAGATAATATTCGCAATTCTTAGTGAATTAATTATCTCTTTATTTCATGATGAAGATACGGCACGGGCGAAACGATATAATATATGACCGCGGGAATAATTAATAATTTATATCGCATAGAATGATAAATAAATTGTATTAACAAATTAAACCAATTTCAACGTGAAATATGAATCTGGAAATAATTCAGGAAAAGATGAATAATAATTAGGGGACAACGAGAAAAATCGCATATCCAAATAATATTCATCACCTATAAACATATTCCCCTGCCTTGACGCCGAAATATCATATTCCGAAAATAAATATTATAAATAAATACATGAACCAAACGATCGCGAAATGCTTCGGAGCAAAACGAGCAATGGCTACATTTCATTTATCGCGGCGAGGATTTGTCGTCGATTTCGAAAATAAAGACATTCATCATTAATTCGGTCATTATTCATCTAAGATGTTGACTTGTATGCAGACACGTTCAATGATGTTTCCAAAATACTGAAATAAAGTATATTAACGTCCCTCCTTCCGACACTTGTGTCTAAGGCAGGACCCGCTAGATAGCCTTACTGATGAGTCTTCTAGCGGGTCTAGGATGAAACACACCACCATCTTTCTTCTTTTTCTCTTATAGAAAACAATCTATAGCAAACGTGTCTCAGGACGTAATGATTCAAATCCGAATCGAACGTTTGAAAAATGGCTACAAAATTGCTATTTAGTGTATAATTTGATCGAAACCGTGCGCCGCGAACATAACCCCAAATTTATTAAAAAAAAAATGTACGAAAAAATTTAAGGGGGATCTATACCCTCGGATTGTAACTAGGAAGGAACTAGAATCTTACTAGATTTTTGGTCTAAACATGGGTTTACGCGCATCGATTTTTTGTCCTTATTTGAGCCGATTTATGGCTGGGTGAGGACTCATCCTATAGAGGAAGGTCAAATCCGGCGCGCTCTGCTATTGATGTAACGAGATTATGTTTATATCTAATAATATGAGTACCCAAAGTAGAGAAAAAATCTAGAAAAATAACCGCAGATTTCAATGTATTTTTCTGTCTCAAAGAGACTTTTTTGACTGATGCGATGAGCAGAGCGCGCCGTGATGAACCTTCCTCTATCAAATGAACTATTGTGTAGCTCAAAATATGCTCGTATAAGGACAAAAAATCGATGCGCGTGATTTCATTCACATAGCAGAGATTTCCCCATATTACGTTCATGAAGACAGAGGTTATCTCTGATATAGAGCCAATCTAGAGCCAATTTTATTTCAGTTAGTTTAGACGAGATGGCGCCTAGTCAGAAGGACTGTCAATCAGTGCTGCGATGTTGTGCAACATTTCACTGCTGCACTGCTATCAACGTGGAATCATAGCAAAACTGACACAGACGAAGTACATATTCTCATTGGTGGCACTAATATTAGTGCGATCTTGCCCTGTATAACGGCATTCGCGGCGAGCTGAATAGAATATGGAAATAGCAAGCAACTCCATCTCGTGTTCATTATGCAGTTGCGGGTTTATCAATGTTACCAAACTTTTTTTCTGCATAGAGGTTGATAACATTGATAAATATCGCAAAAACTGAGGGTATAGATCCCCCTTAAAACTGATGCAAATGCTGTACGGATTCCCGATGTTCGATTGTTACCAAATTTTCTCACCGAGACTGACAATGTAGGGGGAGAGCATAATTTTCGGGGCGGGTTTACACGACATCGGCAATTTGCGCGTGCATACGGTCCTGAGCAAGGAGCCCGTCGAGGATGCGGGAAATCTTGCGGGACATAATGGAAAATTGGGAGAGCGAGCGAGAAGGACGTCATCGGTGGCTTCGAAAGGGGTGAAAGCGAGGCAGACACCCCCGCTGCGGCCGAGGCAGCCTCGATCCCCCGGAAAATATTCTCCTCTCTCAGGAATTATCGCCCGTTTCGGCCCCGGCCGGCTTCTCCTTTCACCGGGTACCGCAAGATCGAGAGCGACGTCCCTCAAAGCGTCGTATCTCCGTCAAAGCGGGTACACGACGCTGAAAAATAGCCTCGCTCCGCCTCGCTCTGGCTTACTCCGACTTGATTTGCCTCGGTCTGCCTCGCTCAGCCTCGCCTTGTCGCGCCGCGGCTGAAACCGGCGGAAAAACGAAGCCCGGAAGCAACAGCCGGCTTTCAAGCCGGTCCCGCAGACGACTACGCTCTCCGCTACCGAAGCTAATTATCGCTGGTTAATTAACGCGCGTTACGAGCTTCCGCGTGTGGTCGTCGCCGTTCGTTATCGTCGCGAGGCAATCAAAAATTCGGCCCCGTACTTAGGAGACCCGCGATCGTGCGCCCGCTGCTGTACCCCCATGTAAATTGCTGCTGCTCTCCCCCATACTCGTTACCATGGCTATACACGGTGTTCGTGAAATTAATAACCGCTTTCTTGTGGATTGTGTAATTGTGGCAGAAATCGGAGCCGAGCAGATTGAACTGATTTCTTTTTGAGGGAAGGTATTTTAAATTGTTTGGAGCTGGTTGAAATTGTTTAGAGTTGTATGGCGTTGTTTGGAGGTGTTGCTGAATATACATATATTTCCAATTCGATACACCCTAAATCACCTTATAAAAATAGCTAAATCATTTAATACCATCTCGTCGGAACATGCAATTTATAATGGTTTTAGCAAATTCGACGAGCCACCCAGTATAACCAGTCTCCCTTTTCGGCCGGTCGTTCCTTGTTGCTTCGTTTTTTGTTGTCCTTCGTCTCCTCTTTTTTCGAAGCCGAACGCTTGCGTCGCTGCCGCAATATTGCGTCGCGAGATTTATTGCTGGGCCGGAAAAGAGCGAGGGAGTAACAAGGGGGTTGTGCAGAGGGTTGCGCGCGGGGGTGGAGAGCGAGCAGCTCGCTGTGAATCCAGTGCGAATCGGCGGCTCTTGCGCCCGTGTATTACGGCCCGTCCAGGATATCGATATGACAAATAAACGGACAAAATCTCCCGTTTCAAAGCTTTCGCGTTCCGCTACCGCTTTTAACTAGGCCGCCTAGCACTCCCGGCCATAGTAAAATCTGCGTCAAGAGGATACGCGAGGATTGCGCGTCCGATTGTCCGGCAACCAGACCTCGCGGAATTATGCTACCCCCATAGCAACTGCACTGTGTCCATTAACAAACTTCCTCGGACAAGAAACTTCGCCTAATTTCATCCCCTGCAGAATAAAAGAATGCATGATGTACATAAAAAAATGAAAATTTAGTACACCGTCGTGTACACTTTTTAACGTTGTTTATATTTATACAATTGTACAGTGGTCCTGGAAGTAGATACACACCGCCATTCATGCGTGAGATAAATTTTTAATTTTCTTTTGACCAACGTAATATCCACGTTTTTACTGTGCACAATTCTGTAAATACACGAACTCTGTATCGTTATTTTTTTAAGATTGTTTATATTCAAAAGAATTGTAATCCTCTGGAAGAAGATAAATACTGCTATCCACACGCGAGATAATTTTTAGTTTTCATACATAGCTTGTTTAATTTTGTTGTAACGCATATAATATCCACGTTTGTTCTATGCGCGCATCGGATGTGCAATTAGTGTAAGAATAGCTGTGGTTCTTTATGTAAATTTCTGTTTCTGTAAATTGTTTTGTAAAAGCGAGGATAAGGACTTTATTTCACTGATTAAAAAAAATCATCTTAATGATTCAAATAGTGTTAATAATTGCTAATGTAAATGCTTCCTAGGATTTCGGAAAGTTGATGAAGTTTGAAGAAAGTGTACCGAATGCATTAGGATCTGCAGATATGAAGGGTGCGGACGTCTCCTAATTTTTATGGACTGTCAGTATTATTTTCAGAGGTCTCGCGGGTTTTGAAAGATCCGCGAACGTCTCGGGCGATAATTAAAGCGAGTGCACGGTCGATCGGCCCGCCACGGAGGGAAATAAGTGATCGCGATCAATTACGATGCACGCTAACGGCGCAACCGATTTGAGGTTTCATTAACTCGAGTAAATTCGGCGGGCGTATTAAGCGCGCCTATATGCCCGCACCGGAGTGCTTACCGCCGTTTCTGACGGTTCTCCATTATTCGGGAGTGCTTTCAGCGGTAATTCGAGACTAGAGAGAACGTTCGGCTGCAATTATAAACGCGCTCGGCTAGATCGAATTCGAACGCGTCCGGCATCCTATAGGCCTAAGCACCACAGCCTCGTGGGACCTCCAAAACTAGCTCCTGCAATAGACTATGGCATACCTACATCCATACACTCTCTGCACCCATACCCAAAATTTGCATCTATATGTTCAATAAAATTTTGCATGCTTATCTTCCTCAAAAACATAATTATCTTTTCTGGAGAAGATAATGCTGTTTTAAGCGCCACCAAAATTTTGTCTTTGTTTTAAGAATTTATCTAAGATATTTTAAATTGAGTGCTGTATTCCGTGGTAACAGAAAAACAAACACTTTAATCAATTGTTTTTTCTCCATCAAATGAGATTTTGAAAACATTTTTTGTAGACTGATCTTTATACAAAATAAAACTGAAGTTCCAATATTTTTTAAATTCGATTCTCAAAGGACGATCTTCCAATTCACAGTTCTCGCTGTAATACTACAAGTTTGTGACAATGTAAATTGACAGTGGCACTTCGAGTAATTCACGGGTAGACTAAAATTTTGTGAAATTTGTTTTAAGAATTTATTTAAGATATTTTAAATTGAGTGCTCTATTCCGTGGTACCAGAAAAACAAACACTTTAATCAATTGTTTTTTCTCCATCAAATGAGATTTTGAAAAAATTTGTTGTAGACTGATCTTTATACAAAATAAAACTTTGATGCTTCAATATTTTTTAAATTCGATTCTCAAAGGACAATCTTCCAATTCACAGTTCTCGCTGTAATACTACAAGTTTGTGACAATGTAAATTGACAGTGGCACTTCGAGTAATTCACGGGTAGACTAAAATTTTGTGAAATTTGTTTTAAGAATTTATTTAAGATATTTTAAATTGAGTGCTCTATTCCGTGGTACCAGAAAAACAAACACTTTAATCAATTGTTTTTTCTCCATCAAATGAGATTTAGAAACAATTTTTTGTAGACTGATCTTTATACAAAATAAAACTTTGAAGCTTCAATATTTTTTAAATTCGATTCTCAAAGGACAATCTTTCAATTCACAGTTCTCGCTGTAATACTACAAGTTTGTGACAATGTAAATTGACAGCCGCACTTCGAGTAATTCACGGGTAGACTAAAATTTTGTCAAATTTAGTTTAAGCATTTATCTAAGATATTTTAAATTGAGTGCTGTATTCCGTGGTAACAGAAAAACAAACACTTTAATCAATTGTTTTTTCTCCATCAAATGAGATTTTGAAAAATTTTTTGTAGACTGATCCTTATACAAAATAAAACTTTGAAGTTCCAATATTTGTTAAATTCGATTCTCAAAGGACAATCTTTCAATTCACAGTTCTCGCTGTAATACTACAAGTTTGTGACAATGTAAATTAACAGCCGCACTTCGAGTAATTCACGGGTAGACACTCTGTACACGTTCGATTCACAAATTCATCACAGTACAGATTCAGCATCGACACACTTCCCATTCTAGATTCCGGAATAATGGAAACTACCGATCTGGAATTTCGCAAATCTTTCAGACTCCGATATGGATTCGTTTGCGGTTCGTTTTAAGCTTGAATACACGTGATTTTTCCAAACCCACTCTCGAACGCTCGAAAAATACAGCATTCTGAAAATACGCTGTGCAAAATGTTGAACGAGGGCGCAAGTTTTGATGGATTCTCAACGGGAGTTGCGATTGTTATTATTTCGTGAAAACCGCGGTCGATCTTGTTCAAATATTCTGTATTTGTTATGAAGCACATAGCAATTCGAACTGAAAATTCAACGGGGCCATTTTTCTCCAAAAAGTGGTTCCCAAAGGAACAGGTAGCGAAAACATGTCACGTCTTTTCATGGATAGTAACCTAAAAATGATTTTGACACTTCAACTACTGTGTCATCCATGCGTGGATGACAAAATGATTAATAAATTATTACCAAGGCGATAAAGTTAGAATATCAGTTAAACATGAATATTATGTGTGGCCTTTAAATCGAATTAAAATTCCATTTTTTAAAATCAACAAAAAATGTTACACTTGAATATAAATTTCCTTTCCCGTCTAGGAAACAAAAGAATACAAAAAAATTCTGATCATTAAAACTTAAAACAAATCGAATGACGAGAGATTCAACAATACTTAGAAACATTTCAATTTTCAGATCACTCAAACAACCACAAACTTCCATTTGCCGCATTCATCACTGCCTAAACAAAGCTCAAATCTCACTCTATATAGAAAATAGTTATCGCGCACAAGGGGGACCGGGCAACCGATTAAATAAATCATTTTCAGCAGAACAGAACGATCTATTCACTTTCGAACTTTTGTTCCCGGAGCGCAGCGATTTTATCGTGCTAGGTGGTTCGACTGTCGATCACATAGAGCGAGAGGGAGGGAGAGAGAGAGAGAAAGATAGATAGAGAGAGAGAGAATGAGAAAGAGAGAGAAAGAGAGAGAGAGAGAGGTGCTCCCATGATTATCGCTGGTGGTATTACTGAAATGCATGGTTCCAGGCGGTATTCGAAATCAGAAGGGATCGCGAAAACTGGTCGGGGAATAGAATGCGTTCGAATATCGAGCAGCGAGTTCCTCTGCGCCGGCAAATATTCTAAGCGTTCGCCGATCGAAATAATTCACCGGGTCGGCTCGAGCCCGGCCTGCGAGCAGAATTGTTGCGATGCCGCTCAATAAACAAGAATACCCGTAGAATAATCCGCTGATTGACTTCCATTTTCGATTTCCTTCCGCGCCCCGACTCACTCCGGTTTTTTCAGAGCAGAAAAACTCATTCCGAATAAATGTTAATTAAATCCGCGGTTCGTCGGGATCGCGTTCATTTCCGAAAGTCGCCCCCCTCACGCCTCTGCTCCAGAAAACAGGCGATTACTCGATCGTTTCGAGGCCGTTTCGGAAACAGACTAATTTTGCCCGGTGCCACTGCCTCCAGTATTATCGATATCATCGATGGAACATTAACCCTTTGCGGTCCTTCGATTCGATGTCATGGTTTGGTAGTCTTCTTTTGCAAGCAATGAAATAGACTGGTTTACTGAAAATATTTTTCTGGAACTTCCAGCTGTAGAGCGATATTTCTGAACTGCGGATTTGATGCATTTATGGGGAAAATGAGTAGGTGAAATACTAAACACAAATTTTACAATTTTTTTTACATTTTTTTACAACTTTACTAACCACGTGTCGAAGGGTGACAACTCATATCTTCACATATTCTTTTTTAATTATTTTTAAAAGCTAAAAACATAAAAGAAAATTAAATTGCTTGGTTCTCACCAAAAAATTTATCAGGCAGCACAAAATATTATGTTTAGTGTAACAAACTGCGGGTACGCTACTGAATAGATGTGTCTGACTATGGCTGTCTGTTTCCTCTTAAAGTAAATTCTACTGCGCTCGTATTGAACTTTCAAGCCAATTTCTCCACCAAATGCAGCATCGCATGCAAGGATTATATTCCCCATTTTTAATCCATTCTTTCTGACAAAAAGTCTCCTCTAAACCAAATTAACCTACAATTAATAATGAATCCGTCAGCGGGGTAAAAAATTGACGAGTTGTAAAATCTTCTAGAACAGACAAGTGGATCTTAATTTCGAGTTAATAGAATATGTTATGAGCGCAGGATAGCGTTTGCTTCGGCCTGTCCACCTCGTCACGATGAAAAAGGACTAGCCACCGTCGACACACATACACACGTCTTTACACACAGACCGGCTTTTCCCTCTTTCCTCGGCAATTTTTCTCCCCTGTCATCTTAACGCTGCTGCTAATTAGAGTGCCCTATAAGCGGCTTTCGAAGCTTCTTCTGTCCATTGTTTTCACTGTCCTTAAAGGACGTAACTTCCCCGGGACGAAGTTGCCTCGATATTACAGGATTCTCCTCTCCCCTAATGGCCGTCGTTTCTCTTCGCTCGATTCCGTTTTAAATACTTCTTTACTTCCGGAGGATTATACTTTCGCTTCGTCGATAACGTCTCGAAGTAACGCAATTACAGCGACATCGAATCGTCCCGTCCCGTCGGAGCGAACGATTTTTTTAAACAGCAAGCATTTTTCGCACAGCATCATATACAGGATATCCCAAAAATGTTGTAGTTCTGTTGTGGCTCCGTTAAGGAGTTCGTAAAGAAAAACACGGACCAATCAGAGGAGAGGCCCCGATGAGTGTGACGTTGGGATTGGCCTAGCCCAGGGGTCGGCAACCTTTTGAGTCGGAAGAGTCAAAAATTACAATTTACAAAATTTCAAAGTTTTTAAAGAGCCACAAAATATTTTCTTGCCAACAATAAATAGTACTCGCATAAATAAAGTTATTTGATTAAAAAAACTAATCTATTTATTCATAAGAAAAAACATCCAAAGAGCCGCATGTGGCTCGCGAGCCGCAGGTTGCCGACCCCTGGCCTAGCCGACAGAGGGCCGAATCGCCGTGCTCTGATTGGTACGAGTTTTTCGTGAATAACTCCTGAACCAAGCCTCGGAAAAGGTGATGAATGAACTCAGGAATCGCTTCTTTCAAGAAAGTACATTTTTGGGACACCATATATTACACCTTTTTTGTTATCGAACAGTAAAAAGCAAACTAACGTAGTAACATTGCAATGTACTATCTTCGTTTGTTTACGGAACAGCTCGCTTTATTTTATCCTCAGCCAATGTAGCCGTTCCTCGTCCGTAGCTGGTTAGAACCGAGTCCGTTCCCTTTTTAAATTCCCCACGGGAAGAGCCTGCATCTTCAGGGAACCGCGAGAAATACCATCGCAAGAGAAAAGACAAACAGGCCTCGAAAGGAATTCTCGAATCGAGATTGCATTAAGGGCGGCGCCATTGCTTATTCTCGAATCATCTTCGCGGTCCTCAGCAGCGACTCTGAGCGTCTTCGAGTCCCTTTGTCCCCGCGAATATTCAATTTGCAGGTAACGCGTCTTCGGACCGGGGTCAGGCCGGTTTTCCACCGCGGAAAATTTAATTTCGAAGATATTACTACCCCAGGGCGGCTGGCTGAAAAAATATGGCGCGGCGACCGGGACGAATAAAAACGAGGGGCCGTTGCGAGAAAAAAAGACCGGCTCGCAATTTTCCGCCCTCGAAATACCAAAGACACGCCGCCAGACCGGCCGTAGATCTTTTAATACGCGACACGGCTCCCTGATTGCAGTCCATCAGCTTTTTATGCACTCTCCCCTACATATTAACTACGTTTACTCAGATGTGATCGCGCGGGCGTGACTGATTCCCAAAATTTTTCTTTTCGGCTGGCGGTCGGAGCGAACCGAATCCCGTGAAATTACCGAATTTTTCGACCCTTATTGCGTGTCGCACGCCACTGCGGTTTCTATCCGTCGTTCGGAACGCATTCTACGGATATGTACCGTGAACCAGGACTGAATAGACTGCGTTTATGATTTTAGCGATGCGCGCCCCCAAAGTTGCGCGGTCTCTGTTTATTCGAGGCAATTAGTTTACCCTGGTTGAGGTCGCCGTTTTAGAAATGATTTGAGGTGTTTTCTTAACTAAACGTTGACTCACGTGTATCATTTTGTAGAGGATTTTTATGCAGAATAAATATTGTTTGTTTCAATTGAAAAACACAGGGATCAACTCAGAATTTATTTACGTGTTTAATGATTTATTATACATACCGAAACAAGATTCGTTATACAGTTATGTTTTGGTTTAAAAAACGGGAACTGTACGATCTAAGAAAAACGAATGTCCCCTCCACTGCGTATTATTTATAATAATAATCTCCCTGTCAAAATGACCCTGTAGAAAGGGTGCGAACGCGACCCAAGATCCACGTGAAAAAACGGGGATGGCCGGTGGCCGAGAAGGTTACTTCCCTTATTAGTTTCTTGGTGGGCGTGAGTCACGTTGAAATGTCGCGGCGAGAGTAACGGGCGGCCCGTAAAATTTCGTTCGAGGTCTTTCGAGGCCGTGAACTTTCCATTCGTTAGCCGGTTTGCGAGGGTGGCTCGCACGAAGAAGATTTGTTCGAGGAGATCGGGACGCAGCGGTTCTAATGGTTTCCGGTGTGCAACGCGATCCGGGCGCCGGGAAAACATAGTGGCGATCGTACGTTAATGCTCGCCGGGTAAACGGCCCCTAATCGGCGGATCCCTCCGCAAAAACTACCCCTACGATTGTCCTGGCCCGACAACCCGCCCTGGAATCGACGGCTGGCAAAAGAAAACAAACTTTACCCGGTTTTCTACTCTTAGAACATACATTCCGAGGAGACTCTGATATATTTTTCACTGGGAACCGTGTGCCACTGGAACAGGTATTATTGTTGTACCGGGAACGGCAAAATTAGTTATTTAAATCGGCAAATTGGGATTGTTTGAAGAGAAGTGATTCTAATTTGAGACAGTTCTCATTTTGACCACTTTGACCACCTGGAAAAATGTAAAAAATTTTTTGGAGGGACTGATGGTGAATAAGATGAAAAGTGCATGTTCTCCGAAGATGTGTGCAAAGTTTCAAAGCAATCGTGACAATACTTTGTTCATAATCGAATTCTTTTTGCGATGGCAAGTAGATATGTGGGATGAAAAACAGTGCGGAACTGGAAGTAAAATCAATTTTTTAAGTGGTCAGGGCTAGAAGTCACCCTTAAGGGTGTTTGTGCCTCTTCAGAGAGCCACTCGCTATCGAACCTTTGTCTCCACTCGCGACGATCCCGTTGTCAATCTCATTTTCTCCGCCCCCGTTCAGAAGATCGCTCGACCGGATAAAATCCTTTGAACTCCGTCGGCCGCGCGATGACATTTCGTTAATTACACTTCGAATTCGGCCGGTCTCATCGAATGATTCGACAGACCCTCGACCCATCGGACCGCAGCGCTTCCGATCCTCGAGCTTTTTCTGCGATTCAAGCCACTCGCGAGTCGTCAAAGCGTCTTGGTAACCGGGATCAAAATTATTCGTAAGGTTCGACATCTGTGGAAGACCGGCTCATCGAAAATTACGAAGTAATTACGGTTCGATCGGTCGGGAAGTTGGGTCACGGTATCGAAGGCTGAATAATGAAATATGCCAGCAGCTCTTAGGAAAGAAGGCCACGATCGGAAAATCGAAAATCGACTATTTCTCCCTCACGGATCCGATTTATCTCTCGCGATAAAAATTCCGCGAGGTCCGTTCGTGTCCCGAAGTAATTTCACAGATGACTCGATTTCACGACCGGATTTCGATGGCATTGAACGGTGCCGGGTTTAACCCCTTGCCTTATAATGGTGTGTCTACAGGGTGGTGATGGTTTCCAATAGAATTTAGTCAAAGCTCAAGTGATTCCCTGTGAATTCAATTCATTCTAGCAAGCAATATTCCGCGGCATTAGATTGTGGATCAATAATTCTATGAGACACAATTTATTCTTTGCTTTGATAAATTTTCTTGTAGTTTCTCCACTGTTGCAAAATTTTCTCTTATTTTCTCTACTGTTGCACAATTTTTGAATTGAACTATTCACTATTTTATGGAATTATTATTTATAAACAAATATGATTGAATTGTTCCGGTAAAGGGTGTTAACCAATTGGTCTCTGTGATTTCATGAAACTTGTGTATACCGTGGAACACAATAAATTATTCGACAGGTATTTTTTCAAAGGCTATGACTCATGTTTAGGGGTTGGAAAAATATCCGTCAAAGGGTAGTAAACCATATTCGGTCGTTTATCTTGGAAACTATTCATTCCAGTGAAAAGATTTACACGCTTGATCCGTGTGTGCGAGTGTGTACTGTTGAATTCGCTCATATAACTAGATTTTCAATAAATCTTTTCGAAAAAATCTTCAAAAATTAGATCTTCAGCTAGATTTATACAACACAGGTTCTTCTTTCAACAATTAGTGTTCACAAAACTAAATCCAGAACTAAAACCAGCTTCCTAAGGATTCCGAGCCAGTAAAAAATCTCCAATAATCACGGCTTCAGAAGAAATCACGATCGGTCATTCCAAAAGGGGTGAAAACGAGAGACACCACGGGACCATTCGCTCGTGGCGCGGCTTGAAAATTGATTCCCGGGTATCGACGACGTGAAATTCTAATCCCTCGCGATTCCCTGGTATCAGACACCATCGGGGACCACGGTGAAGCCGGTCGTCCAGAGGGAAGAAGCCTTTGTTCGGACACGTACGCGCGATTCTCAAGATACGAAATACTCCGGTGGCCGGGAACTTTATTTCAGTCACGTCGCGGCACAATCAAATGTGCGGGCTGCGTGGAGGGCACCGATACAAAAACACACCAACCCCCGGAGCTCCCACCCCCGAAGCCCCCCCAGTACCCCGGAACACCTCCTAGCACCATCGAGAGCCCAGCAAATAGGAAAACCATCGTAGCCGCAGGAAAACTTTTTCGCCAGGGCAGGGCAGGGTGCAAAACCCTGGTTTCTCGGCAAAGAAAGAAAGGGGTGGCTGAGTTTGCAGGCGCGAAAAATCCTGTAGCGCGATCGCGTTCTTTCAACCGCTTAATCCGGAGAGCGAGTAGTCGGCCCCTGTCCGAAAGGACTCGAAAGAAACTTTCGTAATAATCTACCGCGTTTTCACAGACGCCGCCCTTCGCCTCTACTTCGCGCGATCGAAATTTTCATTTCTCAACTTTCCGACACGACGGCGCTAATTTTTCGCCGAGCTAAATGAAACCCGTCGCAAGCCGGCCGGATTCTCTGTCCTTTGTCTCACAATGCTTTCCTCTCCGGTCGAGGATCGACGGGGGTGAAGGCGTTCTACGATTTTGAATGGTCCGGTGATTCATCTTATTGCAATTTGTTACCGGAGAATGTTTTTCAGGTGATTCTACTCCGATTAATTTCAAGTGGCCTGGCCTCCTTTGCTCGCGGTCTCAAAATGTAGTATCAATTCAGCCTGGGAATATGGTGGTGCATTCTACATTCCAACTAAATTAACGCATTGTTGGTTTATTTCAATTGAATAATGAGGATATTATCAAATAGTTAATTAATTTTGTTGTATTCAGTTGGAAGATGTCTGTGTCCTCTTTAAATTCAACTACAACATTGTTGTCAATAAAAATTTTTAAATAAAGAAATTATGGACAACTCTCTGAAATGTACCTTTTCAAATGCGAAATCATTCACTAAAAAAATTCTCAAAGTTTCCTAAAGAAAAATTTCCAATGTTCCCTTTTTATGATTTCCAGCCTCAGCGCAACGCCTCAAGTCATTGCCAGAAGGTTAATTTATTTAGAGGACTATGCAATAGTGGTAAGATAGAACACGACTGCCTCAAATTGGTCACTTATTTGTCCGGCGAGAGTGGAGGAGACACGTTTCATAGGAAGCCCCACGGATTCATCTGAGCGTCATTTTCCATCGCGTTGAGGCCACACGACGCGGCAGACAGTACAAGCAAGTTATTACGCACTCGAACGACGCCAAGCCGGCTTCAATTCCGAAGGACGTGTCTAATGGTAAGCCTCTTACGTGGAATAATTAAACGTGGACCGTCCGAGCGAGCAAGCCCCGGGAGAAGATCGTCGACCGAAGCAAAACAGGGACCGCCGCCGCCGCCATCGTCGTCGTTCTCCAAACGTAAGAGGATTCCACGATTACTGCCGAGTGACCGAGCCATCCATCGAAAAACCCTTCGATCGCCATCAAATATTCAAGCCACCGCTGATAATTAATCGCTCGTATCGCCGCCTCGTTGATGTCCGCAAAAGTATCCCCACCCCCTACTCCCTAGCGAAATGCTACATCCTTTAACAATTGGAACATTCGCATCAAATCGCAGAGTTTGTAAGGGTGAGCATGTTCGATCAATCTTCCTATAATCAAATACAACTTTATTTGCTTGTAATCAAGTGGGACATTATTTGATTATAAGGGTTAGCTCTTTCCCGATTAAATTAAAATCGAACCGTGGAAAAATTCCTGCGACCCCGATCGAGCAAAGTAAATCTGGCGGAGTAAGTGTCGTTGGTCGGGAAAGGGGGCAGGGACCTAAGAAATTAAAACGCGGGGGTGGCGGACTGCAGGGGACAGAAGAAAACTGGGGACGGGGATCGGGGAGATAGGGAGCGTCGCGGCGGAGACAACATTAATTTGCGATCCGCTCGCATAAATCAGCGTTAGGGCGAGCGTTTGCGAGTCTCGGTGCCAAAGGAAGAAGACGGCGGCGGCGGCGGCGGCTGGGTGAAAAAAACGCCGGCGTGTTTACCTCATCAAATTCTCATCCGGCGGAATGCCGTCGCTGTCAAGGGGGTGAAACGGGGACAGAAGGGGGTGGTAAAGCGTGGGTGGATAGATCGACTCCTCCCGTTGGCGCAGAAAATTGACAAACAGCCGGAAAAGTGAGTGGAGAAAATGAAAGGACGGCACACGGCCTGAAGAGGATCGAAGGCTGTGGGGGTTGGAGGAGCCAGGGCGACGCGTAGGAACACTCGAATCGCGGGGTAAAGGAAACGGTAACAAATGGAAGGGAGAAGGATAAACGGATAGACGAGGCACCGAGCCACCGACTGCGACTGGTCGAAGCGCCGGCAGTAAATTACAAAATTCATCCGTCGGCTCGACGGCTATGGCTCTCGAATTCGGCAGCTTTATCCGGCCATCGATCTGGCCGGCTTGCCGCGGCAATAGATTTCAAGAAGCTGCGAAGACAACCCTTTCCGAGCCGATGGCCTACCCCTCCTCGCGGAGAAGCCAATCTGCGCAGGCAGTTTTAAATTGTAGAAACGTCGCCATTTTGTACCTCTACTTTATGTTAGCTGTAGGTCATTCTAGCTTTTGTCAATCTGCCATAGCTTCCCAGTCTTTCATTATTCGCAGCGTTCCTTCCAAAATTTTATATTCAGTGCATTCTTTCATGTTTAGTGTCGTTCTAATTTTTAAAAAATGCCACAAATAAGTTGGTGAAAGTCTCCTACAAAAATAATGAAAAATAAAGAAGTTTTGTAAGATACCCGACCAGAGGTAGCTCAAGATTCTTGACCTCCGCGGGGTATGTTCGGCAGTGGAGGGCATTTCTATTTCTTAGATCGAACAGTTACTGTAATAATTACAACTGATTCATAGAAACTTACGTTCTCACTACTAGGAAAATAGGAAAAACAGTTTTGAATACAAATTTAGTACTTTAAGTTGCAGAAATGGACGGTTGTGAGTCAATTGAAAGTGTGATGATGAATCGTGGAGGGTCAAGGAGAGTCCTGTACATGAGTGGATCAGGACCAAACTTGTGGACCAATCCAATAATTCGGGAATCGGTTCTCACGGTCGCGTCGGCATTGAGGCATCAGCGGAAGAGCATGTGAAATAAACAAAAGGACCTAGCTCTGATCGCTGTCACGTCGATAGGGGAGGTAGCTGGACGACGTCGCGGGGAATAAAGGGGGCGAGCACGTCCGAGATCGTCATACCGAGTGAAAAATAAAGGGGCCTCGGGAGAAGAGTGTCCCCTGCAAGATAAATGAACCAGCTGGCGTCACCGGTGAAGGCTACGCGAACTGGTGAATACATTTCCTGCCGCATACCTAAACGTCTCCTGTCCTCCCTAAGCGACGTCTGATACGTTGGCCAACCACACTTTTTCCACCCCCTCGGCTTCGTGGCTTCTGCGCGTGGTTGCGCGCTTTCTTTGCGCTCATGCTTCTACTACATTTGAGGATTTTACTCTTATTGAATTTCGTCCGGTGCAGGCTCCATCGGTCATCCTTGAACTCCGGCACGCTGCGTTAGCTACCGGGTAAGTGTCTCTTCTGGAAATTTGATTTTGGAGTTCGGTTTAACAATGCCGGAGCGAATGCAGCCACTGTGGAAGTAGGAAGAATTCTCAGATAAAAGTCGAACGAACTTTTAACAAAGGTCTTTTCCTTGTTTTGACACTTGTGTTTAGGTTTTCTGTACGTGATCTTATAATTTATTTATATGTATATCTTTGAATTTATTTTCAAATTTAGAGACAGAGAATTGTTGTATTTACATTTAACACGTGTGCAGGCGACATGAGCAGTCAAAGTATCAATTGCTTCAGACCGAGTATTTTCCTCCCGTTAATTACAAAGTCGAGCAAATTTAATCACATATTAATAAACGAGATTAAAATGTTAACTCGGTTACAAATTGCTTCCTGTAATTGTTAATTTCGACTTGTTGTATTTAACGTTAAAATTGCTGGTCGGTGACAATTAACGATTTGCAGAAAGTAGCCGGTAATTCGAATTAACCATTATGTTTTAATCGTAATGTGTGTTCAGTAAACCGCGGATCGTCATACAAATATTATATAAATTTTAACATAACGAGTTGTACAAATTGGAAGCAAAAAGTCGTTTCCTCGTTTTACTGACAACTTCGTTCTACTTCGAATAAAATAAAGGTTCAGTGAAAACATTTTGTAAAGAGAAAAATATCTGATTGAAAGTTATACGATAGAAAGAATGTTTTTCCAATATTGTATTTTATCTTGAAACGAACTTCCGTATGAATATTTTTACAATGTTTTACTTTCATTAGTATGTATTTTATGAACGTCATCATTAACTACCCCAACCCCACAAAGTCTTCAATTGAAAAAAGTGTCGGTCAACCAGCAACCGCCATTAAAAAGGTCGCCGGTGCAGAATAGAGATCGAGATAAATACTTGCTTGACTTCGAGCGTAACACGACTCTATCCGAAAGGGTGTCCCGTATAAAAGAATTCATCCCCTATCGACAACCGGTCACCCCTCTCGCCAGTAACTGTCTCCGCAGTTGGCTGTCCATCGAAAACCCCTCGGGGACTATTTTCTGCGACATGTTCGAACAAAGTAAACGCGACTACGGCGAGCGGTTCTCGAATTCCCTATTTTTAAAATTCAGCCGCGGAAGGGTTGAGATGTCGGTACGTCCCGACATAACAAAAGTCAGCCCCCTCTCCTCCGCCCTTACCCGGACGTGACTGAACCACGGAAGAAAAGGAACCTTGACGTTTCCTGCACCGGTATCGCGTTACATCGCAGCTCCTACTCGTTAAACATCCCTTCGACTCGTCAATCCGCTCATCCCTTTCACTGTGCCACTAATAATAATGCTCCTCTATGATAATAAGAACGTCGGGGACACGTCACGAAGAGAATCCTCCCTGTAACGACCCGTCTTCTTCACCCTTTGCTACCACCTGTGCACTGATTCACCAGACGTCTACCTTACAAATGTTATCGAAATGAAGCTAAAATTCAGTTTCTGAAAAGATTTTTAAAGAAACCGTTTGAATTATTAAACAAAGGTCTGTAATCGTGACTTTTTGATGAATTTTCTCTTTTTTCTATAAATTGTTTTCGTGCAAGAAGATGACTCTCTCGCGAGATCGAATAAATCGCTACAGTCAAAAAGTGATAGTCAATAAAAGACGAATATACGGACAAATAGGATACGGAATAGTAGCGGACAAAAGTTTAAAACCGCTCTAAAGAAGACGATAACTTTTTTAATATTGTCCTATACGATTTGAACTTTTTTGGGAAGCTAGATCAATTAGTTTACTAAAGGATGTGAAAAGAAATTTTTTCAAAAATTGCAATTGATCGGAATTGTTGAAAAAATACTAAAAGTTGTATTTTTAACTTTTTTATGTGGGCCTATATTGAAAATTTAAAAAGTACGTTTTGTAGATCTGTGTCAATTAAACATATTCTGAAAATTTCGTCAAAATCGGTCGATGTTGCAATGAGCTACAAACGTTTACAGATGGTAAAAATTGCAGATTTTCAAGATTTTCGGCAATAAATCGTGTAAATCTGCAATTTTTACCATCTGTAAACGTTTGTAGCTCATTGCAACATCGACCGATTTTGACGAAATTTTCAGAATATGTTTAATTGACACAGATCTACAAAACGTACTTTTTAAATTTTCAATATAGGCCCACATAAAAGAGTTAAAAATACAACTTTTAGTATTTTTTCAACAATTCCGATCAATTGCAATTTTTGAAAAAATTTCTTTTCACATCCTTTAGTAAACTAATTGATCTAGCTTCCCAAAAAAGTTCAAATTGTATAGTACAATATTAAAAAAGTTATCGTCTTTTTTAGAGCGGTTTTAAACTTTTGTCCGCTACTGTATAAACTTAATAACATTGTACATAACCTTGAATTGAATTCTATTACCGAATCCATATTTTATTAAAATCTCCGAAATTTTGTTGTGTATCTTCCACGAACTCCATAATTTCTCAACCAAAACATTACTGGCACATCTGAAACACGTCCCCTAAAATCCCAAATACCATTCCTGAACGTAACTCCACCCGTTCTCCCGCAAAAAATTCCCAAACGTACGTACGTCTCTCAAGTAATCCCTCGAATGACATTACCAAAATTCTCGAGTCGAGAGTCGCAGGAGACTAAAGAGACAGCGAGAGGGACAAAGACAGCGAGGGAAACAGAGTGAGAAGTAGACGGGACAGGTATCCTTAAGGGGGATGGATTGTAGAAGCGAAGAAAAGGACGGAATCAAGGGGAAGAGACGAGTTGGCAGCCAGAGGGGGGTGCCCGTGTCTATCTTCATTAGAACGTTCGGTGCATTCATTGTGACATAGGGAGACCGAGGGTGCGAGGGAGAAGAAGAGTACCAAAAGAGGAAGCGAGAGAGAGAGAGGCAGCAGGTTAAACCGCGTATATTGTATTCGAATTTCGTATTCCTATTCCGTTAACACGTTGAATACTCCACGTACCGGCAACCTAAGCGATCTCGTACGCGCATGTATGAGTCCGCGCGATTGTGCTGGGCCGCATTGTGCTCTGGTCGGCCCCCATTGTGCCCCGAGGAGCTGTCTGTCAAAACTCGCAGCGTCAACCGACGGTGCTACTATTAAAGACATTCATACCCCGCTCTCTACCCTTTTTATCGCGGCCCGTTGCCCCGAGTACACTGGATATTTCACGCTGGAGAATAGAATAAATTAACCAGGCGAATCAGGCGGGTCGTGGGGAACGGGAGGTGGAACGATGGTTAGAGGGTGCAGAGGAGGGTGTCTAGAGGTGGTGTTACTGCAGTGTGACCCGGCTAGGTAAGACTGCTTTCCTTATTTATTTTTTTTCAGTAAAAACATAGAATAATTCGTTCTTCATGAACTTTGACTTTAATTATTTACCAAAGTGTGGTTAATGCACCGTGTCGTCTACTTTTTTTTTTTTTTTATGTTATTTAACGTCACTTTTTCGAACTCCTTTCCGGAATTATTTCACGACGGGACCTACAGTTTTTATAAGGTGGGTTCCGACCACCTTGGGCACCACAGTCTACAGAGCACATGGAGTATTCCAGAGGTGCCGGCGTCGGGGATCGAACCCGCGACCACGGAGTCCGTAGGCGCGGTGTCGTCTACTTCTGTGTTATTTAAACACTGCCGAGGTTATACATATTGTTTCTTATAAGATACAAAATCATTCATTCTCCATAACTAGACTGCGGATGTTTATGCAAATGCATATTTTTATCGAAAATAGATAAAAAAACTGGGACCTGAACAGAAATTTGTTTTGTCATTAGAGGATTCTAAAAACATAATTTTTATTTTGCATATTTTGCATATTGCATATGTTTTGCATAAGTGCATATTTTTTGCATAAATTTTGCATAAATATTCGACTATTGAATGCTACGCCAGAATAAATAAGATAGATGTGCTTGCAAATTTATAAAAATTAATTACAAAATATGCCATTGCATTTAGAAGGAATAAAAGATGTCATAGAATCGTTCGATGAAAAGGAGGTTTGGTCAATTAAATCGGCGAAAGAAGCATTACGATGTAAGCATTTACAACAAAATTTAACATTTATTCAGAGCCATTTCCAAATGTTACCTGAGGCCATGAAGAAAATGGAAACAATAGGACTACCTCTAACGGAATCTATAGATTTGGTAACTACAGTTATAGAAAATTTAAAAATTATACCCGATGATTATGGAGAAAAGGTTACACATAAAATGGAATCTGTATTAAAACGAAATGTACACTTTAATGTATTATTAAAAATAAGCAAGATTTTGAAGAGTGAACACGTTGAAGGACCACGAGAGGTTCTGGCACATCATTGGGGTTTAAATATGCCCCCATAACATCATGTGATGTAGAACGCTCTTTTTCAGCGTATAAATTAATTTTAATAGACAAGAGGCATCAATTTACAATCAACACTATAGAAAAGAACTATTGTTGTATGTTGCAACTTAAATTATAATGAATAAAACAATAGAATAATTACTATTTTACGCATCCATACATGCATTCCCTATACGTATATTTAGCATATACCTTGCATGCATCTTGCATATATTTTGCATATATTTTGCATATTTCGACATATTATAAATGCATAAAGATCCGCAGTCTATCCATAACCATTGACCTTAATCATTTGATTGTGATTTTTTGTCCAAGGACATTTGAAGGTCATTCGGTGATACGCGATTGAGCATCTTTTGCCATAATTCTTTAATATTGACTTGCATTCAACACTAAATCTACCACCGTCAGTCAACTGGCCACTTCCACTTTTACAATCTTCGAAATTAAGAAGATATTTCCACGGGAAATAATTAAATAAATTAAATAAATACATGTCATTCAAACAATGCAATGTGTCCGAATAATTTCAAATTAATTGTGACACTCGGTCGCAATCGATAGCCTAATCCCCACACCGGTACCCAGGAAAGAGTCGGGACCGTTCATTAGCGATTCGCCAATTCCTTTAAGTGCGGGGGTGCAGAATTATTGTTATTACCGGTCGTTAGGCGAACGGAACCGTTAAAAAGGACACGTAACACAGGGGGGCAGCGGGTTCGTAGAGCTCGTACATGGGGGCGGGGGAGTGAGAAGCGGGGTTGGAGAGGGTAGCAAAAAGGGGGTGGTAGGGCGACGTGCCGCAGGTGTTATCGCGCAGTTTCTGTTAACGATCGCGTCCGGGCTATTTTATTATTCGTGAAATATTCGCGGCGCATCGGAGCGAACCGGTTCTGTCGGCGGGGGATGGAAAAGGGGTTGCGAGAGAGGAAATCGGACCGGGGAGGGGGCAGGAGAGAGCAAGTTCACCGGTAGCGTGTTAATTAATTTTTATCGCGCGTGTACGGTCGCGGGGAACGATCGGAATTCTCCATTATACAAATACGACCGCGCTCACTTTACGCTCCGGCCGCGATATTGGCCGCATTATAATAAAACTGCATTGTTGCACCCCGCGGCTGCATCGATCCGTGCGCCGCGAGATCGCGGAACAACCGAGAGAAAACCTTTTCGTTCGGCCGTGCCGGATCGTTCGGTGATCACTAATTAAATATCATCGGATCTGGGGCCGCAATAATAAAAGAATTCGCGCGCAACCCCCCCTCTCGAACGCCTGGTTTTGACGTGAAAACGAACCGACGAAAAAAATCATTTCGGACGATAACACGAGCTAAAGTCGCGCGTAATTCAATTCATTAATAGGTTCGCCTGTGGACGGAGAAATATTCGTTAAGCGGTGCACTCTTGGAATCAGGGGACGAATAGAGGGGTGAAGGTAAAGAGGGAGGGGTTGTAATTACTATGATTGAGGGCGTCAACAATCGGGCTCGGTGACGTCGCGGGAAAATCGATGCCAATTTCGGGAAAAGGCGGAAAGCACGGCAGACGAGCCCTTTGTTCGGAGCGAGCACGCTTTTTCAACCCTCGCGCCGGTTTTCTGTGGGGAAGGGTTGTTTCGAAGGTTTGAGAAATTTGCACTTAACTTTCCCAGTTTTTTTTAGAGATACTCTGAATCAAGATCTTTTCACCCTTAATTAATTGCTTTCCTTGGGTTGTGATCCACAATTAACCACGTGTGGAATTGTTCAAGAAACATTATTTACGAAGTGAGCATGATTGAATGAAAATTATACAAATTAGCAAGCAACTGGAGCATTAGAATCAACATTTCCGGAGCACGCTTTTTCAACCCTCGAGCCGGTTTTCTGTGGGGAAGGGTTGTTTTCAAGGTTTGACAAATTTACACTGAACTTTCCCAGCTTTTTTTAGAGATACTCTGAATCAAGATCTTTTCATCCTTGATTAATCGCTTGCCTTGGGTTGCGGTCCTCAATTAACCACGTGTGGAATTGTTCAAGAAACATTATTTACGAAGTGAGCATGATTGAATGAAAATTATACAAATTAGCAAGCAACTGGAGCATTAGAATCAACATTTCCGGAGCACGCTTTTTCAACCCTCGCGCCGGTTTTCTGTGGGGAAGGGTTGTTTCCAAGGTTTGAGAAATTTGCACTTAACTTTCCCAGTTTTTTTTTAGAGATACTCTGAATCAAGATCTTTTCACCGTTAATTAATGGCTTGCCTTGGGTTGTGGTCCTCAATTAACCACGTGTGGAATTGTTCAAGAAGCATTATTTACGAAGTGAGCATGATTGAATGAAAATTATACAAATTAGTAAGCAACTGGAGCATTAGAATCAACATTTCCGGAGCACGCTTTTTCAACCCTCGCGCCGGTTTTCTGTGGGGAAGGGTTGTTTCCAAGGTTTGAGAAATTTGCACTTAACTTTCCCAGTTTTTTTTTAGAGATACTCTGAATCAAGATCTTTTCATCCTTAATTAATTGCTTGCCTTGGGTTGCGGTCCTCAATTAACCACGTGTGGAATTGTTCAAGAAACATTATTTACGAAGTGTGCATGATTGAATGAAAATTGTACAAATTAGTAAGCAACTGGAGCATTAGAATCAACATTTCCGGAGTCACAAACATTCGATTGAAATTATAATTTTGCTTCAAAAAATTTCGTGAGCTTCCCACGGTTCAGGAGACGGTTTCGCCCTGTCGGCTCAACCCGAATCGAAAGGGGCCCGGTTTGCCAAGTTACACGGGAGCCAATGCCATCGGAGTCAGGCCGGGTAGTTCCTGAATCGCGACGAGCGTATACAAATAACCTTAAAAAAGGAGCATCGGGAAAAAAAATCTATTTCCGGCAATCACCGAGAGCTCGATAAACGGCTGGGAAATGATTGGACGATGGCTGAGGGAGGTTGGCTATGGTGTGGGTGGCGTTCATACGCGACCTGGAAGCGTTCCAAGCTGGACACCTCTCGCTGCGAAGGATACACGTGCCCGGTTCGATATTCGGCCGGCGTGTAATGGACGTTTACACTTCTGCAGAAACGTCCGGGCGAAGCACAACGTTCTCCGACAATCCACTAACCACCCTCCTCTACGCCCTCAATGCACCGTTTCACCCCCTTGTTTCTCACCAATCCCCCTCGTGCGCCAGGTTAATTTATTCTATTGTCCAGTGTGAAGTGTGCAACGCTTCTCTAGGGTTTTATTCAAATCTCTCATTTTTTGTGTATATTGACTATGCATGAAAAATGTTTCATTCACAGCGTGAACTTGAAATAGCAGTCTTACGCGTTTTCTTAAAGGTCTCAATTGTTTCTCCTGTCCACAGTAAAATAAATCAGGGGTGAAATTACGAAAAAGCGCACCTCCGCGACTGACCCCAGGCATCTTCAACCCTCGTCCGCCACTGTCGTCTATATTTTTGTTGTAGAGCGTGCAAAGGGGCTGGTAGCGAGGGAGTAAGAAAAGAAGAGTCCCCCCACGAACCCTATCCCATCCATAAGGTTAACCTTCGACACGACACGGTAAAAAATCGCCACCCCCGTGAACGCGACGGGGCAGGCGCATTTTTCGAGCAGATAAGTCCGCACCACGACAGTCTGCTCCAGAAAAGACGCATACCGGTTGCTAGCCTAACTGCATCACCCCCGCGGACACCCGTTATACGTCAATGCCGTCGCTTCGAAGGTGGGGTGGGAGGCTCGCAGCCAAGACTGGGGTCACCCTTCGAAAAATCTCATTTCGCCTTCTACACGGGTTAACACCGAAAACACGTGCTGCCGACTTATGAACTTCCATTCTTAATGGTTCATGAAATTGCCTTATATTTCACGTCCGGCAATGCGGACACGGGGCGGAACGAATTTTCGGAGGGTTGGTTGCAGCGGCGCTCGTTCCCCGGTACGGGGAACACGCCGAGGAAATATTTAAATTCCGTTTCGGTCGAAAAGCGAACTCTATTGCACCGGATGTTTAACCCCGTTGCCTGGTCAAGGGGGTGTGCACCTCGTGCACCTCGATTTTACATACCCTTTCTCTACCTTGAATATCGGGTGGTCCTTTCTTCAATAACGATTTTTATTATTTGCTTGACCCCGTCTGCGAGTGTGTCGGGGAACGGCTCAGTCCCGGGCTGGGTCCCCTTCTGTCAGTATTTACCGTTAATACAAGTAGATAGTATTACTAATAAAATAAGAATTTGTGCGGGCATGCCTCCAATAAAAATGCAAATTCCTGCAGTAATCCGCAGCCTGGCACCGACTAATGCCAGTTCGCACTTCCGGATGCAGCGACGAGAATTCGCGGACACATAATCGAATCGCGGAACGCGTATAATGGATTTACAGAGGCGAGCGTGGAACATCGATTCCACATGAGGCACCGTTTCCAAGTAAATCTTCGAAATGGCCGGCGGGTATCTTCCCGTTTTGTAACCCGCCATGAACAAGACCGTGGTGTGGTAAAGGTGGGTAGGTAAAAATTGAGCGGTAAATAATTTGGGGGCAGTTTCGATCGGCCGAGGGCCGAAAGCGTACGCATAACGGATACACGCTTGAATTTCATCTGGACGTGTGCACGCTTAGCGGGTAAACAAACGGCACTTCATAAACCGGCGGACACGATACGATCAAGCCATTATTTATTGACCTTTCGGATTTACCGTCATACACGGGCAGTCGTGAAATTAGTTTGCCTTGAATTATCTTTCGACGCAGCCGGCCGATCGCTTGCCGATAACCGCGCGCGTCGAAATTATTGCGCCATTGAAATCCATTTTTCGACGGTCCTGCCACAAAAGAGAGAGGGAGAGAGAACAAGCTCGAAAACTGTCCAGAAGCCATCCCAGCGGTAACCGAAGAGCTTGGTTAAAACTCGTGATTTTCCTCTTCTTCGCAGGAATTAAAGGTATTTCCGATTATTCCACGCGCTGCGAAGGATATCGTTGTTATTTCGATACGGATATAGTACATATAAACAACAATAAAATAACGCGGTGAATTTTGCAACTGTATTCCCAGTATTAGCGGTCCCGGATATTCCATAAATAATTTGCAAAAGAGTCAGGTTTAATGGAAACGTCGATTTTATCATTTTCCGATAATCTTTGCCCGGTATAAATGCTTTAAAGCTTGCGGGAGGACCGGTTACCGCTTTTGAGAGAGCATATTGTTTTTTTTTAATGCGATGCTTAAAACTGGGCTTTAATTAATGTGCTCTTTTTTCCAACGGAAATGCGATTGTGGAGTAAAGCTTCTCGTTTCTCATTTTGTTTCAATTTTTATTCATTCGCCAGACTGTATATGGGAAGCCGTAGAAAATCAGTCGTAAATAGCCTGTGTGTTCAATAATGTTAAAGGCATTTTCGCTTTTATGGTAAAGAATATTTTGGTAATAGTTCGGAGCACTAGTTGACCAGGCCTGCAGTAAACTATCATTTTCTTCAATTTCTACAATTAAATAGAATTGAATAAAGTCACTGCATCAATTAAACATTTTCAAACCAATTTTGAAGGAAACGAAGTCAGAAGAATAACTTTTTCTCTGAAAATTGCGTATTGGTTAATGTACGTGGGTGTACGATGGATAGTTTGTGACAAGCGATCTTACCGAGGATGAACATCAATCCACAGGACTGGTTCGCTAACCTCCTCGCGTTTTTCCACTTTCTTTCAAATTTTCAATCGACCATCTTCTTTCGTGACCCCGGTTGTCTTTGCCAGTTGGCCAGCATTTCCCCTAACGAGGATTAGCTGGATGGCTGCCGACCAGGCAGGCAGGCGTATTAATCATCATTGCGTCGTAACCCAGCCTGGACTCTCGTTCCTTCATAGCTAACCAGCAAATCGCACATAATGATGATCGAGGACGAGCCTTCGCGGATTAGCGAATTAGCCTGTTCAGGGCCTGATTCGCCGATCGGGGTCGCGAAAGCGTTTTCGTTGACTTCCTGGTTGGCCTGGGTCCTCTCGCGGATTAACTAATGCGGGAAGCGTGCGCGGAGGTACACTACACTCCAAAAGTACCCAAACAGCTGTCTGTTACCCACGATATACTTTGTGGATATCATTTTAGTAGAACTACACGATCTAAGAAACAGCACGGCCCCGAGGGTTTTTGTTAGATCAAGACTTTACTGTATATTTAAATGAGCACAATATCCTCAACCGAAATTTATTTACAGAATATTTTCATTTACAAGATATTAACAACATCGCTTAAGACTGCTGGAACAGCGACCCAGTACAACAGATTAAGAAAAACGCACGAAATACTAGGGATTGAGACTATATTCACGTTACTATTATAAAATTCTGTCTACTTATGGAAGCTAGTCCACCAGCGCATACGACGAGACGTTAAACCACGGATTAAATGATCTTAAGGGCGAATTAAAGTGTTGAAGGGACAACAGGTCTGTCGAAGACATTCCCTAGAGCGTTTAAAAAAAAATCGCTCGTGCGAGGACGTTCATCCGATTTCCTCGAATTTTTCAGCTAACAAGGATGAACGTTTTTCGTGGGGGCAACGGGGGTGGCCATCAATTTTCCCGGGGATGATTCCGCGGCTGACGAGGCGACAGACAAAGTTGGCCCGCATCGTTAATCGGCGCGATAAATCTGAAAATTCTGGAGCTGCCGGGTAACGACTTCTCGTTCCGCGCACGAGGCAATGATATCGGCCGCGTGCTTACGGGAATCTGGGGAGCTACACGTTAACCGTGGGGGATTTATATCTGTATAAAGGCGTGACTAAAAATCGCCATATATCACGTTGCACCGTGTTGCATGCTGGTTACGGCCCTACTGGGGTTGGTCCACGAGGCTAAGCCGGGGTAAACCACGAGTCGTTTGTCATGCTTTTTACTAATAAGCCGGTCTCCTGCCGTTCCGTGCTTTAATGCGGCCACGGTATTGCCAACCTTGCAACCGCTTCGAAAATCGTGCCGTAATGGACGGGGTTGCCCCAGATACGATCCAAAACCCCCGATGGATTCTCGCGCGGCCGCCGCAGATTTCTTCCGTCGTGTCCCGGATTAAAACACGTGTACGAACATTTCCTTTTTCGAACAATCCTTCTCTGTCGCTCCCCGCGAAATTCCCTGTCAAACACGTCTCTTTTTCCATTTTTATTCGCGCGCAAATCGTACAGGAAACACCTTCAATATTTCACATATTCTAATTCGCGTCGTTTTCTGTCCAGGATTAAAACACGTACACGAATATTACTTTTTAAAATGAAAGCCAATCCTATTTAAAATGAAAGAGTTTAATCGTGAACTTAAAATATAATTATATTAAAATGTATTTATTCGTTCACTCTACAAAATAATTATACATAAAATTAAACTATTTAATGTGTACCATTTATGTGCCTTTACTGTTCGTTTTAATCTGTCACTTTAAATGTATTCTTCTAATTACTATAAATACAAGTACTTCAATTCGCCATCTAAATAAGACACTGAAATGAGGGACTCGAGAATGTATACCGAAAGAAAAAACAAAGAGAAGCGGAGCATTTATCTTCTTAGCCCACTGCCAAGCAAACTACAGTTGCTCGAATTTATATTGGGACGCTCTAAAAAAGACGATAACTTTTTTAATGTTGTACTATACGATTTGAACTTTTTTGTGAAGCTGGAGCAATTAGTTTACTACAGGATATGAACAAAATTTTCTTCAAAAATAGCGATTGATCGGAATTGTAGAAAGAATACTAAAAGTTGCATTGTACAACTTTTTTATGTGGGCCTATATTGAAAATTTAAAAAGGCTGTTTTTGTAGGTCTGTGTCAATTATATGCACATGAAAGTTTCATCGAAATCAGTTTATGCGGGAAGAGACGACAGGCACTGAAAGATGTAAGAATTCTTAGATATATGCCGAAAATCGTGAAAATCTGCAATTTTTACCATCTTTGAACGTTTGTAGCTCATTACAATGTCGACCGATTTTGACGAAATTTTCAGAATGTGTTTTTAATTCACACTGATCTACAAAACGTACTTTTTAAATTGTTAATATAGGCTCTCATAAAAATGTTATAAAATGCAACTATTAGTAATTTTTCTACAATCAACGACGATCAATTGCAATTTTTGAAAAAAATTTTTTTCACATCCTGTAGTAAACTAATTGCTCTAGCTTCCCAAAGAAGTTCAAATCGTATAGTACAGAGGTCGGCAACCTTTTGAGTCGGAAGAGTCAAAAATTACAATTTACAAAATTTCAAAGTTTTTAAAGAGCCACAAAATATTTTCTTGCCAACAATAAATAGTACTCGCATAAATAAAGTTATTTGTTAAAAAAAAACTAATCTATTTATTCATAAGAAAAAACATCCAAAGAGCCGCATGTGGCTCGCGAGCCGCAGGTTGCCGACCCCTGGTATAGTACAATATTTATAAAATTATCGTCTTTATTAGAGCGTCCGAATATTAACTCGACTAACTGTAGCTAAACTGAGGGAAACCAACCGAGTTCCTGGAGGCGAATATAGACGCCATCCAAGCCGTATAGCGCTATTAACATACAATCCATCTATAAGTCCATCGATCCGTCATCCGCATGACTCCACTCGCGGCATTAACGATGATTAAACGTTAGGGTTATAGGGTAACAGCCGAAAACACGGGGTCGCTAACGAAAGATAGTGATCTAAATTTAAATACGGCTTAACACCTCTACGCGTTGCCATTTATTACGGTTTGTTCGGGGCCGATTTCTGGCCGACCAATCATCCAACCGTTAATGGATCGCGAAGGGGAACCGCAATAAATCACGAAATTGCTGGTGCCTCTTACGGCACCGAAGGGCCTCAGTGTCTGTGGGGGTGGTGCTCTTCTGTTTCCCAAGCCGTCGGGCATCAGGCCCCTCGTAAAATCATCCTTCCCTAATAGTCTTGCCGCAAAAAGAAACTCGTCGGAACCTCTCGAGCAAGATCTCCTGACCAACTCGCAGGTGTAAACGTCAATTTTATGACCCGCTTCACTTCGGCTGCTATTACCGAATCTGAGACAACCTCGTCAATGTTTAATGACGCGTCTTGGTATTGGTTAAGGGGTCGACACAGTGTCTACAGATGGAACAATGCTCTCGGAGACGGCATAACTCACCGCGTTCCTGTTCTTGGATTCCGATTGTGAATCGCTCCTCCGCGACATTATTTATTCAACGACTTACCTACTTACTGGGCTGGCTTTCTTCGCGGTTGCTGGGAACCCTGTGCCAATAGACACGCAACTGTAATGAAATTGAAGAGGATTTGCAGGATGAATCACTGGGAATCGGTCGGGACTAATGGAATAGGTATGAATTTAATTGGACCACCAGGATGTGCGATTTTTAGACAAGCCTTTATGAAGGATTCTGGAGATTCGTGTAACTAAAACATTGAGATTTTTAAGATTTTGTTACTTTATTACGCTCGGCGAGGTCACAAAAAACTAATAGGACTACAGGATCTAAAATGCGGTTATAGTGGAGCAGCGAGGTGAGCTGTACGGTGAACCAAAATGTATAGTAACGAGGAACAAAGATAATACATACAATGGGTGTACAAAGTAATCGTACACCTTTTAAAAACTAATAGCTTTTTTATTATTGTACCAAACGACCTGATTTTTTATAATCAATTAGAAGCATTGGTTTACGAAATGATATGCAAAAAAGATTTTCCAAATAATTCTGATTTACAAGGTTAAATGCAAAAATAATAAAGGCATTTTTTAAAACTTTTTTCTTTGGGCCCTTAATTAAAATTTAAAATATATATTTTGTAGATCTATGTTAGTTATACACATACAGAAAATTTCATCGAAATCGGTTGACGCAGGAAAAAACGACATGCATGGAAAGATGAACGATTCTGTGGATTTTAAGCAGAAACTGATCAAAAGTCGTCTAAAACTTCGATTTTCACCATTTTTAACCACTTCTAGCTCGTATGTATGTTAATCGATTTTGATGAAATTTGAAGCATGTGTATAACTAACATAGATCTACAAAACATCTATTTTAAATTTTTATTGAAGGCCCAAATAAAAAAGTTTTAAAAATTGCCTTTCTTATTTCTGCATGTAACCTTGTAAATTATAATTTTTGGAAAATTTTTCTTACATATCATTTCGTAAACCAATGCTTCTAATTGATTATAAAAATCCAGGTAGTTTGGTACATTTATAAAAAAGTTATTAGTTTTTAAAAGGTCTACGAATACTTTGTACACCCATTGTATGTACAGGGTGTAAAAAAAGTAATGGTCATCCGTCCTAGGGGTGAATCTACACCTCTGGATCGGTGGACATTTGTAAGAGAAACTTGCCGCAAAATTGTTTATAACACAGAAAATTAGTGTTAAAGTTTTTTTTTGCATCAACGCATTCTACTCATCGAGAAGAGGAAAAGTTTGAAAGGAGCCATATGTCCCAAACAAATAGTTATTGAGATATAAGCTGTTAAAGTTTTTGCAAAATTTGATTGTGTGGAATTATACGTATAAACAAAAGCCTACTACTACAGTCCACACGTCTGTGTCGATGAGACAGAAGATGATCGTGTGCGTGCCGCGAGCCAGACGAAATTTAAAGGAGCCTAACGACGAATGCGCCTTTAAATTTCGTCTGGCTCGCGGCACGCACACGATCATCTTCTGTCTCATCGACACAGACGTGTGGACTGTAGTAGTAGGCTTTTGTCTATACGTATAATTCCACACAATCAAATTTTGCAAAAACTTTAACAGCTTATATCTCAATAACTATTTGTTTGGGACATATGGCTCCTTTCAAACTTTTCCTCTTCTCGATGAGTAGAATGCGTTGATGCAAAAAAAAACTTTAACACTAATTTTCTGTGTTATAAACAATTTTGCGGCAAGTTTCTCTTACAAATGTCCACCGATCCAGAGGTGTAGATTCACCCCTAGGACGGATGACCATTACTTTTTTTACACCCTGTACTGTTTCTTTAGTATGTGTCGAAACGTTGTCACGAATGTTGGTTTGTTTTCACCGCGCCGCTATCATCGATGCTCGCCGCTACACTATAACCGCACCCTAAGAAAAAATTTGCATGGTTACTGTTTCACATTAAAAATGAATGAACAGAGCAGAACGTACGTTCCCAGAGCTGCTGATCGTCGAATCGTTGGTAAGTTCGAATGTCCCGATCGATCGAAGAATAAACGACGCACTACTCGTCACTCGAAACCACCCTACCCGGGCACTCTTTACGCGCGGAACTCTCATTTGGTCTGGCCGATAGTTCGCCAGTCGAGAGAGCGTTCTGGTAATTTGCGTTAACGCCTCGTCGGTTTACGTTCACGCCCGGAAGCGATAGGTTCGGGACGGGGCTCGGCCCGTAAACCACACCGATGGGATACTTAAAAGCCGCTTTCCCAACGATCGGCTAACGATAGTGCACGTTCGCAGAACGACAGCCCGTACGGTGTTCCTCGGGGTTTGCAACCTGCCTTTGTTATCTCCGGGAACTCGCGTTCTCGGTCTTTGTTTATTCCATTCGGCGCTGCAGCTCCTACCAGCGCTAATCCAATGGAAACCTCGAATGTTCTTTATCTTGCTATTTACCGAGTGCAGATGATCACATTTTTCTTTAATTTTCCACTGTCTTTCATGCTAGGGTACTTACACTTCTGAACAGAGTTGTGCAGAATTACAATCGAATTACTCCAGGAATTATAATTACGAAGTAATTGAATTACATTGTAATTCAGTCATATTGTAATTTATAATTCAGATCTACATTCAATTAAATTGCGATGTAATTCGTAATTGGAATTGGAATATGTACAACTATAAAACAGAGTTACGTATTATAAACGAGGACGAGGAATAGAAACTACGCAAAAACATAAAAATATATCGCACTCCTTCAAACTTCTGGGCTATAATTTGAAGAGCTGTATTTTAATTATATAGTATTTCAATTTCACATCTGATTGAAATGCTCAGTAATTGAATTAATTGAAAGGTTTGAATGATGTAATTCAGTTACAACGTAGTTAAATTACTATATAATTGAATTACAATGTAATTGAATTAGCACAACTCTGCTTCTGAAGCCCATAGACAATGTAGAAATATTTGTGGCTGTATTTTCTTAATGCGGTAGAAAAAAGTAATAAAAGAAGTTACTCTCAGCCTGAAGTCTAAAGGATCGATCTTCCGAATTTCTGTCTAATCATTAGCGTTTCCATTTTTGTTAAAAAGAAAACCCGTTTTGATAAGAAACACAACTTCTGTGCACGATACACTTTGGACTGTATTAGTGGTTTAATTCGGGCTTCGGCAACCAGTGCTTCGAGAATCGATGACGTAGAATCGGTTACTCGTTATCTACTCTCGGAGCTGTCCTGTTCTACGTTCGACGAGGTCATCAAAAAATAGTGAACCTACGCGATTTAAGAAAAAATTAACAACGAAGGGCAGTTTATTGACGAAGTATGAAGGTATTCGAGCAAGTTGTTTCTCCAGCACTCTGCCGGGGAGAAATTAGTTTCGGTAGCCGGGGAAGCTGGCACAATAGACACAGGGGAGCAAAAAGGCGAGACGAACGAGCGTTGACAGGTTCCCAAAGTCGTGCGACGACGACTCAATCGCGCCTCCCGCGGTTCCGAGAGGATTCCTCGTCCATTACTCTGTTACGCTTAAATCGTTTGCTTCCCGAAAGGAGCAGGTTATCGAGTTTGCTACCAGGAGAATTGTTCTAGACAATACGATGCACCGTCCGGCCGGTGAATAGCTTCTTCGAGGGAACGGTCGCCGCTTCTGTGAAACGAGTTTTTTGTTCCGCTTTCCTTCGGGAAGAAGGGAGCTTGGGCTAAACAAAGCTGGCTGCATAAACGCGGGAAAACGAGCTGGGATGATTGAAACGTTTCGTTAACCGGTCGGAAGAAATTTCATTTTCTTGCTAAGAAAAATTGAACGGAAACACTAAGAGTCGGAGAAAAATTCCAAAGATCGTTCCACCGGCCTTTAACCTGAAAAATGCTATGGTTGATGGCTTGAGAACTGATTGAAAATTTCATCAATATTGCAGTGGGAATTGATAGCGTGTGCTCATTCAACGCACAATTTGAGGAACGAAAGTCATCGGAGACTTTTTCCGAGAACCGTAATTCAACAATTCTTGAAGTAATTAATCCACCAGTTTCTTCGAAACGAAAAGACTGCCGTTGTTTGTCGCAACAATGTTCCAACGGCCATAAATCGCCGGTTAGCAGTGGCGAAGCGAGCCAGCCGACGAAGAAATAAGAAATCGAATCACGACCGGAAGTGTGGGTCTCGAAAACTTGCTCAGCCCCGTAGGGGGTAGCTGTGGGGTAAAGGTGCGTGTCCACTGGCATGAAACTTGACAATTTTTGGTAGTTGCTTGTAGAAGTGCTCGCTCAACAAATGCTGCAAAATCGAAATTATTTAATTACTCTACATCAATGAACAATCAGGAAATATTTCCAGCTAGAAGACTAGAATATAAAGATTAATATTCAACACAGTATGCAGCATTGTTTAGCATACAAATTCCATCAGTCTCCAAGAGCAACGATTTCAAGTGTGCCCAAGAAGGTTCGCTATTTCGTCCACTGTGTCCAATGTGTTTCACTAATCGCAAGAGTGGCAAAAGATGCATTAGTCGTCAGTGTACAAGCAGCTTAATGGTGTTTGCTGGAGGACCCGTCGACCCGGCTTTGTTCGCAACAATCGGCAGCCTCGTAATCACCGTTCAGTGTCGCGACACCGGCTGCAATGGACGCGGGCCGGCTAAAAATGATTTAGGACCGCGAAAAGGAACGAGCAAGGTTACGACGGAGAGAGAGAGAGACGAGCTGTCGGGGCTATTTACGGTCGGAATGCCATAAACGACGGACAAGAGCATATCAAGCGACTTTCTCACCGATGGGCAAAAGAGTCGGAACCCGCTGCGAAGGAGACTCGGGGTTTCCGGCGCCCAGGAAACCTCGTAAATCTTGAATGAGAAGCCAGAGCTTCCGACTAACTGGCTTCACGGCCCTAATTATCTCGAGGACGGAGTGTGGAAAGGAAATGATTTCGGGTTTACGAGGTTTTCCGGCAGTGCCGTGTGACGCCGACTGCCTTATCCCGCTGATTATGCTCGAGGAAAATTGTTTTCAACTCTTCCGGAATGTTTTTACAATTGTTGCATATCATCCAATCTATGCAGTTGGCTGTTCTACATTTATTAATGGAAGGAGTAAGACCTTTTTAATTTATTGTATTTTTTGTTCTTCGTCTGTGAATGTTATACGAATACTGTGTGCTGAAAATGATTGTATAGACTCTTCCAAGTAAAATGGCATACAGTTTTATAACGTTGCATGTGTTTAAATATTTTTGAACAATTTCTAATTGCCTCTGGTGTGACCAGTGTAAAGTAGAATTCTTTTAACATTAGTAACATTTTTTTATTGACACAGCAGAATAAATTCATAATAACAGAATGCACCAAGGTTGACAGGCTGTAGCATTGATTTATCGGCAAATCGTCGGTCTCGTGACTCAAGATGGTGACGAAGGCACTCCAGGAAACGCTAATAGCCGTTAATTTCCTCGTCGGTGCCTGAAACACGTGGTTCGGATCATCGGAAAGGAAACGCCGAGAAGATCTTTTGGCTGCCACGTGCTGCGAGGGACGAGCATGTGGCGAGAGGACACGGTGTTCGAGCACATGGCGTTGACCTGGCCTTTCCTCAAAATCATTGTGCTATGTTTCTTCTTTCTGAGACTCGGCGCGTGATGACGGCTGTTTTTGAAACCGAATATTTCTTCCGGCGCGAGCAGGAAAAACGTGCTGGCCAATCAGCTCGGAAAACTTCCTATTGTAAGAGACACGGAGACAGTTTCACATTTTATCCATCCATTGTTAATCAAAATGTATACATTCTCCTGTGTGATTAGCCATATTCTTCGGCCAATAACTCCTACAGTTTCGCCAACAATAATCTAGAAAAATTCAGGAATATAATATGTATAAACATGTTTGTAAAATTTCATAAAAAAATATTATTCGTTTCAGAAAAAAAAATTTTGAACTATTCAGAGACCTTTTATAGTATGTATATCTAGAGACCATTCCTTGGTGAATAATCCCCACAATTTCGATAGCGACCACATATAAAAATTCACGAGTATGATAATTGGAGTTGTAAAACAATATTTTCTGGTTTAGGGAAAAAAATGTTTAAAGTACACCCGAAATTATGTAAAACCGCCCCTAAATGGATCGAGAGATGAATAGAGGTTATTTACTGGTGAATAATTTCTAGAGTTTCACCAACAACAACATGTAAAAATTAAGAAACATAATTCAAACACGTATGGACAATTTTAGAAGACAGAAAGACAAAAAGAATTCATTTAGATGCGTTGAGGACCAGGTTACTCCAAAAAAACACACGCAAGTTTTATAGTTTAATATGAAAGAAATTGTGGTGGTGTATGTGTGGCATACATCACAAAACAGAATAGAATGGAATAAAATAAAACATTATCGAAACGCGCGGGAGTAGCCCGCCTCTGCTGCGCACGCAGAAGAGAGAGAGAGCGCAACCTATACGCAAACAAACGTGTGCAGTATATGTGACTTCTACGTCACTCCAACAAGATGCATTTCGAAAACTCTGCTAAATGGGTCGATGGATCGGGACTGGATCTCTCGGCGACAGTTCATCCATTTCGGCGATCCGCGGCGTTTAATTCGTTTTTTGAAGTGAATAAAATGGCAGATTAAAGGAATCCTGGGAAATCCCGGTAGCAGTTTCCGTGCGGCGCGTTGCCGCGCGCGGATTAGCGCGCTCGAAGCCGAACGATAACCGGCTGGAATTTACGTAACGCTTAAGAGGGAACTAATAAACGTTAATTTAACGAAACAGAGACGATTGCGGCCGAACTTTCCGGCCGGAGCGTGGAAACTCCTCCCTTCCGAAACCGTCTCTCAGTCTTTCTCTGGTGTAACGCGCCGTAGCGGGCGGCGCAAGCCGTCTAAAATCCGAGTACGCAATTAGCCAGGCGCATTCTATTAAAACGAACCTCTCCCCCTTACGAACGAATCAATTTCGCCGTCTACCGCTCTCGTCAGTTCCCGAACGCATCTTCGTTTTGTTTTTCGATTACATCGCCCGGCCAGCCGATCGGCAAAAAAGCAATTAAAACCACCCTAGTTGCCAGAAATCATCCGCTACCGAATCGGCAATGAGTGCAGCTACAATGAGATACAGTCTCGTCCACAAGTGTACAGACGACATGCGATTTTACACATTTATAGGAAAATTGAATGGATGAAATATAAAAGTGTAGGAAATTTAAAAAGATTTCAAGACATCAATATCCCAACAAAAACATTCTGTAAACAGGAGCCAAGTTCTTATGGCCGTAAAATGTTGTGAGATCAAACAAAATACGGCCCAGGTTCGTTAGCTTAGAAATACCTCTTGCAATACTGAAAAAAGCGTTTGTGAAAATTAGTTTAAAAGAACGCTATTTAATATTTAAAGAGATGCATGAAGGGCTAAATTATTCAAACTTGGTCGCTACCTAACACCTTTTATGGCCATTGGTTTAAAAAGTAACAGCCAAGTTTGAATAATTTAGCCCTTCATGCATCTCTTTAGAAATTAAATAGCGTTCTTTTAAACTAATCTTTACAAACGCTTTTTTCAGTATTGCAGGAGGTATTTCTAAGTTAACGAACTTGGCCGTATTTTGTTTGATCTCACAACATTTTACGGCCATAAGAACTTGGCTCCTGTTTACAGAATGTTTTTGTTGGGATTTCATCAATTTTTGTTGAAATTTCATGAATTATCAAGTAGGTATTACTCTTATCCCTGATTCATTAAATCCTAAACATTTCTTATCTTTAAGGTGGACATTAAGTAAATTAATAAAAGTGTAGGAAATTTAAAAACATTTCAAGATATCAATATACTATCATCTATTAAAATTATTATAGACTGAAATAACATTCTCTATTTCTTGTAATCGATGCAGAAAATGTTGCATTTTGCATAAAGTTCCGCAGTCTAATTAATGAAACATCGCATTTTCTAGATATCCCTTATTCCCAGTTTTTTAAAAGATATTTTCTGAAATACATTAAAATAAATTGTCCAAATAATTAAAAACAGCAATATACATGCTAAACACCCACTAAAAGCAAGTGCAGCCCTACCATATGAAACGTCGCATTTTCTACAAAATGAACAGATGTAACGATCGCGAACACGGTTGTCCGAGGGCATGGGGAGACGAAAAGTGAGAGAAAGAGAGAGAGAGAAACAGTGCGAGGAATCGATCGTTATTACCCGTTATCGAACGGACAGCGTTGGAGGGTTAATTTCAGTGGCCCCGTTATTTTGTCGGCGCTGGCTTTAAAATGGCCTGCGATGTAGGCAAACACGTCGGTCGTTCGTTTGGCGAGCGGGAAAATCGCGAAGCTTTATCGGACGCGATTGATATACGCGCGTACCAGGCAGCTCGCAGGAGTCGGATAACGGATTCAATGAAGCCATATTTTATTAATGCCACCACTGCTGCTGCTGCTGCGAGAAAATGCGAAATCTATATAGCCATGGCGTGTGCGCTATACCGGCCTCCGGGACGATTACAAAAGGTTACACGGGCTAATTCGATGCGCGCGCGAATATGCGGGGGTGGATATTGCGAGAGTGCTCGGCGACACGAGGCTGGACGATAATAAAGCGACGGCTTTTAATTCGAGCCTACGCGTTTTGATGTAACCTTTTATCGGAAGTAATGCCTGCGTCCTGCACAATGTACCATTTTATACTCGACGCGATTTTTATCTTATTACGTGATCGAGCTTGTTCCGAACAGTGAAATAAGACGATTTTTCTATGTATTATTGTATGTCTCTTTAAATCGATGTGTAATTTTAATGGATATAGTCGTTCAGCTTTTTGCTGGCCATCGGTGGATCTGATCAAACGAATTCATTATCGATTGGTATCATGCCTGATGTCTGAAGACGAGAATTAAAATGAAGCTTATTTGCCTTTCTTATAGATTTTTGTATTAAAACCATATTTAATAGGTTTCAAGTGGAGAAACGTTGAATTAAAAGCATTATTATTAGACCGTGCTACATAATCTCCGGTTCTGGATATTTTATTTTACAACTATTGAAATTACAAAGATGCTTTCTTAAAAAATTGAATAAATATCTTCAGTTCAGCACATATTACGAAAAGAACCGTACAATGTTTAAATTAATTCGATCCTGTCATTTTTATAAGGCAATATGCACGTCATCTTAATTTTTCTCCTTTCTAAAGAGAAGATTTACAATGTTTGGTATTTTTCCTCGAACATATTTCTCATCGACTCAAATGATAAATCAATGAATCACATGGATCTATTTGGATGTAAGAAGAGGTTGCCAGAGAATGTGCCCTAAAATAGTTCTGTACGCCTGAACTTAAAAGAAAAGCGTGTGGCTGTCGCATAAAACAAGACCCCCAGTCAGTCAAGCGCCTTCGAGAACCAGTCGGACTCGTAAATTCGGTCTCGTTTGGCGGACGCGTCGTTTTGTGCACGGCGGAGAGCGGTTCGCGCCGGAATTTCGCGGAAGTTCTCCCGCAACTGGAGAAGCAGAGGAACCAACCGGGGCAGGCCTGGCCCACATTCGAACTTTCGCCGAAAACCCGGGCAAATAAACACGGAAATGGGGGGCTGTGAATCGGCGTTCGCGCGCGACATGCACTCGGCCACGTGACGCGGCTCGTAACAGGATTCCCAGCGTTCAACGGGGCCGCCGGATTTTCTCGAGTTTCAGAATCCACCGGGTCTCTCGCAACCCTCAACATACACACACACACATACACATACACTTATACTAAACCTCCCCACCTCTTCGGCAACCTCGTTTTCCCCAGGGATTTTAGGACAGGTGGCAGCCAACGAAGTCTCAGACGAGACCCACGCTCTCCGGGAAGCGTCGCGGGACGTTTTCCTCGAGACGATTTCCTCGGTAACATGTGGTTGTCGTAAACCGGCGATCATCCCCCAGGAAACGGGCTGGATAAACGCGACGAACTCCTCGCCGTTCCGCTGACAGACGCTCCTTTCGTTAATTTAATCGTTCCGCGTGGAGTTCCTTCCGCTGACGCTCGAGCAGACACTAAAGTGTTGCTTGCCCTTTGTTGCAGAAAGAAACCTCCGTTTCTTATTATACATTTTCTCGGAGAATACAATTTCAAACAGATATGGTGAGTCAATTAGTCCTATTTTTCATGAGTCTTGTTCTTAAGGAATACCATTTTAAAATAATAAGAATGAAGTAAACAATTTTATATAAATCGTTCTTCCTCTCTAACATAAATGTATGAAAAAACTAATCATAAAATTATTAAACAATAAATACACCATTTAACCAAAGTCCAAGTTCATCCTAAGACATCTTAAAGAAAATGTTTCCTATTGAAGTAAAAAGTAAGGTGAAGTGCCCTAAGTCTGGACAGTCCAAAAGTGATACCTAAATCTGGACAATTGAATTTTCATAGTAAAATCAGTAATTAAGAGATTAAATAATTATATTATATATTCTGAGGCCTTAGCTACAAGTAGGTGTGAATATTATTTCATTGAGACATCAATTGAAATTTAAAAATGAATTCAAAGTTCATCTGAAAACAGTATACAAAATAGTCTATTTACATGCGAATCATGTGCATTTATAGTTCGAACTTTTGTTAGAAAAAAAGATATAATTTAAGCCCTCAGACAAAGAATAATTATCACGCATAATAATATTGATATTTTAAAATAAATTGGCAATCAAACTTAACGTAAATAATAATTATTAATCCAAATATTGGATGTCCAAGATTAGGACTGTTTTCAAATATAAGTACTCCATACTGGGACGCGATGACAGTAGCTGTCCCACTCTAAGTTTATACGAAATGTGCTTACGCCTGAAGCCGGACACGTGTTTGTGAATAAAATCAACGCATTGTTTGCAAATTATTTAACTACATGTACGTATAATTAGTCTTCTATTAGCTTGAATAACGTATGTAGAAAATGTATTCCTGTTGTGACGTTAATAATACTTTATGTTTACATCTTAAATCTATCAGTATTACTACCTAACCTTAAAAGTTGTATTATGACAAGTTTTATTAAAACAGTAAATGAAAATAAATATATATTTGGTTAAATAATAGAATACTATAATCTATGATAAGAATACTACATATTACGCAAAGCATCTTCTATCCATCATGCGCAACATCGCCACCAACTTACGTTTTAGGTTATGTTCGCTCGAGCAACTCATAAATTGAATTTGTCCTGATATAGACTTTACTTCTATCCAGGTACTAGCTTAGATTGGATTTAATATGTCCAACTATAGGTTTGAATTATTCTTGTTAATACAATTAAGATATTAACCTAAACAATGATTTTTTTATTTTAAATTACTTTACAAACTCTGAACTGTATGTTAAAACTCTTAAGAAATTGTTTTTGTTTATTTAAAGTGATAAAATTTAATATAGAAAAACATGCTGTCCAGGCATAGGGCACTTCACCTTACAGTCTCACATAATTATGCACTTGTCCAATAAACATCCGATGGAACGCAACTAAAAAAATATTATCCCACATCCAAAAGATGTGGCTACACACCCCAAGAAATTTTACTCTGGTATCCCCAACAGCATGCCGGGAAAAAATTCCCGAAAGTCAGTTATATGGCCGTTACCGAAGAACGGGGTCCCTTTCGCAAATCCAGTTAAGTTGATCGGATCTAGGCTCACGGTAACCTGTCGGCCAGGTCTGGCAGAATCAGAAGGAAGATAGTATGCCGGTCAGTTCCCGGGCGACTCTCGTCGATGGCTCAACATAATTCACGAATAACCCTGGGCTCTTTATCCGTGCGGCGATCGACGATGCGAGGGGCCCTGGGGCCGATTGTGTTTTCCGGTATTACCAACAAATACGATCCGATAAATCATCCAGTGAATCGCCGTGGCGGTGTGGCCCCGAGATCCACGGCAGGCATCCATTGTTGGCCGGCCGCAGCTTTGTACAAATTCTCTCCTCTTTGGCATCTGTCCGACATTCGCGCGCCCTTCTAGCCGATGCTTTAAGGGTAGCAGACTCCGGGGATCCTTGCTCCATCATCGCTGCTCCTCCTTTCATTTTTTTCCGCGTCGCTTTTCCTCGATCCCCGCCCAGTCCTCTCTCTCCAGGCCCGTTGTCTTCTTCCGCTCTAGCTCGCTGACCCGTTTTACCGCGTCCTCCTCTCTTTCTGCCCCCTTCTTTTCATCCCTGCGGACCTTCCGGACGCGAATTATTGCTAAGTAACGCCGGCGAGAGCAGCCCAGGTCTTTTTATTACACCCTCGGATTATAATGTCTCTGTCATCCCCCGAGATAATTTATCGTCTCGCCCAGGTCAGGGGTGTGGCGACCTCCTGCGCGGCCTCGCAAGGATTCCTATCGAACAGAGAGTCCTTGTAGAACATCCCAGCCGGACCGCAACGACCCGTCGAACACGTGCGTTACGTCACTGTTCACAAGTATTTACGGGATCCGTCGCGGACGGCACGGATCCTTCGATCGTTCGCTCTTTTATGGCTCGTCGTAGGGATGGAGACATCTGCGCCCATTGTTGCCGCGCATCGCGACTAGTCATTTTATAGTCCCCTAATGAGACGCCTCGACAGATACTCCCTTGTGCTGCCAGAGTTCTTGGGAAACCAGAAGACGCAACTATCATGAGGTGAACGTACCATGTACGAAGTAGACTACTTGATCATTAGACTGCGGATCTCCAGAACCATTTACTGATTTATTTAGCAATTTTTTTAAATATTTTCGAAAGTAGTCCTTAATGCAGCAACTGTTCATTTAATTAACCCATCGGAAGCTGGGATTTTAATACTCTGGGTATTTAATCGTTGATATTTTTAATTGCACGAAAGATCCTTATATCACCCCAATGATGACGTAGCCAATTTCGACAACATTTTTATCGACAAGAACAGTAACCTAATTCCAACGATCGTGGCCGACCGATTTATCTAATGCACTCCGGACGAGCCTAAAATCGAGCCTTTTGGTAACACTTTGGAAGCCCTCGGCCTTGTCGCAGCTCGTTGTGGTTCCGTTTGGAAGCTGTTTAAGCAGAATCCATTAAAGCATAATTTCTTGTCGATGGGGTTTATACGACGCTGTTTCTAAAAGGTTGTTACGATCCTGGACCAAGACGGGAAATATTAAACATATTGAGTCATAGGCAACTTTATGTCTACGAAGTTTCAGGGCGTCATTGAAGACGAGCAATTTCGTAGCGGAAAAAATAATGCGCCAGGATAATATTGTTTGTTTTACACGCGTTCCTTGAAGTCCTTAATGAGGCGGTGGCGCACCTCCTGTCTGGAGTCTCAGGTATCTGGTGCGGTGGAGCGACAGGAGAAGTGGTGAAAGTATGCAAACTATGCGAGAGGAGTCCTCCGTCGGAGACGATACACCCTCTGCGCACGTGTGCACCCTTCTTGGAAGGCAGCTCGATAAAGTAACTTCGTTAAGTTCGTCTCATCGCAGACAGGCGTGTCGACGACGTGATTTTTTTCCGTTATTGGCTCAAATCTCGCGCAGGTGAGTGTTCCTTTACCTGGTTTCCTCTTGAACTGCCTAAGCGAGTGCTTTGGACCCTTTCTAGCCCTTGGTAATGTCAAATTTCGGTTTTTAAACGATACAATGACAAATGTCGAGATATCTAAATAAATTTAGTCTAGTAATTTTTATAAAGGAACCAGTCACCTTTAATATTTCCAAATTTATGTTTATGATTTCGTAAACAAATTCGTGCACCCTTTACTTTTGTTTGATATCGTTTAATATCGAATATTTTTAATGTCTATACATATTTTCCATAAAATGTGCTAGTATACTAGGGTTTGATACATTTTTTCGTATAATGAACGATCTATTATTATTCTATTTTTGGCGACAAAGTTAGATAACATTGTGCGGTAAATTGAGGAAAAGAACGAAAGGAGAGAACAATTTTTTCTTTAAGCAGTGTTTGATCTAGAAGGGTCGTTTTAATATACATAGCTACTTTCTGAACTTTCCTCCACGACGTCGCCTTCTCGGTGCTCGTAAAATTGACACCCCAACGCCATCTAGAAAGCTATTAAAGACAAAAATACAGTTTACATAGGAAAATTGTATACTTTTTATGCAAAAATATGGGGGCAGCAACTCCTATATTGTCATAATTAATTTTGTTTCATCCACAGTTTTTCGTTTTGTTACAAATCAATTAACGTTAGAAACTGATAACAAATATCGCCAGATTTGAGAACAAAAATTCAGGAGATTTTCATTCAATCATTCAGAAACAAGAACTGGGCGCATTTCCATCACATATATCTATGGGGGTTATAAAGACCGCGTTCAGTGCAATGCCACGACCCCTCCACCTTAAGACTACCAGCAGGGTCAAATGTCTGATCCACCCCCACCGAATCCCTGCCCACCAAGTCATCCAGTCTGCGCCTAAAATCCCGCCGTCAAGATTTTCATAACCGACTCTGGCGCACCCCCTGCACGGGGTTTTACGGAAGTGCGTCGCGTCGTCGTTCGCCACGGTGAGCCGCATTAGTTTCGAACACGTCAGCCCAGTCTGTTCCACCGTAGTTACGTATGGAGTGTGTAGATAATGCCGCGTGAGGCTTTGCAGGGTCCGGGAAAGGGCTTTCCGTCGCTAGCGACAGAAAAGGGGTGGCAAGAAGGGGACGCTGGCAACACCTTGCGCTGATGCCTCGATACACCATAAATTATTACATTCGTATCGTTGGCTCTCTCCCTGGTCGCGGGGGTGCGTGGCAGACGAGCCATCCCCGCGATCCTATCTCCTGCGCGGTCCTCTCCGCGAGCAGGCTGCGTCGCGGCATCGGGAAATTGCGCCGTTTTGTTTTTGCCGGAGGATTTATTGCCGGCGGGGATGGCTCTCTCGCGTTGCTCCCTGAAACTGATCGCGGTTACGTGCCAGCCCCCGCGACATTACGAGCCCCTGTCCCCCGTAAACCACCGCTCTCGTACCCCCTTTTTTACTCTACTTTTGCGCGTCGCGACGGGATCCTGGAATAATTGCCGGACCGGACCGCAGGGCCGTTTAGGCGTGTTCCGTGCTTCTGGAGAACTAGGTGCGGTGTGGAGATGAAGCCGACTGTGTAGATTATTATTTTTCGACTTGCGATTTTTTCTTCTCTTACCTCCATAAATTATAAGACGGAGAGAGGAAGTGGAGTGTGCAAAATTTGGTTGCATTCGGATACGGGAACCAATGTACCAATCTACCAATCTAGCAACCTACTAATCAAGTCATTAGTAATCTTATCTAAACCACCGAGAACTGGATTCCAAGCATCGAATCGTGTAGCATCTCCAGTCCGAAATTTCTTTCGCATCACGCAAAAATGTGCACACAGTTAAGTAACGTTTCCAAGAGAGTGTTCTTGTGGGAGATCCCGCAAAAAGCAGCAAGCGCAAAATCCTGGAGACAGTTCGAAGACCGTCGTTCCAGAAAGGACGTTCTTTGGGCAGCGTAACGGGCGTCGAACTCTGGATGTTCGTCGAACACGTTAATGAATGTTTTCGCGTTTACCGGGCCAGCATGGTGGGCACGGGTGTGGGGAGGGTCGGTTGTTTTTTGGGAATTTCTTCGTCCGGTACTTCTCCGTGGCTCTTGCTCGCCGGTTCGCTCGCCAGACCCTATTAACTTCGTCACGAAGAGACTGCTCTGGCACGCGAGCACTTTTCCACCTGGCAGGACGTTGATCGATCGTCCTTAAAATTCGCTGAACCCGCTCTCGAGTTTCCGGTGAAAAGCCAGCGGCAGCGGCCGTCTCGAAATATGACTCGTTTCGAAGATTTCGTTAGTACCTAGCTGAGCGTATCCTTCGGTGCATTTTCATCCTTGTACCGTCTGCCTCCTCTTTTCTTCTTTCTCTTTCCACTCTCAAAAGAGAGTAAGAGTAAGAAAGAATTCTTACGTTCCCTTTTTTTCTGTAACTGTTCAAAACGTTACTACACTTTCTTCCCACTAATCCGTAGTTTACGTTGCTTCTTTCATTTCTGGTTTTTATTTTCTTACATGGTTATAATAAACTTTTGCATACTTCGAACTTCTTCGTAGACTGCGGATTTTAGTGCAAAAATTTAGAAAAGGTCACGACTGTCTGTAAATATGGAAATATTGATAAATGTTTATCCTGTCTGTGTTTTTCCCTTTCCTAAGAGAATATAATTGGAGTATCTAGAGACTCATATTATGGAAGACTTAGGCCTCGTTCATTCTTCATTTAAATCTGAATAAATTTGTTCTGCACATCATTTTATCAATTGTGAGGGGAAAAATAATCACATTTTGAGCTTCTTTCAGAATGTTTATGTATTTGCACATTATTCGCACACCTCCATTGAGGTAGCCTAAATAAAAACGTGTACAGTCGGTCACAAAAATATTGGCACAAAATCGCAATAGATCGGAATTGTAGAAAAAATGTTAAAAACTTTAAAGATATGTTTTGTAGCTCTGTGTCAATTAAACATATTCTGAAAATTTCGTCAAAATCGGTCGACGTTGCAATGAGCTACAAACGTTTGAAGATGGTGAAAATTGCAATTTTTCTTACATCTTTCAATGCCTGTCATTTTTTCCCGCTTCAACCGATTTCGGTAAAACTTTCACAGTGCATATAATTGACACAGATCTACAAAATGTACTTTTTAAATTTTCAATATAGGCCCACATAAAAAAGTTGAAAATGCAACTTTTAGTATTTTTTCTACAATTCCGATCTATCGCGATTTTTGAAAAAATTTCTTTTCACATCCTGTAGTAAACTAATTGCTCTTGCTCTCCAAAAACATTCAAATCACATGGTCCAATATTAAAAAAGTTATCGCCTTTTTACGAGTGTCCCAATATTTTTGTGACCGACTGCATATATTCAGTTCCTTGTGTTAGTTAGTTACCGCAGCATAAATTAATTTCAACGATCATCTCCGCACTAAAACATGGTTGGCAAATGCACAGACTGCTCTAAATTCGTGCCAGAGATTTGTAACCTCGGTAACATCGTCTCGCAGCATTCTGATCGCGGCTACTCGCAAAACTCTCTCTTACTCTCGATCTCTCCACTCTCATATCTCCTCGATTCTCTCTCCACTCTCTTCGTCAGTCAACCACACAGCCGATGATCGAGCTTTCCCGTGGCAAGCGTCTATTCAGCTCGCAAGGATCTCGGATTTAAAATTTAAATAAAATCAAGTTCCTACCGCGGCTCGTCGGGCTCGTCCGATTCTTGCAGAAGTACCAGGCGCTCTTTCAGCGGAAGGAATTACCGAGCACGTATCTTGGATCAAAATATTAGCCGCGCTGAATAGGCAGCGGGAGGCGAACGAGCATGAGAGAGAGAGAGAGAGGGAGAGAGAGAAAAGGATTCTCGTAATACCGAAGTCGTGTTGCCGTTCAAGTATAAAGACGATGCTCAACGGGTTCCAGCGTGGCGTTGACGTTCGAGCGAGACAGCTAACCACCCCCTTAGTATCCTCGTTTCTTCCTGAATTCACGCGAAAGAGGCAAAAGAGAGGGAACCGACTGAAGCACGTCGAAAAGAGAGACCAGCTCCGACTAAATTCTAGGAGATATCCGCGATATCGAAAATCACCTTCCGTCCTGTGCTCGACACCTGCCCCCGAGACTTTTCGATTTCTCCTCAGGGGAGATGGAAGGATATTCGCTGGATATCCTGCCCCATAGACTAGCAATGTGTTCCCGGAGACGGGCGAGATCTTGCTGCGATTTTCTAACAATTATCGCTGATGCGAGACGTCCTTTTGTTTCAGGAATTTTCAGGAGTCCGGGAAATTTACGTTAGGCGCAACTGGAAATTTTGTTGTAGAAACGTACTGTAGTATTATATTGTTCCGTCTTCTCTTAGAAACTAAAAAATTAAAAATACATTGTTATAAATGCATGAAATTGGCAGGACTTTATGAAGTCCTATCTGATGTTATTAGCTTAAACTTAAATAATCGAGGCAGTCGTACATTTAATCAATTCAGAATTGTGTGACATTTCTGCGATATGTCCAAACATTGTTTTGCTGTTGAGGATATTCGCTGGATATCCTGCCGCATAGACTAGCAATGTGTTCCCGGAGACGGGCGAAATCTTGCTGCGATTTTCTAGCAATTATCGCTGATGTGAGACGTCCTTTTGTTTCAGGAATTTTCAGGAGTCCGGGAAATTTACGTTAGGCACAACTGGAAATTTTGTTGTTGGAACGTACTGTAGTATTATATTGTTCCGTCTTCTCTTAGAAACTGAAAAATTAAAAATACATTGTTATAAATGCATGAAATTGGCAGGACTTTATGAAGTCCTATCTGATGTTATTAACTTAAACTTAAATAATCGAGATCGTGGTACATTTAATCAATTCAGAATTCTGTGACATTTCTGTGATATGTCCAAACATTGTTTTGCTGTTGAGGATATTCGCTGGATATCCTGCCGCATAGACTGGCAATGTGTTCCCGGAGACAGGCGAGATCTTGCTGCGATTTTCTAACAATTATCGCTGATGCGAGACGTCCTTTTGTTTAAGGAATTTTCAGGAGTCCGGGAAATTTACGTTAGGCACAACTGGAAATTTTGTTGTTGGAACGTACTGTAGTATTATATTGTTCCGTGTCCTCTTAGAAACTACAAAATTAAAAATACATCGTTATAAATGCATGAAATTGGCAGGACTTTATGAAGTCCTATCTGATGTTATTAGCTTAAACTTAAATAATCGAGGCAGTCGTACATTTAATCAATTCAGAATTGTGTGACATTTCTGCGATATGTCCAAACATTGTTTTGCTGTTGAGGATATTCGCTGGATATCCTGCCGCATAGACTAGCAATGTGTTCCCGGAGACGGGCGAAATCTTGCTGCGATTTTCTAGCAATTATCGCTGATGTGAGACGTCCTTTTGTTTCAGGAATTTTCAGGAGTCCGGGAAATTTACGTTAGGCACAACTGGAAATTTTGTTGTTGGAACGTACTGTAGTATTATATTGTTCCGTCTTCTCTTAGAAACTGAAAAATTAAAAATACATTGTTATAAATGCATGAAATTGGCAGGACTTTATGAAGTCCTATCTGATGTTATTAACTTAAACTTAAATAATCGAGATCGTGGTACATTTAATCAATTCAGAATTCTGTGACATTTCTGTGATATGTCCAAACATTGTTTTGCTGTTGAGGATATTCGCTGGATATCCTGCCGCATAGACTGGCAATGTGTTCCCGGAGACAGGCGAGATCTTGCTGCGATTTTCTAACAATTATCGCTGATGCGAGACGTCCTTTTGTTTAAGGAATTTTCAGGAGTCCGGGAAATTTACGTTAGGCACAACTGGAAATTTTGTTGTTGGAACGTAATGTAGTATTATATTGTTCCGTCTTCTGTTAGAAACTAAAAAATTAAAAATACATTATTATAAATGCATGAAATTCGTAGGACTTTATGAAGTCCTATCTGATGTTATTAACTTAAACTTAAATAATCGAGATCGTGGTACATTTAATCAATTCAGAATTGTGTGACATTTTTGTGATATGGTCAACCATTGTTTTGCTGTTGAATACATTCTTAAGCCAATTACATCACCGTCTCCATAAACGACCAAGAGTCCTAAAGACTGTAAAGGGCTGTCTACTGTGGTGAATCAACACACATAATTAAAGAGTCACAGTGACGTCAAAAACCAGCAGAAAAGTCGCGAGAACATGGCAAAGCACAGAAGCTACAAGGGTTCACAGGCTTATAAAATCGCAAGCTAAAAGACAATCCGACTAATAACAGAACGTCGCATCCACCCGACTGGCAGACCGATGTTGCGAGCTTCCAGCGCAATAATAAGCCCAGAAGATGTTGTCGTTTAAGTCGGTTCCGCCTTTGAGGCTTCCGGGGAGGTAGCAGACAAGTCACGCGACGCGACGGTCGGTCGCGCGGCAAAAAAGGGGAAGTAATAAACGGGAGGACGTTCCTCGGCTGGTTCCTTTCATCCGGAGATCTCATATCCTTTTGCCGAAAAGTTGGCCGCGTCGCGAACCGACAGGGGAGGGGGGAGAAGAAGAAAATTAGGCGCGTCGGGCTCACCTAACCCTCCGCTTCGTCTCTACTCGTTCTCAAAGAGATGCGCAGGACTGGCTTCGAAGGGAGACACGTCTGATAATCCTCCGTCGGCGGAGGATTGTCGCGCAACTTCCCGCAGGAAGTCGGTCTGTTTACCATTCTAAAGACGTCTTTAATATATAACGGGCAATTTTCCTCGCTCTATGCCCGTAACTTCTTTGAGAAATTGGATGGCCCAAAGAGGGTGGCGGTGTCTGCAATAGCAGGGCCGATTCGCGGGGAGATGGGGATCAGGCTGGTTCCTCTGAAGATCGGGAGACACTGTGACAGTTCGCTGAAAACAGCAGCCTTGATTCGGGATCTTGGAGTTAATAATCCCGGGATAATCTGTGGAGATCGCAGACGAGCCGTTTTTGTAGCGTCTCCCTTTTAGCTCCATTCCCTGGAATAGATAAATTGTTGATAATGTCTGCGCATCTCTGTGAAGAATAAAATTTTTCTGCTTATTTGCAAGGTTCTGGCGCCGAACAAAACTGTATTTCTTCCTTGAATAATTTTAATAAGTCGATAATAATATATTCCACTGTTTCTTGTTTCACGTGTCTTGTTTCTTTAGTTGGGCGGTTTCGACTTTTTCGAAATCGCAGGACAGAAAGAATTCAACAAGTACGAGAGATGTTATTGGCGAAGTTACAAACTCCGCCGGCTGTAATCAGAATTATCTAGATCTGTTCCGTGGAGTAGTCGTGCCGTGGAAGCGGTCCGGAGGCAGCGTTAAAACTAATTAACGCCAGGTCGGAGCGACTATTAGCAAGACCATCAATAACTTCGGCAAGAAAAGCAGACGCCGCTAAGGGAGGCAAACACGGTGCTCCGTATGTATCGTCGGGAGAATTCGCGGAGACTCGCGTATTCCGGCGACAGATAAAAGCAATAGAGAGTACAAGTTGGCGCTCGTTGATTTATATTAGCCCGCGTAAATTTCGTTTGTTGTAATTAGCGCGACGCGATGTTCGAGACGTAGACGACGACGACGACGACGACGACGACGGGAGTACCGCGAGGACGCGACGTTAGGGGATGATACGTTATGGGGGTGCGAGAGACGGCGCAATTCTCCCTTTACACGAGCTTCCGCTTCATTCTCGTCGGCCGGATGCGCAGACGTTCCTCGTTTTTTTCGTCCGCGATGCTGTCTGCCGGACAAAAGTAATATTTCACGGGTCTATCTGGCCTCGTCGCGCCCCTGGCATTGATCAGCTCTTCGTTCGCGTGTCACTGGCATACAGGGTGTTCGTAAGTTGCTGGTCAACAGTTTTCCAGATCGACGATAAGCGTACAGAAGGTGTGGACAAGCAGGAAATTGCACTGTTGCTTCAACATGTTTCGGACGAAGAGGTACTTGCTGCTTCATGTACAATCTTATCTGATTTATTTACTGTGCGATTTCTGACTCGCCCCGTTTGTAGAAATGTAGTCCAGTATTTTATATTTATAGAACTAGTCTACTACATCTCAAACAATTCCTGCATCACTGAATGTCATTGTATTTAATAAATTATAAAACGTTCAGTAAATACACTCAATTTCATATTTGTCAACAAAATCATGAAACAGGTTCCAAAGATAAATTGAATAAATTGAAATAAATTTTGTCAACAAAATCATTAAACAGGTTTCAAAGATAAATTGAATATGGGTATCCGGTTGTTGACATAAGGGATAAACCGAAATAGAATTTTACATCGTTATCGTTGATATATCGACCTAACCTAACCGAGACCATTGAAGTAGACTTCTCCTTGCTCCAGAAAATTATGAACGTATTTAATTATTAATCACTAAGCTTTAGCCAACTTGCAATCAGTCAAAAATAGACCAAATTCGACAGCAAATCGATCCACCGTCATCGTGACCTCCTTCACGGAACAATACTAGCAAGCCAGCGACAGTATCTCGCGATAACGATAACGACAACATAGCTGGTCGATACGTAGACGTCGGAGCCAGACGTCGCAATGACGTTTCCGTCAGCCGTGACACCTTCGTGACGTTGATTCACCGTGAATAAAGTTCCTGCACAAGGCAGAGGAAGGTACTCGGATGTTTTATGAACCGGCTTTTCCATCATTTTTATACAGAAGTGGTTCAAGAAGCCGAGCGCATAGTCGAGGGATGAAAAAGGGTCGCTGCAAAACGTATTATGAGCTCCGAATCCGAGATCTGGAGGACAAAACACATCGACGAAGCCGATTTCCTCGGTAAACAGTTGCCGGCGACCTGACAGAGGCTAATGACGCGCTATTCGTTCTCTTGCCGTGAGGGTGGAATAGGGGTTGAAGGCGGTGAGATCGACGTGAGAGCAAACCGGAGGGAACGGGGTCGAAAAGTTGCCGCGGTGGCTGGAACGGGGTCAGATATTAAAACGACCCCGGATGCAGGTAAGTAGACGAGCACGCGGCTCCTTCCGTCATGCACCGGGTGTCCTGTTTATGCTAAGCCCATCCATATTAAAATTGCAGGAAGCCTGCAAGAATTTAAGGACCGTACTATTTTATTTTCAATTCGTTAGAATTAGTATTAAGGTAAAAATTATTCGATCAAACAAATATTTTTAACGTTGTCATTATTCATATTTTCATGTTTAGTCATTTATTTATATGTAGAAAATATTTCTACATATTTATATGTAGAAAATATTTCTACATATTTATATTTTAAGGTAAAAATTATTCGATCAAACAAATATTTTTAATGTTGTCATTATTCATATTTTCATGTTTAGTCATTTATTTATATGTAGAAAATATTTCTACATATTTATATGTAGAAAATATTTCTACATATTTATATGTAGAAAATATTTCTACATATTTATATGTAGAAAATACTACATATTCATATGTAGAAAAACCTTGTCGTACATAAAGAAATTAATATTTTCATTTTTTGACAATATACAAAATGAGCAAATTAGACCCTGATTTAAGAGATGGTTTAATTACCGAAATTGAAAATGTTGTGACACAATATAGGAGAGTGTGCAACCCTTAATAAATTGGGTCGCACTGCTAAGAAATGAATGGACAATCGAACTTCTGCTATGAACAGAAAATTCTGACCTCTCAGCAACGTTTTCGCGTAACTTGGCGATTAGAGCACACAAGGGCTGAACCACCCCAGCACGGCCCGCTTCGAAATTGAATTTCCCGGCGTACAACGCAGATTGCTCCGCCCCGATAGATGCAATAAAATCGAATCCACAGAAAACGATATTTCACCGGAGCGATTCATGCGATGTTTATAGAATAGCCGGGCGCGCGGAAAGGGCAAAAATAGACGCGGGGGTGTAAGTGGCATGAGGCCATGTTCACATGCGCGCGGTTACGCGAGCAACGACGTTGAATACATCCGTGTAAAAATTTCATCAACAAGTTCAACGGCAGCGGCGACTGGGCACAAAAAAAACAGAGAGAGAGAGAGAGAGAGAGAGAGAGAGAGAGGGAGAGAGAGAAGGAGAGAGTAGGGCTCGACGCCGAGCGTCGCCCGCCGTCGCGTTCCACCGTATCAGCAAAAACTTAGGCGCGAGCGTAATATGCGCCCGGAATTAATTACACGGACTAGGAGGGGCTAATCTGCATATTACGAAATTAAAAAATTTCTCGGCCTTAATTCAGCCGACGCGATGAATCCTAATTTCCGGTGGCCGGCCGCTGCGCCGCACAGAGCTCCGCTGGCTCGCGAACCCCTGATAAATTGCTTCTCGCGCGGATTCGTTGAATTTCTCATTCGCGTCCTCGGAACGCCCTGGAATCCACCGCTACCACGGACTTTTATATTTTCTTCGCCAGATGCCGACGGAAGCGATAGCACGTTGTTGGAGCGAGTTTGATGAAGATCATTCACCTGTTCGAATTGATTTTTCTTGGTTCTCGCTCGTTATTGACGACACGGCGATTCTCGATGCGGTCTTGCATTTATTACGGGTGTAATCCTATTCATTTACAAGATAAAAAATGGTTAGATTATTACTGATCAAATGTTTTAAAATTTCGTACGAACTTTAAGGTATATACAGTCAGTCACATAACTGATGGCACACACTTTAAATCAAAATAACCGTCTTTTAGATAGTCCAAACGATTTCGAAAATTTTGGACAAATTGTGTTTTGGAGGGGGTATTCGTGTTTCTTGGATCGTGCAGTTCCTATTTTCTGAGATCAAGACTTTACTGTAATATGATTCCCGATGACTGTATTCTACCAGAAAATCTCTTACCAAATAATCTCGTATAAAAACAATTCTCGTAAACATAAAGCTATTGAATCATTTTTCTACGAATTTTCGATTGTGAATCATGAAGGTTACAAATCTACTATATAGTCGTCGAAAATTAGTGGGTTGAGACCAACAGAGACAGTTTGAATCACATTCTGCCTCTCCTTGTGATATTAATTTTACGGAGCGTTCCTGTTATCACATTATCAAAGAGGACAGTCCCTCGAAGGTAATGTGATTCCATTAAAGAAATCTAGGTGGCAGTTAACAGCTCGATCTCGCAGTCTATTTGTAGCACGCAAACGTGTTCATACTGTCGTGCTCGTAGATGGAAGAGAGGATCAAAGAAGGGGTGGCAATCGCGGTGTTTCATTCTTCGAAAGCCCAGCTAATCCGCGCTCTTTGCCAGCCGCGTATCCATACGGTTCTATTTAGCAATCTCTCTCTCTCACCCTCTCTCTGTGTGTATACGCAGAGTAATAAGTCACCGTTCGGGCTGGTTTTATCGACCCGATAGTCTGTCCGGCAAGAACCCGTGCACGGAGACGTGTTTGATGGGATTCAGGAGCGTCCGGGGATTTCGGATTGTACGCGGGCAAATAAGCCTCCCGGCGAAATTGCTTGCTCGCGAACCACGCGTTAATACATTATTATCGCGGTTCTGTTCCCTCGCGCTACTATTTCGGGGGTGCGCTCGCTGAATGGACACGGTAAACTGATGGACAGGGGTGAGTAATCCCCTTCGAAGACTGGAGGAGAGATTTTTCTTATTCCGAGCCGTAGATCGAGTATTTTGAAAGACATTCGTCATCAAGATTTCATGGGATTCAAGAGATCCTTAGAATATTACCTGGTAAATTAGGGTGGATTTATAGTGGAGCGGTGAGCATCGATGATAGCGGCGCGGTGAGAACAAACCAACATTCGTGACAACATTTCGACACATACTAAAGAAAGAGTACATATGTATTTTCTTTGTTTTTCTTTTTTTTTTCACCGCACAGCTCACCTCACTGCTCCACTATAAAGGTCGTCGCTCACTAGAACGCACCGGCGCCCACCCGGCACCGCGCGGCCTCAGCTGTTTTGGATTTCTTCTATGTATTTTAAATGCATGTGCGCACATCCATTTAAAATACATAGAAGAAATCCAAAACAGCAGAGGCCGCGCGGTGCCGGGTGGGCGCCGGTGCGTTCTAGTGAGCGACGACCTTAAATCTACCCTTAGAAGAAGACCGATTTCAGGGGGTTCACGTATTTTCGTTATACAGGGTGAGTGAAGGTCTACTGACTTCATGAAAAACTGCTCGAAATAAATTTTATTCTATTTGTAGATTCTCCAGACGATCTTATTTAATCAACATTTCTAAAACCAGCTAATAGCACATTAAACAATTAGTACCGAAGTGCAAATCTGAAAAGCAACAAAGAGATCATCCAGGTACGCTAAATCTAAACTGTCACAGCAAAAGAACGACCTAAAACGAATATAAAGTGCATCGAGCGAAAAAGGCCGCCAACCAAAAGCCGCGAAAGCGCAGCTAATTACCCGTCGCGGCACAATGGGATCCCTAGACGAAATATATCCCGGAATCGTTAATACCGCGCGACGAACAAAAAAGAAAATGGCAATAATTGGGTATAAAACCGGAAGGGTAGAGGCGCACTCGGCGTTGTGAGGGCTCGAATGATTTAAAAAGCCCGAATCCTGTGGAACAAATAATAACAACAATCCGTGGCGGCGGGTGTACAATGGCGTGCTCCTTTGTCCGGCGGGTTCGGCAGTGACTTTTATCCCGCTTCCATTTCCCCGACGCCGGGCCGTTGCCAGTCGTTTAATTAACTAAATTCCCAAATAATTTATATTTCCACACGTTTCGGCGTTCCGAGGGTTGGGGGGGACAGGAAAAAAATCGCCGAGAGAATCGCACTCGGCGGACACCGGGGCCTGTGTATCCAGTTGGAAATTGGTTCGGAACCGGTTCGAAAACCCGTTCTCCCTCTCTGTTTCCGTCGCGTCGTCGCTTTCGCGGGATTACCGCGGCCCGGAACTTTATTCGGTTTATTATCCGTGCGGGTGTTTGCGTTTCCGCCTACCACCGTTGAAATAGAGAGCCAAGCCTCTCCCCGAAGAGATATTTAATACTTCACGCGCAAAATGGAATGCATTTGGATTACGTTCCAATTTAATCTGCGAGTCACGCGAGGAATTTTTCACGATTGCCGCGCCAGGACGCGGCGCGACCAACGGGATAACGAGGACGAACGTCGGCGATAACACGAGCCGAAACAGACGCGGATAATCATACACCGTTTCGTCCCCGAGCCACCCCTACCGCCCGCAACCCCGCAACCCCTGGATAACCGGTTGACACGCCATTTCGCGGATTATAAAGATTAAATATTTCGAACGTTATTGCGTCCGCGTCTGGCCCGCATTATGATCGTTGAAACGCTCGCTTGAGCTCTCAGGTTAGCACCCGAGGCCGCTAACCGGCGCGTAGTGGGGCTGAAGCAGCCTAATCTCTTCGGGGACACTGGCACGCTGTGTATTTTATATTTATTATTAGACTAGAGATCTTTATCCGGAATGCAAATTATCATCACTGATCGGAACATACAAGAACCAGGCAGAAATTTCTTTCCGCCTTTAATCATTTTAATAGGTCGAAAGTAATGTACAGATGGTATTAAATTCCTCTAATCCCTTTACTCTGATTATTTTCGCTTACTCAATTTCATGATAAATGCATCAAATTCGCAGTCCACTTATTGCCCATCTATCCCATGAATTAACAAATGAGATTGTATCGCAATAATGTTTCATTCGATAAATGTCTCGATTGTATAAAATTAAGAAATATGAATAAAATATTTTTTACCGCAGTGTGGGCGAGACAGGAATATTTTTCTTTGAAAGAGCCTGAACTGGAAAGTCAACCCTCTATTAGGCTTATCGACGAGGCGGCGGATTGAACTGGAGAGTCGAAGAAAGTGCGCTCACAGGGGAGAGCCTCTCCGACCCTTTTTACTTGAAAAGGGCTACGGGACTGAGGATTCCGCGACCCCCTTCGCGCTATACCTCGCCGCGATGGCGACTTTGAGTTTATTCGAGTCTTTAAACGGCTTTATTGCACGTGGAAATCTATTTCACAAGGGAATGACTGATGGGAGGGAAGTTATTGGGTATTGGCGTGTGCTGGGGAGAAGTTCTGATCAAAGAATTGGTCTTTGCATAATATAACGCGGGGGCGTGTGCGCGCGAATATCTTTATTGCGTGAGCATACAGAAAAAGAATTTATTATAAATTCCTCTCCATCTTAGAAGAACCTTATAATATTCTAAACTGTTTTTCATGCGAATACTGAGTACATTTATGCGAAGTTAATTTATTTTAATTTTTAGTTTGAATAATTTCCAAACTGCTTAAACCCCAATCAAGGTAGCACACGTCGGTCTATTAACTAAAAGTTATTTACTTTCAGCTGTTATAAACTTATATGATTGAGTGTTCAGCAAATATAAGGCGAAGTGCCCTATGCCTGGACAGCATGTTTTTCTATTTTAAATTTTATCACTTTAAATGAACAAAAACAATTTCTCAAGAGTTTTAATATACAGTTCAGAGTTTGTAAAGTAGTTTAAAATGAAAAAATCATTGTTTAGGTTAATATCTTAATTGTATTAACAAGAATAATTCAAACCTATAGTTGGACATATTAAATCCAATCTAAGCTAGTACCTGGACAGAAGTAAAGCCTATATCGGGACAAATTCAATTTACGAGTTGATCCAGCGAACATAACCTAAAACGTTGGTTGGTGACGAATAGAAGATGCTTTGCGTAATATGTAGTATTTTTATCATAAATTATAGTATTGTATTATTTAACCAAATATATATTTATTTTCATTTACTGTTTTAATAAATCTTGTCATAATACAACTTTTAAGGTTAGGTAGTAATACTGATAGATTTAAGATGTAAACATAAAGTATTATTAACGTCACAACCGGAATACATTTTCTACATACGTTATTCAAGCTAATAGAAAACCTTATTATACGTACATGTAGTGAAATAATTTGCAAACAATGCGTTGATTTTATTCACAAACACGTGTCCGGCTTCAGGCGTAAGCACATTGCGTATAAGCTTAGAGTGGGACAGCTACTGTCATCGCGTCCCAGTATGGAGTACTTATATTTGAAAACAGTCCTAATCTTGGACATCTAATATTTGGATTAATAATTATTATTTACATTAAGTTTGATTGCCAATTTATTTAAAAATATCAATATTATTATGCGTGATAATTATTTTTTGTCTGAGGGCTTAAATTATATCTTTTTTTCTAACAAAAGTTCGAACTATAAATGCACAAGATTCGCATGTAAATAGACTATTTTGTATACTGTTTTCAGATGAACTTTGAATTCATTTTTAAATTTCAATTGATGTCTTAATGAAATAATATTCACACCTACTTGTAGCTAAGGCCTCAGAATATATAATATAATTATTTAATCTCTTAATTACTGATTTTACTATGAAAATTCAATTGTCCAGATTTCAAGAGGATGCATTGAATCCACTAAAATTTCGTGCATTATGTCAAAACCAATTCCCAAAGAAAATCGAGAGCTCGATGCAGCCGGTGGACAGCTCGTCCGCATGTCACGTGACAAAAGGAGCAGGTTGAATCGAGGTGCGCCGGTAATTAAGCAAACGATACCGTGCCGTGCGCGGAAGACGAGCCTGGCACGATGACAACTCTGCCAGCTGGAATAATAGCGGTTCCCGTTTCGTTAACACCTTTCCCATTATTCCGAGCCGCTTCTTTTCCCTCTTGTCTCTGTGGTCGCGTCATCCATCCCCCCAGAAAAATTCCCGTCTTTGTTCCGGGCGAGCGTTTAAACTCGCTCGCTTTACGAGGATACACTTCGCCCGGGCCGGGCGTTTAAATTCAAACGACCGGCGCAGCGCGCGCGGCTCGCGGATTAAGACTCGCGGGATAATATTATTTTTTTCTTTCTCCTTGTTAGGGGTGGTCCGCTCGTTCCGTTTCTGTTGCGCGTGACTCGCGAGGAATTTCTGGTCGCAGTTACCTAATAAATCTCCGGCTGGAAAGACGGACCGAGGAGAAATAAAGACGCGGAAGGGTGGCGAGAAGCTCGGACGAAGCTCGAGCGGGCCGACCAAATTGAAATAAACTTACGAGGCTGTTGGAAGGACCGGCGAATAATTCAGACTGGCTGCGAGGAGTTACAAGTTAGCCAATAAACGTCGGCCTCATAACTCCACGCCCGTAATGGATACAAGTGGCGCTTGTGCGCGATTCGCCCAACGCCACCCACGCCGCCAACCCCTAGCGGACGAGGAACGCGTCAGCGTCCGACACGTGTCTCGAGACGTGTGAAACAAGAGAAAGATTCTTTGGAGAGGACGGAAGAAAGAGGAAACGTTGACAGAGAGCTGGCCAATCGATAATCGATTCGGTGTGCTCGCGAGTTGTGCTCGTTTCCGTTCTAGTTTTCGATCTTGACAGGGTTTGAGACGGTACGGACGGATCTGGAGCGTGCGTCATTTTGTGATAGTAGACGCTTTAGAGGAGATAGAAATTGTTGAGAAAGGGTGACTTGAGGGGTTGGAATTTTCGGGTGGGGATTGGGGTGATCTGGGTAATTGGTGGAGTCACATTTTGCGGATGTCCAGGGTTCTCAAGGATCCACGATTGACCTACATAGCTCCTTCAGGGTCCACCAAAGTTTACTAGGACCCACTAGAGTCTACCAGGGTCCACCAGAGTTCATCGTTGACCAGCATAGCTTCGCCAAGGTTAACCAACAACATACATACACTGCCGCTCAAAAGTATGTGGACACTTACCATGTTCATGAAATTTGTGATATATAATGTATATTTTTATTATCAAACAATATTTGTTGCTAAAGTATATTATGAATATAATAGTAATGTATTCTAATAGTACCAAAATAAACAATTTAGTTATTGAATTTTCTGAAATAAATAAAAGAAAAACTATGGAATCACATGATAGATAAGTCCGAAAACGATGTCCCAAGTCTGAGAAACATTTGTGGGAAATATTAGAATCTGAGTGGAACCTCATTGAAAGTGAAGTAATGAAAAAGTTAATAGCCAGAATGCCACGACTAGTAAACGCGGTCATAAAAGCACGCGGTGGATATGTAGACGAAAGGAAAATATAATTATGTTTTATCATTATCGGTGAGATATTTAATAAATTATTATTAAAATATGTTCTACAATACTATACGAACTGAAATACATACAAGATAATCAAATTTACCAAAGATATCATAACTTTTTCAGGTAGTTATAAGAATTAAGGAAGTGTCCACATACTTTTGAGCGGCAGTGTACGCTATCCAGGGTCTATCAGGAGCTTCGGCAATCTTCGGATCATGCTACTGTAATAATTGCTACAATCCTGCAATCAGCGATCTACAAAAAATCACAAACATAGCTCAAATGGTAGCCGTTAAAGTATAGCGATCGTATGAAGCTTTAAGCAAAATTAAAATGTTTTCGGCGCATTGATTCGATCAAATGTTACTATTTACACAATTTGCAAAATAGGCACAATAATTTGTCTCAACGTTTCGATCTCAATTTAGATCCTTATCAAGAGAATACCAAAAAATGTATTGTGTCTGTAATGGAAATTAACAAAACATTAATCATTGCATTTAAGCCAAAAAATAAACTAAAATATAACATTTTTTTATTTTAATATAACCATCCCAAATAAACAAAAACTAAATCCTTTTTTCTCTAATAAAGAAATGAAATAACCACAATACTTTCATACTCACTTGCTTAGTGTACAGAAAATTGTTTAACATTGCAGTGAATTAAAACACTTTATAAGAAAACATTAGAAATTAAAATAGAGAACATTTAAAGAAAATATTAAAGGAGCGCTTGTGACTACATGTTGCTGCCTAAGCAGTCACCACCGTAGTGAGGACTGTATAGACAAGCAAACGACAAATGGCCGACAATGTATCGATTCGTGTCAGAGATCGCAATAAGGCGGTAAATTCAAATCACATCATTTCCCCATTTCCACACGTTATACCTATATAGGTAATAAACAAGTATGAGCTACGTCATAGAATTTGCCACTAAGAACATATGTACCAATGTACACTTTTCATTGTACATACATATATGCGCACACACATATATACATATACAGGGTGTCCCAGTTTTTTCCGGCCAAACTTTGCCAGCGTGTTATACATGCAAAAGTAAGAAAAAAATGTTATATGAACATATACTCTTAAATGTTTTATCAAGGAGTTATAACTAATAATACAAAATGATAATGAACTGGCATTTCGTCGACACAGCGTACGAACGTATTATAAATATCTCTGTGTTTACATAAAGAAAAAAATGTTATATGAACATATGCTCTTAAATGTTTTATTAACGAGTTAACATTTCAAAATGACGTCCGTTATTACGAATACAGGATTGCCATCTAAGAAATATTGACTCTATCGTATTACAACTGATTTCTTCTTCCTTTTCTCTAATCGCAGCAAATGCGTCTGCAATTCTCTGTACTAACTGCTCACGAGTATTAATTTGTGCTTCGTGAACTTTGGTTTTACAACTCCCCACACGTAAAAATCCATTGGCGTGAGGTCTGGTGATCTTGGAAACCATGAGATTGGACTTTAAATGTATGCATTTAAATGTATTCATAATACGTTCGTACGCTGTGTCGACGAAATGCCAGTTCATTATCATTTTGTATTATTAGTTATAACTCCTTAATCAAACATTTAAGAGCATATGTTCATACAACATTTTTTTTCTTACTTTTGCGTGTAAAACACGCTGGCAAAGTTTGGTCGGAAAAAACTGGGACACCCTGTATATATATATATATATATATATATATATATATACATATATATGTGCACATACATATAACCACAACCACATGTCATAATGTGTATAAACCTGAGAACAATTTTTTTTCCTGTTTAGAAAGATTTATTCTGTTTAGAAAGATTTCATCATAATCATTACTGGTTCAGTAACGTTGCGTACAGTTCATGTATCTTTGGTGTTTCATACCGCAGATTTACGCTACTATTTTTCATCATATGAAAGGTTTCTAAACTTAACCTTTTGTATAAGTTGGGTTCTCGGTCAATTACTTTTACATTATCAAAATCGAACGGGTGGTCAAATTCTACTGAGTGCTTAGTCAGTGCGGTGTGATTTGTAGGTGGTAGGAAAATATTGTGTTTGTGCTCCCTTAATCTAGTCTCCAAACGTCTAGCTGTTTGTCCTCAATAGTTGTCCTCAATAGCTCAAATGGGCATAAACAGCCCCGCAAAGTTTCACAAGGCCATTTTGATCACCTTTCCCAAAAAGAATTCGGAAGCACACCCTCGACACTGCCGAAGAAATGTTCCCGATAGCATCAGCGAATTACACCGTAAGTTTCCTAACCCACTAACGTTACGACTTTGTATTTCATCGTGTAAGGACCTCAGGTCCCATACTCTTCGCCAGAGCGACAGGGTCTGCAGGACCGAGCCATCGGCGCAGAGAGAAACGGCCTCGCATAATACCGGCGGGACCTCCTCCAGGAGCGTTTCTATTGCTCGGCGGATTATTGGCTTTTATCAGAGTCCGTCGCGAGCCAAGACGCGAAGGAACTCTCTTTCCTTCATTGTATTTGCGTCCCATTTGGCACTGCGCTTTCAATTCGATGCGCGGTGCATTTCGCCGGATAGTCATTCACCGTATCCAGAGCTTATTGTCTTTTCCTACCCCCGGCGTCTTTTCGGGGTTACGTCGATTTCGGGTTACGGTCCTGGCGGATATAACCGCGGACGCGGATCCTGCCGCGTCTGGCACAGAGACCAGCGCCGGAAACGTTTCCTGACGAAACTCGAGCGCTCTCTTTCGGCCCGATGATTCCATCCTCTCCTCCTTCTCTCCATCGACGCCACAGTTTATTCTTCTGAACCATAACCGGGCCAGGACGAGAAAGCGCGTTTCGAAAAATTGCTGGACAGAATCAGGCTTTCGCCGTTTTCGAACTTGAAGCTCGATCTGAAAGAATTTTTATGTTTTTCTTGGATCATGCATACAGGGTGTCCCAAAATTCGTGAAAATTCCGGAAATGGAAGGTTCCTGAGACTATTTGAAGCGATATTTTCCTTTGCAAAAATGTTATCCGCGGCTTTGTTTAGGAGTTATTAACGAAAAACACGAACCAATCAGAGCACGACCTAGACGCGAGTTGGCACAGTCGGCCCGGCGCACAGTGGGCCAGATCGGCGCGCTAGCTGTTCACGCGTATTTCACCATTATTTCAAAACATAAAGACCACATTAAATATATCGTCGGATTCGTTTCGACATTAGCTATAATATTATTGAATAAAAAATATATAGTTATAAATAAATAATGAAGGGAAACACAATTTTTTATTAAAAAAAAGAAATTATTCAAATTTTTTGTATTGAGATTTGTAGAAGACTGAGTACTGATTACTTTTTGTAGGAAACATTTTTTTGTTACACCACCGGAAATGTCAGTAAACTCGTGTGAATAATGAATATTATTTGAAAACTGGTTATTCAGGCATTCAAACAAGAATAATTCATAATTGTTGAATGAATGAAGTTTATTATATTTAATGAAATAACAAAAATGTGTTATTACTGTCTTATTTAAAAAATTACAAAAATTCAAACAAGATTAAGTATTATATTTTACAAAGTTATTGACTATATTCGATTGATCATTCGGATTTTCTGCTTATAACTCTGTTTATCTATGAATATACAAAAATCTATACTATAATTCCTCTTAACAAAGGTAAAATACAGGTCTTTAATATGGAAAAACTGCTCTGATGCTATACTACGATGCTGTTACTATAATCTCTCAAATACAAATGATTCAACTGTGAGCTAGTAATAAGTTCGAATGCTTATCAATTGTTGTATAATCTAAAAAATTCATAAGATAGGTCTGAGTTAGGTCTTTACACTCTTAAGAGCTGCTGAGTGGTCGTCAATGCGTCTCGCGCAACGCGATTCGCCGCGGAATTACGTGACACGCGACGGTTTAAACCATCATAATTTCCAAGTTTGGATCGATTTGAGTGTGAAATTTGTAGGATCTTTTAGAGGAGACGATGCTGAAAATGTTCCACTTTGTTAGAGCACGACACTATATAACACTATTAACTTATCCCTTGTCAAAGGTGAAAAACTTTGACGGTATTCCTTAGTTGACTAAGTATTTTTTTTTATAACACATTATGAACATTAATGTTTAGTTCCTGGTGCGTTCTCCACATAGATATACATTCTTCATACAAAAAAAAATTGGGCACTTCATCTTTAGTAGGTTTTCCAGGACATCGTTATGAAAAAAAGGAATTTTTTCGGTGATAAATCGTATCTGAAAAAGTTTAATCTTTGAACGCTTATTATAACGAGAGTTTTTAATAACTTTAATTAATATTATCGTTTTTGAATGTAATGGACATTTAAGAAACATTGTACATTCGTTAAAAATCGATATGAGGACTTCGGTTTTTTAGTGTGCGGCGCGCCAACTGTCAATTGGCCGACTATGCCAACTCGCGTCTAGGTCGCGTTCTGATTAGTCCGTGTTTTTCGTTAATAACTCCTAAACAAAGCCGCGGATAACATTTTTGCAAAGGAAAATGTCGCTTCAAATGGTCTCAAGAACCTCCCATTTCCGGGATTTTAACGAATTTCGGGACACCCTGTATATTGGAAACCATGCACATTCAGAGAATATAATAAAGGATTAATCGTTCTGCAGGAGTACTTGTTTAAATTTCAGGTTCTATGCAGTTAGCACAGAAACACTGCGGGGCGGATTGTAGGGTCGGGGGTGGGGGGGGGGGGTTGGACGAGGGTGGGCAAGAATAAGCCGGGGTCAGCCAAGATATCCGAAGTTCCTAGAATGGTTCGGATTCCTCCGACGAATCTCGACGGTCCAGTTTGCGAAGTTTCGTTCTGTAATAAGCGGTGCGGGCTTAACTGGGCACTGAACGAACGAAGAAAGACGAATCGTCGTTAGGATCGAGCGATCCACGCGAGCAAGCTCGAAGTACATCGATCTTTCCTCGCCAGGAAATTTCTATACAGAGGTCCCTTTGTGCCGGTCAGTTCCTATCGATGGAAGCTGTATCGAGGACCTCCTATGGCTCGATTGATCGCAGATCTCGACGATCGGTCGTACTGTAACGCCCCTATCGGCTTCCCAAGGTTGAAACGTGTTTAACCCCGTCGTTTCCACGTTTGCAGTTCATAAGGGTGGCTATCGAGCATCTGATGTATCGGGACGAGGTCTAAAGCAACCTTAGCTGCGCGATATCGCTGCTAATCTACTGGAAATCCTAGTTAGCTAATGCGTTAGAAGCTTGCAAGCTGGAGACAATCTTCTCGTTTCTATTAGTGTGATTATCACATCTTTGAGCGCAATAAAAATTTGCTGTGTCGGTTGTACGCAGCTGAATAAAAAATCTGTTTCTTTCTTATAGTTTTAATAGTAGAAAATTATGTACTTCCTCCTGAAGTTCTCTACTGTGTATATTTATTTAAAAATGACAATACGAATTGGAAACATTTTGTATAAATACTTCTGGTTTTGTGTATTAAATATTTTATCTTATAAAACAGCAAAATAAATGAGAAGATTAAATTGGCGTTGATGGTTCTTTATTCCAAGTGAAAATGAATGTTTAAAGCGGTTTGCGTATATCTCCGACGTGGATGGAAGTAATTATTGATTTTTATTTAATAGAATGGCAGCAACTGTTTCGTGTGAACAGCGAGGCAGTCGCGCGTGCACCGAAAACGCAACCGATTATGAACCGGGGGGTATAATTCAGCGCGGATCAGTCGGCTAATGAAAATAATTGAAATTTTTAACAGGCTCTCCGTTCCACCGGTTGATCGGATTCACTCGGTAGCCCCGGTGTATCGTTAAATCGTAATTAATTAATACATATTTATTGTATGAAATTAATTGCAGACGTCGCCTGGCGTTAATTTACCGATGGTTATTAATCGCGGTCGGTCTGTAATTTCTGGAAAGCTGTGGAAAACGCCTATTTTCCTAGCCGATATCGATCGATACACGAGCGAACGAAGATGTACGCTCGGTTTGTCGTTCGGCAGGTGTCGGCGGTGAATATTAAATATGTTCGATCGGAAACGAAACGATTTCCCGCGTGTACGCTTTACCGCTTCATTATTTTGCGATCAGTTTTCTATAGGAATCAATTATGCCCTCGTGTGCGATTTTGACAAACGATCGATTGATTACCTCGCCTCTTGCTCGCTCCTCGTTTTATCTCGTCTCTTCTCTCTCTCTCTCCGGTTTTTTTCGCTAGCGGAATCTGTCACTCTTCCACTTTGTCAATCGCTCGCTTTTTCGCTCTATCGCTCTCACGCTTTTTCACTATCGTTCCATCGACTCGCAATCTCTCACTCTCTCGGCTTTATTCTCACATTTCTCCACTCTCATTCTATCACTCTCTCTCTGGTTTATTCTCTCATTTTTATACTCTCACTCTCTCACTTTTATTCCCACATATTCCTACTCTCGTTCTCTCACTTTCTCACTTTTATTATCTCATTTTTCCGCTCTCTCAATCTCTCACTTCCTCACTCTCTTACTCTCCCACTGTTCACTCTCTCACTCTCTCAATTTCTGATTTTTTCACTCTATCATTTTTTCACTATCTCGCTCTCTCATTCTTTCATTCTCTCACTCTTCCATTCTCTCATTTTTTCACTCACTGATTCTCTTACTCTCTCACTCTTACATACTCTGAATCTCCCATTCTTTTACTCTCTCATTCTCCCACCCTTTCACTCTCTGATTCTCTCACTCTATCTTTCTTTCACACTCTCTGATTCTCTCACTCTCTTTCATTTTCATTCACTCGCTCACTCTCTCCCGCCCAGATTTTTCTATTTTCTCATTCTCTCACACTTCCTCTGTTTCGCTCTTTCACTTTCCTGCTTTTCCACACCCGCAGCCCCTCACCGTCTCGCTCTGTCGCACCCCCCGATCTATCGCCCCTCTCACTTTCATTTTTCCATTCCCTCTCCCTCTCTATCGCTCTAACACGCGCTCTCACGGTAACATACGATCTCGTTGGAAAAATATTACGGCTCTCGCGGTGGTTGCCGCGAGCACGGGAAAAAAATTAACCCGGTTCGGGGGGGTGTAGCGACGAGAGGACGGAAAAATGTTGCGGCTTCCAGCGAAATGGGCCCTCGTCGAAATTAATGGAGATTCGATCCGCGAGCAGGACCGGGTCACTGTTGTGTTTTTGAAAGCGGGGAACGGGTACCTCGATACTGGAGAGTGAAACCGATTATTATTCTGATTCCGCACAATAATCCTGCAAAGTGTGCCAGAAAGGCTTCCCACCCCTAAAAAAATAAAAACTAAGACACCATCAGAGAAAATTGTAAGAAATAAAGTGATACAAAATGATGAGAAACAAAATAGTATCTTGTATCTTATCTTAAAGCCAATTGAATGAACAACCCTTGAATGAATGACTGAATTGAACCCTGAATTGAATGAACAACCCTTGAATGAATGACTGAATTAAATCCTGAATTGAATGAACAACCCTTAGTACAATTTTCAAAATTTTCCACTTCATCTTCGTGTTTAAAATGTAAATAAATTTATAATTCATTTTAAACGGTGATTTTTCTTATTCAGCAAGAAGAACAAACAAATTTCAAAGTGAAATTGACAGTAAACACTTGGGTGAGCATGCAAGAATCAAAACACTGATTGACACAGAAAATAACAGATTCATCCGGCGGTGCAAATTTAATCGTCGCGCCCTGTGTTCCGTACACTCGCGAGCAAATTAGCTCAACGCTGATTCTATTTAAATTATACACACATCATTCTCTGCCAGCGGTGTTACCGAACTTCTCGGGGAATCGGGAATGATATATTTCGAAAGTTTCCTCGGACACTGGCGTCAAATATAGCGCGGCGTGCTGGATACAGATAGCCGGTGCGCTAATATTGTTGCTGGCAATCCGTACATTCAACAGCCCCGGCGACTTTAACTTTATCGAGCGCATTATGCGCCGGGAGAGCACGCCGCGACATAACTAATAGAGTTATTGTTTGCCGGAGCCGGTGATACTTTGTTTAACGCTAATTCGCGCTCGTTACTTTCCTCCTACGCGTTTCTCTTTTACCCACCGTCGACCCGCACGTGTGTTTCTCTGGCCAGTGGATACGGATTCGATTCGACGCCGATGTGTTTTCGTTGTATCGCATTTGCGAGGGTACCGAACAACGGGAGCAACGAGCCGGGAAAATCGGACACAAAGTTCCCTATTTATCGCGTAAACATTTGCTCGGGAAATTATTAATAATCCAAACCCCGGACAACACTGGCCCGTCCGGCTTTTTCCGAATCGGTTCCCGAACTGCGTTACATAATACCCACGGTAATTGGAGTTTACATAATGACGACGAGCTGCACGGCCAATTTATTCTCCCATCGGCCGCTGATTCGTCGGAATTCCCCGCTTTGCCTGCGGTTTCCGGTCTAGCTCGACCCCTTAACCGGGGAGAACGAGTCAACTAGTCTATCCCGTCTGTCATCGCTAGACTGCGGATTTTATGCATTTATAACAAAAATGAGTACGTATATTTTAAAGCAGTGGACACGTTAAAAATATATAAGGACATCAATGTATTAGTTTCAGCTTAGTAGGATAATTAAAAGGAGGATACAATTTTTATTATGCTCCTGTGTCTTGCAATCGATTCGAGCATTTTTTATTTTACATAAAGATTTTTAATTTTTTCTTTAATTAGAAAAATTATTATTTTGTTTTATTGTGTTTTATCTGTGTACGCTATATTTTTGTCGACTGTGGCGAAATTTTTATGAGGTAAATTAATTAAAAACATATTTATTAGTAAGAAAGTTGTAACACATCTTTTGGATCCTCCTATAGAGATATTTCTCTGCCTTCAATATTTGATTTTTATTAGAAGTTTCTCTAACAGGTTGGATGCAGTGTCGCCAGTAAGTGACCAAACCAGCACTCGAGGGGAATACAAGGTACCCCCTCTCTGATGACCAGAGTAAAGTAATATGTGACACGTTGCGCGTGCGCGGCGCAAGACTGTGCCGTAGACTGAACTGGTCATCAGAGAGGGGGTATTTGATTCCCCTCAATTGCTGGCGACCTGGCGACACTGGTTGGATGACCCATTTTATATTTTTAATTTTATTTTCAATTAAAAAATGGCAATGGTTTAAACGCAAATTATTGAATAAATTCATTTCTCCCGCACAGTGGTACAATTCCCATAAATTGTCACTCTTGTAATTCCTATGAAAAATCACAAAGGACTTCGTTTTCAGAGTAAATGGTCTCCAAAAGAACTACATTCGCGGAATCAAACACTTTGTTGATTTACTATTACCCTGTGGGCGAATGTGCATATAAATTCATATTTGTAGCACGAGCATCCATTAAATGCATAACAATCCATTTAAAAGGAATTTTTCCATTTCAAATGTTATTTTTACAAACTTCCTCTGAATTTTACGCTTGTTGAACGAAAAAAGATTCTGAAATAAAATTTACTTCGCTTAATGCTCGAATATTAACTTAATGTTTATTTTATAATGTTGTTATAGTGTAGTTCATTTTACTCATTGGCACGTTCCGTGGTAGGCATACAGCCCTATATGTATGAAGCTGCCATTTTGACTGTACATGGAATTTCAAAAAATTGTTTAGGTGAAATACGTGTTACTCTTACAAATAGTAGTAAAAGCACACGAAATTTCAATTCGATGAGTCGAATGGTTACTGGAAAAAGTAACATGAAACTGGTTTATTCTTTCTTACAATAAATATAGTACTCGATCTAAGAAAACTACCACACGCTAGCTTCTTAAAAATGATTTTCTCAATCACAGAGACTTCTGTCGACTTGAATCGGTCATTCGACGTTCGTCTAGAATCTAAAACTTCGAACGAATCTCCAGAAGCTTGAAGCATCGACACGGTTGAAACAAGAAGCCAGTTTTCGCGAGCATTTGCGAAGAAACCGAGCGGTTCGCGAGCGGCGCGCGAGATTTTCCGCGTCGAACAGGTCGAGCGCGAGTTTTCGAAAATGGCCCGCTAAATATTTCAGCCGGCAAAGCACCGGCAAATGGGGTCATCCTCTCGCCACTTTCCAGGATAACCGTTTTCTTTGAGAAGACGGCGGATGCGTCGTTGCACCCCCGGCGAGCTGCATATACACGGCGGCCGTTCGCCGTGTGCATAAATATACACGGGGAGTTTTCGAGTCGACCGACACAGTGAACGGGCGGTCTATAGCTACGTGGCATACATAATCGAGGAACCAGGACTCCGCCGAAATGGCTCTCTAAATTTTTCCTCTTCCGCCTCGGTAACCGTAACCGCGGCAGCTTCCGCAGCTCCTCCAATCGTTTATCTGTCGTTCCCGGGAAGATAACGCTGCTTTGTATTAAGTACAACCATCCCTGTAATCAACTGCACCTCGTTGCAACCAGCCGGTTTCATTCTTCTCGTCCGTTCTTACCAGGCTCATCCTCGAAACTGTAGCTTTCCCTCATGCGTGGGAGAATCAAACATTTGGGCAGCTCATTTACCAAATCAATTAATAATTTGAGTACCACGTTGGTCATATAGTGACACACAGTAATACTCGGCCTTTTGTAAAAGGACAATAATATTTTTTTTATCGAAGACATTGTTAATACCGAACCATACCATTTGGATTTTATTTCGATTTAAAGAAAATTTATAATTTCCAGATTTCACATGGTGATGGGTTAAAGGGTAAAAGATTTAAGGTAGATATTGACAAAATATTGACATTCTAAACAATTTTTCAAATACGTTTTTTGAGTATCCGTCGCTCGATCGCCTTTTCGAGAGATTCACAAAAAATTTTTAGTTTGATCATAATATTCCGCAGCCTTCTACACGACGAGATTTTTAATATTTGTTGTTGGTGTTATGTGGCGAATAGTTCTTCAACATATTCTAGTTTCCATGTTATTTAGGATCGCTTTCATTTCGAAACAACTAAACATGCGTGAAAATTGATCAAATACATTAGGTTTTGAAGGATTGTTCAATTTTCATGCTAAAGCATCAAACGCGGTTATTCATGCCGGTTGCTCGCGCGAGAGTAAATCGATACGACTGTACGCGACGTGATTCGGCTAATTTGTCAGACGTATCGGTATCCTGTTGCCATTCCCGTTCGGGTGCGACAAATTTTTGTCAATACGAACGATCGCAGCACAAAAGACTACCATTTATTATATCCTAAGGATACTACGGTAGTAAAAAGATTGTCTCCTTCTTGAAGAGATATAGAATCGATCGGATCATTACTTAAATGACAAAAGATTATGCTTGTGGCTCTATTGAACGCAAAGTAGGTCGTAAAAAGCTATAGAATAATTATTACTATAACCCAGAAGGATGGTATTATACTTATACCTTAGTTAATCAACTTATACCTGGCTTCTAGATGGAATAATGACAGTGTATAGCACGAAACAATGGTATAAACATGAAATTATATGAAAATGGATTACTGGTCAGTGTGAAGAGTTGGAGAATGAGGTGTAATCTCTTTCTATTCCCGTCGCAACTGAATTCTATGCATTTATATTTAGTAATATACAATTTTAAAGAAACTAGGTCACATTTACGATTTTCATTCCAATACAAATTCGTTTAAACGAAAACCATGTACAATATCGAAGTAACTGGAGTGATGATACGTTAAAAATAAACAATTGTTTTCACATTCTTTTATCATAATTTACCAGAGCATTCTAGTTTTTTATATGCAACAATTATCTAATATCTTATTGTCAGACCGAAACCACCTCTTAAATCTTATGTAATGTTCATGAGATTTGGAAATTCACATTTCCAGAATAAAATTGGGCCATGGTCAACAATAAATTCTGAGAAAGATCTAATTGCCCACTCACATTCAATGTACACAAATTGTTATTATTAATCTGACCTGTCTATTTCAGCAAAAAAGAACTGCAAATAAAAGCAACAATCTCAGTTATGGGACCAAATGGACGTAAACAGATTAGGGCTAAAAGAGACGCAAGAAAAACATCTCGACGCCTCGGGTGGCAGCTGCGTAAACGCGATAAGTCGAGTTCCGCTAATGAAAGGGCCGAATCGATGATCGATCACGGAACATCGATATTTCTGGAAGCGACAGAGGGGTGGCGGAGAGTGTGTAGCCTTATCGCGATATCCGATAATTTACAAGGGCGCGTAATGGAGATTCCTGAGGCACAGGGATTGACTGCGCCAATAAATTGCCATAAGGCGTACAAAGGACGAAGGAACGAGCCCGTAGAGGGGGTGGACACGAAGGGTGCGTCTAACGAAGAACGGAATGGTCTCGCTCGATGCGACCTTCATAATGTCCCCCGAGAATTGCTTCGGCATAGAATGCGAGAGCGTCGGGGGTGAACGCTGACATTCGCTGGGGGTGTGCGCGATTTCCACACCCCCCGCACAACCCCCTTCGACCGCTTTTCGTACGACAAACGCACAATCGATACAGTTTACTCCGTCGCGAGATTAAAGATCGATGGAAGCACCGACAATGGACCACATTGCATCCAATAGGCGTGCGCTTTCCATGCTGCTGTCGCCCTGCATCCCCCTGTGCAATACGTACCCTGTTCGACACTCCCCCTCTTTGAAAGCTCTCCGCCAAACTTTTCCGGGGAAAACCGTGTTGTTTAGTCTCGGAACTGCCCTGTGTTGCCAGTCGTCGCGAGATCGTTGATTAACCCTCGTACGATCCCCTCAAACAGTTGCCCCAAAGATTCCTCCCTGGAAAAACCACCCCTGGAGGTATCGAGAAAAAAGACGCGGTTATATTGCTTCAATAATTCATAGAAAAGTTCAGTTAATCAATATAGATTGTAGGAAATAAAAATAATATAAATTGGAAATATAATGTGCAGACAAAATATGAATTATATCGTTAATTAACCCTCGTACGATCCCCTCAAACAGTTGCCCCAAAGATTCCTCCCTGGAAAAACCACCCCTGGAGGTATCCAGAAAAAAGACGCGGTTATATTGCTTCAATAATTCATAGAAAAGTTTAGTTAATCAACGTATATTGTAGGAAATAAAATAATATAAATTAGAAATATAATGTGAAGACAAAATATGAATTATGTAAGGATTTGCTACTCTGAAAATCACTATCTTTCACAATTACGTCAAACAAATTTGTATTATCAGACTGCGAATTTTTATAACTGCGAATATTAAAAGGCTTATTCGCGTTTTTCAAAGCAAAGACGAATCGATTCGAAGAGGACTGAACAAAGGAAGCATAAAGGATCCATCGAGAGTCTGACAAGAGCCGAACCTTTTTCTCCTAAAAGTAAGCACAATCGTGTGCCAACTGAGGGATTAAACGGAGCGTCGTAATTATATTATAGTTCGGAAGCAATCGGAGCAAAAGCGGCCGCGAAAGTGACTAAGGGGATGTATTTCGCCGTCGTGATACCGCAATTATCGACAAATACCATTCACCGGCCGGACATAATCCGCTCTTTTCCAAAACTGCGACATTGTCCGCGGGCGAGCATTCAACGCGGCACAAAAGTTTAACGAGTATTAATATAATCTTGTCAGGGAGGACAAATCGCGGCCACATTTTCCGGGGGCCGTTCACAATGCCACGGTTTCATGACCGAGCGATTTTAAACACAATAAGGAGATCGTCGCGCCCCCCGCACCCCTCTGTTCCTCGGCGCTCGTGCCACACCCCCGGTGGGGTCCTCTGTATGAGAGGGCCCCCATTATGCTAGCGACACAATCGCTAAATTGTCAGAATTACCGAAAGCCCAGGCCCGGCGCGAGCATGGAGGTGGAGCTGCTTGGGGACAGCTGTTCCTGTCTGCGAATCGGGAAAAGTTGGTGAAATTTTCAAAACAAATTTTCTATCAAAAATGTGCAGGTCCACATATTCAGATTTTTAATTTTTACAATGTCTTGTGTGCAAGTTCATTATTTGTTTACTCCTTCACGTGGATTGAATGTTTTATCTGACCAGACAGCCTGTAATACAGTAACTTTTAATGGTGTCCCAGAGGGGACAATGGAAAGGGTTAACTAGTCTCACAATGGACGTAGAACAGACTCTATTTTCGTCTCCCTGCGTTCGCAACCATTTTTGCGGGAAAAGGATTTTGGCAATGATTTTGGGCAATGTCAAGCCTCGTGTGTCGGCTGACGGATTCCCGGGATTCCCGGAAGGAAAGCCGGTCCCGCGCCGCGGCGTAATTAACTGGATGTCTCGCGCAACGCTCGTCGCAGAAGTTCTACCGCGAGTCGTTCGCCGCCCCGGCATTATCTCGGCCGCCTATAGCCTGTTATCGATGCCATTGTTCCGCGAAACTACGACGGAAACGCGACTCGTCGCCGCCTGCAACCCTCTGGCGTTCTCTCGAAACAATGCCGACGCCTGTCATCGCGGGCTCAATCTTGCGGGGATTGTCGCGTCGACGGTTTCAGACGGCTGATTCCAGTTTAAACGGCTGATCTCGATTGCGGGGGAGAAGCTGAAGAACACCGACGACGGCTCAGCCTGCCTTGTAATAAACAGCCTTTTCTCTCTCTCACTCACTCTCGCCGCGATACAGGTAAATATTGTAGTGGTACGAGAGTCGAGGTGTGTTTATTCGACGCTTGAACTATTAACACTGCGGCGCCATAGTTGCCTTGTAATTCTCCGAGTCCCCGAGGACTCGAGAAGAACACCTTCTCCGGTGGACAGCAGAAATTTGTACTCGTTCCCTGTGGAGAGATCCGCACTTGTAACAAAGAATTTCGATAATATAAACACTAATAAAATAAATGATGAGCAGAATGTTGTATCAAGTTGCTGCATATGAGATGTCCGATTTTATGAAGCCACTTTTATGAAGATTAATCTATTGTGACTGCTGTAATTCACTACTTCATTAGTAAACGAAACGAAGATATTACGTGCCAATAATATCGTGTTCGAATATTAATGTGAGTAGTTGTATTTCAGCAGGCCGATGCAGGTACTTCATCCCCAATCGAGGACGTCGCATCGTGGTCTGATCGGGTGAAAATGTTTGGAAAACCGGCGGTAAGCCGAATTGTTGGCAGGGCCGAAATATCCTCGGTAAAATTCGGCTTCCTCCCGTTAACGAGGGAATTGAAACTGCGCGCGCGGAAATAGCAGGGGGTACAGTTCGGAGAAATTACGGGTGACGGTGTGGGGTACGAGGAGGGTAAGAGCATCCCTCTCCTTTCTCCCCGGAGAATTATAATATTCGCGGGAATACAGGAGGTGACCGCGCCGGACGGCGATACTGGAACCGTTGATGGCGTGGTGTGGCGGATAGCGGCGGAGCGGCGGTGGGTTCGGGGCCAGACTTTACGAGGGTCAAGCATTTTCTAATTAAGCCGGTCCTCGCGCGTAAAACGTTGCGGCACCGCTCGAGCAGCTCGCTCGCCACTTCAAGGACCGTCCTCGCCGCCGCCGTTCCACCGAGGGTTAATTCACTCAGCCTCCCTCCGCCGGTAAACACGCGTCGGAATAGAGGTCCGTTGAGACCCGAGCCCGCTCTTCAAGAGTGCAAAATCGCGAGGGAAGTGCTGTCGCTCGATTTCAAGTCCCGCTCTCTCGCCTCCGCTCCCGACTTTCCCTTTGCTGATCTCGATGGGAACGATTCTTTTCACGAATTAGGAAAACACTGGGTTTACACTGCTACCGTCACTCGATGCTTGACGAATTTTATTTTACCACGTTTTTATTAGCTCGCTTTCTTGTCTTATCTGTGTGTTTGTCTGTTCGGTACAAATTTTGTAATTGATTTTAAACTAACTTCCCGATGAGCTAGCGATTTGAAATTTTGAACATAGCTCAGAACTGAAAGACAATGCAATATTTTTAAAAAAATTTTTAAAAAGCCTATGCGTTTAGGATATATACACTATTAAAAATTTAACCGTTACACCTCCCCGCGCGCCGCTCGGTAGTACGTGATCGCGTTCAGCGATTCTCACTCCGCGCGACAGCGCTCCCTACTCCGCTACGCGTTTCCCACTCTGACTCATCCCCACTCCTGCATCACACCGCAGTTAACCGAATTACTACGTATTATTATACTATAATGTTTGTTTACCAAGCGAAAGAACCGTTACACTGATATTCTCCATCGGAACCTTCATCTTTGACATTTTACCACGGTGTTTGTTTTCGATATGCCGCGGTCGCAATACCGTCTGAAATTTACTACTACATGTCTCTATTATAATCTCATCAAAATGTTTAAAATCGATTTTCAAATTTCGCACACAGAACTAAAAAGCAGAAAGTAATTTCAAGTTATTTAAATAAAAATGAATTTTTCAAAAATACCACGTTTTTCCAAACGTTTCACACATGATATTTTTTTAAAAATTTATTTTTATTTATATTATTTTATACTTTTCAGTCCGTTTTTATAAACACATTTTTTAAAAAATTTATTTTCATTTAAATTATTCTATAATTTTTAGTCTGTTTTGAAAAAGTGGTATTTTTTAAAAATGTATTTTGATTTAAATAATTATTTTTTTATTTGTGTATTTCTGTATTTCCTTCTCAATCTAGTTGCATCCGTCATCTAGTGCCACTTTTTACCTTCAATTTAAATGCACGAAAGTTATACAATTCCTACGGGAATACAATGTAAAATTGACTGAGCTGACGATCCAGATTCATAAATTTTTCAAAATGTCTTCGCCTTTCCTTTTACATTTGAATCCGTCTATCATTGAGTGCCATTTTTCACCTTTAATTTAAGCCCTTAAACGTTACAAAATTCTTAGAATCGGAAGACCTAGATTCGAGTTAATTGTGACCGAGTTATAAGCCTCTAAAAAACGCCTAAGTTGTTTCGTGTAAAAGGAGGTAGTGCCAGAACTTGGCTGGTGCACTACCGAGCACCTAGATTAAGCTGATGGTCTAAATTTGTCAATGACATGATAAAATCAGATATCGTAGCAGAGTGTTAAGGCCCGCCTCTCCTACAGTTGTTTACAGTTCCCGCGTGTAGTCTGGACAGTCAGCAGCGCTTAATAAAGCAACAACCGACTCACACCGTTCCAATTAACGAAATCGTCGAGGAAGCGATCAGGTCGCCAGGAATTGCTCGGAACTTGGTACCACTCGGTCCCACTCGGTCGCCCGCGGCGTTTACGTCACGACGTGCGGACAAAGCGAAAAACTAAATATCAACGGCGAAAGAAAACAAATGGACGGTTGGTAGCCATGCATAAACGTACGAACATGTGGGCGGTCGGTGTTTCCAGGGGATATACACGTTCCCGGTTCGAGCGAAAGTTAATTAAAAAACGTAATGAAACGCCGGCGGCATAACGTCGGCCGCGCTCTCGATGATTACCGGTGGTTTTTTCTCGTTTTGCTCGCCGGTTACACGAGTCGCCAGGTGATCGTTTTGCCGGGCAAGGGAACGTCTTCATGCGGCACGCGCCCGAAATGATTTCCGCAGGTAAATAATGAACGAACCGTACGAGCGAACGAATGAGCGAGCGTGCAATACGCGCGATTCCCGCCGCTAATTTTCCATCCATATCCGCCGCGCGTGATTTACTGATCCGACTAACTAACGCGCAGCCTCGACACTCGTTTTCATTCTCTCGAGCGAGTGTCTCGCCCTCCCGCGTACCAAAACCAACCAGCGTGTAACCCCCTCTCACCCCTCGTCGTTATATTTCCATCGTTCATTAACATTGAAACCGGCAAGAGAATCCGTGCGCCATCAATACGCACGCGTTTTCCGACCATCCCTCTTCTCCCCCTCCGAACGACAAGCGTAATTCGATTTTGCGAGCGACACGAATAAAGTTTGCAGATGAAATAGACACTAACGAGGGCGTAGGTAATAGGCGATTCGAACGTGCCCTACCCGTTCGGTTATTCCGGCGAATTTGTATGGGCGAGAACCATCCCCGGACCCAACCTCCGCAAAATAATTTGTTGACCAGATGTAAGTAAATATTTCCGAGCCGATTCGACGGCTGCCCGTTTTCAGCGTGATCGATGACGGATGCGGTGGAACCGGGAGTGATGGCGCGAAAAGGGTTGCGGAGAACGGGCTTCGAGCGCTGGGGTGCAATTGTGGGGTGAGAGATGTCTTTTTAATGATTCTGTTACTGTACCAGCAATTTTATTAATTGATTTAATCTTTTTTCTGAGGGAAATGTTCAACAGGTTTTCTATTTCCAGCACAGTAGTTCAGCACAGATACAAAGAATAGTAATTTTCTTGATGAGTCTATCCAAACTAAATCTAGTACTAGAACTACTCAAACTAGATCACTGTCTGTCGCCAGGATCCCCAACTCCACCACGTGCAAGTTTCCCAAATCATTTGCGATCTCCCTCTCCAAGAACGACAGATCAAAACGTTCCAACACAACAGTGCGACTGTGAAGAACAAAGCACACAAACAGCAAATCGGACGTAGCCCGAGGGGCAGTGGTAGGAGGGCACAAAGGGGCGTCCAATAAAGGATTATGAAGAGGTCCTTCTCTACGGAAGGCTCGAGGAAGAATGAGGATTAAGCGGCTTTCTCCGTGCATCGGCGATCCCCGTTCAAACGTAAACTATCGATTTAAGTAGGTCAACGGAGCTTTGCATTCGCCGTTGCGGAGCACCGGGGAAACATCCGATATATATATATATATTTATATTCACAAAGTAATTGACCCCTAAATACAGGAATTGATTTGCAACGGATTATATCCCGTTCTGTGCCGAACCAATATCGTCCGCCAATAATGAATTTCTCTGTCTCCCCTCTCCGCCCTACCTATCAACGCGGCTCATCGGTACGGAACGTGTATTTTAATTAGAGAGGCTCGCGAGTCTTCATCCCTCCCCCCTCCATCCCGCGAGCAGCGTGGTTGCCTCCCTCTCTCGTGGCTCCGAGAGAGCCTATAATACTCGTTCGCTCTTTCGCGTCCGCGAATTATAAATAGTATTGTTTAATCGCGGCCCGTGCACAGCCGAATACTTCCGATTCCGTAATTAGAACGACCGCAAACGAAGCGGTGCGGAGCGGTGCGTGTCGAGCGTGTTCCGTGCGGATGAACAGACGCGGAGAGAGTTCGTCGAGCAGAGGACCGAGACGAAGAGCAGGTGAGAGGACGCGGGTGGGAAGCTTGAAAATCCACGTGCTCACAAAGAGCAGGCACTGGCCTAATCGCATCAGAGTGAACGGCCGGGCAAAGCAGCCCTGACCGGTGTGCCGCCGCGTTCGACGCTTACGGGGTGCTCTGAAAGTGACTGGGGCTGCTAGAAATCTTGTTTTGGTGCGCAGATCTATGCGTTTGATCAAAGAACAATAATGGGATCAAGTTCTTGGTAGCAATTGTGTTTGAGAACTGATCATGTCTGACAGCAGCTGTTGCAATTTAGAACGCACGGATATTGCGAGAAATTTCTACACTAGAGAGGAGGTGTTGGTTTATGAATGAATTCTGTCTAACTAATCTCAAATATTAATCCTTTAATCTATAATTTCGAGAAATAAACACTCATTTGTGCAATGTTTATTATAACACGCCATTGAATAACAAAATTCATTGAATCGTTTCCCACAGCAATGTCTTATTAATTTCAACGGATGTAAACTAAAATACATCAACTTCATCATTTCACATTTGTAGGTTTAGTCTCAAAAGATCATTAAAACTTCGCCGACATATAAAGAGTTACACGCAGCACACAATGTTTTAAATCATAAATAGCCATATCAAATTTAATTGTGCAAAAAGAATTTTTAAATGCATTTTTGTTTAAGAAAAATTAGCAGTCTTCGTCCAGTATGAATTCCCATCCCGAATTATTTGTACGGCGCGTTCACGTGTCCAGATATAAAAATCGAATTTGCTGACAGCGCATCGCGCGAATAAATGGCTGGTTTTACGGGGCAAAACAGAAACGATTAAAGCGCGTCGTTCCGTTGACACGATCGCTTTTCCGACACCCAGTGGATCGACTATTCGGCGATCAAAGACCGTCGGGTCACTCGACTGGTCCATTGTCCGGCGCGTTTCCAGCACGCACCCCCATCCGCACTGTTGGCCACGTGAAAGTCCGCGAGTTTTCATATTTTCACGGTAAATTTGTCCCGTCGCTCGACCGTACAATGACCCGCGCCTAAACGGCCCCCTTTTCACTCGTAGATTTCATCCATTAGACCCATTGACGGATTACCGTCGTCTCAACGAAGCCCCCTCTTTCAACTTCTTAACCACGGTGTCCCTCCGAGGGACAGTCTATGGGGGCTGGATTTTTTGAATATTCACTTTGCAAAACGTTCGATGGGAAACGTTTAAGGCCGTGCCATTGTTCGTGCAGATATGACGGCTTCGGAAACGTTGCAGACACCCGGTCCCATTCACCCTTCGAAAATCGTGCGAAACTCACCCCTTGAGTTCGACGCTTTAATCGGTATTTTCGCTTTCTTTCCGAAACGCCATTGTGCCGGCGCGTGATCGTAATTCGATCGACCGTCACTTTCCAATGGAAATCCTCTTACCAAGGAGGAAGCACTTTTCGGACCCTTTTACCCACGGAACCTGGACAGTTCCGAACTGTCCTGGACATATCAACCGTGCTAATTGGCACCGGAGTCTTATTTTATGTGTTTCTTATCTCAGTTTATTCTTATATCTTCTTATCTTATATTATTCTTATTTTTTCTCGGATTCAAAGTAACTTTGCTTACTGTCATAAGTGCATAAAATCCAAGGCCCAATTGTCTCGTACGAAATTAAATATTGGATTGAAGAAATGTTTGTTAATATTTTTACCATGATGTATTTCACCTATTAAAGTTCGTCATAAATGCATATAATCCATGGTCTGTCATAAATGCATAAAATCATTAGTTACATCATATCTACATTCCTATTAGGATTAAAAGTGTCAGCCAAATTGAAAATTGGATTGGATGAATTTTCGCTGATATTTTTATCGCTTTATATTTCACCTACAAATATACAAAATTCTTGGTGTGTTATAAATGCATAAAATTCATGGTCTGTCATATAAACGCATCAAATCGTTAGTTTAGCCATTTTGTACCAATTTGTCCGCTTGTATTGAGATGGAAAATGTCAGCAAATAAATTGCACATTGAACTGGATATTCGCTTTTGAAGTGGTCCACCTATTCCATGCTCGTCTCAGTAACCCATATCGTATAGGAAGATGGATACTCGCCAGACTCTTTCTTTGGTCAAGCCTGTGGTCCGACGGTCGTTAATTCTGCTACCGGCCTCCACCCACCCCTCCGTGAGCATCCGAACTTCCGGTCGAGTCCTCGAGTGACCGTATTTCCTCGTCGGTCATCTGTGTGTGCTCGAGAGACTTCAAAGACGTTGTTTCATCGTCCATTGCGTCTTCCAGCCGAGCGGAATCGAGGCACCGGGGCCATGATCGTTCTTCCCGTGTCAACGTTGCGTCGTTAGAGTCGCTGGATAATCGATAAGCACTCGACCGGTGGTCGTCGTCTCGCGGTGTACTTGCTAGGTGTCTTCGATACCTTGAGGAGTATTTACGGGAGCTCCTTCCAATATCAAGACGTTGACCGAGTTAACTCTCTCACGTGCCGCTGGTTTATGTACTGTAGTCCCAAGTCATTTTACGGTCTACGTCGTTCTAGGGTCTTCGTGGGCCGAAGTAGCTACTTTCTATTAGTTGCACAATGATAGTAAGGTGAAGTGGCCTAAGTCTGGACAGTCCAAAAGAGATACCTAAACCTGGACAATTGAATTTTCATAGTAAAATCAGTAATTAAGAGATTAAATAATTATATTATATATTCTGAGGCCTTAGCTACAAGTAGGTGTCAATATTATTTCATTAAGACATCAATTGAAATTTAAAAATGAAGTCAAAGTTCATCTGAAAACAGTATACAAAATAGTCTATTTACATGCGAATCATGTGCATTTATAGTTCGAACTTTTGTTAGAAAAAAAGATATAATTTAAGCCCTCAGACAAAAAATAATTATCACGCATAATAATATTGATATTTTTAAATAAATTGGCAATCAAACTTAATGTAAATAATAATTATTAATCCAAATATTAGATGTCCAAGATTAGGACTGTTTTCAAATATAAGTACTCCATACTGGGACGCGATGACAGTAGCTGTCCCACTCTAAGCTTATACGCAATGTGCTTACGCCTGAAGCCGGACACGTGTTTGTGAATAAAATCAACGCATTGTTTGCAAATTATTTAACTACATGTACGTATAATAAGGTTTTCTATTAGCGTGAATAACGTATGTAGAAAATGTATTCCGGTTGTGACGTTAATAATACTTAATGTTTACATCTTAAATCTATCAGTATTACTACCTAACCTTAAAAGTTGTATTATGACAAGATTTATTAAAACAGTAAATGAAAATAAATATATATTTGGTTAAATAATACAATACTATAATTTATGATAAAAATACTACATATTACGCAAAGCATCTTCTATTCGTCATGCGCAACAGCGCCACCAACCAACGTTTTAGGTTATGTTCGCTGGATCAACTCGTAAATTGAATTTGTCCCGATATAGGCTTTACTTCTGTCTAGGTACTAGCTTAGATTGGATTTAATATGTCCAACTATAGGTTTGAATTATTCTTGTTAATACAATTAAGATATTAACCTAAACAATGATTTTTTCATTTTAAACTACTTTACAAACTCTGAACTGTATGTTAAAACTCTTGAGAAATTGTGTTTGTTTATTTAAAGTGATAAAATTTAAAATAGAAAAACATGCTGTCCAGGCATAGGCACTTCACCTTAGGTACAATAATGTTTGGTTAAAATTGTGACGAACATCCAGTTAACTTCATTCGAGATTTTAGGTCCTTTAAATTTTAACAGTATTTAATAGTATTTATTGTATATCTTGTGAATTCGTAAAGTGAATGTTTCCAACTAATAGGGTTCGACTAATTAATAAATTACAGAAAATATTTTGAAACCCCTTCTTTATTTTATTGAACATTGCATTATATTTGAAAGGAAGAAACTTTCACTGGACTGTTCTCAAAATTTTTCGGGTTACATATTGGATTTTCCTGACTACCTTCATTATCCAAGAAGATAAAAGATAAGTTCGATTTTGGTTCCCGAAAATTTCGTTCACAGGAACGCGAGTTCGCAGAAAGTTCTACAGTCCGGACAGTAATTTCGCATCTCCGTAAACGTCACGAAATCGGATCATCCGTACGTACAACAAGCGACACAGCCTTCCAAATGCCATTCAAAGATAAAAATGATTTGATTCCGTGACACATAAAGTCGCGACAGTAAATTGAATGACGCGACAACGCGATTTTTCGTTTTCAGGACGACGTACGCGTCGCGGGTTTTTGGGTCATGGGAGTAAAAGTTGCGATTTACTGTCAAGTGAAAATGTACCTTGACGCGCAATACCGGGGCCTGGCACTTATTCCGGAACTGCAACGAGACCAGCGGATCTTTTATTTGTAGGCACTCGTTTGTGACGCACGCGGAGTATCGTGTGTCAATCCTTTCGCCGAAATTGGGAAAAATTTGTTCCACGAAAATAGTTGCACGTGTCACATTCGAAAAAATATAGAATGTATGTAAATCAACTCAAACATTTATAAATAGACTGCGGATTTGACGAATTTATGTAAAGAGCACAAACAAATAGTCTGCAGATTTGAAGCATCATGTGAAAAATTAATAAGTGAAATACAAAAGAGTAACAACATCAAGATAATGATTATTTTGCACATATTAGAAATTATTCTGAGAAGCAATCAATTTTTATAGTACTGTCTGTTCCATTTCTTATAATTCGCACAAAAAATGGTTGTTTTAAGGATCCGTCCAGTAACAAAAAATGTCAAAAAACTAGAATCACCGAAGGATCAAAGTGGCGTACACGACACCACACCACGGAATCTTGCCTGCGGGGTTAACCTCGCGATATTTTCTCGAGCAAGTTTCGCTCGAAGAGTTAAGAGCAACTTCTCCGAAGTATTTCCGCGAGGCGGAGAGCCGCGAGCTGCGCAATTATACGGTTTCCCTGTCCATAAAACTCCTCGAATAAAGCAGCCCGACGTGTGTTTCCTTGTAAACAGTTTGTAAGCAACGCACCCAACTTTTGTCTCGGAAGAGACGGCAGTGCTTCTTCATCGACAGCATGGGGCTTTACATTGAACATTCTTAATGTGTCACGATCAAATCTTACATAAAATTAAACATCTCTGCAAACATTAATTCTAAATTCTAAACTGAACCCCATTTTGAGTTTCGAACTCAAATCCTTTAGGCCTGATTATTAGTATGTTTTCTTATAGAGGGATTTTAATAGGTCTTAATTCCCTGCATTAAAATCCTTAAGAGGTAGTTTTACCATCAACCAAAATAATTGAACGCAAATACAGCGAACTCGCTCGAGAGATTTCGCAATTCTTGTCACCATCTAGCCAATCTGAGAGATTGATTGGTCTATTTGTTGCAGAGGGAGTTTGTCAGAACCGCCAATTCCGGCCGCGGCGTCAAGAAAGTCGACTTCATCGAAGGACCACGCGTTTCCGGAGGGTTGGTGAGCCGCTTCCGGGCGTATCTCGCCGACGCAGTCGTGAATCGGCGAGTTTATCGTTCGTTATTAGCAAATGTAGCGCGCAAAACGAGGGGCTGCCTCGAGACTCGGTCGTAGGCCGATAAAAAAGGAGAGCGAGACGAGAGAAAGCCCGGGAGAGAGCGAGAGAGGAGAGAAGAAACACGACACGGATGAGACTGATATCGCGGCCGTCGAGTTTGCGTTGCTTCCGCTCCGGTAGACATTGAAAAACTCGTCGAAGAACGGGCCGTCTGAGCGCGAGAATCAATTATGGCAGCGCGGGAGGTAGATGAAAAGAAAAGGGTGGGAAGGAGGTGGAAAAGAAAACGCGTCTAGCACGCGTCAAGAGAGGGATCGCGCGATGAGCTGGTGACGCATCGGATAATCTGTTTCCCGCGGAGACCAATTTTTCCTTGACCGTGTTTTCCTCGTTTCGGCGACGTGTCTGCCGAACGGTTAGCTCCTGAAGGGGTGTTTCTTAATACCCAAGATTGAGAACCGGTCTCCTGGGTCCCATACGACAATACACACCGGCAGATTTTAATACGCGAAGCCCGAGAACGGAAACGACCTAGGAATCTTCGCTCTCCGGAAACAAGAGCAACCAATTTCCCATCGATACCAAACCTTTCTATTCTCGTTCCGATACTCATAACTCAGCCCTGGAGCTCAGGAAGCCGCCAATGTCTACAGTCGCTGCCAAAAGTATTCCCACCTGAACGCGAACTCGTAATTGAATATACCAAAATGTAGTTTTGACGCAATGTTAGAAAAAGAAAGTTTTAGAGAACATAATTCAGCACCTCTGGAAATATTCCATGTGCCATTTAAAACTGTGGTACCCAAGGTGGTTCGGAACCCACCTTATAAAAACTGTAGGTCCCGTCGCTAATGACCATAGCAGTCGATGCGACGTTAAACAAATAATAATAATTAAAAAAAATAATTCAGCAATGTAGTGTACATCTTTGTCTTTGAGAATGGTGGTAAGAGTACTCTTGCTGAAATATCAAATTATAAAAAAATATTCGCAATTACGTTTTCTTTGGATCCTAATTATTGTTTCAGTATGTTTGAAATACTATCTAAAATGGTACTGTTTTAAAAGGGTTAAAAGAGTATATTTGAGCCTCGTATTTATTGAATGAACTAGTATGTTACTGACTCCAGCTGACATTCGCGCAATACTTTCGCTCGCCCCTGTACATCGGAAAAAAGAGTGGCACCGGCAACGGTCAGAAGATTGGCTGATCCCTGGACAAAGGAAAAAATGGCAATACCTCGGAGAGCCCCGTTCATTCGGTATTTTATCACGAGCGCGAGCTGCCGCGTCCTTAGGGGAGTATTCCGAGGGTTTGCCGGAGGAAATCAGTCGGGCAAGAAATTAAATATTACCCCGAGGAGCGAGGGTGTGCGAGTCGGAGTTTCGGTGATCGTGGCGTAGCCGGCCGGGAATTCGGCGTCTCGAGTGCTGGCCACACGGGGGTGGAAAAAGGGGGTTGGGACGCGATACCGCGGTGTACGGGCTCTGTCACCGGGTCCCACGGGTATCCAGGACAAATAACATCCTGACATAGACGCGGCAAACAAGAAAGGACCCTCTGTCTTTATCTGTCCCCGAATGGAGTATCCCCCACCCTTCTTCGACCCTTTAAAACGCACCCCTAGTGCGTCTACTTGCTCATCGGAGGAATATCGATTGCTGGACGACGCGCGCCCTTCGAACAGCCTGTGGTCGCAACCTGAAAGGTATATTTCATTGTTTTTAAATGATTAACTCGGTGTCTTATTTGAGTCGATAATAAATTTAGTGCCACGAGACCCTGAACCTGCCCCTCGATTTATTAGAAATCTTTGTACCACATAAATTTTTGTTTAAGTCTCGTGATAGGATCATGGGAACGAGAAAAGTGTTTAATGATTGACATCAAACAATTTTTATTTCGATGTCTGTATTCGAAACAATGGACTGCTGAACATTAACTAGCATCATTCTAAAAGACAATTTATCCACAGAAACAATGCACTACAATTATTACAAAGAATATATTACACTTAAGGACTGTATTAAATATCCCAGCTATTTATTAAATGTAACAATGTTTTCACATTAAAATAAATAAATACGAGTGTGCAACAAGGATCTGGCAAGGGTGCCACGAGGAGTGCCCGATGATGAATAAGGGTGCAATGATCGAAGTCCCTTTTTGCCGCAGATGAGTAATGTGGCGAAAGATAGTTAGAAAACAGGCTGAGTCACTAATTAATCCATTAAAGATGGATTTCGTAGTCGGTCGGGCAAACCACAGGCTGTTACACCCGCTAATCAGACTAATCAGACTCGCATTCTTCTTGCTGGCCAACTTGTCATCTCCGCGTAGTACGTCTGTCTTGCGATCCACCGGCAGCCCGCCGCTGTCAATTTGATCGATCGTCTTTGCTCGACGTAGTTTTTGCAGCGACAACTTTCGCCGGAAATTAATAACAGGGCTTCCGGTGATTTATTTTCCACGCACGGGCCCCGCGGAACACCGTCTCGCGCGACTACTTCGAATCCGAAATTAATTATGCGCTTAATTAGGAAACGTGATTAATCGCGGCGAGCCGCGGCCCGGGCCGGGGGAGATTCCAAAATGGAAATCATCTTCGCAAATGGAGAAAATTGTCGGGGTTGCTTTCGCTACACGCTAATCCCAATATTAGGGTTACCAGCTAAATATATTTTTTTATAATCGTAATTAGGTTTGAAATTGCTTGTAAAAATGTACCAACAAAATACAATTGTACTGTACAATTAATACAGTAGACATTTTAAAGGTATTTTAGAGGCATTTCAAAGGAATCATCTACCTACTTAACTCCTGGTGATTAATTTCAATTGACGAATCTGCAATTGGGTACATTAAGAAGATTAATGGATCAAGACAAAGTACCATTAAAAATATACTTAAAAGAATTGATGTTCAAGTGCCTGAATGGAGCTAAACATTGCCTACAATCATCAACACCGTCCACCGAGTATTAATATTTATTATACTGTGTTCTGGACTGGATACTTTCACAAAATTCGTTTAAAAATTAGTGTCATGTATACAATAACAACTTAAAATTGAGATAAAAGTTAACACTACACAAAGGACAATAATTTAATCTCTTCTCATATTTTGGAGAGCAATGCCATATCGGTTCTAATTACCTTCGCCATTCCAGCAGAGGTGTTAAAAGCGAGCCATCGGGTTGCACAACGAAGCGGTAGAGACCTGGGGATAAGCGATTAATCCCGGGCAATTTCGGCGAGCAATAGAACAAAATTGCGAACCACCAGCTGAGCACCTAGAATGTCTCCAGTATCGCGTTGAATAGAGTGTGCCCGCAGAACGACGTTTTCCGCGCTTAGCGTCAAAGCGCGTAGTCCTCCTTGGCGGCTTGGCTCGTCGAGCAGAAAAAGAAGTCGTCGACGACGACGACGACGAGTGGATACGAAGCTGCGCGTATGATCTCCGAGACAAAGAGGCGGCTCGACGACTCGTCAACCGGATTTGCTTTGAGCCGCGACGAGACGGGGCCGTCGCGACGACGTTAGACACGCTGTAAACCCGCGAAACCGTGTTACCCAGTCCGCGCGTATGTAAACCCGCGTAATAGACTCCGCTGAAACGTGTTTCCCTCGGCGACTCTTCCAGAGAAAGAATTTCCAGCGAGGCGAGAAAAAGAAGCCGGGAAAAGGGGAACCGGTCCGCGCGAAAAACGATTCCGGAAACCGGAATTTGTTTGAAATTTTCCGCGGGTTAATGAGAACCTCGCCCTTCTGTGGTTCTGGGGTAAGCAGCGTTGTCAGATTGGGTGATTATAGCGATAAATAGAGGAGGGAATGCTATAGTCAGAACCTGAGTGACGTCACGAAACTATAGTGTAGTCTGGCCCAGACAATGACGTCCTGATTCGTGCTGAGGGTCGTGATAGTATCCCGACCTTTAGCACGATTCGCGACATCACTATCTGGGATAGACTACACTATATCTTGGTGACGTCACTCGGGTTCTGACTGCAGAGTTGTGCAGAATTACAATTGAATTACTCCAGAATTATAATTACAAAGTAATTGAATTAAATTGTAATTCAATTATGCTGTAATTTATAATTCAGATCTTCATTCAATTAAATTACAATGTAATTCGTAATTGCAATGGAGCACAATTATAAAATACATTGTAATTGAATTAAAATGTAATTCAATTATGTTGTAATTTATAATTCAGATCTTCATTCAATTAAATTACAATGTAATTCGTAATTGCAATGGAGCACAATTATAAAATACATTGTAATTGAATTATGAAAACTGAAGTAATAGGCAAGGAGAGGTTGAAAAATCCATGTAAAGGTTTCAATCAGAAGGAATTCATTACTTATAAATTTACTAGCTGCTCGTAACCTACTTACGGCACACCCTCGCAACCAGTTCAAGTATATTGTATTTCAATTATACTGTAATTCAATTATACTGTAATTCAATTATACATTGCATTTCAATTATATTGTATTTCAATTATATTTTATTTCAATTATATTGTATTTCAATTATATTGTATTTCAAATATATTGTATTTCAAGTATATTGTATTTCAATTATACTGTAATTTAATTATAAATTGCATTTCAAGTACATTGTATTTCAATTACATTATGTTTCAATTATATTGTATTTCAAGTATATTGTATTTCAATTATACTGTAATTTAATTATAAATTGCATTTCAATTACATTGTGTTTCAATTATATTGTATTTCAAGTATATTGTATTTCAATTATACTGTAATTCAATTATATTGTATTTCAAATACATTGTATTTCAATTACATTGTGTTTCAATTATATTGTATTTCAATTACAAATCTGATTAAAATACTTAGTAATTGAATTACGTTGTATTTGAATTATATAGTAATTCATTTACGACGTAATTGAATTACTATTAATTGAAATACAATGTAATTGAATTACTATTAATTGAAATACAATGTAATTCAATTACGTAATTGAATTACAATGTAATTGAATTAGCACAACTCAGAAATATTTATAGTGATCATAGTTATTGGTCCGCCCACTGTAGATTGCGATCTACGGTAATCAGTAGAAGTTGGTGAGCAACGGTGAAACGGTTCAGATTTACAGATGAGTCAACAATAGACTCTAAAAATTTTCTGGAGATGGAAATAATATACCGACTTCCTTCAATTTTTGTAACCTGAAATTTTAAAAATTTCCCCATTTCAATTTGGTCATAAGATCCGCATTCTAGTTAGGAAAAAGATCGGTTCCTACGTACCCTGTCGTAAATCCTACGAAAGCTAAGAATCGCTTCGGCGACATCAGCCCCCGATTTTACTTAAAACACGTTGGCGCTAGCAGATTCAATGAGGCTTCGGGTCCTCGGCGATATTAGAGGCGTTGCAAACCCAGTATTCGCGATGCAAACCCAGTTACTCGGGACACGTAGCAGAGAAGTTGCCCCGCACACCGAAACTCGCGATAAACGCGAACACACACGCGTCTCCGAGTACGCGGATGAACGCCGCACCACCGCCGAGATCGGCAAGTTTCCCAACAAACAATAACAACAACAACAACAACGGGAACAACACCGGTAACTGCCACGCTGGAACTGCACGCGTCGACGATAATTACAACAATAACTGGAACTACGTAGGTGGAGGCCGGGGACCGTGGCCGCTTTAATTAGAATCCTCGGCGACGAGGATTAGACGGGCCTTCTGCCGCGTGTCGGAAGAATTGGATCAAGAACTGCTTTAACTATTGGATTGTTGTTTCATACGATTGTCTCGTATATATCTTAAAGGGGTGGCTTTGTTCTACAAAATTGTCTTTATTGGAAATTATATATTACATCAAAATGACGCGTTTTAATATGTTTAATTTACGATTATTAATTATTAGAGCAGAAGTCAGCGAATCACAGTTTATAATTTCGTTAAAAATGTTAATAACAAACGGTGACGTTTGAAATTCGTTTTCTTAGATCTATCTCTTATTGATACTTCATAAGCTGCTAACCATGAAAAAATAATTCTGTCCAGCTAGCAGCAATCGAACCACTGTGCGTCGATGGAAGGTGCTAAAGTTCATGGAGATGTCTGCGACGCGTCTCGCTCCGAGTATTACGAATCGTGTCGGCCATAAAGCTCTCGCCTCCCTTGCCCACGGTGCAATTTTTCATGAAGACGGAGTGAGAGAGAGTAAGAGCAGAAAATCGCACAGCGAAACAACATTTCCACTGAGTATTTCATGCATCGATCCGGCGGGAAGTCGAACGACGAAGCTATCCACGGGGCGATATGAAACGCGAACAGGTTTTGTCTAGACCGGGAAACAATTAAAACGGTACTGGGGCGCTACCTGGCCAATTTTGGTTCGTAGGCGGGCCAGAAGCGGGTGCGACGATGCATCGACGTTTCGAGGACGGCGTCCACTCTCACTCACTCTTTCGCTCTCTCGACAGGAAAAAAAGGGGGCGCGTCGGGACACAGGAGAACAGCCACGAAATTAATCGCGCGACGCATGAACCTCGTTTTATGGCGGAGTTTAAATCGGGCGGAGGGAATTGCGCGACTCGGCGCGGAGCGGAGCGGCCGACGCTAAAAACTTTATCGCCCGGCAGCGGCGAACTGCATTAACTCTGTTCCCGAAAGCCTGGCTATATATACAGGCTCATCGAATTCGGTGACGAGCATCCAGAGGGAAAAGTAGCCCATCGATGCACGGTCCCGCCTGTCCGAGCTCTTTTCCACATCCTCGCCACCTTTCCATCCTCTCCATTCCCTATTTCGACTCTCTTTCTCTCGTTCTCCCACACATATCGCACGGTTCCCTGTCGCCTCGCTCTGCTTCGGTCTTTCTCTGCTCCGGGTCTCGTTTGTGTGTCTGTCTCTCTTTTTGTTTTACTTCTTTCGAACGCGAGTCTCTTGTTTCAACTGCGCCGGGGCTGCGGTTCCCGGCAACGGTGGTAACCGTTGCGAAAGTTTTCGTTACTGTTCCGCGGTACGACCGTTACACGGGCCGTGTAATAGAATTTGTAGCAGAAGTTGCCCGCGCGAAATGCCGCCTCGTAAAAAATCGGACTACGGTTACGACTCCACGGTTCACCGAGATAACCGACCGAAGAGTACGTTCCTCGTGAAACTGGGACTACGATCCCTGACGCTGAAACCACCCCCATCCCGTCCCCCCGCAAACGGTTTCGACCGCTCGCCGAACTAGATACTCTGTATCCGATGATATCGATCGAGAACTCGCTCCTTCTGCTCTCGACGCTCTGCTCTGCGGTGAAAGTACAATGGAATATGTCGCTCAACGCGTCGAAGCCCAGAGACAATCCGTGCAAGTCCAGTTTAATCCGAAAATGATATACAGTTCGACGCGTCCGCGCTTGTACACCCCATGAAAGAGAACTTTTAATATTTTTTAGCAACTTTTAGTATTTTCTTCGGAATTTCCACCAATTGAATTTTAAAAACAACCACGATCCGTCATGCAAGGATTAATAAGATTCTGGTTAATGTTAATGCCTTTCACGTAGCCTATGTACGTTTTCCACACACTAACACTTCATACTTTGACCAGATTAGAGCTCTGTATAAAAAGGATTAGACTCAAAAATCAACGATTTTACCACGTTTTTATTAGCTCGCTTTCTTGTCTGTCTGTCTGTCTGTTTGTTCAGTACAAATTTTGCAATTGATTTTAAACTAACTTCCCGATGAGCTAGAGACTTGAAATTTTAAACATAGCTCACACCTGGATGACAATGCAATATTTTAAAAAATTTGTTTAAAAAAGCCTATGCGTTCAGGAGATATAAATTATTAATAATTTGAACCTTTGCACTCCCCCGCCGCGTGACGTAGTACGTCTTCCGTTCAGCGTCCCCACTCTACTACGTGTTCCTACTCTGACTCATCCCCACTCCACTGACCCGCTTCGCACCGAAGGAGTTCAGTGTGCGTCAGTGTGCGTTCGAGCTCCGTTTGTTTACCAAGCGAAAGAACAGTTACACCGAAATTCTCCGTCGAACCTTTATCTTTGACATTTTACCACGCCGTTCGTTTTCGATATGTCGCGTCGTAATACCGTCTGAAATTTACTACATGTCTCTGTTATAATCCCATCAAAATGTTCCAAATCGATTGTAAAATTTCACGCATATAAGGCTAAAAAGCAGAAAATAATTATTTAAATAAAAATAAATTTGTAAAAAATACCACGTTTTTAAAACGGACTAAAAAGTATAAAATAAAATTTTAAAAAACGCCACGTTTTTAAAACTGACTAAAAAGTATAAAATAAAATTTTAAAAAACGCCACGTTTAAAAACGGACTAAAAAGTATAAAATAATTTTTTTTAGCCCCATACAGATTCCTAACCCCGTACTGAAGTCCTGAAATTTGTGATTGTGAATTTTGAATAGCTACGAAAATACTTGTAAGATTTAAAACGAAAAACGTAGGTAGCATGCAATAGATAAGTGATGCATGAACACCTAAATAACTAACAATTTGATTGCACTGCAAATGATATGAACTGCTTTGCGAGTTTTCTCAGCGGCAGCTACTCTCTACACTCCTTACTATGTATTATCTCGCGCCCCACGTTTTTCGTTTTAAATCTTACAAGTATTTTCATAGCTATTCAAAATTCACAATCACAAATTTTCAGGACTATCTGTGCGGGGTTAGGAATCTGTATGGGGCTAGAAAAAATTATTTTATACTTTTTAGTCCGTTTTAAAAACGTGGTATTTTTTAAAAATTTATTTTTATTTAAATAATTATTTAAGCTAAAAACAAAGAAGATATATAACCAAATAATCTGGAAAGACGGTCTCCCTTCAAGAACAACGATCGCGGAAGTCTCTCCAAGTAGGCTCCCCCGTGTTCGCAACCCCGAATGAAGACAACGTGCGGCTGTCTTCCTTTATGAACGTCCGCGGAAGCCAGATATCCCGGTCTGCCGCGCCCTAATTGATTCATCGTTGTCGGGGGCAGTCCCAGGCTTGGCAATAAAAGTCTTCGAGGAATCGTTAAGTCCTCGTCGATGATGTAACTGCTCGCAACCTCGCACGATCCACGAGGACTCACCCCTCGGTCCGTCCACACCCCCGGGAGAAAGAAATTAGCCGCGAGTTAGCCGGACGTCCCCGGCGCTGACCAGTGGGGGGAGCGATCCCCGGGCCGTTTACACGCGCGTGATTAATGCCCCTTTAACGTCGCCCTCGATCCGGACCGTTGGCCCCCGGTTTTAATAACCGCCACCAACGCCTGCCCCCAGAAGCACGCGGATATTTACGAGTGCCCGCTAATAGGAGGCCCGCTTAATGCGCGTACCCAGAAATGGAGGACACGCGTCCCGGCAATATACCCGGCGATATCCTGTGGCGATGCTCACACCCCCTAACATTTTTACGGGGGTTGGAGGAATATAAACGCGCACCGCGGGGGAGCGCTGCTGTCTTCGCGCGGAAGATGGAACTTTGATGAGATCCGCGCCACGTGACTGCTACCCCCCAGCCGGCAGGTTGCGACACGTGCAATTGGACTTTTAGGTATTCTTTCCGTTGAATACTAACAGGTCGTAGGTAAGACATTATTAGGCAATTTGTGTCCATAGAAAGTCATATAGCGACGGTGAAGATTCATTGTGTCTCTGCTGAAATTGGAAGGGCGATTAATTTTATTGGTTAATAACGCACCCCCTGAAAATGACAATTGGGTGGGACTGATTCGTGACCCAACCCAGACCTAACCCCCAATCTGGAAGGTTACTACACACGTGCTACAGGACTTTTTATAGAACAATCGGAGTCCAAGGACAGCATCCACTCCACCATCCAAACGTACTCTATTGTTTATCCATGAGGTATGGGTATACGTGAATGTAATCTACTGATTGAAACAATAATATAATATATTTGATTAACAGAGTCAACTCGAGTGAAGTGGTTTTACGACTGGTCGATTTACGTCTGATACGTTATAGACAGACACGTAAGTCATCAATATGTAAATAGATGTCACCTGTTACGGAGTGTATAATAGTGATCTATTTTATCTACGGAGAACATGCAGTTATATTTAACATACTCAAATCGTCGAAAACTCGATTACGATCCTAATGGTCCGAAAATTTTGCAACCGGACTAGCAATTCCGTTTTTAATCAACCGCAGATCTACGATCACAAATGGAACCCACCATCAGCCAGTCGCTCAAAAATTCCCCAGCAGTCTAAAAATCCAAGACTACTCTAGCACCGAACCAGCGGTATCCATCTTCATCTAGCCTCCCCAGCGGAGCGTCGCAATTACCCGGATCGTTGAAAACTCGGCCGCGAGCCTAACGACCGGACGCAAATACGCCGTCACGAAGGTAACGAATCACCGAGGGGTTCCCGGGCACACGAACTCGGTAAAACTTTTTTACCCCGCATCTGGCGAGGACTGAGACAGCGGCGGCGTGTCTCAGTAGCGCGGGGGTGGATCCATAGTGGTTGTTGGTCTCGCGTGAGAATCATAACGCGACATCTGTTTGGAATGAGCGAGATTCTGGCTGCGGCGTGGGTGTCAGCCGAGGAACAAAGATAAAGACGACAAGGACAAGGACAACGACGACGACGACGACGCAGGAACCGGAAGCTGGGAAAGGGTTGCGGGATCGGTCTCGTTGTGCGAGCACGTAGTTTTTGGTGCATCTGCGCCGTGGCACGAGCTGGTTCCACCGCAAGAAGACGAAGAGAGTACCGGAGTCGACACCGAGACCGCATTATCCGGCGCACGAGGCATTACGTTCTCGGTGTTGGTGTGTCCCTGGAAGCAACTAGTCCTTCTCTGTGTCCACCAAAAAACCCGCGAGCCGTGTTCTCCAGCCGGGACCGACGATTTTCCAGCGTTTCTTGCGGCCAGTGAACGCAATATTTGCGCTCCCAAGCTTTTCCTTGATTCGTTCATCGCCGCGGGACGACGGCATAATCGCGTCGTTCCCCGTTCTTGCGATCGATGCGCCGAAAGACGCACGGAGAATTTCTCAAACGCTTTACTGTTTTTCGGCGCTGTAACCCGGAGGACCAGGGCAAGAACCTTGCGGCGGGATTTTAGACGACGAGATTACATCTCACGCCGGACGCTGTTTAATCTCGCCTTAGAAAAATCTCTCGGTCGTTTATGCACGGATTACGACGTCCGTTCTCTTTCCCGCGCGGAGACGTCCTCTGACAGTCGCAATTCTGTCGATTGCGCGCACGGAATAACGCGGCGGATGCGACGCGCTCCACGAAGGAGACCGGAAGAATGCGGAATGAACAGGGGATTCCGCTTATCTCCCGAATAATGTCATCTGCTCCGTGACCGTTTTTATCGAGGAACACGCCGGCCCGCCGAATATGTCACGGGGATGATACCTGTCCTCGAGGACGTTCGATCCGGCTGAATTTACCGCGCGCTCTCTAGATCGCTCCCGGCTTTGGCCCTTTGCACCGGAAACTGGCTGTACGCAATGTTCTCAAAGCTTCGAGTTGCCGGGATCAGGAGGAGAGTTATAATCAACCCTCGTCCGGCATCCATTTTACTAAATTAATTTGTCTTCGTTCTCACCTCGTCGAATTTCGACGAAAAACACTGTCCAACAAATTTCAACTTTTTTTATGTTCCCTAATTACTGTTGGGTCCTGCTTATAGAGTTTTTTGCGCTGATTCCGAATTTGTTTTTAATTTTTTTCCTACACGCACAGTTTTTGCGGAAAAAAGACATATTTTTCAACTTCAAACAAATATTGTGATGTTATTATAAAAGATATTGAATGGTTCTTTGCAGCAAACGATACTGTAGACTTTCCCGAATACAGTGATATCCAATATTAATACATTATGAGTGTTTAAACATGTTTAAACAATCATTAAAGACGACACCACTTTTGCACCAATTTTTGAGGATATTTTTCAATTTATCTCAAAAAATAAGGGTCCAGCGGAAAATCGAACTATACCACTCGATAGAGCAGACTTTTATCTTGAGAAGCCACCCCGTCAAGTTTGGATCGTCGACGTTTTTTTCGAACCAGAAAGCAAAATATCTTCGCCCGACGTGAGTTGCCGCCAGTGGTGCCCGGGACGTGATACGGCGCACAGTGGGAAAAAGTGACTTGCCTCGCTTCAGAAAGGAATAACTTTCGATAGAAATGAGGTAGAGCGATGAATTTTTTTTTTAAATTAAAGCTGAAACTGCAGAATATGGGAAAAATAGGGAGATTACGGTACGAACGGTTTTTAACCTTGTGAAAATTCGTTAAACTTTCACAATTTCCAGAAAATGTGGTTTCTGCGTTACCACGGGCAGAAAAATTTTTTTTAAATTTCTGCTATATATCATTTCCCGTAGATTTTTTCACGCTGATTTCAAATCTGGTCTCAAAATTTGTCTACGACTTCAGGATTTTACAAGAAATCGATTTTTGTGAACGAATTGTTTAACGAATTTTCTCAAGGTTATAAAACGTTCGTACCATAATCTTCCTATTTCCCCATATTCTGCCAAGTTTCAGCTTTAATTTTAAAAAAATTTCATCGCTCTATCTCATTTCTATCGAAAGTTCTTTGATTTTGTCTCCGACAGTGTGACCTTTCGTCCAAATTTAAAGATGTTTAAACAATCGTAATGTATTAATATTTGATATCGCTGTATTCGGGAAAGTCTACAGAATCTTTTGCTATAAAGAACAATTCAATATCTTGTTTAATAACACTACAATATTTGTTTAAAGTTGAAAAATATGTTTTTTTTTCAAATTCATGTTTTTCAAAAACTGTGCGTATAGGAAAAAAATTAAAAACAGATTTGGAATCAGCGCAAAAAACTCTACACGAAGGACCCAACAGTAATTAGGGAACAAATTTGATGTTGGACAGTGAAATTAGTGTGATGATGAATCAGACAATTTTTACAGACCGAAACTTATCGATCAAGGATTCTTCCGAGGTCCCATCCCTCATCGACTCCTCCCTCATCATCGCATCGGTTAGAAAGATAACAACGTGACCGTGCGACCGGCATTTCAACTAATTCGAGCGAATGACGGAAAGCGAGATAACGGCGCGCGGCCCTTCGAGGGTGACGAAAATTCAGGTCGAAGAACGGGTTGCCAACTGTCGCGGCTGCACCCTGGATAATCACGGCAGCAAACTTTCTCTATAAATCACGAAACGGCTCGCGGGACGGCGTTTCAGCGCTCGGAGACGGACAGAAGTAGACGAACGCGGGACGCGGCTTGAGGAACTGATACTCGTCGGGAATATAATGGATATTAATGTCGGTGCTGCGACGACTCCCTGGTCTCCCAGCTATTTCTCGCGAGTCCTCGGATCGGTGCGAGCTTCCCATCTCGGTTAGTAGTTCATCCGTCCCCTATCGCTTCCTTTTCTATTCCTCCGGACGCGTCGCCGCGCCGGTCGAATTCACGGCGCATTTCCTCGAAAGCCAGAATTCTTCGAACTAGTTTCTTCTACTTTCTCGAGCTGCCTTCTCTTCCGCTTGCAGAAGCCAGTCCTCCCTTTTCCTTCTCTTGGCCTTCGCCAACGCTGCCATTGTCTTCCGGTTTTCTTTGCAGGAACCCGCACCACACAGAGCCACTTTTCCTCCGCGGATTCCTTCCGCAGCCGGCTCGCGCAGAATTATGGGCCTCCGGTTCCCGAGGAAACCGGGCTATCGAGATTTAGGTGAGTTACCTTCCTAACTACGTGTCACTCGACCCCCTTAGCCGCGAGCCGACTCCTACGCCAGCTGACCGACGACATCCAGCTAGCCCGGTAGCTAACCAACCACCTCGTGGCTGCTTCCGTACCCCGGAACCGAAATTATCGGACCCGCAATGACGTGGAATTTCAATTTCGACGGTTTAAGCCGAACTGATCCGATCCCATTTATTTCTTCCCGACGCTTCCCGACGGATAATAAATTTCGTTAGATTTTAGGGGAACGCAATTCCCGGATGTACGAATGTAAAAGTCATGTCTCGGAATTTTTTCAGATATGATTAATCAATGAAACATTTTTATTTTTGCGAGGCGTCATTTAGTGGAATTTACAGTTTCATGTTTGAATTTTTCCAGGTTAAAATGTGTCAAAATGGCTGAAACGTGCGAATTAAAACATTCCAGTTGATTGGCCGACAGAATTCAATTGTCTACAATGCAGTGTACAAATTTCTGGATTTTTCGATTGTTATAGGAATAGCAGCGGTTTGAAATGGAATCCCCTATTTTACCGGGAACAATCAACTTTAAATGTTGATCAAAGAATTGTTGGGTCTGGATCTCGTTGGCCGATTTCGAACAAAAATTGTCGAAACTGTTAAAATCGTGTCAATTAAAAACACGAATATAATAAAATTCTTTCTATTTACAAAAATATTTTACGTAAATGATTACGATGTTGCGGATAGTATCAAATTCATTGAACGTTTTCAAGAATCATAATCCGCTCGCCATTTTTATGAAAGATGTTTAATCTAAAATTACGGAGGTAAAATTATATTTGGTACTACGACTTTCGTAATAATTCGAATACTTGCATACATTTTTTTTTAATGTTCACTAAAAATGAGGCTTGCGCGACAATAAAAAGTCGATTTTTGAAAATTGGCCCGCGAGGTTCCGTAAAGTTTAAGAGCCGGCGACGTCAAGCAAGGTGCGAATACACTTCGCTGTCCCGCTGTTTCTATTTACCGTAGGAATTGCGGCCAGTTTCGTGAGCAGAATTAGCCAGTCTACTCCTCGCCCTTAAACCCTTTTCCGCAAATGCTGCCGGCTCAACTTTGTTCCCGGCGTTAAGCTCGCGCGGGTCATTTTATCGGTCGTCAGCCAGCCAGCTGGCCGGGCTTCTCCGTTGGCTTCTTCGTGACAACTAATTTATTTGGCTGACGAAGAGAGAAAGAGAGAGAGAGAGAAAGCTGACGGAAACGAAAAGCATTCTCTCAGTCCAGTTGCAACGGAGAAAGGAATATGCTCCGGCAAGAATCGATCGCGCACGGACTTCCATATTTTCCCGCGGCGAACCCTTTTCCGCTTTTGTTACCTCTTTGCTGCGCTCGGTCGCTCCGACCGAGCCTGAGAAAGTTTTATTAGGTTACTGCATGGGGAAGAGCTTTAGCAGTACCCTCCAAACATCATATATTTCATAAAAATGCTTTTCTTTCTTGAAATCCCTTTTATTCCTGCTCTGGTTTCGGTGTCCTAGTCTCGCAGTAATTTGTGCTCGATCTTCGCTTTCAAAGTTGCTACATTGCAGATACTCGTCAGACCTGTTCTGGAACAGATTTGGAAAGTTTGACCTCTTTCCTAATTCTGTTGTGCTGCTGAATCAATTTATTTTTTAACATTTAATCATCCAGTAAAATCTAAACTGTGGACGCTTTTCTGTTCCTCGAAATTCCTGTAGTACATTTTTATTTTGCATAGAGGTCCACAGTTTACTTAGAAGTCAAGCATTACGTTTCCCTTCGTACGAAAACCAAAAATCGTAACGTCCTTCTAAAATACGAGAAGAATTGAGCAAAGAAAATTTGCATGACGATGTTAAAAGTTAGCTGGAATGCATAAAATGAATTCCATTCGCATAAAGATGCAGGCAATCATTCGAACCGTGTCCACATTCTGTCGAAAATAATTCCGATCGAACCCGCAGTGTCAAAGTTCGACCAACGGCACGTTCGACTTTTTATTTCGCAAAACGACACGCGACCGACCGGTTACAACCACGTCGTCCGATTAACTTCAACATCAAACACCACGTTCGAGCGTTGTCGGACAGCGTCCGCGAACGTTCGACGGAATAACGAAGACGGGCGTCGCAAAAATCGGCGAAAAAAAATCGCAAGGGCGTCGGCGAATTTGCGAACGGCCGGCGTGTGTATAAAAAGAAACGGAAAAAAACGGGAGGGGGTTGGCAAACATAGTACGTTCCCTCCTCGCAGGGACGCGATCGCGTTTAATCCGAATAAAAATATCATGGCGAAAGCTGTCGAACAACGGGAGATTTTTACTCGGATTAAAAGGGGTTGGCGAGGGCGGAGAGAGGGTGGTTCGCCGACCGACGCGTAATAACTTTGCCAAACAGCCAAGCTCCAAGTTTACAAACGCGATTTTTGAGCAAGCCTGTACCGAGCGCGGTCCGCAACCGTCGCTGAATTTATTGTCTCGGCGATAAGCTTGTTGATCGATTGTGACGAACGTTTCTTCGGATACACTGTCTGTGAAACAATTGGTGGTGCGGTTTTTTTCCGAAATTGAAAAGTTTCTCATGGGGGGAGGATCGCTTCTTCGGCGCGACGTCTGACGCTTTGGGGCGAATTCGATGAAAGAGATGAGATTTTAAAATTGTTTTAAAGGGTCGACCGAGTTGACGAGTGTCTGCGACTTCTCGATAGGCTGGGGAAGTGCTATAGATTGTTTAAAGTCGGAATTGGAGTTAGGGTGGCAAACTTGCTTAAGGCTGGTGATACATAGAAGAGGTACGAGACCCGCTTGCGGTTTATTCGAAGGGGTGAAAATAATGTAAGTTTTTTCAATTCGGACTGTGTGTAGATCGAAATAATTTTTTGAGACCGACCGAAATTCCGAATCCTATTTACAAATTTCTAAGCACAACTACTCTATTATTAACAATAATTAAACAATTTTTCCTGTGTTTCTTACTGCTCAAGGTCGCGCGAAGGTCACGTGAATGTCATTGTATCGTAGTTCACTGAATTGATTCAAATTTCAACTAGTATTCAGCAATAATAAAAATATATACAGGGTGAATTCGATAAAGCAGGACACCTAAATATCTCCGTTACTTTTCGTTGTACAAAAAAACTTCGTAGGACAAAGTTACACTGTTTGAAGGGCCACATATAACGGTGCAAGGGAAAAAAAATTTCAAGGTCATTTTTATGAGATTTCAAGGTTATCGATGTTTTTTTAAATGGCATGAGGTATTTTTTAATACATCAGTCGATGCAGCTGGACATTCGTTATAAAAAAGTACTAACCTATGTATGTCGAAAAGTTAGTAGTTCAGGAGATATTTCAATTTAAATAACTCCAAAATACCATTACTGTCGTACTAAGGCGTTAGTGTTTACTTACTTGTGTAACGTCTTAGTACGACTGTAATGGTGTTTTAGAGTTATTTAAATCTAAATATCTCGTGAACTACTAACTTTTCGACATACATAGGTTAGTACTTTTTTATAACGAATATCCAGCTGCATCGATTGATGTATTAAAAAATACCTCATTTCATTTAAAAAGACATCGATAACCTTGAAATCTCATAAAAATGACCTTGAAATTTTTTTTCCCTTGCACCGTTATATGTGGCCCTTCAAACAGTGTAACTTTGTCCTACGAAGTTTTTTTGTACAACGAAAAGTAACGAAGATATTTAGGTGTCCTGCTTTATCGAATTCACCCTGTATAGTCATTTAAGAAATCATGTATACAGGGTGAGTCACCTAACGTTGCCACCTCAAATATCTTTGTTGTTTTTAAAGATAGTTCAAATTTCTGAAGGACAAAGTTGAATGGATCAGTGGAGCACACATGATACCAAAAATATTTTTGTTTTTATGTGAATTTTTTTAGAGATATTAAGGTCACCTTCATTTTTTTAAATGGCACTTGGTATTTTGGTCTTAACAATATTATAGCCGGTATCAAAAGGAATTCAACGACCTAGTATAAGGTGTACGAATACCATGACCTTCGATAACCTTGAAGTACCATTTAAAAAAATGAAGGTGGTCTTTACAATTACTTGCGATAATCTGACAAAAAAATATTTTAAACAAAAATCGATCAATTTTCGATTAGCTATACATTGCAATAAAAAAGTTCGAAAATTTTTATTTTTAAACAACAAAGTTATCTGAGGTGGCAACGTTAAGTGACTCACTCTGTATATAATCTAAAGAAGATAAAAAATAAAAGATATATTTAAACTGTTCATGTAAAGTGGGTTAAATCAATGGGTTTGAGGATTGAAAAGTAGTAACGATCCAGTTTGCATAAATGTACGAACTAATTGGCTCGAATGTACGCTAAAATCGCAATTACTCGAGTGCTTAAAGGACGGGGTAAAATAAGTGAAAATTAAGGATTGGAAAGTAGTTTCGAGGATGGAGGGTTTCCCAATATTTGAATAGGTCCTCGTAGTAGCAGACAGTATTTTATTGTGTAATATCCTGGGTCCAGGGGAGGGATGGAAGCGTCCCTCGATCGGACACTAAATCCTCGTTATAAACCCTCCCGGATGGGGAAGAACTCTCGCGTGCGAGCCCTCCGAAAGGGTGGCGCGTCCGCTCGCGCCAGCTCCCCCCTTTTATTTGGATCATTTATTTGACTGGATCCAATATTTATGAAAACAATATTTTGTTTGGTTCTCGTGTTTATTTTACCGTCGATGCGCTACGCGGGCCCGGGAAACCCGGCTTTGTAAGTCGAACACGGTGCAGCGGATTACGCGAATCGGCCGCGGGCCAGAGCATTATTGTCTCTCGTCCAACTAGATTTCCCAGTGTCTAATTCCATTATCAGTCGGATCGTCGATAATTAACGAGGCTGTCTTCCATCCGGTCCATCAACCCACAACTACGTTAACCCTTTGCACACGGAAATTATTTTTAATATTCGATAAATTGATCAATCCTCTTACACCTAGAGGTTGATAGAAGGAAAAAAAACATGTTTAACACTAATATTGATAATGAAAGTGTGTATCTTATGAAACTGAGAAGATTCAGTTCATTTAGATTTCTATCGGTTTTTATTATAATATGTAATTGGAGAATGAAATTTATTGAGTCTTTTCCGTTGAAAACGTTTTTATAATTTATGTAACCTGAGATGAGGAAAATAATTTTGACTACCGTCTAACATTCGTCCCTGAAGGATTAATCTTCCTCTTATAAGCCAACCTCCCTCACTTTCTCCTTCGAAAACGTGATTACAAACCCGTGGCTCTCTAAAACACTTGCAAAATGCAGGAAGCCGCCTGCATCGAGGAGCATCGACTGCAGTGCCAAAGGAATCTTTTAGTCGGCGAAATGAGTTTTTTATCCAATTTGCAGCCGGATAGGATTAAAATGTAAGCACTTCTCTTTGATTCCGATGATTTCCGAGTCGCGAAAATCTGCATTGCGCATAAAGATTCGCGGTCTAATTATTATCGCGGAAACAGCGATTGTATTTCGTCAGAGATTATTCGTGGATATAATTTTCGCGGCGGGACGGGAAACATTGTAATAATGCAAATTGCTTCGTTTCAGCAATGTTAGTAGTCGAACTTCGGCGACACCGCTGTGAAAATATGAACAAATAATAACGCCACCGAAGGAAGAATTTCCTGGCGATAACGGGAGAAAAATCGATGTTGCGAACGGATATACGCTGCCTCCCAATACCATCGATGCACTTCCTCAGATGCAACGCGCATCGTTCCCATCGTCAATTATATGCAATTAAATTGATATTTTGTTTCGCGGGGCATTGCAGCCCGGCGCGTACAAAAGGAATTATCGAGGCACAAAAGCGTTAACATCACCAGTGTAATAGCGACCGAATTATGCGAGGTATTGTGTTTTTTATGAATTCATTTATTTTGACTCCGTTTGGTGCGGCAATGCATTTGTAATTATAATCGCATATGTATATTCCGTTACGTCGTATTTAATACGTTATAGTACATTATGCTGTATATATTATATTGCGTTATTTGTTGCATCTATTACGTCGCATTGCAGATGTGTTATATTATATTTCCGAGGATATTCCATTTCTTTCTTTATGATTTTTCTCGTATCTTTACAATTCTATTCATTGCTTCCGCCTCTTCGCCTAGAAAGTTTTATATTACTATACCACTCCTTGTTGCCTCACGCTCTCCTTTCATGCATGCACCGTATTTTCCTGCCCTTTTCACGAATCATGCACACACTATGCTTTGCATCTCTTCGGCACTGACTTTCGATAACCTGCTTACCTTTCACGGAAATTGATGGCCGCTATAATCATTAATACATCAATTCTAAATACTAAACTGTGCCAGATCATGCGATTTTTATACAAATTTGTGTGAGTTTAAGTTGCACTAGAGAATATAATTTTCTAGAAATTTTTAATTTCAGCACTGAGAGAATTGAAACTGGCAGCTTCTAAATGCAATTTTCACAACTCCGAACGCCTGCGCCCATAACTTTGCCAGGTTTACAAAATGGAACAGATCAACATACCGCTCTTCCACGAGTATAAAAATCAACCTTGAATTTTTTTAGGGATTGTTACTAATTTTATTAAATCAAGTTTATTTCAGATTTAATAAGTTCTACAATATTTGCCAAACATCTCCACCATTTCAAAATGAACAATGACCAACAAAAATCAATATAATGACTAATACTGCTATAAAATTCTTCACCGCCGACGCGACGTACAGTGGGATATTTGGCCTGAAAAAGTGGAAAAAACTACTGTAGCGTTATTTATAGGCTCAAGGTTATAATATTATATATTGTTGGATTCGCCTTAAGATCGGCTACAACATTATGAAATCCAAAATACATTTTAGTATTTGAAAAATCAAATTTACCTCAATTTTTTGAAAAAAAAATTTTTTTTTTAACTTTTATTATTGAAATTTGTAGACGTCTGTATACTGTTTCTCTTTTGTTCGAAACATTTTTTCTTCAGATTATCGAGAACCCCTGAAAAAGCAAGGCGATAATGGAATATTTGCACTATTATAACTTGAAAAATATTTAAGAAAAAAATATTTTAATATAGTGTTTTGGAAAGCTGTCAAAACAAGCTACAAGGGTATGCAACAAAAAATAGGGAGTTCTATTTAAGAAATGGAAGATGACCTTCACGTGATTTTCAAACGACTATCCAAGGTCAAATCAATGACACCATTTTATGCCCCCCTCTAAACCATACAACTTTGTCTGAAACATTTTTCTCCAAAATAGCTTCATTTCCTAGATATACGTCTGTTTCACGTTAAATGACTCACCCGGTATATTATAAGAATATTTTAAAATGATTACCATTAATTTTCATCGGAAAATACATAAGAAATTTCTTCCTCGGATAATGTTTCTTCTTCATTTGAGGCCAAGCGTAGCCGAACGTACGCGCACGCGAAACGCTGCTAAACACTTAATTCTAAATTAGCTATAAAATTTGAATCCGGACATATCCGGAATCAAACTTCGTTGGCTTATAATCACGAATCTTTACCGAATGTAATGACACCAAAAAGAGCACTCAATACGGCTTTATACTATAACAAAATTGTCAATACAGTTTTGTAATTTTTAAAAAGCTTACAGAATGATTGGTAATATTCAAATATTAATAACTATACTAATTTAGATGATAACAAAATAAAATCTATGCGAAAGTGCTCTGTATACCTACTTGAACAACTTTTGTAATACAAGAATTTACAGAATTTCCCTTCAAACACATGAAAATCGCCAATGAACAGACGCTGTCTTAGAGACTGTTTAAGAACGCCAAGCGCGCCTTAAAATCTCTCGACTTTCGATGAAGTTTACTACTTCACGGGTGTACAAATAGAAAAAATAATATTGCAGCCTTATTCTTCAGACCTTCAACTACAACGAACAACAAAAATTTTATGCCATACGCAAAAATTTAGAAATTGTATTTTTTCCACTTTTTCGGGACAAATACCCCACTGTGCGACGTAGGCGCGTTCCGCAACGGGATTCGCGTTTATGGTGTTCGAGAGCGGTTGAGTACATTTCTAATTGCGAGGCTCGCTACCAAAACCGCCAATAGGATCCGGCGAGCGAAGCTGGTTGTATCGAGCCTCGACAGTGGCCTCCATAAACTGCAGTTTCTATGCAAACGACACGCGCGCCGCGCCGCTAAAGGCGTCGGCATCGACGCGTCTCGCGTTCATTCGAACGAACTTAGGACACTATGCAAATTCCGCGGGCAATCGCAACCTCCTACAGCCGTGTGAAATTTTTCGCATATATCGATGCTCAACGAAGATGGGATTACGGTGGTGGGAGCCGAATATGGCCAGCGAAATAATCGAATGAAGCGGACGTCGATCCCCTTTTTAATCGATGATCACTCGCTACTGGAAACATTCTATTTCATAGATTTTTTCTGTTAGCCGCCTCGGTGAACGCGATGCGAGCTGCGTTATTTTCCCGTGAAAATAGGCTCGACGTTTCGGGGGTCTCGTTACAGACTTCAATTTCTACGGACTCGATTCTCGGCTTTATCGCGGCCCGTTCCTCTTCGGATTATCTGCTCTTCTCTGTTGACTTTGTTACTTTGGATCTGTTTTGGTTGACTGGTTTTCTGGTTGCGTGTTCAACAGCGCGTGTGCTTGTAACAAACAGTATTCGTCTGAAGATGAAATTGTGCAGATTATTTTATGTAGATTGAAATTGTATGTCAAGATGGACTGGGGGATGGAAATTAAAGATGATATCAGAAGAGAGAGCTGGTCTGATCTTGAGGGATGAAGCTGCAGGGAATGAAAGAAGAAACGTGAGGGAAACAGAACGGCAATCATTACCACGAAATTATTATCAATTTCCTCTCCACTTTTCTTCTTCTGCTCTTCCTCTCTGGCTTCGTTCGTCTCTCAAGATTAAACCAGCGTCTGAAACTAGCAACTTTATCTTCAGTTGAATAGTATTACGATATTCACAGGCTTTTGTTGATTGTTTTACTTGTCGAGGGATTACTGATAAATAGAATTATTATTATTATTAGGTAAGGTAACTTGTAAAAATGTGATGATCGATCGAAACAGATATTATTAAACTACTCATTCGCATGCAAGATAAAATTTCTTCGTCACGCTTTACACTGGAATGAAACAAAACCTTGTTCCTCGTATCGCTGATTTCAATTTGGAGAACTTATTTGGTTCAATTGCACTTTGTCATTTATCATGGTTGCAACGTTCATATTTGGCACAAAATCACAAACAATGACGATATACGTTTTATAAGTAATAGAATTGTTACTGTAGCTTCATTTTGTAGCTCTCGTTGCCATAGTTACTATGTAAACTGCGATCAGGATACGACCCACATTCTCGTCGATAATTTAACCTCAATGAGTTCATTCTATATGTATACAGTCCTTGCTCACTTTATTAGACTCACCTGAAGAATTGATGCTTTTTGAAATCCTATAAGGAATTCAACGCTGTTTTCAACCTACGGGGTAATGATTTCGTACTACAAGGTTGCCTTATGGGTTGCCTATCCAAATGTAAAATTTTCTTGCAAGAGCAAAAAATCCACCTTTTACCATGGTCCGTCAATTCACCAGACATGAATCCGATTGAAAATGTCTGGGAGTGCCTGAAAAGAGAACTGGCCAAAGAAAATATAACAACAAAGACCAAGTTGATAGAGAGAATAATCTATCACTGGCACCATAACGTTATATTAAAAGAAATTGCACAAACTTGCATAGATAGCATGCCCAGAAGAGTTGCGGCTTTAAGAGCAGCTAAGGGCGGATTAAAAAAATATTAGTGTTTCAAGAATTATATTTATCTATTTGTGTTTGTATCCATTGTTTTTGTAAAATAAATATATGGAAAATTCATTGGTCATCATTAAGTGATATTTGCATAAGGCTACTATACCCATTATTCATGGTAAAACTCGAAATATCATAATTATACAGGTGAGTCTAATAAAGTGAGCATTGACGGTAGTTGTGACGTTTCACAACGATTGAGCTCTTTAATAACATGTACAACCTTCAATGGGTATCATAGATGTGTGTCAAAAATGATTTGTCCATGTGCTGTGTGTTTGAAGGTGTATAAAATTACAAAATAAATGCGACATGATGTGCAGATGTCTCAGAATCTCGAAAATGAACTTGGACGATGTTTTGTGTTTCTATTAGTTGCTACAACAAAAGTTGTTTGAATACATTGAAATAAATAGGAGCCAGAAAGATATTTCTTTCTTTCTTTATTGATTTTAATAAGCTGAAAATAATAATACTATTTTATATATACTATTTTTTAAAATTGAACCTACTCATTTTTTTATAATAATAAAAATCAAAATGGGAATTCTGCGAAGACTAACTTCCCGACCATCGGGCACCCGAATGTTTGGGTGTCTCACATCTCTAGCCACCTAACCAAAAATCTCTCTGCGTCTCTCCAAAAAGTTGTTCGGAGGGATCGCCAACGCTAGAACGACCGTCGAATTCGTAGGAACCTTTTAGTCCCGGGCGGGCCACGCCAGAACAGATTATCCATCCATTATTTCGGCGGGGGTTGCGCGGCGAGGTTGAAACAGCGGGGGAACAAAAGTAGAGCTGTAGCTCGATGGAAATCGTTCGGAACACATCCACAGGACAGCATTCTCCTCTTCCTGTTCGAAATCCCACGATTGTCTGAGCAGCTTCGAAACGCGCTTGGCGGTTACCGCGTGATATTCCGGCGTGGCTTGCTCGATTCGTTTCCGTCGCTCGAAAAGGATGTAATTAATATCGTCGCTCGGCTTTCGAATTGGCGACTGCGCGCGCGCGCCGCTCCGGTCCCTCTTTCACTCCCGTGCTTTCTGCTCGTGTCCTCTCCGTTCCTCTCACCCCTCTTCCTCCAACCCTCTGCCTCCCTTTCTCGACCCGCCACCCTCTCGCGGGGGTGGCTCTCTCGGCGTCGAGGTTCGAGCCTCTCAGTCGTGCCGAGAACCCGCTTCGTTGCGGGGTTACCTCCTCCCTCGGTGAGCCACCGGATTCCGCGTCCGAGTTTCCGCGACGTCAGGAACCCTAATCGCGTGGGACGAATTACCTGGGTGGACGCACGCTCGGTTAGGCTACTCGTGGGGAGCAGCAGCACCGCGAGTTCGAACCGTCTTCCGATTCCTGCTCGCGGGGAACACCGGATTCGCGGCAGTATAACGACTACAAGGACCCTAATCGCGTGGTTCCTGAACTCGGTTAGGCTACATGTGAGAAGCAGTAGCGTCGCGAGTTCAGTAGTTCGCGTCCTCCTCCGATTCCTGCGTCCGACTTTCACGACATCAGTTACACTAATCGCGTGAACCGAATCACTTAGGTGGACGCATGCTCGGTTAGGCTACTCGCGGGGAGCAGTAGCACCGCGAGTTAGTACCGTCTTCCGATCCGAACTCGCAAGGAACCTCGAGACACCGGAGTCTCGCGACAACAGGAACCCTAATCGCGTGGATCGAGTTAGTCTTGACTAACTGTGTCAGCCGAAGACACGTTTGCTGATACTATTCGCGTGGATCGGTAGCAGTTCTTACCGTCTTCGATCAAGATCGCTCCGTGATCTGCTTCTCGTGGAGTGCCGCGTGATCGTGGATATTACCAGGCGCCGATCTAGAGGATCCGAAGACTCCGAACGAACCTGCTGTTCCAGGCTTCGAGTTCTGGCTTCCGAAGTAGGGATCTTCTTGGGATCTTGCTCGTGAAGTAGGAAGAGGAAGAGACCAATCGATCCGCGTAATAAGAGAACTTTGCGTCGGGTGCGTTCCGCAGGGACACGAAGAAAGGGTCTGCCCTAAGCAAGAGAAAGTGGACGACCCTCCTTCCGCGCGAAACTCTTTTCAGCAGAACGGACGATCCTCTCGGGAGACCGGCGGAGCTTGTCCGGGAACTGTAAGAGAAGCCTGTGTTTCGGCCGAACCCGAAGAGGTTCTGGAGACAAACGAAGAGAGGTGGGAGGATATAGCTAGTTCTCTGCTAGGAGTTTTGTTTCCCCGGTCGATATACGACTGCGATTTTCGTGGGAATCGAAGAGAGGAGAGGTTAACGAGAGACGATCCATCGCGGAGTGCAAGTTCGAGAGACGGTCTTCTCGCTCTTTCTCTCTCCGTTCTCTCTCGGCAGAGCCGAACGAGAGCCGGTCTAATTCGGATCGTTAATTTTTCGACGTACTGGCTGGCTGTGCTGTGGCGGACGTGCTTGTATCTCGGCCCTCCGGGTGATTAAAGATACAATTAATGGGCCGACAATTAAATATAATTAACTCGAGGGATAGGGTACGCGGGCTCCGTTTGCCAATTAGCGCGTTAGCACCTTATCGGACATCGGCCGCGGGCTTCGATCTCGAGCAGACAATAAAATCGCCGTAATCGGCGGGAGTAACCGGTAGCCTGGGAAGAGAGACAGAGGGGGAGAGAGAGGGCGAGAGAAGGAGAGACAGTTCGGTCCGTGAGAGTATCTCTGGTCCCGTGGGGGAGAGATAGAGGATCGAAGTGGCGCGTAATGAGGATCGATTAACTCGAGGAACTCTGGATGCGTCACCGATCGCTCGGCCGGTGGTAGATCCACGGTTCGCGTCGGAGATCAGAGGATAGGGATCCTGGAATCAAGTAATGCGCGGTCAGGCATCATAGCTCGCGTCTTAGGTGCTCTTCGAAGTGGGGAAACAAGCGTGGAACGCGTGCTCCTTGGGGAAAGTTACGAGAGGACTTTGACTCGGTCCCGGGATTCGGAGTGGAGAAACGAAGAGCACTCTCGCGAGACGATCCGGATTACATGCTTGCGGTGCACACAGGCCCGAAGTGGTTGTCCGTTGCTCCTCTGGAACCACCACGGGAACTGGGACCCTGAACTTGAAGCCTGCATGCATGCTCGCCGCTGAAACGATACGACACGCTCGCACACTCCTTCGAGAGCATCGACGGCCACCGAGGGCAGCCTGGACACAAGGAGAGGTACGGAGAATGCTGACTGCGCACTCGTGACATACGGCGCTTCCGTTCAGGATCGAAAGGTAAGGTCCTGCCATCGATCATTCGGCAGAAATACATATTTACTGAAACGAACTGTTTCTCGGGAGGATGCACTCTTTGGGAATTTTTTCCTCTTGAACCGTACGGTATATCTGTTCGGTACCTCGCAGGCTTGTTTGTACATGTTCTGATTACAATCGTGAATTTTTGTACGTTCAAAATACCAGAATTGTAGAAGTTATGCGATGGAAAAAGCTGACCGTTCCTTTTGGATGGCTTCGCGCAGTAATTGAGTTCCGAGACCTCCAAAATCAAAAACTCGGAACAATTTTAATTAGTAGAACTGTGCTCGACTTCTGGAGCATGGTAGATGAAGAAAGTGATCTTCTAAAGTTCGAATTAATTATGCATTGAACGTAGTTTCAGAGTTTGAAATTAATTCTTCGAGCCTTGAGCCATTTGTGGGCCTTCCATATTAGGATACGAATCATGTGATCTATCCTTGGTGAATAATTACTATAACACTGGCGATAAAATTATATAAAACTTCACGAATATAGTCTAGACAGATATACAAGACAGATAAACAAGCATGCAAAGTATCATTTTCAGAGGAATCAGAATGAAACTCCTCCTGTCAGGAGGTTCGAACTCATGAACTCAATTTAATCAACTAGTGTTTCGAAATAAAATCCAGTGCGTATTTCGCGATTTATATACATACTTTCGAACAGGACGATCTCATATACATACTGGAATGAAGTTTGAAGCTCTCTCAGTTTCGTAATTAACGCAGATAAACGCACGAAGATCCGCAGCCTGTTTATTAGCCACGGAATAAACCTCCGAGTTGACCTATAGATTGCTAGGAGAAATGTCGGAGGATGATCCCGCGGGAAATGCCCGCGTAGCCCGAAGCAGACGCTTCTTTTACGCGACCTCTCGCCCGTCTCCGCAGAATCTCCTGGTCTATTGCGTTCTAACCTTCCACCGACGATGCTTCGAGGGCAATAGTACCATTTTTCCCTTATTCGAAGCGTCTCGAGCTCTTTGGTGCAGTCTCGAGTCGACGAGAGTTGCAGCTACCAGTTCACTCTACGCAAGTTAGGGTGGTATTTTAAATCTTGAACTGCATCTAGCCTAGAAGGTTTGCTTCTGTGGGAAATGTATCCCAAAAGAGAGCAACAATTCTTCATTTTATTAGAAAATCAATGAGTTGCTATCTGGAAGTATAAACAAACCTCCACTCTCATCTCCAAAGACCAGAGTGACCGTCACTCCAAGGACATTGGTCCTCCAATGGTCTATTCCAATAGCCCGCAACAATTCACGCCAATGGTTCATTCATAAAATATGTTCAACCAGCCCCAGTATCTCCTACCCTCGTCTCCAAAAATCAGAGTTTTCTTGGCGTGAAGGACCCAGTGTTTGATTTCAGTAACCAGTCATGTACAATTTTGCTACAAGCCAAGAAAATGCCAATTCACAAAAACGACTCGTCCAACTCCAGTTTTCTGAGAGATTAGTCATCCAGCTTCTCCCCATCAAAAATCGAATTGACCTTGATACCAAGGGTGCATTGTGTCGATCCTAGAAGGCGTCGATTAATTATTTCGTCACCGATGTCACGGTGGCGAGGTTATCGAATCTCCCCGGAATGCTTAGTAACCTTACGCTGGTAGCGCGTCAGAAGCTGGGCTTTAGCCGCTCGTAAAGCCGTAGAGACGCTCAGATTGTGCGAGTCGGTCGGGCAATTCCGGTGCACCTGCGTCCACCGTACCAGGGGAGGAGGGTCCGCAGCTCGTGCAGTAAAAGCGAGAGGACCTGATCCTGGAGGAAGGGGAGGGGGAACGGTTCGAGGGCATTATTAAGGACCCCGTGTCCTCGCTCATTACGCCATCCGAGAAAACCGCATCGTACGTTCCGGCTTATCTCCATTAGGCGAACCGGAATTACGTAGATATCGTGTATTTAAGTGCGTGCGGACGCGCACCGCCGTAAATACTCGTCCTGTCCCCCTGTGCCCCACGTTTCTTACGGGGAACAGGGAGAGGAATCGAAACGGGGCGAGAAGCCTCGCGATAACGGGCGAAAATTAAAGCCATCTTTAAGTATATTTCGATCGCGCGACTCTAACGAGGTCGGGGCCCGGTGCCGTTGATTGTCCCGCGGAAATGCCAAGGAATTCGTTAACGAGACGACGCATACCCGCCACCTTGAAACGAGCCGGTATCTTCGGATAACGTTCTCCATTATGCACGGCCGCGGCGAGATATTAATTTATGTATTTATTGGAAACGACGCGTTCTTGCCACCGGACTCCCTGATTGGGCAACTCGCGGAGAGTGCAAGTTATAGCACGCTGATTTTTAGCGAACGTAAAAGGGATTGAAATTGCTCCTCGGCGATTGTAAAAGTAATTGTTAATCTTCCGCCGAGTTTATTTTATGACGATGACGTTCTTTGCAGAAATGTATGCTTTAATTGAGGATGAACGTTTTCGATTTTTTATTAGATACAAAAATTATAGTAGCCCTTCGTGTTGATTGTCCACAAACAATAAAAAATATATTTCACTGTTGGAAATGGTCTACATCACTTTCTGTGCACTTATTTAATCTTGTAAATAATGTTAATGAATCCTTGGTAGGTAACAGATTGAAATATAAAATAATCTTACTACTACGTATGTACGTACTGTAATTATGTATGTCTAAAAATAATTCGGGCAGGTAATACTGAATTTAGTAGTATAAAATGGAAGACAGATTTATGTACTCGCAGTTGGAACCGTATCATAATCAAGATTTTCTTTGAGGCAAAAACTGGAATCCCATGACTTACGAACGCGAGTGTACACTCATTGGAAAATTTAGTGGAACTGGAGTTTAATGAAAATTCCTTGGCTTCGTTAGCGCTTCCGATGAATCAGGATTAACACGAGTTTTTGCTCGGCTTTTTTTTGCTTGTAGACCGTGAATGCAGAAAGTTCTGCAATCTACTCGTGGGAAATAGGACATGTAAATGTCTCTGTTGGAATTTCAGCTGCATGAAATCAACAGGACAAAAATTATATCGCATGACTTTGTTATCAAGGTTGTTTTAAGATCCTTGACATCTTATCTGCGCGATGCATTTCTTCTTCACTTTATGACCTTGTGGAGCAGTTGACGATGTTGAAACGAGTTTCTCAACTCAGCTTACGTTGGAGAAAGGTAAAACGGTGGCATAATGTGATAAAATGTAAAATAAAATACTGATATGTATTACGTAGCAACAGGACTGCAACTAGAGAAAGCTCTTGCGGATAATGTAAAAGATGAGTGAAATTCAGCAGTGATATGCGTATCGTCGAAAAAAAATTGGTGAACTACGCTCGATGTCGCGGCGCATCGCCGCAACCTACCCTCGTTAGAGAGGCCGATAATTGTTTATCCAGCGTCAACGACGCGTTCCCCGGCGAACTGTCGGTATAATTAATTAAAAGTCATCCGACGACGTGTCCCCCGTGTCGCGCGAATTGTTACGCCATTCAGGGGACGCGTTACTTGTCATAGGTTTGATAGAGTTGCCTCGAAACGCTATAGCGGATCAACGGCCGTGGAGGGTGCCTGTGTGTAGTTAAATCTTGATTGTTACGTTCCCCACGCAGCAAAACCTCGTTTAACAAATTATCCAACACCGGAAAATTCCTATGTAGGTCTGGTAGAATCAATATTTTATTTTCTACGAAAAATGAGCTTAAAAATTAAATAACAAATGCCCGGAAATCAATTGTGAACCTGTAGAAAAATGAATACCTGGTCAATTTATTAATCTGTACTTGAATTGCAATTGTATGCAAATATTCTACAAACGAAAAATAGTTCGGTAAAAACGTGACCAACTTATCGCGCACAGATCTATTAAACAAAGCACAGTAAACTGTTTCAAAATCTAATGCAATCTATAAAAATTGTAGAACATTTACCATCAGTCTCGCATGCGAGCTCAACAGAATTTACAGCACAATAGATCTCGGCGATCGCGTAAGAGCTAAGTCTGGAAAAAATTGACACGTTTAAAGCGCTGCAATTTCTACATTCATTAGAAATTATAGCTCCATTGTCTTCCCTGGTGGTGTCTCTCTCAAGAGAAGGAGAACACGACTCCCACGCAGGATTCGCTCCACTTCCTCGCAGACAAACGCATCGTCGAAAATTCCACGGTCGTGTAAACCGTCTTGTAAACAAGCTCGTTCCTCTCAGCTCGCTAATTCCTCGCGGTTGTTCGAGCGGAACAGTTGTGACATCATGATTTCTCGTATTTTTATCCACTCCCACCACTTTTCAATTTCCGAGCTGCTGTTCTCGCAGAAGTCTCGGGAACAATCGTTTCCCGACGCTTAACGGACAACTGAGAACGAAGATACATACATTATCTTTCAGAAATTCGACGTTTATTTATTTCTTCCAGTAAATACATAAGGTTTCTGAAATTTTTGAGATTGCCAAAGTGTTAATCAAGGGCTTCCTGGGTCCGATATTAGTCAAAGTCACGCGAGCTTCCTGGCTTTGGCGTCATTATTTAATAGGGCCGGGTCGCACCCCGCGGATCGAGCCACAAGTTACCGCATAAATCATCGCTTTATCGCTCCGGACTTTCTCGTTAAGGCTGTCCCGCTTTTTGACGTATCGCGGGAAAGAGAGGAATTAATTAGACTTCTTCCACCGTTGACATTGTCCACTCTCTCGGTGGCACGCCTCTCCGCTCGCGATTATCGTGAAAGAAGTTTCATTTATGAAACGTTGCTCCTGAAGAGAAGACGATCTCCAGGACTGCGCCGGGGGCGCGATAACGATCTCAATTCATGGGAATCGGAGCTCCGATTCAACGGCGGAGTAATTAATCTTCGGGGGCGCAGTGTCTAGCACTTGGGGAATGAATATCGGCGAGAGTGACGGTGGATGGAGATTGTAAACCTCCGGAATCGATAAAAATTTCACTTCGAAGGACAAGATCTATTATGATCACGTCTCTTATAGTATCCACAATTTATATCAAGTCGGAGGTTGGTACATTTACGGTACTTTTGATAAACTGCATCTGGAGTAAGAAAATAATTGAGTGAATTTGATTGAAAGGCCATTGGAAGGTCAAAAGATTTTTCTTAAACAGTATATGTAGTAAGCGATAGCTTTAATGTCTCACAGGAATTAAAGAATAATAAAAGAATAATTAAAATCATGGAAACCAACCTATTCTCTTAATATTACTTTCAAGGTCATTTGAAGGTCAAAAACATATTTTTTTAACACTATATGTATTGGATGATGTTGAACGTAAGTGTTGACATGTAAACGAATCTTTTTTATATTGTTACAATATTATCAAGGTTATTTGAAGGTAAGATTGTGTCCCCTCCCCTGCAAAATAGCGAGAAATCCGTCAATGAAAACGCAGAACCAGTTGTGGACGGTCCGAGGCAGTGCAAGGAAAGGTATCCCATCGAGTTTCGCGTTCGATCCTCTGTGGAAGAGCTGTTTGGACGTCGAACGGCGGGGTAAATGTCCCGTGATGGAAGCTGGAAACCGGCCTGGCGTTCGCCATTAGCCGAAAACCAGTCGCGGAATATATCCGTCCGAAGAGGCGATGCGAAGCGTGCGCTGCAAAGCGCGGCTAGGCGAAAGGGAAGCGCCGCGCCGCGCCGATGGAAAAATGGGAGGGAACGATAGCCCGGAAACGACCCGGTTCCTCGAGCGCCGCCGCGTCAGATAAATTGGATCCGAGCAGTTTTATCGTAAAACACTCTTTTCTCCCGTTCTCTATCGGAGGCCCTCGGATGGCTCCCGGTCATCAGCCGAGGGAAAACTTTAACTCCCGAACCCTCCGGAAAACCGGTTCCCCGCCGTCGTCTGGCCGCGACACCCAGACCGCCACGCCACCCAGAAACAATCCCCCGGTCTTAGCCGATTCTTGGTTTCTCTTTACGAGTCAACTTTTCTCGCCTTTATCCGTCCACTCGTCCCGGTATCCTCTTCCTTACCCTCTTGGCAAGCCGCCCAACCCCGATTCAGCACCCCTCGCCAACCCTTTCCAGTCATCCGATGCTCAAATTGACGTTTATACAGTTCCACTTTCAGCCCTTTGCTCTTCAATTCTGCCCTGGAGAGCCTTCGAACTTTCCGCGATCTCGAAGCTTTATCTCGGAGAGCTGTGGGATTTTATGGGCGGCTTTTTCGACGGGGCTGCAAAACACTGGCCTCTTGAGTCGGTCTTGATAATGTTGCTCTTGGAAAATGCTATCTAAAAGACCTAACGATTATGATCTTGATATACGTTGTCGACGATACTCTCTTGGGCAGTCTCCGTTAAGTTTTAACACTCGTGGTTTGCTATAAGTAGACTATGGACTTTTAGGAAAAATAAGAATTGTCTGCATGAATTGCAAGCTACAGGAGCTACGTACACAATTTTTTTTCTAATAATGTTCAAGTCCTTTTCAAATTCTTTAAATGGTTTTATTGTTTTGCGTTTAATGTATACATCTGATTTTATAGGAAATTTTTAGATGTTGCTATAAAACACCTTTCGATTATCCTTGATAATAGATTTTTTTACAAATGCTTGTTAGAGGACCTGAAGATCATAATCTTGATGCATGGTCTCGAGGATACTCTCTTGGGTGGTGTCCAGAAGCCTTCAACGCTCGTCGTTTGCTGTACGTTTATTAATAGAGTGAGATTTATTAGTGGAATGTATGTTTTTGACACTAGATTAGATCGGAGCTATGAATTAGGAATTAGATAGCTGATTTTGATGAGATACTTGATTTTACGAGCGACTTTTAGACGTCGTGAAACCCTGTTCTCTTGAAATGAAAATTGATGGTCATTTTATGTGTATCTGTACTCTATGATTCATTTCAATTTGAAAGGAATTAACACTGTTGTACAGAATTCATCTAGCTTTAGAATTAGTCTATCTTTATTCTGTGCTTCATTTCTATTTAGAAGGATATATCACCGGTGTATAAAATTGATGTTCTTTGCATGTCTATATGTATTCTACGCTTTATTTCAATTTAGCAAGAATTAACAACGTTGTGTAAAATTGATGTTCAATGTGTGACCACATCTATTCTAGTCTTCTATCTAGAAGAAATTAACAAAACAGTATTCGTTGAACGCTACATAAAAATTTATCGAAGTACTTTATCAGAATAGAATTTGCTGTTAACTGTAAAAGATATGCGAATATTCTGCAGATTCTCGCACATACAACAATATAATTTTCTATAAAGCTATCGTACTGCATGATGCTATTATATCCTCATTTTTAAGCAATTTAACAGCGCCTGTCACCACCGCTGCATTCAACGTGTTGCGCGACATAAATAAAATTAGAAGCTTTGGAGTAGAGGACACTTTCTTCCGCGCGAAATTCGAGTGCTGTAACTCGAGCAGGAAGCTCAAAAAACGCCATAATCCATGCTGAAAGGGTTACGGAGGAAGATAAAGTTAGCGTCAAGTGGAAAGTGGAATGATGCAAACAAAGTCAGACATCCCGTTGAACGGCAGCAAGGAGATACATTCAACCGGCAGCAGACAGCAGTCGGTCATCAAGAGGCGTGTTAGAGACAAAGTTAGAAGTAGCGGGAGAGCACAGTCACACTTTGTGTTCTCTCTGTGTAATACACAAAATTTGTCGCGCCCGACTACATACCGAGTTAAGCGGTATTGCGAGCAAGAAAGTGTGTGTGAGAGAGAGAGACACGTATCTCAGAGCTTGACTAGCTTTCGAGGACGTTAACGCATAATAATTTAAGGCTTAACCATTTGCACTGAGAGCTCTCAGAGCGTCGTTACACAACTCACGGCCCGGCATCTTCTCTCGTATCGCTCTGTATCCGAGCAAGTAAAGGGTTAAGATTCCCTTCTAAAGTTTCTACGGACGAGCAAGAATACCACGAAATATGGCTTCCGGTGGCGCGTGGTTACGTGAGCTGTAATAGTAATTTCTGCCGGGCCAGCATATTGCTGTGGATGCGTTGGACAAGTGCTTGAGCCTATGAAGAAGTTTAGAACCCGCTTTGAAAATTTTTAGAATATTTCGGTGTGCTATTGTTTTGTCTGTACGTTCTTTTAAATGGTCCTTGAACGAACATTTTTGGATTCATGGACGTGTGTATGTCTTTGGTTGTTAATCCAGAAGATTATTTTATTTTAAATATTATAGTATCTTCATCGTGTTCGGTGTCACAGTTAAATACCATGAGAATGCTTAAACTTTACTGTCACTTCAATCCACTGTGCAATAATTCTGTTAAGCATGAAATGTTGAGTGAGAAGCTAGCAGAATTGCGAATCGTGTCGCACCGTCCCAATATTTCGAATAAATTGCAGAATCAATTTTTAATGACATAATTTATTCCGCGAACGTTCCACGCTTGCTTTAGACAATCCATATAATGCAATACAAAATGCAGCATAAAATCCTCTGAAAATTGATGTATGATTTCTTTTCACTGTTTTATAGAACAGAAATGGGGAGAATTTGTAGTGCTACCGTAAAATTGACTGAATACATTTCATTCAAACGTAAAAAGACGAGTAAAAAAGTCGTAAATGAAATTTTAAGGTGCGTTTGTAAATAGGAAGCTTTAATCTTAAAATCTGCTGCTAGTTGCGTCACGAAAAAAAATTTCCAAAATTTCTAGATATTTGTATTTACACCATTATCAAGATAGAACGTGTCTTCAGTTTCTCATGCACTATACAATGCAGGAACATCTCAGAATAATATTAATAATAAATTCTGAAGGTAGAGACTTCAAACTTTAAAATGAGCCCAAGCTGGTTGTCGTACGATGTTTTTCCAGGAAACTAAAATTTTCCACAAATCGTAAAAGTGTTCACATAATTTCTAGAGTTACCTATAAAATGTAAAAAATTCCGTGAAATCAGAATTTGGTCAAAAGAATAAAAGTGAGTGAGATATCAGAAGGTGATGATAGCAATTACATACATTTCCAGGCCTGACAGGCAGTTAGTGTTTCAAGGCGGATTAGAACAGTATGCGCGGAATTCGTTTTGCAACGAGAGGAAATTTTCCGCGTCTAAACTAGCGAATTCACGTACGATCGTGACAGGACGACATGAAATAAGAGATCATCCGTGGAATGGCCCTAAAGCAGCCAGCTCGCGGATAAACATCGCTCGCTAAGCCGGCGCTAAGTATTATTTAGCGTCAACGGGCAGCGGCGAGTCGATTTAATTTATTCACTAGAGGGAACGACAGCGCGGGGGCGGCTGCTCGCAGAAATACACGAGTATCCACGAGTAGGAGGACCGTTTACGAGCGAGACACGTCTCGACGGCACCTTTGGAGGCGTTCCAAAAGTTTTTCGACCCGTCGACCGAATCTTTTCGAGCATCTTTTCTCCTTCTCTTTTTGGCGGATGAGTATTCCTGAAGTGACCCGAAGTGGAGAAAGTCTTACGATATTCTTGACCTCCGTAGGCTTTCAAAGAAGAATGCGCGTTGGTGACGTGGGAGAAATACTGAGAAGTATCGCTCCAGCTGGAAAATAAAAATAATATCTGAGTAATAAAGCGACTGCAGATCTTTCTGCTAATAAAAAGTTTATTTCTGCCGTTATATTTCTCTTATATTTATTTTTCTTTTATTTTCTCGTCACTTTGACATCACATACTCATATTGTATATCAATATTTTTGGGTAGAATTTTATTTTTAACCATATAACAAGATATTTTATGTCTCTTTTTAACCAAGGGAATTATACATGGCATATATTTTTTACACGTCCTATAATTCATTGTTACATTATATCTGCAGGATTATAGTTAACGTTTTAAAGTTACAGTAATTTCTTACATATATTTATAAACAAAACTCAGTCTCTAGAGGGTTAATTTAACAGTATTTTTATAATACCTAAATACAATTTGGGTCTCCCTGTTCCTGTCGAGAACGAGGAATTTTTGCGTGCTCCAGATTTAAGTTCCGTCTCTCCTTGTGACGTCTTTCAAGGTAAAATCGCAGACGGAAGCTCGCCGCGGAGACTGCAGGATACCTTTGTCGAACGCGATTGCGCAAAGACAATGGTAGTTATGGAAATTGTCCGTGTGATCGCATTATCTAACTACTGCCTTCCTCTCCGCTATCCTCGCCACTTCCGAAAATTACTCGAAGCGGCCCTGTTATCTCGATATATGTCCTCGATTTTCTGGCTTCGCTCTAAGAACATCCGCCGGCTGCTTCCGCGAGGATTTAACCGTCGACGACTGCCATTTGCCCCGTTAACACTCGCGAGCTTCGAATTCCTTTGCCTAACGCGGAATCGGTAACGTCGGCTACCTAACGTCAACGCTGAAAAATTTATCAATTTCCATTAAATTTTTTCAAACAGATATTACGTTTTACGTTATAATTAACTTGCCGATTTTATAGGGAAGTTATTGTAATGACCCCGAAAATCGAAAATCGATTTTTTAGCAGATCTTCACGTTTCCTGGTAATTGCAGTCATTTTAGACTATTTTTAGCAAAATGTTCGTATGTGTGTGTGTGTGTGTGTGTGCGTATGTATGTTTGTATGGCATCAAATTTTTCGTTAACGTTTTCTGAAAAAGTAACAACGCGATCAGAATGATGAATGATGCAATCGATGCGTGCCGCTGTAACTTAGAGCTGATTAGATTTTGGTCCATTTTGGTCAAGTTTTCCATTTTGAGTTTTTTTTTTAAAGGAGTTGATTCAACAATGCAATTTACACGAGAGGACGGAAATTTTCCACCGAACAAACAAACTTAATTACATAACAAATTTTTTATTATTTTTTTTCATTTTTAAAAAATTTTTTTTTTATTTCATTTTTTCTTTTTATTTATGCAACTAATGCTAATGTTACCGCTTACAATAATCGAAAATTATCCCAATACAAGAGTGAGTTTATCATCTCTACTCCCGAGAATACATTTTGGGATAATATTGATGAAAGTCCAAAAAAAAAACGATGTTGGCGCTGTTGGCGAAGGAGTAACGAATCGGGAAGTTCTTTGTGTGACTCTTGGAGAGTCACACACCAAATAAAAAACATTAATAGCAGTAGGCCCTACTACTGCTAATAACCCTCTAGTTTTTTTTGTAATTGTATAATTAATTCGCAAATATTTTAGCAACTTCTGGACACTGTTTTGCTATCTGATAATTTGTGAGTCATGATTACAGAAAAGCTTCAATTTGATAAAACCGTGTCAGAATTGTTCCAATGATGCGTTCCAGAGATAAATAGCGACAGGGTTGGTCGAAGAGCTCTCGATCGCTTGTCGATCATCGCGATGGTCGTCGCGGGGCGCCGATCCCCATCGCATCGGGACAAAACATCGTTATAAAATCGCATCAAAGTGTATAACGCGAAATCCCCAAATCCGCGACACGCCGCGCGACGACAGCTTGCCGAAAACCCGGGGCGTGATTGATTCCTTAATAATCGCGCTTGCGGGGGTGTGAGTCCCGGGGGTTAGTTCTCGCGGGGGCGGCTCGATAATGCAAATTTCTGCCGCGAGGGTGAGACGTGTCGGTAGTCGGAGTAATTATGTATGGGGTGTCGGCGAGCAGAGGGCCGCCGCCGCTGCTCCGACAACGCCCGAAAGACGGACAGAGAAACGGGCCCGCGTTCCGCAACCGGTGAGAGAGAGAGGGACAAAGTAGCACAGAACCGGGACGAGATATGTACAAGTGGAGAGAGAGACTACGGGGGGTTGGGGCTGTGTCACTCGCAGCTGTTTCGACCCCACACCGAGCGCGAACCACCCCCAAAGCGAACGAAGGAGTAACAGCAGTCACTCGGTCATTAAGGGGCGTGATCGTTGTTTGATTGCGTAGGCTGAGCCTACCTTTTTCACCCCTTTGACGAACAAGAACGACAGAGGGTCGCCGACGGAGTGCCTTGTTTCTGTGCTTGACGGCAATTATATTTATTTGTTTCTTTAAGTGGCTCCATCGCGCGTGAACGACGATTGTGAGAGCTAATCTCCGAAGAAGGGGACGAGAACCGGGGAGAATGGAAATTATTCGATGCTGCTGTTTGCGCATTGCTGAGAGACTGATTTAAAGGACTGCTTTCCGCAGATCGCTGGCGAGAACTAATTATACGTTTATTCCTTCGATAACAGTAGCTTGTGGATTTTCTGTTATTTTTATCAATTATTTCGTAAAGGTTGGAATGAAAGAAAAATTGTTCTTCTTGATTAAAAAGTTACTCACTGTGAAAAAACAGGACATATGATTTTTGTTAATATACAGGGTGGTCTTTTTATCTGAAGACATTGAAATATCTCGAGAACTATGTATCGGATCAAAACAAGTGGGCAATGAAAGTTGTTCGTCGCGAAGGGGGACATCCAATGATACCAAACTGGACCCCCCACCGCCACCCCCTGGGGGTGGGAGAGGGAACTATTTCAAAATCTTCAATAGGAAACCCTTTTTTATAGCAAATCTTGGTTCTCCATTGATTTGATATTATTGGTGTAATTTCTTTCACAGATGTCGCTGCAATCGAAAGCAGTTGGAAAAATTCATTGGTTTGTTTATCAATTCTCAGGAAGTGCGGGTGGGGGGTCAATTATGGTGTTATTGAATAGCATTCTTAAAAATATCAAATACGTCTACTTTTATTTTTCTGATCTGATGTGTATTTCTCGAGATATGCCCAATTTTGAACGACTTTTTCCATTTTGATTTTTGTCGATTACAGCGCCGTCTGTGAACCAAAATGCAAAAACTCCTAGGTAAAATTTGTGTATTTTTTTCTGGAGAATCCAAATCTGCAATGAAAAATGGGGGTTCCCATATAAGTTTTTTATCTTCTCCCACCCCCACCCCCAGGGGGTGGCGGTGGGGGGTCCAGTTTGGTATCATTGGATGTCCCCCTTCGCGACGAACAACTTTCATTGCCCACTTGTTTTGATCCGATACATAGTTCTCGAGATATTTCAATGCCGTCAGACAAAAAGACCACCCTGTACATCGTTAATGGAATGTTGAAACAAGAATACATTTTCAATCTAGTATTTATTAATTTAGGAAATTTACCAATTTAAATGTATCAATTTCATACAATTTCAGAAGCTTGTCCCATTTATAAATTGCAAACATTACCAATTATGTAGTGGTAAGAATGGTTCGCTGTAAATTGTTCGAATTTGTAAAGTCGCTACTATTCGATATCGCGAATGAAATATTTCAAAAAGTGTCTGATTAAAATGCAATTCCAAGGGCATTAACGCGCAGACGTTCCGTCTATGAAATTGCAAGCCCGCGAATGCATGAATACACACACACACAGTCCGGTGATTACATTCACATAACATTTCACGAGCAGGTCACATCAGCGTTTAATCGCAGACAGTTTCGCATCGGGGGAAAAGCTCGGTAATAAATTGCGAAGCGCGGAGGCGAATGAAAGAATCCTGCGGCTCGGAAGAACAGTGCAGATCGCGTGGGTTGTGCACCGAGTGAAAGGAGACACGGTAAAACAAGCGGCTCGGATGCATTCTATCGCGTCATCTGGCACAGTCAGACCGATGATCCGATCCCCAGGAGGTCGTTTCAAAACATCTCCCCCTCCCCCCGTTTAACGACGAAGCTCGACAATGCTGTCCAGGCCGATCGTCCCGCGATCCGCCATTATTTTTGCTCGCGCTTTTAACCGGCAATCGATATACGCCATTTGCATAATTACCGTCGAACGAACGGCAATCTGTTCGCGAGAGCGCATCCATCTCCTCCTGTAAAAACTAATACCGTAAATGCGAGATTTCGACTGGTGCCAAATGCCGAAACCCGTCAACGCCCGTCGGCGGCCTTTTTTCCCCATGAGCCACACCCTTGTGCCGCTCCACATGGGCCAGATACGGGGAAAAGGAACGGAGAGAAAAATACCGGCTCGAAATAAAATTCGCGAGACCACCGACGCGTTTCGCGGCTTCCGATATCGTTAATAATTTAAGCGCGGCCGCTGTAGACGCCTGCCAGAGTTTTCGGTTATTCAACGGGGACCTGCAGCGTAAAAGCCGCGGGGAATACCGCGCACGCGATTTACCTGTCTCTGGTTAAGCTGGAAAGACTCCATGAAGTCCCCATACCCGCGTATGGATCTCTGGAGTGCGATTACTTGCGGTAAAAGGCTTTACGAATTTTAATATTGATTTTATGCTTAACGTTCACGGTTTGGATGAACGAGGCGATTGTACTGGGTCGGTGCCGACCCGTACTGCTATCGCTTGGGTAGATTCATTACTAGACAGCGGATTTTCGGCATTTATGAGAAAAATGAGTAGGTGTAATTTAAAACAGTCAAAATATTACAACAATTTAGATATACTATTACATTATTTTCAATCTATTGAACATATTAAGGAAGAAAATCAATTTCTATTTCACTCTAGTTTGTTGCAATTCGGGTAGAAAATTTGTATTTTGCATAAAAATCCGCTTTTCATTACTGTCCGTGTCTCGCGGGACTATCCGCCTATCCCCGCCACGGACGCTCTGATAGTGCCGTCGTTTAGACTGCTGACGCCACACACAGTGTACAGTATGTGAAATTGCTTTAGCCAATGGAGCTTTGAATGTATGTAAAATTTGAACGGGGTGGAATCATTTATTACTGAAATGACAGCCATGGAATGTGATATGCTGCTGAAACCATACAATAATTGAATTAACAATAAAGATAATTGCATGAAAATTACAGTGTGTCATTTTGAAATGTACCTGTGCGAGTATTCAAAATTTTGAAACACGACCTATAACAACCATTTTTTATCTGAGAAATTATCTAAAACTTACAACTTCGAATTGGAATACCGCTTGAGTTTTGACGTTTTGAGAGGACAGGTGGTTTTCGATTTTCGATATGTTTTGTTAATGTTTTCTGAAAGGTTTCATCGATCAGGGATGATAATCGTCGAGTCTAGGCTCCGATCGATCGTCGAAAGGGTGAGTTACAGTCGAGCCACCCCTTCGCGCTCACGGAATCGAATTAAAACGAAATAATAATGTTTCCCGCGTTCGTTACGAGCATTGTGAGCACGACATCTGTCGCCCACTGGGGGTCCGGTCGCCGTCGATGTGCCCATAGATTAGACGCCTACGTCGCGGTGCCAAGCGGCCTCGGTCCCCATTCCACCCCCATAGCCTCGCGATACGGTGAAAGCCATGCGGTGGCACTGTAGGGTAGCGAGCTCGAACGAAATGAAACTGATATGTATGGAAATCACTCGCATCTCTATGTATGAGCCGGAAACGTTACGTTACCGTATATAATACACGATTTTATATGTTTACACGCGCATGTGTGCCCCCCCTCCACGCTTCCGTGGTCGCATCCGGCGTCGACGCTTTAATCGATCAATAGAATCGACTGGCTTTTCACGTTTCCCTCGAAACCGGCTCGCTCGAGCAATCCAACCGTTTCAAAGAATCTGGGTCCATCCTGTATCTCCCTCTCTCTCTCTTCTCCGCTCTCTTCATCTATCTCTCTCTCTATGCTTTCTATTGCATCAACAGGCTTTTTCATTGATAAAATTCGGATAGCGCGTGGCTGATAATGGGTTCGGCAGCCGGTCGATCTATATGACCCTCTGCTGCCTCGACATACTGCCGACCGAACAACTTGTGCCTGTCTATAGACCGAAAAGCTTTTTTCGAAGTAACTTTATTTTTTAAAATAGCTCGCCTCTTCGGGCTTCGGGTTTTGAACTTCGCTGCGCGGTCTACTGCTTTGACACTGTCCATGGACTTTTATTGTATCTTAACTTTCCACTTTTTGAACACTTTTTCATGCCATTAGCAACCTCAATTTTAACGCTTGGTTTACGGAGCATGCAAAGTGACTATTTCACTTTATCGAAATAACAAGAACGTACCTAAATTTTTTCGTAGTTTTTAGAATATGATAATATGAACCCAAAGAAATATTTTTGTTGAATAATCCCCCAAACACTCCCCCCAAAAATTTGAAAAAATTCATAAGCAATACTTATGACTACACTACGCATCTGTATGCATTTGCAGAAAAATTGAGTAGATGAATTTCAAAATTTAAGATGTCAGTATATCATTTCTCCTCTACTAAAATTAGTAAGGAAAGAAATAACATCCAATTCGGTTTCTCTTTCTTGCAATCGATGCAGGCAATTTTTATTTTGCATGAAGATCTGCAGTCTACTTATAACTATACACTTGCACTGTAAAAATTCGAGTGATGTCGCTCATAAAATTTAAGTGAAATCTGCATTCTTCTAATTTTGTTCAGGTTCTAAAAATCCGAATGATTTGCAGTACATGTATCTGAGCATTCGAGAGCAGTTCTATTTTCTTCAAAATTTTTGCACATAATTCAATGGGGAAAATAAGCCCGAAACTAATTTTTTCCGATTCACACCGTATAACCACCTTTCCGGTCAAGATGTTGGGTTAAAATTTTACAGAACATGTTTCTTTTAGATGCCCTTTCTCCTAAAAGTAAGATTACACTATGTCCAGCTAAATTGACAGACCACAAAGGATCGCCGAGAAAAGCCGATCGCGGCAGCAAAACGCCGATTTGTTTAGCGGACGGCAGAGGAACGTCGGCAATGCCGTTAGCTGGTCGCAGAGATAGACATTAAAACCGACGAATTTCGAAAATATTTACTAAGCAAATTTGACCTTCGTGGGTGGGTATCGATTTATCGAACGGCGGCGGCGGGCGCGAGAGACCGCAGGCGAACGGGTAGCTGACGGGCGCGGTACCCGCTTTGGTAACCGACGATCACGCGGGTTCTACGAGCCCCGGGACCCAACGAACAATCGTGCACAAATCACCCGTAACCATCGCGCGCCTGGCCATTAACCATTCCGGGGGCCACACCACCGCCATGGATTCTTGCGATCTTTTGTCCGCCGACAATTCCGCCGATTTCTGGCCGCGCGCACGTGCCATGCCAGGCCGCGCAAACCGGCCAGCCGCGGGACAACGTCGTTTTCACGAATTCCGTTCGCGTCCGCCGTTTTGAACTCTCATAAATCGGCCGCTTGATTATTTCCGGCGTGCTTTTCCTCCCGCAACTGGCAACCGCGCGAAAGAAACAAGGACCAACGCTGAACCCGCGCTTTTTACAAAGCGAAACGTGCTTACCGCGTCGTTCCGGTTACGAGACTCAACGCACAAGATCCACGCGACGCGCGATTCTACGGAATTGTTTCGCTTTCGCATTCGCCGTACTGCCGAGCGATCGATAACGTTAGCTTGCTGACTGAAGATTGGGTTTCTGTTATGGCCACGCCAATCTTGTGTTTGGCCAGGTGCTTTTTTATTGTTGTTCTCGAAGCATATCTAGCTTTGCCTTTTAATTTGTGTCTAGAGTTTGGAAGCTCTTTTTGGATAAACTGTGGAATCTCGGAGACCTCGTCATTTTTAAGGTGAGCCCGATGACTAAAAATTCTTAAAAAATTCTTTCCGATATTTTGAGGTCTCTTGAGGATGTCGCGATCTTTAAGAATGTACTGATATATAAATAAATATATTTCAGAACCGACCACGACATGCACAAAATTTTCAGGCGCAAAAGATCTTTAAACCAAGTCAAGAGTGTCCACCGACTTCTTAAAAGTCATTAAGGATTTTTAAGTACGTCTGCAAAGATTCCACTTTAAAATCCAATCCAATGGATTCTTAAAGATCGTCGGAGTCTGTAAGAGATTTTTAAGTACAACTACAGGGATTCGAATGAAAAGCACAGAGATTTTATGATCGTCCTAAAATGCTGAAGAGCTTTCTTAGACGTCATTGAAGACGTCCATGGACTACTCAGAATTTTTAGGGACTCTTAAAGATTCTTAAGAGATAGATAGTCTTGCCAGAGTCTCCAAGTTTCTCTAGGAAGCCATAATCTAATCGTATTCTCTAATATTCATTTTGATGATTGAAAGTTAATTTGCAGAAATTCTCTTAAAGATCTTGTTTAAACCACTTATCTCAAAATTATAAATAAAACAATTAATTGTAGTCTCCTTCGTCTACAGATGCTCTGATAATTTTCAATTAATTATCTTGTGCACACACTTTCAGTTCCTATCGCAACGGTGCACGGTGTTCTAAAAATAATAACTTTGATACAAACGTGGGAAGTGAGACGTTCACTATCGACATTTCAACACTCCCAGCCGATAAGCGTTCCGTGACGCATTACGCAAACGATCCACAAAGTAAAGTAAAATCTCGTTTACATTTCGATGCAACAACGCTGCGTTTCATGCGAGCACCAGTGGCCAGAAACTGGTTCACAATCACCCGTATACGCGTCGATCCTGAGAACACTATATCTCAGGAAATTATGTTGCCCCCTTGCCGCAATAGTCGCTGCTTATCTCGATACGGTGACCGAATTACTCGAAGCACACTTCAAATGCATTTTAACCGTTGCATAATGAAGAAAGCCGCTTGCGAGAGCGTGACCCTTTACGATCCCGAGAAAATCGTCTGAAAATCCTAGACCACCCGACTGCAACGCTCGTTCACTATGTTTTAGAACGACTCGGGAAGTTGATCGAGAAGTATAATGGGTAATATAATCATCCGGGTCAAGAGAGATTAGCGGTTTCGTAGGAAGTAGCGTAATGTCACATTTACAATTCACGGCGTGCAGGCCCAGTTTAATAAACTGCTAAAATATACAATGCTTCGAAAAGAATAGCGAACTATTCTAACAATTGAATAACGGTGCTGCAATTCTCTATTGGCACCGTGGCAATTAATTCTTGTGTAGTCAACGATAATTGAATTTCAATTCGAAGCTTGCAATTTGCTCGAGCAATTACGCTTATTGCTTAGAAATTCGTCAAACCACTAGTTCAAATCAGTGAATGTCTAACTAGTCTTCATATCAGTGTTTGCGGCCACGTGTAGGTTTATGAACAAAAATTGTTTTCAATTAAATAGCGCGTGTTTTAATCGTCCGCCAACAATTTGGTTTCTCAATAACGTGACCTGCTCTCTATGTATCGTGCATAATCTCCGTTGAAATTTAAAAAATCCCCACATAATTAGTACAGTGTTTAAATAATTCATCAGAAACCTATATAAAGAAAGAAAAAGTTGTAAACGACAACTTTTAGTATTTTCTGTATAATTTCGACGAATCGCAATTTTTCCATAATTTTTTCCACGTCATGTAAAAAACTAATATAGTTCTAACTTCTCAAAAAAATCCAGGTCCAATATGGAATAAAAGCTATCGTCTTTTTAAAAGCGTCCGAATATTAATGTGAGTCACTGTATGCAGCAGAACAAAGATCATATTAAAAATTGTATGCGCATTGTAGACAAATCTATGAATAACAGAATGAAAAATCATCCACGATTTTACACTCGATAGGAAACGAGAGAAGATAGCATCGATTGTTCGGCAGCGGCGCAGAATGTAGCCGAGCTATCCTAGAAAAGCTCGGCGCTCCAATTTCCCGAGTGTATACATTTTTTCAACGGCTGGGAAATCGATCGTCGAGGGCGTAGGAGAGAGTGCGAGGGCGTCGACCGTGGCGAAAAAAAAGAGCCGAAACAATTTCGTAAATCGAGCGTACGTAACGTATCGCGTACGTTCCCGTGCCTTTCCCGTCGGATCGGTAAATAACTTTCCCGTTACTCTCGGTGCTTTGGGCAACTAACGAACGTGAAATTAGCCGCGGGCGCCCGCCAGCCAGCCTAGGAAATAATCAAAGTAACGACGCTTGAATGCTCGAAATCGTGTCGTCGTCGTCGTCGTTGTCGTCCGGTGTACACACGCTCACCCACACAGTAATTATCGACCTCGTCAAAGACTCCCTTTAACGCGGCGGTACGCGCAATTAAGTGATATAAGCAACGGCGCCCCTCAACCATGCCTCCGTCCAGTAATCCTCTTTTTAATCCTGCCGCGCCCGGGTCCTTTAGGACATATTAAGAGCTATCAAAGCCGCTAAATTATTTCCTCTGCTCGTCCGCTTCCACTTTCTCTCTCCTCCGTACGATATATACGCAAGATAAATGATGTCTCTGAAATTTTGGAAATTATGCGCTGATTTATATTAATTGATCTTTTACTGACTGAATTTTTACTTGCTAAAGACGAACGAAAATAAATGTTTATATTCTAATTTTTATGGATAATGTATACAGCAAAGTCTTGATCTAAGAAAAACCCTGGGACTGTGCTATTTCTTAGATCGTGCAGTTCTATTTATTGCATACCGATACAGTTTAAATTGTATCGTGTTTACTGTTGTTTTAATGAGAATAATTGAATCGAAGTTTGGCAATTGGATTAGTCCACACTGATATACCAAACTCCGTATCGGATTACACTGAAGATGTTCATTTACAATTTTAAAACATATTAAAATTTACATGAATCGTTAAAATAAGAATTTTTTAAGAGCCATCAAAGTCCCAAAGTTCCCCCTGCTCGTCCACCTCCACTTTCTCTCTCCTCCGCACGGTATATACGCAAGATGAATGATGTCTCTGAAATTTTGGAAATTATGCGCTGGTTTATATTAATTGATCTTTTACTGATTGAATTTTTACTTGCTAAAGACGAACGAAAATAAATGTTTATATTCTAATTTTTATGGATAATGTATACAGCAAAGTCTTGATCTAAGAAAAACCCTGGGACTGTGCTATTTCTTAGATCGTGCAGTTCTATTTATTGCATACCGATACAGTTTAAATTGTATCGTGTTTACTGTTGTTTTAATGAGAATAATTGAATCGAAGTTTGGCAATTGCATTATTCCACACTGATGTACCAAACTCCGTATCGAATTACACTGAAGATGTTCATTTACAATTTTAAAACATATTAAATTACAATCAATTTACATGAATCGTTAAAATAAGAATTTTTTAAGAGCCATCAAAGTCCCTAAGTTCCCCCTGCTCGTCCGCCTCCACTTTCTCCCTCCTCCGCACGATGTATACATAAGATAAATGATTTCTCTGAAGTTTTATGAATTGTGCGGTGGAGCGATGTGAAATTAGTTGATTGATTTGTAGAGCGCAAGATGATAAATGGTTCGTATTAATTGAATTGCTATTTCCGTCTCTGAAAAATACGTTAAGTTGAATTGTTACTTACCGATGAAGACGTTCATGTACAATTTTAACACATGTTAGAATATCAGAACAATTCGTCTAGCACAGGGGTCGGCAACCTGCGGCTCGCGAGCCACATGCGGCTCTTTGGATGTTTTTTCTTATGAATAAATAGATTAGTTTTTTTTTTATCAAATAACTTTATTTATGCGAGTACTATTTATTGTTGGCAAGAAAATATTTTGTGGCTCTTTAAAAACTTTGAAATTTTGTATATTGTAATTTTTGACTCTTCCGACTCAAAAGGTTGCCGACCCCTGGTCTAGCACCTATTGTTCATTTTAGTTCTCCAAGTAAAATATTCTTTAAAAAATCGTCGCCTGCACCTAAATGTATGAAATTAAAATGGGAGAATGGTACGGAAACAATTACGATCTACCCTGAACGAATCACGGGATCAGCTCGTCCCGTTCCATCGGTAATCTCTGTCGGTCGGGGATCCATCGATCGAGGGGGTAAACACCGGTAGCCAAATGGATCGATGTTCCGTCGACAGAGCGATATTCGGTATCGCCGCATCGACGGCGTGTTTCCTCCTCTCGCTCCGTAAATATTGCTTCGTATCCGACCGATTACGAGTTATCGGTTAGACAGGCCGCGGTGTCGACTATCGCCGTCTCGACACGACGATTCCCGGTAGACCAATCGTTTATCAGCGGCCGCGCATGAGCGCACCTTTGTTATCGGAGTGCAAACGCGCGTGGCGCGATATCCGATCGTTCCTCGAGGTGTTACGGTTCGTCGTTGCATTCCGATCGTGTCGCGGCCGTTGTCGTTCGAACCTCGAACAGAATGACGTAATCTGGTACGCGTTATCGGTTACACTGGTCCTAGGGGAGAGTCCTCAATGAGAGACAGAGATAGATAGATAGAGAGAGAGAGACAGGTTGGAGAACGGTTGCGCCTGTTCGCTTTCGATTTCGAACCCCTCAAGATCCATTAAGGGCTTCTAACTACATCTACCGGGATTGAAATGCTAATCCCCGGGATTCTACAGACGCCACGAGACCCTCAGGAATCTTAACGGCTCCTTAAGTCATGTCCAGGGAGTCTATACATTGGCCAAAAGCTGATAGAGTTGCCTAGGTATCTTCCTAGACATCCTGATTAAATTTCTGGGGATTTTATGGGGTCTAGGGGTTGTTGAAGGTTTTTAGACAGGTTTGCAGGGGTCCTGATAGTGGAGTCCAAGAATGCAAGGTCCTTCCCAGGTATTGGAGGGCTTTACAAGGGATGACCAAGGTATTTGTGAACACCTCGGGCTGCGTGAGGTTTGTTGATGAGGTTCGTGGGGATCCTAATGTTGCGATCGAGGTGAGATGATTATTTAAGCTGCTCAGAGGGTTGCAAGCTCTTGAAGGCTAATTCCAGGCTACCATGGTTTCCTCTGGACTCCTGAAACGGTGCTATAGACTTACAGATTACAAAGGACCATTCAAGGTTTCTGAGAAAATACGTAGGGATTGCTTGAGACAAGTCCAGAGGTCATTCCTGTTTTTTAAGGACACGCATGTAGAGTTCCATAGCAAAATCGATTTTATGAATTCATTACCATCTTCAGGGACATACAGTGGGTGTGCAAAGTATTCATACACTTTTTAAAAACTAATAACTTTTTCATAATTGTAAGAAATGCCTTTTTTATTTTTACATGTAACTCTGTAAATTATAATTTTTGGAAAATCAATACTTCTACTTGATTATAAAATGTCAGGTCGTTTGGTACAATTATAATCAAGTTATTAATTTTTAAAAAGTGTACGAATACTTTGTACACCCACTGTAAGTGATTTCTGATGACTAACTCTCTGACTCCACAGACTTCATGATCCAAGTCTCGATCTCAGGCGTTCCACGTACTCGACAGGGTCGCTGAACTTTTCTGAGGGCACCAATACGAATTCAAACAGCAAAGTCATGAATTGTACGAACGTCCTAAGATCTTCGAGGACTCCAGCAGCTCCAGGAGGCTACTCCACGAGCTCCTAGGCTCTCGTGCGGTTCTCGACGCTAAAAGGATCCCACGGACCTACCCAAGTCCCCGGGTCCCTGGATCGAGCTCACTTTCGATTTCCAAGCGTTTGACAGTCGTCGTTTCCGAGTTTCAATTCCGGTCGGCTGGGTGCCGAGTCCGTTCGTTCCGGTCCGGCGGATCGAGGCCACGGAGCCTTAAGAAATTTCGTCGCCCGACGAACGCGAACTACTAACTCGACGAAGCGGAAAAGGTTCTGGAGGAAAAAGCGGGCGGTAAGACGCTCTATCGATCGTCGAGCGCTTTTCCGCCGAGTTCTTTGAATGCGGTGGTTCGATGCTCGCCCCGGAAAACAGGATTAAAAAGTGGCGAGGGATAGTGCTCGCTCCCCAGTGCAGAACAGCTCCTGGCTCATTACAAAGGCGATAGAATCATTCGCGAGCCCCGTCGACGCGCTTTTCTTCGGCTCCTGCGGACAAACAGCTTAAATAAACGCACGTGATTGGATCGGTGTGTACACATCTGGCTACTAAACGATTGGGGAGGGTCCCGCTAATCAAATCCGAAAAAGGAGTACAGCAGTGCTAGTCTTTTAAGGACATCTACGCGGATTTTACAAATCTTATAAACTCGTTAAGATCTCTGGGAACATTAGAGACTGTTGGAATACATTTCAGAGATACCATGGTCTCTCAAGGTCGTTGACGTCTTCTAAGAACATTCATATGCATTTAATAAAAAAATCGTGAATTCAATGAATTGGGGACTTGTCCAGGGACATTTTGGATTGTATACTTTCAAAGGTCCCATGGTCTCCCAAGGTCATTGACGACTTCTACGGACACCTACGTCGATTCTAGTAGCAATATTATGATCTTCGCTAATTTTTGAAAATCTTTATGAAGTACAGATGCTTCTGAAGCAAGATGACAAGTCCCTTGACACAAGTCAAAAAGGAGTACATAAATGTTTTTTGTTCGTTGTCGAAAGCAGACACGCCCCCGTGTTCTCTTTCGCCCCCCGATTCAAGTGGGCCACTCGGAAGCACGCGGCTTTTCCCGCGCGCAAATTCAGTCTCCCTTTAAAATTACTGCCGCCGAGTGTGTGGCACGACAACATTAGATTACCCAAGCCCCCCCTCCTCGGGCGCGCAGCCCCTCAGTTTCTGCTCGAGTGCCTCTCCCCGCACCGAACGAGGCTAGTTTGTATACGATACCGTGTCTCTCGGAAGACGAATTCTTCGATTTACTCGGCGGTCTTTGTTCCTATCCCCTTCCTACACCCGGTAAGTCAATCTCCGAGGGTAGACGGATTCCGGCGTGTTCCCGTCAAGAGACGGTCTCTTTTTAAACAACTGTGCTTGTTACTCGTAAACCGAGATCGATTATTTAGAGACTTGCCTACGCGGAAGCTGGTTTTTATCCGACTGAAACTTTATTTTTTGATGATGGTGAAATATTGTCCCTAATCGAGATTTACCTGTCTAAAATCAGGGTTAGTGATTTTCTTGAAAGTTCTGGAGAAGTGTCTTTAGAATATTCAGTTAAGCTTGTGATAAATCGGCAATTTTAATCAATTCATTATTCGTTCTATTTTATGCAAATAGAAATTTTCTACCTGAATTACAAGAGTCTGGAGTGAAATAGAAATATATTTTCTGTTTTAATACTTTTATTATTTAGAATTTAATATATTCATAGATTGAAGATAATATAACAGTTTTTTAAAATTCTAAAGTTTCTATTATTGTCAATTACGCCTACCCACTTTTGTCATAATTTGTATAGCGATGAATATTGCAAACATTACCTACTAGACACAACTACCCCTGACGAAAAATATTGTTCAATGAATTTACACTAAAAAACAGCACTGTGCCAGACAAAGATTAATAAAATGATACTTTTTAATATTTGTAACGATGTAATAGATGACGACAGACATTGCCAAAAAAAAAATGTAGAATTTCATGCGACTCGTTCAGCATCGCGAGCGAAACGCAGTTTTTCATCGCGTGAAATCGTCTCTCTCTTTCGCGAAGCGGCGAGGGGTGGCCGTGTGTCGTTGACTGAAAGGCAGAATAACATTGGATTACCCACCCCCATCGTCGACGCCCTGCCGGCAACCCCGCAGTTTTTACACCCTCTTCAACTCAGCCCTGTGCCCCTAACCCCGGCAGGAGGGTGAACGGGGTTCGTCCTTGTTTCTTTCGGTGCATGGGCGCCGTCACTGCCGACCTCCCGCTGGGAAAGGGAAAACAATCTTTGGCGGAAAACAGCGCGTCGAATAATTTATCGGTGGTGGGCCGAAGTTGCCGGGAGCACGGGCCGGGACCACGACCACCCCGTTATCTATCACCTAGGATGCTCCGAGCTCTACATACATATAGTGAGCGCGCCGTCTGCTCTACACGTCCTTACAAAGTGGTGTTTCTCGTCCTTGCAGGTTCCATCCTGGAAATTTTCGCAATCCATCAAATTTTTTTATTCGGAAAGAATATTTTTTATTATTAATCTCTGTGCGCCCTAAAATGTCCTTGTTACATGATTTGTAAAATATTTTACTATTAACGAAGTTGTAGCCAACCTTAAGTCTAACACGCAGAAATAAAAATAAATAAAATGAACTACTCTTTTGCAGTGCCATTTTAGATGGTATCGTGATTAATAATGTTTGAGTGGCACTTCAGTTATTAAACGCAGTGAATAAATAAAATATTTTGATATTTGTTTACCTACAAAAATTTCATATTACTGCAGAAACGTTCGGTAATAAAATTTAGCAAACAGTATTTTAAAACCGTTTTTCATTACGGCAGAAAAAACTCGGAAACGCTTTTAATACGATAACTGCAGCCTCGCGTTTTAATACAGAAAATATGTGAAAGTATGTAAGGACGATGTGCTCATTTACCCAAATTTGATAATCTCTATTGTTTGATAGCCACACTCGGAATGCGAAGGGTGAATTTGTATGTATTTTAATTAAGACTCGCAAGATAAAAGAGGGTTGAAAGTACAACCACCGTGCTAAACCGTAACGTTCCCTTTTTCTTTCATTAAATAAATTATTTCGATTTCACGGAATTTCTGTGGTTGCTGGTTAAGCAGTCGACGCGTTAAACCATTACACTTTGCTATCTCCTACGTGGCCGCAATTCTTTGTCCAAACAGAAGTCCGGGGTGCAACAAGCGAGGAGAAAAATCCGCAAACATCGTTCCAGTTCGCCTGGCCGCGTCCTAATCCAGACTTTAAATAAAGAAAATTGGACATTGGTCTACGGGATGTTAAAACTCTACTAGAACACATTGCTGATCATCTTTGATTTAAAACTAAAGTTTCAAAATGGTTTGAATTGAACATTTTATTTGAAATTGATCACCTTCCTCATATTCCTTGCTTTGAAATTCTATCATTGGTAGATGTGCCTCCAAATCCAATTTTTCCTGAAAACAAATTACTTACAAATAAATATCGACTAACAAATCATTTTAAAATATAAAAATAAAATTTTGAAATATTATAGAACAAATGACTGGCTACTAGAATAATTACTCTTCTTATTGAAGTTTTACATATTTTTATCACATTGCTGATTGTTTGAAATATTTAATAATATTGAATTGGTGGAGAAATTTAGTGTACAGTAATTTTGTTGGGTCAGGAGAGAACTCGGTATGGTTTGAACCGAGGATCCTGTTGCGTCATAGATGACTAGATCCAGGAAGTATCAGGGGTCCACTCTTTTGGGAGCGACCTGTACACCGTGGCGTGAAGTTTCACAGCATGGTCGACGGCTGGCATTAACTTTCCGCGTAGGGTTATTTACCAGAAAAGTCTGTGTGTCTATGGACCAGACGAACGGGGGTTGGTGGAAACGGAGACGGATCGGATCGACGTGCAAACGAGAGGAAAAGAGAGAGAGGATGAGAAAGAGAATGAGAAAGAGAGAGAGAGTGGTTACTGAGGGTTTCGTTGCTGGTGTGCATTCCTCGATCTGGTTTCCTCGGGGGACCGAAAGGTAGGGGTCGAGAGATATCGCAACGGAACTAATCAACGCGAGGCAAGAACGATTTCTCTCTCGTTCACCCCTGCCGCTTCGGCTAAAAAATAGTTCCAGGCGATAATATCGCGCTCGGGAAGATAGACTTTTTTCACCCTCGTTCCTCCTCCCTCGCTTTGCCCGTCGTCGATACGCGCGAATTCCCTGGTGGATCCCCTCGCGACGACGCTCAAAGCCGCTCGAATATTTAAGGATCCCGCAGATAGATTCGCAACGTTAAGGCTCGTTCACGTTACAGACGCCCTGGCGCATCGGATCAACATATTCTCGGTATAATTCGGTAATAGACACGGATTGCATCTGAATGTCTAAGCGGAACCTCTGTGACCGATTCGGGACATGAAAGTAAGAAGGAATTCATTTCATCGCGTTCCCAGACGTCTGGATCAGATTTTTGTAATTGATGTCTCGTCGAACGATTGGTTGTCCAATCACACATTGGATTTCTAATGGGCCATGAGATGATGTCCCTTATCTGTTATCTCGTCAATGTGACGAAACTGATGAATTTTTGAAGTGAGGATTGATTGATTTTTAGGTGGAGGATGTTTCTGAGCGTTTCGCGCAGGATATAACTGGATTGAAGTCTTTGAGTAAGAATTTTCTCTGGAATTTAATGTGGTTCTTTATTGTTTCTTGGATTTCTTTTTCTTTCTTTCCTCTTAGATCCTCAAGCATCCTCGTTAAAAAAGAACATCCCCTAAAGCCTCTGCCCGTGGACATCAATCGAAAAATAAATTCATAATACCAGAGCTTATCTCAAAACATAGGTATACCAGGAAGATCTGTATAATTCTCGACGCCATGCCAGTTCCTGGATTGTACCCTCGTTAAAGAACAGCCCCCGAAGCGTCAGCACGTGGTTCTCCCGCGACAGAATCGTTCTGGCTTGTCGGTCGGTGTTAAATCAATCGAGCCGAAAAGGTGGTAGCACAGGAGCCATATCCGTTCCACTTTCCCACACATCTATCGAATCGCGTACCCATCGCGAAGCACGAGTCGAAAGTTCTCCATGTTCCTCCCTTTTTCCGCGGCCGGATAACTTAAAATTGAGGAGGGAACGCGAGCAGTCCCGCGTCTAACTTGCCGTCGGATAATTCGCCGACAGTGCCGTCTATACCCTGGGCCAGCCCGTGTTCCGTGTTCTACGTGTGAGTCGTATTTCCAGTCGTTCGTGTGAACGTACACAGTCAGGCAGGCCGACTCCTGTCGAAGTTATCGGCAAGTTACCCGCTCGGCGCGGTTGCAACGATGAACTTAACTAAACTCCGCCCGGCCGGAGTTGAACGCGATGCGAATGAACTTGATTAATTGCTCGGCTGAGTCACGAATTAGCGTGTGAACGAGGATGGGAGCAGGGGGATGCAGGTCGGAACCGATGGCAGCCCGAGAAAGACGACTCCCTAAGAGATAGAGAGAGACTCGTACTTCTCTTCGAGAGCCAGCAGGAAGTTTCGACCCGGCGACCCACTTCAATCATTCGCTCGATTATCGAGTGCCGATGAAAAATTGATTTAACGCGGGCCCGTACCACCCGCGAGTCGCCATTCCGAGCGAATTTCCTCGTTAGCGATCAAAGGGAAGGAACGCTCGTTTGTCCGCAAATGAACTTCCCGCGCCGCGTTCCCCGACTGGAATATAAATAGACGACGATTTAACGTGATTAATATTTTTCTATGACTCGACCCCGGGAAATGAGGCTGCCGCTCTGCTCGCGGGTAGCTTTTTACGCGATCCGGAAAATCTTTTCTTTTCCGCCCCTTTCACTTTTTAAGAAATTTAATTTAGTGGAAAAATCGAGTTTCTAACGCGGGTAATGCCGCGCGAGCTTCATCTGTTTTATTCATAGAAGCGACTTGCGTTGTTAATGAATATCTTACGTAAAAATCTAGTTAATTTCAGTATTGATAAATTGTTGTTTAGTGGCGTCAATCTATCTAACGTATTATAAATTTTCTGTGCTTTAACTGTAAGAAATACAGAAGTGATTTTTGGGTAGAATTATTTAAAGAAAATCGAGAGTCCCAGATGTTAGTATGCCCCGCGATAAAGCATATTTCTTCCTTCAGACACCGTGGAGAACAGTATGCCGTTTTCGCTTTCTTCTGTCTAATAACTACGTCATGAACTCCATTTCCACGGAAAGTAGAAACAGACAATTATGACCAGGCAACGAGTCTAGTATGTAAACATTTTACTGGCTCTCCCAGACCCATTATTCCCTAAACATTTCCACCGAAACCTCTCCACTCGGTAAAAAAGAGAGCTCCGTCAGGGTCTGGAAAAAATCCGGGGGTTGAAAAAAAATTAGACACACATGGAGTCTGTTAGTTTTCTAATTTTACCAGAAGCGAACGGATTAAAAACACGCTGGCGTAACTCCTCTGCTGATTGATATTACACAGAGCGTTTAAGTGGAGCAGTAAGCAAACCGATTAATTTATTTGCGTCTGGTGGGAGCCTTTCACGTGCCTCGAGTTACTCCTTCGAGGCGAAGAAGAAGAGAGAGAGAGGGGGGAGAGAGGAGAACGTCTCTGTCAGCGAGCGAGGCAGGACCCACGAATTACAAGGGTGTAGGTAGCGTCGGCACGTATATGAATGACGTGGCTGAACTCTGACATCGGTAACGTAGCTTCAGGGACACTGCAGGCATCAGCTGCTGTTTGTTAAACATCGCTCAGCTTGTCAACGCGGCAGCGCGTGCCCGCTCCGGCAATCGTCTTCCCGTGGCCGGAAGGATGCGACCAACGTCTTGCGTCTATCCTTGTAATCGACAGCCCTTAACCCTTTGACCCGGTCCTGTACACTATCGCTCTGCGACGCACAGTGGAACTTTTCGTCCATTTCGGAGACAAAATCAAAGAACTTCCAATAGACATGAGATAGAGAGCTGAAATTTTTTTTAATTACAGCTGAGACTTCACAGAATATGGGAAAAATAGGGAGATAATGGTACGAACATTTTTTAACCTTGAAAAAAATCGTCAAACTTGCACAATGTCACGAAAATTGTGGTTTTTGCAATACCACGGGTAGAAAAAAATTTTTTTGTAACATGCCATACATCATTTCCTGTAGATTTTTTCATGCTGAATTCAAAACTGGTCTCAAAATTTTCCTACGACTTCAGGATTTTACAAGAAATCGATTTTTGTGAACGAATTGTTCAACGAATTTTCTCAAGGTTACAAAACGTTCGTACCATAATCTTCCTATTTTCCCATATTTTGCCAAGTTTCAGCTTTAATTTTAAAAAAATTTCATCGCTCTACCTCATTTCTATCGAAAGTTCTTTGATTTTGTCTCCGATTTGGATGAAAAGTTCCACTGTGCGCCGTATCCCATGGAACGCCTCACAGGGTGACGAAAAGTTCCACTGTGCGGCGTAGAATTTACATGATAATACAGGAAAAATAACACTAACGAACAGATTAGTCTACCCAAATTTTTAGCCCTTCGTTTTTACAACATACTCCCAAAGAAATAATGTTTGTTTAATACTTGTTTTAATAGATTGAGAATGCATTGACAGTGCAAGCTCTTTCAATTTTCTTCTTATCTTAAGGACTGAAAGATTTGTAGTTCCCTCGAAATTATTTATTTTTAATCGAAATTATTATTTATTATTCAATATTCGCCTAGTTCACCCTGCAAAGCATTAAATCCCTGACAACGCTAAAGGGTTAAGGTTCGACACCGCGGTCCTCGGGAATTCACCCCTCGAGCCTGGGACTTCGCGCCCGCGAATCCGTGAAAGGAGAATCTTCCCCGACCGATTTATCGGCAAATATTTAACGAGCCGTCAGCTCGAGTGTACTCGTCGGTCGGCGCGGTGTCAAAGCCGCGAAGAAACTTGCCGTGAATTGTCGGCGAAACTTTTTAAACGATTAAATTACGCGAGCGCAGCGCCACGGGGTTCTATCGACTTCCCGTCCCGTACGGCCATCGCGCCGCGAGAACGGTACAAACGAGCCTCGACAGAGCGCCGATTAAAGAGATCGTTTTATTAATGGTCCGGGACTAATGCTGACGCTCGTACGAGAAGAGACGAGAGACGAGTCGAGTAGACGAGACGGTTTCTTCGATAAAAAGTGTCCGCAAGACTGGCTCATCCGGTTTCCCTTCTCGCGATCCCGTCAGCTAAACCCGATAGGAGAACACGTCCCACACCGACATCCTGTCACGAGTAAATCCCACGGACGGGAAATCTGAATACCCGAGCTCTGCGACAAGTTCATTTCTTCAACCGACGAACCCCCTCCCCCCCGGATGAGAAATAGCCGGAGAGAGCGGTCGAACTTTCCGCGAACTTCACCCCATTCTTTCGCGAGTCGAGCCTTGATGCCAATCTGCTGAGAATTCTGCAGAACCTCTGCTTTTTTGATGGAAGTCTCTAATCTTCGAACGATGGAGGAAGTTCCAACCATTCAGAATTGGGACATCTGGTTTTATTAATGTCGAATTTTTATCAAATAACAAAATGGTGTGGGGTTAAGTGCAATCCTCCCAAAAATATTGTACTCCCTTTAATCGGGTCATTGGTACGGGAAAATTCTTCTTCGCAGCTTCTTTAATGAGTTATTATCTAAAAACACGGATCAATCAGTTGACCGAGCCGGAAACCGTCATCAGTAGCTGCAGTGTGATTGGACCGCTTTTTTCGTTGACAATTCCTTTAACAAACCGGTGGAGAACATTGTCGTGAAGGGAAAAGTTACTTGAAATGAACTCTGTTTTCAACCACTCAGAATCGGGACATCTGGTTTTAGTAATGTCGAATTTTTATCAAATAACAAAATGGTGTGGGGTTAAGTGCAATCCTCCCAAAAATATTGTACTCCCTTTAATCGGGTCATTGGTTCGGGAAAATTCTTCTCCGCAGCTTCGTTAATGAGTTATTATCTAAAAACACGGATCAATCAGTTGACTGAGCCGGAAACCGTCATCAGTAGCTGCAGTGTGATTGGACCGCTTTTTTCGTTGACAATTCCTTTAACAAACCGGTGGAGAACATTGTCGTGAAGGGAAAAGTTACTTGAAATGAACTCTGTTTTCAACCATTCAGAATTGGGACATCTGGTTTTAGTAATGTCGAATTTTTATCAAATAACAAAATGGTGTGGGGTGAACTGAAATCCTCCCAAAAATATTGTACTTCCTTTAATCGGGTCATTGGTTCGGGAAAATTCTTCTTCGCAGCTTCGTTAATGAGTTATTATCTAAAAACACGGATCAATCAGTTGACCGAGCCGGAAACCGTCATCAGTAGCTGCAGTGTGATTGGACCGCTTTTTTCGTTGACAATTCCTTTAACAAACCGGTGGAGAACATTGTCGTGAAGGGAAAAGTTACTTGAAATGAACTCTGGTTTCAACCATTCAGAATTGGGACATCTGGTTTTAGTAATGTTGAATTCTTATCAAATAACAAAATGGTGTGGGGTCAAGTGCAATCCTCCCAAAAATATTGTACTCCCTTTAATCGGGTCATTGGTTCGGGAAAATTCTTCTTCGCAGCTTCGTTAATGAGTTATTATCTAAAAACACGGATCAATCAGTTGACCGAGCCGGAAACCGTCATCAGTAGCTGCAGTGTGATTGGACCGCTTTTTTCGTTGACAATTCCTTTAACAAACCGGTGGAGAACATTGTCGTAAAGGGAGAAGTTACTTGAAATGAACTCTGGTTTCAACCATTCAGAATTGGGACATCTGGTTTTAGTAATGTTGAATTTTTATCACATGACAAAATGGTGTGGGGTGAACTGAAATCCTCTCAAAAATATTGTACTCCCTTTAATCGGGTCATTACTAGAGGTGTGCGAGAGCCCGAAATATCGAGTCGGGACGGGAATACGAAATTTTTTCGGGATCGGAACGGGTACCCGAAAATTTCGAGATTCTCGAATTTATCGGGATTCCCGAAAAAAATCGGGATTCTCGAATTTATCGGGATTCCCGAAAATTTCAAGAACCCAGTAATCATTTATATTTATTTTAATGAATACATTCATAGTTTCGGATTTTTTATTGTAGATGTTTTCGAGATTGAAAGAATGTTGTCCATCACGAATACTTTTCAAGAGTGTCTAATGTCATATTCTCGAAATTTTCGGGAACCCGATTTCTTCAGGAATCTCGAAATTTTCGGGAATCTCGAAAGTTTCGGGAACTCGACCCGATCCGACTCGATCTCTTCTCGACTCGTCCCGACCATCGGTTTCCCGATATTTCGGGTTCTCGCACACCCCTAGTCATTACTGCGGTCATTTGCAGTCACTCTCTCCTTTGCGAAATTCTTCTTCGCAGCTCCGTTAATGAGTTATTATCTAAAAACACGGACCAATCAGTTGACTGAGCCGGAAACCGTCATCAGTAGCCGCACTGTGATTGGACCGCGTTTTTCGTTGACAACTCCTTTAACAAACCGGTGGAGAACATTGTCGTAAAGGGAAAAGTTACTTGAAATGACCTCTGGAATCGCCCCTTTCAAGGAACTACAACATTTTTACAATACCCAGTATATAACCTACGTTTTAAATTTTTCTAAAAGGCACTGATAAAAAAGACTCGTTTGAAAAAACCGCATAAAGATTGTCACATGAAAATTATAGTCTTCCAACACTGTATAGGCCTCGCCACGGAATAAATCGTTTAGTGGCGGGGGTGGCCGGATGTGGCCGCGGTTTATTGGAAGGGATAGTGCACCGCGGAGACCATGCATAATGCACGCGCAGCAGAAAAAGTTGGCGGGTGCATCAGCTCGCAAACAGCGTGGCTAGTTTCGCTAGAGCCTTGGTCCATGTCAGCGGAAAAAGGCGAGCATCGACGCAACAAAAATTCGTTTCTGCGGGAGTTGGTCCTTGGAATTGGGACCAGGCTATCGTCGTCGTCGTCGTGCAAACGGGTGACATTTTAAATTATTGCGAGAGATTCGCGTAGACATAGCGGAGAGGCTCGACAGGGAACGGTAGCTATCGACTATCGTCCCGGTTCCCGGCGGATAAGAAAAATTACGGGGCTCACGGTTTAAATTCTCATCTGAAATTCGTGTACACCGATGCTCCGGCATTTGCGTGGGTAAAGCACCAGGACGGAACACGGTACGTCCGGTACACGTAACGGTTACTCGAACATAAATTATTAATGAAGTACACACGCCCACGATAAAAGCACCAACCGAAGGCACAACGGCGCAACAACGGCGACGGGACCAGATAGCCTCTCCTCTACCGTTGCCACGGACGTTTCGGTAGCGTCGTGACGTTCCACCTCGTTCTCTCTCTCTCTCTTTCTCTCTATCGTGACGTCCACCTCTCCGTACACACCGAGAGAATTCCGAGGTAATTTTTACATTATTCCTGCCGGCTGGAATAGGGTCGCGCAATGCATCGGACGCGGGGTGCACCGGGACTTCGGAACTGCCTGTATAGGCATTACAAATACACGGAAAATTTGTTTCACGGAAGATTAAAGCTTTCTCTTTGCAACGAGTCCAAAAAACTTGCTGTACGATGTTTCTTTACCGAGTTATGAAAGGATAAGTATCAGCTGATTAGAGATGATATGTTCGAGAATGACCAAAAAAATTGTACGATTTTCTATCGCGCACTCCCTCGAGACGAGAAGTATAGTGTAATCCGCTTCGGTGAAATTTGTTCCAAGTGGAAAAAAGGCCACACGGAAGCGTGCCAAGACTTCGAACAGTATCTCCGTTCGTTCGACGCGTTATTATCACGATCATTTAGCAAACGAGCCGCTAAAAAACGAGAAGCACGCGTCGAGCATCGAAACGCACACCGAGCGAGTTAGCCGAGAGGGCGAAAAAGTAGAATCGCCGCTAAAAATACCGTGGACCCTCTCCGCGAGTGTCCAGGGAAACTATTGCCGGCGTTCATTCCGGGATTCCACGAGACCCGGTCCGTCGACGACTAAATATATCAGGCCGAGGCGTGTATAAATATTTATAAAATAGTGCCGGCAGATGGTGGCTGCCTTTGGTTACAACACCGGACCCCGAACCTCCGCTACACGCTCCCGTATACTTGATTCTCAGCCCCGTGAAACCCCCTCGTCCTCGATCTCCTGGCCCCCCCATCATCGGTGCGGTTCTTATATTAGGTACGCTCGACGACGATGTTTCATTTACGAGCGAACCCCGTGAACTACACGGGAAACCTTTAGCAAATATTGAATGAGCAATCGCTGCGGATTAAGTGTCGTGTAATGGAAGACAGCCGCCACCGTGCGCCGAGTCTTGAGTACCTTGTGCCACACCGGATACTTAAAAGTTATGGCTGCCGGCCGGGACTTGACATTAAGCACCGAGCGCATTACATTCTTCCAATTTCTTTTAATTCTCAGATCCGTTCCCTTCGTTTTGATGTAAGACAGTTGACGCAAAATTAACTTTGACCTTGAACGTGAAGGTCGATAGGTTTACCATTTTTTTTTATTGCGTTGTATTCTATTCATCACAAGGCTAGAAAGTGCAAGAGCAACCACGGGTTAAAGCTCAACCAATTCTCTTAAAAAATGGTGGTAAAGTTTTTTCATTATCAAACTGATTTAATTTATATTATATGTGGGCCACTCTTTTTCATTTTCTGCCATAGAGAAATTGTAACTCCAAAAACCGTTGTCGGAGTAGTTAACGTTCGAACTTTGCAAAACGACTTCGAAAAAAAAAGAAAATGGTGGCGCGTGCCGCAAGCCGGGCCAGCAGCGACTTCGTTGAAACAGTTCGACCCGGAAGCTGGGAATCGTGGTTCGATCCTCGGGAAATTTCGGATTCATAGAGAACGCCGGGCGCGTTCGAGAAAATTGTGCATTCCGCGCGACGCACGGTGGATGCGGTTCCACAAATTTTGCGAGCTCGGCGCGAGGACTCGTAATTATTGCGAGCAGTGCGGAGTTCGCGGGTCGGAGGCAAAGTTCGGCTTGGAATTGCTTCGCCTTGGAGTTGGACGGGTTTCGTTTCTCGGTTGTTTTTTCCCGGGGAGAACGTTTGAAAAATGCGGCCGCGATGAAAAACGGTCGGCCCAGGACGTTTTCCTGGGAAAAATAGGAGGAGCGCATCCTCGAGGCGTCTCGCGATTATTCCACGTAAACGACGAGATTAAACTGTGCTCGAAATCCAGTAATGGCTCGCGGATGAAAAGTTCGAGGGGACCGGAGCAGACCGGGGCAAAGCGGGGCAAAGCGGAGCAAAGCGGAGCAAAGCAGAGCAAAGCGAAGCCTAGACTCGTCTGGCGTTCGCGAAGTCGAAATTTAAAGTCTCCGAAGGCTCGCCCATCCTCCGCCTTCCCCCGGAGAGGGAAAACTTCCCTCGCCTTCCGCCTCTGCCAGGATTAAGTTCGAACAAAAAGGATCCTTATGCTCCAAGTTCGCGAAGGCGCATGGGAAAAAGGAAAATCGCCGGGAATTATTCTGTCGGGCATTAATTCCGTCCGATCGCCGGTCCGACTGGAATTCCCGCGGATTTACGATGGCGGCTAAGTCGAAAACACACCGGCCCGGCTATCACTGCGACCGTGATTCACAGATTTTTCGTCTCGACTATCAACTTTTACGCTTTAACCGCTCGCGAGACCTGGTTTTCTCTCTTTCTCCCTTCAATTTATAGAAATTCATTGGTCCCGCGAAACCACTCCTCGTTCACCGCGAACTTTACTTATTTTAATTTAATGCGCGGGCTGTCCCACTTAACTCGAGTATTTGGGAATTGCTTTTGTGCACGCGAAAACGTTTTAGAGCAAAGTGCATACTTCGAGGACCATCCCGCCAAATTTTTTGATGAGCGAAACGGTTTCCTGGATGATCCACTTTTCGAGATTTTAAGGTTGTTCAATTGTGTATATCGTTTTGAATCCGGTTGTCCATATATGTTATCACGCATTAATGGAAAGATGGAATCAAAGAAAAAGTCTTCATTTGTACAGATATCACTGTGCAACGATATTTACGTCAGGACTTAATAAATTAGTAATTAATGAAGACTGAATTCATATTTCAAGGCCACACCCTTCATGCAATCATATTTTATATTAATGAAGTATGGAACGTTCCAGCATTTTGTGTAAAACGCCTACAGCGGTTTTCGTTGTTGCACATTAATCTCAAATATAAGAACCAAAGATGATCTCAATTTAAACGAACATGTTTAATACCCGAACAAAAACACAGCCATAAAATGTATTTTAACGAAATGGTAAAATTCCAGGTTTATGGACCAATAAGAAAAACCGCTTCCAATTTTATCTTAATTTTACTGTGAAGAAGATAATTTATTTTATATGTACGTAACGTTTCGGAGAGATTGGTTCATCCATTATTCAGACATCACATCAGCCATCTGCAAAAACGTCGTTTAAAACATTCCACGTCTAAAGTTCCACATGCCATTACATTAAATTACAAAGTGAAGCATAAATATATATGTATGACAAAGAGACTGCAGATATTTCAACAAATTCCAATATCAGAGAACAAGTTTAAATACCGCGGATTAAACTAGAATTTTATTACCTGCAGCGATATCAACAAAAAGTAATTCGAATTTCTGCCAATCCCATCGAGTTTATACAGGGTGATCCGTAATTCACGACGCAAACGAAGACGAAAATCAAAAATAATGAAACTGATGAAATTTTCAGCATGTGTATAACTAAAAAGTGCCTTTTTATGTTCTCATGTAACACCTACCAATAGCAATTAATAAATCAAATGCTTAATTTCTAAAAAGAAAGTCAGGTCGTGTGGTCCCATTTTTAATAGCACTGTCCAACAAATTTCAACTTATTTTTTGTATTTCGATTCCCACTATGCGATTCTTAGTTTTTCTCCTAGACGTACAGTTTTTGAGAAAATTGAGTTTTCAAAAAAGACATATTTTTCAACTTTGAACAAATATTGTGATGTTATTATAAAAGATATTGAATTGTTGTTTACAGCAAAAGATTCTGTAGACTTTCCCGAATACAGTGATATCCAACATTAATACATTATGATTGTTTAAACATGTTTAAACAATGATTGAAGACTGAGAGACACCACTTTTGCACCAATTTTTTAGGATATTTTTCAATTTATCTCAATAAATATGGGTCCAGCGGAAAATCGAACTGCACCACCCGAAAGAGCGGACTTTTATCTTGAGAAACCACCATTTCAAGTTTGCATGGTCGACGTTTTTTTTGAACCAGAAAGCAAAATATCTTCTCCCGACATTAGTTGCCGCCAGTGGCGCGGCGCGACGAACGCCGATTGTTTAAACATGTTTAAACAATCATAATGTATTAATATTGGATATCACTGTATTCGGGAAAGTCTACAGAATCTTTTGCTGTAAAGAACAATTCAATATCTTTTATAATAACATCACAATGTTTGTTCAAAGTTGAAAAATATGTCTTTTTTAAAAACTCATTTTTCTCAAAAACTGTACGTCAAGGAGAAAAATTAATGACAGATTTGGAATCAGTGCGAAAAACTCTATAAGAATCGTATAGTGGGAATCGAAATACTTTTTGGCTGTTGGACAGTGTAGTTATACTATTTTAAAGGGGTACTACTTACTACGCAACTTTACAATTCTTTATTCGATTTCTTCATCTGTACCACAAAGTAAGAACCACCCAGTATATTCAAGGTACAGAACCGCAATATTGCACAATTTAGAAAATCGATTCGCAGCCACTCCGACCGAGAATTCCGCTTTGAAAGAAAGTTATTCGCACTCTCGGGGCCAGAGAGCGTCGAACGGCGGGTTCCCGCGGTGAAAATCGGGGCAGGCCGTTTTGTGTTCCGTCGCCGGTAATTGCGTTGTTCCTCGTTAATGCTGGGGAAATCGAGGCGCTTAAAAATTGCCCGCCGGTAATTATTGCCGGCGGGCCGATTGAAGGCGAGCGAGTTTGCCTTTTGGCCGGAAATCGGGTCTCGTTAGTCCGCAATCATGATGTTTCCAGAGGAAAACCTTGTCTCGCGTCGCTTTAATTGCACGCGGGATCGCGCGTTTTCGCAGAAAAATTGTGAGTCGATGCAACGCATATCGCGATGTTTTTTGCGCGCGCGAGCCGATTCCGCTCGGCTAGTCCGCTCGTTCAGTGGTTTCTCGCGAGGCAACTCCTGCCCACAATAAACGATTTCGGTTTTCTTTCGATTCAAACGCGGTTTTCGAATGCAAACGCGCTCGCCGTACCGGGCAAAAACCTTCTGCGGCCAACTGAGAATGAAATAGAGGGAGAGAGAGAAGGAGAGAGGCACGCGGACTTAATTCGGTCTAATTATTGGGCGCTCTGGTTACAGTTCGTTCGCCTCTTTCGTTTCTTTTTACTCCGTGCCGGCGATATTTATCGAACGCCCAGGAATTAAAACAATTTCCGGAACTCGACGAGTAATTTCTGCGGAAGAGGAAACAGTTCAGTCAACGACGCGAATCGGATCGCGCGATCTTTCATTATGCCGCTGAATATTTGCTTTTGTATACTGCGAAAATTGGAGAACCCCGCTGGGAATCCATCGATCGAACTGGAACGCTGATTTTTGAGCGCGGTATTCCGATGTGCGTGTATATAAAATAGTCCACATTTCGGAATTTATCTTTTAGAGAAGCGAGCGCGGTATGACTTCGAAATTGATATAGTCAGTGATTCACTTCAAAACATAATGTTTACAAAATTTGAGGTTAATACATTCGATATTGCTGTAATGATAAATACATGAAATTCTTGCTTAATTTTACGATTCTTTCTTGGGTATACAATTTACGAAGATAATTTTAATGCAAATTGTCGTTACCATTTCTTACAAAGTTGTCTTCTTTTCGGTCAAGGAATATCTCATGCACCTACAGTTACTCGAATTAATATTCGGGAGCTCTAAAGCAGACGCTTCGGACGCTTTAAAGAAGACGATAACTGTTTTAATATATACTATACGATTTGAACTTTTTGGGAAGCTAGAGCAATTAGTTTACTACAGGATGTGAAAAGAATTTTTTTCATAAATTGATCAGAATTCTAGAAATAATACTAAAAGTTTCATTTTACAACTTTCTTATGTGGGCCTACAGTAGCGGACAAAAGTTTAAGACCGCTCTAAAGAAGACGATAACTTTTTTAATATTGTACTATACGATTTGAACTTTTTTTTGAACCTAGAGCAATTAGTTTACTAAAGTATGTGAAAAGAATTTTTTTCGAAAATTGCAATTGATCGGAATTGTTGAATAAATACTAAAAGTTGAATTTTTAACTTTTTTATGTGGGCTTATATTGAAAATTTAAAAAATACGTTTTGTATATCTGTGTCAATTAAACATATTCTGAAAATTTCGTCAAAATCGGCCGACGTTGCAATGAGCTATAAACATTTGAAGATGGTAAAAATTGCAGATTTTCAAGATTTTCGGCAATAAATCGCGAAAACCTGCAATTTTTACCATCTTTAAATGTTTATAACTCATTGCAACGTTGACCGATTTTGACGAAATTTTCAGAATATGTTTAATTGACACAGATCTACAAAACGTATTTTTTAAATTTTCAATATATAATAGGCCCACATAAAAAAGTTAAAAATTCAACTTTTAGTATTTTTTCAACAATTCCGATCAATTGCAATTTTTGAAAAAATTTCTTTTCACATCCTTTAGTAAACTAATTACTCTAGCTTCCCAAAAAAAGTTCAAATCGTATAGTACAATATTAAAAAAGTTATCGTCTTTTTTAGAGCGTCCGAATATTAATTCGAATAACTGTGCATGAATACGTAGAATTTCAATCCCTTAGTTTCTGGCAGCTCGTCGATCGATCCTCGGGCGGTTGTACTGCGGCAAAAAATCGTTTTAAACAATTTCATTAGCTTCGGCCGAGCGCAGCTGCGTCGGTCCGTGAACAGGCAAAAGTGATTTCGCGGCTGCGACATCCGCGGAAACTGGTCTCTCACAGCCGCAGTAAAACGGCTGGGTAATCGACTATAAAAAAATACATCGCCGATGGGAAATATGTCGATCGATCCTCGTCGATCTTGCGCACCAAGAAATATTTCGTCTGTACGGACGAGTTCGCAAATCTGCGCCATATCAACTGAAATCAACACAAGAATTTCCAAATCGATCAAAATGGCCTATCTTCAGACTCACGAAGTCCTGCCAGAAATTCCTTGAATTTCCTCTTTCACGACGCTGTTTCGCACGCTTCGACAGTCACGTGACTATCCGGTACTGGCGGAGAAAGGGTAACTTTTTTCTGTAATGAATGTCGGCTTCTGCAATTTTGATTTTAAAAATGTGGCATCTAAGCAATGTAAACCGAGCAGAGTAAAATAATGAATGTGTCAGCTCGTGACACGCAATCGCGAGATTAAAGCGCGGCAGAAAATATTCTCCAGTTCCGCTAAACATATTCTCAGCCTTGTGGCAGCGATCAAATCGCAGCGGAGCCGTGTGGTGCAAAATTTCAATTCACCCGAAACTCTCTTCTCTCTCTTTGTCCGTGCAACAGTAACGCGTGACGTTCGCGGACGGCTTCGAAACAATACCGGATTTATTACAGGATATAATGTAACGTTTATACGATAACAACGGTTCATTGTGATTACGCAAGGATGCCGAAGAATAAACGTAAGATAATGAACGCGGTCGGGAAACAAAGCCGGACGAACATACCGCCGCGAAATTCAACTTTTCCCGCCGGCCATTCCGAGGCCGTGTTCGCGTTTCAACTCTGCGGGACTCGCCGACCTGTAGCGAATTATTGACTCGGCTCGCGAAACTACGACCCCCGCGAACTTCCCCCGCAAAAGGTGGCGCGAATTGATATGGGATGCGCAGAGTCAATTAATCTAATGCATCAACGAGGATCGCCGGTGTCTGCGGACGATACGAGCGACAATGTTCCGACCCGCGGAACGGATTCCATGTTGGATGCAACTTCTGTTTTACATCCAGGGAACGACCTGTCAGCTGGTTGAACGTTCTCTCGACATACAATTTACAGTTGTTTATGCAGATTTTCATATTTGTCGGCGAATTTAATTGTGCGCTGTTCTGGGGATATTTATATTTCGAGAACCTGCTTTTGTTCGACATGCAATTTACGGTTGTATATGCAAATTTCCATTTTTGTTGAAGGAGTTAATTGTTCGGGAGACATTTATATTTTGAGAATCACCTTTCGCAATTTAATTCCAAGAAATTAAAACGTATTATGTGGCATCCAATTTATGGTTGTTTGTGCAAATTTCGATTTATGTTGGAGGGGTTAATTGTGCGCTGTTCGGGAGACAGTTATATTTTGAGAATTACCTTTTGCAATTTAATTCCAAGAAATTAAATCAAAATATTGTATTAGGTGTAGAAATAAGTTCTTTCCGTCGAATTTCAATCGTTGCTATGATCATTTTTTGCAAGATAATCTTTCGCTACTTTACCAATCTGCAGTACCGACATAGGAAGAAACAAAAAACATTGTCGCAATCCAACAAACCTCGCATTATAACCTCCTTATTATCGTTAACAATGTCACCGACGAAGGAGCATATTCGACACTGAGCATATTCGCTTTTAATCTCCGAAAATCAGTGAGTGAGGCCACTCAAATGGTATGTGAGGCATATGGTGAAGGGGCTGTTACTGATAGAACTTGTCGAAATTGGTATCAGCGGTTTAAATCGGGTGACCATTATCTGGACAACGCAGACGCAAATTGATATTGCTGCCCGACAATGCTCGCCCTCATACGGCTGCGGGGACGAAAGAGGTGACTTTTTCACTAGGTTGGGAACTTCTTCCACATGCGGCCTAATCTCCTGACATGGCACCTACAGATTACCACCTCTTCCGCTCGCTACAGCATCACCTAGGTGATACAGAGTTCAAAATCCTTGAAGACGGCCAAAAACACCTGGACGTATACATTGCCTCAAAGCCACCGAGTTTCTATCGTGAGGAAATTCGTGGAAGTGGTGGAAGGTCATAGAAAATAATCGCGAATATTTCGACGATTAATTTTATATATCTCTTTCTAGATAAAACATTTATTTTACCAAAAAATCGGAAAGAACTTATTTCTACACCTAATATGCAGGGTGAGTCCGCAGAAACAGAACACTTAAATATCTCCGTTACTTTTCGTTGTACGAAAAAACTTCTTCGGACAAAGTTACACTGTTTGAAGGGCCACATGTAACAGTGTGAGGGAAAAAATTTTCAAGGTCATTTTTTACAAGATTTCAAGGTCATCGATATTTTTTTAAATGGAATGAGGTATTTTTTAATACATCAATCGATGCAGCTGGACATTTGTTATAAAAAAGTACTAACCTATGTATGTCGAAAAGTTAGTAGTTCAGGAGATATTTCGATTTAAATAACTCTAAAATACCATTACTGTCGTTCTAAGATGTTAGTGTTTACTTACTTGTGAAACATCTTAGCACGACAGTAATGGTATTTTAGAGTTATTTAAATTGAAATATCTCCTGAACTACTAACTTTTCGACGTACATAGGTTAGTACTTTTTTATAACGAATGTCCAGCTGCATCGATTGATGTATTAAAAAATACCTCATTCCATTTAAAAAATATCGATGACCTTGAAATCTTGTAAAAAATGACCTTGTAAATGTTTTCCCTTACAACGTTACATGTGGACCTTCAAACAGTGTAACTTTGTCCTAAGAAGTTTTTTTGTACAACGAACAGTAACGGAGAAATTTAGGTGTTCTGTTTCTTCGGACTCGCCCTGTATTGTATCATGTAAAAGATATCGGAAAGTTGCTAGTCAATTCGAATGACTACCAATCTCAGTTAGAAGGTTTATTAGTTAAAAAATGCAACAAATTTTCCAGCCTTGCAGGACGCTCCAGGAACCATTTGCTAGCGTCCAACGAATATAATGCTCACAGCTGCGCGCTTCTCGCAGCGTCGTCGTCTCCTTACCGCGTTTCCGCCGCGGTTTGAAAGCAATCCGGGCGGTCCGCCTCGAACGGTTAATAAAAAATTCATTAAAAACAAGCTTTTTCCCCCGCTCGGCGGCCGGTTTCGAAATTAATTTCTGCTGTCGGTGGCTGAAACGTACAGCGGCGGCCGAATTCGAGAGGGTAGCCTCGGGCAACGCGTTTACCGGGCGCGCGCACGGTCGGGGAGCCTGATTTTTGTCAAGTGCACGGGCCGCAGCCGGGCTAGCCTGATGAACACAGCGAACACGAGCAGAGCGGTACGCAAAGAGGGTTCGAGGGAAGATTGACGAAAAATCGCCCGGTTTGATCTGCAACGGCGAAGCGTGCGCGTTTGTGAAAATCGAGCCGAAACGACCAGAGCTGTTGGCGACGCGAGTCGTTGCGCGGCGAATTAAAAAAAATATATATTTCAGCGCACGATACGCGCGCGAAACGACTGAACACCACACACACATATACATGCGTACGTACACAGCAAAAAAAAATAGGGCGGGATCGAAATAGCTTTCGAAGCGGGTCGGGTTTCTACCTCGCTTCTTCTGTTTTTGTTTGCACGGTCGGTCCGCGAAATTTAACGTGACACGCTCAAACCCAGCGGACTCTCACGCGCGAAGTACCGATCCCCACGACCGGAAATAATGGTCCTGGCGAACTAACTTTTTTTTTGTCAAGTCTGCTTTCGAATTCCTACGCAGTTTTTTTTCGCGCCGAGGAAATATGGAAAGCTAACCGGGAATCTTTCACCTCGCAATTTGTTCTGTCGACGGATTGCCGTGATTGTGAAACCTCTGTTGTGATTACCACGTTCTTATTTACGAGAATTCCGGCACCACAGTATTTGGGAAGTTCACTAGGCTGTGTCCTGCGTCCAATTCAATCATGACGTACACTCAGTAAAATAAGTCTTTGTACACCCTTTAAAACAGAATAACTTTTTTATAATGATGTTTTGTTAGCAATTACCAGCATTGGTTTACCGAATGATGAGCAAACAATATTTTCTAAAAATTACAATTTACAAGGTTGTATGCAAAAATAAAGAAGGTACTTTTTAAAACTTTTCTCTTTGGGACCTTAATGAATATTTAAAATATATGTCTTGTAGATTTATAGTAGTTACGCACCTGTTGAAAATTTCATCGAACACACGAGTTACAAGCGGTTAAAAATGGTGAAAACACGACTTTGATCAGTTTCTGCTCATCCACAAATCCACAAATCTTTCGATGTGTATAATGTATAGTGTATAACTAACACAGTTATTAACATAGTTATATATAGCAGTATAAAACAAATATTTTAAATTTTCATTAGGGACCCCAATAAAAAAGTTTTGGAAGATGCTCTATTTATTTTTGCATGTAACCTGATCAATTGTAATTTTTTGAAAATCTGTTTTGCACAGCATCTAGAAAACCAATGCTTCTAATTGCTTACAAATCATCAGATCGTTTGGTACAATTATAAAAAAAGTTATTCTGTTTTAAAGGGAGTACGGAGACTTATTTTATTGAGTGTACATACTAGGAACAGCAAATTAACTGAACCAAAAATTGTATATTTTTGTATGATATACGACGTTTCAAGTCGGCGAGTCTGATGATGATGTCAAATAACTCGTAGGTTATTTGTAGTTCGAAAAAAATGTTGAAACAAACGTTGCATGGTTTCTAAGGGGGACATACTGCTTTTCTTTACTTTGATTCTTTATCGACGTGTGAAGGCCACCTTTTTTAAATAGAATGCCCAACGTTTTCTCACGTACTCGGATGAAGTCAGAATTTTTATTCCTGAATCTAATAGTAAACGGAGAGAGAGAACCAAATTTCTTCTATTAGAAAAAGAATATCATTCTTTGCACTGTACTATGAAAATAAATCGCAGAAGGTAATTTCTGTGGAAAACGGTTTCCCCAGTGAACATTTGGAGCGAATATTTCCGAGTAGAGTCGCAGAGGTGATGGTGACGAACCGGTGAGATCTCACCTAAACTGTCTCATCCGCGATTCTTCGGATTCGACGGGAGCATCGACTCATTTCGCCGGTCGCGCGAGGAACCCGTTCTACGAGCGTCTCCCAGAGATCGAGAGCAACGAGTTTTGTCCACGGGGTAGAATCCCCGGACGCATTTTCCCAGCGACGGAGCCTTATCGCTTCGGAGAATCGCAAGCTCGTACGTGGAAGTCCCATGCAGTCGAGACCTCGGCTACGCTGCTATCCAATCTCGCGTTAGTGGATTCGGCTTGTTCCACGGACCAAATATGTTTCAGAGAATAGACGTCGCTTAAACGAATGTCTCACCGGTTACGTCTAGATCTCCTGCGACGATCCTCTGACGTTTCATTTTTTTCGGCTGACATGGTTCATCAAACGAAAAATAACAATATGGTTATTTAGGTCGTTTGGAGCTGAAAAGCTTATATTAGAATTTTTATTAGAGATTCGCCATTAGTAGCCCGCGAATTTTATTCATTTATTTAAAGAAATTTAAAGCGGCAGATGGATTAAAAAAATTTAAGGGGTTCATTTTTTTGGCTTAGCCTGTATTGGCTTCCATTCAATGGAATCGATGCAAAAAATTTTTGTATGAAAAATCCGCAGTCTAGTTACTTTAGTTAATTTAGTACTTTTTAAGGAAAATTTCCGATCGGAAAACGAATCGCGCAGAAATTATAATTAATTCCGAACCAAGTGAGTTACCGAAGATTCCGGCACGGTAACTGCTCAAAGAAGCGCAGCCGACTGGCATCGAATAATGCCATTGTCGCGAATGGACGCGTGTAACCGATGCGCGAAAGGGTTGATGGAGAGTCGCGAGTGATTTCGGCAGAAAATTACTGAGCGAATCCGGCGTGGCTCGGGAGAGGTGGGGACGGTTGGTTGGTCTCTTTTGGTCGCGGGGGTGTGGGCGAAAACGGCGTAGAATGGCCGCTCTCGCAGCGGGGCCGAGGAAATGGCGACGAGTTAGCACTTACTGTCAGCCTCGAATATTATATACGAGTGCGGGTGGCGTACACGGTTACATTAATATCCGCGTTAACGTCGCGTCGTTGCGCCCTCCGTCCGGATTTTCGCGATGTGTGCAAGCCACGCTGCTGCGCCGATACAAACGACACCCGTAAAATCCAGACAGAAACAACCGGGCCGTCCGCCGTTTCTGATTTCCCGAGCGGATTCTACGCGCCGCTGGACGCCGCGAGTAATTTAAACGCGTAATCGGCGAGCCACACCCCCCGCGCACACCCCCTCCGATGGCAATCAAATCTTTAAACGATGCCTTACATTTTTAATAACTTCGATGGTTTGCCTTGGCAATCGAATGACAACGCGATGTATATTTCTGTTGCGCACTCTTCCACGCCGACGATATTTATCGACGCTTCTTCAAATCGCACAATGTTCTAATAAGAATTTCTAATAAGAATTTCTTTCGGAATTTTCTCGTTTAATATATTTATTCAACATAATTATAGTTTGTAATTTTCGATAACTTGAATTGTGACCGCAAAATATTTTTAACCGCCCCGTTTATGGACGTGCTTCCGTGTGGACGCACCCTGATTAGTCCGTGATTTTCGTTAATAACTCCATAACAAAGAAAAAAGTTACTTCAAATGAACTCAGAAATCTACACAGTATTCTCATCATTATTTATGACAAAAGTGGGTAGATTAATTGCACACCAGTGGAAGAAAATTATTCAAGGAATTTAAAAATGTAGTATTTTCGATTTATCTACGTTTATACACGAGCAGACAATTCGGAGAATTTCTATTTTGTATAGAAATCCGAAGTTCATTCATCGCATTATACAATTAAGTAAACGAACACAACTTGAATCACAGCGTGGATACGATTTTTTTCGCCGGGGGAACACGAGAGAAATCCCTGGGAACCGGGGGCAGCGCAGGGAGTTATCGGGAGCACGTTTCATACCTGAGTTGGCGTATTTTCAATTATGTGGATTTTAGGTTTCGCTTGGAACTTTACCGTTTCGGCTTCATTTCGAGCGATTTTACGCTGCTTCCAGCCGCGGCGCGAGTACAAGCCTAGCCCAGCCGCGGAGCGCTGCGCAGCGCGTGCACACGGTTTAGCTAGTGAAATTGATATTAACGGCGGAAAAAGCTCGCATGAAAATGCGTGCGAAAAACAGAGCCCTGGCTCTGCTGAATTTCGGGGACAACGGCTCCGGGGAACGTAATTACGCGACGCATGATCCCGCGACGGGCGCGTGTCGCGCTCGATAACAGCGTTGCACTGCTAATCGAGCGCGCGAGTGTCCGCTTCATTTGCTGCCTCGTGATTTCACGCCGCGATGGACCTTCGCGCACGGCTTTTTATTCGACGGCTAACTGGCAAAATGTTAGGTCGAATAACCAGAGAAAATAATCGAAAGAAAAACTTCGGTCGTACGAGCTGTCTAGAAAACTCGAACACAGTCAGTCTATGAAATTATAACATTTTTTTGGAAAGGAGCCGTAACTCGTTGCTACACCAAGGTGAAAATACATTTGTTGATTGTGTGGACAACGATGATCTTGAGATCTCATAAATGACGACCTTGAGAAAATTCTTTTTTCCTAGAGTTACACGAGTTAAGGTGAAGTGCCCTAGACCTGGACAGCATGTTTTTCTATTTTAAATTTTATCACTTTAAATAAACAAAAACAATTTCTTAAGAGCTTTAACATACAGTTCAGAGTTTGTAAAGTAATTTAAAATAAAAAAATCATTGTTTAGGTTAATATCTTAATTGTATTAACAAGAATAATTCAAACCTATAGTTGGACATATTAAATCCAATCTAAGCTAGTACCTGGACAGAAGTAAAGCCTATATCGGGACAAATTCAATTTACGAGTTGATCGAGCGAACATAACCTTAAACGTTGGTTGGTGGCGCTGTTGCGCATGACGAATAGAAGATGCTTTGCGTAATATGTAGCATTCTTATCATAGATTATAGTATTGTATTACTTAACCAAATATATATTTATTTTCATTTACTATTTTAATAAAACTTGCCATAATACAACTTTTAAGGTTAGGTAGTAATACTGATAGATTTAAGATGTACACATAAAGTATTATTAACGTCACAACCGGAATACATTTTCTACATACGTTATTAAAGCTAATAGAAGACTAATTATACGTACATATAGTTAAATAATTTGCAAACAATGCGTTGATTTTATTCACAAACACGTGTCCGGCTTCAGGCGTAAACACATTGCGTATAAGCTGAGAGTGGGACAGCTACTGTCATCGCTTCCCAGTATGGAGTATTTATATTTGAAAACAGTCCTAATCTTGGACATCTAATATTTGGATTAATAATTATTATTTACGTTAAGCTTGATTGCCAATTTATTTTTAAATATCAATATTATTATGCGTGATAATTATTTTTTGTCTGAGGGCTTAAATTATATCTCTTTTTCTAACAAAAGTTCGAACTATAAATGCACATGATTCGCATGTAAATAGACTATTTTGTATACTGTTTTCAGATGAACTTTGAATTCATTTTTAAATTTCAATTGATGTCTTAATGAAATAATATTCACACCTACTTGTAGCTAAGGCCTCAGAATATATAATATAATTATTTAATCTCTTAATTACTGATTTTACTATGAAAATTCGATTGTCCAGATTTAGGTATCACTTTTGGACTGTCCAGACTTAGGGCACTTCACCTTAGTTAAAATAATGCAACTTCAAGGATGTGGTAATTTTCTAGCAGTTGTTGAGGTCTCCTTTGCTCACGAGTGTCCCAATATTCAAAGTCGGGGATGCACACTGTTACAATTTGGCGACATTTCGCAGGTCGTACCAAGGAATTCCGTTCGATCGATCCGCGAAACGATCAGAAAATGGAGGTAAAGTGTAAGAGGAACAGATGACAACGAAGAATATCGAACCCTCTTCCGCCATTCCCTTATTGCCGCCGTTCTCCGTGAAGCTTCTGCTGGAATCGAACTAGAATTCCAATCGTTATACTCCTCCGAAACGAGTAAGACCCGACGACCTGCTGTTTCGACTGCCGCAGACTGTCGAAATTGCATCGACTAGATGATTGGTGCATTAACACTCTGAGTTGCTAGTACCTTGATGCTGAAATTGTTCTATGTAACTTAAAAATTTATTTTTGTGCGGATATACTTAATGATTACTTGTACAGATTTTACATCTTGAGTTTTTAATTCATTGCAAATGAAATCACTGGAATTTGAATGAAATCTTGCTATCCTTTAATCCGCGAGCATTGTTCGGGTCAATTTGACCCAGAAGCAAGCCTTGAATTTGCATATTTTCATCGAATTTGCATATTCCACATACATTTTACATATTCGATGAAATATTTCGCGATACGATACGTTTTACATACCCTGAAAAGCAAAAATTAATTTACATATTTTCATCACAACAAATATGATTAAAACCAAATTAAATATGCTGACAGTATTATGTGCATTACAAGCGAGTTACACATCAATTTGAACGTCGGCATTGATCACATTTCAGCTTCAATAAAGATATAAATGCAAAAATAACATGATCGGTGCGCGCAAGCATTAATTGAAGACCTCAAAAAACCCGGAGAGTCAGATTTTGGAAATTGTTACATTCTGACGCCAAACGAGCAAACAGTATACAGGGCGTTTCCAATCACAACTGGCACAACTGGAAAAGTAGCGAAGAGAACTTTAATTTTAAATTTTCAGTTCTTTTTCATTGTACCATCAGAACAGAAACACCCTGTATATAAATATGTAAAATTTGACCAAGTACATTTCTGCTAAAATATTCACTTGCCCAATTTTCGCAATGGGGTCATCAACCACACCCACGCTTCTCCGAAAATGATAGAGGACCATTATAAGGGTGTGTTTCGAAGGGACGGGGTATGAAAAAAGCCGTTCCACGTGAAAACATTGATCTCTCCGCGAGAAAAGCAACGCCTCGCGGGGCAGGGTTACCTAGACCTTGCCTCCTCGAAACGGCAACAGCATTTTTCAGCTGCGCCAGGGGGTGGGAATGACCTAAGGGAAGAAGACGGGTCGACGGTGGACGGCTCCCCGAGGAAACACAACACCTAAATTAACCGAGGCGTCTCCCTCTTTCGGCCTGGGTAACTCGCGATGCCCTGAGATACACCCACGCTTGCAAATTGGGGCAGCATCGTCTGTTCTGACGATCCTGACCTTTACGGGGGTGGCTGTGTTGTTGCGGACTCACACCGGTAGAGAGAGTCAAGACTATTTGCACCTCGGACCACTGGAACTGGTCAGCCATAATAATAGTATTACGGAAATAGGCTATGAATGTAGATGATGAACTTTTGCTTTCAATAATCATGTCTAGAAAAATTTATTATCTTTCTACCCCTAGCAGTCGACTGAAAATGTTGGGAAAAATACAGGAAGTAAGGTAAAGTGCCCTAAGTCTGGACAGTCCAAAAGTGATACCTAAATCTGGACAATTGAATTTTTATAGTAAAATCAGTAATTAAGAGATTAAATAATTATATTATATATTCTGAGGCCTTAGCTACAAGTAGGTGTGAATATTATTTCATTAAGACATCAATTGAAATTTAAAAATGAATTCAAAGTTCATCTGAAAACAATATACAAAATAGTCTATTTACATGCGAATCGTGTGCATTTATAGTTCGAACTTTTGTTAGAAAAAAGGATATAATTTAAGCCCTCAAACAAAAAATAATTATCACGCATAATAATATTGATATTTAAAAATAAATTGGCAATCAAGCTTAACGTAAATAATAATTATTAATCCAAATATTAGATAAACAGTAAATGAAAATAAATATATATTTGGTTAAATAATACAATACTATAATCTATGATAAGTATACTACATATTACGCAAAGCATCTTCTATTCGTCATGCGCAACAGCGCCACCAACCAACGTTTTAGGTTATGTTCGCTCGATCAACTCGTAAATTGAATTTGTCCCGGTATAGGCTTTACTTCCGTCCAGGTATTAGCTTAGATTGGATTTAATATGTCCAACTATAGGTTTGAATTATTCTTGTTAATACAATTAAGATATTTACCTAAACAATGATTTTTTTATTTTAAATTACTTTACAAACTCTGAACTGTATGTTAAAACTCTTAAGAAATTTTTTTGTTCATTTAAAGTGATAAAATTTAAAATAGAAAAACATGCTGTCCAGACATAGGGCACTTCTTCACCTTATAAAATATGTATATTTATCGTTCAGTTTTGAGTGTAAGTGCATGCTACCGCAAATATTTTTGGATAAAAAAATAGGGGTACATTGAGGATCGAAAAGAATCGTAGAGCTATCCTCGTGGAACTCGAAGGCATTCTCGAGGGCATTGAAAGAAATGTGAATCGAATTGGAGAGGGTTGAAGTTGCCTACGGACCAGCCCATTGTCAACCTCGTCGGAGTTAGGGGTGGTACTTAAATTCAACGCCTCAGCCCATTATCTCTGGATCCAGGCGATGGCACGTGTGTATTTATTTGTGTGCTGGAGGGATTTCAGGCGGCGGGGGTTGAAAATGTTCGCCGGGAAATGCGGGGGAGGATGACGAAGGCAACGGAAAAGCTCTTGGTATCTTTGTCGGCCTGGCCGCTTTGTTGGAAATCGTCGTTTCGCGCTGTTAACCGTGCCGAACGGGAGCAAAAGAGGGGCCGGGAGGAAGTAATGTCCGGCTCGGATCCAGATAGACGCGGCAAGAGAATGAAAGAAAAAAAGAGGACGAGGAGACTGTGGGGTGGAAGAAGAAGGGGGAGGCGAGGAACGTAGACGGGGAAAGGAGAAAAAGCGCGAGAAAATGCCCGTTGGCCGTCGTTCGCGTTCGGGCATTGAGTTTGCCTAACGGACTCTGCGCAAACACCGCCCGCGAGAGTCTTTGTTCTAAACCAGAGATTTATGCACGTTTCACGTCGTTGCACAGATTTATTCTCGCTAGCCTCCTCCCTCCTACCACCTCTCCCTCTTCTCTGTTCCGAGCCCGGTTTTATCCTTGGCCACGATACTCGCGCGAATAAAGTAGACGACGATGCCGCGCTGTAATCAAACCGAGAGACGAAAGGACGAGATTTCGCGAGGCTCATCGCGCCGCACAAAAGGGGTGGTTTTAGGTTTACGGCGCAACTTGCGTCGTTACCCTTTGCTCCCGCGAAATTACTGTAGCCGAGCAGATAGCGGCTTTAGAGGCCGAAACTTCGGCCAGGTAACGGAGATTTCATTGAACGTACATCGTCGGGGGAACGTTTTGTAGAAAATCGCTTTCTCGACATTTAATTTCAATGAGTTCGAGAATAATTTGAATTGTTTTATTCTAGTTACTTCAGTCAGTAACTAACTGGTTGGTGCAATTTCAAACAGTAGAATGGGAGGCTCTCATCGGTGAACGTACTAGTACTATTTTCTAAAGGTTTCACATTAGCTGATCTAGTATTAGTAGGAATTTTGTAAACATATGTGTATCGCGCTATCTGTAAACGATATTGTAATTGGTGCTCGTGTTACCTGATAGTTATAATCATTATCATTAGATCGTTTCACACTAAATCGATTAATCTCTAGCCTCAGTAGCAGAGATACTGTGCGGAACGAAACGTAATGCACTGCGCATTGCATTAGGGTGGGTTTGAATTGCGATTCGCCTAGCTCCGAATTTATTCATACAATGCGAACACTTTAATAGCATAATTGTTTCCTAGTTTCCAATATGAACGTGTTTGTTCAACCACGTTAAATTCTGACTGTATACAGAATTCTTTAGCTGTGTGAGTGCTACTTTTATTACATGTTGCATACTTGATCGTGAAGTTATTCATTGTTCAATCCTATGTGTTCATTTCATTTTCGTGTTTAGTTTAATTTGAACTTAGTGCGTCTCTTCGAGCGTCAAGGTCGAGCTAAAAATGGAGAGTTGCCGAAAGCTCGAGGGGTGGTCGTTCTCCCTCCCCATCGATTCGTATCGGCCCCCCGTCCCGAAAGACAAGATTGCCCGTAATGAAAGCAAAGTAGTCGTAAGTGGTTTTCACCGGCGGCGGCAGGTCGGCCGAGAGAGGCGTTGCCGTGATCGAATCACAGTCAAGTGGCATTATGAGCGTGACATCTCCGAGGCTACTCCATTTCCACGACAGGAATCGGCCGTGAACGCCTCGTGGAGGGTGAGCTACGCGTAGAAACGCCGCGCTGCGCCGCGCCGGGGGTCCGCACCCACTTAAGGGTGGAACAGAGGAGACTTTGATGGGGCGCGACACGAGCCAGCCCCGAAGATCGCGCCCTTGATACTCGACGGTGTTTACGGTCCCGGCGAACCCCGTCGAGATCGATCCACGTCGTCATTCCGATAAGTGTCTGCGAACGCTTCGTCATTTCCCTGTGCGTCGCTCCTCGAGACGATCCTCGAGACTTGTCCTAGCAATTTTTAATTTTAAGAAAGTCGAATCTGAAGATCACAATGATGAAAATGAATTTTCTGAAGCTATAATTGCATAAAGATTCGCAGTCTACGCATCCCGGTCAGCCTATGCCTGGTCCAAGAGCCTGAACTGATCAGTATTCACCAAATTCAAGCAGAGTCCGAGGCTCGGTAGTCGAGACTAAACGCACGCGTTTTCTCCTGGGAATGGTAGGCGACCGCGATAACGAACATCTAAAAGGGGCGGCGGTCGTCGGGTAGGAAAACGTCGGAGCGGAATTCTGAGAAGATAATTTTCAGCGAGGCAACAATAGCGCGGCCCGGGGAATTTCGTGGTTCGTTGCCAGCAAGAGGAACAACTCTTGCCAGCCGAATGAGTACACGCATGAGAGCGGCGAGAGAGAGACGGTGACGGAGAATCATAGGCGTGCGGCCCGTGTGTGGCGAGCGGGAGCATAACTCTGCCATTACGTGGCCGTATTAAGACAGACGCATAAACAAAGGCTTGAAACCGTGCGTTCGCGGCAGGGTCGTGGCAGTCGTGGGGTGGGAAGAGGTTGGCAGAGAGGAGGGGATTGGCGGTGCTGGCCGGGGGTTGAAACGCGCGCTCCACGCTTCTGGATCCAAGTCTCTGTCGTGTCTCGCTCGCGAGACAGTCCCGAGTCATTAGGGAAGCCTGCAGAAACTCGCGCACAATGCGCTCCTACAATGCGATATATGGCCGACGACAGGATTCATTCGGGACGCGATTGTCGGGGCCGGGGGAGCTTAGTCGCGGGAACCGTTTCACCGCGTCCTCTCCAGCTTTTCAGCCGCGACCGAATCCGTCGGAATTGGAACGCCGCTTCGCCTCACCTCGCCTCTTCAGAAAACGGGAACAATCGCCCACGGTGATATCGACGCGCGCCCTCTCGTCACGTTTAATACGCGATTGTTGGAGAACCAACCTACCATCGCCCACCTACACCCTTTTCCTAGTCAGACTCAACGCTCGCTTCGTTCATTTGGGTCACTTCGATCTGGAACACTTACGAAAACCGTAGATTCGACACGGGCGACGTTCTTACGACGAGAACGAGTGGCGAGCCCTGCACCCTCGACGAGCTATCCTCGGAATGAGAATGGTGGACAATGGGAATTCATCGGATTGATTTTAAATTGTCGGGAATTGTGTTACCATGCAGATGGCGATTTGGTAAGAGCTTGAATCAGGGAAACGTTTCTTGCCTTGATTAGTACGAGGTTTGTCCGTAGAGTATCCCTTTTCGTAACTGTGTGTACTATTGTAAGAAAGGAGTATTCGTCATTTAGGACGAACCTTTATGAGTGGCCCTGATAAGCAGTACAAACTCGTGAGCGTCACATTGCAGAATGACCGAACTTTTCGAGCAAAGAAATTTTCAGAGCCGCTGTAGGATGGTCCATAGAATAATTCCGCTGGAGCCAATGATTCATAGAATTGTTACACATGTTTTGGTGCAACTGTGGAAAGGTTTTTAAAACGGTCCCGGATTTTTTGGACAGCCTGTATACGGCGCAGATAGCGCGAATCGTGAAAACGTCCGGTGTCATTTGTTTCCAGGACGCGGCGCACGGCTCGTTAAAGCTTTGCGACGCAGCGCACAGTTGTCCGGAGCGCTCTCCTGGCTCCCTCGGGGGGTCAAAGTTGCCCCCGCGCGTCCCCCTTGCAGAATGCACCTTCGCTTTCGTTGCTGCTTTCGTCCGGTAACATCGCGATAAAGGAGAGTTCCCGGCGAGTTTGAATTAAAACTGTAACTTTCCATTTAAATTCCGCGCGTGGGCGCGAGCGCGAGTTGCGTTGAATCTCGGCTAAATTTGTGTCCGCCTCTGGGCTCTCCCCCGCCATGCCGCGCGTTAGTTTGCCGGCTGTCCTCGTCGCGGATTATCGCCAGTAATAATAATCAATTCCAGCAGCGCGAATAAAGTCACCGCGAGCGTCGACGCCCACGCCTAGATAGGAAACGACGCCGCGCGAGACCGCTCGCAAATCTTTCGTTTCCGGCTCAACGGGCGATCTGTTAGACGACACCGCCAGCCGTGCCGGTGGCGAGTCCTCTTGAATTATGGCACCTTTTTGTCGCTTAATTTTGAATCGCTTCGACGTTCGCCTCGTCTGTTTTAAAGTGGTATTCCTTTTATTTTGGAAAATACAATTTTTTCGTGAGGAGGGGTGACTGACTGATATTCTAAGTATACTTTTGTTTAGTCGTGTAATTATATTTAGTTCAATCTGCTCGTAGGTACAGTTTTTGTAATTCAGTAAATCAAGTAATTTCTTCATTGTTTATGAGAGATATCTGTCGTTCTTAAAATTATGCTGAGACTTTTAAAAGAAGCAAGCTGGAGGAATCTTTAAAAAGACATTTAGTTTTCTCACAAAAAATAGATATTTCCAACTTGAGACATCTACCCCATTCGTTCAAATTCGGGTCACTAGAAATAAGCGAATTAATTTGTAAAAAAAGATTTGAACTTTGGTAAAATGTGATTGGATTAATGGAACGAAGATATTTTTGCTACTACTGCAGATCAGGATGTAAAATCTCGTAGAATTTCATAGAATTTGATTTTTGTGAGTCTCGGATTTTATAAATTTATCTTCGAAAGTGTCAGTTTATTTAGTGATCGATGGCCTACTGTCTACTATATTGACAGTCACTAATGGCTAGAGTGTAGATATACCTGATAAAAATTTTGAAAAATTAATGGACAGAAATCGATAGTGTACATTCATTTTCATCAAGTAATTATTAAAGTGAATATGCAACACCTAACGCAAATATGAAACCTCACAGATATTTTGAAAGAATCAAAGATAAACTCAAAATTCATTTGTACAATCAATATTAAGCAAAATTATATAATTTGCCTAAATTTAGTATTGAATGTAAATTTACAATATAATAATTAACGGGATTACTGACTCATTAATGTTTACGAATCTACAATTATGATTGCAATTACAGCACATATCGTCTAATAATTACAGGAAATAGCTTATGATCGAATGAACAGCTCCATTTCAATCTTCATTATTACTGTCGCATCGAATCATATTTAATCCTATCAAGAACGGAAATTGAAATAGCAGTTTCTAAAAATATTTGAGAAGAAGATTCGTTACTGGAGCGGATATCCTTCTAAATAATAACGAGACTATAAATTGGTGTAAAACAGACCGTAATTTCTTCTGTGAATAATTTTCATTACTGGAAAATATCGTGCTAATATTTACATTTGTCCAATGCCTTTACTGTTTTATGTTTCGAAAAATTAGAAAAATTATAATTATATACCCTAATGCAAATTTTAAATTTTACAAGTAATTATATGACAACCAAATTAAGGAAAAAATTGCTTCCGTGCAGAATTGACGAATTCCGGCATAAATGAAACAAAAGTACTTTGAATTTTTATCCGTATGCACATTTTATCGAATTGCATTCATTTGCGCATGCCCCAAATGCATAAAGATCCGCAGTCTCCTAATAATAAAATTTCAACTTTTTTGGGGATTTCGATTCTCACTATGCAATTCTTATAGAATCTGTCCTTAATTTTTCTTCTAGACGCACAGTTTTGAAAAATATGAGTTTGAAAACATGACCTATTTTTCAACTTTAAACAAATATTGTAATGTTATTATGAAAGATATTGAATTGATCTTTACAGCAAAAGATTCCTTAGACATTCCCGAATACAGTGATATCCAATATTAATACATTATGATTGTTTAAACATGTTTAAACCATCATTAAAGACGGAGAGACACCACTTTTGCACCAATTTTTGACGATATTTTCGAATTTATCTCAAAAAATAAGGGTCCAGCGAAAAATCGAACTACACCACGCGATAGAGCAGACTTCTATCTTGAGAAACCCCCCTTTGAAGTTTGAAACGTCGACGTTTTTACCGAAACAGAAAGCAAAATATCTTCGCCCGACATGAGCTGCCGGGTCAGTGGAGTGGGGATGAGTCAGAGTGGGAACCGAGTGGGAACTACCGAGCGTCGCGCGGGGAGGTGTAACGGTTAAATTTTTAATAGTTTATATCTCCTAAACGCATAGGCTTTTTTAAAAAAATTTGTTTATATATTGCATTGTCATCCAGTTCTGAGCTATGTTTAAAATTTCAAGTCTATAGCTCATCGAGAAGTTAGTTTAAAATCAATTGCAAGTTTGTACCGAACATACAAACAGACAGACAAGAAAGCAAGCTAATAAAAACGTAGTAAAATGGCTCCGTGGTTGCGCAAACGTTTCGAAAATACTTAACATCGTCGCCCTCACACAATCGAGCAGAGCAGATTAAATTCGTATTAAGGTTTCCACTCGAGAAGAATCCTCCACCTCGAGCAGCAATTATAAGTGTATCGTATTCTTTTCGGTCTACTCTTTGACCGTTGCATCGCGATGCTCATTGTCTGAGCCTCAAAGATGGCTTCGCCGAAGAAAGTGCCACGATTTCCTCGTTTGTACCCGCACTGAGCACAGCCGGCAGCGCTTGGTGACCGAGTAATTATTTTATAAATATTCCGCTCGTTAAGGCGATATCGGCGAGCCATTCGCCAATTCGTGCTTCGCCGTCTCTTAAATAATCTTCTTTCCCCTCCCACCTCACCCCTTGCCGCTCTATCTTATTCCTCTCAGAAGATGCTTCCTCGTTAAAGAAAAAAGAGGAAGGATTCTCGAATATCGAGGAACTTCGTTATCATATCTCGTACCCGTCTTCGAAATTAACGAAGAAACTCTCCTACAGTTTTAGCCCGCGATTTACCTAACGAATCCTTGATTCTGCACCAGTTCATTGGAGGGATGCATTTTTGTAAGAACAGCAATTGCACTTTTGATCATTTACTCGACATAAAATTGAATTATTAACATCACATTTACAGCAGAGCTACAATTCTGTTAACAGATAGGTCCTACTGAAAATTTCCACTAGATTCTAAAATAATTATTAAATAATGCGCTATTGAAATGGAAGTGGGAGCACGCTAGTGCCATTTCATTTTTCCCCGAAATTAAACCCCGAAAATGTAAGCACAGTTCTGGATCGAGTAATACTGCTAGGCGTGGGAGGCTCGACGAATGCCCGAGTATTTTATAAAATACGACACGCTCGACGACGTCCTAACGATACCTCGCGCGGCGGATTCGCACGCGAAATTCCGTTTCTCAGTAGCTGGCTGCTGCTCTGCGAGAGCGAGAGATTTTAATATCCTGTCCTTTGATACCCTTAAACTCGTCGCGTGTTCAGACCCAGCGATATCTGTACGTGCGATCCAATTCTCTGGTTAGAGTGGGGCTGGAACGAATGCCAGTGGATACACCGAGTTACGCTCGCTGCCCCCTTCTGCCTCTGTTCCACCTATATTCCCAGATACCTGGCAACCCCCGGCAGTCGACAACCTACGTGTACTTATTCGCAACCCCTACCAACAGCCTCGCAATGGATTCGTGTCGCTCGACTCGATTGCGCAATTCTTAAAACGATCGGACAGCTGCCACACCGCTGCGGTAATAATTGCACTCTGGATTTGCGTCACAAATCCGTGGAATGGAGGATAATGGGTCGGGCGAAAAAGATTGGTGACGTTAGTACTTTATTTTTACTGCAAGCATCTGCATTTATACATATTCCAAGTTTAAACATTACATTTGTACATACAGTGGGAGTACAAAGTATTCGTACACCTTTTAAAAACTAATAACCTTTTTGTAATTGCACCAAACGACCTGATTTTTTGTAATCATTTAGAAGCATTAGTTTACAAACTGATATGCAAAAAATATTTTCCAAAAATTACAATTTACAAGGTTGCAGGCTAAAATAAAAAAGGCATTTTTTAAAACTTTTTTATTTGGGCCCTTAATGAAAATTTAAAACATATGTTTTCTAGATTCATGTTCTTTATACACATGTTGGAAATTTCATCGAATTCGATTGACGCAGGAAAAAACAACAGGCGTCGAGGGATGTACGATTCTGTGGATTTTAAGCAGAAACTGATCAAAAGTCGTGGAAAACTACGATTTTCACCATTTTTATCCGCTTGTAGCTCGTACGTATGTTAATCGATTTCAATGAAATTTGCAACATGTGTATGACTAACATAGATCTACAAAACATATATTTTCAATCTTTTTTAAGGGCCCAAATAAAAAAGTTTTAAGAAATGCCTTTTTTATTTTTGCATGTAACTTTGTAAATTATAATTTTTTGAAAATCTTTTTTTCATATCATTTCGTAAATCAATACTTCTACTTGATTATAAAAAATCAGGTTGTTTGGTACAATTATAAAAATGTTATTAGTTTTTAAAAAGTGTACGAATACTTTATACACCCACTGTATGTATGAGCACAAATCACTTCATGAAACCGATTCATTTTCACAAATGATAATTAAATACTTTGAACGTGTTTTACTTTGGGTTAAAGAACGAATAAATCGTCTTTAAAACTAAAAAATCAATTTTTTTCTTTGTCGTAAGAAAGAACAACATACAGGGTGAGTCACCTAACGTTGCCACCTCAAATATCTTTGTTGTTTTTAAACATACAAAGTTAAATAGTTCAGTGGGGCTCACATGATACCAAAAATGTTTTTGTTTTTATGTGATTTTATTTAGAAATATCATGGTCACCTTCATTTTTTTAAATGGCACTTGGTAGTTTAGACTTAACAGTATTATAGCACGTATCAAGACGAATTCAACGACCTACTATACCATGACCTTCGGATGACCTTGAAGTACCATTTAAAAAAATGAAGGTGGCCTTTTCAATTTACTTGCGATAATCTGACAAAAAAATATTTTAAACAAAAGTCGATCAGTTTTCGATTGGCTATACATTGTGTTGGAATCCAACGATAATATAATACAAAGACAGGCTGTAGTGCAACTCAGCCCGGAGGAGCAGAATTTCGTTGCCTGGCCCAAGTGTTTTATGACACCCCCACTTGAGCAGAGGGACCAAGGTTTTTCCAGAGACGAACCAGCTCAGTCGTCGTCCCAATACAGTGCGGAACACAGCATCTTTCACACCACAGCACAGTGGCTTTATTTCCATTAACAATCAACTTTCCATAATCCACTCTGAAACTTTATTTGCATTAAATAAATAAAGACATCTTGTTTAATAAAATAAAGTTTTCCAACACATTGCAATAAAAAAGTTCGAAAATTTTTATTTTTAAACAACAAGATGTTTGAGGTGGCAACGTTAGGTGACTCACCCTGTATAAAATCGTAAACTCGAGTTTGGTCAGCATTGAGAAACCACAGCTGGGATCTAGAGAGCGACACGGAGTAGATTGCGATCGAGTTTGTCTAAGAATGTTTAAACGTTCGGTAAAGCGAAGCGTCAGCATTAAACAGATGAAGTACACCGCGTTCCATCGGCATTGAATGGAAACTAACATAAACGAGGCTACACCGAGTACGTTACCCCGGAATTCTAAAGAGAATCTCTGGGATCAGTTACTCGCGAGAGAGGACTTTCGCGGGCTACGGTGTGCGTTTTCTCTGAAGGATTCCAGATTTAGGTCAAGCATTTTCCCCCGATTTCATTCATCCGCGATCCTTTGCGGTGGATCTACGTTTCTCGACGCTCCCGCTCGGCGTGTAGAAGCTGGAATCCTGTCTGTCGCGACGATGCATCAGCTCTCGTCTCTGTCAAATCGACGGGAAAGGTACACAAGATGTTAACAGAATGTCGGACAGAATTTCAGAAACGTGCGAGAGTTTCCAAAATGTTCGGAAAGTGTGAAAGGCACTGAAATCGTACTTCTTCGAGGTAAAAATTGTGTGTGCAAAACCTGTCTGTAAAATATGTTTTATAAAATTGTCGTTCGTTCCAGCACAAGTTTAGACGCGTTTGGACATGTTTATCGGACTGCAATTTTGATAGTCATTGTATATTCCTGTCGATTTTTAAAATGTTTTTAATCTTTAAGTATGTTCTTGTCAATTTATAAATTATGCCCAAATTTAAAAAATATTTAGTGCTTTCCAGAGAAGATCTGCTTGAAGAAGATGTCTAAATATTTATAAATACAAGGTTACAAAAATCACCTTTTTCAAGAGTGAAACGTGCCTTCATCAATAACTGACCTTTTCAATCTTGTCAATCGCTGTGCGAATTACCTAAAATATTTATCTCCTTGTCAATTCTACATTAATTAAGAATAATTCTGATTCTCAAAGATCTGTGAATACAGAAAGTGTTTTAACACCTTATCTAAATAATGAATAATCTTTGAGCGCAAGTTGATGAGCCCACCAAATACACTGTCCAACAAATTTCAACTTTTTTTATGTTCCCTAATTACTGTTGGGTTCTTCTTATAGAGTTTTTTGCGCTGATTCCGAATCTGTTTTTAATTTTATCCTATACGCACAGTTTTTGAGGAACATGGCTTTGAAAAAAAAACATATTTTTCAACTTTAAACAAATATTGTGATGTTATTATAAAAGATATTGAATTGTTCTTTGCAGCAGAAGATTCTGTAGACTTTCCCGAATACAGTGATATCCAAAATTAATACATTATGAATGTTTAAACATGTTTAAACAATCATTAAAGGCGGAGAGACGCCACTTTTGCACCAATTTTTGAGGGTATTTTTCAATTTATCTTAAAAAATAAGGGTCCAGCGGAAAATCGAACTATACCATTCGATAGAGCAGACTTTTATCTTGAGAAGCCACCCTGTCAAGTTTGGATCGTCGATGTTTTCTTCGAACCAGAAAGCAAAATATCTTCGCCCGACATGAGTTGCCGCCAGTGGCGCTCGGGACGAGATATGGCGCAGCGACGGGATACGGAGCGGCGACCAACCGTTGTAGTGGTGAGCGCCACTGGCGGCAACTCATGTCGGGCAAAGATATTTAGCTTTCTGGTTCGAAAAAAACGTCGACGTTTCAAACTTCAAAGAGGGGTACCTCAAGATAAAAGTCTGCTGTATTGCATGGTATAGTTCGATTTTCCGCTGGACCCTTATTTTTTGAGATAAATTGAAAAGTATCCTCAAAAATTGGTGCAAAAGTGGTGTCTCTCCGCCTTTAGTGATTATTTAAACATGTTTAAACAATCATAATGTATTAATTTTGGATACCGCTGTATTCAGGAAAGTCTACAGAATCTTTTGCTATAAAGAACAATTCAATATCTTTTATAATAACACTACAATATTTGTTTAAAGTTGAAAAATATGTTTTTTTTTCAAAGTCATGTTTCTCAAAAACTGTGCGTATAGGAGAAAAATTAAAAACAGATTCGGAATCAGCGCAAACAACTCTATACAAAGGACCCAACAGTAATTGGGGAACAAATTTGGTGTTGGACAGTGATATTTTTCAACGCCATAATCGCGCCAGCCTTAAATTGCCATAGGACTTCAGTCGAACTACCTTGTAGTTTTCGTCGTTTAGCGCCGACAGAACGCGAGAACGTTGTCTCGTCGTAGCTGGTAGGGCCAGGAAGGAGCCAGTCGAGTGGGGGTTGGCGCAGGGTTAGATCCGCGCCAACTTCGCCGTCGTGCTGGGTGGAAAAGGAGACTGGTGGCACCCTTTGTCGGCCGGCGGCGCATTGTTTCCAGCAGCCATAAATTGTCTCGCAGCTCGGCTCGCTAGGCCCGTGCTTCCTTCCTCCCCAGGCTCCGAGGCTAGAGCCCAGCTCGATTTTCTCCACCCGCGTCTAGCTCGATCTACGACGTCGGCCAAGAGGGTTGAAGCCGTCGTCGCGACCCTAAAACCTTTCTCTCGGTCTCTCCTCTAAAACCAGGTCCTGTTCTTCACCTTGACCGTGGGCTGTGCGCGTGCGCAAATAATTTTCCAGAAGATTCCACAGCTCTCTAGAGCTAGAGTTAGAGTCCTAGTCCTTTTAATATCCTCTCGACTTCCATTTTAACCACCTCAATATCACCGACTATTTTTCCTGTGGTAATGTAGGCGATCCCCGTTCTGGTGCACACCGGCTAAATAGTTGCGGGATACACCCTGCGGCTGTATACACCGTGTTAGTACATACATAGCCAAAGCCCTGAGAGCTACCCTTGTGTGGTCATGGCGACACCATTTCCTTGAACTACCATCATCCCTTAGGTGGCGTCGTGGTTTCTGGAAAGCTTCCATATAGCGGTCCGCCCTAGCCTCATAGTCTCACAGTAACGCCACTTCTTTCACGCCCCGGGGGGCTAACTTATCGACTTCGAAACAATACCTTTACCCGCGGGAGATCCTCGTATCGGCGGCGTGTAACCACCGCTGTAAGCGAGAACCTATTGCCAGGAACAGCCCTGTAACATCGTGCAGCCATTAAAACTCTCGATAGATCTATGGGGGCTCTATTCGAACATTAGCTACCGATCAACCTCGCAGGGGTCACTCCGACTGAGCTACTAGCCCCCGGAGTTAACGCCGCGGAGATTGTGACATTGGAGAAATGGCGGACAGTTCGCAGAGCCTGGAAATCTAAATGCCTAGAAGTCTAAGTCTTAGATTATAAAGCCTAGAAGCGTCAAAACCTGAAAGTATCAAAGTCTAAGATCCCATGGATCTAAAAATGTAGGAACGTACAAATGTACAGCCCCAGAAGTCCAGAAGCCAGCGCCAGGCTTCACGAACCAAAACCACGTGCTCCCGGAAGATCAACTGCTCGTTCCCATCGGCTACTTTATCTATCGCGATAGGGCGTCGAACAGTGAAGCGTTGAAGGGCGCTTGGTCCGCGAAGAATTGATAATTCATGGCGGCCCATAGGGCGAGGATTCTTATCGAGGATTTCCAGGTTTTCAATGGGCGCGCGACACACATGTAGGAGTGTTTGCACAGGCGCGCCCGGGGAGTGGCGAATCGACAAGCGGCGGACTTAAATCCGGAAGGGTATCTTCGTGCACGCTTCCCTTTCACGCGTCTCCCACTCGACTCAGGCCACTCGAGGGAATCAGAGCCGCGAGATAACGGCTCCTCACGCAGCTGTCGCACGACACATGGGTCGCGAGAACACATCATGGTCGAAGCTATCTCGCCGTTAATTCGATCGGGCACCAACACTATCCGATGCTGCCTCGTTCCCGGAAAACCTTGCCATTTTACAAGGAATCTGAAAGCGTCGATTCGACCGTGACCGTTGATGATTGATTCGACGGTAAAATTTATTGAAAAATTTGTATCCTCTTTATTCAATTAAGTGCTCGACTAGTTAAGGTATAGAGGGCAATTTTTTAAAAAAGACTAAAAATATCTGGTTAGTATTTGTATGTTCAGGACGATGTATGCCTAAACTTAAGGGTGTGGGTCGGATTTTGACCTTGGTCGAGTGCGAGTGTGGTAGTACCTTAACACACCGATAGATACTGTATACGTACACGAGATTGCAAGGGTTCCGTAGATTTCGTTTGCTGTCTCTCTAACGCACATTTGGGGCCCCTACGTAGTCACAATCGCTAGATAAAAGACCCACAATTACGGGATGCTTCCATATATGGCCTACTTTTGCGTTTTCGAGGCGTAATTTGCATTATTCGGCAGCATGTAGCGCAGTTTCACAAATATTGGACGAAGCGACAGTGCTGCCATTGTCGAGACACATACATTTTCTTAAATATCGAGAGATTTAGGATTCTTATAGACCAAAATGTAGGCATCCCGGAATTCAGGGTCACATACAATGTCAATGAAACCTTTATTATGTTAAACTATACGTGTTTAAACACAGCAAACGAAATCTACGAAGTAGATCCCTATAAGGGAGATTTTGGTGCAAGTATTAGTTCCATGGCATTTTTAGCTAGTCGCGCTAGCGTTTTTAGTCACTATTTTACCGATGTTTTACCAATACAGTGACTGAATCGGTAAAACAGTGACTAAAAACACTAGCGCTCCTAGCTACAAATGCAGAGGGCACCGATACTACGACCAAGGTCAAAATCCGACCCACACCCTTAAGGGGGATCTATACCCTCGGATTGTAACTAGAAAGGAACTAGAATCGTACTAGATTTTGGGTCTAAACATGGGTTTACGCGCATCGATTTTTTGTCCTTATTTGAACCGATTTATGGCTGGCTGAGGGCTCATTCTATAGAGGAATGTTAAATACCGCGCGCTCTGCTATTGATTTAACGAGATTATGTTTATATCTAATAATATGAGTGCCCAAAGTAGAGAAAAAATCTAGAAAAATAACCGCAGATTTCAATGTATTTTTCTGTCACAAAGAGACTTTTTTGACTGATATAATGAGCAGGGCGCGCCGTGATGAACCTTCCTCTATCAAATGAACTATTGTGTAGCTCAAAATATGCTCGTATGAGGACAAAAAATCGATGCGCGTGATTTCATTCACATAGCAGAGATTTCCCCATATTACGTTCATGAAGACAGAGGCCCTCTCTGATGTAGAGCCAATCTAGAGCCAATTTTATTTCAGTTAGTTTAGACGAGATGGTGCCTAGTCAGAAGGACTGTCAATCAGTGCTGCGATATTGTGCAACATTTCACTGCTGCACTGCTGTCAATGTGGAATCATAGCAAAACTGTCACAGACGAGGTACATATTCTCATCGGTGGCACTAACATTAGTGCGACCTGTCCTGTATAACGGCATTCGCGACGAGCTGAATAGAATACGGAAATAGCAAGCAACTCCATCTCGTGTTCATTATGCAGTTGCGTGTTTATCAATGTTACCAAACTTTTTTTCTGCACAGAGGTTGATAACATTGATAAATACCCCAAAATCTGAGGGTATAGATCCCCCTTAAATGAAATTAGAAAAATTACAGTCATGATCGATTGGTAAAATATCCCCATTCGATCGTCGACTGCATCTCGAAGCTAGCTGCACCCTAGCGCTAGGACAGCAGACTTTAGATTGGCGAGGCTCCAGTCGCATGGTTTATTAGATCTATTCGACAAAGAGGACGGTCGATCGATGCATTTCGATATTGTACCCGGGCGATTTTATTTGCCCGCCTTTGTACGTTCATCCGTGTAACGCCTAGACTCCTTTCAGCTAGGCCCGTTCATCGAAACGTTTCGGAGCACAATGCCAAGCGTCGACGACAGAGACAGAAAGAGAGAGAGGAGGAGACCAACGTTTCGTTTTCAATAATCGTGGAGGAATTTCCGTCTGCTATAGCTGCGGTCCTTGGTAGCCAAGAACCATCGCGTGTCTGCGTCCCTTTCAGGAGTCTGGTCCTGCACAACCCCTTTCGTTCATTTCCTCCAGCGGATGCGGAGCCACTCGGAAAGGCGATCCTAAATTTTCTCTGGGCTCGCAGGACGGCCCAGGGAGGATGGGGGATAAGAGAGTCGAGGACGACGATTCCGCGTAATCACCGGGTCTCTCGCGTTGAAAGGGCTGCACGAGCGTGAACGCACACAAAGAGCCAAGCCAGCCGAACTTCCAGAGGCCCGGTGGGCCGCTAGCTCGCACGCAAACGACCGGGGGACGCGATCAAACGTGTGCGTGTAAATATTCATTTGCCCGATGGAAGGAAGGCTGCGTGGCTGCTGCTTTGCCGAACTTGCCCCGAGACCGAGCCGGAAAGGGTCAGGATTACACCGCGACAGAGTTTCGAAGAGCCGTATTGTCGGCGAGTTCTGGGTACACAGTGATAATGCTGGAGCAACCAAGGGTTAGCGGTTGTCCTACAACGGGAGACGCGCTCCTCCACTGAACTACCTTCCCTTCAAAAACGACCGTAACCCCTGCCAACCCTTCGCCACCGCGATTCCACGGTTCTTCAAGGGACGCCGCTGCTCGCGACATGCTAATTGAAAGCTTCCGGGGAAAGTCGCGACGTTTTCTGGCCGAATTGTTTCCTGGATTTTTTTTGGGGCTCTGGATTGCTCCTGGGGGTTTCGTGAGAGTTTGGTTGAAAAGAGAATTTTAGAGTATAGTGTGTGCATTGGTATTTCTTTAACCATTTTTGCGATTGCAGATGGAATGTCTCTACTGTTAATACTATTTACAATTTAATGAGGAGGATATTAAATTAATGTGAATCCTGAAAAATATGAAGAAATATAAATAATATAGTTTGGTATCGCGTATTGTTTCCTTCAGTTTCGTTCAACCAGTGCCTTTGTCGGATTGTGGAGTTGGATGGTGGTAAACGTTTCGGTGTAGAGAGACTGAGGGGCGGTAGAAACGGAAGTTCTTCTGTTCTTTGCGCAGGTGACGTTACTTGGGCGAAAAATCCGCCGCGAAACTTTTTCCTCGGCCGCGTAGGAGGTACTTAAAGTCCCGTTAGATCGCGGCGGGAACGACGCGGAAGCGAGTTTTCAAGAAACTTTCCCCGGAATGACCTGCCACGTGCACGAGCTTTCTTGCGCACGCACGCACCCACCGCCCCCGCGTCGACTATTGTGCACCGTGCTCGCCATTAGACGCGAAACGGCTGGAAATTCCCCATAAATTTCGCGGCTGTTTCAATCGTTTACGGCCGACCTGCGTCAGATCGATAGCCGTCGTCTATAGACGTTGCATCTGGGACGTAGCAACAAAAACTCATCTTGACGAACAGAAATCAAACACAGAACAGGTCGAATGCTCCACACACACAAAAAATGCTCCTATCTATACTCACCACTTTCTGGAACTTGGTAATGAGCTGTACCAATGATCAGCAGACGGTAACGAATGGGTTACTAATTAACGTAATCACCATCGTGTCATCCACATTTCCAGAACATTAGTTACTTTTCTTTCCAAATACCAGCAACCTTCAAACTGATCCTACTTTTATTAAATATTTAAATAAAAATAAATTTTTAAAAAACACCACGTTTAAAAACGGACTAAAAAGTATAAAATAATTTTTTCTAGCCCCATACAGATTCCTAACCCCGTACAGATAGTCCTGAAAATTTGTGATTGTGAATTTTGAATAGCTATGAAAATACTTGTAAGATTTAAAACGAAAAACGTGGGGCGCAAGATAATACATAGTAAGGAGTGTAGAGAGTAGCTGCCGCTGAGAAAACTTGCAAAACAGTTCATATCATTTGCAGTGCAATAAAATTGTTAGTGATTTAGGTGTTCATGCATCAATTATCTATTGCATGCGCCCCACGTTTTCCGTTTTAAATCTTACAAGTATTTTCATAGCTATTCAAAATTCACAATCACAAATTTTCAGGACTATCTGTACGGGGTTAGGAATCTGTATGGGACTAGAAAAAATTATTTTATACTTTTTAGTCCGTTTTAAAAACGTGGTATTTTTTAAAAATTTATTTTTATTTAAATAATTATTTTCTGCTTTTTAGCCTTAAATGTGTGAAATTTTACAATCGATTTTGAACATTTTTATGAGATTATAATAGAGACATGTAGTAAATTTCAGACGGTATTGCGACGCGTCATATCGAAAACGAACGTCGTGGTAAAATGTCAAAGATAAATGTTCGACGGAGAATTTCGGTGTAACTGTTCTTTCGCTTGGTAAACAAACATTATACTATAATAATTTCGTAATAACTTTGTAAACATCGCACGGAGCTCGAACGCACACTGACGCACACCGAGCTCCTTCGGTGCGAAGCGGGACAGTGGAGTGGGGATGAGTCAGAGTGGGAACACGTAGTATAGTGGGGACGCTGAACGCGAAGACGTCTACGTCACGCGGCGGGGGGTGCAAAGGTTCAAATTATTAATCATTTATATCTCCTGAACGCATAGGCTTTTTAAAAAAAATTTTTTAAAATATTGCATTGTCATCCAGTTCTGAGCTATGTTTAACATTTCTAGTCTCTAGCTCATAGGAAAGCTAGTTCAAAATCAATTGCAAAATTTGTACCGAACAGACAAACAGACAAAGAAGAAAGCGAGCTAATAAAAACGTAGTGAAAAATTATTTATGAATTTGATCACCAGTAAGTGAGTAAGTAAACGGCGACTTTTATATTCTGCGTCAAAATAGACCCGGTCTTCGCCGTTGGGAGTTAAACCAACTAGAAAAGTGTATGACAGTCTCGTCTATTACGCTGTAAATACAATATAATAAAAATATTACCTTTTACCTGTGTTCTTCTTATAAAACGAATAAAGCACACATTAAAATCTGTTGGAAAGGTGAAAGCCAGGCAATATCACATCAAACGAAGCACAGCAGTATGTGTCCCTGGCTCGCGCCACCAAGACAGCGAACCGCCATCGTTTTTCCCGGAATGTTCCCGTCGCTAAAGACTGGTAATTGCTGGGCACTCACGTTCGTGTCGGTCGCGTTCTTCACGGGCCAGGTTAAAAAATTGAATTACTGTTCAAACGTTCGTGTTTCCCTTGGCGGAGTGAAGAAGAGGCGCTGCGCTCTCGAATGGGATTCCTTGCCTCTATCGCGGCGATACTCGTGCCCGTAATTGCTGCGGCGGAAAAAGGCGTAGCTCATCGGTGAATTTGATCAAACATTCGTTTACCCGCACTCCAGGCGGTTTCCCCGTTCGAATAACAAGAGTTTGTGCTCGAATGGAAACGATGGCCGAACACCTCCTCGCCTTTTTCCGTGCGTTCCCTTCGTTCTCGTGTTTCCGGCGAGTTTTTAAGTCAACTTTTCCCGCGGAACTCGCATGGCCTCTGGACGCCTCTTGCCCTCGTTCCACCCTTCGCCCTTTCCCTACTCGACAACTCTTTCTCGAGCACCTCGTGTCCTCCGGACACATTTCTGCGAGAGCAAAAGGGCGCTATTTTTCGAGGAAGGATGGACGTGGCTTCTCGTTTGAGCAAAGACAGGCGCACACATAAGTGAAACGTTCCGCGATGTATGTAATCTTTTGGCAATTTTTGCAGTGCATTTAGGATGCCCGATTTAATGTGCAGTTACGCATTCGTGTTTTAATTCGCTTAACCCATGGTCAAGTTAAACAGCTTTTTCTATGGTTATAATAATTGAGACTTGTTCCAACCACTTCTTGAAGGATTAAAAAGGCAATTTATATTTATTATATGTGTAAATTTAGTTTAAAAAATGAATAAATTCCTTACGCTAAAAATAATAAAAAACCCTGTGTCCAAGTTGCATCAATAAAAAGGGTTACAGCGCCAAAACCTGAGATGTTTAATTCGTCGACGCAGTTGTACCCTTAATATAGCAGCTAAAAGAATCCTCTGCAACCCTGTGTTCCACGCGTTTACACATTGTCGCGAGCACGGAGGATTTGTTCGCCGCGTTGTAATAGTTTGCTCACGCTGGAGAACGGATGTCTCCGTTTCTCTCTCGGCTCGAGACGCTCCCCCGATCCCGAAACTAGTCCTCCGGTATGTTTTCTCATTCAACTGCGACACGAATAGAGGAAAATACAAGCGCTGAATTTTCACGGGAAGCGAGGTCCCCTATAAACCGGTCGAAGTTACCGACTCGTCGTTCGCCTGCTTAATTCCAGAAGGATACGCCTGTTCCTCGCGTTTCTGTTTCGCGGACGACGTGCTACATGTACTATACCACCTTCCTCCACAGTAAAGTACCTTTTTCCTATTTTTCTTCTGTCGTATTTTTTTAACTTCTATGTAAATCTATTTTATAAACGATCTTTTTTTATATTCGCTTTTATACTCACTTTATGATATACTTTATATCCAAGGAATGTGTTGTATTGATTTTTCATGACATTTACTATAATAACTTAATACAAAATGTGAGTGTGACTATAGTTCCTATCAGAACGAAAGGAGAGAAAAAATTATTGTCAGTACCCACTGATAGAACAGTGGGAGATCTTTGCGTTCCCAGAGGATAGTCGATTTTTTCCGGCACGGGTTGATTCAATTACGCGATCGAATGAAAATTAACTGGCAGCAAAGGAGTCATCGGTTGCACGGTTCACGCCTGGGGCTCTTCGCGAACATGAGCGGGGGCATGAGCGGAGCATGAGCGAAGCAGCCTTCGTCAGCCAGCTAATGCGGATCCGAATTTGATTTTCCGTGTAGCCGGGCCCGATAATGCGGATACGCGGCCGTTAAACCAGAAGTGTTCGTATTCCATATACCGGGCCGCTGCCGGCCTAGCCTTCTATACCTAACGTAATTAAAATGTGCATTACCCGGCCCGCTGCATTATGCAAGAGTAGAACTCGCTTATTGCCGCGACCCCTTCCTACGGTTGCGCTGCGTCTATCTTCGTTATGAAAAGGCGCATCGTTCTTCGTTTCCAACGAAATATCCATTAATTTTCCGCGATTGGTAATCATCGGCTGTCTCGCTCTCGCTTCACTTATTCTTTGCCAGTTGCTGATTTCTATTGATTAACGCGGCCACTTATTGTTCTTTCATTAAGCTCGAATTTCTTCCTCCTTCTCAAAATTTTTGATTTATCTTGTTCTGGTGCAAGATGTTGAAATTACAGTGCAAACGAAAATTTAAAACCATTGGAGACTATACAGGGTGGTCCACCTAAATACGGCCACCTAAATATCCAATTGTGGGGGACAAAAAATATTGTGTGTAGTACTTGAATGGTTTGAAGGAACCATTATATTGCAAACAATATTTTTTCAGGAGGTCATTTTTTTCGGAGTTATCAAGGTTTTTTGATACACATCTACATTCTTATTTTATTGCATCGGGTAACTGATCGAAAAATACATTCAGATATGTATAATAACATGACCTTGAAATGACCTTGATCTTCGAAAATTAAAGTTTTACCTTCAGATCAAGATCAAGGTCATGTTATTATACATATCTGAATGTATTTTTCGATCAATTACCCGATGCAATAAAATAAAAATGTAGTTGTGTATCAAAAAACATCGATGACCTCGATAACTCCGAAAAAAATGACCTTTCTAAAAAAATATTCTTGCCAGATATTTGGTCCATTGATGATGTGCACATTACATAACAAATATTGTTTGCATCACAATAACCTGAGGGGATGGGCCACGCAAAGGAACGCCAATTTTCGAAGCTCAAGGTCATTTCAAGGTCATGTTTTTATAAATTTCTCAATGTACTTTTCGATCAGTTACGCGGTGCAATAAAATAAAAATGTAGTTATGTATGTATTTCATATATACAGTAGCGGACAAAAGTTTAAGACCGCTCTAAAGAAGACGATAACTTTTTTAATATTGTCCCATACGATTTGAACTATTTTGGGAAGCTAGATCAATTAGTTTAGTAAAGGAAGTAAAAAGAAATTTTTTCAAAAATTGCAATTGATCGGAATGGTTGAAAAAATACTAAAAGTTGAATTTTTAGTATTTTTTCAACAATTCCGATCAATTGCATTTTTTGAAAAAATTTCTTTTCACATCCTTTAGTAAACTAATTGATCTAGCTTCCCAAAAAAGTTCAAATTGTATAGTACAACATTAAAAGAGTTATCGTCTTTTTTAGAGCGGTTGTAAACTTTTGTCCGCTACTGTATATAAAAAACATCGATGACCTTGATAACTCCGAAAAAAATGACCTTCTGAAAAAATGTTGTTTGCCATATAATGGTTCCTTCAAACCATTCAAATAGTAGACAAAATATTTTTTGTACCCCCACAATTGGAGGAGATATTTAGGTGGCCGTATTTAGGTGGACCACCCTGTATAATATAGAAATTAAATTTCCATTGTTTTACATTACTCACGAAATAATTCATGAAGTACAGACGAAGCTGATACAAAATGAGCCGAACAAAATCAGTGAATTGTTATCCCGAGGATATTCGCAAAAGGAGTATGCGATCGATTAAAATAAATTATACGTATGAGCCAGCGTGTTCCACCCCGATTTAATTTGTCGCCATAAATTGTAGGTGCGCAGCATCGTTTTAAATGATTTCGCGCCCCCAGAAGCTTTGTCTTCGCCGGCGTTATCCTTTCAGTAGAACGCGACACTGCACCACGGGCCGCGGGGTAATTGCTCGAAGTTAAATGAAAAGTTTTCGTTGGCAACGGGCGCCGTTAAAATCGTTGGCGGCATAAAAGTGGCCGTTTCCGGGTAAACAGACACGGTTTGCCCAGGGGCGACGGTGCTTTAAACTTCGCCCGGATGAATAGTTAAGAGATGGACCTCGCGATTCTTAACATGGGGCTCTCGCGGCCCTTTCTTTCCGAGCCGTTTGCCCCGAGGCGCGTCGCGGGGATCAAATATTAAAATCTCGACGGAAAAAGGCTGCGAATTTTCTCCTCTTTTCTTTTTTATACCGCGGCACGGGGAACCATTCTACAACATCCCCGTCGACGGGGGTGTGGGGGAGGGTTAGATGCTTTCTATTTTAATTTTTATCGGCCGTAATTCCGGCGAGCGCAAACTTCGCTCCGGCGAAATAAATCCCGGGCAAAGCGAGCGAGAGTTTCCTTTCCAAATCGTTCAATTTGAATAAATTTCTGCGGTCCGCCGCGTGCCAGCTCTTCCACGATTCTCACCAAGAAACACGTGCGCTTTGAGGACGCAGCCTCGCGCGATCCCCCCAGACGAAGATTCGGAAGAGACGAGCGAACGCCGTCAACAACCAGACAGCCAGACATAATCCCCTGTCACGCCGCGAGATAATCTTGCCGGTTGCTTCCCAGCCATCCCCCGGAACACACCCCTTTCCGCCTATTTAACCCTCTTCCGTTCCAAGCCGTTACGGCTGCACGCGCCGAGGATCGACAACTCGCGAATGAACGCATCACGACGACAAGCTAACGCACTGATAGTCACCATTCAGTAAATCATCCATTATCTGCCTCAGCGTTACGGTCGCGAACAAATATAAGTAGGCTCGTATTTTAGCCGTGATTTTGCAGAACTTTAATTCTTAAACTTCGACTTTTTTGAGACATGACGTTGAGAAATTGAAGTGCATAAAAAACGCAGTAGGTCGTAAACATTCCTCTTAATTTACAGCAGGACATTTTCATGAATCGGATAAAAAACACAATTTGCACCGTCCAATCCATTCCAGTTCTAAATACACTGATGAACGTCTGCAAAAATAAAAACCATTACCGGAAGTGTACTTCTTGCAGTCAAGTGCACTTTGCGAGAGATCGTTAAATCCAAACTAGATTAATACTCATTGAAATAAGAATATTCGTTTCCTTAGCGGCAGAATTAAAAGAGTATTCCGAAGGCTGCCTTGGAACTGCACTCGTAAAGATCCCCGTTAAGCGAGGAGCAAATGTATTTATTAAACGAGGATTACTGCATCCGCGGAGAGAGGGGAGGGAGCGCAGATGATTTACCAGGCGTTCATCAGGTAAATAAAACCCATTCCGGTGCATCCATTTCCTCTTGAAATTGATGAACCGCATTTCTCGCGGTTAATTGCACACGCGTGTGGATTCGTCTGTGATTCATAGAAACATGCGGAATTCAGGTGGCTATTGCAGCCTCTCTCCTCCCCGTGTAGACACACATGCAACACGTGCAACGGGTCGCGAGAGAGCACGTGACTCTTGGCCGAGGAGTTATCACGATAATGCATTGCCGCCGCGCTGGATGTTGTAATAAGCGGCGCGCAAGAATTTGCTCATTATGCGCCGGTAAATCTTCACTGTCTGCCCCCTCGAGCCGGTCACTTTCTTGTCGTTGCGTGGGTGGACCCTCGCGGATATATATCTCTTGACAGTTGCAACGCTCCGGCCCTGAGACTGCTTTAACACGCTCGTTAAATTCTGTGAACTGCAGCTTGCGCGATGCAACTCCCTAAATGAACAGATAATTTTACGGTGCACCCTCATTTTTTGGTAAGTGCTACAGAAAGATATGAATTATAGATTTTGTAGATTTACCAAACAAAATTTTCTTCATTTTTGAGGTCCTCAGTCCGAAATGCACTTATGGATCCAGGATTAGGACACCTTTTATCAATATTTTTCAACCCTCACACATTGTTGCAATAATAGTACTGATTTTGTTAAGTCTATTATAAAAGCTGGACTTTATGCATCTATAAGGAAATTAGTTTTTATTTAAACCCTTTGTTATAAATATTCCAACCCTTGCATACTGTTCTCCAACTATTGCTGATTTTATTCAAACTATCTAAGTTAGTTACCTGAAGCTGAGGATTTAAATGTTTGCAAAATGATCCCATCAAAAGATCAAAATGGACCCACAACCCATGCCATTCATGGGACTCCCTTTCTAGTGAATCTAGTAAAAAGTAATAAAATAATCTTAGGAAACTTTGGAATAATGTTCACTAAATAGTATAGTGTAGTTGATCGAACCGTGTCGCCGAGAACATTATTCCAAAGTTTTCGAAAAAAGAACGATCGATAACAATTCCTCATTTAAAATAATCTTAGGTAGCTACTAGAAGTTTGCAGAATTGCCTATGCATAGATCCATTTGCACCCCTCTTATCAATCACTTTCAGCACTTCTACGTTCCGAAACAGGTGCATGAATGTTTAGGGCCCGACATTAATTCAGGGGTTGATTTACCGGTCAAGACACGAAGTTACCCCGACATTCATGAAGAGAAGTTACCCTCGTAACTCAGTGTTCACGAGACATTAGCAGTTAGCGTCGATCTATGTACATTAAACGGGTATATGGTTTCATCGACGATGATGTCCCGGTGTTCCAGGGTTCATGGGGCGAGGCTATCGATGGCCGTTTACGGATTGACACAAGATGGGATGTCCTTTGGCAGGATGCGTTGCCTTGGGTAGCTGGATGAGGTTGTAATGCGCTGTCTGGTCATCACGGGGCACGTTAGTAACTGTAAATCGCTGTAACCATAACTGGTTAACGTTAGAAGGGCTGTATCATCCTTGGTCAACGATCGATATTCACATTCTTGGCGTTCGCACATGTCGAACTCGCTCTTGTACAATTCACAAACACTGGAAAAAAAGAAAATTAACTCGAATGAAGTATTTAATTTGTGGACTGTCTAATTTACAGTTCCCTAATTGTTTGAACTTGGACGTTGCCGAATGGATAAACAAACACATCGAGCTGCACACGCTACAGCAATGTTGTAATTAATACCGGTAATGAATAAGTTCCGCCGCGTAGTGGTACGAACTGTAGTATCGCAAACAACAAATATTTGGGGTAGTGATTTAATCAGGAATTATTTGTAATAAAATTATAACTATTTGTCACGTCGACAAACAGAACGGTGCACGAGATAGATTACACAGGCTATCATCCATTTTGTCATGTCGTGTACTTATCTACATTCTTCTGACTCAATGAAAAATGATCCAACTTCTTATTTTCTACATTTGACTCGGATCTCAATAATAACTTTTTTTCGATGGAAGAGCGCCAAATTCAAATTCAATGCGCGCTGAACGTTGTGATGTGAAATATTTTCTTTTAAAATATGAACCTGAGAAATTTTCTGTGACCTTCGCAGATGGGGACTGTCAGATATGCATCATTAAGATCTAAAGAACTCATGTAATCCTCACGCGATAATAGACTTAACGCGGATCTAATATCCTCCATTTTAAAATGTGGGGGCCTGATAAATTTATTAAATTCTTTAAGATTCAAAATAGAATGATTTGTACCAAGAAAAGTTTTGGAACAAGAAAATAAGAGGAAATTAATTTTTCCATTTTTTCGGAAGAACGATCTTTTTTTTATAGTCAATTTTTTGAAAGGGTGTTTCCACAAATAGAATTTCATAACCCTTCACAAAACTTAAAATATACCTACATATCTGAAGTAAGGTATTTCCATCTTTTTACAAAGTGACAAAGACGCCTCGCAGGTGTCACTAGGTATCTTAGGTATATATTTTTGAGGAAGCTTCTCCTTGATTTTCGCACAAGCCCTCTCAATCTCTTTAACAACATTGACTTTGTCGTTGAGATTATCACCATAAAGCCATTCGTCTGAAAGCATCGTGTCCACCATTGGTTTGACACTTTTATTTAACTGCGGTGTGATAAAAGATTTTCTTGCCACCGACTGTTGATGAAAAAACATCAGTTAAAATCTGACCAGCATGGCTTATATAATCCGTAAATGTATCTTCATCTAAACCATCTTCTGGAGGTTCTATTAACATAGAGACTGCAGCACCTAAGGCAGCTATGGCCGTGCCCACGCAATTATGCTTTTCCATAAAATGTTGAAGCCTCTTTCTTGCAACTTCTGAAAGTAATGGACTTATTTCTAGATTTAAATTAGGGGCTTCGGTGTAGAAGTCCCCTTCTCTATTATAGAATTCCAAAATTTGTTTTTTATTCTTTTCTGGAAGAACTTCATTTTTGAATTTGGAGTCATTGGGATCTATTCTCAGTATCTCTCTCCAGAACACTATTCTTTGATATCTCAAGTTCAGAGGATTTTAATAATTCTTCTTCATCTTCGTCTAAACTCGAATTACCCTCCTTATTTTCTACGTCTGTGAAATTAACATATTACCGACCGGTGATTATCCCATAATTTTGAAAAATCTATGGTACATGGTTAAACACTTTTTAATAGAACCTTCATTAGCAACAGCAATTTTCATTGTGAACTAACAAGTTAACCTCAATAGCTTCAATACTATCATCTTCGAACGAGACATTCCATATAATCTTGATCAAACGATTATTTGTAATAAAATTATAACTATTTGTCACGTTGACAAACAGAACGGTGCACGAAATAGATTACGCAGACTATCAACCATTTTGTCATGTCGTGTACTTATCTACATTCTTCTGACTCAATGAAAAATGATCCAACTTCTTATTTTCTACATTTGACTCGGATCTCGATAATAACTTCTCCTGACGAAGACAGAAGATAATTATCTAGACACTCGATGAGTTTTCATCCAGCCCTATACCACCCTCAATGTCTATAAATCCTTATCGAAGCGATCCAGGGGGAGATAGACGAAATGAAAATTTCAATCTCCAGGGGAGATTCGCAGCCACCGAAAAGGTCAGTGCAGATAATTTCTTTGTATCTCCGAAGAAACTGCCGCTCCGGAAGTGGACCAGAAGCTCGCTCCGTGAAATCAGATTAACCCTGACAAGCATGTTCCCTGGAGAATGTGGCGAGGACTCACGGAGAACTACCGTGTCGTCAAACGCACGAAGTGTAGTCGGAAACTCTGTCGAAGAGTACGCAACACATCTCTCTCTCTCTCCTTCTTTCGAAACAGGCTGTACTCGGTCCACGATATCGGGGAGTGCTCTTCAGTATTTCACCAATCGCGGGAAATTCGTATCGAGTATCGAACTTGCTATTTTGCAGAGTTCGCTCCGATATCGTCGCTCTATTTTTTATCGAAATTCTGAATAGTCAGTCCAAAAATTTTTTCGTCGCTATTTAATACCCCACAAACGTGCATATTGGAAGACTTCTTTCTGGCGACTACATGAAACGGCTCTTGAAGAGGTATGTTAAAAAAATTGATATAAAAAGCTGCAAATGGTTCTGAACATTGTCAATTCTGTAATTGTGAACGAGGTTCGTCGTTCTGCAGCATACCTTTCACTCAGAGCTCAATAAATCGACTAGAAAAAATCGTAGATCAAAGTTTAAATATTCGTTACAACGAGGAAGCTACAGTTTTAAATCAGTGGTGATTTTAGTAGCGAGAAAAATTTTTCAATATTTTTACAGACGTTTGAATTTGTAACATTTTGGTCATGCGAAAGTGTCGTGCAAAAATGTCTTTAAATTAACTAGAGACTCATAAATTATTTATGAAATTAGTAGAGGCCTCCAGCTTTCAAATGAGTCCATGTATTATTGTACCAATTTTTTCAACGAAATGATCACTGTGCAAATATCGGTAATTTCTTGAAAAAGAGAAATTTATAATATATCAGGCTCGATCTAATCGCAGCATAGGCGCAAGCGTACCCTTAGGTAACAGCTCGGTGAATAGCTGGGCGAATAGAGACATTTACTTGACGCGAAAGGTTTCCGGGGCGAAACTGTCGCGTAAACGGAAGCCAGGCTCGTTCCAATTTACCGAAAGATGGGAGAACAAGTCGAGATTCCTCTGGGAGGACCCGGCGATCCCGTTCCCTTTTCTGTTCCGCACGGTTTTCCGTGATCTCTCCTGGTTCTCTCGGTATCGCTTCTGTTCGTGGGACGAGAGACCGAGCAAAACCGAGCTCGTGAAACCCATCTCGCCGCCTAGGCAGTGCAGATCCTGCACACAGCGAAGAATTCGCTCGCCGACGAGTAGACGCAATTCCCCCGCGAATCCTTTCCAGTCCAAGCAGAAAGGAAACCATGGAAATATTGCGTGGCAACAAATAAGAATACGCTGCTCCGCGTCTTTGTCGAGCAGCCCTCGAACCACCCCCCGCGCCCGCTCCCCGTTGCTCATTTTTCTTCCTCCATCAAAGTCGACGTCTTGACCCAAAATCGCGCGAGAACGCGCGCGCAACCCCCGGGCAACTTCCGTCGGAAATTGTTTCATCGACGGACGTCTTCCTCACTCTCTTTTTCCCGGCGGTCTCTCTACGTTCTCTCTTGCTTCCTCTGCATAGACACAAAAGAATTTGCACATTCCTGTTGAAACGCTTCGGAAGAATGCGAGCGAATTCTTGGGGGATGCGCGGCTTGATCCGGAGAGCTACGTGATCCTTTAAAGAATAAGGCACTTCCGCGAGGAATATTTTCCTGAATAATAATAATAATTCGGAGAAGGAAATAAATAATGTAATATTTTCGCAGCGAGAAAAAGGGCAATTCTATTCTTGTAAATTAATGTTTATAGAAGAAGGTAGTTAACGAGGCGAATTTTCTTTAAATTAATTTTCGTATATTAACGATTCACAACGATGACATAAATCGATACACGAAACGGCATGTCATCCATATACAATATACAGTGGGCAACGAAAGTATTCGAACGCCCTTGAAAACAAAATAACTTTTTTATAATTGTACCAAACGACCTGATTTTTTATAATCAATTAGAAGCATTGGTATACGAAATGATATGCAAGAAAGATTTTCCAAAAATTATAATTTACAAGGTTACGTGCAAAAATAAAAAAGGCATTTTTGAAACTTTTTTATATGGGCCCTTAATGAAAATTTAATATATATCTTTTGTAGATCTATGTTAGTTGTACACATGCTGAAAATTTCATCGAAACCGATTAACACACACACGAGATCAAGCGGGTAAAAATGGAGAAAATCGTAGTTTTACACTTTTGATCAGTTTCTGCTTAAAATCCACAGAATCGTACATCTTCCGATGCGTGTCGTTGTTTCCTGCATAACTAACATAGATCTACAAAACATATATTTTAAATTTTCATTAAGGGCCCAAATAAAAAAGTTTAAAAAATGCCTTTTTTATTTTTGCATGTAACCTTGTAAATTATAATTTTTGGAAAATCTTTTTTACACATCACTTCATAAACCAATACTTCTAATTGATTATAAAAAAGTCAGGTCGTTTGGTACAATTGTTACCCACTGCATGTATGGCCGACGAGTCGGTTAAGCTCGTCAATAATTGTTCTTCAATAGGAAAAGACTATTCTGATTTGAAGTGTGCGCCATGAATTATGTGACCAACTGTGTATGTAACTAAAAGCTCACGTGGCATCTCTTTTAGCAGCAAGAAGCCCACGGTGGCCAAAAAATTTCCTAAGCGGCGGTCGGAGTGTCGAGGGTACCACCGGCGCATAAATCGAGTTTAACGAGTGTTTAAAGTGTACGGTCTCGTTAACTGGGCGGCTGTCCTGAAACAGGGTAAATTTAGAAGGCAATAAGTGGGCACCGACAGTTGATGATCGGGGGAACCGCGGGGTAGTTTGTCCTTCGGAAGTTATTACGCGCAACTTGTCGCAGGCGATTCGAACGAGACGACGGGCCGAGCGGATTTTAAAATAGAACGTAATGTGGATATTCGAAGCGTCCGGTGACGTGGCCGCCTAATGAGGCGACTAATTAAGCTTCGTTAAGCGAAGAAATTCCTGAAGTGGCGGAACCCCCTCCGATACTTTAACGATTTTCGCTTCCCACGGCTAATTAGCATCGCGTAAAACGTTGCCGCTGGTCGACGAGAGCTTTAAGGGGTATGCGTGTTTTCGGCAACTTCATGTTAATTGGGGAACAGCGTGTCGAATATCACGGCTCGATTTTCGACACATGTTCCATCAATCGCTGCACCGGGAATCCTTCAACTGCTATGCACACTGCAGAAGAAAAATATTCGCACTATTTAAAAATTATTCATTTGAGAGATATTTTGAACGTTTACAGAATTTAACAAAATAAAAGTTCAATTATTTCTTAAATTAATAATTTTTCGTCATACATAGATTAACACTTTCTATAGAGAATAACGAGATGCATCGAATAGTGCATAGAAAACATTAATGGTGACTGAAAAACTGGTTGATGCAATTTTTTCATATTTTCAAGATAAAAATGGCTAAAAGTTTGGATAGACGCATTCATGTTATTTTTATAAATTAATGTAAAACAATCAGTTAAAGGAAGAAGGTAACCAGGCCCGTTTCTTCGGGCGAATCGAATAATGAAAGGCGACGAGCTGGCGCATCGATGATCGATAAAACGCGAGGGTACTAATAAATTCGCATACCGCGAATTTTCCAGAAGCGATCACGTTATCATGCGCGCGGTTCTCGCCCCCTCGATCGTTTTAATCTTAGAGAAAGCATCGAGGAATCGATTCGGAAATGCCGATAAAGGCCCTGACGGCGCCGGTTAGCATCGATCGTATCCGTTAATCAAGATAACCGTTCGATAACCGAGGCAAGCGGCTTTGGGCGGTCTTTCGGTGGCGCACTTAGGAATAATTGCATTGTTGCATGTCGTGCACGCACCCGGATGAGAGAGCCATGTTGGTTCTGGAACCGACGCTGATGACGACGGCTGTAGCAGGGCGAAACGGGAGGTGGCGCGGCATACGGGGGTAGAGGAACGGTTTCGAACGGCTGGCTGATCTGATTATGTTAATGTATAGCGGACTCTCGATTGATAATTGCATCGGGGATCGCGGATGCGGAGAGTTTGAATGGCATTCGGCCTATTCTAGCTCCCGGGAGTGATTATCTATGCTAAACGCTTGGCTCGCTAATCGAGCTACCGTGGAAGGGACTCCTGCAATCATACTTGCCGTTTTTTCGACCGCGAGCTGCATGATTTTCGACAGTTCGGTCTCCGAACAACTCATGATTCGAGAAAATCATTGCAAAAAGTCAGAAAAAGGTATCATACAATGTGGCTGTTTATGTTCTCATAATTAGACTGTGGACCCTCGTGCAGAATCAAAATAGAAATTTCCCTCTTTCTTTACTCATTTTAAAATTACAATTCCCTATGATTTCTATTTTTATACATAGTACAGTGCTTAGAATATTCTTGTTTTCCATAACGTTAAAAATGTGTATGTAGACAGATGCTGGACACCATATTTAGCATAAACCTATTTTTCCTTAGCAACCGCATTTCACCACCCTGTCGCTCAACCCTGCCTCGAGCCATTAGCAGACAGCATCGACCGGGTAGCATAAATACTATACTACGGTGCAGGAATCACTCGATTCGATTGGAGCAGCTCGGTCAGTATTTCCGGAACAATTCGGAATCGTTCGAATTCCAAAGCATCGATCCCCTCTACGCCCTTCGTCCCGTTTTGCAAGCCTGGTTGTCGACAAGCCCCTGCAACACCTGCCATTTCAATTTGCCTAATGGCAGCGCGAGGCCGCAGTTTGATTCGCATTAATTCCTCCATAGGTCTGGTATCGGCGGGGAGCGTGGATTTTCGCAGACATCGGATTTTTCGCGCGCCCTTGAAAATTCGGTGCGGGCGCAATCAGCGCAGCGACTGCCGATGCAACGAAGTGCAAAGTGCAGTCTCTGTGTGTACCGCGGATGCCGCGGATGCCGCGGTGTTCCGCGTGCAAAATCCGTGGCCGCGTTTTCGCGAGGAAACGACGACCGGGCGAATTAATGCGACGGCGGTCGGCCCCGTTTACGGCTGCGGGGAAGAATTAAAAATAACGGTGACCCGTTTGGCTCTCTGGCAAACGCGTGCTGCTATACTGCACACGTGAACTGAGCACACGTCGAATCCCGTGCCCGGAGCCCCGGCACGCATGCCAATAAACGGCCGGAGCTTTATTGTCCGGGAAATTAGGGGAATTGCGACTAATGCGGTCTTTTAATCGTGCGCCGCACTGCGGAAAGACCCCGACCGGGGGCGTCGGACTTTATCGTCGTTTTTACTAGTCGAGCGCGACACCCGCGGGTTATAATTTAAATTTCAATCGGCCTTTAGCGTCCGCAACGCCGCGAATTACGAGACACCCTGCGAAACGGCGCCCCGGCACCCGGCGAAATGTATACCGGCGTTACCGTTAGTGGCACCATAAACGCGGAAACTGCGGGCCATCCCGCACGAAAATTACAGTAATCGTCGCTAATTTGACTGTTTAATTAGTCGGCCGCCGCGACAGAAGTATGCGCGCCCGGAATTTGTCAGCGTTTACGCGCCGACGTTCATACGCCGCCGGTGGGATCCGGTGACTTGCCGGGGGTGCGTAATGTGCAACCGAACTGCGGTGGCGCTTGGGGTAGGTGGATGCACTGGTTGTCCTTTGAAGCACTGATCTGATTCCGTTGGTTCTAGAAGCGAGGAAATCACGCTGAAGCACTGTCTTAAGTCTATTGTGTTCGCTTCAGAGTGAGGTAGCCACGCCTACTTGCTACAGAGCCATCAGAAGTCGATTACACAGATTGAATGCAAAAATTCTGAAAATGTCTGATAGAATTCAGAGACTGAGACACACACTCAGTAATTCTTTACGATTTTGACTATTTCAGTTCAATAAGGATCTGCCACCTGAAACATTTGCATTCAGCATCTTTCAACTGTAATTCCAGCAACACCGAGAGCCCGTTTTTCTACCACTTTTCCGACTATCCCGAACAAATTTTTCGGAAAACCAATTTATCCGGGAAAGCCGGTGGAACTGTCGGCTCGTGTCTCGTCGAAAAAAGCTGTCGAGGGATGGTCGCGGAGAAGCGACGTCAAAGCGTCCGTATGGCGGGGCGGGGATCCTCTCGTCGAAGTGACGCGACGCGCATTACGCGCCACAAAACCATTGTTTTTGTTTCAACGGGCTGCCCACCTTGGTTACCTCGGATTGACTTGCATTAATTCACCCTTTGTACACAATTTTTTTTTGGTCCCGCGGCGCCGGGCCGGATCGGGCCGAGCAGGCCGTGCCGGGCCGGGGCCGATTCCGTATGCAAAAGCGGCGTGCAATCGAAGCAATCACCGGCCGACAATGTTTGCTCAGTTAGGCTGACTGTGCGCATTGTTTTTCCCGGTTCTTTGTCTCGCTCGTTTCCTCCTCCCCGGCCCCTCTTTTTTATCTGGCTGCGTGCAGCGGCGCACACGCGCTTTCCCGCAAACAGAGTTGCACGCGCGTGGCCCGCCTCGCCGACCTTCTTTTTCCCTTTGCATCGTTCTAGTTTGGCCGAGCACCGTTTATTCCACTGTTACGGCCTGTTTAGCCGAATCAATCTCCCAGGCAGCACGTGACTCGATCCTCGCCAACAACTCAGCGCTCGCCGCCGAGCTGGAGAGAATCGCGGGGTGGAAATAATTAAAAGTTAGTGTTTACCAAACGAAAGCAATCGGTTGCCCATCAGCGGCAACAACTGGATTCAATTATAAAACTAAACGCGGCTCACTGACGCCGCCGCCGCGCGCCGCGTCGTGCTGAGCGTGTGCATCGGCTGACTCTTTCCCGCCCCCTGTCCGAATCGAACGGAGGATATTTCGATGGGAGCTAAGTCGAAGGAGGCTCGAAGACCTCAGCGAGATCCAATGGATTTCTGATCCTCCCACACCAATCCTCCGGCACTCGCCCTGTCGAACCTCTTTAATTGGAAATCCACGCGACAATGGCACCCCTTCGTCATCCTACTCTCTTCTATATCACCCGGAGCTCTTCCTCCCTCGCTTCCCTCGCTTTCTCTCCCTTTCACGCTGCTCTCGGTACCTTTTCTGAGCTCTTTCACCTCCCCAGCCCCCTCCCCGCGGCCCCCTTTTTCATCGTCGAGTGCGAGAAGACGACTTTTCTCGAGAGAGGACCCAGACCAAATCCGAGAATCTTGAACGGCTGCGATCTCCGACGGCCATTCAGTTCGTCTTGACTCAATCTCTGGCCGTCGAAGATTACTCGAACATTTCTCGTTTCGTTCCATCCGCGGCGAACGGTTACGTAAACCTCTCTCCTTTTCTCTTTTTCTCTCTCTCTCTCTCTCTCTCACTTTCTCGCTTGCTTGCTTCTTCAGAGCTGCTAGCAGACGGCGGGCGCGAAGGTAAGAGAAGAGAGAAGATCACCCCAGAGGAGACTTAATCTCCGCTCGATCGGCCAGATCTCTAATCTTCTTTCGGACGGTGATTCACGTCGACGAAAGAACGTCGGCCGAGTTAAACAAATTAATTGGAACGCCGGGATCGGCTCCCGCCCTCTTAATCCGACTACTTCGCTCCCTCCGCGAGAAGGGACGGGGATTTTTTCTTGAAAATACTCGCGGCGGATCGAAACTACCGTTTGCTCCACGGGAAGGCTGCAGATGATCGAGTCTTAGCGAGTGTTTGTTTAAATACAGCCGAACATGCTTGGACACATCAGGGAAACTAACAGTCTGTGAGAGAATGTTGCATTTACTGTGGTTGTGGAATTGGTGGACCCTTGTGGTTCTTTGTCGTTTATATTTCTGATCTGTACATTTTCATTATTTAATGTTCAAGCGGACATTTTATGGTTCGTCGAAAAGATAGGACTCTGAATTTCCATGTTCCTTGACGTTGTAGTCCTTTACATTCCTACGACCTTTATGACACTTTGCAATTCTATGGCCCTTGGCATTGAGACCTCTTGATCTTGAACGATGTAACCCTTTGCATTCTTCCACAAACTTCTCGTCTCACATTCCCAGGATTCTTAGAATTGTGGTCCTATCAGGATTCTCTAATATTGTAGCCCTTCACATTATTCCTGAGACCTATAGGAGTTGTGAATTATTGCAACTTTGGAGACAACCCTTATTACTTTGCAATTCTATGGCCCTTGATATTGGAGACCCGCGTGTTCTCCTCTCAGAGTTGAGTTCATAGTCCTTTGCATTTTTACGACCCTCAGAATCTTCGTCCTTTACATTTCCATATAACGATCTAACCCTTGGAACTGTAACCCTTCGTATTTTGTAGCCCTTTAAGTGTTAAGACCCTTTGCAATTCCTAGGCACTTGTACTGTGAATCCCCTTTGCATTCCTATGACCCTTAGAATAATATGACCTTGGAATGTTGCTCTATCAAAGGTGCCAATAAAATACCACAATGACACCAAAATAATTTTGTATACATCTCCTAAACATGGTGCTGGGAACACTGATACAGTCTCGATTTTCCCATCAACAAGATCGCAGTAGCTGATTGCGCGAGTCGGCGGAGAGGGAAAACAGAGGATCCATCGAATCGATCTCGCGCAGCAGACACGGGCCACGTGCCACCGATCTATCAGTGATCCGACGCGACCTGCTAAAATCCTCCGTGGGCGGGGGGGGTCTGAGAGTCGAGGATCAAAGGACACGTCCAATTATCGGCTGTCACAGAGCTCGGGAGAGTAATGGCGCGAAAACTGCGTACGGTTATCCCTCTCCGGTGGCAGTTTCCCTCTCGGTCGCTCCAGAGAGGGCCGCTTGTGTGTGACCCGAGCCGAATCGGCTCCGAGAATTTTCTGTTGGTCCATGTCTCTCGACAATGACGAACGGTCCGGCGGAAGATCGAGCGGTGCCGGTTCAACGAGGCGAAAATTGAAATCTCGACGTTCCAATCTGTTACTGCGGGGGGTCCGCGTAAATTTCGAAATCCGCGAAATCTCCGGCCAGAAGGAACGGCGTCGTCGTTGTTATTTTGATTTTTCATTCGACTACTAACTTTCTCACAATTGTAACAAAAATATATGAAATGCGGGAGGTAAGTTAAAGTATTTTCGTTTTTTTCATCTTAATATCTTGATTAACAGCCGAGAATGATAAAATTGAGGGTCCACCCTCACATTATCCTTAAACAAGGCGTTAGCGACTTAAAATTTTGGGGGATTACTTTTCAACCTAGGAGCATTGTTTTGCACTCGATACAACGATTCTGGAGGTCCGCGAAAATTTCGAAATTCGTGAGAACCCGGGCGAGGAGTCCCGGCCCGTTTGTTCGAAACGACCAGCATATAAAAAGGGTTAACGTTTCGCCGGGATTACACAAGCGAACGATACGCTGAGCCGATATTATGTGGTATTTAAAATTCGATTATTGAAACGCGGTCCGGGCCGCGCGCCTCTCTCCAAATCCGTTTTAACCGATTCCTGGCCGCTTTTTCGTACACAGCCCCGATACAATCGGTTAGTTATGATCCGGGACGGGTTTCGCGCGCGGTTTACATACCGGTCGTAAACTGGATTCCGATTTATAATGCACGGATCGATCCCCGGGCCGGATCAAACGAACGTTTTAGACCGTTCCGGGAAATCCGGCCACGGCTCGTCGATACGTTCCGACAAATGGGGAGGGCGGGTTGCAACAACGCGGTTATTGTAGCCCCGCCGGCAGACACCCGGAAAATAACGAATGCTCGCAACGGGCCGCTGAACTTTCGCAAACCCCCGAAAAACGTGGCCGCACCCGAAAGAGAGAGCCGTACGCCGCGTACACGCACCCGGGGGTTCGATGCTAATTGCAACAACCCCGGATAATTCCCGGTTCGACGTCGGCCCGTGGTCGTGAATGATAAATTACTTATTACCCGGTGATCAACGGCTGGCAATCTAAATTGCGATCCGAATTCTCCCCGGACAACTAATTGCGCCCGGCTCCTTTGAAATTTACCGTCGTGTATGTATCCTTTGGAAAATTTAGCCCCGGCGCGGAGTGGAACAGCAACGTGACAGCCGCGCACGGTAAACGTGTGCAGATCGATCCGCAATCCGGCCCGGCACAATGTGGCAAAGAGCCCCGCCGCACGCACTTGTAACCAGGTAACAGTCCGTGTTTGCCCGAGGCATTAAGTAAATGACCCTTTTATCGCGCAAGATTCCGCTTGTTTCGTAATACTCGTGCGCCAAAATGTGACGGCATTTCCATTATTCAGTGTTAGTCGTTGGCCGATTTAAAGTGAATTTTTATGACAAACTCACTATTTTAATTCTTTAATTCTTTAACAAGACTTCCGTCTATACAGGGTGAGTCACCTAACGTTGCCATCTCAAATATCATTGTTGTTTTTAAAGATACGTCAAATGTCTGAAGCACAAAGTTGAATGGTAAAATAGAGCTCATACGAGACCAAAAAAATTTTTGTTTTTATGTAATTTTTTTAGAGATATGAAGGTCACCTTCATTTTTCTAAATAGAATGTTCAATTTCTTATACTATACATCGATAGAGTATTAAATTCTGAGTATAAAAGTGTTGACCTTCATATGTCCTAAACCTAATAGTTAACGAGATACTATCCAAAGAACAAAGAAAATTGTTTCGATAATATCTCGTTAACTATTATTTAGATTTAGGACATATGAAGGTCAACACTTTTATACTCAGAATTTGTCAGAAACAACTAAAAAAAATAGGACATTCTATTTAAAACAATGAAGGTGAAGGTGAATTCATATCTCTACAAAAAAATAACATAAAAACAAACATTTTTTTTGTATCTTATGAGCCTTATTTTATCATTCAATTTTGTCCTTCAGACATTTGACGTATTTTTAAACACAACAAAGATATTTGAGGTGGCAACGTTAGATGACTCACCCTGTATATTCTAAATTTTAATTCTCCAGTAGTCAATTTAATTTATTCGTATTGGCTCCAATAAGTTCTACAAAAAAATAGTAAATAGGCACTTTTGTTATCAATGCACGAACTCTTCTTTTGAACTGACTATACGCAGATCCATTTACAAAAATTATTTTACGGATACCAGCCGCAGGGTGGATTTCGAGAAACAATTTTTCAAATGTTGTTATTCCAGGATGTAGACGCGCGCTTGTGTAACATTCTACGCCCAGCAGGCGAGTTCCTTGAAAGTACTCGATACCATTCTACCTATTATATTTCCCGTTAGTATTCCGTCGATGTTCGAAACTAGCAGTAACATTATTCGAAGTTGTCGGGAAAGAAGACGAGGATAAAGTAAACCGAATTAAGGGTGGAACGAGAGAAGGTAGAAGACGAAGGAGAAGAAGAAGAAGAAAATGTAGCTAGGTGAAAGGATAAGGTAGACTGGCGCGAAGTTTACACCTGCCGCTTAATTGCATTAATTTTACGCGGTTATTAGTTCGCGAACGCGGCTCGTGTTGCATCGATCCTTTCACCATTTGTGCTTCGTTCGCCGTTTCGTGCGTTGTAGCTTTCGTAGTTTACATTAATGAGTTATAACAAGTGGGCTGGACACGGTCATCAACATATTATTTTTGTTCTGTCATCCCCATTTTTATCTGACTAATTTCTAATTCTTAAATCAAACGTCAAATGTTTAACTGAAAAACAGTCTACCTAAAAATGGCACATTATGTCAACGATATACAATTGAACATATTAAAAAGAAAAGGACATTTCAAATCGCAAAGTTGTGTCTTTTTCAATCAAAAGAATTCAGCCAAAACTTTCGATCAATAAAATTTAGCTGAAACAATGTGAGCTGCAAGAAGAATTCAGACAAAATTATATTTACAGACAAAAGAACATATAAATTCATCCTCACAATGATTACTGAAATTCCACTGCAATTCGGCTGAAACGAGGTTAAATGGTCATCGAAAATGGCACTCGGAAGCGACGCAGTAGCACAAAAGGGTTAGGGCCGAGGAATCGCGACACGGGGCCGAGCAGATTGCAACGAAGGAGCAATTAGACGAGAAAGACGTTCCGACGGTGTCGTTCCGAAGATTTGTAGTCGCCAGAAAATTTGTCTCCGGACCGGAAACCGCGCGCCGCCTACGAGTATCAGAGGAGAAATGGCACCGCGAAAACCACGGCTCGAGGTTTGGACGCGGCCACGTGACACCGTCCAAGAGTTACACGGTCCCCGTTGAAACTGGAACAAAGGCTTTCCTGGCACGTGCGACCCATGAACGAGATCGTATCGCGCGTTATATGCAGGAGACTCCGATCCGCTCGAGGTAAGGAACGATCTACCGGTAGCTGAAGTGGAGCCAAGCGTGGCTCTCGCCGGCCAAATAACGAGATCGATCGATCACAAGGCTTAACGATAGTGCTCGAATGAACAGCGTTAATAAACGAGCTCACGGGCCGAGAATATTTCCCCCGGTCGACCGAAAATCGTCACCTTGCTTCCATTTACTTAATGCTCGTGCATTTATGTACTGTTTGTCTGAGTTGCTGTCGAGATTTTTTTTTCATTTCACATTTAATTTGTGATTTTAGGATAAACAAGCATAATCTTATCCTCAAAGAATCTGAACTGACCTTTAAACATCTAAATGTCCAAGTATCCACTGACCATCTACGAAGGGGATGCGTAGATATAATATAATTTGGTATCAATTAAGATAACTTCATGCCCTCACTTATCCCAATTAGTATAGCAACACCCGTTACTTAACCTGAAATACCGGACAGCTAACCTGACCTTCAAGTAAGGTGAAGTGCCCTAAGTCTGGACAGTCCAAAAGTGATACCTAAATCTGGACAATTGAATTTTCATAGTAAAATCAGTAATTAAGAGATTAAATAATTATATTATATATTCTGAGGCCATAGCTACAGGTAGGTGTGAATATTATTTCATTAAGACATCAATTGAAATTTAAAAATGAATTCAAAGTTCATATGAAAACAGTATACAAAATAGTCTATTTACATGCGAATCATGTGCATTTGTAGTTCGAACTTTTGTTAGAAAAAAAGATATAATTTAGCCCTCAGACAAAAAATAATTATCACGCATAATAATATTGATATTTTAAAATAAATTGGCAATTAACGTAAATAATAATTATTAATCCAAATATTAGATGTCCAAGATTAGGATTGTTTTCAAATATAAGTACTCCATACTGGGACGCGATGACAGTAGCTGTCCCACTCTAAGCTTATACGCAATGTGCTTACGCCTGAAGCCGGACACGTGTTTGTGAATAAAATCAACGCATTGTTTGCAAATTATTTAACTACATTTACGTATAATTAGTCTTTTATTAGCTTGAATAACGTATGTAGAAAATGTATTCCGGTTGTGACGTTAATAATACTTTATGTTTACATCTTAAATCTATCGGTATTACTACCTAACCTTAAAAGTTGTATTATGACAAGTTTTATTAAAACAGTAAATGAAAATAAATATATATTTGGTTAAATAATACAATACTATAATCTATGATAAGAATACTACATATTACGCAAAGCATCTTCTATTCGTCATGCGCAGCAGCGCCACCAACCAACGTTTTAGGTTATGTTTGCTCGATCAACTCGTAAATTGAATTTGTCCCGATATAGGCTTTATTATTTAGAATTATTCTTGTTAATACAATTAAGATATTAACCTAAACAATGATTTTTTTATTTTAAATTACTTTACAAACTCTGAACTGTATGTTAAAACTCTTAAGAAATTGTTTTTGTTTATTTAAAGTGATAAAATTTAAAATAGAAAAACATGATGTCCAGGCATAGGGCACTTCACCTTACCCACAAATAGACAAATAGTGCCACAATTGAATTAAGATAAAATTTTCAATACGAACACAAAAAGAACGAATATTTATCCTCAAGTCCATATAAAAATTAAATTAAATATCTCAGTGGAAAGTCTGCTTTTCGAGATTCAGTATGCCAAATACTAGAAAACCAATAAAGGATTAAGTGTTGTCGGCAGAAAGTTCTGCAGCAAGAGAGAATCGAGCGAATTAGCCCCGACTGCTAAATAGGGGAAGTTCGATTAATTTTCGAAAGGTAAAAGTTTGCGAACTCGATCTGGCTCGCTAAAGGCTCGTTGAACGAAAAAATCAGGTGTTCCCGACGCGTTAACTGGGTCCGTGAACTTTCTTCGTCCGCGCGCCAGGAAAGTAACGTTTGACGAGAAAAAACCTCGGGCATTTTACATTTTCGTGTTACCCGGAGAAAATCGCTTTATTAAAGCTCCAGGAGAAAGAGATCGCGGTCGTTCTCCACCTCTGGCCCGGGCTCCTCGCTTTGACCAGATGGCAATTCGCGAAAGAAACGTTTTCAATCTCGTTGTCACAAAGACCAGGATAATCTGCAACTGCTTCCACTCTTCCTTTTTTTATCACCGCTTGTCCCGGACAAGAAAACGTTAACCGCGTTTCGGACTCGTTCTATGTATGTCCGTTTGTGAGTATTCTAGTCACTGAAACACCACGGTAATTTGTTTATTCATCGATTATCCGAAAGACGAAAAACCATTATCTCGAGAGGCGATGCTGATCCGCGGGATTACTTTGAAATATTAATACCGTTTTATTTTATGAGATTAATACCGGTCGCAAATACACAATCGACCAACGAGAAATTCGATACGCTAATGGAAAATGCGACGGCGGATTGATTCGAACGGGTGTCGATGCGGCATACGACCTGGACAGGGCATAACAATATTTTTTAACCGATGGCTCTTAAATACATTCTCCGAAATTTTTATTCGGATATTACCGATATTTGGGAAACCATGCTGATCAGCGGTTGTCAAATCGTGTATATGCGATTATAGAACGACAATGGCTCTGTCCGTGCCATTGTAACTTTACAATGAATCGATATTTTCACACATGAAAATTTGTATATATTCTTCAAAAACTGATGAATTAATGTGCCAAGTTTCACCGTAGTGCGTTTGTCGGTTTCGATTTAAAATATTCGCAAAAATCGCATTATTTTCGATCTCCGAAGAGTCAAAATTATTAATGAGGCTTCTACACTCAGCAAAATAAGTCTCCGTACAACCTTTAAAACCGAATAACTTTTTTTATAATTACACCAAATGTCCTGATGTTTCGTAAGCAATTAGAAGCATTGGTTTACTGAATGATGCGTAAAAAATATTTTCCAAAAATTATAATTTACAAGCTTACATGCAAAAATAAAAGAGGCATTTTTTTAAACTTTTTTATTTGGGCCCTTAATGAAAATTTAAAATATATGTTTTGTAGATCTATGTTATTTATACACATGCTGAAAATTTCATCGAAATCGGTTGACGGAAGAAACAACGACACGCATCGAAAGATGTACACGATTCTGTGGATTTTAATCAGAAACTGATCAAAAGTCGTGTAAAACTACGATTTTCACCATTTTTACCTCGCTTTCGATGAAATTTTCAGCATGTGTACAACTAACATAGATCTACAAAAGATATATTTTAAATATTCATTAAGGTCCCAAATAAAAAAGTTTTACAAAGAGCCTTTAATATTTTTGCATGCAATCTTGTAAATTGTAATTTTTGGAAAATATTTTTTACACATTATTCAGTAAACCAATGCTTCTAATTGCTTACAAAACATCAGGTAATTTGGTATAATTGGTAAATAATTCTTATATATTCTTTATAAATGGATAAGATTGAGCGTCAAGTTTCAAATTGCTGAGTTGGTAGGTTCCGATTAAAAAAATTCGCGAATATCGCACCGCTCGAAAGTGGAGAGCCCTTAAAGACGTGCGAAAGACGCGGGCAGAATGAATGGCTCTGCATCAAAGCACCGTAGGAAACGCGCCGATGAGCCCGGGGAACGGTTCACGGTGATCGATGGCCGTCGATTCAAGAATGCGTAGCATCCACCTCCATTTCTTTTGACCGGGCTCATTTCCACCGCGAATTCCCCGTCGTTTTCTGCTCCGGCGAGTGGGCCGGGCCCCGGAGAATGCCGCTTAATTTTAGCGCCGCTGGGTAGGACGAATGGCGGCCTGTGATCTCCGCGGGACATATATTCTCGAGTCGACGGGACGCGTCGACTGCGCGCCGCTGAACCGCGACGCCACGCGTCCCGACGCTCACGACGAGCTCGCCCGCCGCCGCGCCGTGCCGCGGACGCCATCGGAAATCTATAAAGTTCACCTGGAACCGCTCAATCTTCGGACAAACACCGTCACGATACTTTGCGGATAATTTATGCGACCCTAAAACCCCCTGCGAGATCGTAAATGCGAAAGTTGCGGTTCCGAGTACTGTCTTTAGCGCTCGAACTGTCCGACACGAATGAGAACAGCCTTCTTAAAATTAAACCGTATTGGCGAAGCATAGATTGAGCAGGCGGAACAATTTAAGAGAGAATGTACTTTCAAAATTTACAATTTGATACAACTGGGCTGTGGATTACGATTATTTGTAACTGAAATGGGTAACGGAAACAGAAAACAATAGTGCAGTTTAAAGAGCTTCAAAATAATCATATATTATTTGAGAGACGGCGGGAAAAGTATTAACTAAAAAAAATAATACATCGGTTTTATACGAATTGATTAATTAATAGAGATTCGCGTGAATCTACAATAAATTGTAGAGATGCTTGTTTACATTTTGGGCAGCTTTTTATCGTGATGTATGCACAGCATCTTTATACAGTTCAGTAATCTGACACTATCTGTTTTTCGACTCTGTCGCTGATAGTGTTAAATAGTGAATGGTGTGCAATCGTGTACCCTTGCAAGAGCATGAGCTAATATTTCAACGAGTGGGCGATGGCATCCGGTGAAACGTTCATAGTCGGCCGCGTCACTGTTCCGGAATGTAAATATGCGTTATCGGAATGACACGCGAGTTCAAGTAGACACAGTGAGCCATCGTGAGACAAACTCTATAATGCCACAAGTTATAGAATATACGTAGCTCTAAATAAGAATTTTGTTTAAAACTGAAACCTACTAATTACTTCAGAAAACAATTTCTAAAAATCACGTATTCTTCAGATTGTTACTTTACGACCCCATCAAAATCTTCTCTTAGATAGCAACGTCAAAATGAATTATGAGATCACGTTATTTGGGGTGATTTAATGGTGCATAATTCTAAATGCTATTAAAAAACAGCCTCGGGCAAATCTTAAGTGGTAGCAAGACAAAGGCAAAGCGCAAAGAATGAGACCGACCGCATCCGATCCGAAAAATTAGAATAGCGGCCCCGCTATTCAACAGCTGCGCGTTGCGCGAACGTGTTCTAAAGGTGAGCCAGAATGCCGAAAATCCTGGCCGCGTTAACGAGCCCCCGGACGACGTCGACGACAAAACAATTCCGCGGGGAATGCGCCCGGCCGAGCCTAACTTTATTTATCGTAGCCGGCGAGAAATCTTGCGGGGCGTGTCCCCTGGGCCGCGTATCAATCTCTCCGGCGCTGTCTTTGATCTGCGAAAATAGCCCGAGCCGTTGGCAGAGGTTTAACGCGGCAAGTCCACGGGGTCTTGGGATTCGGCTGATTAAACTCGCACGCGCAGCTCGGGAAAGAGAACGAAAAGGTGACGAGCCAAGAAGACACTTTGTTGAGCAGCCACTGCTGGAAAGCCTCCATCCGACGCTGAGATCCTTTGAGACTCTGGGGATGCTCTGAGACACGTAGATGTAGCATCAAGAAAGGAGCTGATGAACGAATTATTGCACTTTGTGCACAATGTTGTTTTGACGGTTATGTGTTTCGTCGAAGCAGTTGCAAGAAATATTGCTGGTTAATATTGTCCCTTACCCCTCACCAGCAATAAAGCAGACAAACTGGTTTTCAAATGTTACGAGCCAAGGTTCAGGCAGCGATGCGGGAACCGAGGGGAGTTTGGATTTTAGAGATATCTTGGGGCCTAGGTAGAAAGGGTATACGTAGGACTAGCCAGTGTCTATTTCACCACTGGGTCGCCTCGTGTGGAACATAGGAGTGGACTAGCCGGTGTCTATCTCACCACCGGGTCGCCACTATAAAGGTACACGTAGGACTAGCCGGTGTCTACCTCACCACCGGGTCGCCTCGTGTGTGGAATACGGAAAAGTGGACTAGCCGATGTCTATTTCACCACCGGGTCGCCTCGAGGGAACAAGGGAGTGGATTAGCCGATGTCTATTTCACCACCGGGTCGCCACTATAAAGGGTAGGGTCGTGGTTCCGCTGTCTCGTAACTTATTGATTTGAATAGATACACCTCGAGCGGTAAAGGTGCATCGTCATAGGATACTAGCTACTGGAAGACCGAGAAGGAATATGCCTAACGGGATTGAACTCCGAATAGAGTAATACAAATAATATATTGTTGATAGAAAAGATTGGATACAAATGTTTAGTGTAATGTGTCGCGGTCTCGCGGACTAAACTCTCTGAGTTTTGACGCACCGAGAAATGCGGGGGCGATCTACTACAGAGTAGTAGACAAGAACTTTAACAACCGATCTAGTGCGAATTGACTTTCGACGTGGAACGGTACGTACTGCGCGTATTCACTTGAATCAACCCAACTAAATAGGAAGGATTCATACCCTTATATAGTACCCAAAATCGGATTTAGCGACGGTGGGGGCCACGTGCTACTTCTGATTAGAAATGGATTCTTAGAAGTTACATTGCTTGCAAGAGCCCCCCTATGATTCGATTTTGAGTAAACCCTTTATTCTTAAATAGGCCCTCTGTTTCGATACATATCTCCGGAAGGGTCAAGAGTCACCAACGGTAGCGTCTTCATACGTAACACAAGAAAGAAGCAAGAATATACCAAACTGCAATAAGGGGAGGCCAGGGGTTAGAAGATCAGGGTTCATCGTCATTAGTATGCTTTAATCCCTTTTCAACCGACTACAGCATTTCCTCACCGCGGTATTTTTGCAAATCTTCGCGGTCTGGAAGAATGATCTGCTTTCCAGTCACTGCTGAAAGCCTCCATCCGACGCTGCGATGCTTTGAGACTCTGGGGATACTCTGAGACACGTAGATGTAGCATCAAGAAAGAAGCTGATGAACGAATTATTGCACTTTGTGCACAATGTTGTTTTGACGGTTATGACTTCGTCGAAGCAGTTGCAAGAAATATTGCCGGTTAATATTGTCCCTTATCCCTCACCAGCAATAAAGCAGACAAACTGGTTTTCAAGAAAGAAGCAAGAATATACCAAACTGCAATAAGGGGAGGCCAGGGATTAGAAGATCAGGGTTCATCGTCATTAGCATGCTTTAATCCCTTTTCAACCGACTACAGCATTTCCTCACCGCGGTATTTTTGCAAATCTTCGCGGTCTGGAAGAATGATCTGCTTTCCAGTCACTGCTGGAAAGCCTCCATCCGACGCTGCGATGCTTTGAGACTCTGGGGATACTCTGAGACACGTAGATGTAGCATCAAGAAAGAAGCTGATGAACGAATTATTGCACTTTGTGCACAATGTTGTTTTGACGGTTATGACTTCGTCGAAGCAGTTGCAAGAAATATTGCCGGTTAATATTGTCCCTTATCCCTCACCAGCAATAAAGCAGACAAACTGGTTTTCAAGAAAGAAGCAAGAATATACCAAACTGCTATAAGGAGAGGCCGGGGGTTAGAAGATCAGGGTTCATCGTCGTTAGCATGCTTTAATCCCTTTTCAGCCGACTACAGCATTTCCTCACCCCGGTATTTTTGCAAATCTTCGCGGTCTGGAAGAATGATCTGGTAGTCCACGGGGGATGTTTTGTTCCCGGGGTTCAGTTCGAGTCCCGATACCCTTTAGAAGCCGCAGCCGGTGGCTTGGGGATGAATCAGGTTCGTCCAAGACAAAACCAACACCGTGGACCGGGGTGAGAGCAGGTGGGGGTGGCAGAATAAGAAGAAAGGGTCGAGCGTGTTCTCCGTAACCGGCTTACGGTCGATGCAATTTTCGCAAGGATCCATTAAGGAGCTGGCTGCAATTAGTGGGTGCCTTAACAAGGCCATTGTCGCCTAAAACCCTCGGCTGTCTTCCACCGGGTTGGTCCCCCGGTTGGTCCCCCCGCCCCCTGGCCTGGTCGATTTTACTTGCGGATTTAATTTGCCTTTTTCCTAGACACCCCCGCGCGAAACGTCCGTCAAAGGGGTGGCCGTCGGATGGGCTTTCAGCCCCGGGATCTCCGTGCAGGCCGATGGCAGGGTAGGGTTATCGGCCGAGCTATATCGAGTTTCATTAAGCGCATTGTGCGCTCGTTGGGGGGGCCGAGTGAACGGGGGTTGAAGGGGGTGGGTGGACTCGTCACGCAGGGGTCGGAGGTGAACGTCGAAAAGGAACCGGGGAGGGGGTAGGGCGTGGAAGGGTTGTCACGCCAACCAAATGACCTCTGCCAGGGATGGAGAGGAGCCCTGATGCTCGTGGCAAGCGGTAATTTTCTCTGTTTACCCCATTGTTAACGTGCCGTGTGCTGTAGCGACGCGGTGTTGAATTAAAGGTATACCTGTGCGTCGGTCTGGCCTGCATTTGCATGCGTTCGAACTCTCGACGCCAACATCGCGTTCGACTGACTCCTCATTGCTCTTGAGAAGTCTGCTGACAAATACTACCTTGCACGTGTCCTCGTTGTCGAATGGCAATTCGATATTGGAGATCTTTTCCGTTGGACGAGGTTGATTTTTGAATCAGGAGAAATTGGGGAGTCGGACATGTGTTAATTGTTATAATATTAGGGTAATTAAAGAGGTAGTAGGTTAAACCAAAAATTGTAAAAACATTTATAGACTGTGAAGGCTCCATTATTCGACTTCCAGGGCAACTAAACCACGCCTACGTACAGTAGAACTGTGGACAGACCATGCTAAATTAATCTACCCATTATCAAAGTCATTTTAGACAAAAGGCATGGTATACATAGTGTCTGCTGTTAGCATACTACAGATTGCCTTCTGGAGGACTGCCTTGGCTCCATTATTCCAGCCCCAAGGAAACTAAGCCCCGCCTACTAACAATAGAATTGTTAAGACACCACGCTAAATTAATCTAGCTATCACCAGGGGCGTACAACAGGTATGATAGGCACAGTGATATCGTGTATACTTTCCCTTTGAGGCACTGCCCTAGCCCTTTTGAGATCAAGAGCAGCGAAGGCACGCCTACTCAAAGCAGAAACCACGCCTACTTTACCAACAAAGACCAAGATAGTCTTTTGCAGCAAGATGTTCTTGTATTATTTTGCTTATTAGTTTACCCGCTGTTATGCAGTGAACATGATCAATGATTTCTCCCTGGAGCATTTTCCTGGTTTCGTTGAAACTGCAGGAGCAGTATCATCTGCACCACTCCTTCAACTTGAAGAGGCCACGGTACCACATCATTGCGCACCACTTCTAATTCAAACTGAAGCAATACCCAGCAGAATCCCCATGAAAAGACATATGCCGTACAACTCTCCTCGAGCAAACGCAGCAAACTATCTTCAGCCGCGCTTAGTTCAATCCGCAGCAAACGACCACAATTGGAACTGAATAATTAGCTCGGAAATATCGCGGGAACAGTACTAAACGATTCCGAAAAAAACGTCGAGCGTGTGTCGCGCGGGGTGCTTAACCAAAGCGGGGCGTTAAACGGAGCGGATACGCTTGTTCGCGTTTCATAATTTTCCGCGAAGGCGACGCACTCGCTGCGCGGAGAACAAGAAGAGGCAGAGGGAGAAGCGGTTGGCAGACGTTTCCGAGCGTTTCTGAAAGGCAGAACAGGTGAATCGCGGGGCCACATCGTGGGAAGAAAGCTCGGTAATGGGCGTAGAGAGTGAAGTGGCTGGCAGAGCGCTACTCTCAATGATGATGGATCTACTTATATCGTGCGGCTGGCCGGAGTGGATCTCTGCTCGCGTTAATGGGAGCTGCGCGATGAATGCGCCGTTTCTTCGGTCGTAGGCCGTTCACCGTTCTCTGTACCCGTATCGCTCTAATTGTGAACGATAGCGGGTGCTGTCGGGTCGGGTCGCGTCGTCATCGGGTACGCTCGTCTACTTTGATAAATATCCCCACGTCGCGTTAACTAGCCGCTCGAGTTGCTGAAAAATCGAGTATCGCTCTCGAATTCATTTCCTGGCAGTGGAACAATGTACCAACTTTAGCGAAACGCTTACTCTTTCCTTCAAGTACAGACAGAATTGCTAAACGCTTCGGACAAAAAATAGAAGTCCCATGAAATGTGTTGCATGTTAAACCTTCAGTAAAATCACAGACTGGGATTGAACTCATAAGACATACATTGGAAAACAAATATTACAGTGGGAGCAAGAGAGGGAGAGAGTCATTTCTTCGATGATCTTCTAGACCGAAGGAGCAAAATATAGGAAAAATAGACATTCGCATTTTTTTCTCAATAATAAAAGTTCTTGTAAATTTAAGAAATTTTATACGATTCGCACTTCCGTATAAAGAATTGAAGGTCCGATCGGCCGGTGTCTTTGAAATTGCAAGCGAAAGGGCAGATACCGCGGCAACGATAATCGATAGCGCCTTAGCGCGACTTCCCCGATAAATAACGTAAACGCAGCTCTTAATTAATTCTTACTGTGCCGGGACACGAACCGCGAGCGGCCGCGGTCGGCCACGGAATTAACGAATACGGCGCGGCGGCCGGGCCGTTCGTGAATCACGCTAATAGCGAACGACGCGCGTCGACCGTTCTCCCGTAATCTCCGTAATCATCGTTTCTGATAAACGGGGAACGGCAACGCGCGACCGCTAATATCGTGTCGCGGCCGACGCGAAAAGTCCCCGTCGCGATTAAAATAAATTCCCTCCTAATTGTGACAGGTGTTCGGCGAACCGGCGGCGTTTGCAGGCCGCTGAGTAAACAGCACTCTCGGCCTGCTAAATTAACGAGCACGCGTGGCCGATGGGAAAGAACGACGCAGGAGTCGACACTGTATCGTTTACACGTTCATGGGTAGGACCTATATTCATGGGAGCTGAATGAGAAATACATATACAGGGTGTAACGAAATTATATGTCGCAACTATGATTCCACACCCCCGGTTTGATGGAAATTGATGTAAGAATGAAAAATGTATTTCAATGCCAAAAGGTCTACTCATTACAAAGTTATTATGTCGTATACGAATGAACTCGTCTCTTCACCTTCATTTCTAAAAAAATAATGCAGATAAAAAAATTATAGACTATCAAAGGTTGAGTCTAGCTTTTAATCGATTGAACGTCATCTCTGGGTACAAAACGTACAGACGACTCGCTTATGGCACCACGCTGTGTGCACAGGTTCGGCCGGCGACCGGGGCCAAGCCTCGCTTGATTGTATCAATTAGACCCCGCCCAGGGCTTCTTTATACGATTAATCTTAATGTAAAGTTACCACCGCGAAACGGCCGGCTCGTTATTGTCCGAATGAAGTGCGCCCAGTGACCGGAGACAATTACGCGAGGCTCCGCTCGTGCCGCACCTGCGAAAATGCCGCTTTTTCGACGAATTAAACGCGAACTGGCACCGTAGAGGAGGACGCGACCCGTGTACCCCATAAAGACCGACGTACAACAGATTTTACGACCGTCCTATTATTCAACCGGATAGAAGGCGAACGACGCACGCTGCTCGATGCACAAACCCTCTCTCTGTGCTCTCAATTAAAACGGCTCCGCTCTGTGCTCCAAATGCTCGATCTAGTTCAGCGAAAATGAGAAAAATTACGGGGAACTGTAATTGTAGAAATGTGGCCATTGCGGCGCATTTATTTCGAGGAAGGTCGCTTATCGGGGAATTTTCGTATGGGAAAAAGTAATTTTGGGAAATTAATTATGGAAAGACTGTGATAGATAGAAATTTTGGTGGATCATTAAGAATTCGTTAATGTAGTCTATTTTGGTAATTATTTACGAAGAGCCATTTCATATAATAGGAATTCTCTTTTGGTAGTTCGAAATATTCGCAAAAACCTAATGCTACTACTACACATGTTTACAAAAACAGTAAACAGACAGCCGGACCAGGCTCGCGCAAACTCCAGTAGTATTGTAGTAACAATTTTTTTGAAAATATACCGAAAATTAAACGAGAGCCGCTAGAATATGAAAAGGAAAAAGTTGTTCAAAATGTGTATGTAGTTTCATAACATATTTAAATTTCATTTCTATTTTTAACAATTTACTGCTGCATGCAAAAAGATAAATTTGTACGTGGAGGAATTAAGGGCGAGTTGTTTTTTGGAATTAATTGCAAAAAAACTATGATAGACAGGTGAATGGGAATTTTGGGAGTGCATAGAAACAATCTCAACCAGAGAAACCAATTTTTCTTTCAAGCACTTGACTCTTCCGTTCAGAGCTATACACAAATTTCCATTTTTGTGAACAAACTCAGTCTAAAAAATCGAATTTAATTCTATTGCGTTTCCCACTTGAATAAAAGATGAAATCAAGCGAAGCAAAATTTTGTGGAAGGTGTTGGTCGACACCGACGGCGTTCGATGGCGCCATAGCTCTGGGCAGAGTGCGTCCGCCGATGACAAAACGTGGCAAAAAGGATGGCGGTTTATGCGCGTGGTGCGATATTAAAAAACGATGGAGGAAAATGAAAGCGGCTCCGCGGCGGCGTTTAGCAAAGCGTGGAAGGACGCGTGCTCTTGTCGCAGTGCTGAGTCAGGGGCCCGTCTGCCATGGCAATGGGAGCTGACCGCGGCTGCCGGCGTTAATGGATTTGACAAGATTGAATTATAGGCCGGTCCGTCGCCGGCAATACGCTCGGAAAGGGAGCGCGGGGGTTGGTAGCGCGCATACTGACGGCCCATTCGAAAGTAATGGACCGATCCCCGGGTCCGGGGGAGATCGAGTGGACACGCGACCGCTGCCGATAATTGCTCGGTGTCGGAAATTCCGCGTCGATTTATCGGCGACTCGCGGAAAAACCGGCGGAGGGGACGGTAATGAAACGGCCGGGTTTATCGCCCGGCGACTTTGCCCAAGAAATGGACCGGCTCGACGTGCCCGAGCTCAGAGAAACCGGAGAAAAATAACTGGACGCACTAACTATCCTCCTTGCTTCTTATTTTATGGGAAAAGTTGCTTTATTTCAAGCGGTTCGTCTGAAAAAGCAGGGGAATTTTTATTCCATGTTATTTTTCACGAGATTTAATGGCCTTCCGTTTTTTTAAATGGCACACCATGTATAATACCACGAGAAAATGTTTTTGTTTTTAATTATTTTGTAATTGAAAGTTTAATTCTTTATGATTCTTATCCTGCGGTTATTTCACAAAATTTTCATACCGTGAAATAATTAAATGCTGTGGTCATTTAACAAACATTTAATGAAGTTATAATGCAAATCTTCAAGATTTAAATATTTTATCCGAGATCCAAGAAAATTGGCGCGTCCACCTTGGATCGCCCCCATAATGACATTGTCGAGACAATTTCATTTTTGAGATGGAGCAGAATTCAAAGTTAATTAACCGTCTCGAGCACGGTTTTCCGACCAATTAATGTAGAAAAATAAAGGGACGGACAGGGAAAATGGACTTTTCTAATTGTCGAGGTACAAGAAAAATATTGTAGGAAAGTTTGATTTAAAATTATATTTTCTCAGGGCTTAACAAATTTATTTAACGTAAAATTTAGTAAGGACTGAGTAAATTGGTTTGATGACAATTTAATCGAGATTGGCGTGGTGGACGTCGTTTGCCTACCATTTCCAAGAGTGTATAAATGAATTGCAGGTAATTGGACGTAATGAAAGAAATATTGTAATAAAATGTCACTTGTGAGGTACAATTATTGAGAATAATTAAATAATTATACTTAATTTGAAAGGGCGTATATTTATGGAATAATCTACATTACTTCTAATGAGTTATCTTTTACCACGATTAATTAATTATAATTAAAATCTTGCTTTGAATGCGCAGAATTGGAATCATCAACATTTGGAATTTAAGAAAAAAGGTTAAACAACCTCCCCTTCAGCCCCTATAAACCGTGGACTTAACAAACCAATTAACAAATCGCACCAAGTTACACTACAAGTCGATCCGAGTTACCAGAATTCAGAGCCAAGCTCATAAACGTAAAATTATAGGGACTTGCGTGAAAAGCTGATTGGGTGGCTTTCCGTTATTTTCCGTGAACTCGGCCCGTTTAAGAGGGAAGCGGGTGGATGGAAATTCTCGGACGTCTATCGTTGCGCTTAAGCCGCCGGCTGTGTATGTACGTACGTATGTACATTTGCCATCCAATCTCGTTGCGCAACCCTTTGCTTGCTTATGAAATATCACAAACTCCTGGGGTTGTTAATCAAACAATAATAAGCCGGTGCCGGCGTGCCGCGCGGCGATACGCGGCCGGGTATCGTCGTCGGTTCGCGTCTTCGACGACGATTCAATTACGATCGCGTGTTTTCATACTTCGCCCCGTATTTTCGCCGGGGGATTACGGGATCGTTGTCGCCGTCTGTTGCCGCGGTAAATATATTAGCGAGGAGGATGCAACAACGTGCGGTCGACTGCGCAACGGAGACACGATAAGAACCACGCTCGAGAATCGATCGGCCGATTTCTAAAGAACTAAGTTACATCAAAATGTATTTGTTCTTCCAGTCATTTCAATCCCCTCCACGTTTATACCATTTCGGGACACCCTGTAGAAAATGAAGTAAAAGTTGTTTTTTAAGAGAACGGTTCATCCCTGAGACCTATACAGTCCCTGCTCACTTTATTAGACTCACCTGTATAATTATGATATTTCGAGTTTTACTATGAGCCTTATGCAAATATCACTTAATGATGACCAATGAATTTTCCATATATTTATTTTACAAAAACAATGGATACAAACACAAATAGATCAATATAATTCTTGAAACACTAATATTTTTTTAATCCGCCTTTAGCTGCTCTTAAAGCCGCAACTCTTCTGGGCATGCTATCTATGCAAGTTTGTGCAATTTCTTTTAATATAACGTTATGGTGCCAGTGATAAATTATTCTCTCTATCAACTTGGTCTTTGTTGTTATATTTTCTTTGGCAAGGTCTCTTTTCAGGCTATCCCAGACATTTTCAATCGGATTCATGTCTGGTGAATTGACGGGCCATGGTAAAAGGGGGATTTTTTGCTCTTGCAAGAAAATTTTACATTTGGATAGGCAACCCATAAGGCAACCTTGTAGTACGGAATCATTACCCCATAGGTTGAAAACAGCGTTGAATTCCTTATAGGATTTCAAAAAGCATCAATTCTTCAGGTGAGTCTAATAAAGTGAGCAGGGACTGTAGTGCCTGTGAGAGTTTTGTTCTTCGCTATGAGTACTATAGGATGCAATAAAAAAAATGTTTGACCTTCAGAAAAGGGTCAAGGATCTTCACTGATCCAGAGGTGCCGAATCACGCTATAGTGGTCGCGACATGTAACTTCGGAACAACCTGTACAGTAGAAAATCTGGTTAATAGTTGACCCTTGTATAAATCGACATTTAGACGGGGGTGGAGCAGGAGATACATAAATACTCGGTGCTCAAGCTGCAAGTAGTACGCCGGAAAGACCAATTCGCCAGGCAAATTGTTTGAGGCCAATTGAGGTCAGAGCCGCCTCCCTTCTACTGTCCCTCCCACCCTTCTAAGGCTACTCCTCCCTACCGAGGCTCTAATGAAAGTAACTGAAATACTGCTACTGAATGTCGTGCTTCGGATCTCATTCTCTTAAGGAAACGCTTTTGCCTCCGTCGCTCTGAGAAATTGGACGCTGCCTTCCTAATTACCGGGAAAGGTTCTAATTTCACAGGATGCGTTTCATCTCGATTCAGCCTCTCTCCGGAAATAATTCCACCGGCCGGGCCCCGTCACAACGACGGCCACCGACTCCTATCAAAAAATGTCGGCCAACATCTTTATCCCGGACGTGCGCTGATCCTTGTTCGGTTTCAAATGTTCGGGGGATGTTTAAGAGAATTTAAATGGTGGGATTATAGCTCATAGATCATAACTTAGTTGCTCCTTTGCCTCAACTTTACAATGGCCCCCGGAGATTCTGGTACCTGTTACACGTTATCGTAGTCGTTTCGACGTGCTGAATACGAATATGACTTTCATTATTGACAGAAATTACATGTTCCCCAGATATTCGTAGAAAACTTTCTTACTAGCATATCTGGGCAACTTGTAATTTCCGCGAAAAGCGAAAGTCATATTCGTATTCGAAAAATATATTTAAGCATAACCGGTGACAAAAGGTTAGGGGACAATTCTAAAGTGCCTCTTTTTCAAAGTCTTTCTTGTTCAACACCCGCTTTGTGTAATTTGTTTAACTTATTTCATTGCGAGTTCTTTAAAAAAAACTCTTTCGAATTCGCATTGTGATGATAGTTGAAAATAAAACGAACTTTTAGGACAACCTCATACTGCTGAAAAAGTTCCCAAGTGCAGTTGTGCTTGCAATCTTGAAACCAACTTTTGAGGCAATCTAATACTATTAGAAAAATTTCCAAGTGTAGTTGTGCTTGCAATTCTTGGTTCTTGGAAAGTTAGATTGAAAATAAAGAAAGTGGAACATTGTTTCCCACCACTCATTGTGGAAAAATGTGGTCTGGAACCTAGATCTTTGGTAAGTAGTCCAAGTTTTTGATGATTACTATATTTTTCTGATGAAATTAATTAGAATTTTACGCTATCATCAATAACCTTAGTAGCAATTAGCAGACAGCGAATTTTTATGCAAGTTTATTTTCATGGTCTATCATAACTTGATCAACCACCGATTCACACAGCTAATGCAAAAGCGAGGGAATCGTCGAGCGATATCGAAACAGACACAGAAGAACGACGCCGAGGGGCATGACGGGGGCTGCTTCAGACGTTTTCCTTTTCAAGAACCGCGAAGTTATGCCAGCGGTTACCGGAACGGTCGGATTCCGCGGCGTGGCGTTGCTTGTTGTTAGGTTCGCGCGGAAAGACCTCGTTTTCAGCTACTCCGCTCTCGAACCTGCCGCATTCCGTCCCCGTTGGAAACTCGTAGCACGCTCGAACTCGCAAAAATCCGACCGGCACACAGAGAGCCACCGACTTTCCGCGCGTTCTTTCGTTCCTCGGGCTTCAATACCATCTTCGAGAGTCCTCCACGGTTTCTTCTACCTCCGAGCTCGCCGAGTCACAGTCAACCCCCGAGTTGCAACGAAACCAACCCCTCGATGTAAACTTACTGGTAAATTAAAAAGACCTCCTCTTTCTCTCGATTTTCGCTTGTCGCGAGAGGCTACTGAACTGTGACTATTTTCTTGTACAGGAAAAACCAACCACCGACATCTACCCTTAAACATGTTTCTTCATCTACTAATTTTATAATAACCTCTTTTAAATAGCCTTTTGTTAATGCTGGAAAGAAAAATAAAATAAAATATTGAAAATACTGAAAAATAAAATATTGCTGTAGATTTTAATTTTTTGGACAATTATAAATTATTTTGATAAGGAAAATCCATTCACCGAAATCAACCCCTAAATACGTTTTTTCTTCTCATAATTTTATTAACGCTCATGTTAATGTTGGAATATTCTAAAATTGATTTCCAATTTTTTTTTTAAATTTTGTTTATGTTCTCGTTGAAAAATAGACAAATTAAGTTGATGTACTGTGCAGAATAAATAAGACATTATTTTAAACACTGTGCATATTACATTGCAGAAATGAGTACTCAAGAACCAATAATTATTAAAATTCTTAATAAAAATGTCTAACTTACTATATTGTCCAAACTAAATTCTACAGGAATCATTTTACCACACAATGTTAAATACAGTACATCCTCCATTTCAAGAGTGCACAATGGGTGCTCAAGAGGCCAGAATTATTCGGATTCTTAGCAGAACCGCGTGCCACCCTCGCAGATAGTATACCAGCAGGGAAATTGGATATGATGGCTTCAATACCATCTTCGAGGGTCCTCGAGGACTTCTTTTCCCTCGCAGCATCGTTCAGCATTTCTCAGCGAGTCTCGCCTCAACGTCTCACCGTCTCAACGTCGAAACCAACGTTCGACTATGCGAAACGATCTCTCGACTTCTCCCGGTAGCCATGTTGTTGCGAACCACTAAGCTTCCGACGATACGCGAAACGTTCCCATAGTTGGTAGACGACGTTACGTTAGTGCATCGAAACGCTAAGCTCCTTACGTCTCACTTTCTGCTGCGCGCGCGAACGCGGCATAGTTCGTCGGTAATTAGCACGGAACAACCCCTCGATCGATCGAATATTCCCAGCGATATCGGGGCGCAAACATGCACCGGGGAAATTTACAGTAATGCTCACCTGGCGTATGCGAAAATACACGCGTTAGCCTAATCTACACTGAGCCGCTCGAGCTCAGGTTCAACAGCCTTCATCCAATCTATGAAGAAAATTGTTGCTTTATCTAGTTTGCTTCTGTGTGTATCTGTTCCACGTTCTTGAAGATCTTGAGACATTGCTGATTTTAATACAAAATAAAAATTATACACACAGTGATTGTATGGCACAAGAGATGAATATTTCACTCATCCTATAATAATTTGGCTGAACTTTAGACAACCCCCCCCCCCCCATCCTTTCGGCATGTGACATACGTCATTTTATTCGTTTTGACATGCCGAACACAAAATGTACGTGTCATTTTTGGCTGACGTGAATAGTTTTCGAGATATTCGCAAAAAACTATAGCGGAATTAGTAATGAAAAATCATGCGATCAGAATTAGTTAGGGTTAGGTGGTGGGGCGTGGAGAGGGCCGACCGCGAGTAGTCTTTCAAAATTGAAAGACACTGTTTTCTTTCTCATCTCCGCAGCGTGTTTAGAAGCAAAATGTAAACAAACGCTGCGCCGCACAGTGGAACTTTTCGTCCAAATCGGAGACAAAATCAAAGAACTTTCGATAGAAATGAGGTAGAGCGATGAAATTTTTTTAAATTATAGCTGAAACTTGGCAGAATATGGGAAAAATAGGGAAATTATGGTACGAACGTTTTATAAACTTGAGAAAATTCGTTAAACTCTCACAATTTCAAGAAAATTGTGGTTTTTTCAATAACACGGGCGGAAACATTTTTTTTAACATGCTGCACATCATTTCCTGTAGATTTTTTCATGCTGATTTTAAATCTTTTCTCAAAATTTGTCTACGACCTCAGGATTTTACAAGAAATCGACTTTTGTGAACGAATTGTTTAACGAATTTTCTCAAGGTTATAGAACGTTCGTACCATAATCTTCCTATTTTTCCCATATTCTGACAAGTTTCAGCTTTAATTTAAAAAAATTTCATCGCTCTATCTCATTTCTATCGGAAGTTCTTTGATTTTGTGTCCGATTTGGACAAAAGGTTCCACTGTGCGCCGGGACAGGCTTACGTTACCGCAGAGCGTGCAGGAATACGAAAAATTCAACACAGTATTAGCGATAGTTTTTTGCGAATATCTCGAAAACTATTCATTTCAGCCAAAAATGACACATACATTTTGTGTTCAGCATGTCAAACCGAATAGAATGACGTATGTCGCATGTCGAAAGGAAGGTGGGGGGGGGGGTTTCTAAAGTCTTACCAATAATTTTAATAAATTGCCAAACACCTCACTGTTTAAAGTTTGAATTTCTTAGTGTCATTATAAATGCATTAAGTCTGCAATTTATTAATAAATATGTAGACAAGACTCGAGGCATTTGAATAGTGAAAGAAAAGGGATGTTTACAAGAATTTTTGATCGAGTATTGAAAGAAATATTTTTGCAAGTTCATAATATTTTAAACATGGTTAGGTAATGACTAAATAAATTTCAGCACATACAGAGATTTCACAGACGACTCTGGTGAAAGTAAAAAATTGTTTCTAGCTACTACTGAAGTTTGATTATTTTTACACTTAGGGTCATAATGAAATTGAATTTTATGGTAAAATATTGTGAAAATTCAATTCGGGGATTCCGCGATGAAATGTTCTCCGCTTTTTAATCCAGCTAAATGTAGAGAATGGGTCCTCGCGAATCCACGTTGTTGCAGTTGCAGTAAGAACCGAGCACATAGGGGAAAAGTGAATGAAAAAGGAGTCGTTCGCAGGAAGCTCGGGTATTGTTAGCCAACAGCCAGACGCGTTCGACTGCGTTTTTTTTCTCCGTGGAACGAGCAGGTTGCTCCCTTTACGACACATATTTCGCCGCGAATTAAACACCGTTGAGGCGTACCGATATTTCCCGCGGCCTGCACCTCAATCTGCTGGAGAAACGGCGTTCCCACTATTTCTCCCGTCCAACGAAATAATTATGAGCGCCTTTGAGTCCGTGGTACCGGGGCGAAACCAAACCGCTGGAATCTGTGGTCGAAAGTGACAAACTGCTGGCCCCCTCCTCGTTTTGCTCGTCGTTCCTCGGCTCGAAACTTTAAATCCCCGCTCGCGATAACAAGTTGTACGTCGTACGATCTCTCGCGACAGCCAGACTCCCAAGCTACACCGTCCTCGTAAATGTATCGCGAATGCGGCAAACAAAAATAGTTTTGACACATCGTTAACCGTTGACTGAGCACGCACGCCATGTAAAAGCCCGTGCGTATTTCGACTTATAAGAAGCTGCCTGGCGGAGAGCCAAACCCCATCCGGCCGATGGCTGCGTTCAGATTTATGTTTGAGTAATATCCGCTATGCTTTGGCTCCTTACCCGGCGTTCGGAGACCTTTTTGCTAGCGGAAAGGCCACCCCGGATAAATTGGCGAAAACGCGGATGGCAAAAAGCCTCCGGGACAAGACGAATTCTGCGGTGAATATCCATTTAAGGGATGGAAACGTCCATTTTTTTGTATGTGATAATATGGACGCAGTTAGTATCTCAATCTGTGTAGGCTTTCCAGAGACATTATCTGCTTGATTTTCTCATTAAAATTTATGTTTAACTCCGCATGAAATATTCTTGCAACGAGACACGTTCTATGGTGGTTTAAGGGATGAAAACATCGCATGGAAAAGCAAAGAGTTACAGTACCGAGGGTCTTAGGAATTCAAAGGACGATCTAGGGTCATGTGAATGCGAAGGATTACTATATCAAAAGGGTCTCAGGTATGTCTTCTTTATACTCCTCACCACAATATCTGCGGAAAATGAATGCTCTTCAAGTTCTGAAGTCTAAAGGGTCATAAAACTATTAAATGACTCAAGATTAAAGTGTCACAATTCTTAAGCGTTATAGTTCACACAGGAGTGTCAAGAACGATATAAATTTTAACAATTCAGGGTAACTCATAAAGTTAACATTTTGGTAAAACGAAGAACAGAAGTTTCATATTTCTTAAGGGTCATGGGTTCACAAAGGACCATCAAGAAACTTGAATGTTTCTAACTAATCTTTTGTAAAAATGACTCGAGTAATCTTCCGAAATCAATTCAATTAACAAATTCAATATCAAGTCTACATACCTTTTGCATCTCATTTATCCTGCACCTTTATCCAATAAAATGCTTCCTTGAATAAAAATAGCCTATGAATCCAGGCATAATGATCACAGTAAACATTCATTTGCAGTACGAAATCGAATGGGCAGAAACCCGGAAGCAGGGTATCTCGTGGTTTATTAGTTAGAATTCTTGACGCGTCGGGATCGTCCTGAATGCGATACGCGTTGCAGGATACTTCCTCGGATCCTTTGGCAGGCATAAGTATTCAGATTGCGGCGCGGTGGTCGCGTTGGGCCGGTCTCGCTTAAAATTCTAAATTCGTCATCGTCCCAGATTTCGTTTGTCGCCGACGTCGTCGTTGTCGTCGACGTCGTCTATGCCGTCTATCGTCGTCGTCGCACGAACGAGATCGGCCCTTAAATCGAATCGCGGAAACTCGGCCGGGCGTGATGAAAGAAGTTGGAGGCTGCTCCTCTCTCCTTGCGTTCGTTCCGTCGTCGCGAGCTCTTCCGCTCGAACGGAAGGATAGACCGGCTTGTTACACTGATTTACTTATGGGACGAGTACTTGGTTCGTTACCCGTCCTCGGGATTCTATAATATCATAAAGGAAGTCGAACGTGTACACGGGAGCCGAGGTTCTTTGCCCGAAGTTTTGCGGCAGCTCAACGGGAATTTTACATCGGCTGTTATTCAGCACTGTTAACGGTACAACGGGAATATGGGGGTGGGTGTGGAGGAAGGGGTGCGGGGCTGGTTCCGAACACCGAGGACGAGCGTATCGATAAATTGAAACGTCAAATTTATTTTATCGTCGACTCGTTATCGCTCCGAAGTCGATATACTCTATACAACCCCGGAGAACCGATACGGCTTCTTCTTCTGCTTCTTCTTCTTCTTCTTCTTCTTCTTCTTCTCCAACGTCGGTGAAATTCTATTTTCCGAGGAGCGGGGAGACGACCACGCTCGATTCTTCTTATTCCGACGACTCGACCTACTTCCTCGGACGATATTTAACGACTCGAGATCGAAGAACAGTGTAAGTCCATTTCTTAGATTTCCACTTGTCGACGGGGAATAGGAACTCGGACGGACAGTGTTTATACTTTTCGACGACCGAGCCACGAAAAATCTGCTCCTTCGATTCCCCGGAGCAAGGGAGAACGCCAGGGACGTCCGAATCTGAGAATCGATCCAGCTGTCCCCTTGTTTCGACGGCTTCGGAAAATCGGATTTCTATTCCGCGTTGTCTTAGACTTGCAAAATTCCTCTAAAATTAAGTTCGATACTAAATTATTATAAGAATTCCTCTAAAGTTCGATATTAAATTATTATAAGAATTCCTCTAAAGTTCGATATTAACCCTCATCCGTCCCTCGTGTCAATTTGACACAGTTTTCGCGAATTAAGGAGTACTGTTCTGTTATTTGTTGGTAAATTTGCCCAAAAGTTTGTGACTTTTATTTTTTTAATGCGAAACACATATACCTAGCATTGTTCATGGAAAATAATAATGTCAAAACTGCAAGTCGAATTTGTTACGAAAGAGTCCCTGTGTGTCAACATGACACATGTACTCTTACGTACTGTCGCGGAGTTTTTCAATCACCATTATTTCAATGAGAAATTTATACGGCATTCGAAAATTGAAGGAAAATTTATTTTTTCTAAATTAGAAGAAAACGTATTACTCATATAGTATGGAAATTTACACGGGACGCGATCGAAACTGCCACACAGAAGTAAAGCAGGATCAACGCGTAGTGCTACAATTAGGTGAAGGTTTGGGTGGACGCAATGTTATGTGTGACAATTTTTTTACTTCACACGAATTAGTAATTATATTACAAAAACAAAAGATGACGCTTGTAGGAACCATACGAAAAAATAGAAAAGAAATTCCACAAATTTTACTTGATATGAAGAAGAAGCCACTTCATCATTCGGAGTTTGTTTTTGAACACATACTAAAAGGTACAATGGTGTCTTATGTGACAAAAAGAAGACGATTTGTTATTCTACTTAGTACATACCATACGTCAAAGCAAATGAGTAGTGAAGTAGATAAAAAACTTGAAATAATAAAATATTATAACGCTATAAAAGGAGGCGTCGCGTCGATGTCCTCGATGATATGGAGATGGTGGGCACATACAGATGTAAGCGCGAAACAAATAGATGACCAATGGCAATTGTTGCTAATATGTTAGATATATCAGCATGCAATGCTTTTATAATATTTCCTTCACTCAATGCAACGTGGAATAAAAATAAAAAATATCGTCGACGCCTTTTTTTTATTGAAATTGGACATTCTTTGGTGCATTCGTATATGTATTACGTTTCGCACACATCTACCGCGAGGATCTAATGCGACTGCACTTGTTGCACAAATAAAGGGTATACCAACAGTGATTGTACCGTCTTGTAGTAATCGTATAATGCATACTCCACCAACAAAAAAACGAGCCCGGTGTCACATATGTGAGAAATGACCGAATGCTAATATACATAGTGCCCGTTGTGATTTGTCCAAACAAGCAGTATGTCCCACACATCGCTTTATTTTATGCGAAAATTGCGCAGAAACTAAGATTCAGATGTTAACGCATCCATTTGAATACAAAAATATCGGAAAATAACTTTCTATCTTGTTATTTCCTCGATATTTTACCACTGTGTCAATTTGACACCGAGTGACAGATTCAGTTCGTGAAATGAGGGACGGATGATGGTTAAATTATTATAAGAATTACTCTAAATTAGACTATAAAAAATTCTTCAAAAATTAATTTAAACTCGAAAATTCTACCCAATATTAAGTTTAAAATTAAATTATTCTTATAATCCCTCAATTTCCACAACATACATATAATTTCTTTATACCCTGCTCACTAACCTCTTCACTTTTACATCACTCCGTACCGAAGAATATGAATACGAGAACCCAAAGCAGATAAAACACCAACGACCACAACAAAACCCGAAACGGAGCTGTGTTCCCTAGCTAAGAAGGCTCGAGTGAGTACTTTATGGATTCTCTCAATCACCGAAAGTGCTAAGTAAAATCCAAGAACTCCTTCGCATACGGGATTCGTCGTCCTCGCAGCTCCCCAGCGACATTCCGTCGTTCGAGGTCCTGTCACTCTGGAACTTTGCTGATTCAATTTGCGGAACGGTTATCCGCTTTCCTCGAAATTATTCCTGTCATGGCCCGGGTATAGTCTCCTCCACGCATTCCTCGAATCTCACGAACTCTCTGCTACAATCATACTTCGGTGTCTTTCAGAGTGATGAGCTTCAGGGTGAGTCCTCCAGAGTTCAAGGGCATCGGGAGGTCATAAGTCTCGAGCTCGCCGCGTCCTTCCGATACGTTATCAATCCGACTGGTTAATCCAGAAGCGAATGACAACGTCGGTCCGTCGGTGTGGTCGACTTAATCCTGAAATCCCCGACCAGGACCAGATCTATTCGCCAGGATATCCAGCGATTGTGGATAGCAAAGATCCCGAAAATCCTTTCGGCTACTCTAGTGGTATAACCTTGACTCGATAACTGGCGCCAGACGGAAAATAAGGTGGTCCCGGGACCCAGAGGCTGGTGTCTCGTAACAGGGCCAGGCGTTTGCGTCCACCGGGGTTGAGTAATTTACGAAGACGTTGCTTTGATCCGATTTCAAGGGGTTGCGTCCCGCGAGCGGATCTTTACCCTTTTAGCGCCACCATTTAGGCGTTCCCGTCAAATTTATCAAAGGTTACGCCTGTCCGCTGGCAGAAGAGTTCTTCCTCTCTGTTTCGCTCTTTCCTCTCTGTACGATCCCGCGACATCTAATTTAAGTCGCAGCCCAGCGCCGCCGTATTACTTACGAGTGTTAAATAATTGCGCTTACGGCGTGCCAGAATAGATCATCACCTTTTTGCCCAAAAAGAAGCCGGCGAGAACACGGACGAATTTTATGCTCGGTCAAACGACCGGCTATATTTGATTCCGCAGGGCCGTGGTAATAAACACTTACACCTTGTGCTTGGAACCAACGTTCAGCTTTCTGAGGCTGGATCGTTGTATCTTGAAGTAATTTATCATTTACAAACATTGTTTGACAGGTGATGGTTTGAAGCACTTTAGTTAAAACTGTTAACATCGATGTTTTTTAAATGTCCGGCATGGTGTATGAACAGTTTGTATCTGACCAGAGCGTAATCGTTCATTTTCGTTGATTTTGTAACGAAGGTCGGACGTATCCGGCGATCGGGAAGGATGCAGGAGGAGGAATTTCATTCGAGTTTCGTAGTTTCAATCGCGTGTACCGCAGCGCGGTAAAACCACGAACCTCTTATCAAGCGTAGGAGGCACGTTGCTCCGGTAGTGCTATAAGAGGTTCGATCTAATAACTTTTGATCGCGGACCCGAAAGACTTGTAAGCACCCGCGGTATGTACTTACGGTACTTACGTAATCGGGTAAGTTTGCCGCATGTGCGAAGTTTCGCCGATCGATATTATCAGGGGAAACTCGTCGATGAAATTAATTGATGGTAATACCGTAAAGAGAGCCGCGTCATGGTTATTAGCCCGAACAGTCGCTCTAATGGCATGCTTCGCTGACGCGTAAACCAATGTCGGATATATTCTCATTTCGGAATATCTTGTAACGTTTCGGCAATCTGAGGATCAGATATCTATTCAACTGCCAAGTTATGAATTAATTTTTTCAAATTATTAGCTACTTGCACGAAGAAATTGGGCTCCGATCTCTTTAAACTGTAAGTATTATCGTTCCCTAAGTAGAGTTATGTTAAAAAATAAATTTACCAACTTTTGTACATATAAAAAAATAAATTGAACCAGTTGTAACGTTCTATTAATTTATTTCAAGGCAAAAGTGTGAAAAACCTAAAAATGCAAATAAAAATAATTCATCTAATGCAAAATAATTCTAATTAATAAATCTCCAGTTACAGTGCTTAGAAACTTCACAGAGTTTGCAAGAAAAATATTCGAGAAAAATATTTGGCACCTCTTCTTTCAACTTTTGCAAAAATTTGTTTGTTTCGCGTAAAAATCTGCAGTCTAGCGATAGTTGAGCTCTTCCGTAGTTTGCAATGGATGAAAATATGGAAGTTCTGGCAGAGAAGTAGGCAAAAGTGGGAATCTTTGTAGAACAGTGGCCAAGATAAAGAAAAGTAGACGCGGAACGTTGAAACTGTTGTACGAAGAGCAATATCGGGCAGCAGCTAATCTACATAATAACAGCGTCCGCGATTAAAAACGTCTGCGTGTGTCTGCGGGGGCTCTAAATTAATATTCCGCTGAACTCGAACAAGTGGCTGGAACTTCCCTCCCGGACGTACCAAGAAACTCGCCGAGACCCGAGGGTTTCATTAAGACATTTCGACCGAGCAAACGAGCCTTGCTTATTGCAGTTTTCGGCATTAATTAGTATCCGACGGAGACGAACTTTCAGGGCCCATTCGTCCCGCTATAGCGCATCACAAATCCGCCCCCCCCCCCACCCCGTTTTACATTACGAATCTCTAGCGCGCGTCATAGCACTGCGACGTCCGGTTGATGCTCGCCTTTTGTTTCTTAAAAGGATTGCCTCTTCAGTGATCTGGGTCTTCTTTGACCCTGGTCTCAAAGAAAATTCACCTGGCTGCTTGTGCTGGTCCATGGCAAGTCATAATATTAATAATATTAATAAAGTGGTTCTGAAGGAAATGTTTGAAAGGGGCGCCATTTGTAAAGAAATTAAGATTGTACATCTGACAAACAGGAATTAATTTATTGTACATTGACTTCGCAGTCTTCGCACCATGTCAAAGACCATGGGACCATATAAAGAAATTAATATCTGTAAATGTAAATGTATATGTAAAGAAATTAATATCATCTGACAAACAGGAATGAATTTATTGTACATTGACTTCGCAGTCTTGGGACCATGTCAATGCTGCCGCTCAAGTTTCCTAAACGAAATTGATATTAAACAGTAGGTGGTATATTTTACTGAATACGAACGTTAACTTACAACTTGTCATGAATGATTACTTCATTTTAAGGAGGGTGGTATAATAATTTTTCACAGGGTGGAAATTAATACACTGTGAATTTTGGAATACGTGAAGTTCAAGATTGTGGACATCACAGGAATTTACCAATATATTATTTTCCGACTATTTAAATTATCAAAGCAAAGAAGAAGCAATTAATATAGACAATTTTTATTTTGTTTAAATATTCATAACCTAATAATTACACTGAATGCAATGATGAAGTGAACTTCAGAATAAAGTAACTTCTGTATATTACAAGAAAGAGTAAGTAAGTAAGTAAGATATGGGTACACGGTACGGACACGAGTGTAAATAAAACTTGAGTGGTGACCATGGTGTTCATAGTGAAAGGTAACCACCGTCGAACTTCGAGAGGACGAAGGCCATCGTGAAGAGCTAAGCCCTTCGAGTTTCCAGCAGCCCGAGCCAAGTTTAATCAGACGGCGAATCGATGGCTTTAATTAAGGAAACGTCTTACAGTAGGATAGCTAGGTGCGGCTAGGTTAATACCCTAATGTATACATCAGCCATGTATGTATACATATACAGACGTGTGTATCCATATTCGTACATGGACGCGACACAGGGCCATCCTCGCGGCTCGCGGCGAACCAGCCACAGAGTTGGGGCCACTTCGCTCTCTCTCTCTCTCTCGGAGTCTGTTCGCAGTGTACGTACCCTACACCTATCGACCTCGAAAGCTTCGATCGCGTTTTCCATCCTGCTGCATTCTATACATACATTCCGCGAGTTGCATCTCCGCGGGCAACTCTCACTGCGCTCTCGATCGAGATGTAATTCTACCGCCGGATCGAAAGAGAGGAAAGCGTGGCCGGAAACGGCGAAAAAATCGTCGAATGGAAAACAGAATTGAATACTGATCCATTCTAGTTTCAATTTACTGACAACGGTCAGAGAAAAAATATTTACCGTAAGGTTTTAGGCACTAAGTTATAGTGGAAAGTAGCAAAGACTTTTATGTTACAAATGTCTTTTCTAAATCATTTTTCAGGAAGCAGAAATCATTTTTAAAACGATAGGACATGTAAGAAGTCAAGATATTTGGCAAAAAAAATTCATTTTTGCTTTATGCACAACCGTTTGCATTTATTGAGTGTATGTATCTGAGAATGTCCACTATTAGTCAAGGAATGCAACGAAAAAGAATAAAATGGTCTATTTGCTGCTACGAACGGTACTTTACCAATCCACGGATACAGCACTCTAAACAAGCGGGAAATAGTCAGCCCAGGCAGACAGGCACCGCGGAATGAATTACTTATCGCAGAACATTTTACGGTGGGTAATAAAAAGTAGCAGAAATCGATCTTCCTTCCGATTTCAGGGCGCCCGCGAACCTTAGTGTTGCATTTTTCACCGGTCGTAAAACTATTCTGCGGCCGACTTCCGGTTTTTATTCATGATCCCCGAAATTGATGCATCTTGAAGATTTTATCCAGCGAACTTACCTAAATTACATTGCTTTAAATAATCATCTTGTGCCAGTGAAAAACAAGTGTGCTACTTCTTCGGTGTAAAAATGGTATTATATAGCCATCTTGTTAAAATACCAAAATCGTGACCATCGACAAAAATTGGAGATATTTTTAAAAAATTTTCCAAACCAAAACTTCCCCAATTGGCAAAAAATATGTATCGATTTTCAAATAGTGACACACAAAAATTGCAATTAGTTAAAGATTCGTAGTTCAACAAAAAAAAGTTATCAATGTTTCAAATCGCGACGTGAAAAAGGTCATACTATTTTATAATATTGCCAATATATTTTACATTGGCAAACTGCATTTTCTTCATGTATTCGATATTGTTTCACAACCAGGTAAATAAAATTCATTTACCTTTGTAAGCACGCTGAATTGGCTTGTGTCCGCGGAATATATGGAATAAAAATATTTTTCATCAAATTCTCGATTATCGTTCGAAATGTCGGCAATACGTCAATCTGTTCCATAAACGTATAATAATATCAACAATATGCAGCGTGTTTCTATTTTTCCTGCGTCAACGACTTCAGAAGATCAACTTTGATTTTTGAGATACAAGAATGCGGCATCTTCCCACGCTATAACGTTGAACAATTTCCGGGTCAATCATTCCACTGCTCGCATCAGCGTTAATTTGAGCAAAGCCGAAAAATCCAATAAAACGTGGAACCACAGAGGCTAGCAACCCTTTCGGCAAAGGGTTAATCACAGTAGGGGTGGGATCTGAAATTGTCGGAGTCCATAGTGATCGAGGATATGAACACAGTGGTCCGCTCGTGGCCAAAGGGTCTCTGACATGTTGTTTCCCACGAAGGATGGAGATGCGTGTTGGATAGGCGAAACGAGGAAGAGAGTAACGCACAGATACAAAGGAGATCGAGCGAGAACCGGCGAGGCAAAGTAATCCGCTTAGGTCGTCGGACACGCATGCCACGCACCGATGTCTCTCTTAGAAGAGAGAGCGCGTGTACAGAAACAGAGTGGTCCATCGCGGCGGAAAATCGTGGAACATCGTGATTTGCACGCGCGTCACACGCCTCGGAGAGAGCGAGCATGATTCATCGAGGGTGCGGTACGGGCTAATTTCGGGGAATAACTCCGGCCAGCGATCCCGGCCGTGGATAATTACGATAATTGCCCCCGGAACGTGACCTTCCTCTCTCCCTCTCCTTCTCTTTTCCACGTGGTTTTTAATCAGTTGCCGAGTTGTTACTTTCGCCCGTGTATACGTACACACGAAGGAGACCGGTTACATTGGCTCTGTTCCAGTCCTCGCAATTTTGCAGGCCAATCGCCGAACGCGTAGCGAATTTTCGAAAGCGTGTGTGTCATCAACGTCATCGAAGAAGGGGGCCTCTTTTCGAGGGGCGCGTTTATTAGCCGACTCAATATCCTGCGCCAAGGCTGCTGCCTTCGGGCCGTTCCGAAAACGCTCCCCGCCGGATATGAACGACCGATGTCACGGCATTGACAACGATGGATGCGTCGCGCGACGGACTTCGGGCTGTTTTGATATCTGCTTGGCCCGCTGCGCCGACTCCGATAGCAACGACACCTGTCGAAATTAATCTGCTCCCGCTCTACCGCCCGAGAGCCTTGTTTTCGAGCACCCGCTATGATTCTGATCGGTCCACCCATTTTTTCAGTTGCTGGAAGAGTCGTGCGTATCATTGGGAATATGAATTGACAGTCGTAGACACTGCCAGTTTATTACGTATTTTTTAATATTTTTAAAGTGACACGCAAACGTTAATGTGCTGTAGGTGAATTCAGTATGTTCGAATCTATAATTTTCTGCCTGACAAGAGGATTGAAATAGCTCGATTCATATTTGCATACGATTAACATGCTCGCTGCCAGGATTTACTGCAGCTAATAGCCTTCACAGTTACAATATTCTATTAAATGTATGCTCCTGTGAAATATGTAACAAGATATTATCACAGGAATATTGTAAATTTTGTGAATGTCATGCGTTATAATTTTAAATAATGACATGCAAAAAATTAGATTTTCTTTACGTGATATAAAAAATCGCAGTCATCTTGACGCTGCTTGCGATGGACGTTGAACCACGAACATTCATGTAGATTTAAATTTTCAGACCTAAATTAATTAATGTTATTTACAAAAATATTTTTTTTCTATTTTGAAGGAGTTTATACTTACTATCATTGTTTGATGCTATTTGGTGACGTACCATACTGATGTACATTATTCTATCTGTTTCAGGTACGATTCCAGTTCAATTGTCATTTATCAGTTCATTAAGTAAGTACCAACTGTAGCATCCAATATTCCCCACAGTCGTTTTAGTCCAGCGACCCAAAAATTCCTTCATGCAGCAACATTTTATTTACGATTTTCAATGGAAATTTCTAACCGATAAGCCACCGTAGGTAGTAGCTTCCTGTATTTTTCGTTCGGCTGTTCTCTATTTTTTCCATGCCCGTTTTCCATATGAATTATTATTTGAGAACGCACACGTTCCACAAAACTTGGAACAACAGGTTTGTGCACTGCGTCCGTTGCATTCCACTTGTACCTATGTGGTGCATATACAAATATTAGACCAGTTTACAAATAACAATTGTAAAAACATAGAGAAAACATGTTTTTACTTTTGCATTTTAATTTTCGAAAGTATGAAACACTAAATACCTATTAATTATGGAATGACCAAATTTCGTAAAAAGTGACTTGCCAACAATTTTCGATCTCCACTAATTAACTCCAAAGAGAACAAAATTCTTTTCAATCCCCGTTCAAAACTAATTTCGCCGTTCCCTTCAGAAATCGGCATACACGACTTCATCAGCAGCAACAAATCCTTCAATCACACAACTACTAATTGCCTCGATTACTTCCGCCATTTTCGCGACCTAATTCATGCATTCACCGGTGCGCATTGCTTGCTGTATAAATCCATTCGCCGCGTTTTGTATTCGATGAAAAGGGAACGAAACTTATCTCTTATTAACAAACCGAAAATGCGATGCGATCGGAAATCACTGGGGAGATCATTTAAACCGATCACCCGAATCAATCGGACATTCATGGCACGCGTGCGCTGCTAGATCACGCTACACGGTGTAATTATTATTAGCTCGCCTTGGCGACGAGGACGCCCGCGAAATTATGATTTATCCGTCGGTGACGCAACCGCGAACAAACGCAAAATGGCCACCAACCTCGACACGCGTGGGCGATCCCACACTGACGCGAACGCGCATTTACACACCTGTACGATCGTGTGGGGGTTACGGGGGGGAACAGGGGGGTTGACAGCAATGCGAGCACGGGACCTCGTGTTTCCTGTCGCGTCTAACCCGTCACAAAGGCCACGATGGATCGTGAACGCATCTGAACCGATGCGACGCATGCTCACGTACCCGTTCATCCGCATTTGTTTATACACACGCGTCCGACGCCTAATATTTCACGGTTCGATTCACTAGGGCAGTCGCTCTGAACTAGGACTCCCTATTTCACCGGTGCACCGCTGCGCCTGCAATTAAAGTATCCGCGGTGCAACGCGGCCGAATCGAACTATTCTCGCCGATTTTTTTTTCTCACTTTTGCGCGCTTTATCGGGGCCAACGTGCAGTCCAATTTTTACAAAAATTTTTTTATATTCTAAAAGGTATTTCAGCACAATTTTATATTATAGTAAATCGTCATACTATCGGTGGTTTTTCTTAAGAATTTCTATCATAAATAATTCAAAAACGTGTCACTTCTGAAATTTTTTTCTGAAGAAATTATTCAACTCTTTTTTAAATTTCTTGCTTAAAAGTACATACATTGTACAGTTCTGTAGTGATTTCTCTGCTCCGAAGTCTCAAAAAACGACTTTCTGGCAGCTTCATTCTAAAAGTTTGTCGGAAAAATTCCTGAATATTCCATTAATACATGATTTTGTCTAGCACGCGAACGGAGCAGTTTTTTAAAAATGGAAATCCCTTTCTTAGCTCAGGAGAGATGAATTTTTCCGAAAATCCCTTCGTTCGTCCACTAGGTAAAATCATATACAGTGGGTGCACAAAGTAGTTTTAAAAACTAATAACTTTTTTATAATTGCACCAAACGACCTGATTTTTTATAATCAATTAGAAGCATTAGTTTACAAACTGATATGCAAAAAAGATTTTCCAATAATTACAATTTACAAGATTGCAGATAAAAATAAAAAAGGCATTTTTTAAAACTTTTTTATTAGGGCCCTTAATGAAAATTTAAAACATGTTTTCTAGATCCATGTTCTTTATACATATGTTGGAAATTTCATCGAAATCGATTGATGCAGGAAAAAACAACAGGCGTCGAAAGATGTACGATTCTGTGGATTTTAAGCAGAAACTGATCAAAAGTCGTGGAAAACTACGATTTTCACCATTTTTAACCGCTTGTAGCTCGTGTGTATGTTAATCGACTTCAATGAAATTTTCAACGTGTGTATGACTAACATAGATCTACAAAACATACATTTTAAATTTTCATTAAGGACCCAAATAAAAATGTTTTAAAAAATGCCTTTCTTATTTTTGCATTTAACCTTGTCAATTATAATTTTTGGAAAATCTTTTTTGTATATCATTTCGTAAACCAATGCTTCTAATTGATTATAAAAAATCAGGTTGTTTAGTGCAATTATAAAAATGTTATTAGTTTTTAAAAAGTGTACGAATACTTTGTACACCCACTGTATGTATTAACAGAGCTTCCGTGAAATTTTCCAACATTTTCTGGCACTCCAAAAGCGACTCATTAATATTTCCTTTTAAAAATAGCAAGTCCACATTTATGGAGACATTTCACTCTCCTTTTTTCACAAAATTCGTCTAAATAAATAAATGTATTGAACAAGTGTCCACAAAATATTTTCATAATCTCAGCAACTGTAAAATGAAAATGACAAATTATTCTCGATCGTACATTTTTAAATAAATTTGGGGTTATGTTCGCGGCGCAACGGTTCGATCAAATTATACACTAAATAGCAATTTTGTAGACTCAAATCCGAATCGAACGTTTGAAAAATGTCTACAAAATTGCTATTTAGTGTATAATTTGATCAAACCGTTGCGCCGCGAACATAACCCCAAATTTATTGTAAAATGAAAAGTCTGAAGGTAGAAAGAAATGCTAATAATATGTAACTTAAATAGTCCGTCAATTTCTCCCGAAAAAATGCCTAAAAATCGCGATCGTTTAAATAGTTAACCAGGCATGACCGGTTGATAGAAATGTTGATGAAATGCACACGAACCCCGGCGTTCTGTGCGTTCGTCGAGCGCGATTCCGAGGGTAAATAGCAGGTGGAAAGTCACCGATCGCGTGATCGTCGTGATATTCCGGCACTAGACTTTCATCGTCTCTCGCTGTGTGTCGATGTGCACGAAAACGAGCGCGGGTAATGGATCCATTCGTGGCATGTAATTCGAGTGTTTCGCATTACCCTGGGTGGAAAGCCGTGTTCGTGTGTACGGTGCACCGCGCTGCACCGCGCCAGCACGAACTGCATTCGGTGCAATGGGCCGGGACGATCGGGGAACACAGACCAGGCCTTGCCAATGCGCCGATCTTGAATCGGTAAACTGGCTGGAACCGGCCATGGATTCCCATGATTCCGCGTCGATACGTTTTATCGTACGTAGAAATTGTTTTCGCCCGGCTAACGGTCGTCCGTCATGAAATTCTCGGTTCCCCGCTAAGGAAAAAGAGCTGCAATGTGCTCCGCCTCATTTGCATGGAACCGTTCTAAGCTCGATAGCTCGCCGACCCGTGTGCACACGCGGAAACGTCGACATTATTTTTCGATGTTCGTCACGTACGCCACGCTCGATATGGAATTGGATGACCATCGCCGGAGATCACACGCGAAACTCTACATTCGTATAAACAGAAATTCTCTGGCGATTATCTTGTATACTATTCGGTGCACGATCGCTCTATCCGGTGAAATTCAGTGAAATTATTTGAAACTAATGATTATAATACTTTGCTTCTCCTCGATTAGTGCCTTCAGAAATATCCTTGCAGGATATTTTTCTATTTTGCTGAATAATTCTAATTCTGGTGGAAGTTATTACAGTAAAATGATTATAGGGCATAAACATTATAGTAGGAGTGCCAATTCCGTTGGCGCACCTCGACAGGACTCTATGTACTTGGCATTGGAGTCAGGCCTCTAGAAGTTGTGAACATGCGCGCTTGTAGGCTGGCTTTCAAGTTAATAAAGAAGGAAAGGCATACCAAATCGCATCGTAGGAATGCAAATTTGTATGTATCGCAAAACGCTGCGTCCAGACGCGCTTAGGAGATCCCAGCTTAGCACCTGTTTCTCCCGCAGCAGAACATTTTTGCATATAGATACACAGTCCACTCATGACCCATGTTCTAACCTAGCAATACAAGTATGTTCGGCGTAAAAGTATTTTTAAATTACCAACGTCGTCAGAGAAAATTCTGAAATGCACTTCGACGAACATGGAAGCTTTCCACCGATTTGCATAAACCGGCCCCCGACATCGTGCGAGAAGATTCCATCAAACAGAACCTAATCGTGTATAATGCTTCGGCGAGCGATACTTGTAACTTCTGATGTACGATTGCCACAGCTATAATTCCTACAGCATCGATCGCCGCTAATCGAGTCTACGTAATCGTTGCGTGATTACGGTTTAGGTGTACGTGTTTTTTTTTTCCTCGACGTGGCAATTTCAGCAGAACTCGATTAGACGGCTAGAGGTTGCGCGCAGGTAGTACACACATAGAGGACGGTCGCAATTACTCTTCCCGGAAAGCAGCCACGAGCAACTAATATCCGTTGTAATTACTTCAGAAAGTGGAGAGGTCGCGAGAATGCGTGTACACGTGCGTGCAATATTCAAGGGTCACTGAAGGCGGTTCAATTATCGGGCACGGGCATCTAGAAACATGGCGGGAGCGTCGACTTAAATATTGCTCGTGGGAAAGTCTTAATTCGACCGCTTACTTGGATCCTCCTCATGTCCATTCTCTGACAGAGTTTGAACATCTACTTTAATAAACATAATTTTTCAAAATATCTTGTTAACTGTTCACTTTCCGGCCATATGCGTCTAGTACTAATGTAGAATAGGAGAAACGACATGTACAAAAAATGTGGCCATTTAGAACATTTAAAACAATGTGCATATCCTTCGTATGACAGCTAAGGTGAAGTGCCCTGTGCCTGGACGGTATGTTTTTCTATTTTAAATTTTATCAGTTTAAATAAACAAAAACAATTTCTTAAGAGTTTTAACACACAGTTCAGAGTTTGTAAAGTAATTTAAAATAAAAAAATCATTGTTTAGGTTAATATCTTAATTGTATTAACAAGAATAATTCAAACCTATAGTTGGACATATTAAATCCAATGTAAGTTAGTACCTGGACAGAAGTAAAGCCTATATCGGGACAAATTCAATTTACGAGTTGATCGAGCGAACATAACCTAAAACGTTGGTTGGTGGCGCTGTTGCGCATGACGAATAGAAGATGCTTTGCGTAATATGTAGTATTCTTATCATAGATTATAGTATTGTATTATTTAACCAAATATATATTTATTTTCATTTACTGTTTTAATAAAACTTGTCATAATACAACTTTTAAGGTTAGGTAGTAATACCGATAGATTTAAGATGTAAACATAAAGTATTATTAACGTCACAACCGGAATACATTTTCTACATACGTTATTCAAGCTAATAGAAGACTAATTATACGTACATGTAGTTAAATAATTTGCAAACAATGCGTTGATTTTATTCACAAACACGTGTCCGGCTTCAGGCGTAAGCACATTGCGTATAAGCTTAGAGTGGGACAGCTACTGTCATCGCGTCCCAGTATGAAGTACTTATATTTGAAAACAGTCCTAATCTTGGACATCTAATATTTGGATTAATAATTATTATTTACGTTAAGTTTGATTGCCAATTTATTTTAAAATATCAATATTATTATGCGTGATAATTATTTTTTGTCTGAGGGGTTAAATTATATCTTTTTTTCTAACAAAAGTTCGAACTATAAATGCACATGATTCGCATGTAAATAGACTATTTTGTATACTGTTTTCAGATGAACTTTGAATTCATTTTTAAATTTCAATTAATGTCTTAATGGAATAATATTCACACCTACTTGTAGCCAAGGCCTTAGAATATATAATATAATTATTTAATCTCTTAAGTACTGATTTTACTATGAAAATTCAATTGTCCAGATTTAGGTATCACTTTTGGACTGTCCAGACTAAGGGCACTTCACCTTACGCTTTCAGCTAGGGAAAAACGATTGACACCATCTTGTAGCCCTTCAGAAGCCGTTCATCCTGTCTCTCCATCATTTTTAGCTTGTTACAATTGCATGAATCACCCTGTATAGCCTTCAGAAAAACACATATGTAGGCAATAAATATAAACTTGTTTCTTCTTCCAAGAAATTCTGAACGATAACTAAGTTTTAGTCACTGAAATATATTGTAGCGTAATGTTATAATAACTGTTATCGTCCCTACTGGATCATATAAATTGATTGAACATCGACGTGTTGAGAACAGAATTTTTTTCTGAATTCAGTATCACCGTGCTCCAATTTAATCCTCAAGTTACAAATGTCCCAGTTTCGCGCTTAAGGTTTGAGACGGGAGATATAAAATCGGCATTTCCCGTTCGCAAAGATGTGACCATCGCATTCGCATCGATCGGTGTATCCGTTCCGCGTCTCCCGGCACCGTATGAATAAACCATTTACAAAATTGAACGAAACACCCCCGCCCCCGGGGCGGTATCGAACGACGCCGCTGTCTCTCGCGGGGAGGGGGGGGGGGTGGGCGTGCGAAAGCGGGATTCATCCGGCTCGCAATTGCGCCGTAAAATAGGTGGAGATTGCGTTTGTCTGTCGTAAGGGGAAGGCGCAAAGCCGCGTGGGAGATCCTCGCAGGTCCCGCAATCGCGTAACCGTGCTTTCGCTCACGCACGCGAATGCTTTGCTTCCTCTCCCTCCATCCCTCCCGAAAACGACGACGATGTGTCCGCTGCCGCCACCCTTCCCCTTGGAATTTGCATATTTATGACTGTTTATAATGTATAATTGACGGGAATCCGCATACCATCGCCCCGGCAAAGCTACCGGGGGCTAGAGGCTACGCAGCCTTCTGCGAGCCACCAAATCAGATTACCGGCTTTGCATTTTGGCTCGACCGCGGTCACGACCACCGACTGGTCTGCCACCTCGCTCATTCATTTCTACACACCCCCGCACACGCTTCATTCAGTACAACTCTTTGCCCGCACATTTTCTCAGCGCGAATCCTCTGTCTCCCTTCCGAGTCCATGGTGAACCTGCTACCATTCGGAGGACTCTGATTTTTCAAAATTGTTTTGATCTGGTAAAAATATTCAGGTAAATACAGTCGGACCTCGATTATGGTGAACCACATATGAATAATTCAATCCAAGGCGATCCAAAAGCAATACTATTTATCATTAATATCAAGCTCTTATACATTTAAGCGAGCACAATGGTTAATGATGACAATGGCTGACCATTTTGACCCAACGCAGACCATTGGAATAATCACCCTACCAAATAAAATTGTTCCACTTCCTTATTCTCCTATTTTCACTTGCGGATCGGAGCAAGAAAACAGTCGAATTAAATCGTATCAGAGGATCCGAGCAGCGAAAGGGTTAAAGCCACCGTGTGCAGGTGAAAGTGGCTCAGCAGGTCTCTTTTTCACCTGTCGAGTGGCCGTAGGAACGCGAGTTTTACCGAGGCGCAATTATGCGAGGGAAGAGGAACCGCGAGCCACGCTCCGGCGACGCGACGCTCTGAATCGCGCTTACCGAAACAATGAATTATTCAGCGAGTTGTCGTTTAATTGTTTGCCCCCGATCCGATGCCCCGGAACGATTCGTCCGACTACGACGGCCCTATTATTCATTTAGCTGCGACGCGACGTTTTGTTTCGGAGAGACGGAAACGTTGCCACGATCGAGATAACGCTCCTCGAGTAGGTGGACACACCTTCGCCTCTGTTCTCCAATCAGCTTATCCAGCTAAAGCCTCTCGACACGCACCGATCAGATTCACGCCCGATGTTCGACCACGGTTTCCTGTCGCTTCTTACACGATCGCTTCTGCTACATATTTCGTTTTGTGACTATACAACGTTGGAGCACGTGTACGAAGGACGTGAAATTGTAATTCCTTCCAAGGACAAAACAATCTTGATTTATTATATTCGTTTATCTGTGAAGTCACAATAAGTACAAGCAAGTTAATTAATTATTTATTTATTAATGCCGTAAACCTAGTTTCGTTTATATAGCATACATTACTATAACACTTTACAAAAAAATAGAGAAGTATATAACATAATATGTATAAGGTGGAATTATGTAGTATAAACGGTAGGCGCTAAATCCTAATCTTACATTTTTTGATAAAGTTAAAAATAAACATTAGCGCTGTAATATCTAGTACGCTTAGAAAAAAATTAATAGTGTAGGGAGAATAATGTTTCCGATTGAGGAGCAGTTCAAACAGGTGTTCTCGTTCTGAATCATATTCTAGACATTGCCAGATGATATGATTGAGATCCTGAGCCTCCGCTCCGCATTCGCAGGAACCATCCGAAATGAAGTGTACTCTCGCCAGGGAGGCATTTAAATTATAGTGATTCGAACGGCTTAAGTACAAGCAAGTTTCATAAAAAGACAAGATGGGTTTGAAGGAAAAGAATTTTTCACCTTTCTAACAGGTTCATTAGATCGCGAATAAAATCGTGTATTAAAAATCTACCAATTGTTCAAGTGTTTGCAATCATAGAATATAAATACAGTAGCACCTTGATTAACCAGCTTTAGGGACCGCGAATAACACTGTCCAACAAATTCAAACTTTTTTTTTACCTGTCGATTCTCACGATGCGATTTTTATAGAGTTTTTCGCGCTGATTCCGAATCTGGCCTTAATTTTTCTCATAGACGCATAGTTTTTGAGAAATTTGGGTTTGAAAAAAAAACATATTTTTCGACTTTGAACAAAGATTGTGATGTTATTATAAAAGATATTGTATTGTTCTTTACATAAAAAGATTCTCTAGACTTTCCCGAATCCAGTGATGTGCAATAGTAATACATTATTAAACATGTTTAAACAATCATTAAAGACGGAGAGGCACCACTTTTGCATCGTTTTTAGCTGATATTTATTAATTTATATGAAAAAATAAGGGTCCAGCGGAAAATCGAACTACACCACGCGATAGAGCAGACTTTTATCTTGAGAGACCACCCTTTCAACTTTCCAAAGTCGACGTTTTTACCGAGCTAGAATGAAAAATATCATGACGGAACACGAGTCGCCGCCAGTGGTACTTATCATTGCACATCACTGGATTCGGGAAAGTCTAGAGAATCTTTTTATGTAAAGAACAATACAATATCTTTTATAATAACATCACAATCTTTGTTCAAAGTCGAAAAATATGTTTTTTTTTTCAAACCCAAATTTCTCAAAAACTCTATAAGAATCGCATAGTGAGAATCAAAAGGATTTTTGGCTGTTGGGCCGTGTAATCGATCCCTGGTTAATCGAGGTTCGACTGAATATCAAATCTGCAGTCAAAACCTCAATGAATGAACTTCAAATCATCATCACCAATTTAATACTTTAAATTTAATATTTTCCCATATACATTACGTTTACATTACGCAGAAAGATTGTGATCTTGACTTTAAAATTTCTACTGCAGTACAATTATTTACTACAGTGTTAATACCTCAAAAAAATTAATGTTGTGGCACAGCACCTCTCGCACCCCTCAATTGATTACGTACAGTGCCTTGCGAAATCTCATTATCGCGGTAACGCGTCTCGTACGAAATGCGATTACCGAAATCTTTCCCTGCGACCTCCATCCTCTGGTCTCGTCTCCCGTCACGTTTATGTCCTGGTCTCTGATGGTCTATCCTGATTCTCGTTGCATGGTTTACGCGTGGCTCGCGCGACTCGCTTTACGTTTCGCGTGGTTTAACACACCCTTGGGCGCGTCGTCTCATCAGCCATGAAAATTTGTTACACCGTCGGGCAATGTTCTCGTCTTCGTGCAGTTTACTATTCGTTTTATTGCCCCTAATTAAAGGGAAACCCGCGAAATATTCAACGACCACCATAATCCTCTTCGTTTCCTCTCGTGCTCCGCTGGGACAACGATCTTACTGTGATTTAATTGCGTTTGACAACGCGAATACGGATACTTCGGTCCTACTTCAATTTCTTAATATCGACTATTCTAGACGCACATTAAACTGCTCAGACGTAAGGATGTATAAAAAGTAATGGTCATCCGTTCTAGGGGCGAATCTACACCTCTGCATCGGTGGTCATTTGTAAGAGATACTTGCCGCAAAATTGTTTATACCAAAGACAATTGTTGGTAAAGTCGTTTTCTACATCAACACCTTCCACTTATCAAGAAGAGAAAAAAGTGTGAAAGAAGCCACATGTCGCAAACAAATGGTTATTGAGATATAAGCGGTTAATGTTTTCGCAAAATTTGATTGTGTGGGGTTATACGTATAGACAAAAGCCTACTACTACAGTCCACACGACCGTGTCGACGAGACAGAACACGATCGTGTGCGTGCCTCAAGCCAAACGATGTTTAAAGGGGCATTCGTCGCAAGGTACGTACCAAGTGATCGTCTCCCTGCCTATTCGGATTATAAATTTGAAGTAGCAAAATATGAAAGAATACCTTATATCCATTTTTATACATAAAATTATTAATCGTGGGTTATAAAATACTAATGTTTCAAACGTTTTTTAGGGTTAAAGAACAACTAAAAATCTAATATAAAGCGTCGTAAACAAATAAAAATTATCGCATTAATGATTTTTCACAAAAATGTCAAAATAATACAATAAAATGGTTAAAATTATCAAGTACAGTTTTCAAACGCCAAACAATTCGAGCAAACCTCTGTGTCTCAAAAGAGGACGTTGTGAAATGGTCGCGTGTGTTTACAATTTTTCAGCTCGGGAACGCGAGAAGTGGCCGCGAAATTCGGCGGGGTCAAAGAGCGTGGCTAGTGTCAGAGGTTTGCGGACGAAAAGTTTGCCAGCGCGCAAACGCTCTAAGTAGCTTTAAAGTGGCCAGTTCGTGGCTGGCGGATGGAGGAGCGAGTTTCGCGCGCGTGTTCGCGGAACCGGCCCGTTCTCGTTAACTAGGAAATTAGCCGTTTGCGACCTTTTATCAAGAACGCGGCGCGCCTCGAGCGGAAGGCGACGCGTTTCCGTCGGGTTTCTCCGCTGTAATTGCGGTTCCCTCTCGCGAAATTCGCGTGAGCTATGGCGGAATCGCGTGTGTTTCTTCGCGTTTCTCTTGGTGGGCTCGCCGCGATACGTCGCCGGACCAATGCGGCGAGAAATCGGGAAACGAAAACTCGAAGGAGGAACATTTCCGGGGTGTAAACATCCCACGGGATCATTAAGACGCCCGGTGCTACGCGAAGACCTAATATGGAAGCCCGAAACATTCGGTACCCTCAAGAATATTTAAAAGAAAAATGGAGGATATTGTGGTACCCTATTATATTAATAATAATTACGTTTAAGATGACTACTGGAGTTTTGGTACTATTACCCTACCTCCATTTTTTTTCCTCAAACGGACATACAGGGAGGTCCGTTTAAGTACGAACACCTACAGTGGGTGTCCAAAGTATTCGTACACTTTTTCAAAACAAATAACATTTTTATAATTGTACCAAACAACCTGATTTTTTATAATCGATTAGAAGTTTACGAAGTGATATAAAAAAAAGATTTTCCAAAAATTATAATATACAATGTTAAATGCAAAATTAAAAAAGGCATTTTTTAAAACTTTTTTATTTGGGTCCTTAATGAAAATTTAAAATGTATGTTTTGTAGATGTATGTTAGTCATACACACGTTGAAAATTTCATTGAAATCGATTAACATACACACGAGCTACAAGCGGTTAAAATGGTGAAAATCGTAGTTTTCCATGACATTTGATCAGTTTCTGCTTAAAATCCACAGAATCGTACATCTTTCGACGCCTGTTGTTTTTTCCTGCGTCAATCGATTTCGATGAAATTTCCAACATGTGTATAAAGAACATGGATCTAGAAAACATATGTTTTAAATTTTGCATTAAGGGCCTAAATAAAAAAGTTTTAAAAAATTCCTTTCTTATTTTTGCCTGCTACGTTGTAAATTGTAATTTTTGGAAAATCTTTTTTGCATATCAGTTTGTAAACTAATGCTTCTAATTGATTATAAAAAATCAGGTCGTTTGGTACAATTATAAAAAAGTTATTAGTTTTTAAAAGGTGTACGAATACTTTGTACACCCACTGTATATATCTCGGTTATTATTAGTCGTATAAAAAAAATTTCCACAGAATAAAGTTGTACTGTTTCAAGGGGCGAATTTGATGATGGTAAACATTTTTTCTCAAGGTCATTTTTTTACAAGATTTCAAGGTCATTGATATTTTTTTAAATGGAATGAGATATTTTTTGATACATCAATCGATGCAGCTGGACATTCGTTATAAAAAAGTACTAACCCATGTATGTCGAAAAGTTAGTAGTTCAAGAGATATTTTAATTTAAATAACTCTAAAGTACCATTACTGTCGTACTAAGACGTTACACAAGTAAGTAAACGCTAACATCAATTTCAATTTCGACATCACATTTTCCATTTCAACTTCAATTTTAATATCAACTCTTCAACTTTATTTTCAACTTTAATTTCAACTTCAATTTTAACTCTCCCATTTCAACTTCAATTACAACTCTTTCATTTCAACTTCAATTTCTACACTTCCATTTCAACTTCAATTTCCTTACTTGCATTTCAACTTCAATTTCTACTCTTCCATTTCAACTTCAATTTTTCAATTTCACTTCGTTGATTTCAACTCTTCAATTTCAACGTCAATTTATCAATTTCAACTTCAATTTCAATATCAACCCTCCAACTTCAACTTCAACTCTTCACTTTCAATCTTTCAATTTCAACGTCAATTTTTCAATTTCAAATCTTCAATTTCATTTTCAACGTCAAGTTTTCAATTTCAATTTCAGCTCTTCAATTTACACTAGCAAGTAAACGCTAATGTCTTAGTACGACAGTAATGGTATTTTAGAGTAATTTAAATTGAAATATCTCTTGAACTACTAACTTTTCGACATACATGGGTCAGTACTTTTTTATAGCGAATGTCCAGCTGCATCGATTGATGTATCAAAAAATACCTCATTCCATTAAAAAAAAATATCAATGACCTTGAAATCTTGTAAAAAAATGACCTTGAGAAAAAATTTTTACCATCATCAAATTCGCCCCTTAAAACAGTACAACTTTATTCCGTGGAGATTTTTTGTACAACTAATAATAACCGAGATATGTAGGTGTTCGTACTTAAACGGACCTCCCTGTAGATTACGAAAGACCAGGACACAAACATGATGAGATGAGACCAACGGATGGGAAGCTGGGTAAAGATTTCGATAATCGGGTTTCATAGCTGGTAATGCGAGACACATTACCGCGATAATGGAATTTTATACGCAATCAATTATCGTATCGGGGACGAGTGGAACTGGAGGGTGGAGCGAGGCGCTCTGTGTTTTTGTTTAATTGAAAATCAATGGCTGGAACGGCGCTCGGTCGAACGGTCCTGAAAATGAGCAGGAATTTTTCGACATTAACTATGCGGCCGAACTAACACGCTCCCGGGCACGATTTATCGCGTAAAATCGCGGTGGTGCACGCTTGTGCAATCGGGAAAAGCGCGGCGCGACGGGTGGTAGAGGAGGAACGGCGGAACGCGGGGGTGGCGCAAAACGGGGGTTTTGCGCCGCGCTAAACGCGTGCGGAACGCTGGGACGAAAAAGAGAAAACACGCGTGGGGGCTGAATAGCCGGTCGTCGGCCAGCCCAAGCCATGCGTGATATAACGTGGCGACGAGGTCCGAGCGTCACACGACAAATGGCGAGCCATTTGCGAAATAACGCATCGATAAACCCGCCTGCAAAACGAACGTCAGAAGCGTCCTCCTACGGACCGTACTCCACCCTCGACCACCGCGTCGCGATTCGAATTCCCAGACCCTCTGAATAGGGGGTGTGGTCACATCTTTCCGACAAGAAAATGCCGCATTTCGTATTCACTCGTGACTTCCACGATCGCCTCTGAACCCCGAGGATATCGAACAGCCCGGTGAGATCCCTGCGAGCTCGTGACATCCACTCCGATCTTCGAACGTTTTTAAAGTGTTCCTCTTTACTGCTGCTTCATTTTAATCTCTGCCCGATCCATAAATCGGATTTGCGAGGAATATCTCGTAAGTTGACGGTGGAAATTTAAGCGAATTTATGCTTTCAATCCGGCAGTCGGTAGAAGCAGAAATCGGATTGAAACTCGCTACATAGAACGATAAATATTTATGTTAGATAGAATTTGTAGTTCAATGAAGTGTATTGAGTGGCGTTCATTACAAATGCGAAAATATCCGAAGCATAATAATAGGGTGATTATTCCACGGAAGAGTTCCGAATATTACTAACTGCTTTTTCCATTGTTATTGTCGAGTTCTGGACCGGAAACATTGAAAATTCGGATCGTTGCAGCCCTTTGTTCCTGGAATGGTCTCTTTATCTGAGGCATTGGCCGGCAACCAAATTGCGCGGATCTACGGCGTGTCGTGATCGAGAGGACGAGGGTGATCCTGGAGGAGCGAAAGAGTGCCTTGGCCTGGAGAGTGTGGCGTAGGTGACGAGAGAATAGGAAGGAAGGGTTGCACGGGGTAGACATGGGCGTGCCAGCCGGTGTTTGGTCTCCGAAGAGAATATATAGAGGGTGCATAGGAGTCTGGTCTCGCCGGAGAGTGACTGAATGCGTCAAAGTAAGGGAGGCTGATGTATATGCATACTACTCCTGGGTCACCGGGATGGCCCGAATTACCATAAACACGCTAGATAGTAGGCTAACTGCCGTTGTACCTCTTCATCCTTGCCCACTCCACCTGGCCTGAACCTCCTTTGGTGGTCCGCCTGTCTGCTTCTTTCGATTCATCAAACTACGACGCGCGAAATTCTACCGTCTCATTGTTCGGTAACTGGACAAGTTTCCCGCGTCATCTTCATTCGCATGCCAAGATCTACGCGAAGAGTTCCTTCATTATTCAAAACCGTCCCTTGAATTTTTCTGACAGCGGAGAGAAGTATTCTTGCGAGTGTTGCCACTAGACTCGTCAGGGAGGTTATGAAATCTTGACTAGATAGGGACTAGGAAAAAGACCACAGGCCACGAAAGTTGGAGGTCCAGACAAGGTAGAATATCCCTGCAGATAATTTAAGGAGCGTTTTAGGTGATTCTGGTGATCCCAGTTCCAGCAAAAAATTGTTAAAATGCGAAGCTTTAATCTTGTATTTAAATGAAGATTCTGGCTCGAAATTGTAGGTCAGCGAAGTGTTAACAACTTCGTGCCAGAGAAGATTTTCAATAATTAAGAAGCAGATGAAAACGGCTCCGAGGAACTTATCAGATTCAAGATCCCTGCTACTGCTTCAGAATTAATAGTTTAACAGCGCAATTAACTACCGACGAAGATCTCTGCTAACACGTGATATTACACGTTGTGGAAGTTGTTCGAGCCCACTCGCGGGTGAAGATTTTATTAGTCAGGCGATGTCAGAGTGTACCGCCACACGTCGAAATTTTATTAGCCCCGAACAGCCAGAGCCGCGCGGGATATTAAATATTTGCCGAGTCCATCGTTCGGAATCACTTTGCGGGCAGCCTCTAATTACGAGTTCCAGGTATGGAGGCGGGTAGTCTAGGCGTAGTAACCGGAGCTTGATGTCTCTCGGTCTATCTTACTCGAGTTTCACGATACCCTAACTTTCGCCGTGCCTTGCCCGTCCATCGATCTTTGCCGGGCGAGATCACAGAGGACAGTCTCTCCTTGATGTTTCTCGGGCAAGCAGAGGGCAAGGCCAGCCCCTTGGCTTGCGAGCTTTATTCGTTCGAGGGCCGTGTTTGATCGATCCCATCGCCGCCGGCACTGAAACACCTAGACCAGGTTGTTCTTTGAACCCTGCGGTGACCCGTGGCCAAGAACACAAGAGTCAATCCTCGGGCATTTTCCGAGTTCGATCGTTGGAGGACAGCGAAAATTCGATATTCTCCCGGGTGGCTCGGCTTTCACAAAGGTCCACGCGAGAGGATCCATCGACGGTTTCGGTAAACAGGGAATCCTACGTGAGACTAATTCGAAAAACCAACTCCGGGACGCGGCTGGAAGCTGTAGCCTAACCTGATCGGGCCACTGGAACAGGCTCGGTAAACCGAATCTGCGGCGAACCGGAGACCCGGCCGCAAATTTTGTTAGAGCCACGCTGCTCGAAGATGCTCGTTCCCTGCCTTTCGCTCCCCAGCCGCACCATCAACTCGAAACACGCACAAATCACTCGACGAACACTCGATCGCTGATTTCCCCATTGGAATTGCTCGAAACAGCTCGGGGCCGCAGACAACTCCCCCGCCAGTTTTTCAATTAAATCGGAGAACAGCTACTTTCGAAGTTCCCTTCGATTCTACCCCCGGTGAAACCCGCAGCTTCTCCCGTAGAGAATGCATGAAAATCCACGAAAATTTTCGCAATCGAGTGGGATGAAGAGGCGGAGAGAATTCGGCGGGAGATATTCTCACGGCACTGGCGCGGCATGCACGCGATTAGAAACTTTCTCGACCGCAGATGAAGGCTAATTAATGCCGATCTAATTGGCCGAGGCTGCGCTTTAGCAGCTGGACCAGTACACGGTCACTCGCCTTTCCGGATTTCTGTTCTGTCGGGTCGCATAGTTCCCTCGAAATTGCGAGACCCTAGCCGACGCGACGTTTTAGGCCCTCCACACACGGGTCGATCGGCGATTCGGTCGACGCGATTCCAGTCGCATGCGATTCCTCCCTCCACGTGATTTCCAATGCAAATGAATGGAGAGCCACACACGGGTCGATTCGTGGTCGACTGAAATCGGCTCGACTGAAATCGCCGCGGTTGTAATCGCGTTCGATCGGAAGCAAAGTTGGAAAATCGCGTGGATCGTACGATTCGCGCGACTCATGGAGGTACGAAATCACTGATTACGCCGAGATGGATGGACCAATCGGAACGAAACCTTTTGCCTCTTGTAGAGTATGTCCCCGGGGTGGTCTCGTGAAAAAAAATTTTGCATTTTTTTATTCCTTAAAAAATGTTGTTGAATTAAATAATGAATATTTATATTATTCAGTTGAATTTTCTAAAATACCTTAATATCATGTGCTGAAAACGGCTTTTTGAAAAATAGCTTCGCTTTCGTTTGCCTCATAAGCCGCTTGAACTATATACACGTCAAATGTTTTATTGTTATTATTATTATTATTATTTAGAATCGGGGAAATACTAAATACTTCAAAATTATTTCTGTATGTATTTATTAATAGCATGTTTTCATATTTTTGAGAAATCTTCATTTTTCCGACCTTAGAGGTTTTTCAATGGCTCTTGAACCATTCGAAAGCTGACCAATAAAAACCCATCCGAGTAAAATTTCAGCCCTCTAGCTTGCCCGTGAGGGTAGTTATAGTTAGGTAGATTAGGTAGATATAGTTAGGTTTTACTCAGATGGGTTTTTGTTGGTCACTTTTCGAATGGTTCAAGAGCCATTGAAAAACCTCTAAGGGCAGTTTTGACCATCTTAAAAAGCTGGGCCCTTTTACTCGTATCACTAAAAAGTGTGAAATAAAAAATTTTATAAATAAAAATTATAAGTATAAATAATTATGTGAATACACACACGAATTTAAATGCAATACAATCTTTTCGGAGGCGACGCAGAATTGAAAATTTTCCTTAAATTCCTTAAATTCTTCTACATGCTTTCACATATTAATGTATATTCTCTTCCGACCTACTGATTTTCAGATTCACCATATTCTAATGAAATCATAAACAGCAACATCTGTCATTTGGAAAATTTTCAATTTTGCGCCGCCTCCGAAAAGATTTTATTCTATTTAAGTTCGCGTGTATTCACATAATTATTTATACTTATAATTATTTCATATTTTTTAGTACGTTTTTCGAAGTCGGTTTAATTTTTTTTATAAAATTTTTTGAAAGTGAAAACGTGAAAACGCGATTCTTGATGTTTGAAAAACACAAATTGACTACAATCGACCCGTGTGCGAATGCCAATCGCGTCCGCCGCATGAATCGTATATGACAATGAAGACGTACGAACTTCACGACGCGATTTCAATCGACCCGTGTGTGGAGGGCCTTAAATTGCTCGTTTGCAAAAATGTATTGTCAAGTTGTTCTTCTTTTGCGTTGTTCCTGCTATAAATTTTAGAGAAACATTTGAATACATGGAGTACACCAGTCTGGTAATCAGAATTTAAAGAACACATCGAGTGTATTAAAAAGTATTCTAAAAAGATCCCAGCCGCACAGTGCTTTTTATCAAAAGAAACCGCGGAGAATTTGTGTATCAAAGAGCAAACAGAATTTTAATTGTGAAAATCTGCATCAGTGAACTGAAATTCTTTCCGTGCTTTACATAATGTAGAAGCGCCGCAGCGTTTATGGATCAACATTAAATTCCCGAATAACCGGAATTTAGCATAATGATGTACCCGGATGGTAGTCGGGAGTTCGAGCGATCAAGTTTTGCTTCGTTACGCGAATTGATCTCGCGGAATCGATAACATCAAAGGGCCTCGGGGGAAACAGGAGCCGTCTCGGCCGGTCGATCACGGGCCTCATAGTCGATCGATCATCGAAATTGACCGTGCCAAGAATGTGTAGCCGTGGTTGTGTCGCCGATGCCGTGCACGTGAATGCAATATTGATCGCGCGGGCTGGCTCGGAACGGTAGTGTAGGTACGGGTACGGTTCGCAACCGGCCTTGACGGGAAAGTTCATCGTCGGAACGACGGGAAAGCACAAAGTGCATCCGAGGAAAATTGCATTCCTTCGAGTTCCCTTCCTGACCCACTCGAGAATCCGGCGAACGCCAGGCATCGTTGAAACGCTTTCTACACGCTTCGTTGCTCGCGCTTTTCCGCCAAGAGTCGAACCCAAAGATTCGAGAAGGAGGAGAGAGGCGGAAAGGCCTCGGGCATATCCCAGCTCGAGAAATTTTCTTTCGACGTTGAACGGTATGCTCTCTCTCTCGGTATGTAAGGGAAACACCGTTGCCACGGACGATTTCTCCCTCGCTATTCCTTTAATTGGCTACACGTTATGCAAGGGACGCTAAATCGCGTCTGCTACCCCGCCAGCCGAGCCGCGCGCCCAGAATCCATTCGCGAGGAGATACGATCGAAACGAACGGTGAATGGGTAATTGAACCTAATGCAAGTTCGACTTACGTAAGAAACCGTATGCTGGAAAGTACGCTAGAAGCTCCACTGCGTTTTCTCTTACAATTTGGGGAACATTCTGTCTCTGTCTCTCGTGATTCTTCCTGCGGTTCATGGTTAAGGTCTGGCTGAAGAATGTTGAGGAATGTTGAGAAACGACGCCTCAGAGACAGACTAATTATTTTCAAATATTATCACACAAATTTTCATTAAACGAAATGGGTTTTTCTTCATGTGACGCACAAGCTATTTCGTAAATTTTGAATAAAAGTTAGTCTCTATTTACCTGTTTAATTCTGAGGGTACATGTAAAGGGGGTTAAACCAACGTTGGCTAGTAACAATTTTGACAATTTCATGAAACTTTGTGAAATACAAAATTCTTATCCATAAAATAAGAGCGCAAGAAGATATGAAAAATATTACACTCTCGTAGTGATGTGGAAGACAATGTTCTTGATGAATAAATTCAGAATAATATAGCACGAACATGATTACAGTGCAGCAACCGACTGTCCACAGCCATCCATCCGGATCTGCCCACCACCTCTTTACACTGCCGTTTCATTCACCCCTGAGTTCCACTCTCGCTCCACCCCTCTCGACAACGCAAAGTCGCAAAGCGGCCATCAGTCTCGTCCTCGAATGACACACGAGGCTTTGGCATAGCGCCGAGCACGGTTCACAGATCACGAGGTTAATGATATTAAAGAAACCTAACGATATTACTAGTCTGCAGATGTTTATGTAAATTGGAAACCCGATGCAGCAGTTCCGATCAAAGAAATCGACGTAGGCCATCATTGTCGTATCGGGAACATCAAAGGCTAAAACATTCGTTCTTATATTTCTAAAGACACCTCGGAAATAATTGTGTACGAATATATTTGCGTCAAAGGTGGGGGATTGTTTAAGCAGAGCCACTGAACGATATTAACAATTTCTTTGGTCAGAGTTTAATGGTCGTGTCGGCGAAATACTCTTCGCGGTTCAAAACAAAGCACCTGGAATTACTTTCAGTTACCCGGGGCCACCGTCGACACCTTCCGGTGTCAGGGGGAGGGGGTAGTCCTTCAGCGCCCCAACACCTTGAATATTAATGCTTGGTTCACAATAAACCGCGACAAATTCCCGTCTCGTCGCCAGCTCGCGAGGATTAACGTGAAAAGACGCGTTCGCGGGACGAGGTCGTTATCCACGGAATTATTTTCGAATAAAAATAAGGGTATAAAAGAGAACCTGGAAGAGAGGGTGGGTGCAGAGTGAATCCGGGAAACGCGGGAAAGGAGACAACGAGGAAGGAAACAAAGCGTCTGAGACGAAGGCAGGACGAATAAAAAGTCCCGTCCTCGAGACAGGTGGGACGAAGGACGACGCAGGGGGTGGAAAAGGGAAATGTGCGGCGGAGATCTGATATCCGCGGGGTTGGGGAACTTTTGCAAGTTATTTAAATTAAATAGACTGCTGGGAAGAGAAGACGCGGGCGGAGGGGCAGGTTGGAAAAAAGGGATGGCAGCACGGAAATATGGAAGACGAGATAAGGGTTGATCGCAGGGAAAGTAAAGGTTGAGCAGGAAGGAGAGGAACAGCAACCCCCGACGGTATTGATAGCGACAACACCCCCGGATAAAATATAACGCGCGTCTCAGCGCAGGGAATTAAAAGGTGTTTCTGCTCCCTTTTAACGGCCTCGCCTTCTTCCTACGGCTCGTGTACACTATGCGAGAACCCTTCGAGGTAGACACCGGAAGAGGGTGCTGCGCAGCGTCCCTTCGAATACTGCTATCTCGATCCTCGGCTTCGATCTTACCAAGGGGAAGAACGACCGATTATAACCACCCTTTATGTTTCTTCTATCTTTCCGGGACGCCGCCATTAGCCAGACACTGCGCACACGAGGAATTACATTCTCTTTGACCGTATTTCGATGTTCAACTACGTCGCCGTCGTCTTGAACAAGAAGATCCGACCGGCTTTGATCCACATATTACACTTCAACGGTATTAGGACCGGATTGATCTTTACGAGTCCTTTGAATGTTGTTAGAACAGCCACTCCTGCGATCTACCCTGCCTGGAAAGCCACCCTCGGACTATCTTAGCCGTCTTTCTTGGGGTTTAAATTCTGATTTGGAAGACTCTTGAGTTTTGTCGTAGTCTTCTAATTTCGCGAAGAAACTGCGCGCTATTGTAGTGACACTATACCTTACATTTTCTGGTGCTCTGGCTGTTTCAGCTGTCCTTCCTGGGGGTTAAATTCTAATTTTGCAGCACACAGTGACGTAGTAATCTAATTTCTTGAAGACTCACTCTTGTAGACAAAGCACTGTGCTTTACATTTTCTTCCACCCTCAGACTGCCTCAGCTACTTTTCCTGTGTCTTCAATTCTGATTTAGAGCTCTCGGCGCTTTGTTATTCAGATTTTTATTATGCTAGCTATATCTCACAGATACATATTTTGTCACAGACCTCAAATTTTTTTAAGAAATTTTTTTGAAACTGTCATAGTCCAATTTTTCATAGTTCATAGTTCATATATAATAGGTCATAGTCCAAAATGTTACTCAAATAATTAAATATTTTGTTTCTTATCTTAAAGGGTAGATATGCGAGCCTGAAGACTTCAATATGGCGACAGTCATTCTCAAAGCAGAGAGGCTAAACTGATACACTTCTTTATCCCAAAGGTACTTTGATAGAAAATTATTTAATAGAATCATTAGTTCGTAAGTACCTCAATACCATTATCACTTTTCGAGAAAATTTTGAAAGAAATGCCCGAAACCATGTCCATGGTGTTCACCCCATAAACCGGTCCCAGTTAGCCGGTGTAAACCGTCTCTACACGTCGTCGAAGCTCGCCGATCGATCCCGAGCGTCCATTATTCGCGAACGCGTTGTACAGACTTCGTTTTGTGCCGGCGGAATGCTCGAGGCCGTCGGCGGAGTTTGTAAACTGGCGCGTGCTTAGCGAACCGGCTAACCTGATGGATCGATCATCCATTTCGGCCCCACTCGATTCGTCGGGCTAAATAGACGGGTATTAAGTTCCCAATATAAGTAGGAACGATTCCCTGGGTGCCTTAATGCAACGCGCGGATCTCGAGAACCTGCTCTCCGGAGAGGGTTGCAGACTTCTCTCTCTCTCTCTCTCTCTCTATTCCGAAACCTGAAGAGATCCAGTTACACCGAACTTTCGGACGGCAATAATGGACCCCGGACCCGAAACTTCGAGTATTGTTTTATCGCCTTTAATACCCGCCACCCGTTCGGTAATGCAAAGTACCCGCCGACCTCGTTCGACTTCCCACACCACCACCGAAACGCTCTATTTCTCGTACAGACGGCCGAGCCACCCTTTTCACCTCTTTTCATGACGGAGCTTAACGATAAGTGATTTCGTATGCACGAAAGCGACCCGAGGCTCCCTTAATTTCGACGATCGTAAAACCTCGTCCGTGGACCCGCCGTTCCTTGCCGGAACATTCTCGGGGACGTAGTTTCAGCAACTCGGACTTTGCTTTAAGACTTTGGATTTTTCTTCTGGTCCCTTAGAGATCCGACTTCTGGACTCTTGTTAAAATACATGATTTTCTGTCGGACGTTTCATTGGCCAATAAAAACGTGTACGTATAACGTGAACCAACTTGATGATTCAAAGGGGAAAATGTTTCCAATGTTTCTATAATGATTAAACCCTGCTATACACTTTGCCTTTGTATGCCCTCTAATATAATATAAAATATATAATACAATGTATAAATTATATAAAATAGAATATACTATTATAACAAACATTAGTGGGTGAGTTATGAAACTTTTTGAGATTGAAGAGCATCGATCAAGATCGTATTTCATGAACCTCAAGGTCACATTTTCCGAAATATCAAGATCATCGTTTTTAGATGGAATGATGAGTCTCTCGGTTCTTGTTTCTTTCAAAAAAGGTTCTCGAACAAAGCCGCCCGTGCGATTTCGAAGCACGTAATCGTCGATCATCGACGATAACTCATGAATCACGTGGCAAACAACGCGACCTACTGGCACGGTCTTGGCACCCTTGCCAAGGGTGCCCTTGGAAAAGAAAAAAAAGGGCAGACACCCTTCGAGGAACGTAACCCTACTCGGTAGGGTGCACGCGTCCTGGAAGTGCAACCAAGGACGACGACACGCGCAGCATGTGGGGCCGCATATGGCGCGTGGCTTCCCATTGTTAAGGCCGTGGCTTACCTAACTGACTTTATGGTTGACCGTACTTCCAGGGTGAATCCGGCCTGTCCTCCCGGGGCACATGTGCGCAAGGTGTCCCGGAACGATTCATCGTCGATAACTATTGTCGGCCGCGTTGCTCTTGTTACATTTTTACTGCGCCCGGCGGGGCGTCCCGCCGCTTCCAGGAATCGATAAACGCGTTCTCGCGAAAATGAAATTTTCCGCTATGCCGAAAATGAGGTGGCGAAAATGGAGCAATACGAGCCGGTGTTAATCTCTGAAAGTAGTGTCGCTGTCGACAACTGAGCTTCGAAGTTCACGGTCTCCGACAATTTTACGAAGTGGGAGTTGTAACCTGGAATTTTCTATTCTGAGGAATTTTTTAAGACCGCTGTAGTAGATTTTTGAGGAGATCATGTTCATATACAGGTTGGTCCACCTAAATATCTCCTCCAATTGTGGGGGTACAGAAAATATTTTGTGTACTATTTGAATGGTTTGAAGGAACCATTATATTGCAAACAATATTTTTTTCCAAAGGTCATATTGAAGGAACCATTATATTGCAAACAATATTTTTTTCCAAAGGCCATTTTTTTCGAAGTTATCAAGGTCATCGATGGTTTTACATTTTTTTTAATTGCACCGTGTAACTGATTGAAAAATACATTCGGATATTTAAAAAAAACATGACCTTGAGCTTGATCTGAAGGTAAAACTTTAATTTTCGAAGGTCAAGGTCATTTCAAGGTCATTATATTATACATATCTGAATGTACTTTTCGATCAGTTACACGATGCAATAAAATAAAAATGTAGTTATGTATCTAAAAACATCGATGACCTCGATAACTCCGAAAAAAATGACCTTTGGAAAAAAATATTGTTTGCAATATAATGGTTCCTTCAAACCATTCAAATAGTACACAAAATATTTTTTGTAGCCCCACAATTGGAGGGGATATTTAGGTGGCCGTATTTAGGTGGACCACCCTGTATATACATGAAGGGGTGGATGGATAAAGGTGTCGAGTAATAAATTGTTTATTTTCTGTAGAAGAGTTTTTACACTTTTTTGATAAATGAAGATAATAACACAAATCAATAACAAATATATATATTGTTATAGTTAAACTCTAATACAAAAAAAGATAATAATTATATTCATTCATCAAAGAACGACAACATATTTTGTTAAAAACTCTTTTACAGAAAACAAACTTGACACCTGTATCCATCCACTTCTTATAATCAATGGCACAAATATTCTTTTTCAGCTATTTCTCATGTCAAATCTGTAAAATGTGTTTATTTCCATTGATGAAATATGCTTATCTTGTGCTAAGATTTATGATAAATGGACAATAATAATAAAAAGTCGGAACATTTTGATTCAGACACAGATGAAGAATCCTTGTTCGGTATAGCTATAAGAAGAAACAGTATGATTACGTACAAAAAAGTGCTGTGTAAGTAGTGTACGAGTGGTATCAACACACAATCTTCGAAGCCAATGAGTCTTCGCCTCCACTACTTCAGAGCCCCAAGTATATCTAGCCGAGTACACCCAATAACTCCGATTCGGTCGGATAATATTCCACCCACCCTCACGAAGGACACACGTATCTTCTCCCGATCCCGCGGCAAAACCGACGCCTCCCGGCGCGGCGGCGTCCTTTATCGAGTCTCCTCTGCGGCGCGACAACGCATTTACGGACGCATATTCATAAAGCGTATATCTTGTAGCGGGGGATAGGGTTCGTGGATTTATGAACGGAAGGTCTATCGTTGGAGATCGGTCGGTTAGATCGGCTGGGTATCGGTCAAGGAACCGGTAGCCGGTGGCTCCCTAGCACGGCTCTAAAACACCATCCGGCTGGGGGAGGAGGGCGGGTCGTTCGGGTCGGGGTCGTGGTTCGGATCGGGTAACACGGGTGCATGAATCTCGACTGTGCTCGTAGTTGCCTCACCGTGCCTCGCCTCGCGTCGCGTCGGGGGCCGAAATCGCATTTGAACGAAGCTAAATCCGACGATGTATTCATGGCCGTATAGAAGGCGGGGGTGTAGGTGTACGGCGAGGTGTCGCGGTGTCGGCTACCGAGGGGAGAGAGAACGAGAGGAAGAGAGAGGGAGCAAGTAAGAGAGAGAGGGGGTGAGAAAGAGAGGGTTGGCGAGATCGAGGGGGTGGGCTTCGGTGTTGTGTGTCGCAGCCGCCACAGTATACAACGGTATCTCTCGCGCATGATAAATCTCCCGTCGCGGTTCGAGCCTCTATCGTATCGCCGTAGCTATTTTAATATTTTAAAGTTCTACCCTAAATGCGCAGTATATCAAAACTTCTATCATAAATTACTCTCCTCGTCTCCCCCGTTCTCTCTCCCTCCCTCTTTCTCTGGCAGAGCCACCCCTCTTGTCGCCTCCGTTTCGGCACACGGTCTGCTCTTTCTCTGTCCCGCGTCCGCTCCGCTCGCGAATTTCCCCGCTTGTTTCGCGGACCAAAAGGTCCACGCTCGGGAAATTAACGGCCAATGGCGTCGACGACGCTTGCACGGGCTTCCGGGGAACAAAATATCATCGCGCGGAAACTGCGCCGACCACGGCCCCCAGCCACCATTGTTCGATCCCACCGGTGGGTTCTCAATTAATAGAGAAGAGGATCGGACACCCCCACAACCGATTTCGCTGCCTCATCCCTCTCCCCCAATGATGCTCGAGCCTTGTTGGTCGGCCAAACCCGAAATTCCATTCACAGGCTGTTTTCGATGGACCGTTGTTTCGATCGGCGATCATCAATAGTCCTTTTCGCGTTTTCAATGGATCTTATTTGCATTACCGTCTACAACAACGACCACTTGTCCTCGCCACCGCTCCACGCCACCGCGCCGCGACCGATCGTAACGCTCGATTAATTGTCCCCGTTTCGTGCACCGGTCTGGACCGTGTGCTGCTGCATTGCGCAACCACGATAGATAACGCTGCGAATGGGCGACCGTTCGTTAGCCACGCGATCTTTAATTGCGTCTTCGGTTGACGCTGAAGGCTGAGACGATTGTTGGACGTCATAATTGCTTGAACGAGTCGGACAAGAAGCTGGAAAAGTGCTGTTGGTGACAGGTAATGTTCTATGGCCAATTCTGAGGCCCCAAATACATTGTGTTTTTGATGATTCGAGAGGGTGGATTTTGAAATACTGCTGTAATTGATAGGCGGAATACAAATTTATCTGAATAGAGTGCAGTCGATGTTAGAAAATTGGTAACGAAAACATAGATAAAAACTAAAAAACACACTTAAGTTTCGCGTTTCAAAATGAGCCTAAGGAGGTTCTCATACGATTTTCTTCCTCGAAGATATAGGCTAAACTGTACTATTGCTGGCACTGCAGTAGTTATTGGTACTTTCGATTCAAACGGCAAATATTAAGAATTCCTGGTATAGAAAAGCATTTCATATTGCTTCTTATTTATGTTTCAAAGCAACGTTGCAAGTTTTCATAACAGAGTTCCACATATGACTGTTAGCAACGCTATCTAGGAAGAACGGCGGATGGCCATAGTGCAGTGTAAATAACGTTTTATTAAAATTTTCGTTACGAGTAAGTATACTTTATCGCTTTATAACTGAATTTCGGACTGTACTACAGATGTAATAAGTGCGTATATGTTTAATTATAAAACAAATAGCCTGTTTAACGTTTACTTCTTACTCTGCCAATGACTGTACTATTACCATTGTTACTCACTGAATATGTTACTCACTGCTTAAACATTCCAAAAGAATGTCAAAATAGTAGAAGAAGAAGCCAATTTGCATCAAAGGATTTTATTGGAAACAATTCACATGATTAAATATCATAACGTAAATCTCAGGTATGAAACACCTAAGATACATGAGTATTACGCAGCATTAGTGAACCAGTAATATTTTATGATGAATTTTTCTAATAAATAAAATCTGCTAATGACTTTAAAGTACATCAAAAGCAGATTGAATGTCAATTAATAAATTAGCACAACTTTGTATGGTATACAAACAGTGGAAACTTGTGCTTGGATTTTTCACGGTTCATATTTACCGCCAAATATCGATTAGCCAATGGGTCGATCAATGTTTTCTGATTCATTGCCTCTTCAAATACTAACTTTACCTCAGTTCGTATATCACAGACATGGAGACGACACGTGGTTATAAAAGTGTAAAAAATTTAAAATAATTTGTTTACTTAGCAAGTAGGTTTGTTTCTTAGAACATTTGGTTTTTTGTGCAGAATGTAACATAAATTACATATTTTACATTGATTTAATAATTTTTTACAGACGCAGTTATATAAAAATTTGTCCTTAAAAATGGTCTAAAAATAGGCCGAAACGTTGAAAATTTTGTGGTAATTTGCAAAATTGCTTAGTTAGTAACATCAGATCGAACCAGTGCGCTGAAAACGTCAATATACTTTATTCCAAAAAAAAGATAAAAAGATTTTTACTACGATTGTGGCTTAGAGTGCCAATCATTGTAAAGTGTACCCTATTAGTTTAAACATCACCATTTTTAGTTCACAAGTATGGTAGCTAATGTATATCTGAAAGATTTATGTTAGAAAACGTATAAAAGAGAATTGATATATTCAAGAACAATATTGCAAGGCTCCAGCGGAACGGGTCTTACGGATGCGGCTGACCGAAAGAGCGCGAACGGCTGCACTAAAAATCGTCGAGTGCACTCACAGTGCATCGGTCTCCGAGTGGCACGGTGTTCTCAATTAACGGGAACAGTCGCGCGTAATGGGAGAAGGGCCATGCGGAATTTCGGAGGTAATTCGAGACGTTGGCTGCGGCTGGGTTAGCGTAACGCTTGCGTCACGCTCGAGGGTTCGGTAACGAGAGGAACGGGGGCTGCAGGGCAGCGTCAGTCCGATAATCGGCCGGCAAGATGCACTCGGCCGCGTTCCTGCGCCGAGATTCCGCGAGTCTGCGGAGCCTGTTGAGTTTCGACGAGGGAATGCGGCACGTATATCGATTCGCGGGGTCGTCCGTTATGCAAGCACGATTCCTAGCACCCGCGTGCTCAGTTCTCGAACTTCCTGCGGGCGTAGAAACGGAGAGGAGAGGAGAGGAGAGGAGTGGAAGCTCTCACTCCCCATCGAGTTCCTCCTCTTCAACGGGAATGCATAATTTAAATGTCCCGCGTCCCAGTTTCCCTCCTTTTCGAGAGCATCGCTGATTGCTATGCCGGTCCTTCTTCGTGAATTACAGACAGCCCCTGTCCCCCGGCCCCGCACACGTCCGTATTCATACTTTTTCCCCCGGCCACCCCCGCCGAGAACTTTTAAAAAGGTTCGCGCGCGTTTCCCCGAATCCTCGGGCATTGTCCCGCCTACCCGACTGGCAGTGATGTGTGAGAAATTAAAACTATCGCGGATATAAAGCTGCAATTTATTCGTTGACGGTCTCGAGAACCTACCGCCCGCCCCGACACTTCTCAGCCGGATGGGGAGCCCCTCCGGCGATGAGATGCACGGCACGCAATTAACACGGAGAGCAGCCCGGCCGTGCTCGTCGCGGAAATTAACGGGAGCGAGGTTTTCTTTGCCGAGCCACCGTCAGCGATACTTCCCAGTTGCGGACCTTCTCGCGAAATTATCTGCGAACGTGCTCCGCTGGCCGTCGCTTACGCGAGCTCCACGGGACACGCGGGAAAATCTTGTTTTCAAGGAAATTTTGCGAATCTGGGGTTTCGTGTCACCATGCCAGCTCACTTGTGTATTTCTTCATGTTATTCTATATTTTAAGTGTTACCATATTAAAATGTCAACACTTATTCCACTGTAATCTTATTTTAACGTAAGTGTGATGAAATGTACAAGAAAAAATAGTTAACCTCATCTTCGATATGAATTTTGCGCACCCCGTGTTTAAAAAAATAATAAACATTCATCTGCAGCTTTTGCAGCACCGAAACTAATTTTCCACGAGCCATGCAAGCCCGTGCAGTTTTTTTCAGAAGCTGTGCAGCATCCCCTTAATAACAGTCTCCGCGTTAAAAAGCGGCGCGTTAGCCGCGATTCCAAAGTTTTCCGCCAGCACCGGAAGCGGGTCCCCGGATGGAAATTCGACTTTCTCGTATCCGAGTTGTTGGCTGCCATCGTGGCGACCCGCACCGGCCGTGTTTCGAAGGTTGATGCACTTTACTTCCGGATAATCAGGCGAGCATTGTTTGCCGAGTTACGAAACGCTGTACCACGCGAAATGGAGTTAGAGGCGTCGCGTTCTATGCTGCATATACACACAACCATCCTCTGGGACAGTAACAGGGACTATACATCAACTACCATCACCGAGACCTAGACAGCTGCGAACAGGACCTTTGAATTGCGAGGATGTTAGGAAAGGCAGCTCTTCCTCCTGTACGACAAACGTTTCCGTTTTCTCCTCTCCCCAGTATACGCCGGTTCCCTGTACGTTGCGAGGAAGATTGGTTTTACTTTTAGCCGATTTTCTTCGACCGATTTAACTCGAGTTAACCGGAACGACGGTAATTCGTTTAGAGGCCTCGTTGTTGGAACGCCGCGCGTTATTCCCTGGTTTACGCGGCTTAATCGCCGGAATTACCCACGGAACCGGCGCCTAACTTCGCCGAACTTCGGTGATACAATTTACCGGGCAGATAAGTGGATCGCTGGATGCCCCGGATAGCTTCGATCGTTTCACTTTCGCCAACGAATCGCTGATGGAACCACGAAAGTGCGCCGAAATTGTTTACGATCGGGCACCGCTCGTGGAAGAAAGGCAATCAATGTTCCTCCGCGGCGAATGAAATTATAATGCGCGGAGTCTTGTCTAGGATTAGTGAGAGAACTGACATCTCCGGATGTTAGTGAAACATTGGGACGACGTAGTTCTTGCAAAAATATTAGATACACTTTTATAATCGCTCATATTCAGGAATTGAAATTGTAATATTATATTGAAATATAACAATTATATATAATATAATATTGAAATATCTTAGGAACTATTAGAACTAAAAGGCTGATTCAAAAGACAAAATTAATTTGTTTAAAAAATACATTAATAAATGTGTCGAATATTTTTCCAAGAATCCCGTCCTCCCAAAATTTCACTAACAATAAGATACGAAGATGTCAGTTTGGCATCATCCCTTATCAGTATGTATTGCGCAACTACCACAACGGAAGCGTGAATGAGGTAAAGACATCTTTATGGATCGTTACATGAGCGGGTTCTGTGGGATCTATGGCCGGCGAGGGTTGCGGGTCGACATTGTCGAAAACAGCGAGTTGGAACAGTCGCCATGGAAATGATCAATTTCCTATAGATGTCAGATGCATGTTGCACCGAGCACCGGGCCGTTGCAGCGGGCCGTGGACCACGATGCAATGGTGGTCCCGCGAGGTTTCGCGAGAACTTGCCACCGCGCTCGGAAATTCCACGAAGGGGGGGGGATCGAGACGCTTTATTGTAATCGTCGCTTGACACAAATTAACGTAACTCGGGCGCAAGTTCGATGTAATCTAAACTTCGCCGACAACCTACTTCCTCGTTGATCCGGCCCACGAGCTGCTCCGCGTCATTGCGCGCGGATGCGTGCGCCATTCACCGTGCTAAAATGGATTTTGGGTAACGGACGACCGTTCCAACCGACAACACGGAACCGGGACCGTAATCGAATCGCGGGGAACGGAGAGAGACGGAACTGGAAACGAGGGTGAGAAAGAGATAGAGTGGAAGAGATAGAGAGTGATAGAGGAGAGAGCGGTCGCTTCGAGCACACAAACTAATAATAATTCGGGATAATTTCGATTATCGATAACCGCTTTAATATACACGCCCTTCCGATTGGTTTCCATAAAGCCACCGCGCGTTCAAATCCAGACCGTACTCTGCCCCCCTTTTTCCCTACCAATCTCGATCAACCAGCCTCGTTTCCCGCTGCCTCCTTCTCATTAACCCCCGCCGCATCTATTATAGATATTTGCAAATATTCCTGTCACCGGTTGACTCGCCGCAAACCCCTTGCAACACAATCCACCGACCACCACTATTTAATTCCTCCAGTTAGGTTCTTCAGGATTTCGAATATAATGTGAAGTGCCCTATGCCTGGACAGCATGGTTTTCTATTTTAAATTTTATTACTTTAAATAAAAAAAAACAATTTCTTAAGAGTTTTAACATACAGCTCAGAGTTTGTAAAGTATTTTAAAACAAAAAAATCATTGTTTAGATTAATATCTTAATTGTATTAACAAGAATAATTCAAACCTATAGTTGGACACATTAAATCGAATCTAAGCTAGTACCTGGACAGAAGTAAAGCCTATATCGGGACAAATTCAATTTACGAGTTGATCGAGTGAACATAACCTAAAACGTTGGTTGGTGGTGCTGTTGCGCATGACGAATAGAAGATGCTTTGCGTAATATGTAGTATTCTTATCATAGATTATAGTATTGTATTATTTAACCAAATATATATTTATTTTCATTTACTGTTTTAATAAAACTTGTCATAATACAACTTTTAAGGTTAGGTAGTAATACTGATAGATTTAAGATGTAAACATAAAGTATTATTAACGTCACAACCGGAATACATTTTCTACATACGTTATTCAAGCTAATAGAAGACTAATTATACGTACATGTAGTTAAATAATTTGCAAACAATGCGTTGATTTTATTCACAAACACGTGTCCGGCTTCAGGCGTAAGCAAATTGCGTATAAGCTTAGAATAGGACAGCTACTGTCATCGCGCCCCAGTATAGAGTACTTATATTTGAAAACAGTCCTAATCTTGGATATCTAATATTTGGATTAATAATTATTATTTACGCTAAGTTTTATTGCCAATTTATTTTAAAATATCAATATTATTATGCGTGATAATTATTTTTTGTCTGAGGGCTTAAATTATATCTTTTTTTCTAACAAAAGTTCGAACTATAAATGCACATGATTCGCATGTAAATAGACTATTTTGTATACTGTTTTCAGATGAACTTTGAATTCATTTTTAAATTTCAATTGATGTCTTAATGAAATAATATTCGCACCTACTTGTAGCTAAGGCCTCAGAATATATAATATAATTATTTAATCTCTTAATTACTGATTTTACTATGAAAATTCAATTGTCTAGATTTAGGTATCACTTTTGGACTGTTCAGACTTAGGGCAGTTCACCTTACATTTTTGTTTTTTCACCCCAAATAGGGGTAATAAATTCACTCAAAAATCAATAATACAACTTTATCAAGAATAGATTATTGCCTTAGCGCACCGTTGGGTCCTAATGAGTTAATGAAACCTCCTAATAGAATCGCAGACAAAAATGTAGACCGGCATCCATGTCGCGAGGTACAAACCGTTCGACATCAAGCACGATGACACGTGTACGTGCCGATTCCACGGGAATCGCGGATGGCGTTTTGATTTGATCCCGCATTGTACGTGAATTGGGTTGAATTCGAGCCGCCTCAACCCGCTCGTCTCGGTTCGGCCCGACTTCGTTCGCTGCCGCGACGCCGCTTGATTCCCAAGACGTCTTGGAGGCGTCGCTCGTGCCGATCTAATGGAGACATTTCCCGCTACGAGACTTGATTTACAATTCGATCGGACTTAGCGGGAAGTTTCGCAAGCCAGCCGGTATTACCTGTCAGGTGTGTCAGCGTGTGCCGATCGCCTCTCCCGCGCTATTTTCTCGCGCGATCGATCGCCGCGGCGGCGCGGCGCTCGACGACGACTACGACGTTCCGTACCGTTCTCTTGCATCCGACTCGACGCCACCAACACGGGCTAAAGTTATATGTATCGATAATTCAACGGCGGGAATTGCGCGAGACTTGCACGCTGGTTGAAACTTGAGCGCCACTTGGAACAAGCACTCTCTGCCACTTTGAAAGGAGTGACCGGCAAAATTCACTTTGCACGGGACTCACTGCGATTTCCGACCGGTTTCGCCATTAACAGGTCGACTGGCGCCTTCAGTGTTACCTGATTTTTACTTCGCACCCTTTTAATCAAGAAGAGTGCGGAATAACTCGGGGAAAGTACCTTCTCTTTGAGAAAATCTGAGGTAACTATTCTTTTCATATGTGGAGGCGTCAAGGAGAGATGAAGGTCAACTGTGTTGTTTGAAATAGAAATGGTTTTTACCACGTTTATATTAGCTTGCCGAGTTGTCGTTGTTGCATACGTAAAATCTTGTAATAGAATTTTAAACCACTTCCCGATGAGCTAGAGACTTGAAACTTTAAACATAGCTCAGGACTGGATGACAATGTAATATTAAGAAACAAATTTAAAAAAGAATTGTGCGTCTAGGAGAAAAAAAATTTGTATATTAACCGTCACACCTCGCCGCGCGACGCTTAGTAGTACGTCAACGCGTTCAGCGATCCCCACTCCACGCGCCAGCGCTCCCTACTCCACTACGTGTTCCCACTCCGACTCATCCCCACTTCGCATCGAAGGAGCTCAGTGTGGTTGTGGTATTACGTTCATTCTGTTCCATTTCGGACAATTTCGGACTCCATCAATACTCCGTCGTCTCTCGGAGTCATCCGCTCATTCTATCTCGAGTATTTCCATATCTTGCGTTTCTATATCTTACTATTTCATACCAGTATTACTATATCTTGCGTTCCATTTAAAAAAGACTAAAAGGTAGAGAAAAAAATTTATAAAAAAGATTTTTAAAAACCACGCTTATATTAAAATGCACTAAAAATGAGGAAATAACCTTTTTAGACATTAGTGACTATAAATAATATAGTTTAGCGCTCCGCGCTTTTATTTATACTCGCTAATGTCTAAAAATATTATTCTCTCCTTTCTAGTGCATTTTAATATAAGCATGGTTTTTAAAAAGTTTTTTCATATATTTTTTTTATTTACATTCTGATAATGTGTCCCAAGACGAATACAATGATCTATTACAAAGGTCATTCAAGGTAACTGAATGTCAACTGCAATAGAAAGTAAATTGTCTCAAAGCACTCTTCAAATACTTCTGTGTCTTCTATGGTTGTTGGCTTACCGCTCAATGACATTATACGCTTGTGTGACATATTTGTCAGTGTACTTAGACAATTCGAAAATCAGCCAATCCGATTTTCAGCGTCAGTGGAAGGTTGAACCCTATTCGATTGCTTTGTAATTCCTGGGGAAGGTAGCAAAGGCGGTGCAGGACTCTCGATGTCGCTTCTCGCTTCTCGCGACAGGCGTCCTTCACGTTAACCGACGACGTCCGTGAGAAAGGCCAGCACGTGTACGCTGTCAAACGCAGCACCGACAAGCCGGCAGCCACGTGTGGTACGTGCACGTGACACGTTACAGCGACCGGGGAACACGGTAACCGAGTCGTAGCCGTGTCGAGGCTGCTCCATGTGGGATATCCCGAGCGACCACTGCCACGACCACGACCGCAACCGAAAGTCGGCGAGTCGACGTTAATTCTGAATTAATTTGCCAGCGATGGGAACCGTGCCCGGTTGCCAATCGTCGCGTTGCGTCGTCGGTTTTCCCTTCTCTCTCTCTTTCTCTCTGTCGCATCGATTCCAATCCCTTCGGTCTCGCTCGGATTTTTGCGAAACGTCTATCCTATTCCGGCGCAATCGCTTTCATACCCCGGGAAAACCGGGATAAATAAATTACCAACGGGGAATCTAATCCATCCTGTCCATCACGCGCACGCGGCGGCGGTTTAATCGACGGAAATCGGCGCAGATCAAAGGGGAAATCGAAAAGCGCGGCGCAGTACACAGCTTGGGAACGATAGCCGCGGGGGTGTCTCGTTTTTCAACGCGCGTTGCCCCGAACAATTATCCGGGACGCGTGTCAATAACACGGCCGCCGACGACGGGGCCCCATTAATGACGTTAATCGCTGTAACGAGAACTCGCAAGTATCACTCGAGCCGTGTAATCATGGTAAAGAACCGGCCTCTAAATTGTAATGCGCCCAAAATCGGCGGGATCGCGTTTCAATCAATCAATCGCCGATTATTCGCGTTCAACGATTCCGACGCGAAGCTTACCCGTACGATTTTTCCAGCGTTCTCTGTTGCAACTATTTCATAATCAAATTTTACACGTATTCATACCCTTGTAGATGCAACCTGTGATTGGAGAATCATTTCTTTTTCTTCCGCTGAATTGATACCACTGAATGGAGGATTCAATTCACTGTTTTATGAATTACAATCTGATACCAGCCATTTGTGCGGACGTCCATAGTCTGCTTATAAATTACCCGATGCTCCACATACGCAGTTTATAATATGCCCCGCATAATGAGACACATAATCAAAATGATTATTAGTACAAATGCCATTATGTAAGCCGTATCCACTATTATGCGTATCGAAGTTGGACAAAGGCATTATGAATCGGAATGGATGCGGAATGCAATATATTTGATTAAAGTATTCAATTGTAGCACTGTCAGAAAATTGTACGAGTTTAACTCAAAGAACTAACGTAATTATGTACTTTTGTTTCGTTAGCGCATTATAAATATTTGAACAAAATCATGCTTGAAGATTTAATTGCATCGCGTTTATAAGAAAAAACAATTAATCGTGGAGAACAAGACCGTAAAAATCTTCACCCTCTACCGAACTAAAAATCGAAACAAAAGCAATGTAACTCTACCTACAATAACAATTAACCAAAATAAAGCCTGACACACCAAAGTCCATCTACCTAAAAGCCAGCGGAAGTCTCAAAAGATCAGTATACCCATAACTCAACTGAAGCTCGTGCTCTCTACCACTAACCGTAACCATGACCGTCATCTCGACGCAGTTGTCCCGCGTTATTCAATTCCCGGAGAGTTCAGTCGCAAGTTGGTCTCGAATAACGAAAAATTGTACGAGTGCAACTCAAAGAACTAACGTAATTATGTGCTTTTGTTTCGTTAGCGCATTATAAATATTTGAACAAAATCATGCTTCAAGATTTAATTGCATCGCGTTTATAAGAAAAAACAATTAATCGTGGAGAACAAGACCGTAAAAATCTTCACCCTCTACCGAACTAAAAATCGAAACAAAAGCAATGTAACTCTACCTACAATAACAATTAACCAAAATAAAGCCTGACACACCAAAGTCCATCTACCTAAAAGCCAGCGGAAGTCTCAAAAGATCAGTATCATAACCCAACTGAAGCTCGTGCTCTCTACCACTAACCGTAACCATGACCGTCATCTCGACGCAGTTGTCCCGCGTATTCAATTCCCGGAGGGTTCAGTCGCAAGTTGGTCTCGAATAACGAAAAATTGTACGAGTTCAACTCAAAGAACTAATGTAATTATGTACTTTCGTTTCGTTTGCGCATTATAAATATTTGAACAAAATCATGCTTCAAGATATAACTGCATCGCGTTTATAAGAAAAAACAATTAATCTTGAAAAACAAGACCGTAAAAATCTTCACCCTCTACCGAACTAAAAATCGAAAGAAAAGCAATGTAACTCTACCTACAATAACAATTAACCAAAATAAAGCCTGACACACCGAAGTCCACCCACCTAAAAACCAGCGGAAGTCTCAAAAGATCAGTATCATAACCCAACTGAAGCTCGTGCTCTCTACCACTAACCGTAACCATGACCGTCATCTTGACGCAGTTGTCGCACGTTATTCAATTCCCGGAGGGTTCAGTCGCAAGTTGGTCTCGAATAACGAAACAATGAAGGCTGACTTGGCGCGGGCCGGCCGACGGGAATTACAAATTTTTCGGTGGAAGCACGCACCGAGGAGAATGGGAATTTCGGCGAGGTGTCGCGGCCCCGGTGATAAATCCTGGTGAAAGATGACCCCTGGCGGCTCCTGGGACGAGGATTTCCTGGCGCGCGAGCCCTGGTCCTCGTCTACCACGAGGGTTTTCGGGGTTTGGGGTGGCAGTGTCGTGGACCGGTTTTCGGGGGAGGCTTTTGACTCTCTGCCAAGAGGAGCTCGGCCTCTGCGCTTCTGGCATCCCGGCATCGCACGCATCGGGATTAGCGACGTACTGGGCCCGACCACGTCGGGATTTATGATTGAAGCTCCGCTCGACCGCGGAAAATGGTGGAGGAGACTGAAACAAGGACAGGGAGAGAAAGAGAGCTTCTCGTTTCCTCGCGGAGGAAAAACGAGGAGCAGACCGGATAGGGATCGTGGCTTCGTCGAGAGATGAAACCGGGAACTCGTAAAATTTGGCATCTGGCGTGGCTTCTGCTCGACTCTGCTTGCCTCTGCTCGCTCCTACTTCTTTCGGTCCGGTAGGCTCGGAATAGATTCCCCTCGGAATGGGTTAGCTCTCGCATCCTCCGCTTTTACGATTGGGAATCGGCAGTTCCGGTGCTCCGCGCTGTCTGAAGTCAAGTGGCCCTGGACCCAACGTCTTTATAGACTTCCCCTACGTAGACCTCCTGTTTTCCTCGACTGCGATCAACCCTTCCGTTTCGTATTCCTTACGCAAACCAGCACCGTCCCTTTCGGGCAACGGGCTGGCATCAAACAGCAAGCATTCCTTTTGCAGATCGCGCTAGCGGATGAGGTTCCGCTGCGTTGGTTTAGGAATGTCCTCATGATACCAGTGGAGAAATCGAGTTTCCGCAGGATTGCATCTAATTTGTATACCAAAAAATTTTCGGGAAGTTGAGGTAGTCTGAAATTCATTTTGAGAATTCGTATGAGGTACTTTACACAAGGTATTCACACACATTTGAATTATGTTCACGATTCTTTGCCACTAGACATATTAAAATTATTCACCAAGGAATCTCACCCTGGATATGTCTCACCAAGACAACTAACATAATCTGCTTGTCCAGTAAATAGCTCCCACAGAAACCTAGAAAAATTCAGCAACACAGACAACCTATGCCCAAACAAGCCTACAGACTTTCACAAAAAGATGCGAATAACTCTCTCCTTAAGAAAATCGCAAAGTGCACCCTCGTGTCGAGAAGCAAGCGATTAGAGCCATAAAGTTAGAGCGTCCGCCAGTAGAGCAGCCTGGATTCGTTTTCACCTGAGATAGTGTTCGCCGGTATCGGGTTTGATCGAGCCATGACCATCGTAGGTTGGCTTCTATCCATGCTCTCTCTCCGTTTCCGTGGAATCGCCCCAAAGACTGGGAGTCTCGGGAGGCAGCTCGAGCACGAGTCCCCGGCTTGTAAATCGCGGCGGCGCATAATGGTCGTCCGAGAGCCATAAGTCGGCGGGAGCCGATCGTGTTCGAGTATTAGGGTCGGTCGTTTCACCTGGAGAGGTGTATTACGATGCTCTCCTCTCGGTAATACGTGACCGGTAACTTGTCGTGCGAGGTGCGGGAGCAGAGGTCGTAGGTCGAAGCGTTCGATCAGACACGGTCAACGGAGATTATTCCGCAACGTGACTGATCACTCGGCCGATCGATCGTGCCACCGATTCTCTCGATTCGATTTTATCCTTTCCGGCGCGACAGCACAGACAACCGTTCCTCTCGCAATGGCGGAGGCGCTTTCCTATTCATTAACACGGAGAGCGAACGACTCTCGAGCGTCCCCGTAAAAAGTAAATCAATCAGTATTGCGATCGCGATGAAGGATGGGGAAACGGTTCGAATCGGAACCACCTTAATGGAGTGCCTCCAATTATTACGGTCGTCCCTCCAGCGCCGCAGACAACCTTTATTAACGACATGCTCGCGTAATCGTCGACGTTTTACTGGAGGTCAACGTCGATCGTTTCTATCTTCGAGGAAGATGTCCGATCGTTGTTCGGAGAAAATAGTGGGGGCGCCAAGTTAATCGTGCTTGAATGTTAGGAGCGAGTTCGTGGATGCATTCAATCATCGTCGATCTTTCATGAAGCTAAATTTCATTTTACTACCAGCAGGATCGAAGATAAAGGGTAATTTAGCGGCAGCGTTCCGTGACTACCGCTCGGGGATTCGATCGGGAGAATCGATGCTGGTGGGGCAGGGATGTCTCGCGCAATTTGCACCTTGGGTCTCTGGGGCTCGAGCAACATTTTAGGTGGATTAGAACGTTTTTAGACCTGCTGGAATGGGATTAAAATTGTATCTGGGTTAAATTCGTAGAATGAAAGTACAATGGAACATTTAAGGAGAGCTACACTCATTAAAATGAAAAATAAACGGTTGCTACCAAAACTGGGTGTGTATTAGAGAAGTGTCAAGGACCTTCAAGTCATTAAAAACCTACGATAAAATTGCAGACCCGCAGAATTAATTAAAATAAAAACGACTGGTAACTTGGACTGGTTCAGCCGAGTGTTTAAATTAATTAAAAAAATAAAAATTGCGGTCAGGAGAATTATTCAAAGTACAGAGAGGAAGTTGCTAATATATTTCAGTCGCGCGTTTGTGATGACCAGTTAGAATTAAAAGGGTTAATTAAAATATAGAAAAGGTCTGACGTAAGTGTACCAAAGAAAAATAAAAATTATAGAGTACTAATTCAGTATTAGTTAAAATTCAAGTGAAGAAAGGATCAGGTAATCAGCCAGGTGTACCGAATAAAAATGCAGAAACATGGCAGGATCGTCGGAAAGAGATTAGATTAAAAATGACTGGTCGTTATGGTTGTCAAGTATCTGTAAGGGATGCAAGGGGTGATAGAAAAAAGCGCCTGAGGCATTCGCCGATCAGGATGCAGTCGCGAGCGAAGAAAGCTGCATCGGCGAATCCCAGGAAATCCTGGACCTCGTGAATAACTGGTGAACACCGGTCGCCACTTCGGAGCGTAAAATGCACACAAAGGCGTATTTACGCCTGCAGACGTTCGCGTATAATTGTACGCCGCCTAAGTTGGCCCTTTGCGCGCGCATAAAGCGCGCGTTTACCTCGGTTTACGTCCGCGTAAATATCTAACTACGCGGTAAGTGGTGGGACACGGCCAGCCACGCCAATTAAATCGGTTATGTGCGAACTCTGTCGAACCATAAGCTACGCCATTTTCCGTCCATTTACGAACCCGGCTCGTTTCGTTGCCGGCTGACATCGTGGGTATCGCGATTCTTGCAACACGAGCCTCCCATGCGGAACCGGGTGATTCAAGTCTGATGTCCCCAGAACTTAGTATACGATCCGGTACTATGTATATTCAGGATGTTCGATAACGTACGTCAAGTCCGAACTAAGGTAGAAGTATAGTAAAAAGGTGCTGCGAGTCAATCAAAAATTAAAAGAAAGGCTAACTTTCAAGTTATTAACCATTAAAATGCATTAAGAACTCCCTGATCTGACTGACATACACTACTACAATACAGTCTCGATCTGAGAAAAACGCTCGGGTCTGAGCGGTTTCTTAAATCGCGTAGTTCTAATATATTTTTTGTGACAGCTCGTGTATTCAAATTACGATGAAAAAATGCCACAAATAAGTTGGTGAAAGAAACCTGTGTAATGATCGTATTTGTTGAGCACTAAGAGACGCGATTTAAACAACGGCGCCCGTCGATCGTCGGCCAAAGTTTAATTTTACATAAAATTGTATATCGACGCTCAGCGGGTAGCAGAATCCAGTTTGAAGCGGCAGCTTCCGAAGAACGTAAACCGTTTTACTGCGTTCTTAACTATTTTCGGCGGCGCGTTGAGATATCGCGTTTTAATCGAGCCCTCTAAATCCTGCCGGGGAATCATAAAACAGTTACACCGCCATTAACCTCCGCGAATTTAAGGAAATTATCTTGCTTCTAGTGCGCACCTAACTGGTCTTATCACGGCTGAAGCGATGAATATCCTCTCTTATTTATCTGAGCCAGGCCGATATATTACGTCCGCTCATACTCATTGTCAGACGCTCTTTCTACTATCCTCTATCCCATGCAGGGATCTAGGTTAACCCTACGGGGCCCAAACTGGTCCTTAATCTCTCAGTTTATAGTACTACATTCTTTCATACTGTTCAATTGAGTTTGATCTTAGTATTAATTAACTTGGAGACCTTAGATTTAAATTCAACTTTATCAGCTGATATGAAGGTAAAACACAACAGTTTTAATTGTATAATATTCTCCAATACGCTAAAACGACTAAAGAAGACACAATAATAAGTTTCTAAATTTAAAAAAAAAGAAAAAAAATTGACGAACATGTTTGTGTATTAGAAAGGGCTCGAAGACTATCACCACCGACTCTGCCACATTCACAGGCTGTTTAAGAGCGATAAAAGCTCTAGGCTTCGCGTATCGTCGCCGAGGTCCTCGGCGCTCATTAACGATCCGCATCGGCGTTCGCGGAGCAATTAGCCGGGACCCGCGTAAATAATCGGGAAATTATATCGGCCGTTATTTACCTGAGAGGCGGCGGGGTGTCAGGCGATGGGAAATCACGGGGCAAATGTAGCAGGGCGGCCGTGCGCGGTTAACGTTTCTATTAATTCTATCGGTGTCCCTAAATAACGGACGAGACGCGTTAATGCTCGCGACGATGCGGTCGTTCGTGCCGCTTGTAAATCACCGCGATCGTTCCTCCCAGCCATTCCCATTCTCCGTTTCTCGTAAATCCAGCCGCAATTTCCCGAATTTTTCCCCTCCCCCCTCCACCGAGACTCACCGCGCGCGATATTTCAACCGAAACCGGGGATTCCAGATTCTAGGGCCCCGATCGTAAAGACGGCCGCTTTGAAAATAGGATACAGATTACCAGGGGATTTCCCAGTCCCTATCAATTGTCCAGGCAGCTTCCGGTAGTTTCGCGACTGTCACAATCTCCGAGTAATGATAGCAAAGTTGCCGGTGCTCCGTGAACGTTGGCCGGGAATTATTTCGTTTATGTTCACAACTACCCGGTGTGCTGGAAAAGTTCCCATACTGATTTTTTTTACAAACATACTGGTAGTCCAATCGTAAAATTAAGACTTGTCTCCCCACTCTACACTTGACCCCTCTACGACGCTATTCCCCCACGCTTACGCTGCGGTCCAGTCACATGACGCGTTTCGACTCTGTCGTGCATGCTCTGTCACAACGTTACGTGACTAATCCGATACTGGCAGCGAGACGGTAACTTTGAACGTACCGTTTATTCCGATTCCCAGTCGAGAATTCGAAAACGAGCTGGTGCAAGGCGTTTCAGATGGTGCATACGGTCGCAATGCGAGCCACATGAGCGCACTAACTATTTTGTTCTCTTTGTTCGCGTTTTTCTGCCTGCTGGTGGTTTCGCAGTCGCCGATTTCCGGTCTGAGACGACAATGTGCTGCGCACGTGTTCGCGAAAGTCCACTTGCTCTGCGAGTATTATAATCTTCACACTCTGAACTACTACACTTGAGTCCATCGCCTAAGAAATTGAACGTGCGTGCCCGATTATTGTGAATTCTCAATGTGAATTCTTGATACACTAAAAACACTTTTATGTAATATCTGTGGTTGTTAGGAAAAACGCCGGATGTCACAACATCAAAAAATGTGAGTTTCTGCATTAATTGAACTTTATAGTATAGGATTTACGTATTTAGGAGAAAAAAGTCATAAAAACAAATCCGAAAGGCTCAAAAAATTACTGCAATTTCACCGATGTCCTATGTGAAAGCATTAGTGATCAAAAGTTTAAACGGCAATATCTCGAAAGTAAAAATATGTGACATGCAGCGTTCTTCCTGACAACCACAGATATAGCAACAGTAGTATTACATAAGAGAAGTTTTGAATTTTTAGAAGAAATGTCAACGAAAAAATAGACGCTTCTGACCCTTGCACGCGATGGTTAAATTTGTTCATGGAACACTCGTGACAATACTTTTACAAAAAATTCTCAGGTTACAGAAACGCAATTGTAGCAGAGCGTTCCAAGTAAATCGCGCGAGTTCGAAAAATAAAATGAAAGTTTGTCGTGGATAAATCGGGATTATGGGACGTAGAAGGGCTTCATATTTTATTTTATTTACTGCACTCGGAATTCATACACAGCGGACTGCAAACTGGAATTCCTGGGACGCAACAAAATATCGCGGCAGCCCATATATCTCCGCGAAGAACGAAACTTCATCGCGGAACAAAAAACAATCGGGGTAGAAGACAAGAATTGTTGATGCAGTTACAGGATAAAGTCGTGCATCCTGATATCGGCCATTCATTTCCCGGCAACCTGATAACTCACGGTTCCATGGTCTCCTCTCTCTCCCATTCTCTCTGTCCGTCTATTTCCGTGTCTCTCTCGACGCCGATGTATGCAAATCCTGTCTGCGAACTTGCTAAGTGCATGCGCAAGTGTATCAGGAACACGATAAATTGTAGATCGAAGCGGAGGAAGTGTTGCGGAGGCGCGGCGGGAAATTCCGGGAAATTGAGTCAACCTCGGTTTCGAGAGTTTTATCGATATAGCGCCGACACAGTGGCAATATTTTCGAGTATTTACCGATATTCCGGGTACCGTTTGATGGCCGCTCGCACGGAAGAACCAGAAACTGAACTTTCCCGAGACCTCCCAGCGATCCGTTGCGACGATCTCCGATGGGGAAAAGCGGAAACCATATTGCAAAGTCGAGCTGCGACGACGCGGTAATTTCCCTACGTCTCGAGTTTGTTTTTCGAGGGGACGAACTCGACGAGCAACGAGCATCCATTCGAACGGAATAGTCCATCGAGGAACGAGCGCCTTCAACTTCTTCCTTCCGCGCCATTATACACGATTCGGGATCTTTAAAACACGTCTCGACAACGCGGACCGCGACACCATTGTCTACGGATATGTTCACCTATGCTCGAGGATTCTCTTTTTGCCGTAATTTTACCTCTTTTACATAATACATAATTTATATAATATTGTAACATTTCTGAGTGTTTACGCGCATTTTTGTGCGATAGAAAGATGAAAATCAGTAGCGAGCGAGCGGAACCCTAACTGTTGTTAAAAACACTTTTTAGTCAAATTAGCGAAAGTATCTAAGAAATCATACAGGACCTACATTGCGTTGATGTGGTCGTGTATATGAGGGCCTCAAAATCTTTTCACTGCTCAGGGCCTCTAAAGGTCCGACACTGACTCTTTATACGTTAATGATGGTTCTTGTTATTTATATTATGGTATCGCTATTTGTTTAAAAATGAAGATAGCTTCGCTCTTTATTTTAGCACTTCAAAAATAAAAAAGATGTTGGGCTAGTCTCAACACTAGTCAACACACTCGATAAGATGAAGTGCCCTAAGTCTGGACAGTCTAAAAGTGATACCTAAATCTGGACAATTGAATTTTCATAGTAAAATCAGTAATTAAGAGATTAAATAATTATATTATATATTCTGAGGCCTTAGCTACAAGTAGGTGTGAATATTATTTCATTAAGACATCAATTGAAATTTAAAAATAAATTCAAAGTTCATCTGAAAACAGTATACAAAATAGTCTATTTACATGCAAATCATGTGCATTTATAGTTTGAACTTTTGTTAGAAAAAAAGATATAATTTAAGCCCTCAGACAAAAAATAATTATCACGCATAATAATATTGATATTTTAAAATAAATTGGCAATCAAACTTAACGTAAATAATAATTATTAATCCAAATATTAGATGTCCAAGATTAGGACTGTTTTCAAATATAAGTACTCCATACTGGGACGCGATGACAGTAGCTGTCCCACTCTAAGCTTATACGCAATGTGCTTACGCCTGAAGCCGGACGCGTGTTTGTGAATAAAATCAACGCATTGTTTGCAAATTATTTAACTACATGTACGTATAATTAGTCTTCTATTAGCTTGAATAACGTATGTAGAAAATGTATTCCGGTTGTGACGTTAATAATACCTTATGTTTACATCTTAAATCTATCAGTATTACTACCTAACCTTAAAAGTTGTATTATGACAAGTTTTATTAAAACAGTAAATGAAAATAAATATATATTTGGTTAGATAATACAATACTATAATCTATGATAAGAATACTACATATTACGCAAAGCATCTTCTATTCGTCATGCGCAACAGCGCCACCAACCAACGTTTTAGGTTATGTTCGCTCGATCAACTCGTAAATTGAATTTGTCCCGATATAGGCTTTACTTCTGTCCAGGTACTGGCTTAGATTGGATTTAATATGTCCAACTATAGGTTTGAATTATTCTTGTTAATACAATTAAGATATTAACCTAAACAATGATTTTTAACTTCCCGATTCATAGGGAAGTTACTGTAATTACCCCGAAAATCGAAAATCGATTTTTTAGCAGATCTTCACGTTTCATGGTCATTGGAGTCATTTTAGACTATTTTTATCAAAATGTTTGTGTGTGTGTGTGTGTGTGTGTGTGTGTGTGTGTGTGTGTGTGTGTGTGTGTGTGTGTGTGTGCGTGCGTATGTCCGTTTGTATGGTATCAAATTTTTCGTTAACGTTTTCAGAAAAAGTAACAACGCGATCAGGATGATGAATGATGCAATCGATGTGCCCCGTCGTAACTTAGAGCTGATTAGATTTTGGTCCATATTGGTCAAGTAGTTTTTTAGATTTTTAGTTTTTTTTCGAAAAGAGTTGATTCTACAATGCAATTTATAAGGGAGGACGAAAATTTTCCACCAAAGAACCAAACGCAATTACATAAATAAAATTTTTTTTCTTAATTTTTTTTTATTTAAAAAAAATTTTTTTTTTAGATTTAAAAAAAATTTTTTTTTTAACTGATGCTAATGTTACCGCTTGGAATAATCGAAAGTAATTCCAATGCAACAGTGAATTTATCATCTCTACTCCCAAGAATACATTTTGGGAGAATATCGATGAAAGTACAAAAAAAACCATGTTAGCGATGTTGGCGAAGGAGTAACGAATCGGGAAGTTCTTTGTGTGACTCTTGGAGAGTCACACACCAAATAAAAAACATTAATATCAGTAGGCCCTACTAGCCATGCGTATCACTAACCCTCTCGCAAGAGCAGTCCTACCCGCGAGCTCGCGAAGCGAGCGAGCAAAAACAACCCTACTTGCGAGCGAGCGAAGCGAGCGAGCAACAATAGCCCTCTAGTTTTATTTTAAATTACTTTACAAACTCTGAACTGTATGTTAAAACTCTTAAGTAATTGTTTTTGTTTATTTAAAGTGATCAAATTTAAAATAGAAAAACATGCTGTCCAGGCATAGGGCACTTCACCTTGCATTCGCAGCGGATACGCAGAAGCAGTATGGGCGAAGGTCGCTCGAACTCGCAGCTTCTATCGATACCGTGGGAGCCTATCGTGTACATCGAGCAGAAACTTTCAAGTGGGAGCTTTTTTCGGCTGACTGTCGAGCATCGAGCCTGCAGAGACCAGTGTACACAGTGCATACACGTCGCAGAAACCGCAGGAATTCCGCGGATCCGAGTTTTTTCCTGACCGTCGAACCGACGAGCGTCTCTGCTGGGTCCCTTAATTCAATTCGACCCTGAAAGCTTTCCGCCGCGAGGGTCTCCCGAGGACCTTTTTGATGTTTCGCGCTCTGATTCGCGGGAGGATGCAACGAAACACCCCAAACCAAGGAACAGAGCGAGCAAGAAAGAGAGAGCGAGGTGGATAAAGGATAGAGGCGAAGAGAGTGAGCGAGAAGAGAGAGAGAGAGGAGGGTTATTTACATAAAGATAAACGTTTCAGTTTAAGCACATCAGAGACCGGGTCGAGGAAAGTAATTTGCGGCGGTTAGTTGGGAATCCGATTTACATTTAATGCGAGACGAAAATCCTGCGGACTCGAAACCAACGGACAATTAATGCGTTCCGCAGGTGCGCCGAAGGTGGGGGGTGGCGGCTGGTAGAAGGATCGTTAAAGCGTAAAGCTTTCGCCCTCGGGAGAGCAAGAGGTACGCAACAGTAAATTTGCATCCATTTCGGAATACGTGTCGGTCTGTCGGCCTGAAAGGGACCGTTGGGGTGAACACGCGGGGGCGGTTGTAGCTCTGCCGCTGTCGATGCTGGCAGCGACGGCGTGGCAACGGTGCGACGTGGCAACGGCAACGATGCTGCTATGGCGTGGCGGATAACGCGCGAAACCTCCCGCGCCTTTTAAGGGAGACTATTCGGGGAATTGAGTAGAAAAGAGGGAGCGCTTAATCGGCTTTAATTGCAAACATCGCGGCGCTTCGGGTTCCCGCGAGCATTTCACGGTGTTGAATCGTTGCGAGCGAGCTTTGGCCCACCTCCACTCACCCCCCTGCTACCACCATCGTTCTACCGCGACTCCATTTTTCCTAGCAGGGTGCTCAGTTTTTTGTTTTATTTTTGCAAGCTCCTTTTCAGCCCCCGTATCCGCTCTCGACGTTCGTCGTTCACGCGACGTCTGCGTCGGGATTCATTTCTCACTTTTCCCGAACCCGGGTCACACCAACTGCCGAACGATCGAATCGGACCCGCTGCTCTGCACCTACATTAGCATGAGATATTAATTTATTCGCAGGTTCAAGCGGAAATGCAAGTGTCCTATTCAATTTTTATTTGTTAGGCGTCTTCAAGCTTATTCGAAGGTCGACTTGCTTCTAAATCGCTTCGTTATTAGAATATTTTTAATCAAGAAAGTGTATTTGTATTACACTTAGATTGATTAAGATTAAGGAAGTATGAGAAGTCTCATAAATCTCTGTGTAAGTACACTTCCAGTTGATAGCACCCTACAACTAAAGAGTCTTGAACCGCGAAAGGCTGAATTCAACAGTACCTACCCATGACAACTTGAAACTTAAAACGAAGATCAGTGCAGCATCAAAGTACTCCCGTTCAAACCCAATGAAACCCTAAGGGTCGTTCACCGAGGGAAACGATTAGACTCGCGAGCGTTTTATTATCGTCGAAGCAAACTTGCCGAACGATCGCTTTACGAATAAGCACTTCGGTCGAAATACGTTTGTCATAAAACTCTCTTATTCGACTGGAACACTTTAACCTAGATTTCCTCTTAACTTCCGTTGCAATGAAAAAAAAAACGAGAGAGAAACGTTCCTTTTACATCAATTCTGTACTCTCGATTTTTTCCGCTGGAGTTCACAATTTACGATATGCGGCGGTGTCTACCTCAGGAAATTTACAAGATTAAATTCGTCTATACAACTCTTCCATAAATTAAAAATTATTGAATTTCTTAAAAACGTACTTTAACAATCACTTGTTCTGATAACTCTACAACAATATACAGGGTGAGGCGCCAGAAACAGGTCACCTGAATAACTCCGCTATTATTGGTGTTAGGAAAAAATGCATGACATGGAACTTGCTTGGTTTCGAGGGGGCATTAATCAGATGTTAGTAGCTTTTTTGTAGGTGGACGCGTAAAGGACATATGAAGGTCAACTTCATTTTTTTAAATGGAATGAGGGATTTTTAACTTCCCGATTCATAGGGAAGTTACTGTAATTACCTCGAAAATCGAAAATCGATTTTTTAGCAGATCTTCACGTTTCATGGTCATTGGAGTCATTTTAGACTATTTTTATCAAAATGTTTGTATGTGTGTGTGTGTGTGTGTGTGCGCGCGCGTATGTCCGTTTGTATGGTATCAAATTTTTCGTTAACGTTTTCAGAAAAAGTAACAACGCGATCAGGATGATGAATGATGCAATCGATGTGCCCCGTCGTAACTTAGAGCTAATTAGATTTTGGTCCATATTGGTCAAGTAGTTTTTTAGATTGTTAGTTTTTTTTTTAAAAGAATTGATTCTACAATGCAATTTATAAGGGAGGACGAAAATTTTCCACCAAAGAACCAAACGCAATTACATAAAAAAAATTTTTTAAACATTTTTTTTTAGACTTAAAAAAAATTTTTTTTTATATTTAAAAAAATTTTTTTTTTTTAACTGATGCTAATGTTACCGCTTGGAATAATCGAAAGTTATTCCAATGCAACAGTGAATTTATCATCTCTACTCCCAAGAATACATTTTGGGAGAATATCGATGAAAGTACAAAAAAAAAAACGATGTTAGCGATGTTGGCGAAGGAGTAACGAATCGGGAAGTTCTTTGTGTGACTCTTGGAGAGTCACACACCAAATAAAAAACGTTAATATCAGTAGGCCCTACTAGCCATGCGTATCACTAACCCTCTCGCAAGAGCAGTCCTATCCGCGAGCTCGCGAAGCGAGCGAGCAAAAACAACCCTACTCGCGAGCGAGCGAAGCGAGCGAGCAACAATAGCCCTCTAGTTTAATACATAAATCGATGCAGCTGTACATTCGTTATAAATAAGTACTAACCTATGTATGTCGTAAAGTTAGTAGTTCACGAGATATTTCGATTTAAATAACTCTAAAATACCATTACTGCCGTACTAAGGGTGCAATCACAGTGGATCCGATGTCGGACAATTCGACCGACGTCCGACGTTGTGTCTCTTTTTCGCACGCTCGAAAAAAGAGACAGATGCGTCGGACGTCGGCCAAATCGGCCGATATCGGATCTACTGTGATCGCACCCTAAGACGTTACACAAGTAAGTAAACACTAACTCCTGAACTATTAACTTTTCGACATAAATAGGTTAGTACTTTTTTATAACGAATCTCCAGCTGCATCGATTGATGTATTAAAAAATACCACATTCCATTTAAAAACATGAAGTTGACCTTCATATGTCCTTCACGCGTCCACCTACGAAAAAGTTACTAACATCTGATTAATACCCCCTCGAAACCAAGCAAATTCCATCTGATGCATTTCTTCCTAACACTAATAGCAGTCGAGTTATTCAGGTGGCCTGTTTCCGTCGCCTCACCCTGTATAAGCCTAGATATTCCGAGCCCGTATAAAAATCTTCGGTTCTCGCTTGCACAAGATAAACTGCCATGTTTAGCTCAGCGCCATTTTCAAAGCGTTTCTTTGCAAGAAAGTTTGACACAGAAAAACAAGTGACAGTCGCAAGGAAACAAGTCTGTGAAATATAAAAGAGGTTGTGGTAAAACTTCCGATGCAATATCCTTTATTTTCCCAAGTTTCTGTTAACGTGCAAAAGAGAAGTATACCCTGTCTGTTAACTTTCCACTCGCTGTCTTCAACTCTTTAAAGAAGACGGAATATAAAAACGACTGAAAGATATAAAATCCGCTATTGTACATCAGATTCGTAAACCAACATACAAAATTCAAGAAAGTTTTATACAATAATTACATTCGCTGCAGCAATAATATTCAGAATTATTTTAGCTGGTCATAACGATTATCATGCGGATAGTGGAATATGCTTACGGTTTCACGTTGGGGAGTGTCGCAGTTTTAATAACGAACACTTGAATATCTCGCCCGTTCCAGATACGCTATCGATTACCCAAAATGGGAATCAAATTTCCACACCCAATATTTGATCAGCTCCACGCAGCTCGCAGCCGTGATTCGCTCTCTTGTGAACGAACAACGGCAACGAAGCCGGAAGCCACGGAATCCGCCGGTTCGGTTGAATGGGAAGTTACTCCCGGCGAATATCTTAAGGACTTGGTCTTAAAAGGAAATCAGACGTCGCGTCTGTGCGAGGCGCGATGGCGTGTCTCCCTCGAAAAATATTTAAATTTCCCGATCTTGTTCCGCGTCGGGGTCGGACAAGGGAGCCAAATGAGAAAGTTCGACTTTGTCGGCAAGAAAGAGATTTTCCCCGGGCAAATAGCGGGCGGGTTTTCCGCGGGTGTTTTTGTCCCGAGGATGCTTATTCGAGGGAGCCGTGAAGCGAGCCACGGCGCGGCGTGTGTGCCAGAAAAGAGGAAGAAAACCGATGTGGGGGGAAGGCAACGGAGGCGGGGAGTGTAGAAGAATAAGGGAGGAAGAACAAGACGGCATTCGGAGTCTACCCCTCCTGGGGGAAATCACATGCTTCCAGGTTTTATGAGGACTCCCACTTCGCGGACGACCCACGGGGAAAGACTCTCCCCTATCCGCGTGGAACAGCGGCGGTGGCGGCGGCTACAACCACCTTGCTACCCTTCCTCTTCTTTTGCTACCCTCACTCGTCCTCTTTTTCAAACCTGCCCTCTTTCTCGCGCACTTTTCTCTCCTCTGCTTCGAGGCACAGGCGGGTCTGGTCTCTCGCGGGAGTACGGATGCTCGATCCCTTTGTCTTGCTGGATTATACCGGCGATACGGTTCGATGTTTAAGACGATACTCGAGAGCGCGAGGACGAGGCCGAACGAGCTCTGGACGAGAGACACGGAGAGCCAGAGGGGCTGGTAACCGCGACGACATAAACCCCGATCTTTAAGAGTACTCCCCTAGGTGAGCGGCTCTCTCTCTCTCTCTCTCTCTCTCTCTCTCTCTCTCTCTTTCCCTTCCCTCGGCTTCAAAGCACCGGGATTCTGTGCGCGAAGCATAAAACAGTTTGCTACCGTTCTTACTTTGTTCGGCGAGCTACCTCGGAATGGGGACTCCTGAGCTCGCGGGAAAGAACCTCTGATATCTGCGCTCTTCTTTTGCGAACCACGCCACGTTGTTACCCGTGTCCGATTTGCCGAGTTGGACCGGAACCGGGGAAAATGATGTTAATAATTTCTGGGCCCTCCTGTCGACCGAAATCTGGATTACAATGCTGTTACGCGGGCTTTAGGAAGATAGTGGCTGTACTGCGGGGATAAAATATTTGTTCAGATGGTGAATCAGCATTTGTAACCGCAAAAATGTAATTCATAGATATCATTCAAAGCAGAAAGAATTTTTTGTTCGTCTCCTACGCCGCACAATGGGGTATTTGGCCCGAAAAAGTGGAAAAAATTCAATTTCTAAATTTTTGCGTATGGCATAAAATTTTTGTTGTTCGTTGTAGTTAAAGGTCTGAAGAATAAGGCTGCAATATTATTTTTTCTATTTGTACACCCGTGAAGTAGTAAACTTCATCGAAAGTCGAGAGATTTTAAGGCGCGCTTGGCGTTCTTAAACAGTCTCTAAGACAGCGTCTGTTCATTGGCGATTTTCATGTGTTTGAAGGGAAATTCTGTAAATTCTTGTATTACAAAAGTTGTTCAGGTAGGTATACAGAGCACTTCCGCATAGATTTTATTTTGTTATCATCTAAATTAGTATAGTTATTAATATTTGAATATTACCAATCATTCTGTAAGCTTTTTAAAAATTACAAAACTTTAATGACAATTTTGTTATAGTATAAAGCCGTATTGAGTGCTCTTTTTGGTGTCATTACATTCGGTAAAGATTCGTGATTATAAGCCAATAAAGTTTGATTCCGGATATGTCCGGATTCAAATTTTATAGCTAATTTAGAATTAAGTGTTTAGCAGCGTTTCGCGTACGTTCGGCTACGCTTGGTCTCAAATGAAGAAGAAACATTATCCGAGGAAGAAATTTCTTATGTATTTTCCGATGAAAATTAATGGTAATCATTTTAAAATATTCTTATAATATACCGGGTGAGTCATTTAACGTGAAACAGACGTATATCTGGGAAATGAAGCTATTTTGGAGAAAAATGTTTCAAACAAAAGTTGTATGATTTAGAGGGGAGCATAAAATGGTGTCATTGATTTGACCTTGGATAGTCGTTTGAAAATCACGTGAAGGTCATCTTCCATTTCTTAAATAGAACTCCCTATTTTTTGTTGCATATTCTTGTAGCTTGTTTTGACAGCTTTCCAAAACACTATATTAAAATATTTTTTTCTTAAATATTTTTCAAGTTATAATAGTGCAAATATTCCACTATCGCCTTGCTTTTTCAGGGGTTCTCGATAATCTGAGGAAAAAATGTTTCGAACAAAAGAGGAACAGTATACAGACGTCTACAAATTTCAATATATAAAAGTTAAAAAAAAATTTTTTTTTTCAAAAAATTGAGGTAAATTTGATTTTTCAAATACTAAAATGTATTTTGGATTTCATAATGTTGTAGCTGATCTTAAGGCGAATCCAACGATATATAATATTATAACCTTGAGCCTATAAATAACGCTACAATAGTTTTTTCCACTGTTTCAGGCCAAATACCCCACTGTGCGTCGTACAACTAATGCAGACAATTTTAATTCCGCATAAAAATCTGCAGCCTAATTATTGTGTTGCGTTAATAATCATATAATACCCTTCACAATGGCACGGATAAATTTTAAAACTGCAAAATTAGCGACAAAAATTAAAACTAAATATTTTTCATAAATAGACAATTTTCTTTCATAAAGAACGATGAACATACTCCACAACGAGGCTGCAACAAACATCCCTTAACGGAGAAGAGTTGCATTAAATTGAAAAATTTCCCATTACCTTCGAAATGGAATTGTTGCTTCATACCGTAACGTCTCGGCACAGTCTCGCATACAAATTGCACAGAGATTTTTCATGCAGCAGCCGAGAGCCAGCATTAAAATCAGCAGTACATTTCGTCGAAGACCCTGTCCGCGCAGCTGTGGCAAAGTAACCATATTCGAGCGACATTGTACGAACCCGTGGAACGAATAACGCAGCGAGTTAACCGGGGGTAATTAACGGGACGATTAATCACCGGCTGGTTCGAACACACGCGGTAATTAACTCTCTCGTCGTCGAGGGTGTCAGCTCGCTTGAATTCTTAGCCAGCAGTGTATCGCTTGCCTCTTCGCTCGAGCAGACATCGCTCGTCGAATCCAGTTTTCCCTTGTTAACGTCGCGCGAGACGCTATTGAACAGAACATCGTTTCCTATTGGCGTGGAACTTGGAATCGGGTAACTTGTTCTGACACGTGATCTGTGCATTCATAATTTAAAAACATATTATCAGCAAATTGTTATAGTAGACTGAGAATCCTAGTGGATTTGCGGCTTGTGTAAATTTATAAAATACAAGGGAATTAAAATTATTTTGCATCATCCGAAAACAAATTTTTATGACGTGGAAGAAATTTTTACCTTAAACTCTGACTTCATAAAATAAGGTAGATAAAGAGGCACTTTCATAAAGAATTTATTATTTCTAACTACTTCAATTTCTAAGAGTTTCTCTGCTCGAGTACATTAAAGGAACTGCCAAAAAATTAATTACCAGTTCCCTCGACCAAGTTCTCCCGTGTCAGGCTAGCGAGCAATCGCGGATCGTGAAAATGTTTAATTTCGCCGGCGAGAGCTGTCCAGGGAAAAAAGAGTTTCGCGCGTTGCTCTTATCGACTCGGAGCCGATATTACGCGGGAACATGGGGCACGTCCGGTTGCCGTGAAGACAGCTGGCGTGTGCAGGGTGGCCAGGTCGGCGGAAAAAGGTTGGAGAATGGAGACTGAGGCCACGGAAGGTGGCATACCTACGTGTACCTACTCCATCTTCGCCGGGGCGTGCGGACCGACGGCTAGAATATCGATTGACTACCGTATCCCGATAGATAGCGGGTTCCGGCTCTTCCGACCGATCCTGCCCCCAACCCTTTTTCTCGCTCTCCCAGGATTCTTCGGCTGCTCATGCATGTTGGTCGTTCGCAGCTTTGAACCCGAGACGCTCGGAACCCTTCTCCAAGTCGTTCCGACACTATTATCGCCCTCCACCCTCGCCCTCGACGCTTGCATCTTCTTACAAGGCACCGACTACGTCGTCCAACTTTCAGCTTTAACGTATTGTAACCCCATGAGATCCCCTGGACGTTCTCTCTGCGCTTTTTGCGACGACTTACGGACGTATCCTTTGCGAAACTCGCGAGTCCATATTGTTTTTCTCCTGATCTGGCCTTTGAAATTCTGTTCTAACACGTACACGATGTGTTAGACTTGCATCTGGGATACAATTACTTTTTTATCCGTTTTTTTCACTGATCTATTCGGAGAAATTCACTGAAACTTGAGGGTAAGAGCTTGACACTTAAACCATTACACTATCCCTGACATTAATTACAGTGCAACCGAGTTACAATCAAATAATTGAACATAAAGTTCACAACTCCACTTTTTAATAAAACACCCCAGCTCCTCAGTACTGGTTCCAAGCATTCAGGAGCCAAATAAAGCTACAAACGGCGCGCTATCATTTTGGTAGGCCGGAGTCATTAAATCGTCAATTAAAAAGTCCACGGTCTAAACCCGCGTATACGCTGAATTTTAGGGGCTAAAGAGTCGAGAATATTTCCAGGAACATTGCGTCGCAAAGCTTGCCGCGTCTGTCCCTGGAAACGATGTTCGGCTGCGTTTACTCTCGCTCCCATCATCGTGTTTTAATGAAAATTATATGCGGCAAATATTTGAGAGCCGCGTTCATATTACAGTCCGTGGGATGCATTAACGAGACATTTCTCGAAGTTCGTCAACGACGGACGCATTTCATTCCCCGAGCTCTCCGCGACCGTGTTGATTTGCACGATCAAAACGCGCTCCGCTCCCTCTTCGCGAAACACGCGACATATACATCGTCCTCTGGAGCGAAATGGTTTACTAAATCTTATCTGTCGTATCGAGACCCCGTGGAATTCGGGAAGTTACGCGAACGTCTTAATTTTGAGTTGCAATTCAAACGTTTCGACTGCGAGTTCTCGCGCGGAGACTCGGTTAACAAAGGAACTCTCCAATTTGCTCGGAAATGGAAATGTTGTCGAGCGTTCTGTAATATCACGCTGAGAAACGACCTGTGGACGAGAATTTACACAATGAAGATGGTTCAACGTGTTGTTTGACTGGCAAACCAACAGCCAGAAAAAATCCCTCGAAATCGGGCCAATTTAATTAAGGAAACAGCAACTGCGGAGTCAAGATTCATTACTGTGATTAACGGATCGCGCATCCCTATCGCGCGCGGAATGCTACGAAACGGGCGTATTAATTGCAATTAATATCGCGCTTGTTTCGTATTTACCAATACGAATTTTTGCTTTGTTCTTTGTTTTTGTAACGAACTTTTATTTTCTCCTGTGACAACACATTTTTCTTATGCTCTTCCGCAACGAATTTTTATTTTTTTCTACGATGAATTCTTATTTTTCTCTGTCGCAATGAATTTTTATTTCCTTTGTCCACGTAGGTTTTTTATATTGAATATTTATTTTACACTTCTACAATGAATTTTTATCGATCTTCCACGACGATATTTTTCATTACGTTCTTTCACCTCTCATCCTCGTTTGGTACCTCCACAATGAATTTTTATGTTTCTTCCACGATGAAATTTTGTTTTTGTATCATGAATTTTTATCTCGTTTTCCTACAACGGATTGTCAGTTATTCTGTCACGGTGAATATTTATTTTGCTCTTTCACAGTGAATATTTATTTTTTTCCTCCACGGTGAATATTTATTTTGCTCTTGTACAACGAATTTGTATTGTATTCTTTTATTTTTATTTATTATTGTTTTTATTCTTCAAAATCCTTTGCTACGATTTTCATGAAAGAACGTATGAAAGAAAATAGAAATTTACATGTGTATGCGGATTATTGTAGCCACATCGGGTCAAAATGATTTTGGTATTCCTTCAACTCGATGAAGGACTCCAAGATCAAACTGGAAGCCGAGTATAATTTTTGCGGAAGCTAGCAGTCCATAGAATCGCTGGAAACATCGCCGGCAAGAAATTCCGTAATTTTCAGCTAAAGCTGACTTTTGTGGAAAGCTAGAACACCGTAGAATCCACGGAAGCATCACCAACGAGAAATTCTGCAAGATACCCTGTGCAAACGGGTCCTGGCAGACCCGCGAGCTAAATATCGCGAAGTTTCGAGCTTCGGGGATCGTTCTCGTAAAACGATCGCGTTCCCCGGCAGTCTGGTTCGTCTCTTTAACGACGGTATAGGCGTTCGCTCGTTCGGGAACTCTTAATCGACGCGCATTAAGTCCTCGTCGATGGCGTCGGCGCCGGAAACGAGACTTTATGCAGCATCGTCGCGTATAAACTTTAGCGCCGTCAGCTTCTCACCCTTATCGTCTTCTTCTCTCCGCCCTTCCGTCGACTTCGAAAATCACCGTGTACATAAGTCATGCTCCTCGAAAACTTCCGCGTCACCCTTGCGCTGGGTTCGCGAGGGGTGGCGCTCACCCCCTCAGGGGGTGGCCAAGATGGAGAGAAGGCTGATACACGGGAAGCAGCAGGAATTATTTATAAAGCAGTATGGGCTGTTCGATTCACCCCGGTTTTCTGCAAATGATACGCATTTTTTTCGCCGCGGCTGATTTGAATTTTTTGCCTCGAACTTTTCGCGTTGACCCCTCAAGGTCGAGGGGCGCGTCAAGTATTACAAACTAACATTTTTCTCCTTTCAGAGCAGCTTTTCTGCTTTTCTAGCCTTTTCGAGGATGATTTAGTACAGAGAGCTGGTTACGTGATGAAACAGTGTTTACCTCAGTTTCTCGTCCTTCAGGGTCCAAAAATCGCGAATTACAGTCAAGGAGCTCGAACGAGGGTTAATCGAGCATTTGATTCGAGGTCCCCCACGTGGCCGTACATACCGGGCTGCAATCAATAAAGATTATCTTCGCGCGTGTAGTCGGGAACGTCACCCAAGCGAACGAGGTCCCGCCTGCAGGCGACATTGATTATTCGGGATGAGGGAAGAAAAAAAGGCGGCAGGGTTATATGAGATAATCCTATCGACCTGCCGATAGGAGAACGTCAGAGTCCCGGGCCTGGGACAGAGGAAGGAGAACGAAGAAACGAGGCAGAAGTTTGGGGTAGGAGGAACAATATCATAAGCGATTCGAGGCACGCTCTACACCCGCGCCCTCAGCGACTCGCCCCTTGCCACCTAGGCATCCGGAGACTTTCATCCTTCGTCTGACCTCTTTTAATTCCTCGAACGATCATTCGAGACGATGACGCCGGACTTCTCTCCCGTTCCCTGATTTTTGCCTCCTACCAACTCTTGAATTCACCTGATGGTTTGGCAGTTTCGGGGGATTTCTGAAAAGTAGACTTTTTGGATATAAATTATTGAATTTCTTAAAAATGATGTACTACATTTTAGATAATACCTTTTGTATACACAGGGTGAGTCACCTAACGTTGTCACCTCAAATATCTTTGTTGTTTTTAAAGCCTCAGTATGAAGTCTACAAATAAGGGGCTAGGAGCTACTTACTTAGAAAGTTTATACGTACATGGGTAATTATAGTCACTGAATTCCTAATGAAAGGGACTATCATTGTAGATGTTTAAAAAAGCGTGCTTCCATGTAAAAAATGAAGGTGACTTTGATATCGCTGAAAAAAATCACATAAAAACAAAAATATTTTTGGTATCATGTGAGCCGCACTGAACCAGAGTTGTGCAGAATTACAATTGAATTACTCCAGAATTATAATTACAAAGTAATTGAATTAAATTGTAATTCAATTATGTTGTAATTTATAATTCAGATCTTCAGTCAATTAAATTACAATGTAATTCGTAATTGCAATGGAGCACAATTATAAAATACATTGTAATTGAATTAAATTGTAATCCAATTATATTGTAATTTATAATTCAGATCTTCATTCAATTAAATTACAATGTAATTCGTAATTGCAATGGAGTACGATTATAAAATACATTGTAATTGAATTAAATTGTAATTCAATTATGTTGTAATTTATAATTCAGATCTTCATTCAATTAAATTACAATGTAATTCGTAATTGCAATGGAGCACGATTATAAAATACATTGTAATTCGATTAAATTGTAATTCAATTATGTTGTAATTTATAATTCAGATCTTCAGTCAATTAAATTACAATGTAATTCGTAATTACAATGGAGCATAATTATTATACATTGTAACTGAATTATGAAAAATGAAGTAATAGGCAAGAAGAGGTTGAAAAATCCATGTAAAGGTTTCAAACAGAAGGAATTTATTACTTATAAATTTACTAGCTGCTCGTAACCTACTTACGGCACACCCTCGCAACCAGTTCAAGTATATTGTATTTCAATTACATTGTGTTTCAATTATATTGTATTTCAATTACAAACCTTATTAAAATACTTAGTAATTGAATTACAATGTAATTGGATTAGCACAACTATACACTGAACCATTCAACTATGTCCTTCAGATATTTGACGTATCCTTAAAAACAACAAAGATATTTGAGGTGGCAACATTAGGTGACTTCTAAATATTTTTTTTTAATGAAGTTTACAACTATGTCAATACTACTGTGCAAAACCGGAATTTTTCACTTGTTAATTCTCCTTTAAAAAACTCCCGAATACATCATTTTTAGATAGTTGAGGTGATCAACCCCTTAAAGTGTCTAATAACATTTTTAAAAAATAGGCTGAAGTTACCAGTCATTTTCTATCCGCCCCGGCTTTGGCCCTTAAGTCTGCGCGCCGAATCCTCAGGATGGAATTCCGAAGGGTTCGGGATTTTATTCTGATCGCCGGCCATTCCTCTTCTACGGGCCGTCCGTAATACCGCGACCTCTCCGCGCTGGAATTCCAGAGAGAGAAATGCCGTCTACGGCGGGCATGGTAGAAAAACGCGAATGGAAATCGTAATTTTCGAATGAGCGCGTTTTAGGATCCGTTCTCCCGTAGCCGGGGCGAGAAGACACCCGTCGAAACTGTATTAAAGTCTCGAGCCTCGGCGGATATCGAACGCGAGGATCCGGTGGGGCTCTCCTCCCGATTCCGTCGGATTTCGCCCAGGGAATATTTTCGCCGCCTTCACCCGGTGAACCCAGGGCTCGAAGCTCGAATCTCTCGCGAAAGCCTTCCCAGACACGTATCGTCGCATCGATATCGGCCAGGCTTCCATTATGTCGGCAGGCAACGTCCAAAAGATAATCCTCGATGCAATCGGTGCACCCCTTCCCGGAGAAGGATAACTGTATCGCGAACGAAAGAATCGGAAAATCTATACGCCGCCGCCCGTAACTCTTCATCCGTCGTCGCGTATCTCTCTTTTTCTTTCTCTCTGTCTCTTCACCGCGGTCGTTTTCGTTTCGTTTTGCTCGGGCAGGGAGCGAGGAAGCGAGAGCTGTCTCGTCATTGTGTGCAAATGCGTCAGCACACGAGGCGCGACCAGCTCGTAAACGGTTCGCATACAGGATACACGCCCGCGTCCATTCCGATCCGCAATTCCGTGGTGGAGTCGCGAGAAATACGCTCCAAATTCCTGTCGTAGACTCGATATAAAACGCCGATCGAACGGCGACGCGCATGGAAATTTGTAGCGAGCGACAAGGTACACAAGACTCTGTCTTACGCCACCAAGTGCGCCATTCGTCCGCTCCGGGAATCCGGAAGTGTTCATGGTTGATCATTTACTTCTCGAAAATCATGTAGTTCTCATATAAGCAGCGAAGACAGCGGAAATTTACAATTCGATCCAGTTTGATTCAGTAATTCCAAAACATTGTCTTTTTAGCTTCAAGATTCTAGATCATAGAAGTTGAATTGGTAGCTACTGCATTAGCATCAAGTAGATCTAGCGATTAAATGCATTGAAAAAATTAAAGCATCCAGAAGATCCCTTACATATAGCATAGAATACATACATACACTGCCGCTCAAAAGTATGTGGACACTCACCATGTTCATGAAATTTGTGATATATAATGTATATTTTCATTATCAAACAATATTTGTTGCTACAGTCTATTATGAATATGTATGTAATGTATTCTAATAGTACCAAAATAAACAATTCAGTTATTGAATTTTCTTAAATAAATAACAGAAAAACTATGCGATCACATAGATAGATAAGTCCGAAAACGATGTCCCAAGTTTGAAAAACATTTGTGGGAAATATTAGAATCTGAGTGGAACCTTATTGAAAGTGAAGTAATGAAAAAGTTAATAGCCAGAATGCCACGACTAGTAAACGCGGTCATAAAAGCACGCGGTGGATATGTAGACGAAAAGAAAATATAATTATTTTTTATCATTATCGGTGATATATTTAATAAATTATTATTAAAATATGTTCTCCAATACTGTACGAACTGAAATATATACAAGATAATCAAATTTACCAAAGATATCATAACTTTTTTCAGGTAGTTATAAGAATTAAGGAAGTGTCCACATACTTTTGAGCGGCAGTGTACAGCCCCTGCTCACTTTATTAGACTCACCTCTATAATCATGATATTTTTAGTTTTACCATGAATAATGGGTATAGTAGCCTTATGCAAATATTATTTAATGATGACCAATTAATTTTCCATATATTTATTTTACAAAAACAATGGATACAAACACAAATAGATCAATATAATTCTTAAAACACTAATATTTTGTTAATCCGCCCTTAGATGTTCTTAAAGCCGCAACTCTTCTGGACATGTTATCTATGCAAGTTTGTGCAATTTCTTTTGATGCGTTATGGTATAGATTATTCTCTCTATCAACTTGGTGTTTGTTGTTATATTTTCTTTGGCCAGTTCTCTTTTCAGGCACTCCCAGATATTTTCAATCGGATGCATGTCCGGTGAGTTACCGGGCCATGGTAAAAGGGGGACTTTTATAAGGCAACCTTGTAGTACGAAATCATTACCCCATAGGTTGAAAACAGCGTTGAATTCCTTATAGGATTTCAAAAAGCACCAATTCTTCAGGTGAGTCTAATAAAGTGAGCAGGGACTGTACATACGAGTATATCGTAATCCTTAGAATATTAAAAGACGGGTCAAACAGGCTCAAAGAACACGACAGAATTAAATGTCTACACCTTCTGCAGCAGCATCGACTAGCATCAACCTAACCTTAAAATTCGCACAGATTTGGCAATTCGATCCCCATATTTTCCGTCAAGCCAGAGACCTCGCGCCCAACTTCCTGGGCGCATGCGAAAGCCCTGTGTCGCACCCCAAGCCTCCCAGACCACGTTTCCACCCCTCGATGTCTTCGGAAAGCGACGGGCAAGATATATGGCGGGTATATCCGACTGCGTGCCGGTTCGATGGAATTTTCAATTCGCGGACCTTCCCAGAAAAATTGCAACCGACGGACTGGAAGTTAATTTACGGTCGAGTCTCGAACGAGCTTCGAATTGTATTCGCTCGCCGGCGAACTAATCGAGCGCCGCGTCGTTCTCTCTCCCCGTCGTCGTCGTCCTCGAATATCCAGGTACGTCTCAACCCCCGTTCATCCCTCGTCTAAACCAATGGGGTTGCGCGATATCTACCGCTCTCACCGTCGTGGATGAGGTGTCAGCCGTGCGGGATGGTGCATACTTGATGAGTAACCACCAACTTTGCACTTCTGCACAATATCGCGGGGAATTAACCCCCGCGTTCGTAACATCCCCCCGGGCTACACACCCACGCTCTTATGTCCCCGTAACTCGTGTACGACCGTAGGAACGCCCGGAAGTGTTTTGTTAAAAGATTTAACATCCATTAGACCACGTCGACGATCTCCCGGTGACGGATTTAACGAATCGTGTCAGACATTCTTCCGCGCACTGGTATAATTAGCCGACTTCGCTGTCGTTCGCGAGTATTTAACCTCTGATCGAAGAAATTACGAGTTCCTACATTTTGATGACGCTGTAAAAATGACATTTTCTGTGAAGTGTCATACATTTTATTTTATTCTACTGTGTGGGAGGAAAATATATTTTTCATTGGTACATACACTGCCGCTCAAAAGTATGTGGACACTTCCTTAATTCTTATATTTACCTGAAAAAAGTTATATCTTTGGTAAATTTGATTATCTTGTATGTATTTCAGTTCGTACAGTATTGGAGAACATATTTTAATAATAATTTATTAAATATCTCACCGATAATGGTAAAAAATAATTATATTTTCTTTTCGTCTACATATCCACCGCGTGCTTTTATGACCGCGTTTACTAGTCGTGGCATTCTGGCTATTAACTTTTTCATTACTTCACTTTCAATAAGGTTCCACTCAGATTCTAATATTTCCCACAAATGTTCTTCAGACTTGGGACATCGTTTTCGGACTTATCTATCTATGTGACCCCATAGTTTTTCTTTTATTCATTTAAGAAAATTCAATAACTAAATTGTTTATTTTGGTACTATTAGAATACATTACATACATATTCATAATAGACTTTAGCAACAAATATTGTTTGATAATAAAAATACACATTATATATCACAAATTTCATGAACATGGTAAGTGTCCACATACTTTTGAGTGGCAGTGTACCAGTTTGTTTCCTGTCGAAAGAAACATTGAATAATATATTTTCAATTCTACATTTTTTTAACAGTCTTATACAGCAGAGTCTTACTGTTTATTTCTAAGAAAAACTCTCAGGTCCGTGCTGTTTCTTACATCGTGTAGTTTTACTATTTTTTGTTACCGCGCCCAAGTTCGATTTACAATATGCAGAGTCAACGAATCGCTACGACCATGCTCTCAGTACATAGTTCATTAATAACATCAATTGTTGCTGCCGCACACCAACAGATGTCCACCTATCTCCGAATGCACTGCACACAAATCAATTTCCGAGCTCCAACAGACTCGACTTATCAGAGTTCCTCCAAAAAAAGATGAACTTGTGGACTCTCTTTCACTTATCCAGGTGCGGGCTATCGCAATTACGAATGCTAATGCCCCGGACACGAGATACCGACGAACAATTAATCCCGTTCGTTAACATAATTTTGCATGATAGCCTTGCGCATCGGCCAGGTCGGATATCAGTCGGGCTAACCCGGTGGAAGTTATCTCGGAGCAGAGCGGTAAAGAATTACCATGTAAAACAACCCCTGGACTCGTCAAGCCTGGCCTTTGAAGGCACCGGAGCAAGGCACTTTAGATTTCGCAGTTCTTTTTGCGATATCCAACCACGCCTGTGTTCTCTGGTCCTCTTTTCTGTTCCGCATCAACGGCGACCACCAATTTTCACCCGAGGTGTGACGAGGCCCTGTGTTCTCTGCTCGTTTGCCGTTCGACAGGAGGCGTTGCATCTCGATTGCATCAGAGCCATCGGTTCGCTTTTCTGGCCACGTTCCTGGTTCGTCGGTGACGTTCCTGCACCCGTTCTCTCTGTCGGTCAAATAAACAATATCGATGGAACCTTTTCCTTCCATTACATGTTTCAAAGGTACACCCTCCACCCGGGTCGATGCCCTGTAAGGGTGCAAGAACCCTTGAAAGTTTCACACTTGCCAAAGGGTCGATCTGTCGTTCGTTGGTTTCGATACAACTTTCTTATGAAAATATCAGAGACGTATTTTTTTACCTGATCGTATTAAAAGATGGAAATGGAAACCTGAATTGGGGGTGGGAAACGTGTTTGACGTGGGAACTATTTAAAAAATCGGTAATTCGACTTCGAAACACCGTCATTTTATGAATAATAAAGATTTTTAATTTATTTTGATTCGGACCATAACTATAGGGTGTCCCAAAATTCGTGAACTTCCCGAAAGGGGGTGGTTCCTGAGACCATTTCAAGCGACATTTTCCTTTGCAAAAATGTTATCCGCGGCTTTGTTTAGGAGTTATTAACAAAAAACACGGACCAATCAGAGCGCGACCTAGACGCGAGTTGCCACAGTCGGCCAATAGACAGTTGGCGCGCCAACTGATTGATCCGTGTTTTTTGTTAATAACTCCTAAACAAAGCCGCGGATAACATTTTTGCAAAGGAAAATGTCGCTTGAAATGGTCTCAGGAACCACCCCCTTTCGGGAAGTTCACGAATTTTGGCACACCCTGTATAATACATTGAGATTAATAAACATCTTCATTATTTTCCGGTTAGTAACTCGTCTAATTCTGATTATTTCTACTTGAAAAAAATCACACATTTATTTCAAACTCCAATGAATATGTGTGCAAAATTCCAATCCAGAAGGATCAATAGTTTTCCTGTAAAAAATTCCTGAAAATTCCCTTTGACATACCGCGTGCCATACCACGTAATTATGTCCCCGACTGTTATGTAACCATCGCGTAACAGACAATTTTTCCGGACACTGCGTGCATCCGCACGTCGGCGAATGCAAGCGGAGGATTCCAAGGCGACAATATTCTCGGAAACTTGGCGCACCGGCTAACTCATTATTCCATTCGGCATTCGAGGGGCGGTAACTCCGATAGAACGATATCTTTACACTCCGGCTAGCTCGAAATCACGGGCGTGCATTCGGAAGTTCCCGGAGAGTCCGAGACGGATTTACACGGACACGCGACGCGTACACGCGCGCGTCGAGCCGGAGTCGATCGCACTCAGGTGAATCGAACTTTAATCAGTTATACGGTCGAATGGCTTACGACTAATCCGGCGGCGAGCTCGTTATCGTGAATCGACGTCAGGTCCGCGACGTCTGACGGAGAAATACGACGGCGGAGAAACGTACGGAAACTCCGCAAGCGTTTTCCGTTCGTTCTCACGTGCACACGGGTATAGACCCCCTTTCCCGTGTGAAAGAGGGAGAGAGAGAGCTCGATTTAACCCGATAACAAGTGACGAAGTTAAAACACGATAGAAAGTAGTTTACCGTTCCGGAGGTGCCGGGTAATCCCCCGGATCTCGTCGGGTACACAATCCGCGGGATATCGATGCTCGCGTCGGAGGAACATCCTGAGCGGAAACCAAAGCGGACGTCTCACGAGGGTATCACATAGCGACATCCGTCGATTTCGAAGCAATTTTTAGTAATCTTTTTAGCGAGGATCGGAAGCATCATACAACTTTTAAGTAGGTATTTAATACCTTTAAGACCTGAATTGACTCTTATGAAAACTTATTTAATAAACGTTTTAAATAAATCCTCTTCATGGAACTTTTATTATACAGATTCTTAAATATCTGTTCACGAGAATACATTTCTAAGAATTTCTCGCGTGAGGGTAACATTTCTTTCCCAATCAAAACATATAGATTCGAACAAACTTTTTTAGGAAAAAAGATGACTGTAGAAGGACCTCAGAAATCTTGTTTTAAATAACGATATGAAAGGAATTATTAGATTACCTCACCGAGAGAGACTTGGATTACGATTCAAATTGCTGTAGCTCTTGAAAAATTCCTTGAAAAATCTTCAGATACGAATCGTAAATTTTCAAAAATCAGGAACCATCACAATGGTTACCACTGCTCAATAGAATTAAATAAACTGAAGTATCGTGCATAAACATTATTGTGTAGGAATAAATCGTAGCGGGAGGGTTTAATGGACACCATCACGCGATATTCGCATCCAGAGCGAGCGTCTCGCAGGACACCGAGCTAGAAGGGTGTCCGTTGCTAGCCGGTTAGACGCGAAAGTAACGAGAAAGGACAACGTCGCCCTGCGTCGCGTCGAATCGCCGCGGAAAAAGTCCGAAGCGCGTGGAAATTCAGTTATTCAGCGCCGGCGAAGCTAGCTGTAGACGAGAGGGCTCGAAAGTCGATGGTCTTCTTTTGTCGCAGCAGCGCCGCGGCTCTGTTCCTCCCTTGCGTCTGCCGCTCGTCGCCCTCTCAGCCCTTCACCTCGTCTCTCTTTCACACCGACGACGACGAGAGACTCGATGCAAAGCACTGCTTTCATGGTGCGGTAATCTCATTTTCGCAACGAACTTACTGGCCCTCCCACTCCGCTCTCGTCCGCATCCTCCACTGTCATTTCCCTCTTCGGCAACCCCTCCCTTGGCAAGGGTCGCTGTTAAGCGCGCAGTTTCATTTACACGACCTCGGCGAGCAGACGTCGCGTCGCGCGCAAACCCCCTCCCTGGAGGATCTTCGTCTGCGTCGCCAAACGAATCGATTACGCGCCGATTTTAATGAATCCCTCCGAGGGCAGCCGCCCGTAACAATATTATGATAGATCGGGGATTCGAGACGCTTTCCGCCATTCCTCTCTGAAATCGCTATCTCTTTCTCTCTGCCTCGTCTCTTTTTCTCTTTCGTTCGGTTGCTCTTTCTTTCTCTTGTTGGCCTGCGGTTACCATCGAGAGAGCATTACCGACTCGAGCACCGTCTGCTTTTTATAATCTTCATGGTAGAAAATCACCGGCTACGAGTCGCGGGAACTTGTTTCCGGGGTCGAATTACGGGATCGAATCAATGTAAATTCGCGTAATCGCGTGGACACGCGGCCCGCGGTTTGTTTATGGACGAATTACAAGCGTCGATCCCGTGCTCCGGAGATAATCGATTCCGTGGAACGCCGCGTTGATGCCGTCCCTGACCGATGGCTCTGCCTCAAGATGATTCGCTCGGGGAGATCTGCGTGTTCGTCAATTTTAAATGGGATGTTGGAAAAATTCTGAGCCAGCAGGGAGAATAGCACCGCAATGGTGGGGATACTCAGTTTTCTTAGATCGAATATTTACTGTATATCGTATATCGATATCCTCGGAGTTGAACATGACGATGTAAAAATGGTGAACATCTTTATTTCAAGACGCGAATAAAGGGGTTGTTTTTAGCGATTGTTCGACGATCATCGACACATTCGCAGTCCTGAAGCAAACAATTAGGCATCGACGGTGGTCGGAAATCGGCCTCCAGTTCCTGAAGCCGCGGACTGGAATTTTTCTGTTGTCTGTTTCGCATAGTTCGGGCGCTATGGTAATTCGCCGTCGGTGGCGAGGTGGGGGGTCAGCGACTCTTCCACATTAGCATAGCCGACAAGCTTGCGGGCTCTGGATGGAAAGGCTCTCTCGCGGCGAAGATCGGCGAGGGTTGTTCCCGCGGGACTCGGGGGAGCGTCAAATAGGTTCAGAATGGCCTGTCTAACGTCTGCGGCCGAGGGGGTGGGAGCTGTGGAGGGATAGTGGCAGCAGGAGGCGAATGGAAATAACACGGTGGAACGCAGCCGGAAAGGGGTCTCGTAGTTACCGGTTAACGAGTCGACTGATTGTCTATAAAACTTGCTAACAAACTCTCGTCCCGGCTCAACCCCCCTCCCCGTTGCTCCCACACCCTCCGCTTGTTTCCCCGTTCCCTCAGCTCACTCTCGCTTTCGCAGCTCTAACTGCCATTCCCCGTGCGACCCTTACAGCTAGCCGGAGGAACAGACCGGAGAAGGAGACGGAGGGGGAGTAAGGTCTTCCACGACGACCTCGACAACTCGCTGCAAATTGGAAAATATAAAATGCAAAGTCGCCCCCTCGATTGCCTCCGAGGATGCCCTTTCGAGAGCGCGCCGTTTGTTCCCCCGAACCGTTATCCGGCGCTAACTCGGACGATTCCGCGATCCTGATGCCTCTCGCCCGTCGCTTTTTCACGTCGTTGCCAAATACACTGAGATCCTGGCAGGGTCTCGACAGGGTCACCGCTTCTTCGACGCCGCTCCTCTTTCCATTTCCTCGCGTCTATCCGCCTCGAATACGCCGGACGGCTGCGAGTGGCAGGGCAAACATCCGCGCGAGCAAACACCGGGAAACATTTACGCCGCGTGGAATCCTCCGGGTTGACGAAAATGAAAAATTCTCGCCACCTTGCCTTCTAATAGGAAGACGCTAGTCAGCTCACTATTCACGATCAGTGTAAACAGCATTAATTTCGTTGAAAAATGTAGACCAACTATTAAACTTGGACACATTTTCACGCTCGAGTCCTCCATTTCTCAATCCCCCGTTCATTTTTAATTGGCATTTTTACTGTCTGGTCTGGTTGGCGCTGTAGGACAGTCCAACCGAAATGTCAGTCAATCCATTGAACGTCGCAGCGGCGATTCAGCTTCGCCAAGCGATCTCAGTCTCTCCAGCAAACTTTCCCCGAATTTCCCCGACGACACCAGAAGCTTCCCGCTGTCTGCCGCTAATGGATTCGCCGTCGAACCCGCGCGGCCGATGCCTGGCAATTAATCGTGATTAAGCGATAATACGGCGCGGTGACGTCGCAGAATCTTTTTCGCCGCTGTCATCGTTCATTGTTCCGTCCCGGGTGGGAGCGGCTCCGCGTCCATAATGATTTTTTTCTGTCCTATCGTCCGTCGGCCAAGATGAATCACACGAGCCAGCCGTACGGAAAAAGAGGCGCAAGCCAGCAGATCTTAGGAACAATATTCGGTGCAAATGGATACAAACGAGGTGATTGGCCCTGGCCAATCCATCACCGCGCGAGGTCGGCTCCTCGTTCCGCTCAACTTTTTCCCCCTGCGCACTCCACTCTCGGTTTATTCGCTGTTGGCTCATCCTTTCTTCTCGGTTCTTCATCTTCCTCTTCTTCGTCTTCTTCTTCTTCTTTGGGCGTTGCGGTTCTTTTTCTGTCTCGCCTCCGTCAGGGGGAAGGGTCGCTCGACGCCCGAAATAAAACACATCCATCACCATCCGTATGCAGTGTCTGTCGATAAACAAGCCCTGAATAACGTTATGAAGCCGCCCTTTGTTTTCGCCGTTTCCATGGATTCCTGGTACGTTGGCGCGAGAGCGAACGCCATGCCAGCACCGATCGACGGGTCACGAAACAATAGAAACCGCCACGGAATAGAAACGCGTTTATCGTTTTTTGATACGCGCTCGTTGTTAATGCACCACACGGAACTGTTTCGTTCCTCTCCTCGATTTTCGCCGATGAAATTCCATCGATGCGCGAGACCCACCCTCTTCTTTCTTTTCTTTCTCCTTGTGCTTTCATCCCTTCAATCTTTGGTCGGGAAATTTATGAAAGGCGGGGTCGCGCGACCCTTTCAACGATTATATAAAAATGCGATTGTTCTTGACGTGGACTGCGGTCTTTCATTTCATGACGAGGAAGAATTTCAGATGAATATACTCAGAGACCAAAACGTTGACACCGCTTGCTTTTATTATATTTAATGCTTCGGGTACATCAGCACGCCACACTGATTCTCCAAAATATTCTGCATAATTTTCTATTGCAGTTGACCTTAAGTGAAAGCCCTTCTCACATCTCCTCCACCTATAAAAAATTAGCAACATCAGATTATGAGTCCGTCGATGCCAAGGCAGTTTGGGCTGATTCATTTTCATCTACAAACTGCTAAATTTTAAGCCAAATAAAACCACAATCATTTTTGCCCCAACCTTTTATAAAATCTTCCAAATTACCGGGTAGACTGCGGATTTTATGCATTTATGACAAAAATGGGTATTTGTAATTTAAAGTAGTGGATATTTTTTGTTTCAGCTTAATAGGATAATTAAAAGAAGAATACAATTTTTATTTGGCTCCCGTGTCCTGCAATCAATGCAAACATTTTTTATTTTGTTTAAAGATCCGCAGCCTAGTCATAAGTGTCAAAGGTGTCCGCATTTCAAACGATCATATCCGGGTTTGATTGTTCGATTTGAACGTTCCCCGTCGTAGATTAGTGATTCCACAGATGGCAGTCCTAATCGCAGCTCCATAAATGTCCCCTATAACGTCCTCGGTTACAGCGTTCGTCCGGAACTTCTCCGGCACGTTCCCCTCGATCCGTCCTTCTCCGCGCTTCCCGTCGGTGATCTATTCCTTAATGCATGAAAATGAGATGCGACGCCCGCAACGGGTACTCCCGTTGAAATAGCACCGAGTGAACAGAGTGCACCGAGTGCACAGAGTGCAGTGCTGCACACACGGGTCGTCGACAACGGCAGCGTCGACGACGCGACGTGGCTTGTCAGCGAGCGAGAGAAACAGAAACAGAGAAAACGAGAAAGAGGGAGACGAAGGGATAGAAAGAGAGAGGAGAGAGGAGAGAGAGAGAGGAAGGGAAAACAGGGGAAATTTCGAGAGGAGAAAGACACACCGCCGTCCCGTGGTTTCCGTTCCGTCGTCGACGAGGAGGAGGCGGCTCTGGATGTTGGCTCGCCTTTAAGCGGAGAATGTATCACGCTCGCCGGGACCAAGGTAAATTCGCGGACCACGCTGCGACGTGACCGTTCTCGTTCCCGTTCCCGTCGTCGTTTACCCGCACAATGCAAGGGCGGTCGTCGGCGTCCTCGTCGTTCACCGACGCCGACGTAAACTCTCGCCGCACGCCGCGCTGGAACGAGAGCCAAGCTCCCGCTCGAACACGCCGGACGCTGCGCCGAATGAAAACGTTCGCCCCGACGACTCGTAATTTCCGACGACCACCGGATGATGCGAGACGACGACATTTACCACCCTTTCTCTCTCTCTCTCTCTCTCTCTCTCAAAGCTCCGTCCTTCCTCCCCTTTATTTCTTATCACCGCTTGATCCGCAGGGTTTTTCGCGCTGCGATGGAACGCCGAGTCATTGTGCCCTGGTGCGAGATTGGCGATGAGGGTTTTTTCGGTTTGGGGCTGTTTGCGATATTGCTGATTGAGTGGTTGGTGTGTGTAAGGTGAAGTGCCCTATGCCTGGACAGCATGTTTTTAACTTCCCGATTCATAGGGAAGTTACTGTAATTACCCCGAAAATCGAAAATCGATTTTTTAGCAGATCTTCACGTTTCATGGTCATTGGAGTCATTTTAGACTATTTTTATCAAAATGTTTGTATGTGTGTGTGTGTGCGTATGTCCGTTTGTATGGTATCAAATTTTTCGTTAACGTTTTCAGAAAAAGTAACAACGCGATCAGGATGATGAATGATGCAATCGATGTGCCCCGTCGTAACTTAGAGCTGATTAAATTTTGGTCCATATTGGTCAAGTAGTTTTTTAGATTTTTAGTTTTTTTTCGAAAAGAGTTGATTCTACAATGCAATTTATAAGGGAGGACGAAAATTTTCCACCGAAGAACCAAACGCAATTACATAAAAAAATTTCTTTTCTTAATTTTTTTTTATACAATACATTTTGGGAGAATATCGATGAAAGTACAAAAAAAAAAACGATGTTAGTGATGTTGGCGAAGGAGTAACGAATCGGGAAGTTCTTTGTGTGACTCTTGGAGAGTCACACACCAAATAAAAAACATTAATATCAGTAGGCCCTACTAGCCATGCGTATCACTAACCCTCTCGCAAGAGCAGTCCTACCCGCGAGCTCGCGAAGCGAACGAGCAAAAACAACCCTACTCGCGAGCGAGCGAAGCGAGCGAGCAACAATAGCCCTCTAGTTCTATTTTAAATTTTATCACTTTAAATAAACAAAAACAATTTCTTAAGAGATTTAACATACAGTTCAGAGTTTGTAAAGTAATTTAAAATAAAAAAATCATTGTTTAGGTTAATATCTTAATTGTATTAACAAGAATAATTCAAACCTATAGTTGGACATATTAAATTCAATCTAAGCTAGTACCTGGACAGAAGTAAAGCCTATATCGGGACAAATTCAATTTACGAGTTGATCGAGCGAACATAACCTAAAACGTTGGTTGGTGGCGCTGTTGCGCATGACGAATAGAAGATGCTTTGCGTAATATGTAGTATTCTTATCATAGATTATAGTATTGTATTATGTAACCAAATATATATTTATTTTCATTTACTGTTTTAATAAAACTTGTCATAATACAACTTTTAAGATTAGGTAGTAATACTGATAGATTTAAGATGTAAACATAAAGTACATAGATATCATAAACATAGAGTCACAACCGGAATACATTTTCTACATACGTTATTCAAGCTAATAGAAGACTAATTATACGTACATGTAGTTAAATAATTTGCAAACAATGCGTTGATTTTATTCACACACACGTGTCCGGCTTCAGGCGTAAGCACATTGCGTATAAGCTTAGAGTGGGACAGCTACTGTCATCGCGTCCCAGTATGGAGTACTTATATTTGAAAACAGTCCTAATCTTGGACATCTAATATTTGGATTAATAATTATTATTTACGTTAAGCTTGATTGCTATTTTATTTTAAAATATCAATATTATTATGCGTGATAATTATTTTTTGTCTGAGGGCTTAAATTATATCTTTTTTTCTAACAAAAGTTCGAACTATAAATACACACGATTCGCATGTAAATGGACTATTTTGTATACTGTTTTCAGATGAACTTTGAATTCATTTTTAAATTTCAATTGATGTCTTAATGAAATAATATTCACGCCTACTTGTAGCTAGTAGTAGTAGTAGTAGTAGTCGTGTTTATTGCCGGGGAGGGGCGGTTCGGCCGCCTCTCGCTTCCTTAGGGCACACCGGTCTTTAAACACCAGTTTCACAATTGGCGCTGCCGGCACTCGGCCCTTTAGCGGGTTGCAATTGTCCTCGTTTTTCAGCCGCCCCCTCTGTTTTATTCGGCCCGGGCCATTTTCAGAGTCGCCGACTTACTAGACGGGTCGGTCGTCATTGATGAGCGGGCCATGCTACCTAATTTTTTTGAGTTTTTGAGCTGTTTTACGGCTCGGTGTGAACGTCGGGCCCCCTCACCTTCAGACCTGCAGGGTGTCTCGCCTGTCCTTTTAGACTCCCCCCCTTCACCATATTTTCATGTCGAATGTGTCAAGTTTTGAGCCCGTCCCTACACTGTTTCCGGATAGTCCAGAAACTTATCCACACCCTCCCCTAGGGCTAATCCCTCCCCGCCTATGCTGTGAGTCTATTGGGAGTACAAATGCAAGGGACCGCGTATTGTTTTTGACCATTGGGAAGAAGTTACTGCTACTTCGGATCCAATCCGACTTCATCGAAATCTCGGCTGGGCCGAGACATCAATTACTTGTAGCTAAGGCCTCAGAATATATAATATAATTATTTAATCTCTAAATTACTGATTTTACTATGAAAATTCAATTGTCCAGATTTAGGTATCACTTTTGGACTGTCCAGAATTAGGACACTTCACCTTACCTTGGAATGATGTTGGCGACAAAGCTCTTTTCGTTTCCTGCTACGACTAAAGTCTACGATTTTCTGCATGTGTCAAACATAGCGAGATTCTACAAAATTAATTTCTAGGTCAAAAGGTCAAAAAATTTTTTATCGTATCATATTCTATTCATCACAAGGATGAAAAATGCAAAACGAACCATTGGTCACACCGTTCTCCTAAAAAATTATGGTTTTTTCATTATCAAACTAGTTTTATTTATATTATATTTACAAAAAGCTGTTGTCAGTATAAATATTCACTCATGAACCACGTGTTCCGACCGCGGCCATATAGAAACCTTGTTCCAACAGGAGCAGTCGCGCTAATCGATGGACGTTGCAGATATCGTCGCGATCTCGTTGCAGATCGTCACAGTGATAGGAAGAGACAGTTGACGGAGCGTTGCAACGAGAACGAAAGCCGGAGCCCGATGGAAACGCGAGGGAGTAACGACTTTACCGGTTAATGGCCGGTTTTACACAGCGTGCGTGTCACTGGCGCTCGCTATGTTCGCTATGTCCGCGTCGAACGGTTTCCCCTTGGTCCTGGTGGAGTCTTCGACGAGTTACACTGGCTACAAACCGTCGGGCCAGCGTGAAACGACGGGACGGAATAAAATTAACGAGGATAGATTTACGAGCACCGTTCGCCGTCGCCGTTTTTCACCCCCATGGAAAACCCATCGAAAAAGACGGGGCTGAAAGGAAGCCGGACGAGTGTTGTCGCGAGACGCGGGGAACTCTAAATTCCGCGGGCCACGGCGAGACAACGGTTAATAAATGGATGAAACAAGCCTGGCGCCTTAACGACGAAGATATAATAGAATTATAATTATCCGCGACTCGTTACGCGCCCGCCTCGACATCCCCTCTGCGTAAAAGTTTCCTTTAAACGTTGCCACGGGCGTGCTGAAAATGCTCTTCTTCTTTTTCATTTTGTTCAGTTTTTTTCGGGTTTCACCGCTGCGACTAAAGCAACAGTTACGATTAACTCCGCGGGCAAAAGTTGGCGCGCGTGGGTCTCCCTTTGGGAGACACATTTCATGATAACGACGCCGAGAAAAATTCAAATTTAATTCGCCCCGCGGTACGAAAATTACGCGGGTCGGGGACGCTGTGTGCCGGGGTAGAAATTAATTCCGCGTGAATTCCGGTCGCAATGGGCGCGCGCGGATCTGCCGTGCCCGGCCAGCCAGGCGGGGATTATTTTTTCGTTGTCTCTCGCTCTTTTTGTGGCCCGATACCGCTCCCGGAAACCATAGGTCGCGGGAGCGTTCGATTTTCCGGGGAAGTCGACGCACTTGCCGCATCCGGAACCCGGCAGCTCGTTCGCGAGTTGATTTTCGATTAAAATTCGTGGAACAGCGGTCTCCGATTTCGACAATCTGGGTCGCGCCGGCCGGGAGCGGCATTGTTTGTTGCTGCTGCGGAATCGCGGAATCGAGATCGCAACGCGATACCGGAGGCGGGCGCGATTTACGAGTGGCGAACAAGGGACGACCGAAACACGCTCGCCAAGCCGCCGCGCCGCATTGAAATATTCTGATGCGCGCGAACAGATAGCGTGACAAATTGACGGCCCTCCGGGGTTAAAAAGGAACACGCCACGCGTAAATCGATCCCTCAGAAGAAGGATCGAGGCGGAGATGAAACGGAGTTTCTGCGATTGCGAAACGGGGACGAAGAAAGCGACCGAGCTGGACCAGGGCTGGACCATTCGGTAGCCTCAGCCAGATCAAGCAAGATCGAATTTACAATCGGCGGTCTTCGATATCAGTTAAATATGTATGAGCGATGACGGGGACGAAGAAACTGTTGCGACTGGAGGTGTGCGAGAACAATCAGAGTTGTCCATGTTGATCCAGACAATTATATAGCACGCAAGAACAATTGTAGTGTTCCTCAACTACTCTTAATAAGTTAGTAGAGCTATCTATGGAAATCATTTTGTAGCGGATACTCTGAAGCAAAAGAGTGGCAACCTGACGGCAGGGCCGTTCCTAGGTGTACAGCCGCCTGCGTACTGAGCTATTTTTCGCCGCCCCCCATCCTCACCTTGACAATGGGAGAAGATATTTAAACCAGTATACATAAGTGCTTTATTCAAATTTATAATGAGAAATTCAGGATACAATGAATTTGTTGTATTAACGCATTTTATAAACATACATATATCGTATTCCCAATCCCTAATATAAAATTTTAGAGTGGCGCTTTACGAGCTTTTTTCGCAGCAAACTCGTCTATGACTTTGGCATAATCAATTTTCTCACATACAGTGGGTAACGAAAGTATTCGAACGCACTTTAAAACAGAATAACAGATTTTTTATAATCAATTAGAAACATTGGTTTATGAAATGATATGCAAAAAAAATTTTCCAAAAAATTATAATTTACAAGGTTACATGCAAAAATAAAAAAGGCATTTTTTTACTTTTTTATTAGGGCCCTTAAGGAAAATTTAAAATGTATGTTTTGTAGATCTATGTTAGTTATACACATGCTGAAGATTTCATCTAAATCGGTTGACGCAGGAAAAAACGACACGCATCGAAAGATGTACGATTTTGTGAATTTTATGCAGAAACTGATCAAGAACTACGATTTTCAACATTTTTAATCGGTTATAGCTCGTGTGTTATGTGCATAACTAACATAGATCTACAAAACATATATTTTAAATTTTCTTTAAGGGCCCTAATAATAAAGTTAAAAAAATGCCTTTTTTATGTTTGCATGTAACCTTGTAAATTGTAATTTTTTGGAAAATCTTTTTTGCATATCATTTCATAAACCAATGCTTCCAATTGATTATAAAAAGTCAGGTCGTTTGGTACAATTATACAAAAGTTATTCTATTTTAAAGAGCGTTCGAATACTTTCGTTACCCACTGTATGTCGTGCTCTATTGATAAAAGAGCTAAATCATATAAGCGCTCCTGTGTCATAGTTGACTTCAAATAATTTTTTACAATTTTTAGTTTTGAAAATGATCTTTCTTCACTTGTAGCTGTCACTGGTGTTTGGTATCGGCATGGCTGTCCGCGATTCGGATGAAGGTGTCTCGATCGTTGGTGAGCGGTTTCTCTTGTTTTCGTTTCTGGATCGCTCGATCCGCAGAGGCCGTGGTCTTGTCCGCGTGGAGGTCACCAACGTCGAGCACCTTCGTTTGAATCGAACAAGGTGAAACCGAATGCGCCAATCAGACAAAGGCGTTTTCAACCGACTCCGTCGCTCGTTCGTTACCGTGCGTGTGAACGAGCTCACTTTACATTTCGACTTCGCAGCGCTCGCTTGCTATCTATAAAGTCTACAGTTCAATAATCGCAACGCTTGTTGCTAATTATCTTGTTTCGTGACATCGTCACTCTTCTTGTTTAAAGTCTTGTTCGCCGTCCGCGTTTGTGCTTATAACATTTTACACTGACTGTGTTGAAAATAAATTGTGGCGTTGGATAAAACAAGTCTCCAACTCCTTCACCTACAACCATCACCACGTCCTCAGCATTCAAGTCTGAATGGTTCCGGCCTCAGGCTCTCGAACATCGTTCAAGCCGAAACATTGGTCCTTCGAGCCGGATCTGAGAGCGTGAATTAACCAGTCAGCACAAACGATGGCCGACCGGTTGGACAACCAACTGACCCTGCAACATGCCATCGCGAGAGCGATGACAAATTTGAAGAAAATGGGGAAGGAGAAATGGACGAAGAGTGTACTGCAGACTCGGATCGTCCATCTCAAGGAGCAGTGGAGGAAGTACGAAGCTGGCCACGGAAAGGTCGCAGCAGCCCTGTCCGCGGCGGAGCAGAAAAGCTACCCTTACTTCACCGAGGACCAGTTCGAGATCACGGAGGAGACCTACCTCGACACTCTAGCCTTTATGCAAGCTGCCCTCGACCAGCAGACGCAGGAAACCGTGAGTGAACCTCAGAAAATTAACGCCGGTTCGCGATCTCTCGAATCGTCACATCACCTTCCGCGAATTCAGCTTCCGCAATTTGAAGGTCAATACGAGACCTGGGAGGCGTTTCGCGATCGGTTCAACGCGCTTATCGTCTCAAATCCGTCGCTTCCTGATGCATCCCGGATGCATTATCTGGTCTCGTGTCTCAAAGGCCGAGCTCTCGATTGCGTTAGCCACCTTCCCGTGACCGACGCCAATTTCTCTATAGCGTGGGATGCGCTAAAATCGCGATACGATAATCCGCGTCGTCTCCTTGCCGTTCATTTGTCCGCATTGCTCCAATTGCCCGCTCTTAATCGCGAATCCGCGTCGGACTTGCAAGACCTACGCGATCGTGTAAGCATGTCCGTTGCGTCACTCCAAAATCTCGGACGAACTCCCGAAAACTTATGGAATGACATTCTCGTGCATTTGACCGCGCAAAAACTCGATTCCACGACCCGCAAGGAGTGGAAACTCAAAACAAGCGACGACGTGACACCGCCTTCGTTCGATGCTTTGCGAGCATTTATCGATTCGCGTGTTCGCGCGCTCGAAGAATTCAAAAGCGGCCGTTCGAGTTCTCCCGTTTCGCAAACGAAACCCTCAGCTCCCGTTAAAAGCGGCGTACAATCGCACAAATTTCCGTTCGAGTCCACTCGGATTCATACCGCGGCCGTAACAAAGTCATCGCCGATATCATGTCCTCTGTGTCGCGCGCGTCATTATGTCAACGATTGCCCATCGTTTCTTTCAAAAAGCGCATCTCAGCGTAACGAAACCGTTAAGCGGTTATCTCGATGTTTAAACTGCTTAAGTAAATCGCACTCAGTTCAAGAATGCGCGAGCAAGTATTCTTGCCGCGTGTGTCAACAGCGTCATCACACTCTCCTTCATGAAGAAAAAACAGTCTCCGTTTCTCCGTCTACTGTAGAATCTAACACGAGCGCGTCTCCGACCGTCGAGGTCCGATCCCATTTCGCGTCAACCAAAATAAAATCGCGTGCGTCAATTTTGTTAGCCACTGCGTGGGTGCAAGCAAGCGTCGATTCCGGCCGCAGCATTATGGTTCGCGCGCTGATCGACCAAGGGTCCGAGACAAGCTTCGTGACGGAATCTGTTGCGCAATTATTACGCGCGAAACGTCAACGTGTCACAACGAAAATCTCGGGAGTCGGCGGGGTACAAACAGATATTGCTCGGCATGCGATCCGATTGCGTCTCTCCCCGCGCTCTTCTCTAGCTCCAACAGTCACAACAACCGCGCTCGTGTTAACCTCGCTATCAACATACACGCCGAGGCGCGTAACGGATTCGCGCCCATTCGAACATCTCGCCGATTTAAATTGGGCTGACGCAGATCCTTCGAGTGCCGACCCGATTCATTTGATTTTAGGATCGGATATCTATGCGCAAGTTATTCTCGACGGACTTCGTAAAGGCGAGCCGGGTAACCCCATTGCGCAAAACTCCATTTTCGGCTGGATAATCTCGGGTCCCGTTTCCGTGACTTCGTCGAGCAATCGCCTTCCGTCGGCCTCCATAGTCACGCACCACTGTCTCAGTGACCAGCAGTTGCACTCAGAGATGCAACGTTTCTGGGAGGTTGAGGAGATCCCTCGACAGTCTCTCCTCACACCGGACGAGGAAACGTGCGAGCGACACTTTTGCGACAATACGTCTCGCGCGCCCGACGGACGTTACACCGTTCGTTTGCCGTTTCGGTCCGGTCCTCCGATAGATATCGGGCATTCGCGTCGGGTTGCCGAGAAGTTTATGCAGTCCCTTTCGCGCCGATTTCAAACAAATCCCGCTCTCGCAACTGAATATAGCGAATTTCTTGATGAGTACGAACGTCTAGGTCACATGCGTCTTTCCCGAGATTCTACTGCATCGTCACGTCAATGCGTCTTTATTCCGCATCATCCTGTTTTTCGAGCTGACAGCGTTACGACCCACCTTCGCGTCGTATTCAACGCTTCCAGCCTCACAACTAACGGCTCTTCTTTGAATGACCATCTTATCGCAGGTCCGAAACTACAAACCGATCTCGCTGCGGTCATTCTTCGGTGGCGTAAATTTCGATACGTTTACACTGCCGATATCGCAAAAATGTATCGCCAAATCCTTATTGACGAACGGGACGTCGACTATCAATGCATTCTGTGGCAGCCAACGTCAACTTCCACGTGCCGCGAATATCAGCTTCTCACAGTCACATACGGAATGACATGCGCTCCGTATCTAGCTCTTCGTGTTCTTCAACGTCTGAACGAAGACGAAGGGCATCGTTTTCCACTCGCAAAACCGATCCTCCAAGATCATATCTACGTTGACGACGTTCTGTTTGGGAGCGATGACGTCGAGTCCATTCGCCAGTCTCGTAACCAGTTGACCGCTCTCCTCGACTGCGGAAAATTCAAGCTCCGGAAATGGGCTAGTAATTCGTCCGAGTTGCTTACCGATCTCGATCCATCTGATCACGGTCTCGCGTGTACCAAGACTCTCGACCCTGATGACCAGGTCAAGGTTCTTGGCGTTAGTTGGAGTCCGAACCTGGACGCCTTTCAATTTCGTGCAATCGTGGCTCAGCCCTTGCCATCAACCAAGAGATCGATTCTTTCCACGATCTCTAAACTGTATGATCCGTTGGGTTGGGTCACCCCCGCAACCGTCCTCGCTAAGATTCTCCTGCAAGATATCTGGCGCCTCCGCATTAGTTGGGACGAAAAATTACCAGATGCTCTCCTCGACAAATGGCGATCAATCTATGAGCACCTCTCTCTCCTCAATTCGTTTAAACTTCCTCGATGGATCGGATTTTCAACCTCCTCTTCTCGCATCGAGCTTCACGGCTTCGCCGATGCTTCGACGGTTGCTTACGCTGCCGTCGTGTACGCAAAATGTACCTCGCCCTCCGGCGAGGTCACGATCTCTTTGCTCGCCGGAAAATCTAAAGTAGCTCCTCTAAATCCACTAACCATTCCTCGATTGGAACTACAAGGAGCCCTTCTTCTGTCGCGTCTCATGGAGTTTGTCCTGTCGACTCTCGGCACGCGAAACACTTCTTACGTGTGCTGGACGGACTCGACCGTTGTCCTGAACTGGGTCCAGCAGCATCCTTCACGCTGGAAGACCTTCGTGGCCAATCGAGTGGCGAATATTCAAGCTCGGCTTCCGCAGGCGGAATGGCGACACGTCTCGACCGAAGACAATCCCGCAGATTGCGCTTCACGCGGCCTTCTAAGCGACGAACTTCTTCGGTCATCTCTATGGTGGCAAGGTCCCGCATGGTTGCGCCGCGATCGATCCGAATGGCCACAGTCTCATCCTCTCCTCGACAACAACCCGTTAGAGGCGAAAGTCACAACGACTCACCTCATCGTCTCGACCAAAATTTGGGAATTAGAAACCCGCTTCTCGTCCTGGCCGAAACTCATTCGAGTCACGGCGTACATTTTCCGATTCGTGTGCGCTTGTCGACGCAATATTCCGGATGCTCTGCAAGCTCCGTCTCGCGGCCACGGACTCGCGCTTTCAGCTGCCGAATGCAATACCGCCAAATTATGGTGGATCCGTCGGATTCAAGACAATCTCTTTCCAGAGGAGACTAGTCTCCTTCGTCAGGAAAAACCGCTGCCGTCTAAGAATCCCATCATCGCGCTCAATCCCTTCCTCGATAAACAAGGGATTCTTCGGGTGGGAGGTCGACTGCAACATGCATCCCTCCCGTTCGAGTCGAAGCACCCCATTATTCTTGCATCGCACCCTCTCGTTCGACTCATCATCGAAAACGCGCATATTCGTTCGCTGCACGCCGGTCTCCAGCTCACCTTGAGCTCGCTCCGCCAAACCTTCTGGATTCTTCGTGCGCGAACGCTTGCCAAATCAGTCATACACGTGTGCGTTACATGCGCTCGAGAACGAGCAGTCGTTCCCAATCAAATAATGGGTCAGCTTCCCGAGCCTCGAGTCTCTAATCCCGCGAAATGCTTTGCCCACTGTGGCCTCGACTACGCCGGTCCCGTGCTGATTCGTGCATCTGCGGGTCGCGGCATTACCTCTCGCAAAGCATACATCGCGCTCTTCATATGCTTGGCAACCAAAGCGATCCATCTTGAACTTGTCGCAGATTATTCAACCCCCGCGTTTTTAAATGCATACTGCCGTTTTTGCTCTCGCCGAGGAATTCCCGAAGCGATGTATTCCGACAACGGCACCACGTTTATAGGCGCGAATCGCGAACTGTCGCTCGCGCATCGCGAAACTCTGACTGACCCAGAGTTTTTAAACAAAACTGCCACCGATGGTGTTGCGTGGCATTTCATACCTCCGTCTGCCCCGCATTTCGGAGGCTTGTGGGAGGCCGGCGTAAAAAGCGTGAAGCATCATTTGCGTCGCGTCTTAAAAGATCGAACCCTCACATTCGAGGAATTTACCACCCTTCTATGTGCCATCGAAGCGTGTCTCAACTCTCGCCCGATAGCGCCGCAGTCAGATTCATACGATGACTTCGAATCCCTGACTCCCGGTCATTTTTTAATCGGTTCGGCGCTCACGGTACCCCCTCAGCCATCGATGCTAACCCTTGACGAAAATCGCCTCTCGCGCTGGCAACTTCTTCGGCAGATGACAGAACGTTTCTGGACAATATGGAGAGACGACTACGTCAACACGCTGCAGCAGCGTAGTAAGTGGCGTAGCGAAAAACCCCCAATCGCGCTCGGACAGCTCGTCCTCATTCGTCTCCCAAATCTTCCTCCCTGTAAATGGGAACTCGGTCGCGTCACCCACCTGCATCCGGGCGAAGATGGACACACGCGCGTTGTGACTGTTCGAACGAGTACCGGAGAGCTTAAGCGACCAATCGTCAAACTATGCCCACTGCCGGTTCTTTGCGATAAACCAGCCGACACAGCTAGTCGATGACGCTGTGTCATCATGTCGGATTCTCGTGCGTTAGATCATAAAAATTTGTATCCCTTAGAGTTAAGTTTGCGTGCGTTAGTTTTAAGTCGCTTTTCTATCGTTTCCCCGTCTCGTCATGGCGGGCGGCTCGACGATCTCGCGCCCTTCGATACTGTTTTCGCCGTCCACATCGCCGAGCGGTTGCGTTTCGAAACTATAGTTTCAAGGCGGGCGGTATGTTTGGTATCGGCATGGCTGTCCGCGATTCGGATGAAGGTGTCTCGATCGTTGGTGAGCGGTTTCTCTTGTTTTCGTTTCTGGATCGCTCGATCCGCAGAGGCCGTGGTCTTGTCCGCGTGGAGGTCACCAACGTCGAGCACCTTCGTTTGAATCGAACAAGGTGAAACCGAATGCGCCAATCAGACAAAGGCGTTTTCAACCGACTCCGTCGCTCGTTCGTTACCGTGCGTGTGAACGAGCTCACTTTACATTTCGACTTCGCAGCGCTCGCTTGCTATCTATAAAGTCTACAGTTCAATAATCGCAACGCTTGTTGCTAATTATCTTGTTTCGTGACATCGTCACTCTTCTTGTTTAAAGTCTTGTTCGCCGTCCGCGTTTGTGCTTATAACATTTTACACTGACTGTGTTGAAAATAAATTGTGGCGTTGGATAAAACAAGTCTCCAACTCCTTCACCTACAACCATCACCACGTCCTCAGCATTCAAGTCTGAATGGTTCCGGCCTCAGGCTCTCGAACATCGTTCAAGCCGAAACAACTGGCAACGTCAAATACAATCTAATTGCTATTGCCAAAGTAGGAAACAAGTGAACCAAATCGTTACAAACAATTTTTTCCAATATATCCATACATTTATAAACCTCTGAATTAAATAATGGCTTAAACGATAAACATTCAGTATATAGCTCTATTCCATCTATATCTTTTGAAATTGGTATTCTATCATTCACTTGCAATGCAACATCTAAATCAAAGCAATAATGCTTCTTAATTGCATCGTCGTTCAAATCGAACAAGTTATTCAAAAAAGAAAAGATATCGCTGCACTTCTGCAGTTGGTCGGATCTTTCTGAGAGCGCTTCTTTTGCTGCATCCAATATAGAAAAATAGAAATCAACTTTGAATTTGAGTGTTGCATCGACTATTTGATCATCTTGTTCTTCGTAATTGAAAAGTCTTTTTTTGGTTCGTTTCTTTGGCACTGGAAATTCTGATTCAATTTTTGCGTTGCGCTGTTCTATTTTCGACCGCAGTCGGCCGCCCTCTAAAATCGGCCGCCTGCACGCCTGGTAGGAACGGCCCTGCCTGACGGACCACAATTGGTTAAAGATTATCCCAACAACAAAGATTTAATTTCTTCAAGAAATCGAACACCAGTAGTCCCATCATCTTCGATTCCTCCTCGTCACTCACCCTTCCGCTTCCACCCTTTGTGTTCCGTAAGCGTCGTGTTTCGTCCGTCGGGTCGATCGAACAATTATAAAGGGCCGCAGAAGTTCCCGGTTCAAACACTGTTTTCGCAATTACGTAAACGTGGAGGGGGATGGCAGGAGGTTGTCGCGAGATGACGAGAGAGTACAACCTTTATTTCAAATCGGCTCGAGAGAAGGATAGAACAAACGGCAGAAAGGGAAGGGGGTAAGGTGCGCGCAGGTGGCAAGGACGGTAGGTTGGCGCTCGGACAGAGGAAAGAGGAAAGTTTTGTCTTCGGTGGAAGTTCCTTTTGTCGAAGGAATCAAGAGAGCTCGTTACCGATCTGCAGCGCGGAACGATGGAAGTCACTTCGCCGAGAATCGGTCGTCTTACGGCACAGTTCGCGACAATGGAGGCGTCTGTAGCCGGGGACAAGTTTCTTCCACGCGAGTCCTCGAAGAACCAAGGCTCTGTTCTGCTCTCTGTCTACCTTGATCCTGCAATCCGCCTGTCTCCCCTTGATTCCGTGTACGGTAACTTCGTTATGGTGGCCACGATGCTCGTCGAGGCAACCGGGCTCCATCGAGCGTGGCTCTGTTGCGCTTCGTCTAGCGCGAATCCAGCAATTATTCGATCTTATTTATCCAGGAGTCGCAGGCGAGATTATTACAAAACTTTCCTCGTTCCTGTGTAGCTCGAAACATAGTTCGACGAGACCCGCGCTCCGGAAAGCGAACGCGACTTTGTTCTCCAAGATGCGATATACAGATTTTTAATAAAATCGGCCTTCTGTGGTATTGATGCAAACGGTCTAGTGAGAAAAGTCAAGTATATAAAAAACGTTGAAAAAATTTGTTTTTATATTCTCAAGGTTGTCAAAATGAGCAACTTTCGAGAAGGAGCTCAGACAGCCTGCATTCGCGAATTGTTCAGCGGTTCATAAGACGAGCGCAACACGCCCGGTCAAAAATCGCGAATTACCGGCTTGGATTTCGCGCAGTTTCGCGCTAAGTAGTTTCCCGGATCGCGTGCACGTGCGAGGATTTCTCTTGGATCGAGAAGATCACGGCCGTCCGATAATTCCTGTCCACACTGTGTCGGTGGTAAGTGCGTTCCCGCCTTTGAACTTCATGCATATGCACGACCGCCTTGTTCGGCGGGGGCCCGCGTTATCGAGCCATAAAAATGGTAATACCGGAATGGAAAACCTCGGGAATCCTGGTCGCGCTCGGTGTCGATAGCGTCCTGGTTGGCTCGCGATTACCACGGTGTCCTTTATCGCCCGCATAAATCCGGATTCCCCGTCTGAAGGGAGAGAGAACCGAAGAGAACTGAACGAACGAACGAACAGCGTCGCGACGCTGCTCGCTGGACCGAGGAGACAAAGTCAATCGACTAAAACTGCACGACTCTACGGGATCAAGAAAGGGTTATTTCGAATCCTCCAGTTTCCCTCAAGTTTCCGATTCGGATCGGGTCGTTACCGCTCATCGACGCTGTCCATTACGAGCCGCGCCCCACGTAATGGCGGAAAGTCTACCGACGCTGATTCCCCGGCTCGTCTGCAGCCTGTTCGGCAACTTGCCTCGGCATAAAGGAGCACGTAGAACCATCACGTACGAATTATACCCGGGGACGATCGCGCGACAGCGATAATTCCTGCCGTCTGAGAAGTTTAATCGAAACGTACACCCCCGCACGGCGGCTCTGTCTTTACGGCGTATGCAGCGCTGGATCTTGCGAACTGTAAGCACGAGCGTCTGCACGCACTGCTTTAACTGCAATTTCAACCCCCTTCGCCTTCTCTCTCTCTCTCTCTCTCTCTCTCTCTCTCTCTCTCTCTTCGTTTCTCCCTTCTGTCTCAGCCCTGCAAGTTTTCATCCCTTATCCTTCGCGCTCGTGTTCTATCTATTATAAGAGGTTAATATTATAGTAGACGTAATATATTTACTATTAACACATCGGCTCGTAGTCAAAATCATTGTTTATTATCCGCTCACTATGTGCACACGACCAACCGGGTCGTACAACAAATTTGGACTTATGTTAAAGTTTAAGTGAGAAATTGAAGATACGTTTCTCCTCGAAAATTTTATACATGGACAAATCCCTGAAAACATTGTTACAGTTTGTTCACGATGCTGTTCCTTGCGGTTTCATTCCGTCGCCGCACAGTGGAGTATTTGGCCCGGAAAGCTGGCCAAAATTATTGCAACGTTATTTATGGTCTCAAAGTCATAATATTATATATCGTTGAGTTCGTTTTAAGATCAGCTATAATACTATGAGATAAAAAATACATTTTAACATTTAAAAAATCAAAATGACCTTGATTATTTGTCGTAAAAAAATATTTTCGAAATTTTATGTATCGCAGTTTGTAGATGTCTGAACACTGTTTAACTTTTGTCCCAAACATTTTATTAAACAAAATTGTTTTATTTGTTTTTATTATGCCATTATATTCTGCAATTTAAAAAAATGAGTAGGATGAAAACGTTGAAAACGAATTTATATAAATATATTTTTGTTTATATTATTTTATTCCAATTTTCCGGCCCAATACTCCGCTGTGGGCCGTGCAGACACAATAGGACGCAGCATCTTTGGAGTGCCATTTTTACTTAAATTAGCTATAAAATTTCAAACCGGACGAATCCGGAACCAATTCTTTTTGCACTGTGATCACAAATCTTTACCAAATGTAACGAGACGAGAAAGAACATCGGGACTCATCGGGAAGTATAACAAAACCGTTAACGAAGTATTATAGGCGAAAATAATGTCTCCAAATTATTGGTTATTTTCAAATATTAATAACTATACTAATTTGGATAATGAAGAACTGAAACCTGTTCGAAAATGCTGTACATACCTAGCAGAAATATTTCTACTGCGAAAACATTTACACGATTTCCCTACAACACCTGATAATCAGTAATAAGCGAGCGATGTTTCAGAGAATGGTTAAGAGCGAAAAATGTACTATAAAATCTCTTAACTCTCGATGAAATATGCTGCTTCATGAATTTTAAAATGAAAACAGAATGCTGATACATTGTTCTCAGACATTCAATTATCTCGAACAACAAAATTTGTACAGCTTGTGCAAAGTTTTTGAAATTTGGCCAGCTTTTTCGTGCAAATACCCCACTGTGCGCCGTATAAATTAGCAGTGAAAATACCAGCAAAATGAACAATTGAAGGGACGATTCGTGGTATAGTGGATCGATCTTCCAGCCGACAGACTCTGTACCGCCGCGGAATCGCTGATAGCCGCGTTTCACCGTCGTCGTCGCGACGCACAGCGTCCCGTGCTTGCTTGCCAGTTTCCCGACGACTCTTTCTCTCTGCCTCCGAGTTTTTCTTCTTTTCTTCGGCAAACTTTCCCGGCAGTCGACGAGAACACGCTAAAACCCCGATTTCGCGAGGAAAGCTTCGACTCGACTCGTCGGAGCTGCGGAGAGGCGTGAATTCCTATCGTACAAATGGTCCCATCGTCTCGATCTTGTATCCGCTAGCGATTTGAAATGCGGAACAGCGGCGGAGAAGTCTCGGGACGCAGCGGGGCGACGTCGTTTTCGGAGCGAGTTAAACGGAATGAAAGATTGACCCCTGGACGAGCGACGTCGCTTCTCAAAACGCTTTTCATCTTCGCCGCCTCCTCCCTCTCTTTCAAGCTCACAGAATTTCCTCCGATGGTTTGGGACTCTTAAGCCACTACTTTGTACACTACGTTCCTTTTTATTCGCCGTTGCTGTACACGGAATACATTAATAATTTGATTTGTTCCCACTCGTGGCTATTTTTATATTCCTATGATTGCGAGATCTAAAGTGAATGTAATGTTTCTATTTTTGAATTGAGGTAGGCGTTGAAATACATTAATACACGTCAAGATCAACATCCTTTTCTTAAGCGAAATGCCACAGTTTAATAGTAATCTCATCCCATTTCAACTTCAACGAGATCAAGCGCAAATGTGAAATCGTTCACTGGCCCGATAGATCGAAAAACCACGGTCCCGCAGTCCAGCAGAACGAATGCTGGTCGCAGCACGTCCCGAGCCAACCAACCAGAAACGTTTTCTCCAAGTATTCGGGTAATCAAAGTATTAATCAAAGGGGCGGTCAGAGGAAGCGTAAAAAGCTTGCGGCCGACGTTCGTTTGACGCGTTCTTCGGTTCGCTTTAAACAGTTTACGCTGGGAGGTCTTGGCGCATGGGATAGCAAGGTTCTGGTAGGAGAATCGTTGAACGTTGACCATCTCGCTGGTACGGTTTCCGAGCTGGGGTAAAATCGCGTTCAAAGAGGGAAAATCAAATTTCAGTCTCCCCGCTACCGAGAGCAGTCTTGACATGATCGTTAAGAGGTTTACCGTGTTTCCAGCGGCGCGATCTCGAAGGGCTGAGCGTTTTACGCGGCCGACCGGTGTACACTTGTTACCGTGTCGTAGCCGGGGATTGGCTTTTCGACGGGGGCCGCAGGAAATTGATTTTTCGTCCCGGCCTTGTTCCCCAGACGCAGTGGAACGGCTCTGTCCGTCATGCTCTATCGCAGAAATGAATTCCCTCGCAGCAACGTAGCGACGCGACTCGAGATTTAGCGCGATAGTCGAGCCTACGGGAACCATGAAAGATATTAAGCTTTTTTCTTTTACGACATCGCCCTGCCTCGCCTCTTTTACGACGCAGCCGCCGCCGCCGACGACGACGTCGGCGCTGCGTTCCCTGCTGTACTCTTGCTCTCCTGCCTTTGCTTCTGCTGCTGGCTGTTGCCGCTGCTTGTCTTTACCGTAAATCCCTCAATCCCACGGGAGTCAATGGACTTTCTCGCGGGTTACGAGGTGCGGAGACCTTCGTTCCGCAGCTTCCACCGTTGAGTCTTTAAATCCCCCTTTTTCTCTTCGCTTGTTTGTTCATCCGAGTAGTTTCCGCCAGCCCGGTGTTAAGGGAACAACTCGTAAAGTCACTGCCGGGTATTGAGTTCCGATCGACGTCGATGGCTTCGCTACTCTGCTCGACCCTGCCACCTGCTGCAAGATGAAACTCCACTATGCAGCACTGGATCGGAAGTTTTAACCCATTCTCGTCATTTTTAAACACTGTGAAATCATACGGTCAGCCTCATAACTGATGACACACTTTAAATCTGAATAACTTTTTTATAAATGGACCAAATGTGAAGCGCGCACCTGCGGACTCCGTGGTCGCAGGTTCAATCCCCGATGCTGGCACCTCTGGAAATATTCCATGTGTCTGTTTAAAAAACTGTGGTGGCCCAAGGTGGTTCGGAACCCACCTTTATAAACTGTAGGTTCCGCTGAAAAGGTGATAGTGGTGAAAGTGGAAAGATAGGGAGTTGGTAAAATGGATTTGAAACCCTGAGGGTACCAAATAATTTAAAAAAAAAAATGGACCAAATGACTTCAGTTTTTCTGCGAAGCTAGGAGGATCAGTTTACTACATGTGTAATCAAATTGTAGGATCTCCATTCAGTCTGTATTACGAAAACAAAATGGTAAAAGTTGATTTTCATATGATGAAAATTTCATCGAAATTGGTCAATTGGTTTCCGAGGTAAATATACATGATCGAAAATGATGCAAATCTCCGGATAATAGCATAAAAAGGCAAAAATTGGCGGAAAATCGTGAAAAATTGTAATCCCACCGTTGTTAAATGTTTATAACTCGTAAACCAATTAACCAATAAACGTAATCCAATTTCAATGAAATTTTCAGCATGTCTATCAAAAAAATTTTTTAAATTTTCGAATAAAATTGCTACCTTCCCGGAAAATACGAAACCCGTTAAACTAAAATTGTTTCGAGCTATGTAAGAGTACGTACCTTGCCGCTGGCTACCTTCGGGTCCAATTCCTGACATTCACTCGGTCCTCAAGGCTCGATCGCATGTGTGAAACGTCTCCGAATACGACGTCGTCAAGAGAGAACGATCCGAAGCCAGTGAAACGCGGAGAATCGAGGCACTGTAGGCAAAATTGGAGGAGGATGCAAAGACACGGTGGGTTGAAGGGTGCGAGGTATAAGCTAAGGGTAGCTGTAGGCTGACTGAAGCCGAGGGTGGCCGGGGAGCATTTCCTGCGTTATAGTGGCTGTAAATTTCATATGCGCATTCCGCCTGAGCCGCTCCGAGCTGCATATACATATCAGCGTGCAGTCCGACGCAGTAGCAACCACTGGCTGGCTCGCCTCAATGAGAGTCTCCTTCCCACGAGTCCTTCAATTTAAGCAGTTCCCTTGGGACCACCCCTTCGATGTATGTCCACCCCTTTTCTTTGAGAACCGGGGAGAAAAAGTCAATTTCCAAGGAAACAACCCTGAACAGTCTCGGAGATTTCGAATACCAAGATATGGGGTGAGATTGACAATATTTTTAAAGCAGGATCATTTGAAAATATCATCATATAAGGTGAAGTGTTCTATGCATGGACAGCATGTTTTTCTATTTTAAATTTTATCACTTTAAATAAACAAAAACAATTTCTTAAGAGTTTTAACATACAGTTCAGAGTTTGTAAAGTAATTTAAAATAAAAAAATCATTGTTTAGGTTAATATCTTAATTGTATTAACAAGAATAATTCAAACCTATAGTTGGACATATTAAATCCAATCTAAGCTAGTACCTGGACAGAAGTAAAGCCTATATCGGGACAAATTCAATTTACGAGTTGATCGAGCGAACATAACCTAAAACGTTGGTTGGTGGCGCTGTTGCGCATGACGAATAGAAGATGCTTTGCGTAATATGTAGTATTCTTATCATAGATTATAGTATTGTATTATTTAACCAAATATATATTTATTTTCATTTACTGTTTTAATAAAACTTGTCATAATACAACTTTTAAGGTTAGGTAGTAATACTGATAGATTTAAGATGTAAACATAAAGTATTATTAACGTCACAACCGGAATACATTTTCTACATACGTTATTCAAGCTAATAGAAGACTAATTATACGTACATGTAGTTAAATAATTTGCAAACAATGCGTTGATTTTATTCACAAACACGTGTTCGGTTTCAGGCATAAGCACATTGCGTATAAGCTTAGACTGGGACAGCTACTGTCATCGCGCCCCAGTATAGAGTACTTATATTTGAAAACAGTCCTAATCTTGGACATTTAATATTTGGATTAATAATTATTATTTACGTTAAGTTTGATTGCCAATTTATTTAAAAATATCAATATTATTATGCGTGATAATTATTTTTTGTCTGAGGGCTTAAATTATATCTTTTTTTCTAACAAAAGTTCGAACTATAAATGCACATGATTCGCATGTAAATAGACTATTTTGTATACTGTTTTCAGATGAACTTTGAATTCATTTTTAAATTTCAATTGATGTCTTAATGAAATAATATTCACGCCTACTTGTAGCTAAGGCCTCAGAATATATAATATAATTATTTAATCTCTTAATTACTGATTTTACTATGAAAATTCAATTGTCCAGATTTAGGTATCACTTTTGGACTTTCCAGACTTAGGGCACTTCACCTTATGTATGTACATTTTAAACTGTGTACTTTTATCAATTAAGTCCATAAGTTCTGTTATATTTCTCTTTCCAGAAATTTCAGAGGAATTTAAAATTTTCACAGTAGAAAGCAAGTAGACGGGATGGTTTAGTGTTATTACCGCCCCATCAAATTAATTAAATATACTGTTCAAAGAGACTTCGTTCTTCAACGAAACGAACAAAAATATCAATTTTCAAAACTTCCATTCCAAAAAGCCCCGCTCTAAGACGTACCTAAATAATTGGCGCGCCGGCAGCAAGCGATCCAAGCGGGTTCTCCGGCGATAATCGTAAGTTTCCGAAAACGATTCCCAGGAATACCCTTTTAAGGAAGCTCCGTAAATTGGCCGTCTTAATTGGTGTATCCCCTCCTTTCTTTCTGTTCTTTCTCTCTTCCGTTGACCTTTCGTGCTCGTTCGCCCCCTCGATGCAGATGTTCCTCCCGTACAGCAGGTAAGAATCGCTTCGCAGGGCCACGAAGATTTATTTTCGGGGTAGGAAGGGTGTACGACGACCCTCGGGATCTATCGACGATAGAATAGAGCGCAATTTAATCCGGCGGATTCCTACGATGCGTGACGTACGGTCGAATCGTTAATTTTTAATTCGACCGACGGCTTTTTTTTCATTTTCCCCCGTTGTACCCGGGCTCGCGCAGATTCGGCACGCGCGAGGTTATTCTAATCCCCAGGGCGACGGAATTATTACAACGGGGGACCGTGGTCGTGGGGGTGGCGACAAAAGGATTCGGGACTGGCTCCATAAATTAGGGGCACGAGGGTTTCGACGGGGGTGACAGTCGCTTTTTTTCCAGCCGTCCCGATTGCGCTAGGCTGCCGGGGATAGCGTGGCTTCGTCGGCCGAAAATCGATAGCTTTCGAACGGGTGCGCATTAACCAACATTTCTTTATTCCTTGATGTTTAATTGAACATATCTTTATTCTATATATTCTATTTATTCTTTATTCTATTATTCAATAGAATGTGTTTCTATTGAACATTTCTTTATTCTTTAATATTTATAGCTGAATAGAAATGTACAAAATGTGACTAGACAAACAATTATAATTATTGGAACAAGTGATATTCAGCTAGAGCGATTACCGAAAAGGTTCACTTGCTGTAAATGAGATCGTGCAATTACGAGATCCACTATAACGTTCGACAAATTAAGCCAAACTTTATAGTTTGAAATGAAACAAATGCCGACGAACGGTTCCGGAGATAAAAATTCAGAAGCACAGAGTGTTTTGAAATGAGCAAAAAGTTCAATCCAATCCAGATAACTACATTCGAAGTTCTGTTGTTCATGAATAAATTAAAAACGAGAGCAACGATGAGTTTAACTACCCATAAATTCACGTGTTTAATACAATTTTACTTTTATCAAAATCCCGAACACAACAAATATCGACGTACGATTCATAAATGTAGTTCTCTCATTTTATTTGATTTGGTATAACAGGAGCGTCTCTGCCGATTAAATAAAAACACCACAGACTTAGAAAAATGTTGTACCAGCATCAAAAAAGTTGATTCTGTTGTTCACTACGATATGCCACTGATTTTTGGACACTGGATCGGATTTTCTCGCCACAGCGCGCCGTCACGTGGTCCGCCGCGACCGAGCTGAAAACGTCGCAGTTCCCGTGGTTATTATTTTTTTTCGAAACAAACAAATCCGGTGTGCAGTTTCCGGCTACGGGGACGTCGGCCGCAGTGTTCCTCCGCAGTGTTGTTTCCTCGATAGCCCTCGCAGTTTACGCGCGGGGGAAACAAAGATACCGCCGCATGGAAAACATTCTGCGCGCGGGAATTCTCTCCGCAACCCTTTCGCGCGGAAATTGGGGAGGCGCAGACGTGAACGAAGAAAAAGTCTCGAAAACCGCAAAACGCGAGAGCTGGCCCGCAGTCGAGACGATCGTAAAATTCGCGCCTCGCTTTTATAATCGATCCGGCCGGCTGCGTCTGACCGCGAGAAAAAATTTCGTGAATATTTCATCGTTCCGTGGGCCCTCGTCCTCTCCGCACGCTAGGGACGAGCCCTTTTTTCCCTCGCCGAGATCCCTTATTCACGATGTCTTACCTCGTCGGCTGTACTGGGTGTCCTGTCAAATGTCTGACAAACTTTCGGTGACACGAAGAAATGATCAGAAGTTGAATTGTTCCAGGGAACCCACAGTGGACCTGCCAAAGTTGATTTTTACTCGTAAATTGTTTGGAAAAATTTGATCTGAATGCTAAAATCTGCAGTGGTTTACGGAATTGTTGGAGTCAATTGCACAGGTTACCTACTTCATTTTTAAACAATTTGTTGATCGTGTACGAGGACCCACTGTAGAATTCAGGATTGTACATGTGCATTATTCAAATAATGTCTCCTGAATTAACAATTTTGAATCGTAAATGGCTCGGTGCTTCGTCACAGGGAGTAACAATCTCGGTCACAGAACAACAAATAAGTCAGTACACTGAAGAGATATTGCATTATTTTTTTAGCCTTCCGAAGTCATTTTCATAACTTTTTTCTTGGTAAATACATAAATCCTATACTATAGAGCTCAATTAATCTATAAACTCTAATTTTGTGAAATTGTGACATCCGGCGTTTTTCCTTGCAGCCACAGATATTAGTTTTAAAAAAATATGTCTGACCTTCACGTGACCTCTAGCCTAACGAAATGCTATTTAGGCAAGACGATATGTCCATGGTGAGCATGCGACTTTATTCGATACATTTCTCAGCGTGACTGATAATTTCGCATGTATCCGAACCAATTTGAACGAGACAGCCATTATGGCGCTGTCGGATGCAAATTTCATGGGGAAAAACTGCAGCCCCATTTCGCAAACTGGGTAAAGTATTTCCTCGCAGGCTGTTTTCAATCTTCCTGTGCAAACCTTTCGCCGCGGATCCATCCCGACGTTCCTTTCTTTCACCTTTATCGTCGCATCCCCTTACGAGCTTCTCCCATTTCGCGGTCTCACCCTTCGAATAGCTACCACCGAGGCCCTCCCACGCTATACCATTAGGAGTTATTATGGTTTACGGTATCCTGACGGTAGTATCGGCAACCCGGGCCCCGCATTACACTAGATCCATTCAGGATACCGAGAACGAACGGTGACTAGTATCTGTTACGCCTGTCGTTATTGCCTATACCGAAGTACCTTTCCATCGTGACGGTAAACCATAGTCTGATGGACGTAGGCGCGCGTGCGTTTAGTGCGTGGGACCGGCTAATCAAATGGCAACCGTTCGATTGATTGCGTGGGTCGAAAAATTTATTTCAATTTTCTACGAATTTATCTGATTGCGGCGAACCAATTGCTTTGGAGAAAGGAATTGCTCGAGGAGCAATATAGTTCAAGGACATTTAGGATTTGCAACATTATTTCAGTCTGTGAAAAACTGTCAGTTCGTTGTTTTTTAAGCAAATTTGATTGAGAATTTTATAACATTGTTAAATTACAAAAATTATTAAGGGACGGTATTTTATATTTGATTCCAGTACTTTGCAATTGCGTGATTACCGTACGTAATAGCTGAAGATTTGAATCAAAGTCTCGTCTCGTCGATAGTCTAGACAGTGGTAGATCCGCCGAAACTGCCGTGAAATCTCGTGAAGAGCATTCGTTTCGCCGAGACGGCCATGGTAATGACTCACGCGCAACGCCCGATTGCCGTTTAAAGTCCATACTTGTTACACGGCTCGTATAGCGCCGCGATAGCGCCTCCGCCGCCTTTCTACCGTTAATCGCGGTTTTACGTTAGTAGGGAACGACTCGCGCGAGGTAACACACGGACCGCTACTTTTCACGGTCGTGTACGCGTCCGCCTCCTGTTCTGGGCCGGTGCTGCTGCGATCGTTCGCTACCTACGCCGCCATTACCGGATAACCGGATTCGTACGGTTACGACCGGCGCTGCATATCACTCACTTCTCTATAAACTTTAAGAAACCACCCTCCTGCCTCAACATGAATGAAGCAAGGATAACGTAACCATTTTTATAATTGTTATCACTCCTGTAGTCTTACCGTGACTGTCGCAACGTCAGATCCGCCGAGCGACAGTTACAGTTGAGGTGCTACATTCTTTGCACTGTGATACTCTGTTCCAAGGAAGATCCCCTAGTGGTGGGGATAAAATGTTGACAGTTAAGAAGAAAATAGAAATATCGCGATACACACACAGTGCCCGGCAAATTCTCGAACACAATTATGTAGAGTTTCAGAGTAAGTCTAACTCGTCAGGTTTCCATCGAGTCGTGGTCGTGTAAATTTCATCGACGGACCTCCGTGACCGTCCGAGGCGGAGAAAAATAGAAAGCTTTTAACCGGCCGAACGGATCCCGAGCGTACGCGTCCATCATTAATTCAAGGACGGTCGGTTCGCGTCTCGAGCGGATTTTTACGGTTCACGGAAGCCAATTTTCGATGGGCGACGACCGCCTCTTCCGGTTTGCAAGCGTCAGTCACGAGAACGTCGTTAACCAGCGTCGTATGGGACACGGGACACGAGGCGTCGGGTTTTTCGCGGTATCATCGTGGCTCGTGACGACGCGCTGACCTCTCTACGAGTTGCTGACAGACGAACGCGACGATTAGAGTGGTCGGTTAAAATACTGACAGCGAGAGGAAGCCCCGGGAGACGAAGGCGGAAACGTCGGCGGACCTCCTCGTGTGCCGTGCTCGAGATATTCACTCTTCCGAGAAACACGTTTCGTGGGCTTCCTCGTGGCCGGATTCGCTATTACAGTCTGATAGATTCGCTCGATATTTGTTTATTCGTGTCTATGCCCCGGCTTCGCGGTTTGGTTTGCTCGATCGTAATAAATAGAACCGTAACCTTTCGTTGACGACGTGTATTCCCGGGCATGCTAACCTTTTGTTTAATATTTTTAGCGACCTATCAAACTCGTACAGTATTCACCGCTGTGGGACCCTTCTGTCGATAGAATGGAGCTTTTCGAGTCCGATACTCTTCCTCGCTCTTCGCGTATCGAACATGTTTTATGTAACACTTTTTTTGTTGGAAACGAACGTGTTCAAGCAAGTAGCCTCATTACAGTTTCATTTCTAGTGGCTAGACTCCGGATTTTTAAGTCAAAATGGTCTGCATCAATTATGACGACCAGAAACCAAATGGGAAGGTCTTTGATATATTGGCATTTTTAAATTATTAACCAGTCTACCTTTCTGTAATTTTATCTACTCAATTTCGTCGTAAATGCATGAAATCAGCAGTGTAGTAACGATTATGAACTGGGTCCAGTCCTCATCAAGCTCCACCAGAGAGACTGAAATAAACCGTGTATCAAAATCATCACTTGAAGAAGTACCTCCAGAAATATGTTTAATAGATTGATGACTGAGCCTTGAATTTTTGAAAGATTATAAAAAATCCACTGTGTAGTTATAGAAAAGGTCCATCGCTGAAGATTTAAATAAAACTGTAATTATAAAATTAGACAACCAGCCAGAATGTTAATAATAATTATAGTACGAAATATTCTACACCAATATTTTGAAAAAATTCCCTGGAGTTTCCTGTACCGCATCGCAGAAGTTAAAGATTGCGATGCTTCCGGGTTCAAGGACAATTTAAGAAAGCGAGGTCCATCGAGCACGAAATTCAACGTCGCGATACAAGATTATAGGGAATGTATAGCAACAAGCAATAGCATCGGCCCTCCACTCTTGCCATTTTCAGAGTGTATTGCCGATCTCGATAGAGGCTAAGGCTACAGCATTCACAGACCAGGGTTGCTGGGATCGAGAACGTTACGGAAGAAATAACGACTGACATGGCGGAGATTACGGTCCACATGGGACTTCCTCCGATACACTTCCAAGTCCAAGGACACCGTTTCCGTCGAGACAGCGTCTGGAGATTCTCTTTTTATCATTGGCAGTATTTACCTGCAACAGCGTCTTTCCGCTTGGTCGTTGCGGGACCGCCTGGTCTGACTATGGCTGTACAATTCCCCTTATTCGGACTGTATCGTATTTTCTTAACGAAGAAGATAAGCCAAACTTCGCAAAAATTTTAATTCCTTGTCAATAAATGGGTGAAATCTTGTTTCATTTTCTTACAGCCATTTCCTTGAAGAGAAGGCTCTGAGGAACATATTAAAGGACTTATTTAATGTATAACATCATTATAAGCTTCCCAGATTATTGATCGATTAAGTACGACAAGATGAAGGTATATTAGTATCAAAACTTAATTTTTCACTAATTTTCAAAAGGCTTAGCGCCACTTCTACTTAAAAAATGCGATACAAAGCGTTATTTATGCTTGGCTACGCGGCAGGGGGCCGCCATCTTTACATTTTCGATCGCCGGTCACTCCTCAGCCGCGATCACCACGCCTGCCAACTGGCAAAACAATCGAACGGGTCCTTCAGAATTTTTATCGCGTTTTAAGGGTGGCTCATTCGGCTCGCCCTAAAAATTTCGGAACGAGCTCGATGATCGTTCTGGAGAGTGCGCCGTTAGCGAGGGCCCAATAAAAACGCCGCCATTACGCCGTCGCGGCGCGGCGATCCCGCAAGAAATATTCGGGTATGCTGTCGTAAATAAATATCGTGACTCATGGGATCGACGGCGGCGCGGCGGCCCGTGCATATTGCTCGGGCAGAAATCGCGCAACGACGAGGGCGGATCGGCTCGTAAGATTCTTACGGAATAGAATTCCGCGCGCGTTCCGCCGTTTTACGAGTCTTTATGGGACATCGGGAGAGTTTTACGCGCGCGGGCCCCGCCTTATCCGTAACAGCAAATAATTCCGCGATACCGTGCCGCGATATGCAGATCGGCGAATTACACGTATGTATCTCTGCCCCGAGCTGTAGGTACATTCTGTACATCGGGAGAATTATATCGTCCGGCCCCGGCGGATAAAGTTCGGCATGAAATTTTTATTCGGGACGCGACCGGCGGGAACGTTTCGCTTTTCGGGGAACGGGAACACGATCTCGCGAGAACCAGGAAGGATCCAGATGCACGGAGGACGGGAGAGATCAACAGTCGAATCACGATCCGTTTCTTGCGCGAGTACGTTCGTCAAATCATATTACCGCATCGCTGACCCCGAACACGATAAACCCTCGTTTCGAATTCCTCGAATGAAAATATTTAGTAGCCAGCCGTTGGCCTGGTCACTTTTTACCTAGCGATGTGCTCGTGATCCTAGAAATTGTTCAGTAGGTCACGCTGCGCCACAGAGATACTGTGATTTAGCACTTTCAGGCACAGAACGGCAGCTTTTATTGCCGGAGCTTGTATCTAATGCATGTTGCAGTAGATGTTAGGAACATTATCTGTAACAGACAGAGTTTAACGATGTTCGAATCGAATACGTTTTAGAGTATTCCTGGATTTTGTTGGCGAGTTCTAATACGTTGTTTCGCTTATATTGGGAAAATGATGTAATGAGTGATACGGTTTTGAGAGCGCGGAGCTTTCATCGCTTGGGTCTAATGCATGTTTTAGCAGATGGAAGTAAAATAATGAACTGAAATGCAGGCTGGTAATGTTTGAATTAGCTGTGTTTTCATATCACGATTTCTTGCGGACATGTATATTTTTGATGTGTTCACGATAGAGAATCATATTGACACTTTTAGTTCCGTATTATTGGGTTGAATATAATCGGAAGGCTTCACTAAATTGTAGGAAAATGTTAAAAACACATCCAATGTGTTTCTTGGTTGTTGTTGTAATACTACTGTAATTATTTCTTCAAAAACAAGTTATTCAGGTAACCTGCTATAAATGCCCCACCCAGTATACAGGGTGAGTCCGAAGAAACAGAACACCTAAATATGTCCATTACTTTTCGTTGTACAAAAAAACTTCTTAGGATAAAGTTACGCTGTTTGAAGAGCCACATGTAACGGTGCAAGGGAAAAATTTTCAAGGTCATTTTTTTATGAGATTTCTAGGTCATCGATATTTTTTTAAATAGAATGAGGTATTTTTTCCTACATCAATCGATGCAACTGAACATTCGTTATAAAAAAGTACTAACCTATGTATGTCGAAAAGTTAGTAGTTCAGGAGATATTTCAATTTAAATAATTTGAAAACACCATTACTGTCGTACTAAGACGTTACACAAGTACGTAAACGCTAACATCAATTTCAATGTCAATTTTTCAATTTCAACTTCAATTTCAATATCAACTCTTCAACTTCATTTTCAACTTCAATTTCAACTCTTCCATTTCAACTTCAATTTCTATTCTTCCATTTCAACTTCAATTTCAACTCTTCCATTTCAACTTCAATTTTTCAATTTCATTTCATTAATGTCAACTATAATTTCAATATCAACCCTTCCACTTCAATTTCAATATCAATTCTTCGACTTCATTTTCAATTTCAACTCTTCCACTTCAACTTCAATTTCTATTCTTCCATTTCAACTTCAATTTCTACTCTTCCATTTCAACTTCAATTTTTCAATTTCATTTCATTAATGTCAACTATAATTTCAATATCAACCCTTCCACTTCAATTTCAATATCAATTCTTCAATTTCATTTTCAATTTCAACTCTTCCACTTCAACTTCAATTTCTATTCTTCCATTTCAACTTCAATTTCTACTCTTCCATTTCAACTTCAATTTTTCAATTTCATTTCATTAATGTCAACTATAATTTCAATATCAACCCTTCCACTTCAATTTCAATATCAATTCTTCAACTTCATTTTCAATTTCAATTTTAACATTCTCATTTCAACTTCAATTTCTACTCTTCAATTTTTCGATTTCATTTCATTAATTTCAACTTCAATTTTTCAATTTCAATTCGTTAATTTCAACTCTTTTATTCCAATTTCAACATCAAATTTTCCATTTCAACTTTTATTCCAACTTCAATTTTAACTCTCCCATTTCAACTTCAATTTCTACTCTTCCATTTCAACTTCAATTTTTCAATTTCAATTCGTTAATTTCAACTCTTTTATTTCAATTTCAACATCAAATTTTCCATTTCAACTTTTATTCTAACTTCAATTTTAACTCTCCCATTTCAACTTCAATTTCTACTCTTCCATTTCAATTTCACTTTGTTAATTTCAACGTCAATTGTTCAATTTCAACGTCAATTTTTCAATTTCAATTCGTTAATTTCAAATCTTCAATTTCATTTTCAACGTCAATTTTTCAATTTCAGCTTGAACTCTTCAATTTACACTAGCAAGTAAACGCTAACGTCTTAGTACGACAGTAATGGTGTTTTAGAGTTATTTAAATTGAAATATCTACTGAACTACTAACTTTTCGACATACATGGGTTAGTACTTTTTTATAACGAATGTGCAGCTGCATCGATTGACGTATTAAACAATTCCTCATTCCATTTAAAAAAATATCAATGACCTTGAAATCTTGTAAAAAAAATGATCTTGAACATTTTTTCCCTTACACCGTTACATGTGGTCCTTCAAACAGTGTAACTTTGTCCTAGGAAGTTTTTTTGTACAACGAAAAGTAACGGAGATATTTAGGTGTTCTGTTCATTCGGACTCACCCTGTATGCAAAAATCGCCTTATTCCATTATTGGGACTTAATGGTATACACAGTGAATGTCTTAAAGTAATATATTATTTACCTAGTCTATCTTCGACTCCGGATATTCGTAGAAGTCCCATAACGGACGTCAGTAGACTGCACAGACAGGAATCCGAAGTAAAGCTGTTCTGAGAAAGCAGTAGGACGGCGGTGCCGATTTTACAACCGCAGTTCGTGGACAGTACGCTTCGGCGATCGACGTTTCGCTCTCGATTCGGCGCGGGCATCGACGTTTCGTCGGCCAGGCGTTTTCTAGAAGGCATTCTAAATATAATGTCGTCGGTCTGACGAGCCAGTGACACGCCGTCGCGTCGTAAACGACCGGTCGAAAGCCAGGGGAGGGTCTGATGCCTGTCGAGCTGACACGGCGGTGTCGGGCTAATGCGTTGTCAGATGTTACGCGTGCGAGAGAATCGTTCTCGCCCTCTCCACGTTCACGATATTTTGCTCTCACTCCGCCGCGGATTAACGCCAGCGATTATCGGCCGAAGAAAGCCCCCGACCAGACTGGAATTGATTCCCAGACAGGCATTTCCGACTCGAATCAATCGACGACAACCAGGCACGGGTCGAAGCGCCGAGTTTCGATCCTGACAGATTTATACCCGCCAGGGTAATCAGGAGGATCGACAAGACTTCCGAGCGTCGTAGCTCGCGATGTCAACGCCTACCGGACCCGGACGCGTCATCATCGAATAATTTGTCAACGCGTCGGTAATAATTTCACGAGCCCCTCCGATCGCTTCCTTAAACCGGCAATAATCGTCGGCCATTTGTCAGCCGCGATCTGCTTGCCCACCAACATTCGTCTACGTTTCCCTGAGAGCCCGATGGCGTTTTTGCTGACAGATTTGAAGAGCTGGAGGACACTGTGACCGTGAAATATTAAATTTTTCGAGGAGTGATGAAATGTCAATTTCTAATTGTTAGGCAAACTTCATCTTTGGTTGTTGCAGGATGAGATTATTATTATTATTATTATTATTATTATTATTATTATTATTATTATAAACGGACCGAAGCCCTTTTACATAAATGTTTACAATAGAAAACAATAAAGGATTACTCGTATAGTATCATAGAAGGGACATGCACAAAAACTAATGGTACAAACTATATGGTATTACAATACAATTCTGCGTAATTGTTTTTTAAACATGTGCAAAGACTCAATGAAAAAATCCATACGATTATACAGAGTGTTAGAGTCTACAATAATGCGATTTATTGGATTAATTAATCCATAGGTAAATTTGGCTTTAAGGGTTTGAAAGCCTGCTCGAGATCTCAAAGCACGTTCAGGTGCGTAAAAATTGATTTGCATAAGGAGAGAGGGACAATCTATATGGTTATTAATTAAATTAAAAATAAAGCTCTGCTCGAATACTCTTCTGCGAGCTGACAATGTTTCCAGGTTGACTATGTTTAATATTGTGAAGTAATCATGATCAAAGAATGACATAGGATGATTAATCTTATAGGAACAAAACCTAAGAAATGTATGCTGCACTCTCTCTAGCATGATTTCGTAATTTAAGCTATTCGGATACCATATAACTGAAGCAAATTCCAACTGGGGACGGACAAGGGTAATATATACCAATCTAATTGTGTGTATTGAGTGAAAATCAGTAGAAAAGCGTAGTATAAACCCGAGTGTTCTTGAGGCGGAATTAACAATATTATACCTAACAATAGAATACCTAAATCCAATCTAATTAACAATAAATCTTATTCTATAATAAATCTTTAAATCTAATTAACAATAGAATACAGAGAGAAGACAGTCATTGAGACGGTAGGGATATATGAATGGTACAGAGCGACGGGAAGACCGCATAACATGGCATTTTTCAATATTGAGTTCCATACCATTCTTGCAACACCACTCACTAAAACGATCTAGGTCTGCCTGTAATCTGGAGGCATCATCGTAGGAAGAGATGCTGCTGAAGATTTTTAAATCGTCTGCGAATAGTAGGTACTTACAATATTGAAAAATAGTAGCCACATCATTGATGAATTGAAAAATGTTGGACATTTTTGTAATTGTATTCAAATAAATATTCGTCGTAAATTCATGTTGGAAATAAGAAGATATTTATGAGAAGAATGTAGTCAATCTGAATACAGAATTGCAGTAACTCGATTAATTACCCGTTAGCGTCATGTTTGAAGGAAGCCGATAGCGTGTTCCGTGGCTCGGAAAAGCCGATTTCCCGGTCAGCTCCTTACAGATCGAATCACCGTGGAAGGAAGAAAAATAATGTCGGAGGAAGTCCGACTCGGTGAAGGGCGAACCGATCCGACGTAGACGGACTCTTATATGTGATTGGCCGCGTTATTTCCGGGCCATCTCGCCCGGAGCTTCTGTCCAGCTTTTGCGCCGGCCTCGGATATCTGTACCGAGAAAATTGGAAGAGCTTCCGAAAAGAAGCTCGGAACGGTTGCCGAATTTGCTTCGCTTCGCAGCGGACGGTTTCTTGCTCCGGATTTCTTCCGGCGTACACTGTGTTTACCTCCGAGTATAATATTCTCTGTATCCTCAAAGACTCGCGACTCCAAAGCCCCTGGAGTTTATTCAATTCCCGATTGTTTCCCCGAAAAGGATATTCCTCTTCATTCCCACCGAGCTGTATCAATATTAATCACCACTGTCTTCTCCGGGCTACATGTCGCTGGAAGATCTCGGGATTGACGATCTCTTCTCATTCCCGCCGAACTGTATCAATATTAATCACTTCTGTCTCTTGTAGTGTCCATATCCTTTCGCCGGACGATCTCAGGATCTTGTCCAGTTTGCCCAGCGAAATTGGACTCGTTCGTCTCGTAACTCGACCGCTAACTGTTTGCCTTTATTGTCGGTCGCGTTCGCCTCCATTGGTATTCCAATCGTCTGGAACGTGATCCCCGATCGCATTCGCCGGCAGTGTACTCTGTATCCGAAAATTTTCGGTGTCTGCTCGAGCGACTCGAGCACAGCGGTTTCGATGGGTTCTACGCAGAATATGGACCGTGTAGACAGAATCCAGCCCGGTACCAAATAATCTAGGTACTCCTTTGACCCAGATTCCCTGGGACGCTTTCGGGTGTCTCGACGAGGATGTTTCTTCCGGGATTCTTCCGTGCCCAGCTGTGCACGCGTATGTGTCTCTCTGCAGAGACACGTACGTCCCATCGATATGGTCGATTGGCACGCTTCGTCGAATTCCATTGTCTTCCACCGTCGTCGTCTCCGTTGTCGTCGTCGTCGTCGTCGCGGAAAACTTTGTCCCGCGACTGTTACAATTCTCTCTTTCTTTCTCCCGTCTTGGTCGTGCAGCTTTCAGCGGTGTCCGCAGTTTAGCCAGAGCTCGGCCGGAAATGTTTCGAGAATTCCCGGGATCTTTCGTGGAACGTGAATCGCGGCTTTAAGTACAAAACGTCGATAATACCCCGGAATACTCAGGCTGCCGCTCCAGTTTCTTCGACGGGGCCAAAAAGAGCAAAATCACTTCCAGGTTTCCACGGGAATGTTACCTTTTTAGGGGTGGCGGCGGACCCTTTGCTCGCGAAGACGGTGGACACCGATATTGGACACTTATTGTGTCTTGCGCCGACCGTGATCACAAGAATAATAGAACTATGAATTTTTGTAGACATTTCTTGTCATGTTAGAACTTGTATGATGTTTCTTCAATACGAACAATTTTTAGTGGAGCAATTCGCTGTTTTCCGTCACTGTTGCAATCCCTGATCCAGTCTCCATTTATTCAGCTAATAGTAAACAAATAACTGGTTATACCACACTCTGTAATTATTCAAATTATACAGATTTTTCTTTAATCATGGATATATTACAATGAAAGTCAGCCAATATCTGAATAAATTCAGGTACACTGCCGCTCAAAAGTATATGGACACTCTGACCGTGTTCATGAAATTTCTGACATATAATGTATATTTTTATTATCAAGCAATATTTGTTGCTAAAGTCTATTATGAGTAATGTATTCCAATTGTACCAAAGTAAACTATTTAGTTATTCAATTTTGTTAAATAAATAAAAGAGAAGCTATGGGATCACATAGATAGACAAGTCCGAAAACGGTGTCCCAATTCAGAAAATATTTTTGGGATGTCTTAGAATCTGAGTGGAACCTTATTGATACTGAAATAATGAAAAAGCTAGTAGCCAGGATGCCATGACTGGCAAACACAAAAGAGCAGATATAATTATTTTTTATCATTATCGGTGAGATATTTAATAAATTATTATTAAAATATGTTCTCTAACATTGTACGAACTGGAATACATACAAGGTAATCAAATTTACCAAAGATATCATAACTTCTTTCAGGTAATTATAAGAATTAAGGAAGTGTCCACATACTTTTGAGCGGCAGTGTATGTCATTTTTATAAGACCGCACATGCCACTTACTTTTAATTCCACTTGCAATTAAAACAAGTTAAAGTTAATTCATGAAAGATGAGACAAACGTACAGTGCATCAACGAATATGTTTATTCAACAGAAGATATTAAATATTCTTATACTCTTAACTTATTAAAATGATTACGAAACAAATAAATCTCTGTGCAACTGTACAACTATTGTCAGGGGTCAAAAATTGATTCGCACTCCGGCTGCATCAGGTAACCGATGCAGTTATGCAGGCGGAAACTAGGCGACTTTCGCAGCCGGCCGCAGAGCACGGCGGCGCTCAGACGGACAGGCGAAAAGAATTTACAAACCAAAACGACGTCGCATTCTTCGCCGGTGGAACGAAGTTTCGTTCCGCAGCGAATATTACGGAGCCGCAACTCGCGCGAGATAAAATCTCTGGTATGCCTAGCAGTTTTCGCGGTGCTCGACGAGCTTTCGTTGGCTGTTGCGGGGAAGGACGACGACGATCGATAGAGATCGCGGGCACGCGTGAAATGTGAGCTCCCCGCGACGGAATTAATTTTACGACGGGAGAGTGGCGAAACTTCGCCAACTGGTCCGCGATAATTCCCCGTTGGGCAACCGCGGAGACACTACCGAGCTGTGTGTTTATTTTTTAAGACTGCGGAGAAAGCGGCAGCGGAGACAACGGTCCGCCGGAAATGCGAGCACCGAGAGGAATCCCGGGATTCTAGACTGCAGATGACTGCATCCCCTAAAGAGCTGACCGATTTCTGATCGTCCGGGAGCTCGGAAGGTCTAGCTACCAGCTGTTTCATCCTCGTTTTAACATATTATCTATTGGCGAAATTTTCACAATTTTTGAAAGTCTATGGTTCAGTTTGCGAATTGTATGCACTTATGACAAGAATGGACAAGTGATATATAAAACAATAGAACCACTAAAAAAATTCAAGAAATTGTATTACCATTCGTTAAAATTATCATGAAACAAATTCTCATTTTACACGTGGAATATCAAATACCGTGAATGTTAGTCCGATATTTAAAATGCAACGTAGTTAAAGTAGCACCCTCTAATTTTAACATCCCAGTTGTATTAATAAAAGTCCAGATCCATTATCAAAATTACTTCCATTTTGAGAGAGTTCTCATAGTTAAAATTCCTCTTAGCACACGATGCAGCTCCGACACAGAAAATGTCTATTTCACCCAGATTTCCCAAGATCCTTAATCTTCTGGCAAGCAAATTAAAATCAGCATACAGGCACCACTCTCCGAAAAAGTGTCCGACATTTTTACACCGTCTGCTCTTTGAGAGTTTCCCGAGCCCCGTGCAAAAAGACCGGAAAAAGGAGCACGTCGCTGAACACTTTTGTCCATCGTGTGCCACGGTCCCGATGGCCGCAGGGTAAATACGCGGGGGCCGGCTAATTCGCAGTGTTTGCTCGAAAATTCGCGCGGACTGAGCGATGTCCCGTGGACAACTACTCGGAGGAATGTTCCGGGGCGTTTACTTAAAAATTCCATTAGCGCTAGGCCCGGTCCGCGAACCCGCGAACAGTTTCCCCGTCCGAGGAGCCCCGTGTTCCGCTTTGTTTGTTTTTATTAATTAAAACGAGACTGCCCCGACGGTGAGGTGGGAAAGAGAGAGGGGCGGTGGGGGTGGTTTCGCTAGAGCGCGTCCGATCATCGGTCCGTAAGCTCGGTAAACGTTTACAGGATTTCGAGGCCGCTCGAGGAAAATTGAATTCGACGCTGCGCCAAGGTAAACCGGGAACACCTCCGTATCCGAAATAATGTGTGGAGGAAGGGGGGATCGGAAAAGGGGGAGGAGGAGGAGCGGGGACCGGTCCGCCGAAATACAAACGATTCTATTAACTCGTTATGCGAGCCCGTCCGCGGCGAGGCAAAAGGAAAGGAAAAGGGGAAAAAGCCGCGCGGAAAGCGGAAAAACTCGTAGCTACGCAGCGTGCCGATGCGGACGTGCCTTTTATTACTCTGCATGCATTTAAATACAAAGCGTCGCCCTCTCTTTTCCTCTCTCTACCCGCCTCTCTTTCTCTCGCTTTCTATTTGCCTGTCGACGGCGAGCTTACCACTTCCATGGAATTTGTCGGATGTTCCTGAAAGGAGCACAACGCGGAGCCGTTCCGTGGATGCTCTTTGTGCCACCTCTCCGCTATCCCTCTCCGGCCCGCCCTCCCCACCCCGTTTCCTCCTTTTTACGCGACGTTCCGACGTTATTTTTCTATCCCCCGTGTCTTCTTTTTGTTCCAGGTGAGTATTACGACGCGGGTCCACGGCGTCCCCGTCGTTACACAGCTACACGGCTCAAAAGAAACCGACAAGCAACCAGCTAGCTTGAATATTTCCACGCCGAGAGGAAATCCTACGCGGACGACGAGGATGATCCGCGTTAATAAAGATAAGAGTAACGCCACCATCCGACCGCTGGAAACGACGAAATTAAACGCCCGCCATGCCGACGGTCCCGGATTCGTAGCGAGCTTCTATTTTTAATCGGCCGTGTTACCCGCCGAACGACACGCTCCGACGAGGAAACGCGACAATGGCGATTAAACCAAGGGGCTGCCGACCCTCGGGAGCACCTCTTGCCTAAGCCCGAGGAAATTAGACTCCAGTCGGTACACCGGGATGGCCCTGATTTTAACTACCAATCTTCAATATCGCGTCCTTTAGCAGGGAACAAGGAAAATATGCTACGTTAAGGGATTTAATAAAGTGTTCATGCAGGGTGAAGTTTAGTCCAATTGTGTTTGAAATGTGATAACCTCGATAACGTCGTATACGAATGAATTCGTTCATGATATAAAAAATACATAGCATTCCATTTAAAACATCGAAGGTCATCTTCATTTCTAAAAAAAATTACAAACACGTTTTCTTTCCTCGATGATTTGGGTGCTCAGCTGTCCACCGACTCCAATTTCCGAGATCGATATGGTCGTTCGAGAAGAGCTCGCTCGAGCTTTAATCCGCACCGCGTCGCTTCGAGTAGACTACTATCGTCGCTCGAGCAAGCTTTCGAGAGAACGCGACCAGCTGAGCCGGAGGTTATAGTATCCGTATCCAAGGTAATTCGATTAATAAGGTGTAACAGACCGATTTCGGTGGGTAACGAGCCATGAAAAGAGCTCGGCTGGATGGGTCCTCGACTTGGACCCCTTTGACAATCGAACTTTGCGTGGCTGCGGCATGATTTTCGGTCTTGCGCTTTCGGGAAACGAACCATACCCTGAAGAGAGTACAGATTTTTATCTTTAAACGTAAATGCTCCTTTAACGAGCCTGATTGAAACATTACACATGTAAAACAGGATTAAGAAGAATTTTCAATGAAGTCTTTAAGGGTTGTTCTCACCCTTTCGATGTGAACAATGCCGTCTAAAAGAAATATGTGTCCAACATTTTTGAAAGAACTAAAGTACAAAATCTGTTACTTCAAGATCTTCCCAACAAAATTCAGCAAGAATGGCCAGCTCATTCTCATCCTAATCATCTTCTCGTGCTTCCTAAATCACGCGACGCGGCGAGCTCACCTGTAAAACGACGCTAACCAGTCGCTCTTCGTCCTCAGATCCGGCAATAAATCTCGTGGCTCCGCCATAGGATCCCATGACACAGAGTCCTGATCGGAACAGAGAATTCCAGCCGGGTCAGCAGTTCGATACGATCTCTAACGGCGGTAATAGAATCACGTAGACGTCCCGTAGTCGTCTCAGCGTACCGATCGTCTCCCTGCTCGTTGTTCATAGGGTGCGTGGCTCCTTGTGGTCCCCGCGTGTGCTTGGTCGAGAGAAGAGTAATGTGATCTCTTCGAACTGCTCGTAACATAGTTAACGCGGCAGGGTCAAACACGTTCGTCGTCGCCGCGGCTAATAACTCTGGTGAAGGCGCGATGGTAACGCGAGCTACCAGGCACAGGTACGCCGAGGCTACCTGGATCTACCTACCGGTCGCTCGCGTGTTCTCACGTACTTATCGCCCACGCCGGACCGCTACCAGATCCGCCTACCGGGTCTACCTTTGCTCCCGATGTAGACGTCAGATAGCGCCTTCCTTTCGTTGACGACTCGATGAAGCCTCGGTGGACTTTGGTGAGCTAAGTGGGTACTGGGTACTCATTCTACCCTGTTGGATGAAATTACAAAAATTGCTGAGATAAGGGCTTGACTTATTTGCAGCTAGTGACACGTGCATAAGCTTCAAGATTTTTCACACTTCAATCTCAACACGTCCATTGCCAAATGATTACCTCCAGAAAATTTAGGATTAAAATAATTTAGTTAATGAAGCTAGATTGTTCACCGTCATTATACAATGTTGTAGCAAAAATTAATTTCTAAAAAGTGTGTTTGTATAGCATTTCCCCAGTCATTCTACTAGCAAAATCTAAAATTGAGTTTTCCACGAAATTTAAGCTATGCATATAATGTCTGAATATTATATCCTGTGTTAATAATGAAACAACAGACCAAATTTGTTTCTCTGTAAATAAACGTTATGTTTTATTAAATGCTTCAATTTACACTTTTTACAACTATTTACAAACTCACCTGTAAATGAAGAAACGACAATTAGAGTCTATTGTTCACTCTCTTTATTCACACTAACTTTCTATTGTTAACTTATTCTGTTGATTAACTACCTCTATCTCGATCTAATTTCTATGCACGTGTGCTCTCTATATTCTTTTACTATTTTTCCTATCTCTATCTCTCTCTATTTATCTCAAATGTGAGAACCGTTCAAAAGAGTGCGCTGAGCATGCAAAGCGCGCTCGATTTAAATTAAAGACAATATATTGTTTTTACATGTATATTATCAATGAAATGGATTGCGGTGATTTCTGTGTAAGCAATGCGATAGTATTCGATGACGCAGGAAAAGTCCGCCCCTCGTTGGAGGGAAATCCTTGAAACTTCCAGCCTTTGCCTCTGCTCCCCAGCAAAACTCCCCGAAGACAGAAGATGAAACTCATTTTTTAGCTTATCGGCCTGTTCGGTTAACTCCCCCGAATCGATAAGGGAGAGTTCTAGCCTCCAGCTTATAATCGGACGTTCTTCGGCCAGCCGATAAGACGAATCCTCCCCCGGACTGGGTAGATTACCTGAGACCCAAGCTGGGAGCCTAGTCAGGCGATCTCTACGGGCCACGCAACCTCGATAACGAAAAATTACGCTCGTGGGTCGACTGTGTCGCCCGGCTTACTCGAAAAGACTAAACAATTATATTATAGCCTCAGGAAGCTTATCTTTACCATCACTGTTTCCTGAATAGCTACCATTTTCTCTTAACTCTTGAAACAATTACCAAAAATAACATTGCTTTTCAAAGTACAACAGAAAGAGTATGGTGTTTCACTATATGAATTTTTTAATACATTATACAGGGTGGTCTTTTTATCTGAAGACATTGAAATATCTCGAGAACTATGTATCGGATCAAAACAAGTGGGCAATGAAAGTTGTTCGTCGCGAAGGGGGACATCCAATGATACCAAACTGGAACCCCCACCGCCACCCCCTGGGGGTGGGGGTGGGAGAAGATAAAAAACTTAAATGGGAACCCCCATTTTTCATTGCAGATTTGGATTCTCCAGAAAAAATACACAAATTTTACCTAGGAGTTTTTGCATTTTGGTTCACAGATGGCGCTGTAATGGACAAAAATCAAAATGGAAGAAGTCGTTGAAAATTGGGCATATCTCGAGAAATACACATCAGATCAGAAAAATAAAAGTAGATGTATTTGATATTTTTAAGAATGCTATTCAATAACACCATAATTGACCCGCCACCCCCACTTCCTGAGGGTGGGGAGGGAACTATTTCAAAATCTTCAATGGGAAACCCTTTTTTATAGCAAATCTTGGTTCTCCATTGATTTGATATTATTGGTGTAATTTCTTTCACAGATGTTGCTGCAATCGAAAGCAGTTGGAAAAATTCATTGGTTTGTTTATCAATCCTCAGAAAGTGGGGTGGGGGGTCAATTATGGTGTTATTGAATAGCATTCTTAAAAATATCAGATACGTCTACTTTTATTTTTCTGATCTGATGTGTATTTCTCGAGATATGCCCAATTTTCAACGACTTTTTCCATTTTGATTTTTGTCCATTACAGCGCCATCTGTGAACAAAAATGCAAAAACTCCTAGGTAAAATTTGTGTATTTTTTTCTGGAGAATCCAAATCTGCAATGAAAAATGGGGGTTCCCATTTAAGTTTTTTATCTTCTCCCACCCCCACCCCCAGGGGGTGGCGGTGGGGGGTCCAGTTTGGTATCATTGGATGTCCCCCTTCGCGACGAACAACTTTCATTGCCCACTTGTTTTGATCCGATACATAGTTCTCGAGATATTTCAATGTCTTCAGATAAAAGGACCACCCTGTACTATGGCGTGCATACAGTAGTATTCGAAATACCTAGTACATAAAATTGTGAAATTTTTCAAGGAGACTTCAAATATTAACATTTCCCTTTTCCCAGCGAAGTCTCAATTTCTTAGACAAATAAATTCCTTGATCAAACAGATACGATTCTACCTGCGTTCCACCATGGCGATACCTACTTACGTCGTAACATGGCGGGACACTTGCTAATGGAAGACATACCAGGTCGGTATCTAGACGGCGGAGTTTCTGCCTAGAAGGTTGGTCATCGAGCGAACCGACCTCCCAACTGATAGCTCCGAGACACACTTAAGGCTTAATTGAATTCCGACCACCGGCAACTTCGAACTCCACCCTCGGACGCGCGCGCGCTTGCCTAAATCACATTGCCATTTACGGGCGGGGGTCGAAAGGAACGAACACAGTGGCCACTAGAATATAGGGCTTAGATCGATCAGTCGAATCGTTGCTCTCTCGGTCTTCCTATAAAGAACGTCGAACACGGTTTCTTAGAGCGAGAGAGGAACTCGGCGAGGCTGACCGACGCCCTAATCGGGACGCAAACTTTCCGGACAGGAACTATGTTGTGTACTGTTACCAGATCTTCGCCTGAAATGCTATAGTAGAACTTTGGACTCGACGAATACGGTTATTTAAGTTGTGTCAAGTTCGATTTAGGTTCGCCCAACCGAGTGACTGAGTTTCGGCCAAGCATGATTGGGGACTGGTCGAACTATACAATTTTGTTCCCTCCGACTTTCGTAGGAATTATTGGAGGTGATTTAGAAGTGATCAATTGGATCGTGCAGTAAATGTTTTATTGTTTTGAGGAAACATTGAGGTATTTAAAAAATTATGGAGCAAGATTGAAAGATTATAGTTGAAGCAGCCAGTCAGATTTGCTGCCATTCATTGCACTTTATTTCCTAGCTTGTCATGCTTCTCAAAAGAACTGACAGGTTGCCAGCTCACAATTTTTCTAATTTATGACTTTTCATGTCCAATTTCGCCCCCCTTATCTTGAAAATAGTGTACGTTGCACTCGCTTAATAAAATGTTGAAACAATTTAAACGTAACCACGAAGACCGATAGGAAAATAAACGAGGGTAGCGAACCTAATCGTCGAAAACCGCGACTGTCGACCGAATAGCAATCTACCCGTTCCCTATCGCTCTTTGGCGAACCCATTTTTCCAAAGGCCCCCGGTCAGAAAACACGGAATCACGCCAAGCTACTCCAATCTGTTTGTATACTTTGTATCGTGGCAATCGCGGCTCTCCTTGTTGTTCCGCGAATACATTAACAGGCCCGTTTCCCGTCACGTGAGCGCCCTGGTATCGTGACAGAGGCAATTTTCTGAAATTCCTATCCCGCCGTCGTCGTCGCTGCGTACGAAGATCGATGGGGGCGGCTTGTCAGACGCTACCGTTTCCCGTCTTCAGCCTCGAGGACAACCTAACGAATGATCCCGTGGCCCGACGAAAAAAAAGAATTTTCGTAAATCGTCGGAAGAACGCCCGGCAGTTGAATCTTTCGGGATCAAGGGATCGAGGACGAGTGCAGCTTGGGATTGGGATGGGGAGCAACCCTTTCGGGATTCGAATGGAACAGGTTTCTTTCATTCTAGTGATCTGGCAAGTGAGGTATGGAAGGCAAATTTGCTGGAACTTCGTTCATTTTATCCAATTTTTCAATTATTTTATTCGGTCAAACTTGAAAAGTCCATCTCCATGTTACGTACTGTGAATGACAATTTTGATTTTGTTCAACTTCATCCAATTTATTTTAATAATTTTATTCCACCAGAATGTAAAAGGATTTTCATATTAAGCACAGTGAATGTCAATTTTAATCTTGCTCGACTTCATCGAATCATTTTGACAATTTTCTTTGATTAAAATGGAAAGACATATTCATAACAATTATTGTTGATTGTTCTTGCATCAATTTCTATATTTTTAAAATTGAAGAATCGGTCTTCGGAAATGGAGAATCAGTTTCGATACGCGATTGTCATCAGATTAGTAATGCACTCGGGGATGTGTCTTGATAGAAGATAACGGACTAGTTGACGCGGACGCGTGAAGAAGACGGCGAGAACGGCCCCGTCACCCATCGAATCGGCCGGCCGATTACTTATTAATTACGGCGCAACCGATCGTTCCGGAGATTCAAAGGGAGACCGGGCTTCGAAATTGGAAGTGGACGAGCTTGTTATTAGGAGATCCATTCTCGCGAGACCGTGCGATGAGTCAGCGGGATATTTCAGGGACGAGGATAGAACCCGCTAACGACATTCCGGTCTCACGCTCGGCTACCCTTCGACGGTCTCGTCCTGTGCATCGACGGCCACTTGGTCTCGCGAACCACCGCAAAACGTCGGGGAAACTTAATTAACCTGACGCCTTCGCGAACGCCGCGTAAGGAGAATCTTTTTAAGCGCTACCGTCCGCACGAGCCGTCGCGACGCTTCGCCCGTGAAACCGTAAATATTATCCTCCCTGGACTGCCGTTCACTCGCTTCCGTATTTCTTCAATTGACCTCCAGGAACACTCTAATCTATAAATTTATAAGTTGCTCAAAACATTCATTGTGAGAAACGAGAATGTCTCCTTTTACTCATTTTACTTTGTTCAAAATGATACAAGGGTGCGTAGATATACAGGGTGAGTCACCTAACGTTGCCACCTCAAATATCTGTGTTGTTTGTAAAGATACGTCGAATGTCTGCAGGACAAAGTTGAATGGCAAAATGTGGCTCATACGATACCAAACAAATTTTTATTTTTATATAATTGTTTTAGAGATATGAAGGTCACCTTCATTTTTTTGAATGGAATGAGATATTTTTTAATACATCAATCGATGCAGCTGGACATTTGTTATAAAAAAGTACTAACTGCTAAGACGTTACACTAGTAAATAAACGTTAATGCGTTAGTACGACAGTAATGGTGTTTTGGAATTATTTCAATTGAAATATCTCCTGTACTACTAACTTTTCGACATACATAGGTTAGTACTTTTTTATAAGGAAAGACCAGCTGCATCGAGTGATGTATTAAAAAATACCTCATTCCATTACAAAAAATGAAGGTGACCTTGATATCTCTAAAAAAAATCACAAAAATATTTTTGGTATCATGCGAGCCCCACTGAACCATTCAACTTTGTCCTTCAGACATTTGACGTACCTTTACAAACAACAAAGATATTTGAGGTGGCAACGTTAAGTGACTCACCCTGTGTACATATTTGCTGATTGTCATATCATATTATTGTTGAGTATTAATATGGACAGACAGGCATTGCATCGTTGCATTATTGCATATCAAAACGTGATAGGATGATACGCAACGGTGCAGTAGCTAATAATATGATATGTAATGGTAATACAATATGTAGATACATGCCTTAACAATCATTTGAAATTGTGTTTATGTTTGTACATATGTGCCACCTAGTCATTTTTAAGTACATAAAATTAACAGTCCAGTAATATATCATTCAAAATACAATCAATATCAAACGTTAAATTGAAGACATTGTGTTCACTTTTCAATCAAATCAAAGATATACCAATGATATACTGGTTGAAGTTTTATGTATATTTATTATTCAATAAGTTTAATTACAAGTCTGTGTATCTTCAGCAAAATAGAAATGTTCTACAAAAACTGCAACCAACAGGAGCTACTTAAAAATGAATTTCTTGTCTTGATGGTTTCGATAAAGCTCAAACAATATAGTGCATACAATCTTTTAATCCATCTGATAACTTCCCTGTGTTAATTATCAGATTGCTGTCGTTCCTGGACGCAAGTAACGCATAATAACGCAAGAATCAATTTCCTTTTTACCAGCTTCCAAGAGCTACCGTCATTAACCACCACCGATTACAACAGCTTTATGCAACGAGAACTGCAAGCACACGCAACCACCCGGGAACCCGAAAGCAATCCACGGCCACGCCTGCATCGCCTCAACCCCGCGACGCCTGTTTCTTCTACTCCTTTCTTCTCCCTTAACGACGTTCCCGCAGAAGGATAATACGAATCCCTGGAGGTACTTCTACTTTACGATCCACCTTCTTCCCCCTCGGTATCCTCTAGGATTTCCTATCTCCGCTTCTGTTTCGCCGCGCCTCGGACACGATTGTATGTTTTTACGGTGGCACATGGTCCTGGGCTGACCAAATCATATTTCTAAATTCTTCTTTCTTCTCTATCTTCCTTCTCTATCTATCCTTTTAACCTGCACATGTTCTCTAGAGCGTTGATGAAGCTTCGGGATCATTATCTTGTTATAATGTCCGTAATGTTGATCCCCTGTCGATTAAACGAGATCCTGATGGTGAAAGCACCAGGTGTTGGTGAGGAATGCTTTTGTACCTTTCAGCCTGTTCTTCGGGCTGTCTTCGATATTTAGTAGATGATCAGTAGTGACAACGAGGAGTGTTGTCAAATTAGAGCGTAAGAGATTAATAGGTTGCCTGCCACGTTGGCTATATGTGGAGCAGAGTTGTGCAGAATTACAATTGAATTACTCCAGGAATTATAATTACAAAGCAATTGAATTACATTGTAATTCAGTTATATTGTAATTTATAATTCAGATCTTCATTCAATCAAATTACAATGTAATTCGTAAATGCAATTGGAGTACAATTATAAAACACATTATAATTATATTATAATGAAATTACAATGTAATATAAAATACTTTGTAATTAAATTACATTAATTACGAATTACGATGTAATTAAATAAAAATTAAAGAATAATAAAGTAATAGATAAGCAGAGGTTGAAAAATCCATGTTTCAAACGGGTTTCAAACAGAAGGAATTTAGTATTTATAAATTTATAATATCTGAACAGAAATAACTTCTGCGTTACACATTTTTTAAATTTCAACTATAAACATGAAATAGCGTTACGTATTATGGACGAGGATGAGGAATAGAAACTATGCCGCACAGACAGCAAACAAGTATTTAAAAAAAAAATGTAAAAATATATCGCACTTCTTCAAAGTTTTGAGCAATAATTTGGAGAGCTGCATTTTAATTATATTGCATTTCAATTATATTGTATTTCAATTATACGGTGCTTCAATTTTATTGTATTTCATTCACACATCCGATTAAAATACTTAGTAATTTAATTAATTGAAAGGTTTGAAGGTTTCAGTTACGACGTAATTGAATTACTATATAATTTAAATACAATGTGATTCAATTGCGTAATTGAATTACAATGCAATTGAATTAGCACAACTCTGATGTGGAGAACACAATTCACAAATCTATTTTAAACATAGATAAAATGTACAACAAGAGGTACAATTATATAAGTTGTTTTTATTTTATGTGACATTCATGAACATCGATGTGGCACTCAACATGTCGAACGTTAAATGTTACAAGCCAGCAATACGCTAAAATCGCAGTACAGAACTCTGAACGCTCGACCAGCTGACAGAAGGCAACGATCATCAAGAGTATCGTTCGGTGACACCGTGCTGGAAAGTACAATAAAATTAAACGAAGCCTTCCTTCTTGCAGGTAACATCGACGGCGACGTTTATTTGTTTGCGACGCAAAGACTGCTCCATAATATCTGCGAGTGCGACGCTAAAATTGCAGTACAGAACAATTGAGAATAGAACGCACGAAGAGCAGACGGATCGCAGGATCATTAACGTTCGGTGATACCGTGCTGGAAAAGTACGTCGGAGTTAAACGGAGCCATACGTTTTACAGGTAACGGGAGTCGCGACATTTACTTGTTTGCGATGCAAAGACTGTTCCTCGGTATCTGCGAATGCAGGGCTATTCTCGGGGCGTTCCACCCGTCGTAAAGAGGGGAAATTGAAACGGGATCGGACAAACAGGATTCCGTTTAATAACAGTAAAGCCTTTTCGCCGTGGCTGGTGCCTCGAGTGTGCGGGTGGCTCCTGCGCAAGGTTTTCACACCCTTGTCGCTGCGATATCTCCCTCGTGATCATTCGCAGCGGAAAGGGCGAGGCGCAGCGCTGTAAAAGCGCGGGCAAACTGTTACGCTCCGACAGTAAACACGCCTAATCTTGGCCGAGACGAGTTTACACGGGAGCAGCTCGGGTGACAGCTACCGAGTGCCAGAGAGAAAGAGAGAGAGCAGGAGATACCAGCAGCAGTCTCCGGGAGCCTGCCAACAGAAACGAGCAGCTGCTATTCTTTCCGAGGCTATTTCGTTACACGGCTCGCGCTTAGGGCCCAACAGCCTATCAAATGTTTTACGACCGCCTTTTTGGCGTTAGCTACCGGGGACAATTACGGGAAGGCGATCCCGCGACTCGTCCGTCGGCAAAAACTCGATTCAGTCAAAAATTGAATGGCGAATTCCGCCACGGTTTACGAGAGGAGGCGGCGCGAAATAAAAGCGCGCGATAGATTCGTGGCGGAGATAAATCGTTGACGATCCACCTTCGGCTGCAGCGGTGCTGGAACCTGGGTTTTCATTACTTCAGGCTGAGGACTCGTCTGATAAAGGATCAGACATGATTCTGGATGTTTCTTGCAATTCTAATAGAAGGTGCCCCGCATCCAAGTCACTGAGAAAGTTTTGATGGATCTTCTGTTTGGGAAGCTTCATGGTCAGTTTAGGGGATCAGTTTAGAATACAGTTACCCTCTCTCCGTCACTACCATATTCGTCACGTGGGATTGTGACGCATCCACTGCAGACGAATCGCATCACGTGACCCAGCCGTGGCGGAAGCGTGGGGATGCTCGCCGCGCCAGAAGGGGAACGTAGAGTGGGAGACAAGTCTTGATCTGGCGATACCAGAGTAGGGCAATAATCAACTAATATTTAAAAATGACTAATAGTCTTTTTGAATCTTAGCAAAATAGTCATTATTCAAAACTTTTTGAATAGTTAGTGATAACTAATTAATAATATCGATGTATGTTAATCGCACAATAGTGACTGATGACTAAAGATTGATGACTGATCATCAACTGCTAATTCACCAATAAGCAATACCTAACGATTACTTAGAGCTGTGACTAATTATTTGCCATTATGTATCACTAATCAAAAAGTTTTGACTAATGACTATTTTGCTATGACTAACATTCAAAAAGACTATTAGTCATTTTTAAATATTAGATGATTATTGCCCTACTCTGGGCGATACTGGGCCGTAATAAGGCGAACTCGTACTCCCCTCTTGTCAACAGAAAAATATAATTTCTCATTGGAAAAGAAATTTAACATCTCCACCAGAAAGTGGCTAACATTTCCCAGTGCAAGCTACATTTATTTCTCAGAAAATGAACAGCGACCTGCATAGGTCTGTTCAGTCTCACACAATGCAAAAGAATGAAAACTTTAATTGGACTGATCGAACGTGCCCTGTAAAAGGTGACGTGTTGAATAATGGTCTCCCTGAAATGTCGACCTGTGTAAAATTGCTAGAATGAGGGCAGCGCGAGGCTTATCACGCGGGGATCCTGCAGGAATGTAGTCAGTGAATCGGCAGAGTAGACATTTCCAGTGGCTCGAAAGCCGGCGCCAATTACCGATTCGAAAATCTCGACAGCCCCTATCTCCGTTTCACCAGCTATCGAAGGAACGATCCCTTGTTAGGGGTGGCGACACCCTCGACACCGGTTCGCACACGTATCTCTGGCGACGGTGTACGGTATCCGCGAGGAGATACTCGATGCAGGCGACGATATCTCGAGGCCGCACTCGAGGATCTGCAACGTGGTGAATTCGTGGGCCAGATGCACCGCGCGGTGACAGGAGCGCGCCACCGATGCACCGGTGCACCGGCACCTACACCGAGAGAGGGAGAGAGTGCAAATGCTGGCTCAGCAGGACGCGAGCTTCTCTCTTCTGGCCTCTTCGGGGTCTGTCTCTCCTCCGTTCGTCGTGTGTCGATCGCGAGAGGAAAAAACCAGGTGAAAGAAGCTGAAGGAGCTGCTGCAAGATCGAGTGCATAGGTGTGGGCGGTGCAAGAAGCTCTGAAAATAAAGCTCGTCAAAGAGGAAACGAGAAGGGAACGTTAACACAGAATACCAGGCTCAGTTAAATATTAACCGAATTTTCTATCGTACAATTGCATAGTTATTTTTGTCTACGCGAAAAAAGTGGGTCTTTTCAGGTATGCTGGGTAAAATGGAAATATAATTTTTGGTCTATTTTCCCTATTTAGTCATATACGAAAATTCTGAAAAAAAGTGGAAAAGTTCAATATCCAGATTGTACATACATATACTACAATTAATTCAGATTTTTAAGATGAAAATCCTGGTTGTAAAAAATCAAGAAACTAAGGTTCATACATTTAAAATTAGAAATACACGAATGGGTAAAGTGAATACGCAGAATGAATGCATGGAATGAATGAATGAAGTGAATACTCGAAGTAAATAGGAAAAATAAGTACACAAAATAAATGGACAAAACAGATATACGAAATGTGAATGGATGAACTGAATACTCGAAATAAATACACAAAATGAATGGACAAAATAAATATATGAAATGTGAATGGATGAACTGAATACTCGAAATAAATACACAAAATGAATGGACAAAATAAATATATGAAATGTGAATGAATAAACTGAATAGTCGAAATAAATACACAAAATGAATGGATGAACTGGGTAATCAAAATAAATACACAATATAAGCACACAAAACAAATACACAAAATCAATACACAATACAAATACAATATGAAATTAATGCACAATATAAACTAACGAAAACCGAAAAAATTCAGATTTCGCATGAAACTTTAAGAGCAGCAGCATTTACATTTTCACAGTATCAGTGTATAGTTATAAGTATTATTCATAAATTTTTCAAATTTTTGGTGAAGTGCCACATGGTCATAGAAAATAAATTCTTGATTATCATTTGCCTGAATCCCTCAAAGGTTATAATTGTAAGATGCGGAGCAGTTCGTGTGCAATTGGTATTGTACTCAACATTTTGGACTCGTTTAGTGCAATATACATCTTCGGCAACGGGGTATGTCTCTGATCCGTTTGTCGTGTGTCGATAGCGACGCGGAAAAAACCAGGTGGAAGAAGCAGAAGGGGCTGCTGCAAGATCGAGTGCATCGTGGTGCAGCGTGGATGGGGGACAGGGGGCCGCAAGGCCGACGAGAGACAATGCGGGGCCATCGATCGATCCTACTCGAGACGTCGCGCTGCTTTTACCCCCATCCTCGTCGATACTCGATTGCGACCAATACAGTCCGCGGAATGTTTTCATCGGTGATCGAGTAATTAGCGATCGAAGAGGTTTTACCTCGATAAGCAAAGTGGGGTTATCTGCGATGATACCGGCGGAGGGGGAAGAGGAGAGTCGCTCGAACCGATGCGACCGAGAGCCTCGCCATTCTGTCCCCTTTTTAAACATAATTTTAGACATAATTGAACGATCTTCTCGAACGGTTCTTGACATTTCTGAGTGGATGTTGCTAGACAGCAGCGATTTTATTCAGACTAGATTGTAGACAAGTTACCTCGGGGAAAGTTGCAATTAGTGCGATCTGTTAACCATCCTCTTCAGCCTAATTAGAAATCCTGGTCATGCGTCGGCTCGGTCAAAATTGACTCGGTTTTGAAGGGATTTTTCATGGGAGTATTATTTTTTAGGGTTTGAATTGAAAGTAATCTATGATTTCGAAGAACCCTATGATCGCAACAATGATTCTCATTGTTAGTACAACTTACGAACTGTTCTTCAAGCACAATTACGATTTGATTGAAACATAGTGGGAAGATAAGTACACATACTTACCTATGTATGCATGATAAACGTAGCTATAGTCTCAGACGACAAGCTAGCATTAAGAGAAGTACCATATGTACGCAAAAATAGGAAAAGTTTCATGGGTTGTCGAAGAGCTCATTGTTCTTCAAGCTTGAGACACAAATTCCTGAAAATTGCAAACCCATCTGGGACCGTGCTAACTACGTCTACGTATATGTATAATTAATGCAGACATGTCACTCCACTAAATTTCGTAGAAATCAGAGCGAGGTGCATGTGAATCAGTCCACGTTACAGCGACTGGAAATGCGATTTCCAGAGCCTAGGTCCTTCTCGCCACGTTGGTCCTTATGGAGGATAGTGTATGTGTTTCAGGGACCGGTCGATCTGTCCTTTTTCGGAGTGGTCTGCGGGATTAGCGAGGCGTCGGTCGAGCAGGGTGTACAAATAAAACGAAGCAAGGTTTCCATTCGGAGGACGGATCGACGAGTGTGTCCGGTGTATCGGCGTAATCTATCAGGGGCTACTCTTTCTCTATTTTCCCTTTGCCCGGTTTGCCGGAGGGTTGGCGAACGAGCGGGTTCTCCTCCGATTTTCCACGAATGCGAGAGTGGATGTCCGCGTTCCGGGATATCTCCCAGCCACTTTTCGTCGAGGCCTGTGCCGAGTAGGTGTCGACGGTGGATCACTGGTTTCCCGACTGGTCAGCTACGAATTCGCTCTCATTCTATCTCTTTCCATCCCCTTCGGACGCTTCACCCACGATCGTCTAGACGACCCCGGAGCAATCGGAAAGGTGGAGGCGAGCATCCCACGGGATTCGACGGAGGACTTCGGGATAATCCTCGTTTCGCTTCGCCTAAGCGTCTCTCACTTATCGGACTTGTATCTCAGCTCCTTTCCGTGGACACGTCCCCCTGGACCCCTCGATAGTCCCCGTCGCATCTTTTAAAGATGCTACACGATGATTCAGGACGCACGAAACCCTCCTCACGGAGAATTCATTTTAGGGAAGCGACGCTCTAGCGCGAGCTGGAACCTCGATTAATTAATTTGTTCACGTAAGTAATTAACTCTTCCGGCTCGAGGTTCATTCGGCTTTTCAGATCGATTGTTATTGTGTGATTTTTTAAAGAATTTGATCATTGTGTTATGTATAATGCAAACATGACTGCTCGCACGATTATTTAGGCAGGAATATTGACAACTTAATTTCTGAAGTGATACAAATATTTTATAGCGATTTTGGCTAACCATCGCAGATTTTATTTTTCGTTTTTTTAGCAAATTAACACGCGCCGGTCAGAAATCAATATCATGGATAGACTATTAGGTTCATAAATATTCATAAGAGAAAATAAATTCATTAAATTCTGCTCTCGAAAGTGAAGGAATAAAATCTCTATCGTTCGCTGAATTTTATCAAATACGTTTTTAGTATACATTTAAAATTAGAAATACACGAATGGGTAAAGTGAATACGCAGAATGAATGCATGGAATGAATGAATGAAGTGAATACTCGAAGTAAATAGGAAAAATAAGTACACAAAATGAATGAACAAAACAGATATACAAAATGTGAATGGATGAACTGAATACTCGAAATAAATACACAAAATGAATGGACAAAATAAATATACGAAATGGGAATGGATGAACTGAATACTCGAAATAAATACACAAAATGAATGGATGAACTGGATACTCAAAATAAATACACAAAATAAATACATAATATAAGCACACAAAATCAATACACAAATTATATATGAAATTAATTAATGAAATATGAAATTAATGCACAATATAAATACATGGAGTATATATAATACGCAAAATAGGTTCATTCAATAGTGAGACAAATTACAGCAGTCTGAAAGGCTAATAACACTGACCGGTTCGTCAGACGTCGCACATAAGACAGGAAAATGTAGTCGCGAGAGCAGTCGCGGATTCATACATTCCGCCAATGGAGCTCGTTGACAAAAACGCATCGGTAGCTGCTCGAATTTCAGTCGCAATGTGTGCCCGATAATTCCGAGTGTTTCAACGGCGGCTATACCAATGATCTCGACCGGCCAATTAATTCAACGACGCGTCGATGTGCTCGCGGACCGGTCAGCCGAGTCGCCGATTGCTCGGCCCTTTCACCGGCTGCGGAACACCTGTTCGCGAAAGCTACGAGGACACTGTTATTATGTGCACCGTACAGTCATGGAAGTTATTATATCGCGTTGCTGCTAATTAACTTTCGCTGCGATGAAATTTGGGACGACCCGTGACTGACAGAATCGTTTCTCCGGCTTATGCATGGAAATAACGAAAAACGGACCATTTATCTTTAATTAGCGACTTCGATGAGATGCTCGTACAGAATCCTGCTGAAATAAATGTTCCAGCTGCGGTTCTGCAGAACCAACGAAGCTTATTGTTCCCGCTCAGAGAATAGGCGATCGTACTACAGGAAATTAATACAGAGTGCACGGAGATTATATGTTCATTGATTGTATGTTCATTATACGTTCAATTATAAGATCAAAGTGCAAACAATGGGAGTGCGTGCAGACCGTGCGGGGCATAATGTAATTCTCAAAGCAATTTTCAAAATTATCTACTGTTTCATTCAAACTAAATAGTACGTACGATCCAGAAATGATTTCTATCGTGTCGAAGACTGATTTATGGATTTATTTAAAAGATGTTTTAAATATTATTTTGAAAGTTGTTTCTCTATTGTAACAACAAATCATTTGATTTTTCTTTTAATTTATTTATTTAATGTTGCTTCAACATCAAAGGCCATTAGAAACACGGTACATTTTCTTACAATATTTTGTACATATTTGTATGCTTGATATAAGGTGCAAGACCGGTGATATACTCCTCAGAACCTAACAGAATGGGCTAGGACCCAGGCAACTTAGCATTTTTCCTTTCATTCTCATATTTTTTGCATTCTATTATTAGATGATTCATGTTAAATGGTACTTTACATATTCTCATTTAACAAAAATGAATGTGTTATTTCTGAGTGCCCAATTCTGATTCTAGAAATTGAAGTTTGAATTTGACGATCTACTGGACAATCGTTCGAAATTGAGTGATTTTATAACGATTTTGATATTATAGGTCAGAGTAAACTCAGGCACCGCTGCATACTGCAGCTCCAAAAAGAAAATGAAAATTCCAGACACCTGACACAAAAGGATCGCATATTTTGACTCGAGACACATCTTCTTTAACATTATTCATTTAAGATGGAACGAGAAGCCTTTAATAAGATACCGCTCCTTTTACCCAAGCTAAAAGACAAACACAATGAGCGTTCAGAACAAAGATAGTTGCGAATAGTCGCATTACAGAAGAGACGTTCTCGCGGAAAACGCGTTTGACCTGCGACGACGCGATTCCAGGGCGAGGATCATCAAGGAAGTATTAACAATCCAAACACAATTCGACTTGCGAAAGTCCCGCATCGAGCTGCGCCGTAACAAAATCCGCTAACGCATTCCAGTCGCCGCATTTCGCACAGTTGCCCCGATAACCAGGCGAGCAAAACGCGCTCTCACGAGTCTTGGCTTGGGACGATTAAGCGGTTCGAGAAGTTCCTCTGTGAGCGAGAGCTCAGAGCTCTGTCCTCGACAGGGCGAAACAGCGGCGCTCAAGCTGGATCAGATTAGCGGGTGGATCGTCGGCGGTATCTGGCGTTACGGTTTCGCGCGACGGGAACTTCCACGCTCGCGTATTCCGCTCCAAATAGCCCGGTGTTATCAAGACGCGGCTCTCGGTCCGTTACCCAAGTCCCAAATTTTTTATTCTGCAATTATTGAAATTAGGAGGTCGTTGCATTCTCCTTACCTGTGCACGTATCTAGAGCTCGTATCTAGACTGCGGATCCTTGTATGAAATAAAAATCATTCCCCTTTCCCAAGTTGATATCTAAACTGCGCATCTTTGTGCAAAATGAAAAGTTTCTGTGCTTGTTTTCGCAATTTCGGAAATATAGAAGATGAAAAAATATATATATTCTCTTAACACATCTACCGGCAATTATTTCAGCATTCTTTAAAGTCAATGTCCATGGCTAACGATCTTTTATTAGATCCTTTAATGGTATCAACGATGATGTATTAAAGACCTTCAAAACTATTTTCATGTCGAAAGGAAGTTGGAACGTCGGGAGGGCCGGTGTAAATGGTCAGAACGTGTGTAAATTGGCTCGGTGTCTGTTAACGGGTCTGGAGGACTGATACGCAAAATATTCGTGGCCCCATTAGTCTTCAAGGAGCGTCGTGCGGTTAGGCGAAAATAGGCTCGCGAGCGAGCGCCTCGGTCGATCCGATCGTTTAGCCGCGGGTACGCCGCGTGACGAGGCCCTCGTTAGTTCCGGAGAATTCGTCTTTCTTCCGAGCAATTACCGAACCCCGTAGGAACGCGCGGGTTGCTACAAAGCCAGCTTGCTTCATTCCCGGAGATAAATCTTGGGCTTGCGTGCCTTTCGATTGTCTTTTCGGTTTTGCGCACCCTGAAAACCGAGCTGTTTCGACAATAGTGTTGTGAGACTCGATCTTTGAATGTGATTCTGTTCGTAGGACATAGTTTCTTGAGCTTGTAGATTTACGGCCACTTCGTTAAAGATGTGGCCATCTGGAGATGAATTTAGACTTGGACGCTGGGCACGGTTGGGGCCCCCCAAACGCTTGCTTCCCCCACCAACCATCGTAGCTACTCGCGACAGGCGAAGCGCGTCCCTTCTCCATGGCAACGGCGCTTACTGGAGGGGACAGTGGTCGCTATGGTGGGGGCGGTTTTCTCTCAATTGGCAAGTGTACATTTTAAAAATTCCCCAATTGCATAATAATAACAGCAAGATTTAAAAGATCTTTGGACTGTCCGAATGCACTGCACACATAAAGAATCTTTAAGCAGCATGTACAATTCTGTACTTTTTGAATGCAGCGGTTACAACTCAAAACCGCTTCAAAACTCAAATGTCAGAAAATTCTCGTTCCCAAAATCTCAACCTCAATATTCTTCTGTCATATTTTCCTGCAACTCTATTCTGAGGGAAATTGTTGACCATTTTGCGGATTTACGGCCGCCACCGGTTTCAAAATAAAACTAGAGGGCTATTGTTGCTCGCGGGTAGGACTGCTCTTGCGAGAGGGTTAGTGATACGCATGGCTAGTAGGGCCTACTGATATTAATGTTTTTTATTTGGTGTGTGACTCTCCAAGAGTCACACAAAGAACTTCCCGATTCGTTACTCCTTCGCCAACATCGCTAACATCGTTTTTTTTTTGTACTTTCATCGATATTCTCCCAAAATGTATTCTTGAGAGTAGAGATGATAAATTCACTCTTGCATTGGAATAACTTTCGATTATTCCAAGCGGTAACATTAGCATCAGTTAAAAAAAAGAAATTTTTAAATCTAAAAAAAAAAGAAAATTAAGAAAAAAATTTTTTATGTAATTACGTTTGGTTCTTTGGTGGAAAATTTTCGTCCTCCCTTATAAATTGCATTGTAGAATCAACTCTTTTCGAAAAAAACTAAAAATCTAAAAAACTACTTGACCAATATGGACCAAAATCTAATCAGCTCTAAGTTACGACGGGGCACATCGATTGCATCATTCATCATTATGATCGCGTTGTTACTTTTTCTGAAAACGTTAACGAAAAATTTGATTACATAGAAACGGACATACGCGCACACACACACACACACACACACACACACACACACACACACACACACACACACACACGAACATTTTGCTGAAAATAGTCTAAAATTACTGCAATGACCATGAAACGTGAAGATCTGCTAAAAAATCGATTTTCGATTTTCGGGGTCATTGCAATAACTTCCCTATAAAATCGGGAAGTTAATTTGCATATTTGAAACAGATGACTGGCCGTTGAGTGATTGACGCTGTGAAAAAGATCGCGTTCTTGATTCATCCTTTATTCCATTCCAGCGCAAGCTATCCGAATTCAAATTCCTCGGCCTCCTTTCGAAAGCGTACGACGCGCGATGTTCCGGCGAGTGTATCTGGATCGCGATTCCGGGCCCCGTTATTGGCCGAATCGTACGAGAATTCAATATTCCCGTGGTTTCCGTTGAAACTGCTCGCCGTATCGAAAGTTCCTCGAATAAATTCCGGAAGCTCGTCTGCGGGGAAAGAAACTCCCACGGAACATCGACAGCCAATCATTACGTCTGTCGACGGTCCGCGACTGCGCTCCTCGATTGATTGGTTAAGTTTATGTCAGTGGGTAAATGTTCTCAATATTTGATATCGAGTGACGCGGAACAGTGACATGATTCCTAGTCAGATCTGATTCGACTTACTTGTGGACTCGGATTACTGTCCCACATTCGACACTTCCACGGTTCCACGTCTCTCGACGAACCTCTATTTAGATAGCACACAATTAATTGATTCTGGATACTTTTGCTGAGAGATTGCAACTCTGGAAGTAATCTCTGTATTTACTTGTTCCCACGGATTAATTGCGAATCCATGAATTATTAATGCTCGAGTCCAAATGATTTAGACAAGATTACTCGTTGCTTTGATCTCGAGCACGATTAGGTGAGCATTTGTAATTGATTTAGTTTCAGTATGCACGCATATTTGTGCTCAAATACTCGGCAAATAAGAGAATAAACAAATTATCAAGTCTGTACAAAGACACACTCCAGAGAAATATTACGAACATTTCTGTACCAGAGGAGTAGATTACGTGCGAAGAGAGGGTCCACGTTTCAAAAATGAATCTTTTAAATTTATAATTAAATTATTCCTGTCAGAACATTTAATTTCACCAGGCTCATAAACGTAAAATACAGAAAGGCACAGCTGTATGCAGTTTTCGACCCAACCTGAACTGGTTGGATTGTGATTTGCTTCGTGACCAGGCTCGTAAGAGATACTTTATCGTTAATAATTTTCTAACGGGAAAAGAAATTATGCATTCATCGCGGGAGTAATTTTACTGTTCAGCTTGAATATTCATAAGCGCAAAGTGGTATTTCGCTTCAATCGATGCGAACTAAGCAATATTTATGTTTAATAAATTCTGTCCCAAGATCTCTCCACGAGCTTGACCCGATTTTTCAAAACAAACAGCTTGTAATAGCAATTATAATTTATGTGCTTGACAGCTTGGCGCATAAGAGAAATAATTAGGACAGCCAGGATAGTAATAAGTGAACAGAATAATCTGGCGATAAACACAGTACGCAAAGAGTAAACAAACTTTATGGAAAGAAATAGTAAGAATAATTTGTCCTTAATGACTTAAAAGATGCAGAAATAGAACTAACAAATAAAATTGCGGAAGAACATTGTGTGTGCTCTTGCAGAAGAGCGTTTATTTATCGCGTTAGTAAATTACCAAAAAATAAAGCATTCAAGAGAACACTATGAGCATTTTAGAGATACACGCAGTGTAGCAGGAATAAACAAATTTCGCGAACAAATATAGTAATAATATTTCTTCCTCAATGCACACTGCTAAAGAAAAACAGCAGCCGCAACTGCAATCGTAAAAACAACGCTTTGCAAGCAAACGCTGTTTGCCGCGTAAAGCGGCGATTACAAAAGAAGAGGACAGTTTCCGCGTTTCACGAACAACAAATGGCAGAAAATATTGCGGAACGGTCGGGTACAAATGCTCCGAAACTTCTAAAAGAAAAAGTAACTGGAGAGTTCGCGAGAGAAGAGACCGAGGAAGAGGCTTTCACGTCGAGTCTTCGGTTTCTTCTGCTCGTGCCTTGTCGCGGAATCGCTTCGAGCCTCTTTGTTCGCGATGCTGGTCGATCGTTTAGGTATCGATGGATCGGTAGTTCGGCGGAAGGCACGTTAAATTTATCGGGACGCAGATAGCGTGTCGCTTGGCCGCTGAAAAACGGCTTTCCAATAATTTCCCGCGGTCCCGTGAAACGTTGCCAGCTAACATCCGCGCGTCACGCGACCAAACTGCACACTGTAGTTTCGCGGGGGCGTGCATACGTTGACGCGCGACTCGCCCGTGGATCGTAAAACACCGACGGACCCGCAACAAGGGAACCCGGTGCTTACCCGGCGTCGCTTTCAATAATTCCGTCACGACGACCGGGCTGTAAAACAGCCAAGCGAAAATCGGTGAAATCGCCCGTGATATCGCCGATACACTTCGCTCGTTTGTACCCAGAAATTTGCAAGCAGCGCGCACTTCCGACAGACCCGAAGCTCCACGCTGAAATTGAACGTCGGTCGGTCTGCCTCTTTAGGAATTATAGACTTGGGACCGTATCGCGACACTTATCGCGGCACGTACCACTTTCTGCAACAATTGAATACTTGGTCGCGCGGTGGGGATGGTGGGTGGGCCGGAGTGCATCGGGTGGGGGAACCACGCGACTGTTGACACAGATTCATGTAAAAATTTGTTGCGAGTAGTGTAACACTTCTAGATTTGCTCTGAGAGGTTAATATAAATTACACTGTCCAATAGCCAAAAAGTATTTCGATTCCCAATATACAATTCTTATAGTTTTTCGCGCTGATTCCAAATCTGTCCTTAATTTTTCTCCTAGACGTACAGTTTTTGAGAAAATTGAGTTTTAAAAAAAGACATATTTTTCAACTTCAAGTCTGCTCTTTCGCGTGGTGTACTTCGATTTTCCGCTAGACAATTATTTTTTTAGATAAATTCAAAAATATCCGCAAAAATTGGTGCAAAACTGGTGTCTCTCCGTCTTTAATCATTGTTTACAAATGTTTATACAATCGTAATGTATTAATATTGGATATCACTTTATTCGGGAAAGTCTACGGAATCTTCTGCTGTAAAGAACAATTTAATATTTTTTATAATAACATCACAATATTTGTTCAAAGTTGAAAAATATGTCTTTTTTTCAAACTCAATTTTCTCAAAAACTGTACGTCTAGGAGAAAAATTAAAAACAAATTCGGAATCAGCGCGAAAAACACTATAAGAATCGCATAGTGGGAATCGAAATACCAAAAAAAAAGTTGGAATTTGTTGGACAGTGTTATTAGTCGACTTTATATATAAAAATTATTTTTATTATTTTTCCCCACTTTTGCCCAGTGTGAGGGGCGAATGGGCGGCGTGTAAGAGCGCGTGGTGGGGCAGCCACGCCACCTCCGAGCTCCGGGAGCGATTTGAGGGGCCATTAGCGCGATCGGGCCGCATAAACGGAATCGATTACGGTGGATTCAGTGCGCGGAAAGTTTCGGTGCTGGTAAAGCTCTAGACGCGGGGAAACGCCGAGTCTGCAGCCGGCGGGTCAGCGAAGCCTCGTCAAACCGGCGAACTTGTTCAGAACTTTTGACACCGCAGTTCAACTCGGCCGGACCTTGACTCGACGAGCTCGTGTGGAGGAGGTTTTGCGGGGCTCTTCTGGAAAATTGGGTTGGCTCGGGACCGAGAGAGTTCCCGAGTCGAGTGCATCCTCTCTCCCTTGATTCCTATTCGATCTGTGGAGCGTCTGACGCGGCGACTAACTGCGCGCACTGGCAGCCCCTGCCTTCAGGACTGGATTAACGTCAAACCGTGCGCGAGCCAGTGTCTATGCACTTTGGACGGCTGCCTGCATTCGGATGCATATCGATGGAAACGTCGATCATCGTCGATCGTCGTCCCCGTCGCCGTCGTCTGGCTCGTTCCAAGTTCCGAGCAGCTTTACCGGCTTCACGTCGATTCACGTTGACGTTCCTACCAACACAGCCTGAAAATTATTCAAAAGGAAATTCGAGCTTTCTCCGGGCCAGCCAAGTTCGAGGCCCGCGGCCCTCTGAATAATTCCCGACAGTGTCGTTTAACACTTTCCGCAACCGCTCGATTATTTCGTGGCTTCGATGTCAGGATCGCGTTATCGGATTCCGAGCGATCCGGATATGCGTTCCGGGTGTATAAAAAGCGATATCGACAGATGCAACTCGATTACACCGGCCCGTTGCGCTTCCATACGCTTAGAAGACTCTAACTGCACCTAGTGTCTTCTCATAATACCCTTCGCCGGAACGAATAGTTTTATAATTAATAAGGTTGAGAGCGTCCAGTGTAGATGCGTGCTGTGGTTAGCATAGCGTGAAACAACGTGGCTAGAATCGATGAACTGTCGTATAAGCAATTCAGAAAGAGCAAACGCGATCGTTGCACTCGAGCCGACAGCTTGACTGATTTTAGAGCGGTATTTCCGGAATGTTTCGCTTCGAGTTAAGTTTATATTGCCAATCATTTATTCATTCTGCTGTATTGACACGTTTCGTGGACTCGTGTACCTTGCACTTCGTCACTTTTTATAGGTCCTATCGCGTCTTTAATAGATGAATGCTATAGTTAGGACCGAGTGACGTCGCCAGTCTACAGTGTAGTCTATTCTAGGTCGAGGTGATTTTTGACGTTGGAAAGAGTTTTGAGTGATTTGAGTAGCCGGATGCCGCAACTGGTATTAGTTACTGCAAAGAATTAGGAGTTTGGAGGCTCCTGTTAATTTCTACATTTTCAAAAGTCAATAGCGATGGTGATTCAGATTTTCCTCTGATGACGTCTGCGACATATTCCCCCATAAAAAAATGTTTGTGCAGAACCCACTGGGACAAGCAATATATTTGCAATGTCTGCTCGCAGATTCAGTGCATTACAGTCGACACAATAATAATAACGAATCGTTCGAGTTAGGGGTTGCATGCTCCGCGTCACCGAGAATCGGATCGTTTTTTACTCGGTGGAAATTCCTCCCCACGTTCCCGCGGGCAATGATAATTTAAATAAATTGTCCTCCGACGTCCCGCGGTTTCAGCGAGCCCTCTCCGCCCCCGTACGCGTAATTATTCTTCGGGAGGAACGGGCGCCGCGGTCGAACGGCAAATCGAGCGGCGATGTAATTACATAATGTAACGTTCCGTCGCGTTAACGTCGCATTGAGACCCATCGAGCCGTGACATTACTCGCGAGCGACGAGTCGGACGACCTAACCTTTTATTTTTATTTTTTTTTTCTGTCCCTCCGCCTACTCCTCTTCCTCTCGTTTGCGTCTCGTCGACTTTCCCCCGAGCGCGCGCCACCTCGCGAAACAATTTTCTGTTCCGCATGTGTGCTTATTCCGCGGGGCCCCACCCGGATAATTTCATGCGCGATTAAGCGCTTTATTAATCGGCGGATAAATTCGGCAACAGCTCGGGACCGTTCCACACGGCGAAATATTGATGCGGTGACGATCGATATCGGGCAATCGAGTCGGCCGTCTGTTAGCGGTTAAGGGGAACGTAGGTTCGGGAGCCCCCGTTGGGACCGGTTACCGGTGATGTATCAAATTATTGTCAAAACGGTAACATTATTGCCGCGCTAACGACTATCGATGGATTACCGACAACTATTAACGGGGTGGCCGATACCGTTTGAGATTAAGCGCTCTTCCCACCTGACGAATCGGAAAAGAAAACAATTTTTCTCACTTAGAAGCCTTTTTTTGTTTGATTGTTTTACGTAGCTTCTTCGACTGCTATGGTTAAGGATGTACTGGAGGTACAATGGGAGGCAAAAATACAAGAAATTCGAAATCCATCAATACATGGCAATGAAAGCCATTCATGAGTATATTTTGCATTAAACTTTTGCGAATACTGTACCCTCTGTAGCTATATTCAGTGGTCTACACTTGTCACGTTTCCATGCTAGTGAGAGACAACAAGATAAATTTGACGTTTTGTAACAGTTTATAATTTTTTTGCTCTGTAACTGTTTAGTGAATCCTAATAAATTTTGAACATAATTAATTACCTAATTTTTACTACATATAAAAAAACTGGAGTTTCTAGTTGCGTTTTTTCAAGGTTTAAATAGGGTTTGAAGTGGAATTTTATGAATTCTCCATAAGAAGACGTCTTAAAATGTGCAAACTTTAAGTTGCTATAATTCTTAAACGGTGCAGTGAATTGAACACAAACTTTGGTAATTGCATCAATTTAGTAAGAATTATATCTTGTCAATTTTTAAAAAATTTTGTTGCGTTTTTATATACCTCCAGAACATCCTTAATAAGCGACTGGACATACAGTTTAAGGTAGATTCCGAACCATCTTGGGCACCACGGTTTTATATGGCACATGGAATAATTTCACTTAGAAGCCTGGGTATGCTTAAATTAAAAAATATACATATTGTTATAAATTGATATTATTAAATTCTTCGAATCTCTCTTTATTATTATCTTCTGTCACGATTATTTAATTTTGTTATAAATGCAAACAACATCTGCAGTCCAGTGATTACTTTAGTTCGTAGCCTTTAACAAAATTCGCGATGATCCTATCTCTAGAGTCTAGGAAGTAAAGTGCTTACATGATAACATGTTATTTTATGAATATTAGAGTAAGATAAAATGTCTTTCCCTCAGTGATACTAATTCAGATACCAATTCCCTAGTTTGTATGTACGATCCCAATATGAACAATCCTATAAATACCTTTTGAATTTCTACAAATGGATACGGATCAGCTGTGTATAACGGTGTCACGAGAATTGATACTACTGGCTAAATAAAGAACTGTGACATCGATGTATGAATAATGATTGAGATAGATTTAGAAAATCTGTGGTAGAAGATAATAGATTGGTATATACAGATGTTCTGGAACAATATTGGTGGGTGATATACATAGTGTTCATTTGAAAAATGTCCAGTCGAATGTCTCGAAAAGTATGAAAGATATGAAAAAAGCGTAAAACACGTGTTCAAGGATTTTGAGGGGGAAGAGGGGGCAGTATCAGTTTTTTATTTGGGTGACGTTTTACAGGACATTTGAAGGTCAACTTTGTTTGTACAAATGGAAACCTGCGGATAAACAGAGTATCCTACGAAAATTGCTGGTCTTTTTACACTGCCGCTCAAAAGTATGTAGACTTCCTTAATTCTTATAACTACCTCAAAAAAGCTATGATATCTTTGGTAAATTTGATTATCTTGTATGTATTTCAGTTCCTACAGTATTGGAGAACATATTTTAATAATAATTTATTAAATATCTCACCCATAATGATAAAAAATAATTATATTTTCTATTCGTCTACATATCCACCGCGTGCTTTTATGACCGCGTTTACTAGTCGTGGCATTCTGGCTATTAACTTTTTCATTACTTCACTTTCAATAAGGTTCCACTCAGATTCTAATATTTCCCACAAATGTTTTTCAGACTTGAGACATCGGACTTATCTACATAGATAAGTGACATAACATACATATGTGATCCCATAGTTTTCCTTTTATTTATTTAAGAAAATTCAATAACTAAATTGTTTATTTTGGTACTATTAGAATACATTACATACATATTCATAATAGACTTCAGCAACAAATATTGTTTGATAATAAAAATATACATTACATATCACAAATTTCATGAACATGGTAAGTGTCCACGTACTTTTGAGCGGCAGTGTACATACAATAAGATCCTGTAATAAAAAATATAGGTTTTCATTTGAAAAAACAAAGTTGACCTTCAAATGACCTTTAAAACGCCACCCAAATAAAAAACTGATACTGCCACCCACTTTCCCCCTCGATATCCTTGGACACGTGACTCACAGTCTTTTAATATATTTCATACTTTTTGAGATATTCGGCTGGAAAGTTTTCAAATGAACACCCTGTATATCACCCACAAATGTTGTTCCGGAACATCTATAAAATCGTCCTCATGATACATTGTGTTGCTGGTGTGAACCAGCGCATTGTGCTTAAATATGTTGTTTGAAAAAAATAGTAGTAATTGCTCTGCGAAAATTTAGTCTTCTAAAACTCCATATCATAAAATGTCTAGGAAAGCATAGCATAATTTTTATCGTTTTTTAAACATAATATTGGTACACTATTCCATAGAAATCTGTATTTGCGTGAAAATTTGCAATAGTACGAAAAACGCCATATTCAGCCGACTAGGTCAGTGACGATTTCACGGTTTACAATAGTTCTGTAGGAAAATATTTCACACACATATTTTTCGGCTCCAATGATCCGTATCCGCAGGGCAAAAACAACCCCAATGTTGGGGACGGAAAACATATTTCTCTGAATATTGTTCAAAAAACCATTTACTACAGAAAACAATTACTCGTGTAAAAATCGCATAATTTCCAATCACATGCGAAGTTACTTTTTTATAAAATGAAAGTCCGTTGTTGAATACTACACAGTTTTAGTGGGAACACATTTTTGTTAGAACAGAGGGTTTTTGAAATAGAGAAGTATTTTTCATCCCCACCTTTCAGGGCTCTTTTTCACCCGGCAGATAGGAATCCGTGAAGAGAAAAATATACGTGGAATACTCTTCCAAAATCTACATCGCACTTCCCATAGAAGCTTTTCTCTTATCGCGTGTAACAAAAGCTGTATTAAGCAACGAAAAATCAGATGAACAAAACCATGTCTTGCATTTTAGTGTAACTCTCGTTCACTATGAACAGAATTCAACAATTTTCCACAAGAATTTGAAGTGTACATTTCTACAGTTCATGAAGTTGTGAAACTACTACATCCGTGGGTTTCAGATTTTCACTGAAATGATCAAAGTAGCTATTATACATGTATTATAAAGTTTCTAACATTAAACTGTAGCTACAGTTTCTGAAGTTGTAAAATTATTTCCGTGACTTAGATCATTTTTGTATGTAGCTTTAGTAAAATTTTAGGAAACATCTGAAAGTCACAAAAACACTTTTATAACTTCAGAGACTGTAGAGTGGAAATACTCCATCACTTTAATCCATAGAATAATTACTGGGTTAAAGGAAGACAATTACAAGAAAAATAAAAATTGAGGGAAATGACAATCAAAATAGCCAAAACAAAAAGTTTAATGAATAGAAATTCTATAAATTACTTTGATTCATATAGCAGTTTCAGCGTTAAAACACAATGGCGATAAAAATGAGAAGAAACCATTAAAAAATGATGGGCTAAAATTTACAGAACTGCTTGTGCACGTTCACAAGCTGTAGAATAAATTCTACATTTATATTTCGAACCGCTTATGAACGCATCGTTGAAAACCGACAATTACGACAGAAATTGCGGAAAATCTGCTAAGAAATACTAGTTAAAATTCGGGAAAAAATGATCCGGTAGGCAACGGAACCCTGTTCATCAAATCGCCACGGGCTTGTAGATCACGACCGACAGATACTCGGTTTCCAGCGGAAACGAGCCGACCGAACGGTTATAAACTCGGGGTCCTCGAGCGGCAGATGTATCTGCGCAACACAAGCGTCGTTGCCGTTATTTATCCGCGACTTTTCTGCATGCGTATGAGATTTGCGATCTTCATAAATCCGAGATGGAACAACATGCAGTGGCGGAGAGTCGTACATATACACGCGTCGGTATCTGGCGTCGATAAAAATATCCCGGATATCCGAAAGGCGGGTAGGATCGATTCGTAGCGGGTACAACGGTGTTGTCGTCTGTTTGGGTGATTCCGGTGGCGGGTGAAGGAGGGATATTCCATCGGCAAAGCGAGAAATAAGAACGGGCTATGGGAACGCATCGGTTACGGTGCAGTATACCGGAAATGGAGCGATCCGATGTATCGAGCGAAGACAATGGGAGTACCCACGAAAAGATGTCGTACCTCAGGAAGAAAGTTTTCTACGAATATCTCGGGAACTTATAATTTCCGCCAAAAACGAAACTCGTATTCGTATTCAGCGCGTTGAAACAAATAAAATGATGTATAATAGGTGCCAAAAGCTTGGGGGAACAATTAGTTAGGTTCGGCCAATTATTGCATTACCCTCAACTTTGTGATAATTCTATGATTATCAGCAAAAGACTCAACTTTTATAGTGTCCGTGAAGTTCCATGTAAGCCCATTAATATTTCTACAAAAATCATAGTGTTCTTATAGAAATTTCATCCACCGTGTAGCACTATATGTGCATAACTGAGAAAGAGGGACCCGGCCGTGATAGAGTACTATGTTGGCTATCGAGCGGAGCGAGAATAATGCAACGACACGACGCGCAGGACACGGATTCCGGTGGCGGGCTATGGGGGTGGTTGCAGAGGGTGAACGGGGGTGGAGGCCGAAGGGAAGGAGAATAGAAACGTTACTTCGTTGCGCATTATCATAGAGATGGCGGGAAAACTCTGCTGGGAAATAATAAAAAAGAATTAGAATGGGTGCCAAGTGCATTTCCATAATTCGATGACGGGACGGAAGTGAGAGCACGCCGACTGCAGCCGGGTATTGCAGTCTTCCCGGTGGATGGGGGTAACGATGAATAATGCTCCCGGCCTCGAGGAACTCGCCTGGTTGTCCCCGGCAAACATCGAGTCCCGTCGAATCTCGCTACAACCGCCTCCACCCACGCGAGTCGCCGGTTATTGATAAACTGAACGCGAATGTTTGCGAATTGAACGAATCTACTCCAAGTCGCCGTGGCTCCGAGGAACTGTGCTCCATCGTCCGTGAACGCTCTATTTGCGATGCTCTTAACACATATTTTTCGGGCTCCGGTCAGCTGGTGTCGGAAATGCGACATGTTAAGAAGTTAGCTCGGAAATGCAGGTTTTCAAACTCCAACTGAATCTATCTATTAGACTTATACAGGGTGTCCCAAAATTCGTGAACTTCCCGGAAATGGGAGGTTCCTGAGATCATTTGAGATAACATTTTCCTTTGAAAAAATGTTATCCGCGGTTTTATTTAGGAGTTATTCACGAAAAACACGGACCAATCAGAGCGCTACCTAGTCGCGAGTTGCCACAGCCGGCCAATAGACGACGCGTCTAGGTCGCGCTCTGATTGGTCCGTGTTTTTCGTTAATAACTCCTAAACAAAGCCGCGGATAACATTTTTGCAAAGGAAAATGTCGCTTGAAATGATCTTAGGAACCACCCCCTTTCGGGAAGTTCACGAATTTTGGGACACCCTGTATAGACCTAATCATTTTCCTCACCATCCCAATTCTATGTACATATCCAAGTGGTTGCTTTGGGTCAATGCAAAGAATGCTTCTGAAAAGGGGCGGGGCTAGTAAATTCTAGACAGTGGTGGGGACGCTATGCTCACCACAATTGAAGCTCAACACAGTAGCTAGCTCCAACTGAATCTATCTGTCAAGGTTTTTGTAGATTGATCATTTTCTTTATCACGTAACTCTGTATACAGGGAGGTCCGTTTAAGTACGAACACCTATATATCTCGGTTATTATTAGTCGTACAAAAAATCTCCAGAGAATAAGGTTGTACTGTTTCAGGGGGCGAATTTGATGATGGTAAAAATTTTTTCTCAAGGTCATTTTTTTACAAGATTTCAAGGTCATTGATATTTTTTTGAATGGAATGAGGTATTTTTTAATACATCAATCGATGCAGCTGGACATTCGTTATAAAAAAGTACTAACCCATGTATGTCGAAAACTTAGTAGTTCAAGAGATATTTCAATTTAAATTACTCTAAAATACCATTACTGTCGGACTAAAACGTTACAGAAGTAGTGGTATTTTAGATTTATTTAAATTGAAATATCTCTTGAACTACTAACTTTTCGACATACATGGGTTAGTACTTTTTTATAACGAATGTCCAGCTGCGTCGATTGATGTATTAAAAAATACCTCATTCCATTTAAAAAAAATATCAATGACCTTGAAATCTTGTAAAAAAATGACCTTGAGGAAAAGTTTTTACCATCATCAAATTCGCCCCTTGAAACAGTACAACTTTATTTTCTGGAGATTTTTTGTACGACTAATAATAACCGAGATATATAGGTGTTCGTACTTAAACGGACCTCCCTGTATAATAGGTGGCTGCCTTTAGTCAATAAGAAAGATACTTGTTACAAGAGGCGGGCTTATTAGACTCGAAATAATATTGGAGGGATGTTTAACTTTTCTGCTCATCTGCAGAACTGTCTCTTGGTTGTTCTCATTTCTCCAGAGAGCAAACTATTATTTTCCCGCGAAAAAATGAGAACAGTATCAGTGACAGCAATGCGCTATGAAACATGGCCGGTCATTTGCGCGTCGTGAAACAGAGGGAAACTGGGACAAACAGGTGAGGATTCCCGGGAAATAGGAAGGATGGTTCTAGCTGAGAGTCGAGGAAATTAGATATCGAGGACAAAATGATCCAGCGTAGGTCGCATCCTTTCTTCGTAGCCGGAGCTCGATTGCGTCTCCGGTTACCCTTCTGGAAACCGCATCCGATATGGTAGCTGGATCGAGGATCGATCTCGGAACGATTTCTCGCTGCAGTTCCACGGAATTGCTCGGGGTCAAGTGGAGCTTTGAGATGGAAAAAGACGTAGCCAGCTGCTTAAACTTTTAACTTCCAGGATCTTCCATCTTGACGAATCTCCTTACAATTATTAATATATGAAACCTGTTATGAATGAAATATTGCATTGTACAAATTCTAAATATTGTTACTCTTGGTTTTTATAAATGGAATTGTGTGGTGAGGAAAATGGTCAAGAGTACAAAGGTGTCAAAGATGAGGTTAATTAGGATACTGTTTTGAGTTTGAAGGTGTGCTGGGGAAGGATCTGCGGTTCTGATTGGTGGCCAGCGTCCCCACCACTGCCTAGAACCCACTAGCTCCGCCTCTGTCCACAAGTGCTCCTATCAACGACCAAATAGCGACCACTTCTACAAATCGAATTATATGACGAAGAAAACGATCGGCCCCACAAAAGCGTCGAAGATGAAGTTAATTGAACTCAGAAAAGCACCTCCAGAGCCCGCTATGCAGTTTCTCACGTCTCCACAATAGACATCGGCAGAGAGACCTCCCTGTACTCCTGTCTGGCAGCGAATTCCTCAGCCGAGGCTGACAAATCCAGCCCGGTGGCGTACCCGGTATGCCTCGCGACATTTTTGCCAGGCCGTGGACTGGCTCGTGTTCGAGCACGGTAGCAAGAATCCCGGCGCATTCCGCGGGGGCCGCGTCTGTCCATATTTAGCGGGCCGGTAGCCGGGGAAGCCGGTTGAAAAACCGACAGTTCCCTCACGGTGCAATTATAAGGCACGTTTTAATCGCGATCGAGATGCATCCTCGATGAGCTAACGGTGAACAATCGGTTTGGAGGGGACCTCGTTGGATAAGCCTAGGCCGTCTTCGCGGAAGTAGCTCGTTACGATTTTTACGCGACCCGGGCCGCGGAGATGGATTTTTTATGGGGACGCCGGGTTGCGTACAGAACGCGGGCTTCCTTTATGGAATATCCGTGGAGGAAGGTTATGGGACTCCGCGGTGCTTAACGAGCTCCGGCCACAGGCCTCGTATACGTAGCAGAGTCGCGGATCCTCCTCGGCCCCTTCTTCTTTTTGGCATACTCTTTCCTGGTTCGATCGTCCACCCTCTCCCCGGAGTTAGCTGGACCCCTCGGTTACCAGGCGTACACGCTACTCGTGCCGGCATTCTTAATGCTAAAAGCCGGGCCGCGCGTATACCTCGCATAATACACGGCGCAACAGTGTCCAATACGCTTCCGCGTGCAGTAGCTATTAAATGACTGGTTACACGGACCGATAGGCGTGCCAAGATCGCTTCCTGGAGGCTACCGGCGGCGTAGCAGCTAACTCGCCTGGGCCACTTTTGAATTTTGTACTGTTTCGTTGTCGCGTGGTTGCGATGTCAATAAAGCAAACCACCCACAGATCCATACATGTTATCATGAAAAATAATATCTATAATAAATGAGCAGCAGCATCCAGAGGACATTTTACGATTTTCTAGCCAGGGTATACATATAGATTAATCTGAGTTGGGTGACCACCTGGAATCACTTGGGGTTGCTCCCATATCTTCGAACTGAGAAGGGTGTGGTCCATCTGGGCGTATTACACCCTTAGCTTCTAACCCTTTTGTTATGGCAGCGGTGACCGAAAGCACTCTGCGGCAGAGTATTAACATCTGCCACTTATGTTATGTAAATTATCGGTTTCTTGCTCGACTTATCTTGAATTAATGTGAAGACTTGTGGACAAACATGTGTTAAAATGACGACATAGTATGTGTAGTCATGACGGTTTTGTATAGTTCGCTGAATCATTGTGATTAAATAATGCGAAGCTTTAAGAGGTCGTTATTGTTGAGGACAAATCAGATTGTGACATCAAGAGTTCAAAGGTGATATAACACTTTTTCCTCTATGATGCATGGTCCGAACATGTCAGCTTAAAGGCACGCAAACTTCCTGTCCGTATCTCAACTAAACCGCAGAAACAGAAGCCTTCTGCACAATTCGATCCAATAACCGCCGCAAATTCTTGCAAACACGAGTCCCGGTAGTCCCCGAATTAGATTCCAATCTGCAATCACCGTGTTCGGCGGGTGGAATCGCGGCGGGAAATTTTCCCTTCTCGTTATCGCGAGCCCTCTGCATCCGATATTTCGTCGATGGTCGCCGCCGATTAGTCGTGCATAATTCAAAGTATATCCGAAATAATTCGAGCCGTGGTCGGTGGTCAGCCGTCGGGAGGCTGGGGTCGGCTAGTAGTAACAGCAACAGCGAGCAGAGCCCGGGGCTTCTATTTATTGAATAATTGGTTACGTGACCGGATACGCGAACGCCGGCCCCGAGAATCAGAGATGTTCCCGAGGGAGCAGAAGTAGTAACCGGGAACTCGGCTGGTTTCACTTCGGGTTCCGCCGAGTTCCAGCGGGTTCCCCGGGCGCGTATCTTCGCGTGGCATCAGGAGGAAGCGTTTCCGAATCTCGAGAGCGAGTTGAGGCCCCCTAGGTCCGACGGTGTCGAAGATCCTCGAGCTCTTTCGTTCCCCGGCAGAGGAACGTGCCGATTTTATCTGAGAGGACTCCTTTCATCCCCTTCGGTCGGCCATTCGGATCACGTATATTCGACGGCAGTCTCTCGGTTAACGGCTCGACTCGCTCTCTAGCTTGCTTACTACCTTGCTTTCTCACTCGCTGGCTGGTTTCATCGGCTACCTTCAACCTTACACCCCCGCCTTTCGCTATTTACCCCACCGAACGACGGAGATCCTGTAGATTATATTCGAGAGGAGCCCGACCCGGCCGTGTGTCGACTAACCGATATACCCGAAGGGTGGAACCTTGACCGGGCAACCCTTCAGTCGATGGATCACCCTCGATCGAGGATAAATGCCTTGGCCCGCTTCTTGCTACCTTGGTCCTTCTTTCTGAGGTGCATTCTGATGCCTCATTAACGCATTGTCTACCATTCTGCTATGCCTAAAGGTGACACACTTGTGTCTGGATAGGTGTCTTCATCTGCAATTAAAAAGAAATTTATGTTATGCTAAAATTGGCTTGCAGAATCCAAAAGTTGGAAGCAACTCTCTAGTTTTAGTCTTTTCTGGAATGGCGAGTGCTAGAGCATTTCTCATAAAATCGCTTTCTCCCACGGATATAAAAGGAATTACGTAAAACTGATCTCAAAGAGCGTCTTCACAGGTACCCAGAAGACAGCTATCCGCAAGAAGCCGACGACAAGGCAGGAATACGCAAAGAGACGATCTTTCCTAGCACCGACTGTAACCCCGACCAGTCCAGAAGCTGATTGTTAGCGTCGTCACGACAAACTGTTTGTAGATACGGAAGACGAGCCGGATCAAAGGAGCCAGGCGTCTCGGGAACGAGCACGCTGTTCGGGATCGATTCTTTTGATGTTGACCGGCTGCGAACGGAAGCTCGGCATCGTGACGACAACCGCGTCCCTCGCGCATAAAATGGCAGCATGCTGTTCGTCTACTACGCGATGTTAACAGGCGGCACGCGTCCGCATCCTACTCGAGTTGGGCGACCGTGCCGATGTGTTTTCGGAGCACCACGGTGTCGCGTGTCGTCGAAAAGTGAAACGAATCGGGTTACACGGTCAGCAGTTGGCGGGAAAGCCAGACTGTAACTGACTCGAAAAGTCAACATTTTCATCGTACATCGACAATTTGGTCGGTCCATATATACACATATATATTATATAGAGTGCGGATCTTTATGCATTTGTAGCAAAATTGAGTAAATGAAGTTCAAAATTGTTGGAAAATTTTAAAAATTGAAAATGTCAATATATGATTTCTCCTCTAGTAAAATGATTAAGGGAAGAAATAACATTCAGTTTGGTTTCTATTTCTTGCAATCGATGCAGACAAGTTTTATTTTGCATGAAGATCCACAGTCTAGTAATATATTAAATGCAAAGAACACAGTTGTAGCAAAATTGAGTAAATGAAATTCAAAATTGTAGGAAAATTTTAAAAATTGAAAATGTCAATATATGATTTCTCCTCTAGTAAAATGATTAAGGGAAGAAATAACATTCAGTTTGGTTTCTATTTCTTGCAATCGATGCAGACAAGTTTTATTTTGCATGAAGATCCACAGTCTAGTAATATATTAAATGCAAAGAACACAGTTGTAGCAAAATTGAGTAAATGAAATTCAAAATTGTAGGAAAATTTTAAAAATTGAAAATGTCAATATACCATTTCTCCTCTATTAAAATGATTAAGGGAAGAAATAACATTCAGTTTGGTTTCTATTTCTTGTAATCGATGCAGACAAGTTTTATTTTGCATAAAGATCCGCAGTCTAGTAATATACTAAATACAAAGAACACAGTGTATACAAAAGAGTACATCATCTTCTATAATTTTGTGATTTTCAGTCAATATCAAATATTTGGTATCACTCAGGTAACACTAAACGGAATTTCAAGTCTGTCTGTTCATTTTGGCAACAGCAGAGACACTTTTAATATCAAATTAAACATTTGTGTACATCAGTTCGCGTTTCTTCAGTAACTTCTTCGAGTTCTGTTCATTGAAGAAGAAATTTCGTTGCATAGGTTGCGAGGTACCAGTTCCTTTAGAAACGTCGGCTGGAAAGCAGTCAAGGACCTGAATGAATAACAATGTTATAATTTTTCTGTTAAACCCTAGAAATTATAGAGAATAATCGATTAAACGAGCATAAACCTGGTTGGTGCCCATAGAGGCCTGTCTGTTCATTTTGGCAACAGCAGAGACACTTTTAATATCAAATTAAAGATTTGTGTACATCAGTTCGCGTTTCGTCAGTAACTTCTTCGAGTTCTGTTCATTGAAGAAGAAATTTCGTTGCATAGGTTGCAAGGTACCATTTCCTTTAGAAACGTCGGCTGGAAAGCAGACAAGGACCTGAATGAATAACAATGTTATCATTTTTCTGTTAAACCCTAGAAATTATAGAGAATAATCGATTAAACGAGCATAAACCTGGTTGGTGCCCATAGAGGCACCGCGCAGCCATTTCGCCAGCCAAAAATTCGAGTGGAAATTGATTTGGCAATCGTCGTCCTGGGTAATTGGACAAATCGAAATCTAGGGGTTGCACGGGGCAGGCCAGTGTGCATAATGCTGCACATGTGCGCCAGTGTCCGTTCGTATTTGCGGCGGACAATGTGCTGAGAGAGAGAGCATTTAGGAGGCAACGTATGGCCGGTGCAGGCCGGAGATCAGGTGGATCGACAATGGTGCCGTGGGGGCCTTGGTGCCCGGGGGTTTCAGGGAGGTTCCTAGAGCCTGGGGACATATGCTGCGGATTTTTATGGGGGCTCTCTCTCTCTCTCACCCCCCTGGTTGTCGCTGGAACATCCCCCTTCAGTACGAGCGCGTGTGCCAGGCTCCTCTGGCCATTGTGCCCGCACAATTCGTGTCGAGACGCGGGATCATCAGCGCTCATTGTCACCGACTAATCGAATCTGGCACCGAGCGAATCGCCGACACGAATCACTCGATCGTGTTCGGGGGATGCGCATAGACGCGGCATCGAGTGCAACGGCGTAAACGAAATGCATCGGCGCGACATCCCGTCGCAACAGACTGCGCAAACATTTTTCTGTTTTAGCAGGCTGTGTCCACTGTCTAGGAACTCGTTTAACCATTCGTGGTCCAATGCGTGCACTTTCATTTAAGATGCAATATCAGCTAATAGTTGCTCGTTGTTGCTTCAGTGTGGACACAGCCTAACGATTGTATTATTGTCCTCGATGAGTTCCCATTACTCTCTAATTGAAGCAATGTCCATCCCCATTCTGTACACAACTGTTCCAGAGAAAGTGCATTGTTACTCAGCATAAAACATCGCTCGACTCTATAAAAGGGGATATTTAAAATCTCCATTAATTGGAACATATCAGTTCGCATAACAACTGCCAAAACAAATTTCCTGGTGATGGGTAATTGTTTCATCCTTCTACATGGTTATATCCGCAATAAATCTGTGAACGATACAAGACAATGGAGAGTACATATTCTGGTAATTCTTCAAACTCCGAAATTTCCCCAAATATCCTTTAAATGTTGAAGAATTGAAAAATGCAACAAATTTTTTTTAAAGATCTAGACCGGAAGCTCGAGCGTTCCTCGCGGATGCCGTAGTTGCGAAACGCACCGGCCCGACAGTTCGACCGTTAAGTGGCCGATTAAACACGGAATGCGATTGAACGAATCGAGCTGCGGATATTCGTTTTTCCCTTCTTCCCCCAGCCGTTTCGCGAGGGTTCGCGAAATTGCTACTGATGTTGCTCCGCTCTCCGATATGAGAGCGTCGGGAAATATTGGCCGCGATCGGGCGACGAAATATTGAATCGGCTGGTTTTTCCGTAGCGTAAAGCGCAGCGCAGCGTACTGAAGCGCAGCGCAACGGTTTTAATTATCTCCGCGTTCCCGCGTTATGAGCAGACGCGATTCCGGTTGCAAGCTGGAACGACAGCGTGCACCATGCCCCGAAACGCGGAGAGGGGAAACAGATGTCCTTTCGCACATTAACATGCATGGCCGTGCCGGACCGATACCCCACTCGATCAATTGGCATAATTAATTGCTGACTGCTGCGGGGCGGTGAGGCCGGCGGAAACTGAACGAGCTGCGATCATTCCGCTACGAACGAGCCTAACCCTGGCTAACCCACTTAGGGGAACACGATCTATGACCGGAGGGCCACCGTTTGCTACCCTCAATCCTTTTTTCGTGAACAGTATGAATTTTAATCCAGGGCGCCACTTGTGCTCTTTAGAATTCTCAACCCTAACGTGTCTGCTATATCAAAGAGATGTTGTTTGCGCTAACAATGATTCTCCTGGATGAATTTGACGTTTGTTAACATTGGACTGCGGATTTTATGCATTTATGACAAAAATCAGTGGATGTAATTTGAAACAGTAAAAATGTTAAGACAATTTAACAACGTCCATATGTTATTCTCGATTTATTAAAATTGTTGAAGATAGAAAAAAAGTTTTATATGGCTTCTGTGTCTTGAAATTGACGAAGACAATTTTTATTTTGCATAAAGATCCGCAGTGTAGTTAAAATTAACACTAAACCTAGTACCACTGATAAAATCACTGTTTCAGCTTTTTATTTTTCAATTATTAAAGTTAAATAGATGCTTTAACAGGAAAATATTTGTGCACATTTCTTTATTCAAGTGTCAATTATAATAAAAATTGCACAGAATCTAAATCACTATTACAAATTGTACTCCCTTGGAAGGGATGATTCCTGAGACCACTTGAAGTGTCAACGAAAAACACGGACCAATCATAGTGCGGTTACTGCAGACGCATTCCGGCTCGACCAATGCCAACGTCACGCTCAGCAGGGTGCACGCTCTGATTGGCCCGTTTTTCGTTAATAACTCCTTAATGATGTCTCGGAGAACATTTTCGCAAAGAAAAAGGTTACTTTAAATATCCTTAGAAATCAATCCTTTCGAGTAAATACATTTTTGGGACTGTATAAATTTCGTGAACACGCAGTAATTTATAAGATTTTCATCGAAAGGTGATTAGACCAGACACCAACGACGCAATGGAGGGAACCGGAGACGGAAAAAGGGCTCCGAAGCAATTTGTAAGCGCAATGTTTCCCTCAGACGTCGGCCCATGCTACGTCCCGACGTCGTTCCAGCCAAGTATCGTTTCGACAGCTGGATCTCCTCGCTCGTCAGGGGAAGAACTCACCCCGAGAACATTACTCGCACATGCCGCGTGGGCTGTGCCACCTGCAGCCGCCGCGGAAATCACGTCCCGGTCGATCATTTGAATAATTGATCGGCCATTCAAAATTGCCAGAACACGCGCTCGTTGATTCTCCTTAATGTTCCCGTTCCGATTGCGGTCTACGGCTTCCGCCTACCTTCCGAATGCATCCGGATACTTATACGTTTGCTCGCACCACTACAGCATCTTCCAAATCCATATCTCTTTTATTTACTTGTACATCAGTTCACAAATTTTTTATTATTGCGAGCTTCAGTAGGATGCACATCAGTCATGGGTGTTCTAATGTTTATTATTCTTCACTGTGTGCTTCTTGAACTGCTCATTTCGATTTGAAAATTTTTAGATAAGAAAAGAAGTCAATTACTACTACTAATAATAATGTAAATATATTTCCTCTCCAAGAATATAATTTTATAAACTGCCACCAATATATAAAAATCAATTTTTCCAACGACATTAAACGTCTCAAGTAACTGTTTTTAGAGGACTGCAACGTCTTGAAAGTGTTCTACCATGCCGTTAAAAATTTGCGCTAGGAATTCAATCAGCAACTTCGATAAAAAAAAGTCATATTAGACTAGAACAACTGGGAAACAAAGTGCAAATTGCAATTTTTTAATTTCTCGCCATACCTCGTTATAAAGTTGATGCAAAGAAACATAGTGCCGCGATCCACTTCTTAATACATGATAGTAGAACCATCGGTCTCCCTTTCTTTTTTCACGAAGTACATATTTCAAGAGAGGTATGAGAACAAGGGCGGCGACGAGTTGCTCTCTTGTGAAATTTTTAACGAGCCACGCCGGCGAAAAGTTGGATTATAGGTAACCGAGCGAAGACAATGATTAATGGGCCGGTGGAATCGATGAGCGGAATATTAATAGTAACGCGAATCCGCATTGCGGTCGGGGGCGGAAACTTTTTCCAGCGCGTCCCGACAAAAGAACGTTGCGGCGGGAAGAAGTTTTCTTCCTGGCTGGGTTTCATTGCTGTCAGCGTCGTCGTCGCCGTCGCGCGATTTTAATCGGACTCGTGGCACGATCGATTTGTCGGAGGATCCTGTGTTAGAGGCGAAACTTTCTTTCGTCAACCCGTCCGGAATGGATCCGTTATATCTGGCGACTCGAGTATTTTCGGAGCTGATTCGCATTCTTCGCTGATTACGGCAGAGGTTTAATTGAGACTTGGACTTGCGTATTTCAATGCGAAAAATCTCGTTCTGAGTCACACCTTTGAGAGAGGAGATTCATCATTGTGTGCGTGAAACTTTTATAGTAAAAAGTTCTATAGTAAAAAGAATTTTTTCCGAGGATGTCTCTTTAATTCATGTATGAAGTTCTTTCAAAATATTGGGGTTTAAAGATTAATTGGAAGGCTACTAACGAGTACAGAAGACACTGGCTGAAGAATTAGGTTCACCGGAAGGTCAGTAGATCGAAAGCAATAAATTCTACATGACAAAACTGGGAATATGCTTTTAAACCGTCCACGGAAAGATAAATTACAAGATAAGATAATGGCCGAATTTCAAGTAGCAAGAGCGAACAAGAATACGCCATTTCAACAAGATTCGGTGGCGGGAGGAGGTCTGCCCAGAATACGGGAGTTGAAGCACGAATTATGCTCATCCACAGCGAATAACGCTGACTAATAGCGAAAACCGGCGCCGAAACGAGGGTAATTGGCCCAGATCCGTGGCGAGGAGCCGCGACCTCGTTCCCCACGCGTGAAAAGAAACACGTATGCACCTGTACGAGCGAGTCTCGGACAGGTACACTGCTCGTTTCCGGGGAAGTTTATTCCAGGCCGGTCCGGTGACGTGGATGGCTTGAATCCGGAAAACCGGGACGGCCGCTCTTTCTCCCGGCTTTCCGGAAATACCTGCACGCTGAAGGTCTCCGATGACCGATGCATTATGACGTTGGTGCCTCGCTCGTAGAATATTCAATCGCGCCGGGACGTCATAGGCGCCGCATTCGTCACGGCTTATGACGTACCGGATCGATATCGCGCACGGGTCGTTGAACAAAAGTGCTTCCAGGAGTGTTCACGCGACGTCGAGACGCGGCCTCAATGGAAATCGCGCTGTGAACGCTCGACCGATCGCGAGACGCTACAGAGCATCAAATATATTCAAATCACGACTACGAATAAGTTTAACCCCGAAAATGCACGATTGGAGCTAGATAATCTGAGAAATGTGAGATATAATCATCTTTAAGGCTTTGTACCGTGATCCCGCCGAAAGGTCACGCTGTCATAACCTCCCTAGCATCGCATCTCGACTGTAAGACAGTCCGACTCCGGAATGTCTGTTTGAAGGAAAGTAAATCTGAAAATTTTGCGACGTGGCCACTCTAGAGGTATTGTAAAATTGTCTCCTTGTAAGATAGCGCTGTCACAATCTCTCCACTATCGCTTTACTACGTTCAACGTCTTCTATGGAGCACTAGATTTGAAACAGCAGCAAATTAACAAAATATATCCAGTTAACGTCACGAATCCGAGCCAGAAATGGTAAAACCAATTTTCTGTAAAGTCGCGGTACAATACAGAAGAAAATTGTGTTTCCTGAAGAAACTTTACTACTTGAGAATTTTTCTGAAAGATCTCGGGAGCTTCGCTGTGAAGTTACCGAGAAGTTCAAGATTTGAAACAATTGGAAGTCGTGTGGCCATAAACTGGGGGCACAGTCGAGTATAGTATGTGATTCAGAGGACACGATTGGACGGTCCGTAGTCGGTAGAGAAGAAGCGACACGATTGGATCGGGAACGGTGCACGAATATCAGTTTCGGAGAGAGTCAGCCCCGCGTTTCCAATCAGCGAACTGGAAATACGGATGAAAGGTCGGACAATCGTAGCCGGGAGGTGGATCGCGTTGCGCAAGGATGGGCCTGACGAAGCGAGCAATTTTAATGTCCTTAAGCCGAGATCAAAGGGAGATTCTCCCTGTCCCTCTCCCTCTCTGATGACAAAGTAGATGGCCAGAGTCGGGTAACGAGATTCCGGCGATCTGTCCGTCGCGCCGCGGCCTTCGCTCGAAAAGTATTCACCGAGTGGGCCGGGGGCGAAACATCGTCGAACACGAAGGTTCCTCGGTTAAACGCGAGCCCTGAAGGGAGAAACGACTGCCAACCGGAGCGACCAAGATCTTATCCGGGGGATGAAGGATGATAGCTAGTGGCCTAATAAGTTACTCCTGTGGCGTGGAGGCTGGCGAAGACTAGAAAACGAAGAGCTATAGCTGTGGGCGCATTGATTGCCCCGTGGGGCATTGCTGTGGCTCTAGAGCAAAGAAACTACTCAGGGCAATTTGTATAGAGATGTTAAGATTGTAGTTTTCACAGGTAGTGTTAGTCCTATACGGTACTACTTTCGCTTCATAAAGATTGAGAGCTAAGAAGCCACGCCCCCTTTGGGTAATTTATGTAAGAACAGCTAGATTGAAGTCTTCAGAACTATATTTTTGAGAAATACAGAATTGTTAACTAGATATGGATACATTTTACACAGATTTTCCTATAAGGAAATTTCCCTAGTGCCAAAAAACGAGGTACTCTTTTGACAGAATTGAAATTGAGAGCTAAGAAACCACGCCCACTATAGCTCTTAACATACAGAGCGCTTGATTATAGTCTTCGCGGCGAGATCTTAGAGAATGTACGGTTCTTAGCTTGATATGGGTATAGATCAACCTATGAAACACTCCTCAGGATCCATGGAAATTGACAGCCAAGAAAGCACGCCTACTTATAACACTTAACATAGAGGGAGCTAAATTGTAGTCTTCAGAGCTAGATTTTTAGCGAATTCTGGGGTCTTAGGTTCATCTTTTTTCTTAGGAACTAATACAAATTCAACAAATTGATGTTGTTACTTTATGTAGCAAAATAGATCTTTCTGTGTGCTTATCGTTAACTTGAAAATGTTGGTAACTTTCTAAATACCTTGCATGTTGAATTGTACCTGCTTGTTTCACTTATTAGATTGTGTGCATACTTATTATTAGACTGTGGAACATTATGCAAATGTAGATTCTGAAGAAAATTGCTTACCATTTTGCTTCTTTCCCATTTGACCCTGAGACCTGATTTTTCCCACAGTTTGAGGAATATTGAAACAGGTAACTTTTATCGGTCGCCGTATATTAAATTGTCGCGCGTCGCGTTGATTCGGCGACGGTCGAAGAACAATACAGCGCGACAGGTATTGTGGGCAGCGGCGATTCGGCGGATTAAGGGCGCGAGTACGGGGGCGTAGCTTGTCACTGGGTTAGCAAAGTGTTCCCCGATGCCTCACGCTCGCGTCGCAGCGCGCGCTCCGTTTATTTGCACGGGACTCGAAACAAACAAACAGCAGAGCCGGGACGACGCGATACATTCGCGCGACACGTCGCGCACCGTATTTAGATATCGTTAGAACAAGTTGCCCAGGACCAGTTCCCGGATCCACGTAGGTGGCCCGTGCACAGTGGCTCCACTGAACAGTCCCGGAGTAGTTTCTAGCCGCTCGACTCGCACTGACTCAGCAGGTAGAGAAAGAGAGAGGAGGAGAGACTCGACAAAGTCCCTTTTGTCCATGGTTTTGTCCGTTCATCGCCGGGTTCCCGGAATCCTCGAGGAAATCTTCGAGCATCCTCGTACAGACGCTAAAACGTTTCCTCAAATTTGGAAGCTTCCACTAATCTCGGCTCGAAAGCATGCTGCGCAAACACCGGTCAAGTGCTTCCAAAGTTGCGTCATCGCACCACCCAAATCGTTTTCGCTGGCCCCGAAATACTACTACTACATACCCTTTCTGGGAAATGTTCGAAAAGAAGAGGCTGGAAACAGGTGAGCCACCCGGGTGGCCTAAATTAGCGCAGTCAGGAGCAAAGTGCAGTCATTATCAATTCTACTATAAAACCCCGTTCTTCCGGCTCTCCACGCTCGAGCATTCAAAAAACGCCCGGCGATTAGGCTCGAAAGTCAGGAGAGGCTTCAAGCGCTCTTCCCGGACAAATCGTCCAAATATACGTGACTTTCATGATTTTTTCCCCGGGGGAAAACGACGAGGAAGGTTTGCGAGATTCATTATACTGCGAATCTGGGACACGGAAAATACATGTAATCCTCGAATAACACGGTTAATTCGTTCCGTGTTGTTCGGAACGTTTTACGCGGCTCGTAATTAGAACTCACGCGCAAATGCGATGTGCTCTGTGAAAAATAATCCTTTAAAGCTGAAAAGTATGCAATTGAATCGTTATTCAAATTTTCGTGCGACCGAGCTCTGATTTCATTGGCTTCAATGATAGGTGGTGTCACAACAAATAAAATTCTTGAAGCTTCTATGAATGATAGTAAATCACGACTTAGGAGACTGTGAATCAAAGCATTAATGAATCGCGATACAGTGTACCTTCTTATAGGCAGTTCCTGGGGGCAGAGAGCACTTCCAAAGAGATTAGCCCGGAAGAAGATCCGCCGTTTAGGCGAGCGGGTCAGGGGTTGGTTCTTCGGGGGCTTGCGAGACAAAGAACGCAGGGGGTGGTTCTGGGGTGCGATGAAACGGGGGCAGATTTTGAAAGGCGCCGGGTAGGTCGGAGAGAGAGTGGCTCTGACCTCGTGCAATTTCTATTGTCGAATCGTCGGGGACTCGTAGAAAGAATCTCCACGAACGGGAAACAAAAGGGGGCGACCGAGGAGGCGGGAAAAGGGGGACGCAAAAGCGGAGAAGGAAGCGCGGAAAGAGTCCCGGCTCTTGGCAGTTAAGACGAGCCAACTTTTCTGCGGCTTTCGATTGTTTTTCCGCGCCGAACGCGCCGCTGCTAAGCCAATAAAACGTCGTCGTCTGGTCCGAGAGCTGGGGGCTGGCCCGTAGCAAGTATAAAACCGTGAAGAAAGGCCGGCTAATCCTTGGCCACCGACGAGCTGGACATTGTCCCCGATTCTACGGTCGCAGATTCTACTCAGCGGAAAACGCAGCTCCGCCGACGACCGAGACGAAACGGAACGGAACGGACACCGCAACCGGCCATTATCGCCGCTGGAAGAAACGCGAGATCGAGCCATTGTTCGATCGTCGATCACCGACACCCCCGTAGAGTGATTGATCGACCATTGGAGACCCTGCTGGATTTGCCAGAGTTTTTCTGGAGCCGTGATTTTGGTTTCGTTATGCTCAGCTGCGACGATCGATTTGCTCATCCTTCTACTGGATCGATGGACATTGTTTTCTGCAGTGTAGGATTTTTGTCAGACATTTTTGTTAATTCTGATCCTCAGGTGGTATAGTATGGCTAAAGCAGGTTTGATACTGAAATCTTTTTTCAAAAAATTACACAACGTCCGAATAAATTGAATTTTACCAATCTCGTGAGATAAAACGCACCTTCTGTTCTCGCTAACTTGAGCGTTAATAATTGATACCGAACGCTTCACGAGTACGAGAAGATCCTGAACGCACGAAATAAGACTACATCCGCTTCTCTATTTTAATCGAACGAATACCTAAAATTGTGAAACGAAGCGCCGGCAGTCTACTACCAGCTGACGAAATTCTATGCACATCCAACGTGAGATTTTCCGTGGAGGAGGTCGAGGAATTTCGGGTAGCAGCTACGAGCGGCAGCCAGAGGTGCCTTTAATTAAATATTCTTGTCAATCGATCGGCTGGCAAAGTTCTCGTCAGAAAGGTCAGATTCAATTCTAAACTTCCATCGATACCGCAGCGGGCGCGTTCTAGCTCTCGACAATAGTTGATTGCGGATTCATGAATCGCGACGTAAAGTTCATCGACAATACCGGGGCGCTCGCGGGTCGTTCGCAAGTTCCTCCGGGTCGGCCCGATGCAAAATGAATGCGCGGTTAAGTTCGCAGCCGGGCGTAGTCGCGCGACCGGGTCTCCTGAAATAAAGTCGGATGGGAAACGTCGGGATACGCCGATTTCTGCGAGAATGACAGCGACGCTATTTCGGGCGGCTTCCACCCGGCCACGTAATCGATTGACAACCCGTGGGAGTACGTTCAGCATCCCCAGGACCCGCCTACAAGGTGTACCGAGGACCGATGCATCGACGTCTCATCGTTTATTTAACTGTGACCTCGCGGTGCCTTAAAGACACACGAACCAACCGAGGAGTGATCGATTCTCCCGGGTTCGCGTGTCTCGCGGTTTCCGGCCGAGGTAATCGAGAGGTATTTGCGGACTCTCGATGCGTCTCCTGGGTGCTCAATCCGTTTCCATACAGCATCCTCTTTCGAAACCTTCTCCACAATGTTCCTTCTCCGAACCGTAATCGATTAGTCCTCGCGGAGCAGAGACTTTCGATTTTGTTGCAGCTAGGTCTCGTAGGCAGCTTTCGTGGCTAGATCCAATCTTAACGTGTCGATCTTTTCTAGATTCGTTTTTTCTATATTTTAAAAATAGCCTCTACGCGTCTTACGTGCATTATTGCATTTTATACACGAAGAACGTGTTTCCCTTTAGTGTCGTGTCTGGATTCGGTCCCAAACTTAATGCTAGAGATAGTACATGTGAGTTGCAAGATAAGCTGCATCACTTGTGAGCCTGCATTTCAGTACCGTTAATGTGCATCAGACATATTCTACAGATTTTGTAGACAGTTTTACATGTGCGTCACTTAAGCCATCGTGTACCGCCCGTACGATGTGACTGCAATCACAGAAGCGGAGTAGCAATGGAATCGCGTCGCAGTCACCAGAAAATCATTCTGGCCCGGATCGAACATTTGCGAATTAATTACCGAAATCAGCCGGAGTGGGGGTGTCGTAGCCACATCCGCGGACATCTGGCGGATTTCGCAAACCGCCCGCGGGCCAGGGGCTGGTTTTTTAAGCCTGTTGGGCTATCGCTGACGGATATTCGGAATAATGGCGCAGGGCTGCAGCCTTCGCGAAGTACATTTGCCCGCGACACGACCGCGGCGTGTCGCGTTCTGCGGCCAGAGGCCGGGCCCTATCCGGCATTGTTCCTGTCCTCGTACGTCGTCAAAGCTTGTCAGCTTAATTATAGGCTGGCACCGCGGACGGGCGATGTTCTGTCGCGCGACACGCGGCCCTCGTCGCGTACGCTAGCGTCATTACGCGACGATCTGCGATTGACGTGCAGGTCCCGCGGTCTCTCCCTCGAATCTACGGGGTGGCATGGGAATGATGGCACCATGGTCAAAGGGGTGATTCTAGATGAGAAAATCATTCGAAGATGGGGAATAGTATGTTTCCGTTTCGCGGTTTATTTTCGAGAAAATTGATGGATTAATCTACAACATCCATTTTTGTTTTGTTGCCCAAATAATGAGCCTTGCAAGAAACAGGAGTTGCACAGTCATTTGCGCCCTCTCTTAATAATTGTAAGAAGTTATGAATAATGGAATTGAATTTTTAATGTTGAAGATAAGTAAGGATACAATTGAATGAATGTATGCTTCGAAACAAATCAATGTTTCTACGGTTGTACTATCATTCGAGGAACACCGTGTATGTCTCTCACCCTTTCCCCCTACCGCCCGCTTCCTGTCCGTCTATCTGTGCGGCGATGAGCATCGCGTCCCCGTCAAAACGCTTATTATTATTACGATTATTAGGAGAGCGCGACGGCCGAATTAATCAGCCCCCTCCCTTATCGTACGCGCGATTCAATCGCTCTGTTCGTGACTCTTGACTCGCGGAATCGCTCGGTCATTCGTCAGTCTGCTCGTCATCGTACGCGTCTCTCCATCAAGCCCTCCATTATCATGATTATTGTTATTGCGGTCGCGTAAATAAATCCTGTTCACGGTGGCTCGTGCATCGACTCGCGTCATTCTAAATGTGGGAGATAATGACTTTCTTCATTTTAGTAAATTCTTCTAATAAATCCGTACTTACGTGCGAATTACGCACTAATTTACGTTAATACTACAAACACTACTAAAAAAAATAAAACATCTATCGAATAAAACGATACCTGCTTTACAATTGCATCAAATTGTTAATCCGCAATAACAAATAAACAAAACGCTACGATTACCTGCAAGTGTCTACGATCTTGACAACATTCCAAGTCATGAATTAAGACAGATATCGCAATCATTGGTTACAGTCGTAGATTCCGTAATCAGGCGCCAGATGAGGAACCAGCAGCAAACAATTCGCAAACTGCTCGCAATCCCGTTAAAGACACACCATTAGAATAACGATGCAGCGAAGCTCGTCGCAATGTGCAACCATTACGCCGTCCGATTAACTCTCCATCACCTTTACAGCAATAAACGCAACTACATGCAAATCACCAGCCAAGATCGCACATCTAATTCCAATTTAAACCACACGCGCGCATGCACAAGCTTCCAAGCTTCCAAAGGCCCCCGTCCGGTCACAACCGAGGCAAGCAAACCGTCTCAAACACGAGTCCGCTCGAGAGACTTAAAAACCGTGGGAAGTTGTAGCGTTTAAGATAAAGTGCAAAAGTAAAGGGGGAATGGCAAGTTGTTCCATCGGGAAGTTTCGGATCGGGAAGTTCCGAGGCCGACCGCCTGATCCGCTAATTAGCGGATCGTCGGAGATCTTAGCGGCGCGTAAAACTGTGCAAAAGAGGAGACGAGCGATACTACGGTGGTGATCCGGGGGTGGAATGGGACCAGGGGGGTGGATTGGTAGTCGGAGAACGAAGGTGACAGGGCGACAGCTCCAGGACGAGATATCTCGCGTCGGCAGCCGCTCCTATTCAGCCGTGAAGACTCGCGGAAGCGGGTATAGTGAGCTCGCGGCGTGCTCGTGATTCAGAATGCCTACACGACAGCCAGGAGAAGGGGTCCGAGGGGGGTGTCGAGGAGAGTGCAAAACGTTTCCCTCCAGTTTTAACCCACCTCCGAGGGTATATTTAGCCAACAGTGTCAACGGCGAGCGGGGCGCGGTGTGCTAGTCCGCCTGGCCCCGCTTTGGGAGACAACTCGCGACGTTGTTCGCCGACGATAGCAGAGGCGAACACGGACTCTCGAGGACGCTTTTGATTCTCGTTACCGTTTACGTCGACCCACCGAGGATCCACCCACACCACACCCCGCCTCTGTTAATTTGATCGCGCTTGTTTGAGCCGGCTCGCGAGCTCCGCCGAACGCGAACGATGCTCCGTTGTTGTGCGATGAGACGCCCTAACGAATCCCGGGACGTTTCGGATAGGAGGAGAATCAGAGGCACGATTGTTGTTATTAATTTGTCAGAGGCGATGTCGTGCGAGGTAAAAATAACTTGACACGGGGAATGGGAGTCTCTGGGTGATGTGTCTTGGGTAAATGAGGGTGGGGGTCTAGGGATGTCTAGTGGGATTTTGATGAGGCTGTTTGGATGATTTCGAGATTTTCGGCGCTGTGATTCATGGATATTGGTTTAATGGACGTTGTTCCATTTACTTGAATGAGTTGTGTGAGACATTTCTATTTATATGATAGAATTAAGCCTTGTCTAAGTTTGTGGCTGCTCTGTCGTTCGTGTATTAGCTCATTAAAAGTTCTATTTATCTATAGGACTTGTATGGACAATCTCTACATTTTATGCTGGAATTCACCGTTGATACTTTCTAATACTTTTCAATAAGTAGAACGACCCGATATGAAACCTCCTCGCCTATCGTGTTCGATCAGCGAGTAGGAGTAAAAAGAAGCGTGCTGTTATCGCGTTCCCGGACACGCTATTACTTAATAGATCGTCCAGCTGACACTCCGGCAGCGGATACGTTTACAAATCGGCCCGTCGCCGGGAACAACGGTAATACATTATTCCTGATTCCCCGGCGACTGTCGTCGATCCCGTGGCGCCCACGCAAATAGTAACGCGCCGGACCGGCTGTTACAACGTTCATTACTAAATTGTACGACACGTTTAGGAGAGCCGCGTGCTCGCGTCCACCACGCGCGACACCACCAGGATTTGCCAGCCTCCGAAATAGCCCAACGATTATATTCCCTCTCTTCTCTCTCTCTCTATCTTTCTCTCTTTCCGAGAGAAGGAACGCGTGGCTGGCAGAAAAATCTTCGCTACACGACACGGAGATCGTCGAAGATCGATCGGCCAGCCTGCTCGAAGTCCGAAGCGGACCGGTCCCGGAGTAAACAGCAATATTGTGCTAAAAAAGTTGGACGGGAACGCATGTAACGAGAAGTTATTCGAGGCAATCGTTCCGAACATGTCTGTAACTAACTCTGACATGGCCGCGACAGCTGGACAGCCGTGTAACCAGTCGTCTTCTCGTTTCCACGTATCGTCATCGATCTTCCGCGGAGATCGCGACGTTCCACGGCACCCCCTCTCTTTCTCTCCCCCTTTATCTCTCCCTCTCTCTTTCCCTCTCTTCGAGGGCATTGGAATCGGTGAAATCGCAGCTATGTTGCCTCTGACTCCGGTGATTTACTGACTGCGTGCAGTAAATCAGTAGTCACCGGACCCGGATTAAAAGCGACTCGTGTCACTTTCTGGGAAATGTTGCCTCGATAACGCGACTCCTCGATAACTGTTCCAACGATCTTATCGCGGGCACAGAATGCAGAATCGAATTCACTGTGTCGCGACTCCGCGCGAATAGTCGCCGACACCTCCGGCTTGGACGGGGTCGCACGAAGCTGAACTTCGTGGACGTTAAAACCCTCGGACAGTTCCTCCCGTTATTATTAACCCTGAACTTACTGGTCGATCGATCTGGTAGTTGATTTTTTACAATTATGTCTAGGAAGATGCTTTAATAAGAAATGACTGAACAGCTAGTTTTAAATCCTGGTTAAGTAGTCCCAGGAATCAGAAAATAGCCAGATTATCAACTTTCCAGATGAGTTAAATCTGATTTCAATAATTACTCATAAACCAATGTACTCGTGTGTGTACGACAAAAAGAATAAGATCAATTGGCTTATAGCAAAATTAACAGATAGTGTGTGAGGAGCTGTTTGAAGCAGAAATGGGTATTGCAGCAGCTTATAATCGTGGCTAAGAAGCTACGTGACTGATCGACGGTAAAAGTGATCGATTAGGCGTGAAATGACCACGGGAAAGTCCCCCTCGGAAAATCTTTCTCGCGCGCGTTAGAAAAAGTCGCGCGATCCGTTTGAACGCCGCCGAGGATAAAACGGGCAAGTTTTCCCTCGGAAAACGCGGCGAGTATTCACTCTCGAACGAGTTTGCAACAGCTCTCGAGATTACCCATACATCGTTTCGCGTTGATCTCGGCGTTCATAAATCTACTTTGAGCGCGGCGAGCGTCGCGGAGAGAGGAACGTGCCTCGCGGTAATTTCGTTCCGGGAACATCGTCGCGAACTGAGACGTCTCGCGTCACGACGCCCGAGAGCTGCCAAGCTTTCCACGGAAAGGGAGCCTCTCCTTCTAACAGAGACGTCTCCCGATACGGTTTGTCGGAAACCGTGAAAATGGCCACGTTTACGACCCGCGCTCGACGAGCGGACGTTTTCTTCCTCTTTGCTGAGCCGCGACGGCTCCGGCGACTTTGCACTCGTCAATCCGACGATTATCCGACAACTGGCTGACGATTACACTCGCCTTTGCATGTGCCACATCTACGGTAGAGTTATATTCGGTTGGAGGATTGCGAGTTGCCAAGAAACATTTTTATTTGAAGAAAAGAGAAGAGGATGGTGTCTTTGCGTCAAATTTTGGAAAGATCAATATAAATGTACATAAATGTATTACGGAAGCCTTTGTCCTTCTGTAGATACACCGACATTGTCACCACGTTGTCTAAGTAACCTAAGTCATTTACTAATCATAAGTACTTCTCTGGTCATATCTGATCGAGACTGACCTGTAGATATCAGGATGAAGATTAACTAACGAAATCAAAACTCCAGAGTAAAGTTCACCGTAGTGGATACTTCTTTAGTCACGTTAGTAGTTCTATTCGGTTGGAGGATTGTGAGTTGCCAAGAAACATTTTTATAGGAAGAAACGAGAAGAGGATGGTGTCTTTCCGACAAATTTTGGAAAGATCAATATAAATGTAGATAAATGTATTACAGAAGCCTTTGTCCTTCGGTAGATATTCACATTGTCACCACGTTGTCTAAGTAACCTAAGCCATTTACTAATCATAAGTACTTCTCTGGTCACGTCTGATCGAGACTGACCTGTAGAAATGAGGATGAAGATTAACTAACGAAACCAAAACTCCAGAGTAAAGTTCATCGTAGTGGATACTTCTTTAGTCACGTTAGTAGTTCTATTCGGTTGGAGAATTGTGAGTTGCGAAGAAACATTTTTACAGGAAGAAACGAGAAACGGATGGTGTCTTTGCGACAAATTTTGGAAAGATCAATATAAATGTACATAAATGTATTACAGAAGCCTTTGTCCTTCGGTAGATATTCACATTGTCACCACGTTGTCTAAGTAACCTAAGCCATTTACTAATCATAAGTACTTCTCTGGTCACGTCTGATCGAAACTGACCTGTAGAAATGAGGATGAAGATTAACTAACGAAACCAAAACTCCAGAGTAAAGTTCATCGTAGTGGATACTTCTTTAGTCACGTTAGTAGTTCTATTCGGTTGGAGGATTGTGAGTTGCCAAGAAACATTTTTATAGGAAGAAACGAGAAGAGGATGGTGTCTTTCCGACAAATTTTGAAAAGATCAATATAAATGTACATAAATGTATTACACAAGCTTTGTCCTTGTGTAGATATACACATTGTCACCACGTTGTCTAAGTAACCTAAGCCATTTACTAATCATAAGTACTTCTCTGGTCACGTCTGATCGAGACTGACCTGTAGAAATGAGGATGAAGATTAACTAACGAAACCAAAACTCCAGAGTAAAGTTCATCGTAGTGGATACTTCTTTAGTCACGTTAGTAGTTCTATTCGGTTGGAGAATTGTGAGTTGCGAAGAAACATTTTTACAGGAAGAAACGAGAAACGGATGGTGTCTTTGCGACAAATTTTGGAAAGATCAATATAAATGTACATAAATGTATTACAGAAGCCTTTGTCCTTCGGTAGATATTCACATTGTCACCACGTTGTCTAAGTAACCTAAGCCATTTACTAATCATAAGTACTTCTCTGGTCACGTCTGATCGAAACTGACCTGTAGAAATGAGGATGAAGATTAACTAACGAAACCAAAACTCCAGAGTAAAGTTCATCGTAGTGGATACTTCTTTAGTCACGTTAGTAGTTCTATTCGGTTGGAGGATTGTGAGTTGCCAAGAAACATTTTTATAGGAAGAAACGAGAAGAGGATGGTGTCTTTCCGACAAATTTTGGAAAGATCAATATAAATGTAGATAAATGTATTACACAAGCTTTGCCCTTGTGTAGATATACATACACATTGTCACCACGTTGTCTAAGTAACCTAAGCCATTTACTAATCATAATATAGATCGAGACTGACCTGTAGAAATGAGGATGAAGATTAACTAACGAAACCAAAACTCCAGAGTAAAGTTCATCGTAGTGGATACTTCTTTAGTCCCGTTAGTAGTTCTTGTGAGAACAATACAAAGTTATTTCCGCCCTCAACAGTCGTGACACATGTGTTAAATTTGCTTCACTCAATTTTCTTCTAGATACATAAAATCCACAGTTTCTGCTTCTGTTAAGTGGTACATAAATGTTTCAGACTTTGTATGAGTACTTTGTCAGCGATCAAGTTGAGAAGCGACGCGGTAGCGGGGATTCTTCAGGTTTCTCACGGCGGATTAAACGATCGAAGGTATCGTCGCTGTCGCGATGCCATCCGCAGGACCATTATATATCTCGCGGCGTCTATCCGCGTCACGGTCAGGCAAAGCTCGCACGTTTCTCTCGCGAATCGCGTGGCGCATCTTGCCACGGGCCGGGACATAAATCAATGCTCTGTTCGTTTAACGCCTCGTCGTTCCGCCAGGAGGTACGGTACGACGAGTCTTGACGTCTCGAGGATGGCTCGTCGACTCGGCGCCGTTCCTCGCTCAGCACCGCGCCGTATTGCTCCGCATATCGGCGTCGAGGCGAACGTCCCGTTATCGCGTCTACGCGTTATCACCAATTGTAAACCATGTCAACGGCGAACGCGATGGGACAGGATGATAGGCAGCCGCGGCAATCCCGGCGAACGATAATTTTCAGCTTTTCCAGTGGTTCCGTGGGCCGGGGAACGAGATAATCGGTATAGGCAACCCGTCGTACCTCGAGACGTCAGACGGCAAGCACACGGGCTCCGGGAACCTATCGCCCACTCGGATAACTCAATCGCCAGGTGAATGGGTGATTCACGATCCAATCTGCACGGCAAACGCGATCCAATTCCTACCCGATAAAAATTCGAAAGCTTCCGGAAAAATACACACGACGCGACTGATTCACGAGTCGTCCTCTCCGGATCATCCTGTGTTCCCGACTTCGTTTGCAATGCCAAAACACAGAGCTACATATTCTTCGCGCTAACAGGGAATGATCCCGAAACCGGAATATCCAGTGCACGCGTAGGTTAACGGACAGCCCAATAATTATAAACAACCCTTAAGAAATAACAGAAAGAAGTTCTAGGGCAAAGAGATTTTCCGGTCTCGCAAAAATTGTTCTAAATTTCAATTCTGTCGCGCAAAAGGGAGAACATGTAAGTCACGGTCGGAATGCGTAGCGTCCCGGCACTAACCTAACCGGAAGGAGCGTTGATTTATGAACGGTAGCGAGTCGCAGCGGCGCGACGAGAGCCTGTACACAAGTCTCATCTAATCGCAACAATACCAGTTCTCTACTGGCAGCGTGTACACCATTGTGGGATGACAAACGCCGCCGGTGGGAGACTTCGAACAGAACGGTCGTCCACCGAAACGGAATCATTAATCCTTCTAATTGCCACTCGGGGAGCCGGCCGCGTGTTTTTCTTCGCGGTTCCGCACGGCCTACCGGCTTCTTTCTTCGCTTCCGTCTGCTGTTTCTGGCCCGGACCTCTAACCCACAACGCCAACGACCAATCGCGACGGGTAGAACCCGCCAATGGAATGGGAACCAAAACACAAACCACGGTTTCTTTCGCCTCGATCGTATAGGGAGAGAGAGAGAGAGAGAAAGAGAGAGATGGAAGCTCCAGGGGTGGGGGATATATACCCGCAGCTTGGTAACACATTCGGTCGACAGATGTCGGATTGTTTATTTGATTAGCACGGCCATTAATCAGGGGCCGCGGTGCCACCCCGAAGCGGAGGTGCGTCCTATTAACGAGCTATAGAAGAGAATGCTCTTTCTCTTATTAGTTCTGCGTGCCGGGGATCTCCAGACCCGACAGATATGAATGCACTTTTTGCGGTATTTCGGGCTCTCTGCACGATTATACCGGGTGACGGTAAATTCACTGATCGAACTTCTGTGGCAAGCATTTGTTGAAGATGAGAGAGGGCTATAGAGACACGCACAATCGGGAGCGTGACCCCGCGATAATTCATAAAATGAGACTCGAGTACACAATTATATGCATTTTTAACTTCCCGATTTTATAGGGAAGTTATTGTAATGACCCCGAAAATCGAAAATCGATTTTTTAGCAGATCTTCACGTTTCATGGTCATTGCAGTCATTTTAAACTATTTTCAACAAAATGTTCGTATGTGTGTGTGTGTGCGTATGTCCGTTTCTATGGAATCAAATTTTTCGTTAACGTTTTCAGAAAAAGTAACAACGCGATCATAATGATGAATGATGCAATCGATGTGCCCCGCTGTAACTTAGAGCTGATTAGATTTTGGTCCATATTGGTCTAGTTTTTTAGATTTTTAGTTTTTTTCGAAAAGAGTTGATTCTACAATGCAATTTATAAGGGAGGACGAAAATTTTCCACCAAAGAACCAGACGCAATTATAACAAATTTTTTTCTTAATTTTTTTTTTTAGATTAAAAAAATTTTTTTTTTAACTGATGCTAATGTTACCGCTTGGAATAATCGAAAGTTATTCCAATGCAAGAGTGAATTTATCATCTCTACTCCCAGGAATACATTTTGGGAGAATATCGATGAAAGTACAAATAAAACGATGTTAGCGATGTTGGCGAAGGAGTAACGAATCGGGAATTTCTTTGTGTGACTCTTGGAGAGTCACACACCAAATAAAAAACATTAATAGCAGTAGGCCCTACTAGCCATGCGTATCACTAACCCTCTCGCAAGAGCAGTCCTAACCGCGAGCTCGCGAAGCGAGCGAACAAAAACAACCCTGCGAGCGAGCGAACGAAGCGAGCGAGCAACAATAGCCCTCCAGTTATTAATTGTATCAGCTTACTAGGAGACTGCCACTTTTTCTACAAAATAAAAATTGTATGCACCAGTATTTCTTCTCCTAACAATCTTAATAAGTTGAGAAGAACAATGTTTGTCAATTCTTCTAACTTTAATGTATTTTGTGAAACTTTATTAATTTTTGTCGTAACTGCACAAAATTCAAATTTAAATTATAGAGAGGCTGTTTTCACTTTCATAAAATATGATAGTGAACTAGAAATAGATCCTATAAGCATTGTTCGTTTTCATTTTTAAATAATATTCAACCCAACACTGTAGTCAAAGTATGCTATGAAACCACAAATTTCCCACCAACCCTTTCATTATTCTTTCGCCCCACCGCTTCCTGAAGTGAAGAATCAGCGAGAATTTCTGACGGCAAGAATCCAAGAGATTCCCCTAGTCAAGGCATCGCTAATAGCATTCCATTAGACGCGAAACATAAACAATCGCTTGATCGGGTTCGACGCACGAATTCAGTCGTCCAAAGGCAACGTTTCCTTAGACGCTGGGCGGAGAGGGGGGGTGGTTTGATGCTGATGTTGAAAACAGAGGCAGCGCGCGTAACTCGTTAAACGACGGCCACTATATTTACACGACCTGATTCTCGGCCGGCCACCGCAAGATTCGGCCGCAAACGAATTCGATTCGTGCTGCGCGTCGTTGCCGTGCATACCGAACGAGAGAGCGATCGAAAAAATTCGAAGTCCCCGCGTGCGGGGAACGGTGTCGAAAAATTCGAGTGAATTTAGGTGGAATCCGGAGAACGTCATGCTCGGAAAAACCGAGGACAGGGGATACTGTTGGTGACAATTGACTAGACATGAGGAACAGAGTAGTTAATGAGTTATCAACTTGGTTATCAATATCTTGCTCTTAGACTTTCGAGGAATATGAAAAGTGATTATAATATTTCAAGACCGGTTCGATCAATTGGCTTCAAGCTTCGTGTGCAGCTTCATAATCAGCAGTCAGTGTCATAATCAAAAAATACAAAAAATCTGTGAAAGAATGGAGGTATTTCAAAAATTGTGTCATCTACTACTAGAGTACTGACTATCTTTTTGCTTTTGTTAGACTTGCGGAGGTCATAAAACAAAGACAGAAACTTACTTGAACTATAGCGACAGGTATGCCAAAGGTACACAGCAAGTTTGAAGGCAATCGGTCGAGAAGATCTTGAGATACTATACCTCCAATTAGACAAACATGGTTGTACGAAAAGTGCACATCAACTGCTGTTCGAGTAACTATAGCGCCGTCGATTTTGGAGATTTGGAGGAACGCTTCTAGGGGCACGTTTTTTAAAGACCATTGTTCGATAGAAGCTTGGAAAATCGATTTCGTCAGAGTTCTAGACTAGAATACCCCGTTCAGGCTGGAAACCTCCCCTCTAGCGACCCCGACCGAGCAGACGACGAGGCAAGGAGGGAAGAAGACTGGTTCTGTGTCTGAGGCTTATATATCTGCCGGAACTAATTGTCCCATAATTCACTCTGTCCGGTAGCAGCATTGCTCTCTGCTTATCCACAACCGCCGTTTCTTCTTTCTTCTTCTGCTTTTGCCCTTTCGCTCATCCCCCTCGTGTACGCAGCAGGCATTTGGCTTCTGCATGCGCGGTGTCCTCTTTTATCGCGGAAACGCGTACGCGGCCGCGATTGTCTCTATTTCCTGCTGGTTGTCGTCCAGAGTCTAGACTGTAGAGTACAGAGTCTGCGACATGTGTTCGAGGGAACATTCTGGCTGGGGAGGCGGATAAATCGGAACGTCCGTTCCTGAAGCGCAGAATCCTCGAAATCAAAAATGTAGCTGAGCTCTTAGATAATCTAAAGTTAACCAATCGACATATCCATCCAAAATAGACATTTGAAACAGCATTGTGTTGGTCCTGAGGCTGAAGAGCTCCTCAGCTTTCTACATATAGGAGAATGTCATAAGTGGGCGCGGCTTCGTTGCTCCAAATTTCAATCAAGCCAGGACCGTGTCGTACAGGGCACACTCTATTTAATCTATCCTTTGACATATAACACTATCAAGATTTAGAGAAAGATCTGAGAGCTTGATCTACTCTAAGAAAATGGAACATATGGCCCTCGGGTCTCCGTCACATCAGTGTTGACCCTAAATCGATAAACTCTAAAAACAAGGGGGACCATATTGCTGTAGAATCGATCCAGAGACTGCTGCCTTCTGCCTCTGATGTATTAAATAGTTTCTATTCTCTTGATTGTTTCGTGTTTTCTAAGAGTGGTCATAAATGAGCAAAATGATTAATAACGTGGGCAGGGTCAATCGACTTCAAGGGCCACGATGAACCTTGCTGGTTCGGGAACCTAGTTAAGCGGCAGTCAGAGGGATCAGTTCGTGGCGAAAAATAAATGTAGTTGGCCCTGGTTGAACGGGCAACTTTCTCACGAATCGCAACCGTTTCGTCGGCGCAACGTTCACTCCCCCGTCGCGACTGACCATTCCGCTCGGATGTACCGGGCAATGGATTTACCGTAACTTTCGCGTCCCTTCGGAAACGTTATCACGACCCGTTACTTCCGTGAACCTGTCCAGACGGTCCGGTGCTAATGCACTTTTGCGGCTAACTGTAACACACGTGGTTCTTGCTTATCCAGAATAGCACTTTCTCTTCCTCCGAGAGAGCTGCGCTGCTGCCACCTCCCTGCCCCCCTCGACCCAGCCAATTGTAAGGGAAGTGTTCCAGCTTTTTCCGCAGCCGGCCCGCCTCGAGCTCTTTCTCTCATCCCACAATCCGACATCCTCCTCCGACCCATCGATCGATCAGCTTACTCCGCCGATTGACCAATCTGTTTGCCTTCGTTGATTCATCAATCCGCGCGCAACCCTCCGCTGCACACCGAGAGTGGATGGAATGCGGCAAGCAAAAACCATGCTTCCCGACCATGAAGAGAGCAATGATCTAGATTAGATCACCCTCGCGAGCACTACCTTTCGAGTTTGAAATTTACCTCTTTTTTTCACTCCCTCCTTCCTTCTCCTTCCTCTGCTTTCGCTCGGATGGACGCGTCGCCGTGGCCTGCTCGCTCAACGAGCGTCACGCGATTCGATAAGGAACACCCAATTCACGGAATTTACACGCCAGCGATACAAGATTTTAATCTTCACTGCTCCTAAACGTATACTTCAACGCACAGCTACATCATGGTGTTTATAGACCTTTAAAATTCTTGTATTCCAGTCCACCCGCCCACCGACTGCTTTAATCACAATTATTTATGAACTTCCCTACCTGGTTTCCCTTTTCGTTGACCATTATTACTTTCTCAGTTTTTCTCTCGGAGTTCAGTTAGCACAATTGGATAGAATTAATGAAGTATTTGCACAGTTTCTTCAGTATGCTCTCAATTAAATAATAATTTAGATCAATCTCCCATTTGCTCATAAAAATCTTCATTATTACTTCCTCAGTTTTTCTCTCGGAGTTCAGTTAGCACAATTGGATAGAATTAATGAAGTATTTGCAGAGATTCTTCAGTATGGTCTCAATTAAATAATAATGTTAGATCAATCTCCCATTTGCTCATAAAAATCTCCGAAACATGCCTAGCATTTCTAGGTGGTCTGACCAGGATGATCTCTTAAATGTTGCCATTGAATAAAACGACGTAACCTGTCCCAGTGAATGGAAGATTGCAGTTGTGAGAGTTCGTCGATCGGTTCGAACTTGGTCCCCGGAAGCTCGCGATCGATCCTCGGACAGGGATTAAACGCGCGTCTTTGCCAAGTTGGAGCCTCGTCGGCTTGAAGGGTGCCTGCTCGAGTTTTCGCGAAGTTACGTCGCGACGCGACGGGGTCCACCGATGGACAGAGAAGACCGGTCCAGAAGTGGACACGTCGGACAGATACTCATCGTTCATCCACGGTGTATGAATAACGTAGAAGTTTGCTCAGCGGTGCGGGGCAGGCGGGAGGAAAATGGGAAGGGCAGAGAGGGGCAGAGGCCGCGTAGCCCTCATACATAAGTAAGGGAGGGAAAAGACGGAGTCTCGGTTTGCGCCGACAGTATTTTCTGCGGGGTGAGCCGGCCAGACACCCCTATTCTTCGTGAGCGAACTTAGAACCCCGTCGCCCGTGAAAATACGAACCACGGCCCAGAGGCTGCGGTCGTTCCTCAACGAGCTACCCCCGAGAACCATCCCTGAGAACCGCCACGCAACCTATTCGTTTCTAGACCCGCCGTTCCGCGACGAAAACCGCGCCTCATGGGCCACCGAGGAGGAAAGAAAGTTGGACAGGCTGCGCTGCAAATTGTCGCGAATTGCATCCGGGGTGGCAAACACCTTCGCGACTCCCCCGTAGACGCACGATTTTGAGCGTGCACTTCGGTTCGAAATTGGTGGACTTCGATTTTTTGTGCACGAATGATAAAAAAATAAATAAATTGTTGGCTAACTTTCATCCCCCGTTTTTCATCCCCTCACATCAAAGTTAATTTTTCTCTCTGCAGGGTGAACGACAAAAAGAAGAATTATACAGGTTTTCTCGGGTACCAGATCGTGCTAAAAGCGTATAAAACCGACGTGTATCATTTGTTTCGATTTCCACCATCAGTTTCATCCCTAATTGTCGGTGTTCGTGCTCCAGCGCCGCAGTTTCACCAGTGACGGATTAGAGTACGGTACTTCGGGTCTGGTCTAAGATTTCGTCTGGGAAGTTTCGGAGGTAAATGGATTTGGGAATCAACTCGGCGAGTTAAGGGGAATTTCTAGACCGAAGCATAATATTTTAGGCTAACCTTGGAATTTTTGGAGCTTCCACAGTGCTGTTTTAAGGATCACTTAGCTCTGCAAATAACGAAGTGGAATCGGTTCAAACACAAGTTTCTATTTCTTGCGTCCATTTTGATCCTGTGCTACAAACGTTTCATCTTAACCCCTTAACCTACAACTACGTTCTATGCCCGTAGTAGATGATCGTGCCAAACGTGAATATTACGGGCATAGCCCCTAGTAGATGATCGGGCTAAACGTGAATATTACGGGCAATGCCCGTAGTAGATGATCGGGCCAAACGTGAATATTACGGGCTATGCCCGTAGTAGATGATCGGGCCAAACGTGAATATTACGGGCATAGCCCGTAGTAGATAATGTGGGTAGTGTGATGATGATGTCTAGGGTTGTATGATGATAAGGGATGTAATAATTGTGGTAGATGCAAGTACTACAAAAAGTTTATTTATACAAAAATCAGTAATACAAAATTAATAATCGGCAATGGTGTGATATAATTCAAAACATTCTGGTAGATGTAAGGGAACCTTGCATTTCTTACACTCCCACGTTGTTTCTCTACGTTTTTTATTTTTCTGGCAAACTTTACAAGGTTTGGACGGTCTTAATTTTGATGCTTTCCAGTAATGAGAAAATACATGAAGGGATATAAAAAAATTTTTTTTATCTATTCGATATTGGCCTTTTTAATTCTTACATTTTATGGAAGAAAATAAATAATGAGAAGAAACAATGTTACGTTGACTATAGAATCAACATAGCCGAATTGCTATTAGCGAATATGCCAAAACCGAATTATAGGGAACGAGGACAATTATCTTCCGGAGATATGCCAGAGAGACTGCACGCGCAGTATTGGGCTCATTTTCCCAAACACATCGACCCAACAGCATCAAAATTAAGACCGTCCAAACCTTGTAAAGTTTGCCAGAAAAATAAAAAACGTAGAGAAACAACGTGGGAGTGTAAGAAATGCAAGGTTCCCTTACATCTACCAGAATGTTTTGAATTATATCACACCATTGCCGATTATTAATTTTGTATTACTGATTTTTGTATAAATAAACTTTTTGTAGTACTTGCATCTACCACAATTATTACATCCCTTATCATCATACAACCCTAGACATCATCGTCACACTACCCACATCATCTACTACGGGCTATGCCCGTAATATTCACGTTTGGCCCCATCATTTACTACGAGCATAGCCCGTAATATTCATGTTTGGCCCGATCATCTACTACGGGCTATGCCCGTAATATTTACGATTGGCCCGATCATCGTACGATTGTGGCCCGAAATTTTCGAATCTAAATCGTAGGTTAAGGGGTTAATCCTAATTTTATAGTAGTCACCTTTCCACACAAGTCGCATATTTGTATATACGGCTCGGGAAGGATCGAAAACACGTTTCACTCGCCCGCCGGACGAAAGTCCAGTCCAAGGGACAAAGTTGAGAACAAACGATGCAAGTGTACGAAGTACGACCCCACTGCGGACAGGGGCTCCGGTGAAACTCTCGAACGGGCAGACGGACACGGGAGGCGCGGAGCGAACATTAATCCCATTGTCTTCCTTCGAAGGTGACTGGCGAGAATGGCGCGCGGGTCTTCTTTTCCGTGTAACGAAGACGTACGCGCGCATCACGGTGAATATACGCGCGCGTTGCACCATGGACAGCCGCTACGAAAGAACGTAGTACGTCCAGGCTCTGAAGGGCTAGCCTCGGAGGAGTACGTCCTCGCTGGATATTAGGGCCGCGTTCGCATTCCTCGCGCGTGCAACGCGGAACAACAATGGCCAACGAACGAGCTCTTCGGTCCAGGAAAATGAGGGGAACCTGCTGTTCATTCGTGTTTAAAATATTTTCTTCTGAACCAAGAATGGCAGTAATTTTTATTTTCCCTCTTCGACCCTCCGCTCGAGCGAAAAAAGGATTTCCTGATTGTACGTTCCGAAATCTAAGCAGGACAAATATTTTGGCAGCCTTTCTGCTTTTATTGAGTTCGTTAGACAAGTGGTTCAATAGAAGAAAAATTATGGCAGTTCAAAGACGTCTTGCTACTTTATCGTCTAATTTATTTGGACAGCACATCGACATTGTTAACGTCACGGAATTGGTAACAGGACTATCAACAACGCGCAACAAGCCAGTCCATCAGCAGGTCTTGACTCCTCGTCGACGTTTCCACATAATTTCCTCGAGGTTCAAGGCGATCTGTGTAATAACTCGCGTACGAGGAGCCAACACCTGACACTTCACGCGACGAGACGCAGAGAAGCGTTCCCCGAGGACCAAGACAATGGGATTAATGTTTGGCCCAGTGATCCGCGCAGTTTCCGGGCCGACTAGCTATCGACTCGTCCACGAGTCCTGTGAACTTACGCTGACGATGGACCTGCGCGGGTCCGGGATTGGTTCGCAGATATTTCCTGAAATACTGTAACTGTTTTGTGGGGGGAAAAACTTTGCACCGCGAGATATAAGCGCTTCTTGCTTGTGGCTAAAGGGGAATGCTAACTGCAATAAGAATTGATGACACGCGTGGTCCTCCGGGCACCAGTTTTTGGTGGATGTGCATAGTGATCTCCGAAGCACTTGAAACACACTTCTCACTACACGAGCTACCAAATACGATTAAAAACTTTGGAATTGATAAGAATGGCGACTGAACAATAATAGTTGAAATATTTTTAAAAAATGTTGTGAAGCACTCGCATACTCCTCTTAACAGAAATGATGACCAAAGTCGATAGAAAAATTTAGAAACGATAAAAATGATGGTGAAAAGACTCGAAAAGGAAAAAGTGAGCGACTACCATGTTCCTCGTCCTCTATATCAGCAGTGTTTTTTTTTTAATATTTTTAAAAAATGTTGTGAAGCACTCGCAACTCCTCTTAACAGAAATGATGACCAAAGTCGATAGAAAAATTTAGGAACGATAAGAATGATGGTGAAAAGACTCGAAAAGGAAAAAGTGAGCGACTACCATGTTCCTTGTCCTCTATATCAGCAGTGTCTTTTTTTTGGAATATTTTTAAAAAACGTTGTGAAGCACTCGCAACTCCTCTTAACAGAAATGATGACCAAAGTCGATAGAAAAATTTAGGAACGATAAGAATGATGGTGAAAAGATTCGAAAAGGAAAAAGTGAGCAACTACCATGTTCCTTGTCCTCTATATCAGCAGTGTCTTTTTTTTTTAATATTTTTAAAAAATGTTGTGAAGCACTCGAATACTCCTCTTAACAGAAATGATGACCAAAGTCGATAGAAAAATTTAGGAACGATAAGAATGATGGTGAAAAGACTCGAAAAGGAAAAAGTGAGCGACTACCATGTTCCTTGTCCTCTATATCAGCAGTGTCTTTTTTTTGGAATATTTTTAAAAAATGTTGTGAAGCACTCGCAACTCCTCTTAACAGAAATGATGACCAAAGTCGATAGAAAAATTTAGGAACGATAAAAATGATGGTGAAAAGACTCGAAAAGGAAAAAGTGAGCGACTACCATGTTCCTTGTCCTCTATATCAGCAGTGTCTTTTTTTTTTAATATTTTTAAAAAATGTTGTGAAGCACTCGAATACTCCTCTTAACAGAAATGATGACCAAAGTCGATAGAAAAATTTAGGAACGATAAGAATGATGGTGAAAAGACTCGAAAAGGAAAAAGTGAGCGACTACCATGTTCCTTGTCCTCTATATCAGCAGTGTCTTTTTTTTGGAATATTTTTAAAAAACGTTGTGAAGCACTCGCAACTCCTCTTAACAGAAATGATGACCAAAGTCGATAGAAAAATTTAGGAACGATAAAAATGATGGTGAAAAGACTCGAAAAGGAAAAAGTGAGCGACTACCATGTTCCTTGTCCTCTATATCAGCAGTGTCTTTTTTTTTTTAATATTTTTAAAAAATGTTGTGAAGCACTCGCAACTCCTCTTAACAGAAATGATGGCCAAAGTCGATAGAAAAATTTAGGAACGATAAGAATGATGGTGAAAAGACTCGAAAAGGAAAAGTGAGCAACTACCATGTTCCTTGTCCTCTATATCAGCAGTGTCTTTTTTTTTGGAATATTTTTAAAAAACGTTGTGAAGCACTCGCATACTCCTCTTAACAGAAATGATGACCAAAGTCGATAGAAAAATTTAGGAACGATGAGAATAATGGTGAAAAGACTCGAAAAGGAAAAAGTGAGCGACTACCATGTTCCTTGTCCTCTATATCAGCAGAGTCCGCCAAAAAAGTTAATAGCGACGGAATCGCCGGTTCGTTGCCAGCAAGCGGCGCGAACTTTCCCGTTGTGATGGAAACGTCGCGGGCGTTATTTATAGTGAAATACAGTTCCGAAACGTGGACGCACATTCGGGCAACGCAAGAATAATATCTTGATTTATTTCGACGACGTGATGAAATAGTCTGTAACCGGGAGGCTGGCGAGTGGCGGGCGGCAAAGAAGAAACGAAAAGAAAAATAGAGGAGCAGCACTGCCCGGGGAAAATCCTCGACGCTTTCCACGCGGCGCGGCGCGCGGAGCTTCGAACTTTTCCCCGAACGAAGAACGATGGTAAAATCGAACGCAGCGACGTGTAATTCGCGGCGGAAATTTCGCCGGGAAGTTTCGACTCGGTTGGCTGGCCTGTAATGCGGATTAAAAGTAAAGTGGCTGCTTAAAAACGCCCGGGAACGAACCGACCGCGTTGACTCGGCACCGGAGAGCCTCGGACGTTCCTTTTCGCACGCGAATTCCTTCGGCTGCGGATCTTTATGCGAAATAAAAATTGTTTGCATCTGCTGTCGGAACCAGGAGCCACTTAGTCTTTCTTCCCTCAATCCTCCAACGTACGAGTCGAAAGTATTCAACCTTTTGTTTACATTTCTTTTAAAAACTCGGAAATTTTTCATACATAATGCGATTGTTGTTATAATCTATGAAATTATAGTGATACAAAAATTCATTGAGGAATTTCAAGTTCGTTGCCTTCAAGGTCACTTAAAGGTCATCTTTGATCTTTCAAACGGGTCATATATTTTTAACTTCATAGCGTAGTAGGTCAAAACTGTGGTATACTATGACCTTCAAATGACCTTTAGACGTTCCTAGTGAATAAGCCGGTGCACTTCAACAAGCACCACACAAGCAGAAACAAATTCTGCTACGACTTGTAGGTCGTTCATTTTTATCCAGCAAATGTTTCCCCGTACCTTAAAAACGTTCAACTGCAACACACGCGAAGCAATATCTAGACTGAGCAGTCTGCAAGATACAGAAGCAAACCGTTCCCCACCCTGATAGGGTAGTTGTCGCTCGAGCGATGCGAGACGATCGCTGCGAAGAAAATACAGCTGGAATATTCCTGTAAGAACTGCTTCCCGTGTTTCATCACAATCGGTCGGATGTCACTTGAGTATTTAGAGAAGCGTGGTTATTTCCAATCGGGTCTCTCCCGTTCCCCCGACGGGAAAAGCGAACTGCTTTCCACCTGGCCGACGCGGTGTATCTTTCCTTCGTTACGAGGGGAACAACTCCATTCGGCGATCCGGAATCGAGGAAACGTAGCCGATACACAACGGAGCGAAGACGTTCGACCGGCTCGTCAAAGGAGAGAAACTGGCTGGCGTCGCCTAGGAGGAAGTAAAAACAGAAGATCTCGAGGAAGACACAACAGAGGGACGTTGTATCGGTCTGCGGAGCGGTCTTTGCCAATGAGGGATCCTTTCATGGTCGACGGGACGCGACGGCAGATTTAAAGATGCACAAGGAACGAGGAAGGAGAGAGCGAGAGCGTGAGTGCAAGAGAGAGAAGAGAGGAAGCCTCCTGTCCTTTCCGGCAGGCTTTGTCCTGGGACTTTCTTTTCCTCTCCCGGATCTGTCGCCGCTTCCCCAACCAGAGGGAACAACCAGGGGATATTTCCTTGGGAATAACAGGCGCGGAAAAGTTCGTTCAGGCATAACCGGGGACGAGCGATTAATCGAGTTATTCCTTTGCGATTTTCAGCCGGTCGTCGTCCCGGATTTCGACGAGAGCTCAGGCCTGGTAACGGCGACGAGTCCCACGGCATTATTCGAGCCAATCGTTCGACAAAGACGGGAAAAAAATGTGAACGTATGCCTGCTCGATAGACCGAGGCTGGCTCACGGAGAAAGCTCCTTATCAGGGAGAGAAAGAGGAACTTGTTCGCGCCCCGATAACTTCGCAACTCTAATCCCAGGCTCCGCTAAACCCATCGTTCTCCCGCGATTCTCCTTGCTGCTTCGAATGCTACCGAACCGTTGATATCAATATTTTGAAGTAGACTGCGCAATCCTACTGGACGAGAAAAAAGTGGGAGCAGGACCCCCTCCAAGACCAAATACGTATGGATATTAGGATGAGTCGGAGGGTTCTGTGCATGTGCGCGTTAGCTGATCAGCTACCACCAGCGGTTCCTTTTTTCTGAAATCCCACAGAAATTATAGCGAGAGCCAAAGCTGTGCTTTTTGAGTTCGATTCGAACAGTGTGCGAGAAAGAACGCTCCACTTGAGAAAATGTTAATCTCAACTTTTTTAGAATTCTGAAGTAGTAGTGGTTGATTGACGAGCTTTCTTAGACATATTGATGCAATTTATTTAAGAATTATGGGTTCCTTGGAAATAGTGTATAAGAGATCCTAAAATTAAGGGATGATGGCGCATCGTGAAGCGCAAACAAGGTCCTAACCGGGTGTTCTTCTATCGTTAATTAGCGTTCGGAACAGAGCGGCAGCCATTATCCAGTTTCTAAACCTCGGAAGTTCGATGAAGCCGGTTGTTCTTTTGTTCGGCCACGTCCGCGAGGAAGCTAGTCGCGGCCGTCCGTCGTGCTTTAAGAGATCCTCCCTCACGTCGGAGAATCGTCGTTCGGGCATGACGTGGCTGCCATAGTTCCTAACGAGTACTCGAAAGTTCCCGGTAGCTCGCAGGCTGGAATATTAGAGGGAACGTTAGTTAATTCACCGCAGTCTGCGGGCTGTTCGCAAGCCACGCTTGACAGGAGCGTGTGAGAGTTGGGCACACAAGTCAACACGAGAGGCCGTGTTTAGTTGTCACGTGGCTCCGGGCCATGTCTATCTCGCAGTCAGTGACCCCGAGTGGCCGGGCAACTTCGTCTTCTTCGGAGAACAAGCGATACTCAGCTACCATTGCCATGATCGCTGCCGGGTGGCTCGCGATTCCTACCGAACAACGCTATGACGCTCGATTCCGCTCGCGAATCTTGAATGGGGCATCAATCCTACCGATCCGGTGCTTGTCGAACTCCTTGTGAAATGTTTGGGCGCTGCACTGAGCTTCCTCTTCAGGGTTTGTGTCAGGAAGCGAGGATTTACATTTGTCGAACTGTGGCAACTCACTTGGTGAACCAAGTTTCATAGAAATATCATACTGGGTTATCAAAACAGGATTATACAGCCAGTGTAAAAAGTATTCGTAGAACCATTAAAAATAAATGATTTTTTTAGAAGGATTAGAAGCTACAAAAAAGTGTAGGTCGTGATTTTTAAGTTTTTTATCTAAAAAATAATTTAAACGGCAAAATACTTTGTTTTTTTAATCAAGAATCCAGTTACATAATCTTCTCCACACGTTTTCCCATTTTTACGATACATTCGTTAATTAAAAATCACCCTCCTGCATTTCCCTCTTATCCACCTACTTCTTTCCTCATCCCTTATTTTACTTAACTCGTTTTCCACCACCCTCGGCCATTTAACTAGTTTCCTTTTTCCCTTCCTTCTAGCACTTTTACTCTCGCACAATCTCCTCCTTTCACGCCATAATCCTCTAACAGATGCTTTAGAGCTCCCCCATCGTTACTACGGATTTCACATATTCTTTCACTATCTTCCATCCGATATCTATTGCATTTCTTCAGATCTTGTGCGTCTTAGCGGAGTAACTCCGTTATTTATGACTCGACATATCCAATCACTTAATGCAATTTATGGGAAGTATGAAGAATAGAAATTTAAGTGCTTGATAAACATATGATACATTCGTAATAATTCATGTGGCCAGAACAAACATTGTACGCCGGTTTTTCATGAAGTTACAATACCTTTAAGATGGGAAATTGTTTAATGAACGAAGAGATTGTTTAATTTGCCAGTGTACTTAAACCTGGCAGACTCTTTCTACCTTTCCCTCTGGTTCCTTTCTCCCTAACATCCATCCAGAAACACCCACGCTCCCAAGATCAAAATCTTCAAATTGACCGTCTTCGAGCCCACTTAATTAACTCCAGACCCATTTCTTTCTGTTCCAGGTGAGTCAGGCAGTCACACGAAACAGTCGCACATCCGAGAAGTCCACCGATCAGGATTACCCATCGATAAAGTGTCCGGACCAAGGCGAAAACGACGGCATACAAGAGTAGGAGGGAGAGAGAGAGAACGCGTTAAATTCGCGGTGGCCGATCAAACGTCTATCGGCGTACGTAACACACCGGGGCCGGGTTATTAATTGACCGGACGGTCGTGGAACGCGATCAGCCAGTCGATAGGGGGAAACGGAGCGTGTAATTATTCCGATCGTCGATTCCACGGCGATTCGTGCAGCCCGCTGCTGGTCTGCGGGCCTTGTCTAATAAAGACGCGTGACGTCTCTCCACCCCGGGATCCCTGGGCCAAACGTCTTTATTTTTGGGGAAACGGCGCGCCATGTGGCAAACCGGTTGCCCCCGGTCCGTTCGGCCCACCATAAAGACATTAACACGCGAAACCCGTAATTACCCGGCCCTGGAGGAACGAGCCCGAAGGTACCCGACCGAGTGCGACACCGATACCCGCCACTTTCACGCTGATAAAAAGCATCGACCGCTCGCGTGTCCCATTCGAGGCAAGGGTGTGTCTATTATCAACGCTCACGCAACGCGTATTTATTAAGAGCGTACTTTCGACACCCTCTCCGCCCTCGCACTCCTTCCCGGCTCGGTTTTCCTCGAAATGCAAACGATACATCGATACCGAAACGGGGGAAACGTTCCGTGCAGCCTCGAAAACCGCTCGAACTCCCCCTTTTTCGTTTTATTCGCCACGGGAACGGGCTCGCGTGCGTACACGAGCACACACCAGCGTCGAGAGTAATTAAGTGATTATCTCATCCGGAGTAGACACGTCGCCCGTTGCACATCGCGTTCCAATTGCGGACGAAGACCAATAAGAGCCGCGCTTTTTGTTCCGCTCGTTCTCTCCACCGTGCAATCGACCTACGCGCTCCTGCTTTGCTACCCGCCAGCCTTGTGTCTTTCTCTTTTGTCTTCTTTCTGCCTGTTTCCTGCTCCTGCCGCCCGGTTCCCTGCCGCTTTCTATTGTTTTGCTTTGTTGCTTTCTGCGGGATGAGATTCAACTCGAACGGTGAGCATGTAGTGTGCGGATTCGTGGCAGTGCGAGAGCGTTTCGAAGGTGTGTTCTGATAATGTTGGTAGTTTGATGACGGCTGTGTGACACTTTTGGATGTAGGAATTATTTTCTGATAGGGTTTGAACGATTATGAGCTTTTTATTTAATCGTTGTAAATAGAGGACGATAATGAGTCTTCCTGGCAAATCGTGTGTTTTGATTGTGCGAAGACGATAATGGAAATGAAACGCAAATGAACGTTTAAGTACTTGTATTTGCTTGTTGCTTTTTACGGTAATATTTACCGTATAGAATTGTAATTTAAATTACAAATGAAACTGTGGCCGATTATCCACGTGAATGGCAAAACACATTATTAAACGATTTCAAAGTGGATTTACAAAATGTGAATGCGCCAAATTCTTTAAATCGTGAAATAAATCATATTTCGCTCATCAATGTTTAAGCATTAAAATAAATTTAGAGGTACATTTTCAGGAGGAATTTTTTCCTCTTGCTCCTTGGAAGCTATTGAAAACGAAGAACATAGCGCTGTAACTTAACATGCTCACAGCGAAAGGTAACTGAATGTTACGCTTCTGTCACTGACAATGAATAGTGTATGCTCTCTATTTTCCGCGCCATTCGCGTTTCTTTCCAACCAGATCTCTCACGGATTCTAGCTCTGTTCTCCCCTCTTGGGTGAAGAAGAGATAACGCCCGCGTAACGGATTACAACGGACAAAGAAATATTATTTCTGACGCGGGGAACGTCCACGCCGGAATTCCAATTACCGGTGCCCGGTATTATTTTGTCGGGCTATCGCGCGCGTTTCGGACGGCCGCTGGGGATGCTCGAGTTATTCCTTCGGCGGATGGAACCAGCTCGAAGAATCCTTTCGTTGGGGAATTAATATTCGCGGGCCGCTGTTACTCGCTGCAACTGGCTTCCAATGAAGAATATTGCAATCTGGTACATTACTACGTTGCCTATGTACATACTTACATGTACGTACTGCAGGCATGGGCAAAAATAGCACGCGAGCTAGGAAATTCAAGGAATACCCCCACTTTTCCCGGCCGCGCGTCTCAATCCCCTTGGCAGCCGTAGTTGCACCGAGCACTAGGGCCGCCACGGGGAGCGAGACGCGCGGCCGGGAGAAGTGGGGGTATTCCACGGGTATTCCTTGAATTCCCTAGCTCGCGTGCTATTTTTGCCCATGCCTGAGTCGTACTTACTATAATAACTTTGTCTATGTCAAATTAAACATTTAGAAAATGATGTGTATCGATTGCTGGTTTGAAACACACTGAAGTGATCGTATCGAACTTGAACAAAAACTGAAGACATTGAAAAAACAAACCTGCAGACACGTTTGAATACGACGATCTACCGTTCCCAAATCAATATATGGCGGTAAATTTGAAAACATCCAACCGTATTTCACACATATTACTAATACCACAATCAAGTGGTAGTTATTTAAATCGACATTCTTGAGTACGACCATTAAATAGAAAAATTTCTATTGATACAGACAGAACAGGTTTTGTTTTAAACGGGTAAGACCCAATTATGAAAAATTTTTATTAGTGTTAAAAATAGGCAACAGTGATTTTACGTGTGGCAGGCCTGTCGTTTTGTAGGTTGGGACAGTGGCCAATCACCGGTCGCGCACGAGCCGTTGCGAATCAAATTGTCGTCGTTCGATTTAAACAACTGACTCTCGATCAGACGCTCGATGTATATGGAAGTAACCGTGACCACAAAATGATTAGGAGGCTTATAGAAATAAATGAGAGTGAGATAGTATATTAAGTATATTTTCAATTAAAAGTGTTTTTGTTATAAAAGCTGGTAAGATACAGTCATTTAAATGTATAAATGTACATCACCAAAATATAAAGTTGTAAAGTTCAGCACGTGGCGTTTACCTATCACCTCCACGTTATTATAAGAATTTGAACAATTAGTTCTGGAAATTTCATCATAATCCATTACTGATTCAGTAATGTCGCGTAGTATTCATGAATTAGGTGTTTCATACCAAAGATTTACGCTCTGTTTAATCGTGTGAATAGTTTCCAGTAGTAACCTCTTTTGTAGGTTATGTTCTCTGTCTATTTGGCGTTGTCATAATCAAATGTATGGTCAAACTCAATTGAATGTTTTGTCAAGGCTGTGTGTCGTGTTGGAGACAAGAAAATGTTTCGTGTATGTTCAATGATGCGTGTATCAAGGTGCCTACATGTTTGTCCAATGTATTCATGGTTACAATTCTTGCACGGAATTGCATATACTACATACATTACAACTTTTTAATACAGGTATTCTATCTTTAATTGGTAGGAACCAATTCTTCAAGTAAAACGGTATATTATAGATGGTATGTAAGCTAACCTTCCTGAAAATTCTTCTAATGTCATTAGAAATGTTATTAACAGAAGGGATAACCACTGTGTTTTTCCAATTCATTCGCCTCTTGTTTGACACCTTTCCTCTCTTCGCTTTTCGACGAGGAGAGGATGGTATAGATCAAATACTCGTTCTTTGATGTTGTTAGAAACTAGATTTTCAGGGTATCCATTATGTTTTAATACATTTCTAATGAGTGACAGATTGTTTGATCTGAATTCAGGATTTGCTAACAAAATTTTTATATTGTGGAAATGATAATAATTTATACTTTTAGTGCAGTGTGTAGTTCTTCTTCCATTTTCTTAGAGTTAGTGCCTGATTTAAAGTGCATCTTTGTGTTAATTGCGATAAGCTAAAAATGTTTGTATGAGTGAATCCAAAAAACTCGGAACCCGATTTTCGTCCCAAGACCTCTATCAAAAGCATTGTGCATTCAGGACCCGATATCAGCTGATTCAGCCAAGCCATCGGCGTGTTACGCTGTTCCTTTTCAGGTAGACAAAGAAAACACAGGTTTTCACTTCGATTGTGGGTTACGCAGCGTAGAGTGTATCTCTTGTCGGAACCGCTCGGAGCGTCTCGCCGTGCATTTTAGCCGCGATACAGCGCGTTTAAGGTACAATAGGCCGGACAGAGTCCCTCGAGGATCCCATTAAAATTTTTCTGGGGCAACGACGCCTCGTCATCGGACAGAAAAGATCGGAAGGAGAAAGAGAAGAGGAGGCTTGTACTCGCCTCCGTATCTCGATCATCTCGCTTCCGAGATATAACCTCTCCGCCTATACGCGCTACCGATCCAGTCGATCGAAGATAGAGTCCGACAAATTACATGGTCGGGGCTAGGTGTCGGCTACAACTTCGACGATAATGTCATTATCGCGTTACCGAAACCCGTCAAATGCACCCTGCTACGAACGCGTTGAACCGCGAATTTTCCTGCAAACTTCTTGTCAGCTTGTTCCAACCCTTCTATGGGTTCATAGTGAGCAGGACAGAATTCATATCTCTCTGTTAATTATACAGTATTAACTCTCATAATATGTTCTCCAAAGATATTTACGAGTTTTTCCATATTAGGAGTGAAAATTTATCAATGATAATTATTAAATTCGATTGCAATAAATATCTCAAAATTTGTTTAAATGAACATACAATACTTTGATATTCATATTTCAATTTGAGGTTAGAATGGACAAAATTCATATCTCTCTGTTAACTATGCAATATTAACTCTCATAATATGTTCTCCAAAGATATTTACGAGTTTTTCCATATTAGGAGTGAAAATTTATTAATGATAATTATTAAAATAGATTGCAATAAATATCTCAAAATTTGTTTAAATGAACATACAGTACTTTGATATTCATATTTCAATTTGAGGTTAGAATGGACAAAATTCATATCTCTCTGTTAACTATGCAATATTAACTCTCATAATATGTTCTCCAAAGATATTTACGAGTTTTTCCATATTTCGAGTGAAAATTTATTAATGATAATTATTAGAATAGATTGCAATAAATATCTCAAAATTTGTTTAAATGAACATACAGTACTTTGATATTCATATTTCAATTTGAGGTTAGAATGGACAAAATTCATATCTCTCCGTTAACTATGCAATATTAACTCTCATAATATGTTCTCCAAAGATATTCACGAGTTTTTCCATATTTCGAGTGAAAATTTATTAATGATAATTATTAGAATAGATTGCAATAAATATCTCAAAATTTGTTTAAATGAACATACAGTACTTTGATATTCTTTTTCAATTTGAGGTTAGCATGGACAAAATTTGTGCTCGCTTCGGGACCCGGACATGTTCCGATTAGTTCCAGACTGTTTTATGGAAATGGCCGACTGTGCTTCTGGTGGAATAAGCACGTTACCGCTCGAGAACACTCGCATTCGCTCCGGGACTCGATTTTTCCTAGAGAAATCGGAGCGGCCCCCGGAGAACGCTCCCCACCGAAGCAGATTTGAACGCGATACACCTACCGGAAAAACGCGGATGCTTGCGGATCTATCCACGCGGAAACGCGCAAGTCCTTTAAGCACACCTGTCTAGGTGTGCCGCGATAACACCGCCGGGAAATTTGATTTCCATGCGACGCCGTCTTTCTATACGCAACCATCTCGCCGTGGAACGAGCACTGTGCTTCCACGTCGACCAGACGAATTTTTCTAAGCTGTTTTCGCTTCTACGGCGAATTGCGTTTCGCGGGAACGAAACACTGATACTCTCAGGCGGTTATTCGAACCGGAAATAATGCAGCTTGAACAGGTTTTGCAAAGAATGTTTAGCTATTTTTGCCTAAACATTGAAAAAAATTGGAAATGTGCTGGTATTTTACTTTGAACTTTGGTTTGTTCATTTTTTAACATATTTTGTTCACAAGTATGTAGTTGATGGTGTTCATTTTCAGTTTCATGTAACAATGAACAATGATGTGGGTCACTGTACATTTCAGAATACATAAATTTTGCAGTGTAAAACGTAAAAGTGTAAAACGTGGATAAAAGTAAATAATATCTGAAAATAAGAGCATTAAGAGTAAAGAATAAAATTATTCATATCAAGGCTAAAGAATAAAACCACTAAGAAGAGTACCGCTAATACATACTTGCAGCTCATAACACATGAATGTGCCAACTAAAAAACCTCCCCCTATTCGATAATGAAGTCGCTCACCTTACGTTCGATAAATGTATCCTGCGGATCGATGATGGCGTAAAAACAGAAAATACAGTGTTCTGAAGATGGCGGGTACAGGATGTTTACGACAGTCTACTTTCTCGGCTGTTAATCGTAGCTTCCGAGAGCAGCCGAGTGGATTTCCAGGGCGAGTGGTGCGTGTAATAAACGAGTGGAGACGGAAACGGGCCGATCGGCGCGAAAGAAGTGAACGATAGGAGGAAACACGAGGCGCGTGGAACATCCTGGAAACAGCGAATCCGATCGATTAAATCTGCTGGACGATTAATCGACCGGTGCGTTCGGCTCAGTGATCAACGTTGCTCTTCCGACGTGAAGCATCCTTCCTGAAAGGAATCGACGTATCG